>OX422211.1:173421862-175821862 GCA_949130495.1 Sambucus nigra
CGCTGGTCCCTGAATTTCTTCTGAGGCTGCCCTTTCCAGGCGAGCTCTCTGATTTGAACTTCAAACTTCAGACCTAATCCTGCGAGGAGCAGGTGGCTCTTGAATATCTCCTGCCTGAGGGGCATTACTACTGTGACCAGACATCTTAAACTCCTTTCTTGGTGTGGGCTCTTCTCAGGGAAAGATGAACGCTTCCCACAGACGATGCCAATTGTGGTGACAATTATTGTGCAACATAAATAAATAAGAAGAAAGCATTCACCAAGTGAGAACAAGGAATATAAAATAAAAATCACACAACAAAGGATGTACGTGGTTCAGCAAAGATGTGCCTACGTCCACGGTGGTGCAGTCGATATTATTTCTATATACTCCGGAGAGTAATTACAGAGAATACAAAAACTATCCTTTTACCCCGGACCTAGGGTTTAATATATACATGTAGGTAAGTGGAGGTGATGGGTTCCCCCACGTCTTCCATCTCCCCTATAACTTCCCTTAATGAGAACGTGGGGGGAGACCGGATCAAAATAAGAGATGAGGGGCCTGGACTTTGGGCCGCCAGGACTGGGCTACTCGTCCAGGACCATGGTCCTAATTTCGAGTACCCACACACCCTATCACACACAACATACACTGACTAAGAACATATACACCACTCAAAATAAATAAATAAACTCCTAATTTCATTTCATTTCTCTTTCGTACAAAATAATAGAAAAGAAACCCTCATTTCCCTCCATAAAAAACCCTCATTTCTCCACCTCCCCCCCCACCGCATCAGCCCACCACTGCTCATCAACCCCGCCATTACTTCTTATCAACCCCTCCACTGCGCATCAACTCCGTCGCTCTTCCGCTGCGCATCCCCTCCTCGTGCGACAGAAAGTTAGTAATAACAGGTACAAACAAAATAAAAATACAAATATATAATTGTATTCATATATTGTTCATGTGATTATTAATTAGTTTCCTTAATTATAAATAAATGTAGGAGATAAAGAAAAAACTAAAGAGATGGTTTTGATTGTGATGAGAACTGAAGTTAACAACATGTATATTATATACAAAATAAAAATGTATGCTTATTAAAATGAAAATATCAGTATGTTTTGAATACTACAAGGTCCATGAGGTTATCATTCTCAATATATTTGAAATAATCTAAAAGGTTCATATTTATATCTACTGTTATGGAATGCTACTGTTATTTTTTTTGGATGGCTTTAAGCTTATATAGTTATAAAGTATGGATGACTTTAATCCATATTATCATTATGGAATGATATTATTATTATGGAAGCCATAATTGTTGATGTTAGGAGGTAATAATTTTGTTATATATTTATTTGGATTGGATTGGATTGGATTGGTTGGATTAGATATTTTAATAGTTATTTTTTGCAATGGCTATACAATGTGAACGGATACGGATATTATCCAAATCCGAGGTATCCGAGCGGATTCGAATATGGATAGTTGTTTTAACTATCCGAGCGGATACGGATACGGATATGGATAGTGCATCCAGATAGAGGATACGGATATGGAAAATATGGTATCCGATTCGTATCCATCCGTTTACCACCCTTAGTGACACACCCAACAATAGCAAAAAATAGCAAAGTGAATGAATTCACATCGAAGTCCATATTATTAACATTATTGAATGCACCTCATAGATTCAAAACTTTAAAATGAGGGAGAGGAGCGAGCACACGCAAAGTGTGAACTGGAAAAAAATTAAATAAATCGGATAAAAATTAAAGCAAGCATATATGTCAATCCTCACCGAGCATTACACTCAACAAATGAATTCACTATGAAAAGGGAGGTAATACACAGGACATGCGGGCATAATGAGTAAATGTAAATGGAAACTAGGTCGCACACATGTCATAAATGAAGAACACATATATGAAATTAAAAACTGTAATCTCAATGAAAGTACCACTCATTAAAGGAGGCAAAATATATTTTCACATATTATCAAAGCTATTATGACTTTCGAATTAAATTCACCCTAAGATCAAATAGGACTTTATACGGTTGTAATGTAGATTAGGCTAGGGTACGAAATGAAAGGAATGTATGTACGGATTCAAAGTGTCCGGGATGAAAACTGGGGATAATGGGGAAAATGCGGGCAATTTCAAAATTGGAAAACAAGTTCTGTAAAAGGCTTTGAATATAACAATGGGGAGAGTAAACAAAGCTTATTGAACACTATACACAACATATACAAATTTCTCTTTCTTCTCTTTTCTTCTTTTTTCCACTTTTTCTTTTGTTTTCTACTTTCTCTTTTCCTCTCATTTTCACTTCTTTCTTTTGTTTACTTTTCACACTCTCACATGCCTAAATTGCAACCACAAAGAAAGAACAACATTCAATCCCAAGTCACATTCCAAACAAAGGTATATGAGGTAATATATATGGCTTAAACTCCAATTTGGAGATGGTTATGGGATTGGGGTTATGAAACGAAAGGCTAATATTTAGGCTCAAAGGAATTGACGAGGGAAAACATTTAAGGTGAGGTAAAAGTCAATATAGGTGATATAACAAAGATAGCCTATGATCATTTCCTAAAGTTTTCGCAATTCTCTAGTCAAAACGACTTTGAAAATCATGCTCAAGTAACACATTTCAAGATATAAACTCAATTAATTAACGATCAAATGAAAGAATAATGAGATTACCAATGACTGTAACATTTTCAAAGATGAAATAATAGTGTATACACTCACAAATGAAGAAAATTATGAAATTCACTTGATGTAATTATATACAATGCAACAAAAGATTAACGAGTTATAAAAATCTTTAACTAAATCAATAGAATAAGAAAGCTCATGTTCTCATGGGATTAAAGTTTAATTCATGAAGTTATTCATAATAACAATAATTGAGGACTAAAGTCTAATAACTTCTAAAATCAAGAACATGCATCATTGAGTTGTCGATTGAATCGGGCAATTATTAAAATTTATCATTGAAAACAAAGGCAAAATGCTCAACAAAGGAAAAAGGAAAGAAAATCTTTTTGAAAATTTTAATTTTTTACAAGAAAAGCATGCTTGGAAATAACATATAATCAAATCAAAGAAACTACAAATGAATGGATAGAATATCCCACACCCCTAACTTCAAACCTGACATTATCCTCAATGTAAATTAAGAACCAAGTTAAAGAGAGGAAAATAACTATATTACCTAGAATGGAGCGATTTTCGGAAAATACGAGTCCAAAGATTCTACAAAACATGTTAGTACCAAAGCATAACAAAAAGAAAGAATAAAATTTTTAACTAATTACACTAAACTATAAGTAAGAATAAAGAAGAAAAATAAAGAATAACAACTAACTATTTACAACCTACAATTTTAACTTCTAATTAACTATACACTAGAAGTTAAAAAATTTTAAGGTCCATCCAAAATATGATTTGGCTTTGAAAGATCCACTGAGGACCCTCCCTCTCATGCATGCCTCCCGAAAAATAATGATTTCGTTTGAACAATGGAAGGCATGTGCAAGGCGTAAGAAACGAACCATCCCCAATTAAATATTTTGGCGGGACGATGGGGGATTTGGATAAGATGGGTGACAAATACACATGGGTGCCAAGAAAAATTGAATCATCTCCCAAAGATTTAGCAAGTGGAATGGGAGGTGGCTCACATGGAGGCAAATATGCCTTCATGGAGAGCAACTTGAGTAAGTACTCCTCGTCGGTGAATGGGTTAAACGTTTTAAAGTATGGTACTGATTCATCGGGTACTTGTGATGGTGTGATAACAACAAATGAAAAGGGGAGTGTTGATACCAAATTTAATCTGCTGACATGGCCCAATTGAGTAAAGACATCTGGCAATCTACATGGCAATAATAAATACTTCCGAGGAATTCACACGCTCCAAGGAACCATACTACAACGAGGAACACTGCTTCCCCGAGGAACTCATACGCTCCGAGGAATTCATTCACTCCGAGGAACTCTTGAGCACCGAGAAGCTTAGGCGGTCCGAGCAACTCAGGCGGTCCGAGCTGCATCTCGAGCAAAGCATTAATAGCTGGATAACCAACAGTTCGATTGATTCATTAAATGCTTATCATTCAGACGCACACGCTTAAAGGGCATTGAATGTATTACCCTTTCATATGTACATCATTTAATGTTTTACCCTTTCACATTACAGCCTTAGGGCTATAAATACATTGTACAATCCTCATTGTAGAGGACCCCCCCCGGACCGGAATTTCTTGAGAGAATTTGTAATCGAGAATTCCCAAACACTCAGCAATAACACAACAGTGGACGTAGGCCATTCTTATAAGGCTGAACCACTTTAAAATTCTTTGTCTCATTTATTTATCTGTGATTGAATAATTAGAGTGATCTAATTTTTTACATTAACAGATTGGCGCCATTTGTGGGAACGATTGATAATATTGTTTTCTCACCAAAAACAATCCATTACAAATGGCTGATATTCCGGAATCCAGCAATCGAAATGCTGGAACCCCTCCAAATCCATCTGCTCCGCCAAATATTCCAGATCTGGCTGGAATAATGACAAATCTACCTCAGGGCCAGACCGTCATGCAAGAAACAATGCGACAACTCATCCAAACTCTCCATGGCGGTGCGTCAGCCCATTCAGAACTACGAAGTATTCAAAGAAACACCCGTGCACCATCCTCGCGTACTAGGCGTACCAATTCATATCGCAATGAGGAATCTGAAGATTTTTTGTATCAACCTGGACGAACTTCGTCAGTGCGAGCCACAGATACTGAACAACGTGTCTCTCTCTCTCTAGAAAGGACTAGTGCGCTAGAGAGGTTAAGCAGGGTATCACCTTTTGATCGATTAGGACTTGGAAGGAATAGAAGTCCTCCTAAAGTCGTATCGAAGAGTTTTCGACGACCATCAGATTTAAGGGAAGGATTTGCCCAGTCGCGACCAGCTGCTCGTCAAGATAGATCCTATGAGCGACTAGCTGCTCATCAAGATAGATCTCAGGAAGTCACTTCAACGTGATCAGCTGCTCGAGCCAACAAACCCGAGGAAGGGAATGATGCGTGGAAAGGCTCTATTCAAAGGATGGAGGATAGATTAGGGGAAATGGCTCAGGTCAAGAACCCTCTACAATGAACCTTTGTTCCAGGAACACCTTTTGTCCAGGCCATTGTAGATTTTCCAACACCATCAAAGTTCAAAGCACCTGTTGTGACTCCCAAGTATGATGGAAAGACTGACCCTGTCCTTCATATAGAACAATACCAAACTGCAGTCGGCATCTATGATGTTCCAGACGAGATGAGATGCAGGGCATTCTCGGGAACTCTTACCGGATCTGCTCAAATATGGTATAATAATCTTCCTCGGGGTAAGATCTCAACTTTTCTTCAACTGGTCGAGTTATTCATTGGGAATTTCTATTTTGGGGCAAAGCCAGTTAAACGAGTAGCACATTTATTAAGTGTTAGACAAAAGGTTGGTGAGAGTACCAGACATTATATAACTCGTTTTAATAACGAGAAACTTGAAGTCATTGATTATGAGGAAAAGACAGCTATTACTGCCTTGATGAGTGGACTACTGTCGAACAAGTTGTACTACACTTTGGCCAAAGATCCACCTAGAACCATATCGAACCTGATGGGAAAAGCATCCAAGATTATGAATGCCGAGGAGGCTATGGCTGCAAAGAAGAATATGGATGCTAAAGAAACCAAGGTGGAAGGTGATAAAGCTAAGAAGAAAGAGCATAAGAACAATGGTAATGACAAACATTCAAAAAGTAGGTCGGTATGGGATGTAATGAAGAAATATGATAATTATACTCCTTTAAAGAAGGATATCAACTATGTTCTCGAGGAAATCAAGAACAACGAGGAACTAAACTGGCCAGAGAAAATGAAGGCAGACCCTGACAAGAGGAAAAAGGCGAAGTATTGCGAGTTCCATAAAGATCATGGCCATATGACCAAGAACTGCATAGCTCTTAAGAATGAGATTGAAACACTCATCCGACGAGGAAAGCTATCAAAGTATATTAATCGTGGAAACGAAAGAAGAAATAACGATCGAGCAAGAGAGAGGTACATATCTGCTCATCGAGAATAGGAGAACAAGAAAAGAAACCATGAAATTGATCCAGAAGACGACCCCGATCTTCCTAAGAGACCAAGGCAGCCAGAACGAGAGGTTTTTTTGATACGCTTTGGGTTATTTGACTGTAATGTTATAACAGATGGAGATGCAGGAGGAGGAGACCTTACTGCAGAGAGAAAAGCTTACCTCGGTGAGGCTCAAGCTTGCTTGTACATTCAGCGAATAAATCTAGCTGAGGATGATCCCCCGAGAAAGGTGAACAAAGAGAGGTTGGTCATTGGGTTCTAAAAGAACGACCTTGCAGGTGTTTTGTATCCTCATGATGACCCATTGGTGATCAAAATGAGGATGAAGGAGGTTATGATTTCAAAAGTATTGGTCGACAATGGTATCTCGGCAGACATCATGTTCTACTCGTGCTTCGATAGTTTAAATCTAAGGTTATCTCAACTGGAGCCTTACCAGAGACCCCTCATCGGTTTTGCTGGCGAGAAAGTATTTCCACTTGGGACGATCAAGTTGGATATATTCATTGGTACGTGGCCTGCTTGTCGGACAGAAAGAATACGTTTCTTTGTAATGGATAAGAATGTCCAGTCATCATACAACATCATAATGGGAAGAGTAGGATTGAACAAGTTCGAAGCTATACCATCTACAGTGCATCAATGCCTAAAATTTCCAATAAATTTTGGAGTAGGAGTTGTGAAAGGTGATCGGAAAGTAGCTCGGGATTGATATTATTCATCCGCCGAGCAAGAAGAATTGGAGGAATCAAGGAAAAAGACTACTACCTATTAAGTGGATAAAGGTGCAGAAATAGAAACATTGGATCCTAGAGATGAATCTCAACTCGTGAAGGGTCAAGTGGTGGAAGCTAGTGAAAACATCATTCTGAACGACGAGCACCCTGAGCGAACTACTCAAGTAGTTTCGTCATTGGAAGCCACATTAAAACAAGAATTGATAACTTTCCTTAGAAGCAGAAGACAAACTTTTGCATGGAGTCATGAAGATATGCCTGGGATAGACCCAAACTTCTTATGTCACGAACTCAATGTGAATAAGGAGATCAAGCCTGTGAAGCAGAGAAGAAGAGTATTTAGTCCCGAGAAGAATCAAGCTATACAGAAAGAAGTCGAGAAGCTCCAGAAAGATTGCTTCATTGAAGATGTTAAATATCCAGACTGGTTAGCCAATGTGGTGATGGTAAAGAAGAAAAACAACAAGTGGAGGATGTGTGTAGACTTCACTGACCTCAACAAAGCATGCCCAAATGATCATTTTCCATTGCCCCGAATTGACCAACTGGTAGATGCTACCTCAGGACACGAGTTGCTGAGCTTCATGGATGCTTATTGTGGCTACAATCAGATCAAAATGAAACCTGAAGACAGGGAAAGTACTTCTTTCATTACCCTTAGGGGAACTTATTGTTATAATGTTATGGTTTTTGGTTTGAAAAATGCAAGTGCAACATATCAGCGGCTGATGAACAAGGTCTTTGCTGAACAAATCAGTTGCAATATGGAAGTCTATGTTGACGATATGCTGATAAAAAGCAAGAAAGTTGACGACCATCTAGTTGACTTAAGTCAGACTTTTGATCAACTGGATAAATATCAAATGAAGCTGAACCCGACGAAGTGCATATTTGGAGTAAGAGAAGGCATGTTCCTCGGGTACATTGTCAATCAACAAGGCATTGAAGCAAATCCTGAAAAGATCAAATCTCTATTAGGGCTGCGATCTCCAACGACGAAGAAGGAAGTACAGAGTCTCACAGGACAAGTAGCAGCACTTAACAGATTTGTGTCACGAGACACTCAGAAAGACTTTTGAGTGGAATGATGAATGTGAGAAGGCTTTTCAAGACTTGAAGAAATACTTGGGAGCACCTCCATTGCTGTCCAGGCCTGTGATGGGAGAAAAATTATATTTGTACCTTACAGTGTCCGAGAATGCAGTTAGCTCGGCGTTGATCAGAGTGGAGAATGGAGTGCAAAAACCAATTTACTTCACAAGTAAGGCCTTCCGAGGAGCAGAGATCAGATATCCAAGGCTGGAAAAGTTAGCACTGGCGTTGATTGAAGCGAGTAGGAGAATGAGGCCATACTTCCAGGCTCACACCATAGTCGTATATACTGATATGCCATTGAGGCAAGCCCTTCATAAACCAAAAAAATCAGGGAGATTGATATATTGGGCAATAGAGCTCGGTGAATATGATATAGTCTATGAACCCAGATCATCGCTAAAAGGGAAGGGTGTAGCATATTTTATAGCAGAGTTCACCTATCCTGATACCCTCGAGGAGTAAAAGTTGCTCGCCGATCAACCTGTGGATATTACAGGATCAACAAACACAAGCTCAGACCAACTCCGGTTGGTAAAAGGGCAAGTGGATGTTACAAGATCATCAAATTCGAGCTCAGACCAATACCGATTGGTAAAAGAGCAAGAAGAGATGATCGACGAAGAGCAAGAAATATCTGGGGAGGATGAAAGGAAGCAACAAATATTTCACCGAGGAACTCTGACTTATCAAAAATTTAAAGACGAGTTACCTATATGGAGGTTGTATGTAGATGGTTCATCTTGCACTACAGGATGTGGTGCGGGGATAGTTTTGAGCACTCCGGACGAGGTCGACATGGAATACGCCCTGCGTTTTCAATTCAAAGCTTCCAACAATGAGGCTAAGTATGAGGCCATAATTGCAGGACTTAGTTTGGCAAAAATTATGGAGGCGCGGCAGGTTATGGTCTTCGGTGATTCTCAATTGATCGTAAACCAAATGATGGGAGTATATGCAGTCAAAGGAGAATTAATGATCAGATATCATGCAAAGGCGAAGAAGTTAGTATCAGAATTTGCTGCTATTCAGCTGGTCAGGATACCAAGAAGGAAGAATACAAGAGCAGACGCCTTAGCTCGACTAGCATCAGCTACTCGTACCGAGCTCCGGAGAACAATCCCAATTGAAGTTTTAGCTGGTCGGAACATAAATGAAGATCTGACGATGAACTTTATTAACCTTGATTTAGGACCATCTTGGATGGATCCCATCAGGGCATATATTGAGGAAGGAAAATTACCAATTGACAAGCTTGCGGCCAAAAAATTGAAATTTAAAGCTGCTCGGTACGTATTAACTAAAGGTATTTTATATAGACGAGGAATTATGGCAGGTTTGCAGAGATGTGTACATCCCTCTGAGGTAAAAGAATTGATTGAAGAGATCCATGAAGGGTCATGTGGAGCACATGTAGCAGGTCGCACGCTTTTACAAAGGGTGATGACGCAGGGATACTACTGGCCGACGATGAGGGCTGATTGTATAGCCTACGCAAAGAAATGTGACAAGTGATAGCGCTTTTCCTCCATCCGAAGAACTCCACAAGCATTGTTGACACCCATAACTTCCCCTTGGCCATTTGCCATGTAGGGAATTGATTTGGTTGGGCCACTGCCAACGACTTGAGGAAGGTTCAAGTACCTCGTTGTCACAGTGGATTATTTTACTAAGTGGTTAGAAGCTGAGCCACTCATTGATATGACGTACGAGAAGATGTACCAATTTGTTTGGAAGAATATCATTTATCGATATGGTCTTCCTCATGCTTTCATCACAGACCATGGAACACAATTTGATAACGAGGAGTTCGCTGCCTATTATTATCAATCAAATATTTTGAAGGTCCACTCGGCGCCAGGCCATCCTCAAAGCAATGGACAAACTGAAGTAATAAACAGAACGCTGCTGAATGGTTTTAAGAAAAGATTGGATGATGCGAAATCAAACTGGATCAACGAGATACAATCAGTACTTTGGGCTTACCGAACTACACCCCGAGTAGCAACAGGAGAATCACCATATATGCTGGCATTTGGAAGTGAAGCTGTTATACCTGCCGAGTTGGGCCTCCCAACACACAGGGTTCTGAATTTTAATTCCCCTATCAGCGACTTAATGAGAAGACTAGATTTAGACATGCTCGAGGAAGTTAGAGAAGAAGCAGCCATTAGAAATACTGCTTACCAGCAGCGAAGCTTTGTTCTACAACAAAAGGGTGAAGAAGTGCGAACTGAAAGAAGGAGATTATGTGCTGAAGAAAGTCATTCAAAAGCACAATAAGCTGGAGGCAAACTGGCATGGACTATACCGAGTTACAGAAGTTGTTCGACCAGGAACTTATCGAATAACAACTTTAAAAGGCGAGGAGTTTAAGAATGCCTGGAATGCAGAGCACCTGCGCAAATATTATCAGTGATGAATAAAATGAAGATATTCTGCCGAATTCTTTCTTTCTATTGAAAGTTTTTCGGGGAATAGTGCTACACACTACTCGGGGAAAAACTCGGTAAAGCTCAGACTACTCAAATTTTTTCTCAAAATTGCCAACTAAAGTTGGTCGAGAAACCTATATTCCTCCGGGAAGTAAAGCTACCAATATTCCTCCGGGAAGTAAAACTACCTATATTCCTCCGGGAAGTAAAGCTACCAATATTCCTCCGGGAAGTAAAGCTACCAATATTTCTTCGGGAATTAAAACTACCTATATTCCTCTGGGAAGTAAAGCTACATGTATTCCTCCGAAAAGTAAAGCTACCAATATTCCTCCGGGTAGTAAAGCTACCTGTATTCCTCCGGTAAGTAAAGCTACTTGTATTCCTCCGGGAAGAAAAAATTTTGTATTCCTCCAGGAAGAAAAACTTATATTCCTTCTAGAAATAAAATTGTGTTTCTCGGGAAATAAAAGTATTCCTAAAAATGCCAACTTATGTTGGTTAGGAAGTAAATATATTCTCAAAAATGCCAACTTTAGTTGGTCGGGAAGTAAAATTATTTCAAAAAGACTAACTATGGTTGGTCGGGAATAAAAACCCACCAACTGTAGTTGGTCGACAAGGAAAACTTACCGACCTTGGTTGGTCGAAATCATTTAAGAGAAAAATCTACTAACTATGGCTGGTCGGGGATAAAAACCCACCAACTGTAGTTGGTCGACAAGTAAAATTTAACGACTTTCATTGGTCGGAAACATTTTAAACATTTTTTATACTTGTAACTTTATTATTAAGTGATCGAGCAACATTTTTGATACTCGTAATTATTACGAAGTTGGTCGAGAAACAAAATATTATTTTTGCCAAATGACTACCATAAATTCAAGCTATTCGACAATAAGTTGATCGACAATATTATTATCTTTAACAGATACACATGCATAGATGTAAAGTATTACAAGATAATAGCAATTAAGATTGCGAACAAATAAAATGAAAGTCTTTCATTAAATTCAAAACAAATTACATTGATTTTGAAATGTATACAAACTTATTACATTGATATTCCTATTCTACTGGTCTTTTCCCCTCTGCTTTTGACACAGGTTCCTCGCCAGCAGGCGGATCATTTAAAGCCAGAGGAGAATTTATGAAGTTGAGGTCTTTCAACATCCTGACATTCATCACGGATAGATGATCTAAGAGATGCTCGGGACAAGATATCTCGGCTTGTGAATGGAGATTTTAGTCACCGAGATACTTTGAAATCAAGCTCCGAGGAATGGCCCGTGCAGGGATCCAACTCATATCCAATTTAAATGGTGGCACAGGTAAGTCGAGCAACCCGGGATCGTGGTAGTCCCATAGGTAATGACCCTGTTCGAGCTGCAGCACACCTAAGGCATTTAACCAGCCTTGCTTGTAGCCCTCATTGTTGGCATTCTGGATACGATCGTCCAGGTGGTATAGTGCTTCTTTGTATCCAGACATCCAGAACTCCATGGGTTGTTTGTGGAACTGATATGTTAGTCTCTCCAGCTGCTCGTGGAGATTTTTGACGAAGAGCTCTTTGTTCTCCAATATAGATTTCTGCTCAGAGAGTTGCTCTTCCAGGTCTCTGATCTTCTTTGACATTTCAGCCAACGCCTAGTTCTTCACCAGCAGTAGGAAGGCCTAGTTTTCTAATGCAGACTAAGTCCTCTGTTCCTCAACAGGAATTCGAGTTGCTCTTGCTCGTCCCCGAGGATCTCTTGCTCGTCCACGAGTTGATGTAGAAGGGCCAGCTCTCTTTAAAGTTTCCAACTCGTCCCTCAAGTTGGCGTTCTCGACCTCTAAGAACGAGAATCCCTCATCGGTCACTGGGATTAAGGCTTTTGAAGAAGAGGCTGTAGACTTCAACCGTGATAGCTCTTTCTGCAAGTTGTTGTTCTCTTGCTCCAGCAACTCGGCAATCTGTCTGCATTCCTCGACCTCACCCCTCAAGGTTCTCTCCCTCACATCGTACCCAGCAAAAATCTTCTCGTAGCCCTTGTAGACAATGATCTGCTGATACTTCTTCTCGTAACCCTCATGCAACAGGGCAGTTGATTCTTTGTATTATAACTGAAGGTCTTTGAGGGTGCCTTCGACATCCTCGATCATGTCACAATAGGCCACATTATTGATCACTGCTCGATCAAGAAGACACTTCAGATATTGGTATGCTTCAACTGCCTGTTCTGAAGCATCTTGGCCGAGGATGTCGACAACTTGTGCTGCACTCAGGCCTGTGTGACAAGCCTTAAAGTATTCATTGCATTGTCACAGCAGCTTTGTATCATGGGAAGATAACAATTCTATCCTGGCCAGAAACTAGCAGAGAAAGAAAGATCAATCATCAATAAGAAGTACAAGCAGAGTATGAATAGAAGATAGACAACAGTATGCAAAAGAATCCAAGTTTTATTAGATCATAAAATTCAGAGTTACAAGTTCTGGGTTACATTTAATAAAAGAAAAAGATAAAGATAAACCTGAACAACTATACACCTTTTCCTTGTCTCCCAAAACCTTCTCGGAAGGCTGGGACGAGGAAGTAGGTTGCTCGGAAGGAATGGATAGTTGCTCTGGAAGCACTGGCAGTTACTCGAAGGAAGTAACGATTTGCTGAAATTCCTCGGCAGCAGGCTGAATGGTTGGGGGATGATCTCCCATCACCGTAGAAGACTCTTCTGAGGAAACTTCGTCCTCTTCAAGATCTTATGGGGTTGGAGGGGGACCAGGAATGTGTTGATGGAAAAGCTCAGAAGATTAATCAACTTTCATTTCCTGGAGAGAAGCAACCCATCCATCCCTAAAGTATTTGAGGCCTCCATAGTCCACTTGCGACACCATGGCAGCCAACCCCTTGTTCCACCCCTTCTCCCAGCCATCACTGAAGGACTTCTTCACAGCCATCTTCCTCTTCAACTTCTCCGAGGAAAGCTTCTCGGACAGCAGGTCATCTGTAGCTTTCAGCTTTCTCTCAACCTCCTCCTTCTGTCGATTTACCTCTCGAAGTTGAGACAACTCTTCTTCAGCAATTTTGAGCTTATTCTTTAGCTCTCCAGAATTCTTGAGCTTCTCGTCGAGCTCTTTATTTCTCCCCTCCAAGTCCTTTATTCTTTTCTCCAACTCTTTGGAGACTTCAACAGCTCGAGCTTTTTCCTTCTCGGTGGAGGCAAGCTTCTTCTCCCAGACAGCCTTGTCAGTAGCATATGTCTGGCGAGAATCGTCCAAAGACTTGATAGCTTCTTCCAAACCTCCCTACATGCTGGACGAGGAGCATGAAGATTTAATTGCTTCATCTTTCTTCAGAATTATATTAATGCAGCTCGTCAACTGTGAAAGGAAAAAGAAAACAAGTCAGAAACAGAAATGACAAAGGAAATATGAAAAGTTCAAAGTAAGAGGACTTACAGAAGCAAGGTAACGAGCAGCTAACAAGGTTACCATGTCTCGAGTAAGGTTTTCTTCAGTACCTTGGACCTCGGGAATGATCCAGGACTTTACCGAGCTCATGGCAGAACTCGGAGGAACAAAAGTGGGAACCCGAGTCCCAGTAGTTGGGGGCTGAGTGATGGTGTCAGCCAAATTGACCGAGGAGCTCTTCTTCAGCCTCCTCGGGGGAGCAGGAACAGATTCAACCAAGGAAGAACCCTTGGTCGGTGATATTACAATCACCTCTCCAGGAGCAGTAGACCTGCTCGGAGCCACTGCGGGCTTCTCTACAACCTTCACAACAGCAGCAGCCGAGGAAGGCGCATCAGTTTTCTTTGTCCCTTCTGGGACATCAGTCTTACTTATTTTTTCCTCACCAGAACCAGAGGCAGGTTTCTCGAACAAAGTGGGAGGTCTTCTTCTCTTCATCCTTTCGCATAAAGGGACGTGAGATTCACGCGAGGAGCTGGTGGAAGCTGGTATTGGCTCTGCGTCACTTATTACTGGACGAGCAGTAAAAGAGGTTGTGTAGCTCTTGTACTGCAGCAGATATGAGGCTGATCTAATGTGCCCGTCGGCAACACTCTGATGCAGACTCCAGATAAGTTTCAAATGCCTTATATTGACATCTGCTTCTTTTGGGCACTTTCTTTTGCTTTCAACTTCAAATAAATAAACATTGCCATCAGTAACACATTTTATCAAACAAAAAGGAAGCATAATTTCAAAATAAATAAAACGAAATAAAAATAACCTATCCCATTGCCATAAGGATTGCATCTGGGACCCTGGTAAACCTCATCTCCAGCTAATGGAGGGTGTTGCCAATTTTTTATGACAACCCCGTGCTCAAAATAATCCCTATTGGCATCAGGGAGATTGACTACTAAGGCCCTATTCAAAATTCTTATTTTTAAATAAAAAATGTTATCATTAACTGCCCATCTATAACAAAACATAATCTCAGGAATTCCTATGCGAGTTCCATGGATCTGATTTAATCTATGCACCCCATTAACTATTCTCCATGTGTTGGGGGCTATTCTTGCAGGAACAACGTCAAAGTAATGATAGAATTTCAGACACAAGGGATTTGGTGGAAAAGAAAATCCACACTCAGGAATAAAGAGGCTGGGGAACCAATGTCCCTCAGCCAAATGGAAATAATCAGAAGGCTCAGAAAGCTCTTCCAAGACAACCCAGGAGGGAATAGAAAAATCAGAACGAAATTTATCAAGAGATTCAACAGGGTAAACCATGATGAATAAAGGAAAATGAAGAAGAAGGAAAAAGATCTTACAGAAAAAGAGTGGATCTGTTGACAACGAACGATGGAAGAAGATGAATACACAGGAGAGAAAGAGATGACGAAAAACTCGAAGATACAAATTTGAAAAGGTATAAGACGATATGAGTATCTGTGAAGTTTAAATACCTTGCCTTGGGAAATGGTAAAGTAATGATTACAAAAATAAACAATTACGCTACCAGTGGCTAGAGGAACAAAAAGGGCGCGGCAATCGAAGTGAGAAGAAATGATTACGCTACCGACGGCTAAAAGGACAAAAAGAGCGCGGGAATCGAAGCGAGTAGAAAAGTTCAAAAAAGCAAAAACTACGAATTTGGAAAAAGAAATAAATACAAAGGAAACACTCCTAAAAATCAGGAGGACCATTTAAAGCTATCATATTCCGAGAACGAATGTTCCCTACTCCTCAAATTTCGAACTACGAAACATTGGGGGCTTCTGTTGATACCAAATTTAATCTGCTGACATGGCCCAATTAAGTAAAGACATCTGGCAATCTACATGGCAACAATAAATACTTCCGAGGAACTCAAACGCTCTGAGGAACCATACTACAACGAGGACCACTGCCTCCCCGAGAAACTCATACGCTCCGAGGAACTCTTGAGCACCGAGAAGCTTAGGCGGTCCGAGCAACTCAGGTGGTTCGAGCTGCATCTCGAACAAAGAATTAATAGCTGGATAACCAACAGTCCGACTGATTCATTAAATGCTTATCATTCAGACGCACACGCTTAAAGGGCATTGAATGTATTACCCTTTCATATATACATTATTTAATGTATTACCCTTTCACATTACAGCCTCAAGGCTATAAATACATTGTACAATCCTCATTGTAGAGGACCTCCCCGGACCGAAATTTCTTGAGAGAATTTGTAATCGAGAATTCCCAAACACTCAGCAATAACACAACAGTGGACGTAGGCTATTCTTATAAGGCTGAACCACTTTAAAAATCTTTGTCTCATTTATTTATCTGTGATTGAATAATTAGAGTGATCAAATTTTTTACATCAACGGGGAGGAAAGAAATTCAAACTCAAAAGATGAGTTATCATCACTGAAAGTTGGAGTTTCGAAGGAGATAGGATCATTTTAAATGAAACTTTCTTCTTTGGGATCTAAAGCCAAAATCATTTCATTGCAAATGGATAATACATCCATTTCATCCTCACTTTCATTCTCTATTAAACCATGGGCCAAGTCAAGAATGATTTGTTCCAAAATAGGCAAAAAATCCTCATTTGGTTCAAAACATTCCTCGACTTCAAAAGTTTCGAAAGAAAAATCGTCGTCGGATTCAAAAAATAAATCCAATTCATGTTCCCACAAACGATTTTCTTCCCGATAATGGTCTTCATACCTCTCATTCCCAAGCATGAGCAAACCCTCACCGAAATTCATTGGTAGGGGTGCGGATTCTTGGAAATGAGAAGTTTGAAAATTATTATTGGAACTATACTCAAACTCATTATTATAAGAATTTTGAAAACTATTGCAATTTGTTTCAAAATTGCTATTATAAGGAATTAGAGACCCAAAATCGTTATCATCATCCTCAAAATACACGCACTCCAAAGTCTGACTTTTGTAATACTCACCCAAAGTCATTTTAGATTTTGCAATTTTTTGGGTCTCTAAGTATTCACCAAAAGTCATAGGTTTATGAGGATTTTCAGAATTATCATAATGATTACCGAAAGGATTGGAATAAGACATGTTTACCCCAAAGATGGCTCGAAGTGGCCAATTCTACAAAGTGTTGGGCGACCAAAAAATTCAAGCTGTTCTTGGCGATCAATGTAGAAGTCCTACAAAAATGTTAGGCAAAAAAAAATAAAAATAGAAAGAAAATATTACGAAATAATAAATCAAAAAAATTCTAAAATATCAAGTCCCCGACAACGGCGCCATTTTGATCAAGGGTGAAAAGTAGCGCGTGTCAAACTTCGATCGTTATTTTCTATTTACTGCCTTAATACAAAAACCTAAGCTTATGACTACACTCAAAAAGGGAGTATAGCTACCAAGTCCAGATATCAAAAATCCACAGAGACGAGTTGCTAGAATTTAATTGATTTAATACGTCTAAATTAAAAAAAAAAGATTGCTAACAAAAAATAAAAGATAATAAAGAGACAATATTAATATAGGCGTGAATAAATTAAACTATGATTAATAAAGAGAATAAAAACTATAGGTTGCGTCGAATATCCCTCACCCCGAGTTAATTGGTATAAATGGTTACATGGGCTCACAAGTTATTAAGATTGCATCTCGTTTTGACAGTTAATTAAACCCAGAGTTGTCACACCCCTAAATTCACATAAAAGTCTAATAAGATTTTGGCGTCAATAAATAGCCCGAAAACTACGCACGCAGGGTCGTAAATATGGAGCATACATGATATACCCCGTTAAATCTCCTAGGCATAATAACTAGGATAACCCACTGGAAATAAATCCATGAGAAACCGTCACCAAAGCAAAGCAACCAATCAACCCTTTGGTGAGTTCAATCCAACACAACCTAGACTAAACTAGTCACTACATATAAATAAATGCATTAATTAGGCTAACTAATTAATTAAAGAAACTAATTAAATAAGCAACAATAAATAATTATCCAGACATGAAATAAATGGAAGGCATTAAGTCTACACTAGAAATCTTGTAAATATAAAGCACGAATTAAAGAAATACAGACAATGGAGTTTGGATTCATGAAGAAGATGATGGCTAGTGTTACACAATCGCGATGGATATACCCTAGGAGGGAGAAAATGGCACACCCAAAATACTCACCAAGCCCTAGCTCCCAAGCCCTAGCTAAGAAAAAAATGAATTATTACAAGATATCCTCCAAAAATAAACCAAGTTGTCTATTTATACTAAGTGGGAAAAAGGAAAGAAAAGAAAAGGAAATAATAAAAGAAAAAGGGTTAAGTCACATTAAGAGGGATAAAAGAAAAATAAAAAAAGAAATAAAAAAGAAAAAGAAGGTGACACGGCAATCTCGGACAAAAACAGGACACCGGTCGACTAATGGCCAAATCACGGTCGACCGCGTGTCAAGGAAAGAGCACACTAGATGGGATCATCGACAAAATAAGGAAACCCGATCGACCGACGGCCTAGGTACGGTCAACCACTGCTGGTAGATCTGCCCATGTAACTCACTACTACATCGCAAATCCACCCCAAGCCATGGATGCAAAAAAAATCGAGACCCACCATGGCCGAAAACCCAACACACGACCAACAGTTATGGCTCGGACCTGCAACGTTGATGTGTGTGTCCATAAAGAAAACCTCCATCTCCAAAAATTCTAACAACCCAACTCCATCAAAAAATGGCCAAAGCCATGAAAATGTCAATGTAGGTACTCAAAAAACTCGAGTTAACTGACCCACAACTAGTTCCACATGCGACCCAAGCTCTAATTTCGAATAAAAGTCATCAATTTGGGACGAACCCAAAACCCGAGCACAAACCCGAGCTTGGCTAAAATTGCCCATGGTTGAATTAGAGTGTGCTGCAAAATGAAAGAGAAAAGGACATAGATGGAATTAAATAGATTGTTAATGAATAAATAAAATAATAATATAATTAACTTATAATTCTTTCCCGATTAAAGGTCCGTGTTTCCTTTGTTCAGACTCCGATTCGAGCATCATTCACAGCCATGCAAAGCTTGATCGGAGGTCTACAACTTTCGTGGATAGTCCAGGCGGCAAAAATCTCAAAGTGTGAAATTATGAAAATTCCCCTGAATGTGCGAATCGCGACAAAACTTTATTAGAATGCGCTCAAACTTCATACTAAACACCATAACACCTATAAAAGCTCAATAATACCTCAAATAACATGTTAGCATATAAAACGGAGGTTGACTGATTAATGAGCATAATTATAGCAATTACGATACCCGAGGGGGATAAAATGCCTAAGTTCGAAGGTAATAAGTGCTATGATTCGGGACAAATCAGGCGACTGGAAAGATAGGCCTCTGTGGATTCTGGAGAGTACCCTACTGATGTCACAGGGCCTTTCTCTTATCGGGGCAATCCTGATGCTTGTGGCCATTTTTGCCATAAATGAAACATCTCCAAGTAAAATTTCCTCCCCTCTGACCATGTTGTCCTTGGCCCTGTTGGTGGTTACCACCCCTTCATTGGCCCTACTGGCCCGGTTAAAACCCATGTTGTCCCTAATGACTTTTGCTAGCCCTGATGGCTCTGCCTAAGACCTCCCTACTGTGACACCCCGACTAATTAAATACCGGGTAGCTACTCCTTTATTAAATCAATACAAAATGCCAAGTTGGTTCAGTTAATAGTATCACTGTCGAAAATATTTAAATGATTACTAACCACCTAGTATTTAAAAAGTAAGTTGCCAAATTTTAATTAAGTCTGATTAACATGCAATAAAAGAATAATGGAAGAATAACATAATCCATTCACCATAACGAAGTAATGAAATAACCAACCAATAGTAATAAGTCCGGAGGAAAACTCCTCACAACAATCCCACAACTGAAAATAATAGGACAAGTCTGAATCCTGAATTAATTACATGCCAGAAGTCTGAATAACTGAAATAAATGAAATGTCTCTAAAAGGAATGGGCGACATGCCCTACAACTGATAAATGTTGAATATAGAGTCAAGATAGATGAAACGTCTACAAGCAAAGTCCTGTAACTTCCACAAACAGCTACATCTCGTCACCTGAATGAGGATCCTAAGCATGGTGTCCTTGTGGCTGGGCACCTAAAATGGTTTTTACAAAAAAATAAATTTGAAAGCAAATGGGTCAGAGCCCGAAAGTGGAAATCATTTTAAAAACAGCAAGTGTTTTAATAACATTAAAACATTAAATGCAAAATACATGTTAGGACATGCACTCACATGAAATTCTCACCTCTCGACTACATGTGCACTCCTAACGTACCGTACCCATCTAAATAACATACATATCTAACCAAACCGTAATAAGTTCTACCCCTTACTACTCGATTCCCATATTACATTCTAGCGTTATCAATTAAATAGAGGGCTCTACTTAAACTCAGATTCTCAATTAGTAATACAATTCACTATCGGTTAACCCGTTATGTTTTCTCAAAACATTACCATAATTATTCACAATATCAACCTGAAAGTTCCCATTAATTAAGTGTATATTATTCACGTCATAAATATACAATACAAGCACCCCGAGACTAAGCTGCGGTGCACACATACTCTGTTATCCATCCCGGTACATCACGTACATAAAGATCACGCATTCCGAATCTCTCAGGAATCGTTCTCACATAACAACAATCACAAACAATGGAGGCGAACACAGTCACATCACATTGGTCACACACATACCTGCGCTCCCACGATCAGCAGACTTATTAACATCCCAATAAGTCCTTCTCTGACCTATGTTCATCGAGGTACCAATCTAAATCCGGGCAACACAAGGATTAGAGGGCCCTAAGAGAACGTAAACCTCCCGTGATAGCAAGTATGGTAGGTATGTCATACACAAAATCATATACATATACTAAGTAAGCACACATCTTAGTAATCACCATAATTTATTTGTAGTACACTTCTTATTCTCGTACCGACATATAATGCTACACAATTTATATGTTCCCGGTTAATATAATTATTTAGGCCATCAATAGTTCTCGCATCGTAATAGACACTCACGTCCTAATTCATAACTTCCCTTTGGTTCAAACTACACTTCTAGGTTTTACTCCTCATTATATCCCAAATATCCCAAATATATCAATTAATCCACAAGGAAGTGTTATCTCTACATATAAGCAAGGTTACGGAACACTCGGGATCAAAACAGGCTAAAAAGCCTAAACTGTCAACTCGTTAGAAGTCTCGTTTGAACGAGGCTGTTCGAACGAGAGTTCGTTCGAATGAAGTGGACCTTCTAACGAGATCTCGTTCGAACGAAAGTGATCGAACGAACATCCCTCTCGTTAGAAGTCAAACTGTCAACTCGTTAGAAGCTCGTTCGAACGAGCTCGTTCAAACGACCTGGGAAGGTCTTCTAACGAGTGGTCAGATTCGAGCCCAGATTTTCTCTATATCGTTTTTCCAACTTTTCTTCTTCTCCAAACTCCTCTAAACATAAATTCAACAATCGTTCATGGGTTCTAATCATTCCTAAACATACTTAGGTCATATACTAACGTATTTTGTGGGATTAATTCATCCTAAATCTCATCCACATATCAAATCTCTACATCTTTTTCCCCAATCTCAAGAACATGAACCCTAGAATTTTAATTCATCCATAGACATAAATAAATCCATTTTTTTTTGGTATAAAAGATGTATTTTTCTCTGACTAATCATCCTAACATTGTTCTACATGCAATCTCCTCATAAAATTATAAATCTCTACATCCAATTCAATGGGTTTTTATCATTCTCCAAGAATAATGAAATTTTAATAATTTCCTATGCATGGAAGAAGCATTCTTTGCAAAATATGTAATTAAACCACTTGCCTTATGTGTATTTCTGATTTTGATGATGAATTTCTGAAGTGTTCTCTCTCTCTCTGCAGAATTCTCCTCTCTTCTCTCTCTCTACAAGCCTTTTTCTCCAAAGTGAATGGTGGCTAGGGTTTTGCCTTAGGAACTTTTGGGGACTAATTCGAATAACCACCGTAGCCCATTATGCTATTAGTGGGTTTAGTGGGTAATTGCCAAATCAGATATTAATTCCTAATTTTCGTGGGTTTTAATTCTCAAAAATCCAAAATTACCAAACTACCCTTATACGTTGCCGGTATGGCCTAAAAATGCCCCGGGACCCAAACTAAACCCCCGGCTAGTGTTTTCTGACTATCTCGACCCTTCCGGACGCGTTGGTGCACTCAAAATGACCATACGATTAATGGAAATAAAATTCACTTTTTAATTATATAATATATTCCTGATGCGACTGTCATACGCGTCTCAACAAAATTTCCCGAATTGTCGTATATCAATCTCACGACAAATTTAATAATTCAACATTCATATATAGCCATATATATTGATTAAAATCAAATACCAACTCGCATCTCGCTAGTATTTTTATCCGGATTAATTCCCAATTAAAACACATTTAATTTAATTAATCCCATAAATAAATATCGATAAAAATACGGGGTATTACATACTTCCCCCCTAATAACAGAATTTCGTCCCGAAATTCGGAAAAGTAAGGCACGCCTGAAAAAAATTTGGTATCCTCCAGTGTTCAAAACAATTATAAAAAAAGCCCAAATTACTAAAACCCTCGCTTCACAATAAGCTTGTTTAACATACTTGATACCTTTTCAGAATAATCTTCAATAAATGCACCTCACATTGTGCTCTTATTAAACAACCTTCGACTAAAATAGCCTATACATTATTAGCCGCATTATTTTTTTTTATTTTTTATTTTTGTATTGTGAGTCCGCACCTCACTACTAACTCCCGCGTTTATCAAAACTCCAAACTCCCATCCTGCGATGAATCAATAACACGTCTGACCATGCTTGTCCATTCCTTGAAATATCCCGAAATTGTGACTTTTACACAAGGGAAAACCACTTCAGCCTGTTGGTGTCACACAAACCTTTGTAAGCACCTTGTCCACCATAAATAGATACAGGTGCTTTTCCCCCAACTCTACCATTAGGTAATAACTCCTCCTCATGACTACAATATACCTCACTAGTTATACTCGATTTGGAATTGAAAATATCGCAATGAATTCAAAATTTCTTTCATATAATCCATCAGTCGTTAGTCACCTTGCGCCTGCACCTTGGGTTATAGGTGATACAACCCTCAGTTTGAATCGTTGTTTCCCACTACTTATTATCACCCCACCTAAATGTGGATTTCGGGGATTTCATCCCAGTTCTAAATAATACTACGTCGAACCACATACCGACGTGTTCACTATCTATTAGTGTAAATCACCCCAAATATATAACAATTTCTCTCCTTCTGGACAACATGTCCCACATAATCGAAGGAACTCATTACTTATCAATAAGTTGGCTACCTCTCAAGAAAATTCTCCAACTTGACCCTCCCATTTTTTTTTTGGAATTGTCGTCTTGATACAAAATTACTTGGTTGATCATCTAACCCCAACTGTTCTACTACTTACTATACCTCTTTCAATGTCAATATTCACATAAAATTTTCCCCGTTAAATGATACTCAATGATCTTATTCTCCCGACGAATACCAAAAGTTTGGACCTTTACACTTTTCACCACTTTGTGAAAATTCGGACTCCCTATACCTGATTGACTTCGTCATTCTATTTTCTCTTGAATCACCCTCAACATTCAATTGATCGGAACTCTACTCCAAATTGTTCATAATAATTTATTCGCCTTCTCAAGAGATATCCTTTTATTAAATGGCTTTCTACTTCCTTTTCTCCAAGTTTGAACGCGCTACACCGACTACACATGATATTCGCTTACACCTTTTCTTATGACGTTTAATCTCATAAGTAATAATCTCACCCGTCTATGTTCCCTCTTTCTTTGATTTACACTTTAGAAAATCAAGATGTCTACGCCCCTTACAACCCAATCATACGATTTTTAAACATTATATACGCTTCATACAAATCCCAAACTCTTTATTGTCACTGTAAATACAACGGTGCTATACCATTTGGGCGTTCTCAATCACTTCTGAATTAGAAATCCTAAATCCTCCTTATCCTCAATGCGTCCTTCAACATGCCGTGACAAAACCAACATTATTAATACTTATCTCGTAATTTACTAACAACTGGCTCTAATGGCCGTACATCATAATTTACTTCTTGTAACTTCCCGTTATAACTACGTACTCTCCTAACGATAGAGGTATCCAAATCATGAAAGAAGGGTCACACATTTCCTTACTACCAACCTTACGCTAAGTTTCATGCGTGGGGTGTCTCGCAAAGCGAAATCCAAACAAGGAACCCCCCGATACACTACTACCTAACCTTGTCGGTCATCGAGATTTATTAAGCCCTCAGTCCATAACACGTACCCCTATGTTCCCGTTTCTTAACAACAAAGTTTCATCACCGATTGCAATTATACATAAACAAGGAACTCCTTTCGAAAGACATTTTCTCTTGACAGTGGTGGAAATCACATTTCATATACACATGCGTATAAAAATCGAGACTCTCAAATTCCCGTCCCCAGACACACAACTATGAGTATAAACTTCTAAATCTCTAATGGGTGATAAAACAACGCACTCTTCTTGTTACGACCTCTCTATCGTTAATTATAAAAACCAACTAACTCTTTGTGGACTAGTAAATCAATTACATACGACTCATAATAATGAAATCCCTACGCATACTGGGATTAAATATCCGAGACCATTATGCCTTTGAAATCACAGTAATATTTATATATATATATACATATATACAATAGTACAATTCTGAGCCCGGCCCTCTCATAAATGGGGCCTCTCCAGAACCAAAACATTCTACCCCAAGGTAGTAATCCCAATAAACTTGCAATGCCAGCACACCATCGGTATAATCATATATACAAAACAATAATTAAGATCATAACATACTCGTATAACACATCATTAAAACGAGTAATTTCGATAAAGCATAAACCGCTATTAATATACCCATTCATCCTCCGCGGATGACAATAAAAAGTAACTCCCACACTATGAGGGAAAATGTTCTTATATAATAAACTTACTTATATACTAACTAAACTCGACTCTCAAGTGAGAATAACAATTATAACGAATGTAGCAACTCATTCATGCCACAAATAACATGCATCCTCCTCTGAGGATATAACACATATTTCTATACTAACAATCGTCCTGGCTGCTTAAATGGTTCCTGGTCTTAACATCTGTCCGTACCACACCAACTATTTCAATAATTGTCTCCCTTGCCAGGCACAATACCTTGATCCCTACTTTGTATCGGGATTTTTTTTTATAACGTACGGGTTTTCACTCTCATAAAGTACCTCTACACATACTCCACTTATTTCCAGTCACCCTGACCATGTTAAAGTGGTCCTTTCCTCGGACATTGGTAGTCTCAGCTCTGAAGACTATCTCCATTGTTCCCTTAGTTTCATGTACCTAAGGAACACACTACTAGTTTTCCACCTCTTTTACTGAAATTACCATCGCTCGGTAGTAATTTCGCTATCGAATTATTTTAACGGTTTTTCCATTGGGTCTTCCTCCTTGTGGGGTTTCTCCAACACCATTTTCCCAGTCTTATTCTATAAAAATTTTCGATTTTTTTGTATCTCCCTACCCAAGGGAACATTTACCTCCAAATTTACACCACGCGATCTAATTACTATTTGTATTTATCATCCAAGCAGAATTTCCCCATAAGAGCTAACAATTCTTCTTGTATGTAGACTCTCCCTTTAACATCCTCTTTTCCATACTACCTTCTCCACCCGGTGTAAGGTTCGCTACAACATTAAATTTGCCCTCACAAGTTGACCCCTGTTTGGCCCTCTTATGTGAGTTCAGAATACCATTCGCCTTTCAACCTGAACAACTGATGAAGGGACTTATATCAAACCATTCATGTACGCCTTCTCTTGACGTCCCATTCCACTTATAAGTGTGGTGATTGTTTCTCCCCATTGAAACTCCGCTCTCACGAGACAAGAAAAAATTTCCCCAAATTTTCACTCTCGATTGGCCATACTTCGACACAAGTCCAAGCCTTTAGATACATTGCGTTCATTTGGCTAGCACATGCCATCTTCGCCTTTCGAGTATTGCTACTGCTGGTTCTCTTCAATGTTACACCTAACTCTTTCTCTCCCATTCCAACCTTGTTGGATGTGTCTAATTTGACCCCATTCCTACTATAGCCGTACCCAGAAGTCTCAAGTCGCGCCTTAGTCTTCTATATCATCCTGGACTTTCGTGCCATAATATTGGTGACTTCAACTACGGTCATCCTTCTAAAAAAAATCAATTAATCCTCATTATATATTTGCCTCTTGCGGTTCACCCAACCGTCTTCGCCTGACGCACTACATTGTTCGGCACACGAATACACCCGATCGTAAATAAGGTTCACTACCATATGTATTAAAGCAGGAGAATGAAATTTCACCAAAGATATCAACAATCCTACACATAGGGCTCTACATCAAAGAAAGCTCAGCGGAAACATAACAAGCCGTAAAGATCCTAAAGGACACTAGAACCTGATGCTCTGATACTACCTGTGACACCCCGACTAATTAAATAACGGGTAGATACTCCTTTATTAAATCAATACAAAATTCCAAGTTGGTTCAGTTAATAGCATCACTGTCGAAAACATTTAAATGATTACTAACCACCTAGTATTTAAAAAGTAAGTTGCCAAATTTTAATTAAGTCTGATTAACATGCAATAAAAGAATAATGGAAGAATAACATAATCCATTCACCATAACGAAGTAATGAAATAACCAACCAATAGTAATAAGTCCGGAGGAAAACTCCTCACAACAATCCCACAACTGAAAATAATAAGACAAGTCTGAATCCTGAATTAATTACATGCCAGAAGTCTGAATAACTGAAATAAATGAAATGTCTCTAAAAGGAATGGGCGACATGACCTACAACTGATAAATGCTGAATATAGAGTCAAGATAGATGAAACGTCTACAATTTAAGTCCTGTAACTTCCACAAACAGCTACAGCTCGTCACCTGAATGACGATCCTAAGCATGGTGTCCTTGTGGTTGGGCCTATAAAATGGTTTTTACAAAAAAATAGATTTGAAAACAAATGGCTCAGAGCCCGAAAGTGGAAATCATTTTAAAAACAGCAAGTGTTTTAATAACATTAAAACATTAAATGCAAAATACATGTTAGGACATGCACTCACATGAAATTCTCACCTCTCGACTACATGTGCACTCCTAATGTACCGTACCCATCTAAATAACATACATATCTCACCAAACCGTAATAAGTTCTACCCCTTACTACTTGATTCCCATATTACATTCTAGCGTTATCAATTAAATAGAGGTCTCTACTTAAACTCAGATTCTCAATTAGTAATACAATTCACTATTGGTTAACCCGTTATGTTTTCTCAAAACATTACCATAATTATTCACAATATCAACCTGAAAGTTCCCATTAATTAAGTGTATATTATTCACGTCATAAATATACAATACAAGCACCCCGAGACTAAGCTGCGGTGCACACATACTCTTCTATCCATCCCGGTACATCACGTACATAAGGATCACGCATTCCGAATCTCTCAGGAATCGTTCTCAGATAACAACAATCACAAACAATGGAGGGGAACACAGTCACATCACATGGGTCACGCACATACCTGCGCTCCCACGATCAGCAGACCTATTAACATCCCAATAAGTCCTTCTCTGACCTATGTTCATCGAGGTACCAATCTAAATCCGAGCAACACAAGGATTAGAGGGCCCTAAGCGAACGTAAACCTCCCGTGATAGCAAGTATGGTAGGTATGTCATACACAAAATCATATACATGTACTAAGTAAGCACACATCTTAGTAATCACCATAATTTATTTGTAGTACACTTCTTATTCTCGTACCGACATATAATGCTACACAATTTATATGTTCCCGGTTAATATAATTATTTAGGCCATCAATAGTTCTCGCATCGTAATAGACACTCACGTCCTAATTCATAACTTCCCTTTGGTTCAAACTACACTTCTAGGTTTTACTCCTCATTATATCCCAAATATCCCAAATATATCAATTAATCCACAAGGAAGTGTTATCTCTACATATAAACAAGGTTACGAAACACTCGGTATCAAAACAGGCTAAAAAGCCTAAACTGTCAACTCGTTAGAAGTCTCGTTCGAACGAGGCTGTTCGAACGAGAGTTCGTTCGAATGAAGTGGGCCTTCTAATGAGATCTCGTTCGAACGAAAGTGATCGAACGAACATCCCTCTCGTTAGAAGTCAAACTGTCAACTCGTTAGAAGCTCGTTCGAACGAGCTCGTTCGAACGACCTGGGCAGGTCTTCTAACGAGTGGCCAGATTCGAGCCTAGATTTTCTCTATATCGTTTTTCCAACTTTTCTTCTTCTCCAAACTCATCTAAAAATCAATTCAACAATCGTTCATGGGTTCTAATCATTCCTAAACATACTTAGGTCATATACTAACATATTTTGTGGGATTAATTTATCCTAAATCTCATCCACATATCAAATCTCTACATCTTTTTCCCCAATCTCAAGAACATGAACCCTAGAATTTTAATTCATCCATAGACATAAATAAATCCATTTTTTTTTTTTTGGTATAAAAGATGTATTTTTCTCTGACTAATCATCCTAACATTGTTCTACATGCAATCTCCTCATAAAATTATAAATCTCTACATCCAATTCAATGGGTTTTTATCATTCTCCAAGAATAATGAAATTTTAATAATTTCCTACGCATGGAAGAAGCATTCTTTGCAAAATATGTAATTAAACCACTTGCCTTATGTGTATTTCTGATTTTGATGATGAATTTCTGAAGTGTTCTCTCTCTCTCTGCAGAATTCTCCTCTCTTCTCTCTCTCTACAAGCCTTTTTCTCCAAAGTGAATGGTGGCTAGGGTTTTGCCTTAGGAACTTTTGGGGACTAATTCGAATAACCACCGTAGCCCATTATGCTATTAGTGGGTTTAGTGGGTAATTGCCAAATCAGATATTAATTCCTAATTTTCGTGGGTTTTAATTCCCAAAAATCCAAAATTACCAAACTACCCTTATACGTTGCCGGTATGGCCTAAAAATGCCCCGGGACCCAAACTAAACCCCCGGCTAGTGTTTTCTGACTATCTCGACCCTTCCGGACGTGTTGGCGCACTCAAAATGACCATACGATTAATAGAAATAAAATTCACTTTTTAATTAAATAATATATTCCTGACGCGACTGTCATACGCGTCTCAACAAAATTTCCCGAATTGTCGTATATCAATCTTAGGATAAATTTAATAATTCAACATTCATATATAGCCATATATATTCATTAAAATCAAATACCAACTCGCATCTCGCTAGTATTTTTATCCGGATTAATTCCCAATTAATACACATTTAATTTAATTAATCCCATAAATAAATATCGATA
This sequence comes from Sambucus nigra, assembly GCA_949130495.1. Classification (NCBI taxonomy): domain Eukaryota; kingdom Viridiplantae; phylum Streptophyta; class Magnoliopsida; order Dipsacales; family Adoxaceae; genus Sambucus; species Sambucus nigra. The sequence goes on from OX422211.1 coordinate 173,451,238, forward strand.
AAAATGAGGGGTATTACACCTACCACTGCCTAAAGTCTCCAGATATAATTCGCTTAGGAGGATCTCCCTAGTGGGAACCCTGCCACCCTGCCTAAATTGTCTCTTAGTTGTTGTGCCCTACTGTCACTACCACCCCTTGTCCATCCCTACTGGATGGACTTTCCTGCTCGTTTTCTTACCCTAACATGGAAGAGGTGACCCTAGCAATGTAATAAAGCAACATTTAGTACCTCAGTGTATGTATTCAATGCAGGATTTCTCAACGGGTGTTTTCGGATCCTCCAAGTATGGACATCCATGAATAATCATATCCTCTTATCCTCTGTAGGTACCTCTCCTAGAATGAAGTTTTCTAATCTCGTGAACTCGTCCTCATACTCAGTCACATTCTTCCCCTCCTAGGTGAGATCTAATAGTTTTCGCATCATCTCAGTCTGGATGGATGATAGGAAGTATTTGTGATCAAACCACTCCTAGAACTCCTGTATCGCCATATTATCTCTATCCTCCGCGGTGGTAATAGACTCACAATACTGTAGTGCCTCCCCAACTAGCTTAAATGTATCTAGAATATTCCTCTAAACGTAGGTGCACTCATACATCCTTAAATGCCTCTACATGTCTTTCTTCCATTGGCTAGCAACCACCACGTATGAACTCCCCTGGAACTCGGGAGGGTGTGCCTTCTGGAAGTCGTCTCTAACTTGATCCCAAGCAGAAGAGAACGCCTACATCTGAGCTGGTTCCACGACCTATGCCTGGGGTGGTGCCTGATGTGCAACTGTAGTCAATGCTACATTAATCGTCTGTGCAACTATAGCGGCAACCTCTGCAGCATTCAGGGAACCTTAGGCTGGAGATGGATGAGGCTCTAGCGGTTCCTCTAGGGTGTCTCATGGTGCACGTTGGGGAGGCATCTGAAATGAGAGAGAATTTTCCATCAGTCCATAATTCAATATATCTTAAAATAGCTGAAAAATTAAATGCTTAATAAAGAATACAACAGTCCTAATAATAGGGCACTATATCAAAGGATGCTACGCTGGTAACATAATAAGCCGCACACATCCTAAGGACTTTAGAACCAAGATCTGATACCATCTGTGACACCCCTCCCAATTAAATATCAGGTGATTAATCCTTTATTAAATTATAACAGAATATCTACTTAGTTCATTCTTTGCATCACTATTGAAAATTGCTATTTACCAATCACATACATTAGTTAATTAAGTTAGTGCCAAAATTTAAGTCTTTTAAATTAACATGAAAAGATCTGATATAAATAAACCACATTCACCATTCCGATTAACCAACATAATAAATAACTAAATAACTGAATCAAATAAGATGTGACTGAAATAAACACTCCAGCCTAAAACTCCAATATAATAATCTAAATCTAAGACTGAGTCCAACAGCTGAAACTAAATTAAATGTCGTGTATTTGGAAATAGCTAGAAGGTGGGAGACATGCCCAACAGAGATAAATAAAAAGATGCATCAGATCTGAAAAGAATGGAGGCGTCCACTACTGAGGTCCTGCAATTGTCCACAGCGATAGTAACACGCCAAATGAGATTGAACTCCTAAGATGGGTGTCCCTGTGGATGGGCACCTAAAATTGTTTTAAAAAAAAGATTGTGAAAATGGGTCAGAGCCGGGGTAAAGCAGTTCAAAAATATTTGTAAGTATTGAAAACGCGTGATAAGCGCGGGGCATGTGATAATGAAAGAAAAAACAATATTATTCGCAAGATTCCAATTAAATCATTTTTCAATTTGAGTCTATTTTGGAACAAAAATAAATACAACCCATAAACATAAAACCAGATATTTAATTGAACACGATATTTCAATTAAATCCTAAAACATGCATCTAGATGATATATCAAATAAATATAAAATGCATGTGACACAACATATCAGGAAAAATCCCCGCAGGGCAAAACCATATTATTTTCAGTATAATTTGTAAAGAACAGTTTACCTGGATTATAATGAAAATAAATGTGACATACAAAAATACCCGCAGGTGTCAGTTCCGATGTCGTCGGCTGGAATATCCTGCAAGAATTCCAGATGGTCAGCAATGAAGAAGATATCGACTTCTCCACAAAATATTCCTCAATGAGTAAAATGAATTTTTGAAGGTTTACAACATCTTTAGAAAATACCTCTTCAAGGTTCTATGTGTGTATGTTGTATATATGTTGTGTGCATAAAATGAGAGAGGGAAGAGCACATTTATAGGGAGGTTTAGTGGAACTCAAAACATCTTTCATGGAACATGGAAAAGCATGGCCGGAGTTCCCTCAAAGTGTTTACAAAAGTGGGTCAAAAGGATTCAAGTGGAGACAGCATTTAATCACTTGGAATCTGCCAGCCACAGGGGACCCGAACTGGTTCGGGGCCTGCGAACTGGTTTGACCCCCCAACCGGTTCGGGCTGGGTTCAGGGAAATTCGCTGGTAAGAGGATCAAAACACTTAGAATATTTTTAGCATGGTTTTAAGTATTTTTCTCCAAATTCAAAAACCCATAACTTCTTCACTATATCTCGGAATGAGGTGCCGTTTCTTCCAGTGTGTTCGTTGAGGCAAGATCTTTAACTTTCCAGTTGACCGGTCTCCGGACAGTGGTTGTATAATTACAAAAATTCCCTTGAATATCCTTATCAAGCCCTTTTTACATAGTTTTGATTTCTCTTCCGTACCACTTGCGTAAGTCCCCTAAAATCGTGGAACGTGAAATCGTTGAGGCATATGTAGGACACTTGATAAATGCATGATTCCCCAAATTTGGATTGAGGCCATCAAGTGAGATCGTGAACAGACGTGCCTTTTGTAGCGGCGTACAACATACACAAATTAAACATTTCGGACATGATAAATTTGTCCTTACAAATCTCCCCCTATGTCTATGCCGGTATAACATAAAAAATCCGAATGATGCAAACTCCCCAAAATAAATCTCCCCAAACAAATGACATATACAATAATATCCCTATTAAACCCTCGAACTGAGAATACTAATTGACATGTCGACAAACAGATATCAACATCTTCAAATCTTCGACTCATCTGAAACTCCCAAAGCTTTTCTTATCGGGGTGTGTACCTACACACATGAGCAAAAGTAAATACCCGTGACACACAACAGTTTGAAATATAATGATATGCAACAAACCAAAGATGAATTAAGTTTAAGCAAATCATAGATAAATCAACACAAAATTTTCTCCCGCATAATTCATTCTCCCCCTTTTTATGATGTCCCCAAATAGACTGATATGAGAAGCATAAATATGGAAAATTTCACAAAACAAATGTATATTTTAAAAAAAAATCATTTTTTTTGAATATTTCAAAGAATCAAAGAATGTTCTGTTTTTGATTTTTTTCAAAAAATGTACAAAACAAATATACAAAACGAAATCACACCATGAAAGAACACAAAGACAACCAAGTCGATGGTAGCGTAAATATAGGGGTGTGAACACATTCAATAGGTAAATAAACTCAATCAATCATATGTGCACGATGCATACGTGTACTCCTAACGAATGAACATTAAAAATATCCTTTGGTGTAAAGTTGTTAAATTTAGATGACATCCTCTTAATCAAATCAACAAATCAAAGTAAAAGTGATTTTCACACCAATAACGTCCAAAACTATTTAGCGTTTTTTCAAGATCTTCAAGGACGTGCAAACCCGTTAAAATATTCCAACCAAACTCCCTCAGATATATATAGTTTTATAGGTGTTAAACAAAATTCTCAAACTTTGGAGAATTGACGGTGAAACCTAATGGCCCATAAATGGCATGTATTGCTTTTTATTGCCTTTAAATTTTTTCGGGCTCTTTTAACCTCTTTGGACCCCGGATAATAAAATTCCTAAATTTTTTAGGTCTATTTTTAACGGTGGCTTTTGCACAAAGGATAGATAATTACCTTTCGCTGCCCTTCCCCGTATTTAAATAAATCTCATAGTCTCACCAAAACGGTTCTTACATGCACACCTTTCTTATCAAGTTTTATCACGCTTGGTCGTTTTAAGGATAGGATTGAAGTGAAAACACCCAACCAACATGTGATAAGACAAGAACAATATTCAAACAAATCCGTGCATGTGTACAATAAAGGAAATCATGAGTCAAACATGTAGTAAGTAACACATAATTACATCTTAATGACTCCAAACATTATAAAGCACATGGATGAATTGATCTATTATCTCAAAACACTAACAAATAGTCACATGAAAAATGGAATGATGTTGTGACTCGGTCATCCTAAGAGTCCATCCATAAACGGTGCAAAAAAAATAGATTTTTTTTTTGGATTTTAAAATAAATTTATCAAAATAAAATCTTTTTGTATTTTGTAAAATTTATCAAAAACAACAAAATTATACAAAAAGGATACATACTAGCAATAGGCAAAAAATGCATCATGAAAATCATCATATGCTAGTAAACAGGTCAAACCTCAATCGTTAGGTGCAGAGGGGTAAAAAGCACAGACCTGGACTTTTTTAAAAATACGCTCCATATTAAATGAACGTTTTATTTGGAAAAAATGCGAATAAACACAAAACAGATTTTTTTTAAAAAAATCGCTATCACCCAAATTTACGAAAAATAGGAATACGCGATAACTTAGCGTAACCTGCTCTGATACCAAATTGAAAATGCGCGATAAGCGCGGGGCGTGTGATAACGAAAGAAAAAATAATATTATTCGCAAGATTCCAATTAAACCATTTTTCAATTTGAGTTTATTTTGGAACAAAAATAAATACAGCCCATAAACTTAAAACCAGATATTTAATTGAACACGATATTTCAATTAAATCCTAAAACATGCATCTAGATGATATATCAAATAAATATAAAACGCATGTGACACAACATATCAGGAAAAATACCCGCAAGGCAAAACCATATTATTTTCAGTATAATTTGTAAAGAACGGTTTACACGGATTATAATGAAAATAAATGTGACATACGAAAATACCTGCAGGTGTCAGTTCCAATGTCGTCGGCTTGAATCTCCCGCAAGAATTTCAGATGGTCAGCAATGAAGAAGATATCGGCTTCTCCACAAAATACTCCTCAATGAGTAAAATGAATTTTTGAAGGTTTACAACATCTGCAGAAAATACCTCTTCAAGGTTCTATATGTGTGTATGTTGTATATATGTTGTGTGCATAAAATGAGAGAGGGAAGAGCACATTTATAGGGAGGTTTAGTGGAACTCAAAACATCTTTCATGGAACATGGAAAAGCATGGCCGGAGTACCCTCAAAGTGTTTACAAAAGTGGGTCGAAAGGATTCAAGTGGAGACAACATTTAATCACTTGGAATCTGCCAACCACAGGGGACCCGAACCGGTTCGGGGTCCCTGCGAACCGGTTCGCCCCCCCCAATCGGTAAGGGATGGGTTCAGGGAAATTCGCTGGTAAGAGGATCAAAACACTTAGAATATTTTCAGCATGGTTTTAAGTATTTTTCTCCAAATTAAAAAACCCATAGCTTCTTCACCGTATCTCGGAATGAGGTGTCGTTTATTCTAATGTGTTCGTTGAGGCAAGATCTTTAACTTTCCAGTTGACCGGTCTCCGGACAGTGGCTGTACAATTAAAAAAATGCCCTTGAACATCCCTATTAAGCCCTTTTTACACAGTTTTGATTTCTCTTCCGTACCACTCGCGTAAGTCCCCTAAAATCGTGGAACGTGATATCGTTGAGGCATATGTAGGACACTTGATAAATGCATGATTCCTGAAATTCGAATTGAGGCCATCAAGTGAGATTGTGAACAGGCGTGCCTTTTGTAGCGGCGTACGACATACACAAATTAAACATTTCGGACATGATAAATTTGTCCTTACAAGTATTAAAAATGCATAATAAGCATATATTATATACATGTTAGTTTCACATGCTCTCACTTGAGGTCCTCACCCCTCGACTATTATGTACGTTTAACGTATTCTACTAACCCAACCTAATTATGCTACCTCGCCTAACTAGTTCAAGTCCCTTAGCTTACTACACATACTTACTTGTAGTACCCATACAATATGTTATTGATTTATTTTCTCATATCATTTAAATCAATTTAGGGGTCACCAAATAGATGTTAAGTTTCCACTTTCTTAGGTTATTTTAGACATCACCATCTTTCTCATCTTCTAAGCACACACAGTAGGATAAACCACAAGTATATATATTTCTCACTTTATTTATGTATATACTAATACAACACCCCTAGGCTGAGACCTGGAGTGCATGCATAATCTGCTATCAAGTTCTGGTACATCGCATACTAAATAAAGGACTATCGGTTCAAAATCACTCTCGAACCAAAATATACAAGTCACACATAATTGAAGCCGAACATAGTTCTAGACTTATGGGCTACGCACATACCTACGCACCCAACTAATCGGGCACATCCTCATTCACACAAGTGGTGCCCATCCCTAAGTTCTATGTTCTAAGGTACATGTCTAAAATCCCCCAAAACGGATCATCAAGATAAGACTGTCCCCTTTTTAAACCTCCCACTATAGCAAGAAGCATAGGTATGTCATACACGTAATAATTCACACATTAGGTATTCACATGACCTATGTATATAAGTTCAGTAAAGGTAAAGCACATACCCTATAATATATCCCGCACGTAGTCTATATAACGATCAAATAGCCTACGTACCATTAATATACATCCCTTAAGTCAATTCAGTAGCTATCTCACTCATACCCTACTGGTTTAAGCCACGGTTTCCCTAGGAATCCTCGTACTATGATAAGGTTCCCCGAATTTAAATCTCAACACATAATTATGTTCAAATAACTTTGGCCCTAAATTCTCCTCATGTGATTAAGTCTCCAAATAATTCTTGGTCTACTTGTGTTTAAAAAAACTCCCATTATATTTAAAAATTACCTCTAAAGTTAAACCTATCATTTCCCATGCATCCTAAGCAAAACGGGAAAAATTTTCCATACTCAGGGCAGTCGAATCGATTCAACATTGGACCGAATCGATTTTCTTTCTACAGGTCTTCATCTTCTTCCTTAAATAGTTATGGGTTTCCCCATTTTTAATCATACAAACCTTCATTACATGATCCCACACTCACAACCAAACCTACCAACTTATGTACATGATTTCTAACATTTTATAATCATCAAATCATCAAATAACATCAATTAATTTGAATTAGTTCAAGATCAATCTCTAAAAACTCTAGTTCACCATTTTTCATCAAGAACGTCTATAAAACTCACATTTCTTCACATTTTGATTATCAGTAGTTCATCAAATTCGTCTTCTTACATAAGGGATTCAAACCTAACATTAATTCAACCCCGGACATGATTTAAATCTCTTAGTTTTATCATCAACATTCATGAAATCTAGATAATAAACATCCTACTCTAACATGGATATTATATCTAATCAGAATTCATCAAGATAAATACTTGCCTCGAGTTGTAAGTCTGAGTCTCTGCATTTGAGTGGTAGGGTGGTGTTCTTCTCCTTTTGATCTACATAATGGTGGTGGTGGTGGTGTAAAATGATGTAGAAAAGCCTTAGGACTCCTTCAAAACTCTCCTTCTTCTCCCTTGATAGCCTCTCTTAGTTTTTGTTCTGGTAACCCTAACTTTTCTAACAGGAAATCTAATTTATTCTTATAAAATTCATGTGTCTATTTGCCTCAAAAATTCAAAACATCAAAATATCCCTCTCAGTTACCAGTTTGGTCTTAAAATGCCCCGGAACTCAAACTAAACTCTCGAGTACACTTTTTTTACTATCTCGACCCTTGTAGATACATTGGCCACTCAAAATTACCATATATAATATCAAAAGTAAAATTTTATATTTATTTTCCAAATTAAGTCCCAACACGGCTGACATGCACGTCTTGACTAAATATACCATAATTGTCTTATTTTTCACTCATAAAAATTATAATATTTCCTTATCATTATTATTACTCATTCACTATGTAATATTCAATATAAATAAATATTAATCCTTATCTCACTAATTAATATTTATTTTATTGGATTAATTTCCAAACATAATTTAATTAATCGCAATTAATTCTCAAAATAAAAATCAATAAAATGATGGGGTATTACATCCTTGACCATTCATTATGCTATTATTGGGAATTATTGATTGCTACAGGTCGACTGGGAATGGTAGTTGTGGTAGGTGGAGAACATGCCCAGTTGTTGTCTATCCTCACCTTTTTACTTATTTTGGCCTCTTAACGCTGACGTTCCAGATCCTGGGCCTCCTTCTCTCTGAGGATGATTAATTTTTTCTCCTTGTCAATAGTATTTTATTAGTCTTGTTATTGTTAGGCGCCTAGTTTTTCAACTTATCTTTGGCAACTGTCAGATCAACCAGCATTCTGTGTCTACTAGTCATGTCTTCCAGGTCACAGGGGACTGGAGGGAATGTGAATTCTTTTAACCAAAAGTTTTCTTTTGCTTTAACCTCCCCCCAAGAACGACCAGAGATGTTAGTGTCATAGGTAAAAAGTGAGTTAAGATCACCAAAGAAGGAATCAACATCTTCTTCACCTTCCTCTTCCTAATCAGAATTGGAGCCGATTAGAATGATGTGTAATGATGATTGCCCAAAGTTAACACCCTTCGCAGTCTCACTAGGGATGGGGTGGCAGTTGGAATGAATTCGTCGCGGACTATGAAATAATCAGTGACCAAAATGTCAGGAACGGTTGTGAAGTTTTTGATTAATTGAATGATCAAGTTGTACCTGTGTAAATGTTGGCCAGCCTCCAATGCTGATGAACACTCTTGGGGTTTTGACGCATCCAAACCTTCTCTAAATCTATTAGATTGACTTATTAGTCAGATGACTTCGTGTTTAGAAAGTGATCTGCACAAAAATCAAGTTGATTAGTGGCATAATTTTTAGTACCTTAGAAAAATGAAAACAAGTGGATAACCTATCAAGATCCCCCTTTGTGGCAGGAACATTAAGACCGTCGTAATTTTTGTTATATAGTTCCCAAAAAAACATAAAGATATTCCTTTTGGAATTCCTTTTGCGACCAGGGCTAAAATGTAACCAAGTTGCAGGACTTTCCCCTATCGTGGAAATGATATAGATCCGACCTTGGGGAAGAGCTCAAGTCATATTAATACCCAATCTCCTTAAAAGCTAGGTTTGTCCCACAAACCTAGTTGATGGCGACTGTACCCATAATAATCTGATGGAAAATACCATTTGCTTGGGCTGCGAGTATTCCATAATATCGAAGTACTCTCACCAGTAATGTGTGAAGGGCAAAACAAACCCCCCTTCCAATATGGAAACGGTCATAAAAGTTACCTCACCAGTGGGAAGATCCATAATATTTTCTTCCTCTGGAGATAACCTAATGTTAACGTTACCAAGGATTCCATATTTTCATGGAATTCCTAAAATTTATCAGTTGCAAATACCTCATACGAACTACTACGTCTAGACATGGTGGAATGGAGAGGATGAAGAATAAAAGGATAAGAAGAAAATATTTCTGATAGATAAAATCTCTGGAGAGAGAGTGAAAATAAGAATAACTTTGTAGATGCTAAAATAACGAGGTATAAGACTTTGGGGGACTTATACCTCCTGCCACCAGTCAAATCAATCGTCATCCATTTGTTGGGTTAGGCAACCGCATGCTCACGCGCCATCATTACCTAGGGAAGTGATGCTGGATCACGTGGCCCAAAGAGTGAAATACATGCAAGATGATTCCTACAGTAGTGATTGAAATCCCATCGCATGGTCCAAAGAATAGACACGTGTGAACTTGGGAAATATGTTCAAATAGTTATTTTAAGGCAACTAACTTAAACACAAAGCCGGGCCAAATAGCGTGTTGGGCAATCACCCCAACTATGGAGCAATTGAAGGAAAACTGGCTAAAAATTTTTACATGTGGATGTCACGCAATTAATCTTGGAAGATCACACATATGTAAGGAGATAAGTGAAAATCTTGGAAGATCATATTGGTAGTTTATAAGACTAGTCCTTATAGGACTTTATAACTTGTAATTAAGATTAACATGAAGAGGCCTATATTAGTAGGATCCTAAATCTTATAAATGAAAGTGAACTCACGTAATTTGAGGGCATTGATCATAACTAGCACCTGGTGATTTGGACTCTCAGCTATCAATCCTAGCACTCCAATCTCCACTGTTCTTTCTGAGTAATACATCAATTTCTTTCCCCCTTAGACTTAGGCAGACCTATCTTCTAATCCATGTACATCCAATGTTATTTGTCATTTTCTCTATTCATTATTATTTAAGATGCTAATATTTAATTACTGCTTTCATTGTGGGCCAATATTCCCTATACTAACCAATTCAATTGATTAGTCTGGTTATAAAAACACAGGGTATTACTCCCACAAGAATAAGGTACTTCAAGTACTACTTAAAGAGTTGGTAATTTTTTTTCTTATTGCCAAAATCTTTACAATGGGTACATCATATCTTCCTTTATCGCTTCTCTATATCATCCTCCATCTTGGGTGGTAGCTTGAAGAACGAATTACCCTTGATATAAGGAAAAATCTTGTTCATCCTATACTTTAAAATCGTGTTCATGCATTAATATGGGTCCTTATGAGTTATCATTTTCACATTGTCACTAGCCTTCCTTTATTTCACATTTTCTTATCCAATGTCATACTTCCTCTCCATCTCCATTCTTTGATCCCTTATTAGAATCTCTATTCATTTTTATCTTTGTGGACTGTTCCTCCAATATAAGGAGTCCATCATCAACTTGGATGTATCTCCTAGTCCACACCATAAGGTCTTCTATATAGGAGACTAGACTTTTTACCAGTAACTAACATGTTATTTTTTCGAGATATGATGAACTTGACTGAGGAGACTATCAATTGTTTCTTGCAATTACAATATCATTATAGGCCTCCTCGTATCTTTGAGCGTACTTCATAAGGGTCGTCCACTACTGTTTCCTAAATGAGATCAAGGGTTTGTGTCTATAGTTTATCTAATGGATTTGGATTTCATTCAATAAACTAAGGTCATTTTGGGGACAGATAACTATTTGGACATCTTTTTGTCTTTAGTTTATTGAATAAATTTGGATTTTAACCCAAGGCCGAGGGCCTTACTGACCAAGTCCTTGGGAGTGACATCTTTGAAGGCCAATATCAACCCCTTTGATTCTTTTTTATATATATAATCCCTCAAGTTATCTCAATCATGAATTTGACTCTCTTGTTAAAATATTCTAGAGGGAACATCTCGATGTCTACCTTGAAAGAGTAATATAATGGAATGATGTTGTTTATCATAGTTGTGGATGTGATGTTTCTCTTGTGGATACCTAAAATAAAACCATCGTTTAGAGATGGGACATCCCTAGTGAGCGGTTACTCCATCCCCACTATAAAAAATACATGTGTGTTGGACCTATAAACTTCAGTTCTGTTTAATTTCCTTCTTAAATGAGTATTTTAGTTGTTGCACCTTTTAATCTTCCCATCATGCTATTAGAGATGCTCTTTGTAAATATTGATTAGGTAGACTTTAATGCTCTTAATTGGAGGCTCCCGAGAAGGGGAATAATGATGATAAGGGAAATGGTAGTTGTGGTTGGTTCAATGGTCTGAATGCCCCTTATATCTAACACCAATAGGGGGTGATGAAGATCCAGAGGGATTAGTTACGCTTATTAATATTAATCTCCATCTTTATTCTCTAACCTCCATTGTACCTAGAATAGGATGATTAGTGTGCACTCATAGATGTGGATATGGTAATATTTAGATAGTGGGATTGAAGAAGTTCTCATAAATAGGGCCAATATTGTAGGAGATTTAACACTCTCTCTCTCTCTAATAGGAGATTTAAATCTCTCTCTCTCTCTCTCTCTCTATATATATATATATATATATATATATATATATATATATATACACACACACTTAAAGTATTATACAAGAATGTGAAGAGACACAAGCATGTACAGGGTTCAACAAGTCATCCTTAGCTACATCCATAAGAGAAAGGGTGAGAGGGAATTTTTATTATTGTTTAAGATATGGGTGCTAAGATGCTAGTTGCGAGACAAGTCGTAGGGTTATAGGCTTACAGTGTATGTGATGGATGTCGTGCTCAAAATGGGGAGTCTTATATACAAAAATTGAGTCTTAAACGACTCTAATCACATTAAGAGATATTTCTCCCTTTACTCTTGGTGATCCGTTAGCCAATTGCTTATCTTATTGTAATAGTTGAGATATTTATGGAGTGGGGTCTTTATTGTGTTTGTCCTTGATATTCGCGAATATTCTTTAATCTAGTCAAGGTCCGTCGAGATCGACCTAAGAAGTCATTCACCTCGTTAAAGGGTTTCACCCTTAGTCGATCACTGATTTCTTAAAAGGGGTAGAATTAGAATTCCTAGTCACGTGTCCTATTTTGTGAGCCTGAACTATTTATTAAGTTGAGCGACACAAGTTAGTATTGTATACAGTATTTAACACACTTTATGTTAGAATTTCGTTCAGTATTGAGTCTATAGTGAATAATCAATAAAATCTTATATATCTCTCCTGGCTTATTAATTTTATTTCCAAAGTTTCCCACATTCCTGGATAAGTGGACGATATCTAAACTACACTATTCATTTAATTATTATGGTGCATCTTGAATTTTTTTTTAAACATGTTCCCATAATGACATACAATACACAAGATTAATCACCATATTTCCTCGTTATTTTGTAATGATCAATCAATCTATTATTTATTTGAATATCTTTAATTGTTTTATAATATTAAATTATTAATGTTGATGGTGTTTGTTGCTTTTTTAATATTGATGAATATATTTGGTCAAGATGGAAATTAGAAGATTAACATTCAATAATATTTTAATTGCATTTAAAAGCTCACTGAATTTTTTAATTGTCCATTTAATATAATTTGATAAATTGCCCTCATGTGAACGTACGTGACTAAGGTTGTGTTTAAAAAAATTAAGGGACATTTTGTCAGAATCAATTTTAATAATAAGACATTAGACTTAATTCATGTTTTTGCAAATAATTAAATATCACATCAATTTCATGCAAATCTGCACTTATTTCATGCAAATTGACAATTATATAGACATTAATCATGGAAGACTACACATATTAAATGCAAAGCGATATATTTTTTTCACACAAATCAACAATTTTTTTCATGAATTGTGTGATGTCAAATTATTTGCAAAAATTGGTTAAATCAAATATCGTGGTATTAAATTGAATTTTGTCAAAATGACCCAAAAATTAACATCCTTAGGATTTTTGGCTAAAGTCAAATGTTTTTAAAAAGATGAAGTTATTTTGAACAAAAAATCAGAATTGAGTGGAGCAGTGTTTATTAGAAGTAAAGGCCAAGATTGAAAAGTATAATTAATAAATATTTTAAAAGTTTGACAAGGAATTGATAATAGAGCGGTTCCTGTGCGGGAGTCTAAATGTGGGACTCTCGTGCGGGATGTTTTTTTTTTAATTTTTTTTCTATGAGTTATAAACATTTCAAGATATTTCTCTAAAAAAATCAATTGAAAATGATATTTTTTAATATTTTAAAAAAATGAATTAATATTTGACAGTTTTTAAGCTGCTTAAAAACTTATCAACTATTGACCTATTTTTATAAAATATATAAAAATATCATTTTAAGCTGATGTTTTTTATAAAAGTATTCTGAAATATTTATAATTCATACAAAAAAAATAAAAATAAAAAGACAAAAATTTCACATTAAGCTCCCACACCTGAACCCCTCTCTCCTAGTGTAGTAGGCCCACTCCTTTGGAATAATCCAATATAAAAAAATGTGGATAAGCTGAGGAAGATGCTTGTGAGCTAAGAAAATGTACACAGTTGTTGTGGGACCCAAGTGCAGAAGCGGCGAAACGCAAGCGAATCCACGGAGGGCTTCTATTCATTGTTTTTTCTTGTCCTTTTCGCAAATACTCAGAAAGTTGATGTGGTGACGTGGATCTCATTCACGATGGATGAAGGAGAAATTTGTGGGCCACGCTGACGCGTACCGCATGCCCCAGATATTGACCTCTATTCTCTACTCTCTACCACACAACTATAGTTTATATATTGCCTGTCAAATATTTAAGGAAGACAGAGGATGCTCTATATATCTTTGTGCAAAAAAATATCTTTTGGAGTTTTTTACTAATTATTAGAAAATCTAATTATTCAAACGGATCGGATATCATTTTCAGAGGTGGACTTTTTAAGAAAAAAATATGGAATTTTAAGGTGAATATGATATTTTTCAAATATACTTAAAAAAATTTGGGGTATTTTATAATTATAATTATTTTTATTTAGATTTTATCCATCATTTTGATATTTATTAACCACAAAAAGTTGAAAACACATCGCAAAATGGTGATTGAAATCAATTACGACAACTAAACAATGGATATATGATATTTTTTGAATATATTTTTAAAATTTTTGGGTATTTTATAATTATAATTATTTAACTTTATTCATCATTTTATTTTTATTTAGAATTTACTCATCATTTTGATATTTATTAACCACAAAAAGTTGAGAAAACATCACATAATGGTGATTGAAATCAATAATGATAACTAAACAATGGATAAACTCAAAATAACTCTCTTTTTTGTGTGCATTTTACTCGACCGTCACCAATTGAGTTTCCTAAGTTTTGACAAGGGTTTATAATTAGATAAATAAAAGCTATAAAGTGAAAAGAATTTAGAAGAAATTCTTTAACTGACTCGTTGGATTGTGGTTGATTTGTTTCATGAAAATACTTATTTTGGTGTTTTTTGAATTTTGTAGTATCTGATTTCAAATACATTTTGTGAAAGAAATAATTATAAACATGACAAGTAATTCGTAGTTGTCTCATTTTTCAACGTAACATTTCTTTACCTTCCCCCAAAAAATTAATTTCATGAAAAAGCCTAACAGGAATAACAACACACTCTATCTTTTTACACTCATTTTTTCAATTTTTCATCGAAAAATAATTTTCAATCATTTTCAAACTTTGTAATCAAATACACACTAAACTCTTGTAAATAACATCTCTTGAATAATCCATTTTATATTTTCTTTACAATATATTGTCATGCAATGCTTGAGGGCGTTTGGCATTTTTTTCTTCTAAAAATTCACTTACCATATATGTGGGAGGCTTTGTATTAATTACTCATTTCGTTCCAAATTATTTGTCTTACTTCTCTATTTTAGACATTTAAAATTAAGAATTCAACTTTTTTTTCCTTATTAAATTGAAAAAATAAATTTTATAATCTTGATCACAAATGTACAAATGTAATGTATCCTAAAAGTAGTGTCCATTTCACAGTTCCAAAATTGTTAATTGATTCATTTATAAATTGACTCATTAATTGTATTTGATTTTATTAATGTAACGATTCATTAATTGCTCTATTTGAGCTCATGTTTAAAGTTTGAAATTGGACCATTTAGAAAAAAAAAATGTAAAATGCATCCGGTTGAAATAAGAATCACTTAAAATGCATGATTCACTCTCTCTCTTTCTCTCCTAATTTGTTTTATTTATTTTTATATTTTTTTCATAGAATCTTAACATCAATTTCAGATTACCAAATATTGCGTAAAAATGGATTTAAACTCATTTCAAATATACGCGTCTACAATTCACTAATTCACAATAAATCAATTTACTTAATCAAACAATTTGCGCAACCAAATAATGCCTTGATGTTTTCAAATATGGACTATTTATGACAAAGAATATGTAATATTCATACCACATTAATCTATACCCTCTTTCATTCAATGGAAGATAACACGACTCTCTAATGTGATCGGTAAACACATGAACAACTCACTAAAAATCAGGATTTCTTCACTTTGTCCGTAATTAGAGATAATCTCTTAGGCCCCATTTGATTGTTCCAAAATTATAAATTGGCACATTAATAGATTGATCAATTTATAAATTGACCTATTAATCTTGTTTGGTTTCATTAATGAAATGATTTATTAATTGCCTTATTTTAGCTCATGTGTAAAATTTAAAATTTAATCATTTCACAAAAATCATGAAATGCATCCAATTAAAATACGAGTCACATAAAAAGCATGCTCCCCTCTTTCTTTCCCTACTCTCCTCTCCCCCTTCCCCCTTCCCCCTTCCCCTCTCTTTTAATTTGTTTTTATCTGTTTTTTTCTCATAGAACCTTAATATAAATTTCAAATTATCAAGCATTACGTAAAATTGGATTTAAACTCATTTCAAATACACGCATCTATAATTTACTAATTCACAATAAACAAACTATCTAATCAAACAGGGTCTTAACGTTTTCAAATATGAACTATTTGGGACAGAGAATATGTAATATTCGTACCTCATTAATCTATACCCTCTTTCATTTAATGAAAGATAACATGACTCTCTAATGTGATCGGCAAATACATGGACAACTCACTAAAAATTAGGATTTCTTTACTTTGTCCGTAATTAGAGACAATCTCTTAGACCCCGTTTGATTGCTCCAAAATTATAAATTGGCTCATTAATAAATTGATCAATTTACAAATTGATCTATTAATTTTGTTTGGTTACATTAATGAAATGATTTATTAATTGCTTTATTTTAGCTCATGTGTAAAATTTGAAATTGGATCATTTCACAAAAATTATGAAATGCATCCAATTAAAATACAAGTCACATAAAAAGCATGATCCCCTCTTTCTTTCCCTCCCCCTCCCCCTCCCCCTTAATTTGTTTTTATACTTTTTTTTCCTTATAAAATCTTAATATCAATTTGATATTATCAATCATTGTAAATTTTCAATGAACCAATTTACATAATCAAATAATCTGTGTAACTAAATAAGACTTTAAATTTTCAATGTTTAGAATTCATGGGGAACAAAAGAGTCGATGCATAAGTATATATGAGAGATGAAACAGATGCAGGAAGGAGGGAGCAAGTTTAATATTTTGAAAATCAAACAATTATGTTGCATTACGACATTATTTCATGGGTGAGTCCAAAAAATCTTCAAAATTATGAGATTAATAGTAAAGTAATTCATATTCCAATCAAGAAAATCCATTCAACAATTTTATAATCTTATTCAAGAACTCAAAAACACAAGACTCCTGGTGAGCTAGTGCTTTATTAATCTGGTATTAAAAGTTGCGCATCTATTGATCACAAAATATCATATATAGTAAATTCTCTTTATGCACTTGACTCATCTTGCTTAGCAAGCGTCATACCCACTCACCGTATGAAATTGGCATTTTTTCCATATCATAAAATACTACATAGCTGTCAAGAGAAAAGTCTAACAAATTCACAAATTACCAAAAAGGACTTATAGTTCACCTCATCAAAATTTTCGAAGATATTACTTCATCTCATAGCATTACAAGTTTATAAGATTTATAAATAAGTACACACACCCACTAAATAAGGACCTTGTCAAATTTACATGATTCCATAATTTGTAAGCATTTGTTTTTATCCACGTTCTGTAATGAAAGTTCTAAAAATGAGAAGGCAACTATTGAATATCTATCTCATAGCATTTGTTTTTTCAGATATGTTAGAATAATTGCATTGAATATACTTGGAGGATAGATATAAGTTTAGAGTACTGACAAGAAAATGCAGATAGAGGTTAAATGTCACCATTTGCCAAAAATAAAATAAAAGCAAGGTATTTTGCACCTAAAACAAACAAAACATAAAGCAAGTTGCCGGAAAACAAAAACTCCCAGGCAAAGTTTTCATTATCATCTTACATACAACACTCTTTTATTTCCATGTAAACTCTTACATTTGCCGATATACTCAACTAAAAGTTAGATATTATCTCAAAACCCTCGCTTTTTATTTATTTCTTTTATACAAAAAGGTTCAACAGCTTAACATCTTTCTCCTTCTTGTTTTTGAGTGAGTTCGACTCAGATAACCCAGAACAAAACGACGCCGTACCCACTTGCCGCTTCTCTTGAAAAATCTTTAAATCGGCCGGTTTAGATTCGTTAAATTCGACGGTGGTAAACGGATGTATAGTGCCGCCGGCGAGAATTGTATGAACGGCGGCCTGGCACACGTGCCAGTTTCCAGTGGAGAGAAGTCCAACGGCACCGTTGACTGGGTTGACCGTACGTCCACACGCTTCGAAAAGAAGCGATTGGAATAAAGCTGATACATGCAAGAAAAAAAAATGGAGGTTCTATATGTAACAAGGAAAAAACATGAATAACTTATTATTAATCTTTTAGGTATGAAAAAAGAGTATATCTAAATCTACGCACAAATCCGATTAATTTTGTGCGATTCGCTATGTGTCATATCAGCACTAATTTGTTTTTAAGGTCAGTATAAAGCAACTTTTACCAACTTAGACGACACCCATAACAGTGACTTGCACAAAATGAGTCGAATTCGCATCAAATGAGTCGAATCGGTGATTTAGATTTAGAATTACCGATGACAAAATAAATCGAATTCATGAGTCGAGCTAGAATTAGCGACCAGGAAAATCAGTTTTATATATAAAAACAGTTTTTTTTTTTTAACATAGGGTGTTGTTAAAAGAGAACCATTTTTGGAGACTTTAGCATCACCCAAAGAAAATCATGAAATCTTAATGAATTTTTTTGATGAGGAAAGAAAGGAGAGTAAAGGGTTTGATAAGTGACAAAATAAAGAAGGTTTTACCTACCAGGCCTCTTGTTGGGAGGCACGGCCGAGATAAAATTGATGAGATCGCTTCGGCCAAAGAATTTGGAGACAAAAAGAGTGGCGTTGCCTTGGGCTTCGGGGGTTTGGATCCACTCCAAACACGCCCTAAGGACGCATGTTTCGGTGCACCCCTTTCGCAGTACTCTGCACCCATTGCAGCTCATTTTTTTCTCCTATGTTTTTATGTGGGATGAGTTAATCGAAAGGAAGAAAATGAGGAAACTCAAGAGGGAGCCTAGGCGTTAATAGGAGTGGTGAGAAAGTAACTACGGTTAGGTGGTTGTGTTTGGTCTTTTCAACCTTGGTTTATGCACTGGTTTTGGATGGATGCACCTCTACTCAATTACACTTGCTTTCTCTCACTCAATTTGTGTGTAAATTTGTCTCTAATACCATGGGTTAATTTATGGATAAATGTTGGGCTCATGATGATGGTCCTTTAGTAATTGATATTTAATTAATTTATACTATTTTTATCCGTTAATAGATTATAACTAGGAAAATATGATGATAAATTTGTAAACTATTTATAACAAGCTAAAAATAATTTTATCAATAAATTCACATTTTTTTTTCATTTCTATAATAAAAATGTTTGTATATACTTTTATAATACCATCACTAAGTAAAAAATAAAATAAACTATTCAATTGGCCCCTAAAGTGTCCTAATTATTTTAAAATGGCTCCAAACTTTGTTTATTGTCAAATTAACCCCAAAACTAATCACACAAATTTAACAAGGCCCTTCCATCACTTTGGGCATTAACTTAGACCAAAAAAAGTCACGCGACAAGTACATGACCTATTTGTGTATTGGGGGGGGGGGGGGGATATTACTAATATATTGATATATTTATATAAGCATTGAATAAATAAAAATTAATATGTTGGTTTATTTATAACCATTAGAAAAGAACAAAAAAGAATAGGTCATGTTTTTGTTGGTTCGACTAAGAAAATCGGGAAACACCAATCACTAAACAACCTATACCACAACCACCAAATAAAACCCAAATCAACACCACCACAAGACAAATCGCAACTCCCACGTGAACCAACACCACCAAACACTATCAAAACCACAACCCCAACAACCACCAAAATCTCATACCCAACATAAAAAAAAATCCTCAAATCGATTTAGAGGAGAGAACTCGGATCCATAAAGACTGAAAATCCATTTCGGGTGGGGTGGGGTGGGGTGGGTGGTGCCCTGGTGGGTGGGGGTAGGGGGTACACCGAAAATGGCAAGTATGGGGGAGGGCGTTAACCGATAGTAAATAAGGAGGGTTTGGGGATATGGGTTTCTTGTTCTTCCTTTTATTTTTCTCTTTTTCTTATTTTATTTTTGAACCATGGTCTAAGAGTAAATTACTCCTAATCTCTTTAAAATTGTTGTGATTTTAATTTCCCCACACAAATAGGTCACGTGCTTGGCCTATGACTTATTTCGGTGTAAGGCAATGCCTAAAGTGACATAAGCGCCATGTTAAATCTTTTTGTTTAGTTTGAGGGCCAATTTGATACTAAATAGAATTTGGGGGCCATTTTGCAACAATCTGAATAATGTTGGGGACAAATGAGTAATTTACTCTAAAAATTTTAGTGACCAAATGTAATTATATTTTAGTTGCCATATTTTTTGCAAATGTTTTTCCTTCTGCTATGAAAATGCATCTACATAGTTTTACAATGCCCAAAATTAAGACGAAAACGTAAATTCATATTAATTTAATTTTTTAAAGTAACTATGTAACTATTATTTATGTTTTGGTGTTATAAATTCACTTTAAATATACTTGTATAAAAGTGTAACTATATAGTAGGTGGACTTAATTAATCAAAATATGATGTCATTATGATACAAAGAATACTTATGCATGCCCTTAGCATTGATAAATAAAGAGCTCAGGGGGCTAGCGATAAATCTCCATTTAAAATAACTTCCTTCAGTAGGGGATTTCAGTCCTACAATAATACTTAATACTAGTTTTTTCCCCATAAATATATGTGCAATAATACAAATAAACACATATATATGTTGTTCGACAAGTCGAGCTGCCTACATCTAGGGGGAGTAGAGTATTATTATCTTCAGATGAGAGGAAAAAGACGACTTCGAGTGCTAGGGTTTCTAGCCGAAATTTCAAATCATGGATACAATAATGTGCAATTATATGCCCTTGAATATTATGATCATGTTTATTTATGGATACAAGATTCCTAGAGTCTAAGGCCTCTCTAATGGTAATAATCTATTGTTCTTGATCTTATTTATAAAATGGTTGGGATATGATGAAAATGTATCCGACCATATTCATTTATATGCCGAAGTGTATCCTCGTCTGGTCCAGTTCCTACTCGGCCCAACCGACCTAGCAGATCAAGCTTATATGAGGAGGCAACACTCAATTGCCTCGACCTCGTCTCTTACTTTATAGCCGAGACATCCTACCAGTGCTCTACCTTCTTAACATCTCGTCTTACACAATAGCCTGTCGAGACCTCATCTTGGCTTGAAGTTTACCAAGCCGAGACCATATTCTCCAGATTGTGTTTGAACAAGACCCTGTGTGTCTTATACTTGGTCGAGCCGAGACTTACTTGGACGACCATTTTATCACGCGCAAGGCAGATATCCAATCATCATAATTCCACGTGGACAGGTAGTTGCAACCATATCATATGTGCAGGGGGGGTATTTTGTCATCATAATCCACTTGTATAGGTGACAGGTGGTTGTTACTCATTGGTCAATACAAATATACACACGCCTGGTGCATGCATGGGGTGCACACTGTACCACCCCAACAATATAAATACTTACCTTCTTCTACCTTTAGAAGGATCTTAGTTTGAAACCATTTTGAAACTCTGTTGAAATGGCAGTATAGAGAGACAGAAGTTGAGTGATATGTATCTAAAGGCCATTAACGCCATTTCTTAGTGGAATTCACTCACACACTCACAGTGGAGTAGGCCTAAATAGGCTGAACCACTTATATTGCTCGCTTTCTCATTTTTGCCTCATCTCCTTCTGAAATTACATACCTGGTTATACTCCATTATCATACTGGATTAAGCTTACATATTTACATTGATTTGGTGATACTATTTCTGGTATTATCAATCTGGTGCCGTTTGTGGGAAGCGAGATTGTCATCTTTTTCCTCTCATTTGTAGATACTCCACACTGAATTCTCTGGTGGTGGTTTAACCTCACACTAGGTTGGGCTTGAACCACCATTGAAAGAGCTCTGGTTTGAGTTCAATGTTTCTTACAGTTCATCCAGCTCACTTCCAGTACACCTCTTGATATTTCCGATCACCGAAATTCTATGGTATCAGATCTCCCATCAGGTGGAGGTCCTAGTTCCAGTCAAGCACTGCCACAATCTAAGATGGCGGACGTCGCAGCAGCGCTGCGCACATTGGCAGTCAGTCAGGCCAAGATAGAGGAGCAGTTGGCTGCCTTCAGTCAGAATTTCATACCCATGCTCACTGGCACGACGGAGGTGATGACAACTACGATCTCCAGGGAAGTCACACATTAGGCGATAAGGGGACCGCCCCTGAACCTACAGAAGGATGCGTCGGCGTAGTAAAGGCGGAGAGACATATCTAACCCCATGCATCTACGCTTGTGGAAAAAGGGTCAAGAATATGAATCTAATGAGTATGATGATGAAAAGGCCGAGTGTTGGGAGCTATATAAAATTTTTGGTAATACTGTGCGCCATATCCAAGTTAGTAGAGTAAACACCGCAAGGCCGGGTCGAGAGGGACGAGATCGTCCATCAGTATTTAATTGGCTTAGCAGGGGGTCTGCATTTGATAGACACCCCCCTGTAGGTGATTTCCGAGATCGATTATTTAGGTCTCACAATAGGGAAAGATCTAGAAAAATATAGGGTGTGCTGATAAACGCCTCCTAGTCGATACAAGGGGTAATATGAAGTTAATAGACATAAGAGAACGACCGATCGAGAGGCCATCGAATGCCAGGATGAGAGGGAAGGGGATAAAAATAATGCTTCTCAGATCAAAGGAGACAACGCTATAGTGGTCGTTTTTAACAAACCCGTGAATATATCTATTCATAGATTGGAGGACAAGATTGGAGATTTACTGAAGAGCCGAAGCCCTCTGCAGAGGGGTTATAATGAAGGGTCGTCATTTGTTGCTAGGATTGTGAACTATCCTACCCTAGCTAAGTTTAAAACGCCGGTGGTGACACCAAGGTATGATGGGAGTACCAATATAGTTCACCATATTGAGATGTATCAATCTGCCACAAATATCTTCTCGCTCTCAGACGAAATGAAATGTAGAGCATTCTCAAGCACTCTAACCAGTGCTGCACATGCCTAATATGCTTTCCTTTCTAGAAATTCAATATAAAACTTTAAGCAACTTGCATAAAGATTCATACATAACTTCTTCTTTGGGGTTAAGTCGAGAAAGAAGACCACTCACTTACTATATGTAAAGCGAGGGAAGAATGAATCTATGCGGATTTTCATAGCCCACTTCAACAAGGAGAAATTAGAAATGGAAGATGTAATACCCCGCATTTTTATCGATATTTATTTATGGGATTAATTAAATTAAATGTGAATTAATTGAGAATTAATCCGGATAAAATACTAACGAGATGTGAGTTGGTATTTGATTATAATGTGTATATATGGCAATATATGAATATTGAAAATATTGAAATTGTCGCGAGGCTGAAATACGGCAATTGGGAAAATTTAGTTGGGACGCACGTGACAGTCGCGTCAGGAATGTAATTATTTGAATTAAAAAGTGAATTTTATTTCTATCAACTATATGGTCATTTTGAGTGCGACAACGTGTCCGAAAGGGTCGAAATAGTCAGAAAACACTAGTCGGGGGTTTAGTTTGGGTCCCGGGGCATTTTCGGGCCATACCGGCAACTTAAAAGGGTATTTTGGTAATTTTGAAATTTTGGGAATAATAACCAACGAATTTTGGGACTTAATATTAGGTTATTTTGTAACCCACTAAGCCATTACCAGCACTTAACCAACTAAAGGGCTACGGGAGTTATAGGAGAGGTTAGAGAGAGTTTCCAAAGAGAAAACACAACCTCCATCTTCAACCTTCAACCTTGGGAGGAAAAGAGAGAGTGCAACCTTCATCATTCTGCACCAAATTCAGAGAATAATCCAAGGCAAGTGGTTTAATTACGTTAATTTGAAGCGAATGCTTCTTCCATGCTTAGAAATTGATATAATTGCATTGTATTGGGAGACTTGTAAAAACCCATGTAATTTGGAGTTATAAATTCAGATTTTGATATAGGTTTGCATGTAGAATTGTTGTTGGGTGATTGAACTAAAAGAATTACTAATTTTTATGTTACAAAAACGGATTTATTTATGCAAATTGAAGACTTTAAATTTCTAGGGTTCATGTTCATAAGGTTTGGGAAAAATTGGGGAGATTTGATGATTAGATGCGGTTTAGGATGATTTGATCCCATATATATGTTAATATATGACCTAAGTATGTTTAAGAATGAATAGAAACCTTGAAATACTATTGGAATGATGTTTAGATGAGATTAGAGGTGAAGAAAATTGGGAAAAACGAGATAGGAAAATTCTGGGCTCGAAACTATCACCTCGTTAGAAGGCCTGCCCAGGTCGTTTGAACGAGCTCGTTCGAACGAGCTTCTAACAAGTTGACAGTTTGACTTCTAACGAGTGGGATGTTTGTTCGATGACTTTCGTTCGAATGAGATCTCGTTAGATGCCCACTTCGTTCGAACGAACTCTCGTTCGAACGAGACTTCTAACGAGTTGACAGATTGGCCTTTTTGGCCTGGTTTGATTTCTAGTGTCCCGTAACCTTGTTTAATTGTAGAGATAACATTACCTTGATGACAAATTGATATAGTTGGGATATTCGGGATATATTGAGGAGTAAAATATAGATGAATGATTTTAACCAAATGGTAATTGTGGGTTAGGACGCGAATAACTAATTACGACGTGAGGATAATGGATGATGTGTATATATAAAACGGGGACACGTGTATTGGTATAAGAATGAGAAGTATACCACTAATAAATTATGGTAATTACTAAGATGTGTGCATGCTTAGTATATGTATATGATTTTATGTGTATGACATACCTACCATACTTGCTATCACGGGAGGTTTACGTTCGCTTAGGGCCATCTAATCCTTGTGTGCCCGAATTTAGATTGGTACCTAGAGGACATAGTTCAAGGGAATGACTTAATTGTGAGTTAATAAGTCAGCTGACTATGGAGCGTAGGTATGTACGTGACCCATGGATATGTTGAATTATGTTCGCCTCCATTTTTGTGTGTTGTGCTTATTCTAACAATTCCTGAGAGATTCGGAATTTATAATCCTTATGTACGTGATGTACCGGGATGGATAACAGAGTATGTGTGCACCGCAGCTTAGCCTCGGGGTGCTTGTATTGTATATTTATGATGTGAATGATATACGATTAAATGAACAGAATTGTAATGTTTAATTATGAGAATAATTTATAGTAACTCCTTGAGAAGATAAATAAGGGGATAACCTCCAGTATATGGTAATGCTAATAATTGAGAATCTGAGTTTAAGTAAAGCTATCTATTCAAGTGATAACATTGGGAATTCATATTGTGAATCGAGTAGTAAAGGGGTAGAACTGATGACGATTTAGTTAGATATGAATGTCACTTAGATGGGTATGGTACGTTAGGAGTGCACAACTAGTAGAGAGGTGAGTATTTCATGAGAGGGCACGTCCTAACATGTATTTTGCATTCATTATTTTAATGTTATTAAAGCACTTGCTGTTTTTAAAATACTCTCCACTTTCGGGCTCTGACCCGTTTGCTTTCAAATCTATTTTTTGTAAAAACCTTTTTAGGTGCCCAGCCACAAGGACACCATGCATAGGATTCCCACAGGTGACGAGCTGTAGCTGTTGTGGAAGTTACAGGGCCTTGATATTAGACGCCTCATTTTCCAGTCTTGACTCCATATTCAGTTTCATCATTTGTAGGGCATGTCGCCCATTTCTATTAGAGACTTTTTATATTTCAGTTATTCAGACTTTGGTTTGTAATTAATTCAGGATGCAGACTTGTTTTATTTCTTTCCATATTGGGATTGTTGTGAGGAGTATTTCCTCTAGACTCATTTTTACTTGTTGATTTACTATAGTTGGACTTTATTGTGAATGGTTATGTTATCCTTTACATTTCACTTATTGCATGTTAATCAGAGTCAACTTAAATTTTGGCAACTCACTTTTTAAATACTAGGTGGTTAGTAATTATTAAAATATTTTCGAAAGTGATGCTATTAACCGAACCAACTTGGCATTTTGTATTAATTTAATAAAGGAGTAGCTACCCGGTATTTAATTAGTCGGGGTGTCACAGGTGGTATCAGAGCATCAGGTTCTATTGTCCTTTAGGATCTGTACGGCTTATTATGTTTTCGCTGAGCTTTCTTTGATGTAGAGCCCTATATTTTAGGACTGTTGTATTCCTTTATGTATGCTTCGCTCTTCAGCTATTTTAAGTTTATAACTGCAAACTTATAGACTTTACTCTTATTTCAGATGCCTCCACGACGTGCGCAGCGAGTTCCTAGGGATGCACAGCCAGAGCCACAGCCAGCACCAGTACAGGGCACCATGAATGCCGCTGAGGTTGCAGCCATTGTAGCCCAAGCGGTAAACGCCGCTCTTGCCGTTTTACAGCAGGCACCACCCCAGGCGCCAGTAGCCGCGCCAGTTCAGGCACATGCATTCCCGTCTGCTTGGGAACGTGTACGTGATGCTTTTCAGAAATCGCATCCGCCGGAGTTCGCAGGTAGCTCCGATGTTGTGGTTTCAAGTCAGTGGAGGAAAGACATACAGAGGCACTTGAGGATGTATGAGTGCACCGATGTTCAGAAGCATGTACTAGCTACTTTCAAGCTAGTGGGATCTGCACTGCAGTGGTGGGAGTCTATTACCACCGTGGAGGAGAGAGATACTCTCACGATACAGGAGTTCTGGGTGCGGTTCGACCGCAAATATTTTACGTCAGCTGTTCACACGAAAATGAGGAGGAAGTTGATGAACCTTAGACAGGAAGGAAGGACTGTGGCCGAGTATGAGGCCAAATTCACTAATTTACTGAATATTGTCCCGGATGAGATACCGACAGAAGAGAAAAAGATTCAGAAGTTTACAGATGGATTGACTTGGAGGATCCGTCAGCACTTGTTGGGGAATCTATCGTTGGCCACTTACTCTGATGTGGTTAACGCTGCACTGCTCCATTGCCAGGACCACCGCTTTCACTTGACAGAGGGGAAGCGATCAGGAGAGTCCAGCCATCAGGGCAGGACTGGAGGAAATGGTGCCAGTGGGGCACAATCTACTCTGGGGCAGAGGCAGGGTGACCAGGGTTCCCAGCAGGGGGATCATAAGAGGTTCAGATCGGGGAATTTCAGACACGGACAGGGAGGTTTTAGGCAGGGCCATCAGGGTCCGAACGGCCATGACGGCCAGCAGGGGCAGAATGGTCAACACCAGTTTCAGCAGGGCCAGCAAGTCCAGGGTAGAAATGGTAACGGTCACCAGGGCCGTGGTCAGCAGGGACAGCGAGGGGGAAACTTCCAGGGGAAGTGTTTCATTTGTGGTAAGATTGGCCAAAACGTCAGGATTGTCCTGATAGGGGCAGGGCCCCACAGCAGCAGCAGCAGGGTGCTCGACACGAGCCGCAGAGGCCTATGTTTCCTGCCGCCCTCCCGGCACCGCCACAGATGGCAGCATTACCACCCATTCCAGCGGTCCCAGTTCAGCAGGGACAGCTTCAGTATGGGAGAGTGTATCAGCTCCAGCAGGTCGCAGCCCCACAGGATCCACCAACCATTGAGGGTATGTTCTCTATTTAGGGGACTATGGGGCGTATTTTGTTTGACACGGGGGCCACACACTATTTTATTGCTATGAGATTTTCACGCACCATTGGGTTGTTAGACACCGCCGAGAGTACGGTTACTTGTGTAGATTCACCGTTGAGTAGGGGTTCCGTGATTTCACTGGTATGTAGAGGCGTGGGTATAGAGATTGGGAGGTTTACTTTACCCGCGGATATGTTAGTGTTAGAGATGACCGAGTATGATGCCATTATTGGTATGGATTAGCTAGTTGCGTACCGAGCCATGATTGACTGTTTTAGTAGGAGCATTATCTTTGCCATTCCCGAGCAGGAGATGTTTTTAGTGGCGATGCCTCGCCCTGAGGGAGGATCGTCCACTCATTTGTACTATACAGAGGAGGAGACCTCTAAAGAAGTGGTGATACCACTTGATTCGATTCCGGTTGTTAGAGAGTTTGCCGATGTATTTCAGGATATACCTGGATTACCTCCGAGTAGAGAGATAGATTTTGTGATCGATTTGACGCCGGACACTTGGCCTATTTCCCGCGCACCTTACCGTATGGCTCCAGCTGAGATGAGAGAGTTACGGGATCAGATTGAGCAGTTGTTGGGTCAGGGGTTTATACGGAGGAGTACTTCGCCGTGGGGTGCCCCTGTGTTGTTCGTTAAGAAGAGGGATGGATCGTTGAGGTTGTGTATGGATTACCGGGAGTTGAATAAGGTCACGATACGTAATAAGTATCCGTTGTCCCGAATCGATGACTTATTCGACCAGCTGAGAGGAGCTTATTTATTCTCAAAGATTGATTTGCGATCAGGATACCATCAGTTGCGTATCAGGGAGGAGGACGTCTCGAAGACTGCTTTCTTAACGAGATATGGTTCCTAGGAGTTTCGGGTTATGCCTTTTGGTTTGACCAATGCTCAAGCCGTGTTTATGGACTTGATGAATAGGGTGTTCATAGAGTTCCTAGATCAGTTCGTCATTGTCTTCATTGATGACATTCTGGTTTACTCCCAGACAGAGGAGGAGCATGCCGAGCAATTGAGACAGGTTTTGCAGACGCTACGTCAGAACGAGCTGTATGCAAAGTATGAGAAATGCGGGTTTTGGCTGAAGGAGGTTCAGTTTTTGGGACATATTATTTCGGACCGAGGGATATCTATTGATCCGGGGAAGGTATCCGCGGTGAGGGAGTGGGGACAGCCCACGACACCGACTGAGATCCATAGTTTCTTGGGCCTAGCAGGATATTACAGGAGGTTTATTCAGGGATTTTCAAAGATAGCGGGTCCTTTGACACATTTGACTCGTAAAGGTGTGCCGTTTATTTGGAGTGATGCCTGTCAGTTGGCATTCGATGAGTTAAAGGACAAGTTGACCTCAGCACCTGTGTTAGCATTGCCGAGACCGGGAGTTGAGTATCTAGTTTACATCGATGCGTCCTTACAAGGACTTGGAGGTGTATTGCAGCAGGAGAGTCAGGCCATATCTTATGCTTCCCGTAAGCTTAAGCCTCACGAGAAGAATTACCCCACCCATGACTTGGAGTTAGCGGCAGTGGTATTCGCCCTTCGGATTTGGAGACATTATCTTTTGGGGGAGAAGTTTCTATTGTTCACAGACCACAAGTCCCTACAGTACCTATTCACGCAGAAGGAGTTGAATATGCGACAGCGAAGGTGGCTTGAGTTTGTGAAGGATTATCAGTTCGATATCCAATATCAACCGGGGAAGGCTAACGTGGTAGCAGACGCGTTGAGACGTAGGCCAGTAGATGAGGTGGCAGGGGTGTGGAAGGCTAAGTGGAAAGAATTGGGACACCAGGATGCAGTGGCCTGATCGTTCATATCTGTCATGACTGTTACACCGCAGATTGTCACGAAGGTGGTAAGGGCACAGGCAAATGACTCATTCTGTCAGGAGCAGATAGTTCGATTACTAGCAGATGGAGCTGAGTCCTATACCGTTAGTTCAGATGGGGGATTACGCTTCAATGGGAGACTGGTAGTTCCGGAAGGGGAGGAATTGCGACACGAGGTGATGGCAGAGTCGCACGGCTCACGGTTCGCGGTACATCCCGGTGGGGACAAAATGTACCAAGACATGAGATGACAGTATTGGTAGAGAAGGATGAAGAAAGATATCGCCGTGTTTATTTCTAAATGCGCCACTTGTCAGCTGGTAAAAGTGGATCATCAGAGACCGGCAGGACTTCTACAGCCGTTAGAGGTCCCGATGTGGATGTGGGAGAGCGTATCCATGGACTTTATCACGGGGTTGCCTACGTCACAGAGAGGTCACGACTCCATTTGGGTAATTGTGGACAGGTTGACCAAAGTTGCTCATTTTCTACCCGTAAGGACAGACTACACTACGGGAAAGTATGCCCAGCTTTTTATTGCAGAAATAGTGAGACTTCACGGTGTGCCCCTAAATATCGTGTCTGACAGAGACAAGATATTTGTTTCACGGTTTTGGGAAAGTTTTCAGGAGGCCATGGGCACGGAATTGCGGTTGAGTACGGCTTATCATCCGCAGACCGATGGGCAAACCGAACGTACAAATCAGATGTTGGAGGACATGTTGCGTATGTGCATCATTGATTTTGGGGGTGGATGGGAGCAGTATCTTCCACTGGTGGAGTTTGCTTACAACAACTGCTACCAGTTCACCATTGGCATGGCTCCATTTGAGGCGCTGTACGGTAGACCTTATCGTTCCCCAGCATGTTGGTTGGAGGTGGGGGACAACAAACTACTTGGGCCGGAAGTGATTCAGGATACTTAGGCAAGGATAGAATTGATACGGAGTCGCATTCGGTTAGCTCAAGATCGGCAGAAGAGCTATGCTGATGCGAAGAGGTTCTTCAGGGAGTTCCAAGTGGGGGACCAAGTTTTACTCAGAGTATCTCCTATGAAGGGGATTATGCGATTCGGGAAGAAGGGGAAGTTGGCACCGAGATACGTGGGACCATTTCCTATCATCGAGCGGATTGGGTCTGTGGCATATAGAATTGGGTTACCGGAGTATTTGCACAGGATTCATGATGTGTTTCATATTTTCTCGCTAAGGAAATATCTTAGAGATGATTTGGCTCATTCTCACATTGCTTTGGAGGACATCGATCTCCAGCCTGATAGCTCCTACGAGGAGGGGCCGATTGCTATTTTGGACCGAAGTGAGAGGAAATTGCGGTCAAAGATAGTTCCATTAGTGCGTGTTCAGTGGCGACATCATAATGTCGAGGAGTCCACATGGGAGCGCGACGATGAGATGCGCGAACGTTATCCAGAGTTATTTTTACCAGGTACTTTCTAGTTCTGAATTTTGGGACGAAATTCTGTTATTAGGGGGGAAGTATGTAACACCCCGCATTTTTATCGATATTTATTTATGGGATTAATTAAATTAAATGTGAATTAATTGAGAATTAATTCGGATAAAATACTAACGAGATGTGAGTTGGTATTTGATTATAATGTGTATATATGGCAATATATGAATATTGAAAATATTGAAATTGTCGCGAGGCTGAAATACGATAATTTGGAAATTTTAGTTGGGACGCACGTGACAGTCGCATCAGGAATGTAATTATTTGAATTAAAAAGTGGATTTTATTTCTATCAACCATATGGTCATTTTGAGTGCGCCAACGTGTCCGGAAGGGTCGAAATAGTCAGAAAACACTAGTCGGGGGTTTAGTTTGGGTCCCGGGGCATTTTCGGGCCATACCGGCAACTTAAAAGGGTATTTTGGTAATTTTGAAATTTTGGGAATAATAACCAACGAATTTTGGGACTTAATATTAGGTTATTTTGTAACCCACTAAGCCATTACCAGCACTTAACCAATTAAAGGGCTACGGGAGTTATAGGAGAGGTTAGAGAGAGTTTCCAAAGAGAAAACACAACCTCCATCTTCAACCTTCAACCTTGGGAGGAAAAGAGAGAGTGCAACCTTCATCATTCTACACCAAATTCAGAGAATAATCCAAGGCAAGTGGTTTAATTATGTTAATTTGAAGCGAATGCTTCTTCCATGCTTAGAAATTGATATAATTGCATTGTATTGGGAGACTTGTAAAAACCCATGTAATTTGGAGTTATAAATTCAGATTTTGATATAGGTTTGCATGTAGAATTGTTGTTGGGTGTTTGAACTAAAAGAATTACTACTTTTTATGTTACAAAAACGGATTTATTTATGCAAATTGAAGACTTTAAATTTCTAGGGTTCATGTTCATAAGGTTTGGGAAAAATTGGGGAGATTTGATGATTAGATGCGGTTTAGGATGATTTGATCCCATATATATGTTAATATACGACCTAAGTATGTTTAAGAATGAATAGAAACCTTGAACTACTGTTGGAATGATGCTTAGATGAGATTAGAGGTGAAGAAAATTGGGAAAAACGAGATAGGAAAATTCTGGGCTCGAAACTGTCACCTCGTTAGAAGGCCTGCCCAGGTCGTTCGAACGAGCTCGTTCGAACGAGCTTCTAACGAGTTGACAGTTTGACTTCTAACGAGTGGGATGTTCGTTCGATGCCTTTCGTTCGAACGAGATCTCGTTAGATGCCCACTTCGTTCGAACGACCTCGTTCGAACGAGACTTCTAACGAGTTGACAGATTGGCCTTTTTGGCCTGGTTTGATTTCTAGTGTCCCGTAACCTTATTTAATTGTAGAGATAACATTACCTTGATGACAAATTGATATAGTTGGGATATTCGGGATATATTGAGGAGTAAAATATAGAAGAATGATTTGAACCAAATGGTAATTGTGGGTTAGGACGCGAATAACTAATTACGACGTGAGGATAATGGATGATGCGTATATATAAACCGGGGACACGTGTATTGGTATAAGAATGAGAAGTATACCACTAATAAATTATGGTAATTACTAAGATGTGTGCATGCTTAGTATATGTATATGATTTTATGTGTATGACATACCTACCATACTTGCTATCACGGGAGGTTTACGTTCGCTTAGGGCCATCTAATACTTGTGTGCCTGGATTTAGATTAGTACCTAGAGGACATAGTTCAAGGGAATGACTTAATTGTGAGTTAATAAGTCAGCTGACTATGGAGCGTAGGTATGTACGTGACCCATGGATATGTTGAATTATGCCCGCCTCCATTTTTGTGTGTTGTGCTTATTCTAACAATTCCTGAGAGATTCGGAATTTGTAATCCTTATGTACGTGATGTACCGGGATGGATAGCCGAGGGGTGCTTGTATTGTATATTTATGATGTGAATGATATACGGTTAAATGAACAGAATTGTAATGTTTAATTATGAGAATAATTTATAGTAACTCCTTGAGAAGATAAATAAGGGGATAACCTCCAGTATATGGTAATGCTAATAATTGAGAATCCGAGTTTAAGTAAAGCTATCTATTCAAGTGATAACATTGGGAATTCATATTGTGAATCGAGTAGAAAAGGGGTAGAACTGATGACGGTTTAGTTAGATATGAATGTCACTTAGATGGGTATGGTACGTTAGGAGTGCACAACTAGTAGAGAGGTGAGTATTTCATGAGAGGGCACGTCCTAACATGTATTTTGCATTCATTGTTTTAATTTTATTAAAGCACTTGCTGTTTTTAAAATACTTTCCACTTTCGGGCTCTGACCCGTTTGCTTTCAAATCTATTTTTTGTAAAAACCTTTTTAGGTGCCCAGCCACAAGGACACCATGCATAGGATTCCCACAGGTGACGAGCTGTAGCTGTTGTGGAAGTTACAGGGCCTTGATATTAGACGCCTCATTTTCCAGTGTTGACTCCATATTCAGTTTCATCATTTGTAGGGCATGTCGCCCATTTCTATTAGAGACTTTTTATATTTCAGTTATTCAGACTTTGGTTTGTAATTAATTCAGGATGCAGACTTGTTTTATTTCTTTCCATATTGGGATTGTTGTGAGGAGTATTTCCTCTAGACTCATTTTTACTTGTTGATTTAATATAGTTGGACTTTATTGTGAATGGTTATGTTATCCTTTACATTTCACTTATTGCATGTTAATCAGAGTTAACTTAAATTTTGGCAACTCACTTTTTAAATACTAGGTGTTTAGTAATTATTAAAATGTTTTCGACAGTGATGCTATTAACTGAACTAACTTGGCATTTTGTATTAATTTAATAAAGGAGTAGCTACCCGGTATTTAATTAGTCGGGGTGTCACAGAAGACTAAGCTGAGAATATAGCAATGACTGGCTTAATGCGTGGTATGCGAAAAGGAAAACTTTCGTGGAAATTAGCCGAGGACCCTCCAAAGTCCATGACAAAATTCCTAGATACGGACAGAAGAGTCCTGAATGCTAAAGAGGTCACGACGGCCAAATATAAGGATGAGAAGGGAGCCAGTGGAAGTAAATCCCAAAAATCTAAGGGCAAAGGAGATAAGAGGAGGCCGGCATATGACAAGTTTGTTGACTACATGCCTTTCACTGCCACACTAGAAATGATTCTGAATGAGATAAAAAATGATAGGTCCTTGAGATGGACGAAGAGGCTCAAAGCCCCTCCTCACAAAAGGGATAAAAGTAAATGGTGTGAATTTCACCAAAATCATGGCCATACCACTGACAGGTGCTTTGCTCGGAAAAAAGAGATAGAAAAAATGTTAAAGAAAGGAAAGTTCAGAAAATATGTGGATAAAGGTAGAACGATGGATGGCCGAGATGACACCCGGGGGAATGATAAATGCAAACCAAACACCTCAGCAAATAGAGACGATGATGCTTTGGATGATGATGACGAAGCCATCCCAGATTTGCCTCCTCCCATCACTGATCCTAAATGCCAGTTGCATACAATCTCTCTGGGGTAAAAATAATCTACGGAGGACTTGCTGGTGGTGGAAAGGAAATTACTGACAGGAAGGCGCGTGTAGCAGAAGCCAAAGCTCTCCCTCCAAAGCCCAAAGTGGTTCACTCGGCAGTTGTAGAGCCAAAGAAGGGTAAGAGAACAAATGTTGATATGAACACTCTAATAATGGGATTTTTTAGGTTGGATTTAAGGGGATCCTAGTCCCATATGATGACCCTCTGGTGATCACCACCAGAGTGCATGGGTATGATGTCCCGAGGATTGGTTGACGGTGGCAGTTCGATTGATATGATATTCTGGGATTATTATAATGGCCTAGGTTTGAGCAAGAAATGACTTATCCCGTATCATTAACCTCTGATTAGTTTTAGTGGATAAAAGTTACAACCTCTAGGTATTTATGAAATGGATGTCAGAATGGGTAACAATTGGCTAAAAAGTCTCACAAGGAAGATTAGTTTCTTTGTCATGAACGAGAACATCTACTCGGCCTACAACATAATGATGGGACGAGTAGCCCTCAAAGAGTTTGAAGTAGTGCCTTCAACAGTTCATCAAATGATAAAATTCCAGACTCCTTATGGAGTAGGGAAGTTCAGGGTGACGAGGTTGAGGCATGCGAATGCTACTTCAATTCGTCTGACGAGAGAGATGCGTATAAAAAGGCCACCACTACTTATAACATAGACACTCTAGACCCCAGAGATAAGACAAAGCTGAAAAAAGGGTGAAGCTATCGAGGAGGTAGAATCCTTTGCCCTCAATGAGGATGAGATAAAAAAAATCATCCAAGTCAGTAAAGACCTAAAGAAAGAGATTGAGGAAGAATTGATAAAACTCATAAGGGATAGGCAGAGCATATTTACATGGAGTCATGACGATATGCCATGAATTGATCTAAAGGTTCTCTGCCACAAACTGAATATGACCGAGGGGCAAAGCCAGTCAGATAAAGACGAAGAGTCTACTCTAGGTGGAAGTAAGACGTTATCAGAGATGAGGTGAAGAAGTTGGAAAAATTTGATTTCATTAGAGAGGTTGTCTACCCAGAGTGGTTAGCCAATGTTGTCATTGTTCCAAAGGCCAACGAAAAATGGAGAATGTGTGTTGATTTCATAGACTTGAATAAGGCATACCCCAAAAATAACTTCCCTCTGTTGAGAATATACCAAATGGTTGATGCCACGGTCGGGCATGAACTGATGAACTATATGGATGCCTATTCAGGCTATAATCAGATATTCATGGACCCGATCGATGCTGAGAAGACCTCATTCATCACGGACAAAGGCACATATTTCTACAAGTTAATGCCCTTCCACTACAAAAAAAAATACCCTTTTATGACGCTCAAAAAAATAATTTAAAGACATTTATGATAAAAATGTCATTTAAAGGCTAATGTTATTATTAATATGACATGTTTAATATAAAATGTCATTTTATATATATTAGTATTATTTTTATGACAATTTAAATATAAGAATCATATTTGAATATAGATATTATGACCCTTTTTTTATAAATTTGTAAATTAGATGTATATATTATGACATTTTCTTTCGCCCGGAAAATTTAGCACCCGCTCTTTCTTCTCCCTAAAATTTAGACCCAAAAATATGAGAAGCCTCTCTTCTCATATTCTAACTTTCTCACTCCCGCTTTGCCAATGACTCCTCAAGCCGTCCATCCCCCTTTAATTCTGCCCATTTCCCTTTCTCTATTTGTTCATGTGCTCGCTTTTGTGCAGTTAATTGTGAATCCAATTGAGGATTAAAGAAAGGATTCACATATCAAATGAGATGCTAATCCACTATCTAAATGAAAAGCCCTAGAAAATAAGGTAAGTGTTCTTTGTCTGCATATATATATTAGTTGTGATGCAAATTGAGAATTTTTTTATTGAGCTTTATATTTGCACAAAAATTTTCTCATCTTTTTTTGTTTTGGATAAAATTCTATACTTGTAAACCTAGAACCGATTTTTTGGAGGCATTTGGAGAGTCAGTCATCGACGATACAAATAAATCCACTATTGATCTCAAGATTTGAAAAAAAATACAATATGAACTTTTAGGACTTAAAAATAATATTAATTATGGACATATGACAACAAACATTTTGTTTTCATTTTTAGTCCATATTTTCAAATCATCGGTTGATGTGGCATGCTGTGATTGGTTGACGTTTTATGGATATTGGTCCGCGCCAGCAGCTTTATTAAAAAATAGGAACTAAAATTATAAATAAAATATTTTTTGTCATATTTCTAGAATACATATTACAATATGTCCTGAATTTAAAAAAAGTCCCAACAAAACCTAAGTTGAATCAGCAAATATGAGTGGCAAACCTTCACTGAGAATTTCATGAGATTGCTGACCAGAAACAAATAATTGGCCAGATTAATTTACTAATTTCGGACCCAATGTATTTAATGGGTATCAAGTCGGCCAAAATGGGTACAATGTTGTCGTACATCGCTATTTCAGGCTATCAAATTTGTTACTGATTGGATAATTTTTTTAGGGGTTTCTTCCCCAATTGGGTTCATTGAAATCATCAACAAGTTTCGAGACAAATCATTTCATACGCTTTCTTTCAATTAATATGGTACTTTTTTCTCATTTGGGTTTCTTTTATGGAGTTATCACTTTTCATATGCTTTCTTTAAATTAATATGGTTATCTTCGAAGCCCAAATTTCAGAAATCTTAATCTTAGAAAAATAACATGGTCAGACTCGGTAACTAATATAAAGCTATTAGGAAAAGAGCAAAACACATTTGCGAGAACCGCCTATACATTCCTGAGCTCTTGAAGCTTCAGACTCAATTGTATCAAACATCCCAATGTATCCACAACACTTTGGTATCCTATCTCTACAAAACACTTTGGTTGTCCATATCAAACATCCCAAGGTACATATCCTCACTGTTATATCTTGAGTAACAGATATAGAGATGAAGAATCACCATTCTATAAATACATTTATCTGTTATCTATCTATTATTTATAATATTGAAGAAATCATATGTATCTTTATGTATGATATTGTATTGGCATCTTTCGATTTATAATTTGTGAAGTTTACTGATTAATTTTTTAATCGATTGTATTATTTTGATTTTTTTGATTTAGATTTGTTATTTTCATCGTTTATAGATTCTGGTTTAGTGTTTTCTTCTTAAACAATCATATTGTTGTTATTTTTTAATTTATGCATCTATGCATTTAGTGCGTGTGTGCATATGTGGAATTATGTGGAAATAGACATGTAAGTTATGGAAATAGGTCCTTATTTTAGGGATTAATTGTTATTTTTATTTTTTTTTGTACTTTGTTTTCTTTATTATTTGTATTTTTCTTTCTTTTGTTTTATTAGTTAGAGGTAAGGAGTAGTAATGACATTTTTGTAATTAGTGCCTTAGCTTGGAGCCTAAGCTACCCCTCCCCTTTAAATACCCACTTGTAAGCCTCATTTGACGTGGACTTGAATTTTGATAATAAAAAAGAGTATTTCTCTCTCTAAGTTGGTGTTTAGATATTTTTATGAGCCTTTTGATGGGTGGTTTATGTCAAATTGGTACCAGAGGGGGTAAGAAGCTCCACATTGGTGTTAGTGTATCGATGTTTTTTTTAATCAAAATCGTTCACTACTCTTCAATGGCTCCAAGAAGATCCGAACAACTAAGAGAGGAGATTAAAAAATAAATTAGAGAGTGGGTACAATCACAACAACACATCTATGCCCTCTTTCAACTCAAATTCCAAAACCCTAGCCCTAGCCCTAGCCCCTACCCCACCCACCTTGCTGCCCCCTTTATCTCGATGCCCCTGCCTTGTCAAACCCGTTTCCCTAGCCTTAACCTCCCCCTCTTCCACCAACCCCTACCATCCCGAAATGACCCCACCCCCGTTATCCAAGCCGCAACCCACCCCCTATTCCCCCACTTTATTTTCGACCACTACTCACACCCCTCAGCCTCAGAAAACCCACCTCCGGGCCCTTAAAACCTCGCTGACCCAGTACCTTCCCCAACCCGCCCCTGTTCTGACCCAGAACTACCCATTTACCCCTCTCGCCACTCCGACAGGCTACCCCTCCCCCTCCCCCTCCCCCTCACTCCTCCCCTTGCATTCCAACCCACTCCCACCCATTTCCCGACCCACTGGGCCTCAAAACCCTTCCCCAACCCTTCGTCGATCCACAATCAAAATCTCGAGGCTCAATTCAAGATTGTCGGTGGCTAGTCCAAGATTGGTTGCACCACCCAATCATTCATCCTCATTAACTCACCCAAGCGGGCAAATCAACGATAAAAGCTCCTCTCCCAAGCCGATTGATTGCAAGAGCGATAAAAATGACAAAATTAGGTTGTGTATTGAGGATTTTTTTGACATTTTAGTCAAGGAGGCTTGGGTGGCTCGCATGCACTTTCCGAGCCGGATACATTTGATTTGAGAGATTTCTTCCAAATTTTTGGGAATGGGGATGATGATTTTGATGAGGTGTTAATTGGAGGTGATGTGATTGGTGGTGAGTTTGTGGATCCATTTTTGGTGACATTTGATATGCGATCGGTGGATGTTTTTCGCGGCTTAGTGCTAAGAAGACTCGTCACAGGACTCCGAGACCGAGGTTTTGTTGGTCGGCCATTTTTGGGTTGTGTTCCCATTTTCCATGGGCTTCTTGCAAGCCGGTATAAGGGGCATTTATGAGGATGACCCTTCTTTTATTTGAGGATATCTTTGATGGGTGCCTTGCTTTCTTACCGTCTATCTCCTACGCTTGAGGATGAGCTTTTTGAAGCCGGGGAGAGTGATGGAAATGGGACCTTATTTTAGGGATTAGTTGTCATTTTTATTTTCTTTTCTTTTATTATCTGTATTTTTCTTTTTTTTTGCTTTATTAGTTAAAGGTAAGGAATAGTAAATGCAATTTTGTAATTAGTGCCTTAGTTTGGAGCCTAAGCTACTCCTCCTCTTTAAATACCCACTTGTAACCGTCATTTGAGTTAGACTTGAATTTTGATAATAGAAACCAATATTTCTCTCTCTAAGTTGGTGTTTAGATAGTTTTATGAGCCTTTTGATGGGTGGTTTACATCATTAATATATATATATATACAGTCCGGATCTTGTGCGGACTAGTCCGCATTTTAAAAATGCGGACCGGACATGTGTCACCTGGCAGTGAACCCAGAAAAGAGAGAGAGTGTGCCTATAATTTAGGCGATAATTTCTAGGGGCACCGTTAGGTGACACATGTCCGATCCGCATTCTTAAAATGCGGACTAGTCCGCACAAGAGCATTATATATATATATATATATATATATATATATATATATATATATATATATATATATATATATATATATGTGTGTGTGTGTGTGTGTGTGTGTGTGTGTGTGTGTGTGAAAATAAGATTATTTTTTACCATATTGGGGTGTTATTCGGATTTTTATGTTCTAAGACCATATTTTAACTCTTAGGGCTCGAGTTGAGGGTTGAATTTCATGCGTATTAGACACTAATTAGTTAAGTGTAGAATAGTTCATATTTACCTAATGCAAATATTATGAGTTTGTATAATTGGTTAATTTTTTAGAATAGCGACATCTCTACATTCAAGCCTAACGATTCTTTACCAAAATCGTTTAGAAAGGGTAAATGACTGAGTGACTCAGTTCTTCCTTGGCATGTAGTTCTCCGAGAAAGGGGATAATTATAAATCATGCATGCTTCTTTTTTCCTCCCTTTATAATCATGTATCTTGTGCCGAGTATCTTGTTTGCCCATAACTAATCAAAAAATTGATCTTTAGACGTAGTTCCAAAATTGCATATGAATTTCTTTTATCAAAAATGCTTAATACTTGAAAATTAAGAAAAAAAAAAGAGTTGCGTGAAAAGCCATCCCCTCCCCTCATTCATTCTCACATCTTTAGACCCTCGTCAAAGACACATCATCCAAGGAATTTAGTATAGGATTGAATTGCTCAATTTCCCCATCTTTATGATCCCTCACAAATTCAAAGTTCCACACCTTCTATTTGTGCATGAGCACAAATTTGCAATTGCTTGAAATCAAATGGCCCAATTTTAATATAAAGAAGGAAAGAACCTTGAAAATATATTCCGTTTCTAATCATATTCTCCCAACCGAATTTGACTCCCTGCCTCTCACCTTACATTGAAGAAAAGTATATAGTATTTTAGAAGTACTGTTCCAAGGGTCTCGAAGAGAGCCTTTGAATAGGGGTTGGCATATCATCCACTATAGTTCAAAATCCGTAAACTCTATTAATGAAGAATATCAAAGTGTATATTTTTCTAAAGGAAATCTCCAAAGACATTTTTCAAAAAAGGAATTTAAGTTAAATATAAACTTTTCAAATAAAGTCCTTTTCACCCAACTAATCTCATGGCAAGCCTCTTTATCACATGATTTCAAATAAATTTGCATTTATATGTAGAACCCTATGGCAAACGAATACAGGTAGAAAAAAAACCCTCCCACACAACAAATAGCAGTCAAACACTAGGATCTATTTCCATCTGAATAAGCTAAATCTACCTAATATTAATCTTCAACCTAAAGACTTGTCAGTCTCAAAACAAATCAGCATCAAACTGAGAAATCTGTCTTTAAACAACAAAATATAAGGGTAACATCAACGAAGTTATTTGAAGTCATGTGATAAACAGTCAACCTTGGGACGCGACAACCTGATAAACAACCTCCAGCACATAATCATAAGTTCACAGATTCTGAGTCATGGAAACGTCAAATAATTAAAGATTTTGATATTGAGAAACCTATTTGGAAGCTTACATGTTATGGTCACTATAAAAACAGTCCTTATGACATCACTGGTGATATTAGCTATGAAGAACTGTTGGCACTAGCATATGATAATGCTAAACGTGGCTTGAACTTGCAGTTAATTGTTGAGAGAGAGAGGAATTTACTTAATTCCGTGTCACATGAATACGAAACCCAATTTCGTAATCCTTATGTATTTCCACAAATTTCTACTCTTTCTGCCCAAAGCACTTTTCAAAATCCCACACTTACTGCTCAAAATATTACCCCTCCTTCAGTCCCAAGTTTATGTAAATAGGATGCATCCCTTAGTTTTGGGTTTGGAATGAGACCCAATGCTCCAAATAATTCTATTGGTCAACCGAATTCCTTGCAAGTTCCCAACCAGAATTTAAGTACATCTGGTGCACTTTGTTCCCAACTTTCTATCCAATCGACTGGAAATTCTTTTCCCTCTAGCGCTTCAAGCTCTACCAAACTAATGAAAGGAATTCATTTTCTATATTCGAAAATCTGCCACAGATTCCCCATTCAAGTAACCCAACGGCCCTAACTCTAACAATAATGCAATTGCAGAATCACCATCACTTGCCAAATTGATGGATAACATGCCAAAGGTGTCTCATGGAGGATATAATAGTATTTGGTCAAAAGCTGAATGGAATCTTGGAGAGATTCCCTAAGAAGAACCTCCGGATGAAGTTATTTCTTAGAGGATGTGTAATAAGTGATGTTTTAAATCTCTTTGTAGCAGCTCATATGCATATAAGCTCACCACTCATTATTATTATGATAACGAAATAACTTGATCTGAGGTGAACAAATGTGGCCCCGCAGCGAGATTGGACGAGGATGTATAATAAGGGATGTTTAGAAAAGTTTACCCTTTGGCCTGATATGCCTTCATATTTATCTAAGAAAGAGATTAGGCACGAGGATTTTATATATGTTCTATTATTTTTATATTTACAGGTGTCAATACACTTTTGCCTCCATTTTTTTCTGTTTTAAAATTTGAAAATTTTCCATAGCGTGTTTGTAAGTGTGTCCTCAAGCGTGCCCTTGCGTGTCGAATTTTAAAAAACTAAAAAACAAACATTGGCCACTCTTTTCAGCATGTTTGACTCATGTCCCAGTGTGTCGGTGGCGTGTTAAAGTCCGACAAGCGTTTGGGCCAACTAAATAAACTTGCCCTTGACATGTACTTGAGCAACCATGCTCCAGGTAACATTTCTTTATCCTGGCATGTGCAGATCAGAAGGTTTGAATGCACCCTTTTGTCATGGACACCCCAAGTTATAAAAGATAAGGGAGGAATAAGTAAAGTTGATAATTAGATGTAAAGGCATTTATTGCCGAGAATTAATTTCAAAAATTGGAGTAGCCTCCTCTCATGCAATTCAGAAACCCATCCCTTATAAAATAATTCATTCTTGAAATGTAGAATAAGTTCAAACTCTTACTTTATGTTATGGAAGTCCAGTTTTATTTTTCTAGTTTATCAATCGCCTTAACCCCATATAATCAAAGACCATGCGCAGAGTCCAAGAAATGTTATCAAATGATGGAGATATAGTTGATCTAAATCCATCATCAGAACCATCAGCAATCGCATTGAAGGAAAAATGACTTAACATTTACTTGACAGTTGATGCTTGGGGTTCTTTCTATCCCTTCCGTGATTTATTTTGTATTAGCAGTGTTTTTATTACCTGAATCTCCAAAGTATCTTGTGAGTAAAGGGAGGATGGAAGAGGCAAAACAGGTTTTGCAGAGACTTCGTGGCTGGGAAAATGTCTCAGGTTTGTTTTCTTGTTCTTGTTGGAGAATAGTTTTTGTTTTGATAGAAGCTTATTAAAGGATATTATTTTAGACATGATAATTCTAATGCATTTGAGGTTCATACACGTTTGTATTTAAAACATTAGAAAATGTTTATATTGTGGCATCTATCTAAACTAAAATTACTCTAGTGTGTTCCTATCTCATATAAATGTAGCTCGTTTCTGCCATTAGATGGCTCAACAAAATTTATGAGAGAATGAACTTGACAAACCTTTACTTCCATCTTTCTTACTTATATTATCGAATCCTATTATACGCAATTAAGGTTAAAAAATAGGAAAGATTTCTCTTGATGGGTGACTCTGTGTTTGTGATATTAACACGTATGTTGATGCTATGTATTATACGGGATATGATTTAAATTTACTTAGTTCATTAACTGATTAAAAGAATATTTTCAGTTTTGATTAAGTTCTTTTGTTGAAATTGAAGTTCAGTAAAAAAACGTTAAGGAACTATAATGTATGTTTAAAGGAAGTACATAATGAGGTAGACAATAGGTTAAAACACTAATATGTCTGTAACTGATACGAGAATCAACTCCCTATCCAAAAGGATTGCATACATCATGTGTCGAATTTCTTTCTAGAAAATCAATATAGAAGTCTGTGGGAATGTCAATAAATTCCTTGTGACCCGACAAGCAAATGGAAAAAACACATGCTAAATAAGAATTCTTAATCAACTTTAATTCCTCATCAATCACATGAAGTAAAAATTGCTGAAACTTATATTTAAATAAGCGTACACAAACATACACACTTTTTTTATCGTAGTGTGTATATGATGTGTGGTCTGTTTTTGATAACCTTGTCATAACTCAATTGTGAAGCATAATAATAACTTGTACTCTTGAGTGATAACACTACCTACCTGCTGTTAGCATTGTTCTTTAGTATTTGTATAGAGCAGAGCGTCATTTCAAGCATTTCTGTGAAGGATATTTATTTGGTCATATAAATTTCGTGTTCGATTTAGGAGGATCTTTGTGCCATTGAAAAATAAGGAAAAAACTTGAAACATAAACATTGCACTATAATCATTCATCTGAACACTTAGTTTTACTGGAATTACTAATTTGATATAATAACTATTATATATTTAATAAATTTAAATTCACATGGAAGGAACCACTAAGTGTGCCCCAAAATGTTTAAGGTACTACATTCAGTCTATGGGGTCATATTTTTTATGTGAAATTATGTCGTATCTTATATATTATGTCTAATGCCACAGGTTATTGCTATACTTGGAGGTCCTGTTGTGTGTCAATATTGTGCTTCATGCTTATTA
Source organism: Sambucus nigra (assembly GCA_949130495.1). Taxonomy (NCBI): domain Eukaryota; kingdom Viridiplantae; phylum Streptophyta; class Magnoliopsida; order Dipsacales; family Adoxaceae; genus Sambucus; species Sambucus nigra. The sequence continues at coordinate 173,495,869 of OX422211.1, forward strand.
CAGGTAACCATGTGATGAAATGTGTTGTACTCTCTCTCTCCCTCTCTCTCCCCTTTAGTTATATCCTTCTGCAATATATATATATAGTGAGAGGATCACAAGTGGACGAAAAGAATGAACTTTTTAATGGACTTAGCAAAAAAGACTAATAACCCACTAATTTTAATTCCTTGGTGTAATGGGTCCGCGCCAGCGGCACCCAATAACCTAGACTTATTAGTCTTTTTTGTTAAGTCCATTAAAAAGTCCATTCTTTTGGTCCACTTGTGAACCTCTCCCTATATATATATATATATATATATATATATATATATATATTAATCTGACGGGAATTTGTGCAGGCAACACTTGATGAATCTTTATATGTACTAGCGGGTGAGCTGGTACGTAATTGTCTTATTCTCGTGTTACATTAAGTAAGATGATTAATACCCTGATTACTGGGGGTTAATGTCCCTCTCTTTCTCTCTCATGCACACACACATGTGAGGTTTCTCCTCAGGTCAGGGAGGGAATATGAACCTGCAGCAGCGGATTCATAGAAACTATCTCCCAGATTCTTGGGCTACTTTATTTTCCCATCTAGTAACCAGCGACAAACTTCAGACTCAAAAAGGTAAAAGGGATCCTTCCATAAATTGGTTTGCATAGCACATGAGCTGCAAAATTTTTGCATTCAAATTGATTATGTGATGAATTTTCTGTGGAGCAGTACCTCATTCAAAGAACAGAGTGCACATGTTTCTTCTGTTAATAACGTCCTAGAAAGTCATGCTAGCTATTTAATGTCTGGGAAAGAACTTTCCAAGATTGTTGCATTTGTGAAAGGCACCCAATTTGATCTAGTGGTAAGAGAATCCCTCGACTTCGGTTCAAGATGATTTTATTTTCCTCCACTATCATTTGGCTATATTAGGTTGAAAGATAAAAATAATTACAGGAATATCTTCAGCGAGAAAGATATGGATGTGCTCGCTTGGAGAATTTTGCTTCAGGTCTTGAATTGATTGGTCAGAAGGTATAATTATCTGGAAATCATTATGTTGATATGCTTCAGAATTTTTGAGGTGTTCATTTTATTAAAATTTTGAATCATTTTTTGTAGGTGGCTTATGAAGTATTTTTATGTGCATGTGAAATTCCCAATATTTTAAGCCATGAAAAATAAATTAAGGAGAAAAACCAGAGCACATGCATCATGCTATAAGATAGTATAGTTTATTTATTTTGCACCCCTTTACCAATTCTCTCTCTCTCTCTCTCTCTCTCTCTCTCTCCAGCTTCAGATAGGAACCTTGCAAAGCAGGTTGGATGCAGAGTTCCTCTTGACTCATATGTGTTCAATCAAGTTTAAAGAGTGGATAGTTGTCTTGACCACTCTTCTAAGACGATTCGAGGCACAATTTACCCTATGAGATCTGATTTATGAATGTTAGCCTTATTTCTCTGTATGTCAATGTTAGTTAGTATTGCTTACCCTTTACCAAATATTCTGCTGCAGTACAAAAGAATAATCTGATTTTTTAGATATTGAATGTTATCATCTTTTTTGGTACTCGGGCTGGTACTGCCGAAGGTTTTGCTAGGGTTTGTGAAGTTTTTAGCCATTGGCTTTATTGAATACAATTTTGTTTAATTTTAACTTTTGAATTTTATTTTTTTGGTTTAATTTTAACTTTTAAATTTGAGCAGGATATTGTCAATCATAATTGTGATGATGATGATATAAAAGTCCTATCATTAATAGCTCAAATATTGTAAGTTAATCTGCTGAATAGGGGATGCATTTCTGATTTTACATTAAAAGTGTCACAATCTTTGTAGTGTTGTTTTAGCCTTAGCCATATCATTAATTAGTTCAAATACTGTAAGTTAATCTATCGACTTGAGGATGCATTCCTGCTTTACATAAAAAGTTTCCCAATCTTGGTATTGTTGTTTTAGCCTTAGCCTTTCTCATTGAACTGAATTTTTTGGCTAGTTAGATGAAGCTTAGGCTACTAAATGATCATAACCAGGAGAAAAAAACCTTACACATTGAATACATTGGGGAAATTTACATACATCAATGATTTGATATCAAAACTTGTCCAAACATAACAAAATTCTATTCTCCATTATTTGACTACATCCTCATTCCCAATACATTATTCAATCTAAAACAGCTTAGTCCTTACTACCCTATAAAGCCATTGATATTCTCATTTACTATTGCCATTACTTTGCCTATTCTTTCATACAAAATTCAATTTTATACCTACAACCTTGTTCTGATTCTTCAATTATAAATCCTTTGACATTATCAATTGATTTTTCATTATTCTAATTGTTTTTTTTTCTATGTTGTTCATTTTCTCTGGTAATCTTATCTTCACGAGGAATGAAACAACATTAGATCATCAAAGCGAATCAAATGTTCTAGGTAAATTTAAATATATTATGTTACATAGACTAATCATCTTTATATCATTACCTTATTTTCAAAAGAATCTATATATTTTAACATTTAATGTCATCACTTTGCAGGAGCACTTACTATGGAACTTCATATGTCATTCTAATATAAATAATGGATTTCTTTATGCGATTTCAGTCAACTGCTAATGGATTACTGGTCTACATATTGTGCAATCTCATAGTACAACACGACAGTTATTCATCAGGTATACCGGACCTTGATTGAGACAGCCTGTTCTCACTTGGTTCACTAGAGGAGTAGATGTACAGTTAAGTAGATGATTATGTTGATTCATGCATCACTTCTATACTTTATTCCATGTCTGAGTTGATTAGCAAACATGAACTTATTGATATATGCTTTAAAGTACAAAATGAGTAGATGTACAATTAATAATTGCTATCACTTGATGTCAGGATCTAATTCATGAAAATTGATAATTTTCAATGCCATTAAAGTTTAAGGTAAGTTCATGTTCATTACTAATTTCCATTGCAATATGTTCTTTTTAAAAAGTAATAAATAATTTAATAATGTTTTGTCATTTTTATTATATTTTGTTAATGATATAAGAGATAAGTTGCGTCACTATGATCTTTGAAAATATATGATTATGTATTGTTTATATGTTATATTGGTGGGATAATTCCAGGGCTATATCAACTGTCTTTGAATCTGTGAATTGGTTTCTCTCATTTGTTCAATGGTCCAAAAATGTCATATATGTATGATTCTGTCCGAGATGCAAGATGATTAATAATATTTTTTTTTCTGGTATTTAAAACCACATTGAAGATAATCGTTTACAATGTGAATTGGTTGTGATGTAAAAATAATTAAAATTCACTTCAAATTTTCATTTGATTTTCTTCTATTCAAATTCTGATTGTGTTTGTGAATTTTGTAGAAGTAAGATGAAGAGTGTTGATTGTGAGAGCCTTGTGTTGTGTAATTCAAAAGCAAGTGATTATACGAGTTTGATAATTGAAGATAGTTTTTCTCATGAGCTCAACGCTTAAGGTGATCATAATTTCTTCATTTTATGTTGATATGTCTTGAATATAGAGTTTTGATTATGAATTTTTCCTTATCAGTTTATTAACTATTTTGGATTGAATTTGTCTTATATTTTGCTGAATTTGAGTTTGAATTAGATCATAAAGAAATTGAAGCTAAATTTCACATTTCTATTGTGTTTGATTTTAATTTATAGTTTCGTTATGAGTTTGTGCTTGTGTTAAATCGTCCATGAAGCTAAATTTCATTGAATTTACATGTATATGATTGATTAAGCGTTTTGAAAAAAGAATAAGGCAAAAAATTGCCTTCATCGCAATAGGTGATAGAAATAATGTTAGCTCGTACAATCCATGGCTAGGAGGATTCAACTAGCCTCTTAATTTCACATTTACCAGTGGCCTCCCAAGCTCTTTAAAAAGGTTGGTTAAAAGATCAAAAACTTCATTTGGTTTGGATTTATAGAATTTTGAAATTTGGTCACTCTGTCTTGGGCAACTTTATGTATTGTTTTCGAGGATAGAGGAATCAATTTGATAAGTCCCTTGATGGAAAAGATCTAATACTGGTGAATTTCCCCCGAGAGTATCTATGATGTTTATCGACCGCGAGAGTATCTATAATGTTTTCCGATCATATGGTGCAAATTATGATATTAATAATTGTTTAACTCTTCCATCTATATTCAACTGTATTAGTTCAGAAGTGTTGATCCACCATTGTCTTTCATGTCTTTGATATAAGGTTCTTCATATCTGTGAAATTATAAAAGCCGAGTGGATGATATATGTCTGGGATGGAACTGACACTACACCAGTTGTTATTCAAATGAAGTGAGGGTTAGTTCTTATGCTTTTTTTTTCAGCGAGACTTTGATATTGAATAGGCTTGAAGGTGATGTATGTAGCTAGGGCACAAAATAAAGTCGAGCGTGAACAAATTTTGCGTTCGCAATTTTAAGGACTGAAGAAAGGAGAAAATCTTAAAATACCAAGTACTATAATTACCCACTTTCCTCCTCATAGCTTTTTAAATTCTACTTCTATTTGATTTTCCTTATTTGGGAAAATGTTGATTCATTATTTAACTTTGAGTGTAGGCCTCAAACATATATGTCAAGAACATTGATGATGATGTTACTGACTACGCTGTTTCGTTGTCATGGGGGTTGGTGATTCTTGGAACACTTATCAGTGTTGTTTTGTTGTCACTGGGGTTGGTGATTGTTGTGGATGAGAAAGAGCTCGTTGACTAAGCAGTGGTGCAGAGTAATAGAGGACTATGCCAACCCAAGTCCCAATCACCATCTACAAAGCGGGGATGTGGTAGGTGTAGTAGGTCGGTGGTTGGAGCTTTTGAGGTGTCGACACAATTTCACGAAAGTCAAAGGAAGACCGATAGAATTATGCATGATTTTTGGATGTACAATTTTTTGGAGACATTTTTTTCAATGATGTACATAGTGGGTATATCTAGTCATGATACATGTAGTAGGTCCTTTATTTTTTTGGATAATTAATGTAGATGGTGGGTATATCTATTTGTGTCCCACTATTTCTTTTATATGAACAAATGGCTTGGTTTGATGCATTTACGGTGTACGTGACTTGAAATAAAGAAAATTTTAGGACTGTTTTTATGTTATTGTAAATTTTGATTTGTGTTTAGATTTATTTTTCAACTATGACATTAATATTGGTTATTAATTTTTTTTGTTATATGTTTAATTTATGACCGTTTATATTAAACCCTCATGTGATGAAATTTTTTATGTCCTTTTTAAAATTTTGAAAGATGTTTATCATGACGCTTTTTAAATCAAATATGACATCTTATAGAGTATATTATGACCCTTTTTTGTAGCAGATATGATAGTTTTGAAAAAAAAAGTCATATATAACCGTTACCTAATATGACACTTTTTATGGGTATCAATTATGATACCCAAACTTATGACGCTTTTTATTAAAAAATAAAGCGTCATAAAATGCATTTTATGACACTTCAAAAAAGGTCATAAAAAGGCCTTTTTCTTGTAGTGTTCAGCCTCAAGAATGTCTGGGCTATATACTAGAGGCTGTTGAACAAAATGTTTGAGGATCGGATAGGCAAGACCATGGAGATATATATTGACGACATGCTCACCAAGAGTCTCAAGGGAAAGACGCACGTGGCCGACTTGGAGCACACTTTCAACATGATGGATAAATACCGTATGAAGTTGAATCATTCAAATTGTGTCTTCGGAGTCGGAGCAGGTAAATTTTTGGGTTTTATTGTCAATTAATGGGGGATAAAAGCTAACCCAAAGAAAATCAAAGCTTTGGTAGATATGAAGACTTCTAAGACCATAAAAGAAGTCCAGAGGTTGACCGGACAAGTGGTAGAGCTGAATAGGTTTGTATCCAGGGTTACAGAAAAGTGTTTTCCCTTCTTCAAGGTGCTAAGAAAAGCCTTCGAGTGGAACTAGGAATGTGAAAGGGCCTTTCAGGAGTTAAAGGTCTACCTCAGCTCCCCACTCTTATTATCAAGACATGTTGAAGGGGAAAAGTTATATTTGTACTTGGTTATTTTAGAGTCGATCATCAAGGAAATAATTATGAGAGATGATGAAGGTGTCCAAAAGCCACTCTATTTCAATAACAAGGCACTTCAAGGGGCCGAACAGAGGTATGCAAAAATGGATAAATTGGCTTATGCTCTGATTTATGCATCCAGAAAAATAAAGCCCTAATTTCAATCACATATAATGGTCATCCTAGCAGACTCCTCTCTTAGGAAGGTCATCCATAAACTCGAGAAATATGATAGGATAATGGCCTGGTCTATAGAGTTGGGAGAATTTAATGTCATCTATCATCCGAGAATGGCCATCAAGAATCAGGCTTTAGCTAATTTTGTAGAAGAGTTCACATGGAACGAGGCCGATACAGAGGAGATTATTTATCGAGCTAATAAGACAAAAAGAGCATGTCCCTCCTCGACTGAGGTTGAGACAAGTACGAATAAGACTGAGAATGAAGAATAAAGATTTGTGTTTAAGAATGGAACCTTAGAAGAAAGCAATTTATCTAGAAAAGGTATTATGTGGAACCTCTTTGTTGATGGTGCCTCTTGTGAAGCAGGGAGTAGAGCTAGTTTGATAGTGTCGACTTCATATGGAACTGATATAGAGTATGCTTTGAGATTCAAGTTCAAGGCATCAAATAATGAATTTGAGTACGAGGCCCTTCTTGCCAGTATCTCCCTTACCAAAGCACTGAATGTAATTCAATTGTTAGTTCACAGTGATTCCAAACTTGTAGTAAACCAAATCCTAGGAGTGTACGAGGCTAAGGATGAAAGAATGGGAAAGTATATATCCAGGAAAAAATCAATGATGAGAACTTAAATGTGGTAAATATCAAAAGGATCCCTCGGCTGGATAATGGTCTAGACGATGCCTTAACGAGATTCGCATCAGGAACTAAAAACAAGATTAAAAGGTCGGTACCTATCGAGATTCTACATCGACCGACCATTAAAGAAGAAGACAACACGGTTGAGTTCTACTTGAGCCTTGAGATTAAAGAATATTAGATGGACCCTCTCATCTGATATATAAAAGATAAAGAAACTAAGTTCTCAGTCATTGGGAATGTTTTATACAAGATATGATTCCTCCTCCCTCCACTCCAATGTGTCCATCCGACAGAGGTGGAATACATCTTGGGATATATACACGAAGGTTACCGCTCCATTCATATAGGAGGGATATCCTTGGAAAAAAGGGGGGTCAACTAGGGGTATTGGTGGCCGACCTTGGTTAGGGATGCGATCAGTTATGTCAAGAGATGTGACAAGTGTTAGGGGTTTGCCAGCATCCCTCACCAGCCTCATCAGCCTCTATCTTCTATTACCTCTCCCTGGTTGTTTTCTATTTGGGGAATTGATTTGGTAGGACCATTGCCTAGGGCAACTGACAACTACATGTACCTCATAGTGAAGATTGACTATTTCTCTAACTGGCTTGAGGCGGAGGCCATCATCCCCATCACTAAGATGAATACCTTCAAATTTATTTGGAGGAGCATTATTTGTAGATATGTACTACCTCATACCCTAATCTCAGATAATGGAAAACAGTTCAAAAATGATTTTTTGGAGGCCTACTGCAGAGGGTCGGCATCAAGCTTTTTTTCTCAGCTCCAGGCCGACCTCAAGCAGATGGAAAAACAGAGGTAACTGACAGAACCATATTGGATGGGATCAACAAGAAATAATAAAAAGACAAGGGTCGGTGGACTGAGGAGGTGCATGTTGTCCTATGGGCCGATAAGACGATAGAGAGAAATTCGATAGAAGAAACCCCTTCCATGCTGGCCGATGGCTCACAGGTAATGATCATGGAATAAATTGGTCTAATAAGCCACAGAGTTTAGAAATATGACCTAGAAGCAAATGCTGAAGTGAGGAGGTTGGATCTAGACCTCATTGAAGAGATGACAGAAGACACAGAAGTTAGGCAAGCAACCTATCCGCACAGAACTGCCAAAAGAGTGAAGGCTCGACCATTAGTCGCATGAGACTTGGTTTTGAATAAGGCTTGGCAAAAGATAAATAAACTTAATCCTAATTGTCATGGTCCCTACATGGTAACAGAGGAGCTAGTTCTTAGCACGTATCAGCTCGAGAGTTTGGAAGGAGAGCCATTCTCCAATTCGTAGAATACTAATCATCTAAAGAAGTATTATTAGTAGGATATTGTAAAGAGTTTTCGTTTATCATTACATCAGTGTGCATTGTATGAGAAGAAAATCTATGAATGGAAAATTTCAAGTGTTATCTCATATTCTTGTTGTGTGGATAGTTCAGATTCTAAGTTTTCAACTCATTCTAAAGTATAGAACATCACTTATGTGGTGAGGTAGCATTAACTTACTCTCGGTGACATGATAATCGAAATGGGGCTAACCTCGCCCATGGATTCTCAATAACATCAAGAGGGGAAAACATCACGATAATATTATCTTTGAGAGTAAAAACTCTCTTGGTTGAGACGATAGTGTAGGATGAGATGTCATATCCATGCACTCTCAAAATGACGAGAGGGGGCTTGTTATAACACCATAATTTGGTAGATTCAAATTCAAAAATCATTTCACTATGGTTTATTTGAACATCATTAATTTGGTGAAAAGCTCTCTCGGGTGAGACGACAGTGTCGGACGAGATGTCTCGTCCATACACTCTCAAAACGATGAGAGGGGCTTATGATATAACGCCATAATTTGCTGAATTCAAATTCAAAAATTATTTCACTATGGTTTACCTTAACATCATTAATTTCGTGAAAAGCTCTCTCAGTCAAGACGGTAGTGTAGGATGAGATGTCTCGTCCATACACTCTCAAAATGACGGCTGGGAACGTGATATAACACCATAATTTGGTGAATTCAAATTCAAAAATCTCATCACTATGGTTTACCTTAACATCATTAATTTGGTAAAAATCTCTCTCGGCTACGACACTGTAGGACAAGATGTCTCATCCATACACTCTCAAAACGATGAGAGGGAACTTTTGATTAAACACCATAATTTGGTGAATTCAAATTCAAAAATCATTTGGTGAATTAAAGTTTAAAAAATAATTTACTTAGCTATACTTATCTCATCTAATGACGGGATGAGATATGATATCAGGTTATAAGCCACTCAATTATAATCACTTGTTAAATATCAATAGGTTATGCCAAACAAAGTGCATAACTAAGATAAGAAAATATGACATGACAAGAAAAGACGAAAAAAGTAAGCAACACAAGCATTATCATTTATCATTCAGAGGTGCAATGAAATTGCTTAGACATAAGTGTTGATGGGCATAACTCCAGAGTACAAAAACAATAAAACCAAAAATGTTTCAAGTATTACATAAGAAGGGGAATTAGACCACAGGCGGCTGCCCAGATAAATGAAAAGACCTAAGAACTATGAGCTAGGGTTTGTCTCATTCATAGTCAGAGTCTCAGTATTGGCAGGAACCAGCCCATCACCAGCAGCATTGCTATCGGCCTCAGCATCCTCAATCAGTTTAGTTTCTTCCACCTGGTTAGCCATATGAGTTGTCGGCTCCGGTTACAACGCCCCCTCAATTTGGCTCAGAGAAATCATAACCAAAAGTTCATCCAAGCTGAAGCTGAAGGCTTCAAGTTGTTTGGACAGATGGGCAATGTGAAAAAATTTCAATGTGCCCCATCGGCATGTATTATGGGCCCCTCTTTGAAGGTATTATAGACCATATCCTAAGAATTCCTTTGAAGACTTAAAGTTTTCTATAACCCGCCTCTAAGTCTTTATAATTTCCTTATCAACTGTCTCTTTCACCTTCCTAGCAATCTTTGTATCATGTTTGCTGTGCAAAGTTTTTATTGCCTCAGCATGAGTGGTGTTTAAGTTGTTCATGGCCTCAATATGTTGTTTCTTCAAGTTTGAAATCTCAATCTTTAATCCTGTAATGCACTTCTTCTGAGTCTCATCATTTTTGATGGCATGACGAGCCTGTCGAATCTAAGGGATATTTTTTTCCACCCATTGATGAATCTTTTGAAAGGAGTTGGTGGTTTGCATAAAAAAAGAGACATCGATACGAGACGACATAGATTATATCATCACAACTTGAGCTAATCCGTGATTTCCAAATGATTAGATCGTCATAACTTTCTAATTGTCACACTTGTGATTAGTGGGAGCGTAATCGTTATAATTTGCACACGTAATACCTATGTCTTAGGTAACTTACGCTATATATTTTTTTCCTTGGGCAACCTTTGTGCGTGAAGAACAGGTCGACAATCATTGTGCATGAATCACATGACCTGGGGATCATGAGAGTGAGGCTCCCTTTTCAGGTGAGTCTTCACTTCAGTTAACCTTGGATGGTAAAGGGTATAAGGGGTTTAAAATGACCCCTTATACTTCTTCACTTAAGACCGAAGGTACGCAAGTCATCCATTTCCTCCTCTCTCCCTCTATTTCTCACACACATACATATACACACACACTCTCTCTCTCTCTCTCTCACACACACACACACACACACACACACTCTCTCTCTCTCTCTCTCTCTCTCTCTCTCTCTCTCTCTCTCTCTCTCATTTTGAGTTTTAGAGAAACCTCATCTTTATTTACTTTATTTTCTTTGTTATTTCTTTCTCTAGCCCTACCTACGTGTTTGAGAAAGTACGAAATGAGCCTAAAAATGATTATGGGGAATTTCATGCTAAGTATAACATACCTGAAAACATCATAACACGGACCTCTTTAGAAAATGAAGATGTTTATGACATTAATAGTGAAGTTGCATTTGTGACGGTGGACATAGAACTGGGGGTTAATTTCCCCATTCACCCAGTACTAGTGGAAGTACCTCGTTACAATGGAATACTTTCAATTCAAGAAAATTGAAGTTTATTTTGAATTTTAATGGGCATAATCGCCATAAAACCAGATTTGTGGGACTAAACTTGGCTTTAATGAGATCATATATTGTTATGACCTGAGGACTTCTGTTGAGTCTTAAACGTACCATTTCCAAGCCGGGGAAAAATTCCATAACTTGGTTACTTGGTTATCCACGTCTAAAAAAGACACTACAAAGATGTTTTAGTGTTATTAGTAAAACTATATGGTGAGAACTACACATGAATTTATGTGTCCATGCAGGAAGGATCTCATAGTAGGCCTTTTACCATCTATTTGTGTTTGATTCACCTTATTTAATACTAATCGACCTTTGATTTTTGTGTAGATCCTCACTACAAGACAAAGCCTAAATATTTTGAAGTCAAACTCACTGACCTAAAAAACGTGTTGGACTGACCAACTCCACTTGGGGTCATATTCCATTGGAGGGTTGCCCATATCCTTCGTGACTACGAACTGACAGTTGCATCATCCAAGAATTTTACCATCGTTCCCGAAGTTACAACGACTAATTACATGGTGGTTCATAACTTTTCGATTACAATAGCTACTCACATACTTAACGTATGGTGAGTATACATTGGTGAAGCATTTTCACCCACCTATTCAATCTCGATCGATTCAGATGAGGCCAAATCGGTTCAACATCAAGAAGACTTTTTCTTTGATGATTTCACTCCCCTTTTTTCATAGGATGAGGTCAGTACTTCATGCTTTATTTGGTAAGAGATAGAGGAGGAAGGGGGAGAAGAGGAAGAATAATTCTGTTTACCCTTAATCCCCTAAGATATTGAACATATAGTTGGCCTTCCAAGATGAATAGTTGAACTTGACAGATCCCAGGCAAGCTTAAAGAATAAGGGTGTCTAGACCGACCGGGACACTCAAAGTGCAACTAGCTCCACGAAAATAATCATTTTCGACCGAGAGAAGTATAAGGACAAGGATAAGGAGAAGGGAGAGAGAGGCCAAACATGCCAAAAAAATAGTAAGCGATAAGACTCCTCCCTCAGCTCCAAATAAGGAAAATAAACAACCTTTAGTGATTGCGCCAATGCAGCATAATCAACCCCCACTATCAACGTCCAAGGTTAACCTCTAGACAATCAAATTTATGAAAGGGAAATTTTCTATGACCACGGGGAACTCAATGTTCCATAACTTTAAAGTCAACTACTTCATAGCCCAGGATGCTATGTTACCAAGGGACACGTCAGCTTTAAGAGATTGAACTTTAGAGCACCTTTACAAGGAAGGTCTCGACCAAATTATTCTCGCAAGTCAAACTTTAAATTTATTTCTTTTCAAACTTTTGATATTGTTTTAATGCTAAACGGCCTTATTATTTCCTTTATTTTTTAGCCACACAGACAATACATAAGGCTAACACTCGGACTGACATTTTGTTGTGAAAAAAGACAATCTTTGTGACCAAGCCAACATCATGAAGAATAGTCCAATCGACAAGAAAAGGAAGATTACCGACCTCAAAGGAAATCTTAAGGAGGATTAATCTTAAAAGGAGAAGGTAGTGAAGGAAGGTGAAACCCTTAAGTTGGAGTTCAGTAGAGTGGACTTTGAACTAACAAAGTTAAAGAAGGACTTTTTTCGAAAGTATATAGAAACAAAAAATGGCTCTTGCTGTTGGTTGGGAGGACAAAAAAGAAAAGTTATTCGATGAGGGATTTGAGGCTAGGGTCTAGGAAGTTACTGTTCACCTTGATAATCACGAGTTAATTGCCTTCAAAAAAGGCTAGATTATTGGTCTCTAGAGGGGGAATTTTCCTAAAGGCAATCTTGCATACGTCGAACACCCTTTTATTGAGAAGCCCGTCATCGACGATGGCAAAACATTCTTAGCATTTTTCCAAGAACCAACTGATAACTGAGTCATCCATCCCTAAAGCTCAGGAGGGGTAAGGAAATGATGTTACTGCTAGTTAGTGGGAGGTCATACCTAACACCCTACTTATTTTATTTATTTATTTTATTTTTTATATTGATTGTAGGCCTTCTAGACATAGTGCCATTCTCTTCATACTAATGAAATAAGCCTTCCATTTATCCCTGACCTTTCTTATGCATATTCTATGAACATGTTTAGGTATTTTTTGCTTGTGATCAGTGAAATATAGGCATGTGGATGATTGCATTAACTTGTACAACTTGACTAATAAGCCAATATTTACATTAAAAATTGATATGTTAAAGTTTATGTTTAACTTAATAACTACTCGGTGGTATTGGGATCTGCGACTGACTCCATTAACTTATTAAATTAATCAGCATGATAATGTTCAAATTAAATTATTTACTAAAAAATTGACAAGTTAATATTTTTATTTAACTTAATCATTAGTTGGTGAAATTAAGATTTGTGAACGAAACCGCTAACTGGTAAAATTAATTATTAAGATATTGTTCAAACTAATTTATTGACTAATGTAAGAGAAAGATTTTATAATTGATCATAGCTTAGATAATTTGGCGTATCCCGTAACAAATCGAACACCACATCCACATATGCTTCCACGAACTTTGAAGACATGTTAGTGATTGAGCAATGTTTCGAAGTTTAAGCCATTAGAATCATCACGAACAAATTATGGAGGTACACGGAGTTGAGGTTTTGATTTTACTCAGTCAAATATATTATGGGATGTTTTTTTACTCGAGATTTCATGTATGTTGGAACGATATTGACATCTCGTTAGAATGAGACCTTGTTATCATTCGAACGAGGTTATAATTTTGTTGGAACGAAGTGATTAAGTTGTTAGAATGAACTTTTAATGAGGGTGTAATGTGTGTTCTTGATTTGACATAAATAACCTCGTTGGAAGTACGTTGGAAGCTCGTTCGAACGAGCTAGGCCTTTCGTTCGAATGAGATTAGAACTCGTTAGAATGAAAATATGATTTTTGTATGAGCGAAGTCCTATTTTCATCCAAAAAATTCATTGCCTCGAAAATTATGTTTTCTATAAATTGGACTTTTGTGGGCTCATTTTACAAAAAAAATTAGTGAAAATGAAATTCAAGATCTTTTCTAAATGTCTCCCAAGTTTTGTTTTATGGAAACACTTTTATTTTGCAAATAATCTTCATCCCTAGTAAGATTTGTTGAGTTTGTTAAATCAAACTTCCATACACTACATCAAACCCTAGTAGAGGTTACTCTATGGGTGATTGCGGGGTTGCGACTCTATTGGTGAAGAAGAAAGGATTTCGCATCCTGAGGATGATCGATGGATACCAATGGAAGAGATGCTTCTTGGGAGTGGTGTTGGACTTCATCACTTTCTATCAAAGATTTGAAAACCCTCTGCATTATACTCAGTGGATCTCTAAGTAGTCTATAATTCATCGAGTCTGTCAAACTCTATAACAATGCTAAATATAGGTTTTGTCCGAAAGGAAGTTTTCCTAAATTCTTCTTCTTCTTCTTCTTCGCGTATTTGGTTTGATTGTCTGGTTTGGCATAATATATTTGTACTTTATCTTTTTTTCTCACACAATACTAATAAAGATAAAATATTCGATTAAAAATTGGATCTTTGTGTCTATTATAACCTAAGATATAGGTGATTCCATATAGCGCTAAATTTTCAAATTGGTATTAGAGTTGGTTACACTAATTAATTATGTGATCTTTAATTTTAGAACTATATGGATAATTTGTATAATTGGCTACCTATTTTTTATGGGTCAAATTATGCATATTGGAAAACTCGAATAAGGTTGGCACTGAAGTCGATTGACGAGAGAGTATAGCTTGTTTGGGAAAGAGGGTAGACACCACCCACTGTAACTAATGACAATGTCGAAAGTCTTAAATCTATCACTGCTTGGACATATGATGATTTAAAATGGAGAAATTTTAACTCTCGCAGCTTAAGTGCAATTTCTAGAGCCATCACCCCTAAAGAGTTCCATATCATCATGACATGCACCATATCAAAGGAAGTGTGGGATACCCTCCAGCTCACTCATGAGGGTACCAACACCGTGAAAGCTACTATGCTATAAAATCTCACCACATAGTTTAAAACTATCACTATGTTAGAATTTAATACCTTTGATGAATTTTATACTTGATTATTTGATATATTCAATTCTAGTTTAATTTGGTTGAGAGAATTCCTAAGATGCACATTGTGAAAAAGATTTTGATATCCCTGTCGTCTCATTTTATCCCTACAGTCAGGGTCCTCCTCGATTTACTAGGAATTTGAGATATGATGAGGTTAGAGGAACTCGTAAGAAACCTTCAAGCTTATGAAATCATGATGTTGCCTAAAATTTAAAAAACCAATGAAAAATGGAATTTCTTTGAGGGCTCAATCTTAAAAGAAAGAGGAGGTTTCTTCTGACTCCGAGTATGATTTTGATCTAGATGATCTTGCCCTTTTTGTAAAAAATTTCAAAAAATTTCTCAAGCTAAGAAAAGAAAATACTTATAAAGAAAATGAAGGTTTTAAGAAATATAAAAAGTTTAATTTGGGAAAGAAAGGTTTTGAAAAAAGCAAGAGGAGAGTACCCTAAGAAAGATTAAGGAGATGCTATGAGTGCGAGGTTAAGGGTCATAAGGCTCACGAGTGTACATTAAGATTAAAGAGACAGGGAAAGGGCAAATCTTCCTACAATGCCACTCTTTCAAAGTTGCCTATAATGCCACTCTTAGTGATAGCGATATCAAATCGATGGATTTCGAGGATGAAGCACCACATGGACGTAACTTCATCGTGTTCATAAATAGTCATGTTAGTACATCGAGTAAATCTCATGCCGACGAGGACTTTTACAAACATGATGACCTCACAATGAGTCTAGTCATTCCAGAGAGGGTGAAGGAGTTGAAGTTTTGAGTGAAGTAGAAATTGGCATCCAACGTGCTTATGCAGCGGTTTATGCCGCTTCCTTTAAAATAAAAAATAAAAATAAAAATTTGGTGCTTATGGTGCTAGATTTAGAGAAGGAGTTGAGAAAGTAGAGTGAGCGCGAGTCCTTGGTGAGAGTTTCTTTGAGATAAAGAGTCATTTTAGTGGAGAGGAAAAATAGTGACTTGACCAACAAAGTGGTTAGTCTTACAAGAGATCTTCAAACTTCATTAGAGACTCGTGAGAAACTTGAAGCCCTTGTATCCCAAATCGAGAAAGATATCGAACGTCCCCGTTAAGTCAAGTTTACTATAGAGGATACGTCGAAGAAGGTAAGAAATATGTTCCTTATTTCTGCTTTAGGTTTTGTGGAGAGGTAAGGAATAGGTTACGATGGTGCATCCACTTCCCATGATGCACCAAATCAGTTCCTAAATTTATGGTAGATCCTTATGGGCCTCGACCTAAACCATAAAAGCAATTTCAACCTAAATGAGAAAATAAAGGTAGACCCAAAAAAGTATATGTTTTCACCCATTACAATAGGAGGGGTCACCTTAGGTAATTTTGCTACAAGTTTGGAAGAACTCGATGTACACATACCCTCGTGCACCACTATAACGACTTTGATAGTCTATGAGAGCAAGTTGAGTTCCTAGTCGCCAATTCTCAAAGCGTAATGGAAGAATTTTAAAGGATGTCTATGCCTTTTGAGAACTTTTCCAATGCTACGACTAGAGCCAATAATGATAAGGTCAAACAGAAGGTTACCTACAATTAGGTACGTAAGCAAAACAATAAATCCCTTGTTATTCACGTTGATCTCAAGGTTCAAGATACTTCCCAATGGTATTTTAATAGTAGGCGCTCCAGGCACATGACTAGTGACAAGTCAAATTTTATCGACCTTGTGGATTGAAAGGAAGGAAAATTCTCCTTTGGAGATGGGAGTAAGTATATCATTTTAGGACGTGG
The DNA here is from genome assembly GCA_949130495.1 of Sambucus nigra. NCBI lineage: Eukaryota > Viridiplantae > Streptophyta > Magnoliopsida > Dipsacales > Adoxaceae > Sambucus > Sambucus nigra. The sequence continues at coordinate 173,512,665 of OX422211.1, forward strand.
TTGTGTCAAGATATCCAGATTTCCTAGACTAGATAATGTGTTTTACATCAAATAGTTAAAAGTGAACTTAAGTTTCGTGAGCCAACTTTGTTACGGAAACTTTTAGGTAAAGTTTGACCGGTCCGAGTGTAAAATTTATTATCAATCCGATGAACTTTTTCAATAAGGAGTGAGGACCAAAGATAATTGCTATAGGAACATTCCCAAGTCCTCCTTTGTGTGAAATAAAGTTAGGGTCTCCTCTATAGACTTTTGACATCAGCGACTAGGTCATGCAAACTTTAGAGATCTTGAAAGATAAGTGAAAAAAGACCTAGTTCATGGCTTACCATCACTTGGGAAACCAGCTCCCTTGGTTTTTGGTCCTTGCAAACAAGGAAAATAAATTTGAAGTCCCCATCGAAATTTGATTACCATTACCACCTCTTATGAGTTGGGGTTGATAAATATAGATCTTATGGGTCCTACTCGTATGGAGAACATTAGTGGTAAGAGATTCATTCTCGTGATGGTTGATGACTTTTCAAGGTACTCTATCGTGGGGTTTCTTAGAGAAAAGTCTGATGTGGTTGAGTTCCTAATAACCAAGTGTCGTGTCCTATAAAACCAACACGGTGTCACTAATTAGATGCATAGTGACAATGACACTGAATTTAAAGAAGTCATCATAAATAGCTATTATTATGGATTGGGCATCAAACATGACTTTTTTATTGTTCGTACTTCACAAAAAAATGGGATCATTGAGAGGAAGAGTCGGATGATACAAGAGATGTCTAGATCCATGCTTCTTGGTTGAAATATGCCTAGACATTTTTGGGCAAAAGCGATTAATACCGCATGCCATATGGTGAATCGGGCATATTTTCATCCACACATATTACACATACCATATGAGTTGTAGATGTGTAAGAAACCTAATCTATCATATTTTTGTGTGTTCGGGAGTCCTTGTTACATTTTAAGAGATAGAGAACACTTAGGAAAGGTTGAATCCCAAAATGATGGGGTATATTTCTAGGTTATTCATCGTCTAGTAAGGCTTATAGTGCATTTAACCTTGCAAGCTCTAAGGTTATAGAGTTAATAAATGTCACGATTAGAGACAGCGATCTGTCGATATTTGTTGACCCTGAACTTGAGCGTGAGAATGATGCAACCCATAGTGATAATACCAATGCTCCTCATACTACCCCGTTAGACCCCTCTCTTGATTTAGAGGATCCACCCTCTTGGGATCGAAAGAGTCATAACCCTTTCACTATACTTAGTGATCCCACACTAGGTGTCAAGACTTGTGATTAACTTGAGAATGTGTTTAGCTACTTTTGCTACACCTCCTTAGTAGAGTCCATGGATGTGAAAGAAGAACTCAAGTATGAGCATTGGATATTCACTATGCAAGATGAGTTACTTCAAATTCGTAAAAATGATGTCTTGGAGTTAGTCCCTCGACTTAATGAGACCAATGTTTTCGGTACCACACGGATTTATAAGAATAAGATGGATGAGAACGGTATCATAGTTCAAGGTTCTACACAGATTAATGGTGTAGACTATAACGAGACATTTTCTCTTATTACTAGATTTAGTCCATCTGCTTACTACTCACCATAGTATATCATATACTCTTCAAGTTATATTAAATGGATGTCAAGAGTGGATTCCTTAATGGCATTCAAGAGGAGTAAGTGTACGTGGAATGACCAAAGGGGTTTGAATACCCAAAGCACCCAGGACACATCTTTTATCTTAATAAGGCCTTGCATGGTTTGAAGAAAGCACCCCTTTCTTGGTACAGGAGTATCACTTCTTATCTCTTAGCCCATGGCTTCAAGAAAGTGGGAGTGGAATAATTTTTTTTTGTGAGGATAGATAGTGGTGCTATATTGGCTGCCCAAATCTATGTTGACGACATAGTATTTGGATCCACATATTCCCAACATTCTCACATGTTTGAGGATGAGATAAAGAGTGAGTTTTAGAGGAGCATGGTTGGTGATATTAAGTTCATCTTATGTCTCCAAGTGTGTAAAATTGAGGATTGGATATTCATATCACAATCCTAGGGACCTACTGAAGAATTTTGGTTTAGACTCCACTAAGCACTCACGCACCCCTATGAATACATCGACTAATATTAACATAGACACTTTAGGCAAGGACGTAGAGAAAACCCTTTGTAGGATCATGATAAGTAGTCTTCTCAACTTGATTGCTAGTCATCCTGATATTTCCCGCGCGTCGGTGTTTGTTCTCATTACTAAGCATCCTCGAAAGAGTCTCACTTTCTCTCACTTAAACGTATCATAAAATAAATTAGTGGAACTCTTTCTTGTGGTATTTGGTAATCCTTTGATACCGATGATCGTTTGTCTGCCTATTCAGATACCAATTTGACTGAGATATTGATGGTTATAGGAGCACCTCTGGTGGGTATTTTTATTTTGGAAGTTCTCTTGTTTCAACAATTTTCGATAGTTAAGGCCAAGTATAGCACACAACTCTTATGGATGAAGCAAATGTTAGAGGATTATTGGATTTCTCAAGGCATAATGACTATTTCATGTGATAATAGGAGTCCAATTCATATATCCCATAATCTAGTCCAACATTCCTACACATAGCACATTACGATACGTGAGCATTTTATTCATGATTTTGTTGAGGAGAAGGTCATGTCCTTGAGCTTTGTGAGCAATGAACGTCAATTAGCCGATATTTTCACGAAACCTTTAGATGCACTTAGATTCGATAATTTTAGGAAGTCTTTGGTTATTTATTTCGTTGATTGAGTTCGGCCACTTTATCTATATTAGGGTGATTATCATGTTCATATCATTTGTCCCTATTACTGGAATGTATTTCTTTTGTATTTCTACGTTTATATATGCTTGTTTTATTTGAAAAGTTTTAAAAAAATTCCAAAAAGATTTTAGTTTGATAAAATTTTTGAAACAAACAAAAAGTTTTTTGTTTTTTCTTTTTTCACCATATATGGAGGTGCATTTTAGATGTTCAAATCACCCCGAACTTCCATCCATTCATGTTATTTTTTCATGGAGTTTTGATACATGGCTTAATTTCTTTAGTGAGCTCAATAATGCATGAATAGCATTTCGTTGTTCACATATGACTTAATTTCTTTAGTGAGCTTCATACTAGACTCCTTATCACCTTTATTACACATATGCACAGACTTTTAAACATTATTCTTGCTTATCATATGTAGAATATGGTGTTCTCATCTCAATCATGCTTAATTACGAACCAAATGTACTAGAGATAAGTTGTTCTTATAAGAACCATTACCCGAATTTTATTTCCCATACATGTTTTTATTTGTTAAGCAATGGGAAGGGGCTATGAAAGTGAAAATTCTTTTTTCATTAAAATCAACCATTTGCAAAAAGAGCCTAAAAGATTAATGACACACAAAAACAGAAGTGCCAAGGCTATGTTTATCATTAATGTTTCGCTACACATGAGCATTATAATATCTTCAAAAAGTTGAGTATATGAGATTTTGAGGGCGGTATAAAGTAGAAGATCAATCGGTTTTCACAACAGACTCTCTTTAAAAGCATTAAATAGTTTAGAGTTATTGAATTTAGAAGCATTTAAATTCACGGCATGTTTCATAGATCGAGTCAATTTCATCTTGTTCAACATTATTACACATATGGTTGAAATTGAGTTCTTTTTTTAGAAGTATCTCATTGACTTCGTGCGTCATTATCATGAATGCATATGTTGACGTTCCTGTGAAAAATGTTCACACAATTACATTCCTCTTTCATGATTTGATTATTTGAGTGTTATTCCATAGTGTTATGTATTTTATACCTATATGCATCTTTTATACATTTTTTAAATTTACAAAATCTTCAAAAATAGTTGTTTGAAAGTCATTTTGAAATTCATCACACGTGCTTAATTGACTATATTTTTTTATGATTATTTCATTTGGATTCGGGTGATGATTAATGTGAGTGCAGAAAATATCACAATAAGAGATTCCACAAAAATAATAAGAAAGAGAATAAAGTAAAAGAAATCACAGGCACAACAACGATATACGTGGTTTGACAGCTTGCTTACGTCCACTGAGAGGTTACTTATTCTTATTAAGTTGATCTCAAAATCTCTAGTTCAATCCCCATGCCATGGGTTAGCGTGTACAATTTATAGGTATGTTGTTACAAAGTTTGAGTTGTTCAAAGAACTCTAACTATCTTGAGGATTTTCCATCAGGTACTTGAATATCTCATCCGAGATTTTTGGTACCTGATTTGACCATATCTGTAAGTGTTATTATACCACTAAATTACTTGTGTGGAAATGGAGTCATGATTTGGGTCGGGCAACGTGTTAATCCATCAGGACTGGTCGGCTACTCTCATGGACAATAAAAAATGAGCTCCCACAATTACCCCTAAAATCTTTAGGCCAACAGTTTTGGGCTAATAGATTTAATTGAGTTAACGGCCCATGGCCTAAAATAGTATCCAAAAAGCTATCCTGGCATATTTTTTTATTTATAGGAGATGGCAGGGACACACTTGTCTTTAAGAAAAAATTAAAGTGTCAAGATCTTCTTAGGGAAACACGACTCATGATTTGAGATGTTTGAAAATTGTCCGTGTGTAACTTAATCTCCATTTGAGTGAATTTAGGCATTCTTTGTTTGTCCTTCATCTCTAATCTTCCTCTCTTATTCTCTGCTTCAAAAAAACTAGAGTTCTTCGTATTATGTGCCTTTTCAACACTTCACCACTACTTGTAATTTCTAGTCTTCATTTTCTCAGTTATTCTTATTCAAATTAGTTTGCCATTGTAGGTAGGGTTTTTCTTACTCTGTCATATTAATGGCGAGTCTTGATAGCAAATCCGTTTATGAGTTTAGAACATGTTATAATATTCCTAACTGGGTAGATATTGAATGTGTCTCTATCCCTCGAAAAGTTTGCACCATAGACGATGGTCATTGGATTCACAACTTGTTAGTTTCTCAGGAGGGTTTGACATTTCCCCCCAATCATCTATTTTTGTACTTCTTCAAATACTTTGATATCGTTCCTACCCAATGTACTCCAAATATTTGAAAATTTTTGAATGGAGTACATAGGATAAATGAGTTGTATGATACTAACTTGGGTCTCGCTGAAATTTGCTATTTCTATGTCTTCTCGAGTACAAAAAATGGACTTTTGTATTTGAAGGATAGGAGTGCAAACAGTGTTCTAGTTGTAAATTTTCCTGACTCTCATAAGGATTATTGGAGTGAGGGATTTATTGATAGAAATTGACAATATCCTCCCCAATCAGGGGGCGTAAGGTACATGGGGGTTTAGATCCCTACCTTTGGGGAGGAGTACATAGGTCGATAACATTATCTTCTTCTCTGTTCTTTACTTGTTTATTTCTCTTCATGATTTTTCTGACACTTTTTCTGGTTGTACTGCAGCTAATGACAAGAATCAAGAACCTTCTTATCATGATCTTAAAACTGCTGATCTCCTAAAATCTTGGAGGATTAGGGACACTCTTTTTGACAACTAGCATCCCCGTCATGCAACTTATTTGCTCAAGTATAATAACACCACTTCTAATTTCATTTCCATGCTAGTAGATTCGATCCCTGATTTGTAATTTTTAGAGGAGGAGGTTGGTGTCACTTCTGATCCCATTCTGATAGAAGAAAAAGAGGCATAAGAGATCAAAGAGGAGGAAGAAGAAGGTGAAGAGGAAAACATCGAGGAGGAAACTAGTGAAGAAGGAGAGGAAGAAAATAAGGAAATTGTAACACCCCGCCTAAAATAATAACGGGTGGCCAGCCCTATACTATATTAAATCAAGAGTTTCAGATGGTCCAGTCTCAACATCAACTGTTGGTACTATATAATATAGGACTAACTACCCGATATCATAGAAGCGAGATGTTAAAATTAAATAAAATGTACAATAGATAACCAACTAACACTACTAATAAAGGAAAGAACTATGAGAAAAGAATCGCTAGAAAAAAATGAAATAAATAACTACAACTGAATGTACAAAAGTAGACCCGAATAAGCTGTCGGGTCACAGCCAATACAATAACTGAAATGGAATAAATATAAACATCTATAAATATACCTGGGGTACAAACCCAATATACAATGAATCCTACCTAGATTTTTAAAAGTAGGAAGCGACTACCAGATACATCCCGCAACAGTCCGCACCTGTCACGGCTCCCAAGACTCTGGATAGAAGGTCAATCGGCATCCATGCGGTAGGATACCTATAATAATATATATATACATGCAGGAGAGAAAAGTAAACGGGTCAGTGCCCCGATTGTGAAAAATGTTTAGCAAGTGTGTTAACCGTGCATAATAAATATCGGTGCACTTATTTCATAATTAAAGTGAAACCGCACTCTCATGGAATCCCAACTCACCTCTCATCTAAAGGCGCACACCTATTCGCGTCCTCAATTTATTAGTTAAATTACCCCCATTTATTAGGACAACCTAACTTATCATAGGCCTAGCCTATACCCACGAGATCTACCTTCCTATCATACCCCAAGAATCCACCCTCTTTTCTAAACACACTTAAGTATTTATTTTCAATCATATGTGCCTTATTAGGCTTAGTGGATTCCGGTTTATACTTTAACCATTTATAATTTAATAAATTGCGGTTGAAACATATTATTTAAATTTCAAATTAATAAGTATGAAAAATCATGATTGACACAACTTCCCTCCAATTTCAACGCTGCGCTGCGTTTCGTGCGTGGGGTGTCTCGCAAAGAAAAATCCAAACAAGGAACCACCCCGTTACACTACTCCATGTCAACGTCGATCCTGGAGATTCATTATTCCACACATAAATATCGACAGAACTTCTCTCTACTCTCAACAATGTACTACATTTCGTGCGTGGGGAGTCTCGCAAAGCGAAATCCAAACAAGGAACCGCCCCGTTACACTACTCTTTGACAATGTCGATCATAAAGATCCATAATGCCGTGCATACCATAACTGGCAGAACTTTTCTCCAATTTCAACACTGCACTACGTTTCATGCGTGGGGTGTCTCGCAAAGAGAAATCCAAACAAGGAACCACCCCGTTACACTACTCCTTGACAATGTCGATCCTAGAGATCCATAATGCCATATATATAATATAATACTACTACTACAACTAACATCTCCAATCATGTCCTTGGGATGATGTAACCGAAATATTCCTTTAATGTGATGCATCAACCCCCATCAATCTAGTATACCAAAATCATCCAAGATGTACTCTACCAAAATTCTATATCCTTTCATCTATAGGATATATAAATATATATATAAGTATTTTATGCTCACCATATATATACATATACCAATCATCCATACCCATGACCAAATGTTGAGAGTGCAGCTGTAGCGGAAATATTGCGACTTCTCAAATAACATTCAATTTTAATTAAACCCAAATTTTAGTTAAACCCTAAAACATGCATCTAGATGATTTATCAAATAAAATATAGCATGCAGGATAAAACAAACAATTTCAGGAAAAATCCCCCAAAGGGGCAAAACCTTTTATTTCACTATAATTGGTAAGAGAACGGCTTACAATCGGATTACAATGAAATACAGTTTGACTAAGAATTACCCTCAGGTATCGGATTCTGTAGTCGGCGGCTGGAAATATCCCTTTCCAGGAGAGCTGCAATGAAGAAGAGAAACGGCTTCTCCACAAGTGTGTGACACAGAAATACCCGCAGGTGTCGGTTCCTATGTCGACGGCTGGAATTTTCCCTTTCCAGGAGGGCAGCAGTGAAGAAGAGAACGGCTTCTCCACAAGGGTTGAACAATAGCAAAGCTTGTGTTCTAGGGTTCCAAAAGATTCACAAAAGTAATTGGGATTTTTGAGTGTGAATCAAAAAGAGTCTTGGGACTCAAAAAGGTGAAGACTTAGAGTATTTAGGACTCTGAAAATCGTCTTGAAAAGTCTTAAAAAATAACTCCCCGAAGTTGGCTTTAAATAGGAAAACTTTGAGCCTAAAAAATCTGCAGCGAATCTGGCCGAATTTATCCCAGTCGGACCGGTCCGGTTCTGAGGCGGATCGGTCCGGTCATGCGGATCGGTTCTTTTATTTTGGCCTTCATCGGTTCGCTTGCGGTCCGGGGTATACTGGATCTGCAGCAAGCGGATCGGTCCGGTTTTCCCAGAAAAATAAAATCCTTTTAAAAGCCTCATTTTGCTTTAAAAAACTTACTTCTTATTTTTATAAAAAACATTTTATAAAAATTTCCCAATACTAAATATGAACTTTAAGGAACGTAAAAACAAAATTTTACCAAGTTCATTCTCGCAGAGGCTATGATGTTGAAGACGCTTTGATATTCGGATCCGTTGATGTAGATGCGATCTTGAGTTTCTTCAACGGTGTAACGGCGTACTACATACAAATTGATAATGGACAAAAATGTCCTTACAAATCTCCCCCTATGTCTATGCCGGTACATACATAAAAAAAATCCGAATTATCAACTAATGACCTATACAAATCTACCCTCCCATGAACCCTAAAGATGGAAAGATACAAAGGTATAAATCTTCATCGTTTGTTCTTTAATCTTCAACAATCATCAAATCTCAAAACTTTTCTCATCAGGGTGTGCAGCATATTGATTTTCAATCTTCATACCTACACACATGAGACAAAGCAAATACCACGTGACATATCGAGTTTGAAATGAGATAAACATGGATATCAATATATGATAAAAACATAAGCTATATCTCAAAAACTCCCCAAAATTCAAACTCCCCCATAATATGATAATTCTTTCTCCCCCTTTTTATGATGTCCCCAAATAGACAAATGAGATGAACGAAACAAATAAGCAAAATCGGGGTGTCACGGTACACAAAATAGGGCATCAAACAATATGGTAAGCGTGCTCTTGCAAGGAGATGCTCAAAAACAAATGCACAAACTATTTTTGATTTTTCAAATATTTCATACAAAGATAGGATACCAATTTGAATAAATATGATACAAAAATCACACCATGGATTTAGACTCAAACAACCAAGTCATGGAAATGGAATGAATGGGTGTGAACACATTCGATAGGTAAATCAACTCAATCAATCATATGTGCACGATGCATATGTGTACTCCTAACGAATGAACATCAAAGGTATCCTTAGGTGTAAAGTTTGTTGAATTTAGAAGACATCGACTTATACAAATCAACAAATCAAAGTCAAATGATTTCCACACCAATAACGTCCAAAACTATTTAGCGCATTTGCAAGATTTTCAAGGACGTGAAAACCCGTTTTAATTCTCCAACCAAACTCCCTCATATATATTTTCTTTTAGAGGTAATCTAAATTCTAAAACTTTGGAGAATTGGTGCAAAAACCTAAATGGCCCCTTATTGGCATGAATTTCTTTTTATTGCTTTTCAATTTTTTCGGGCTCTTTTAACCTCTTTGGACCTCGGATAATAAAATTCCTCCATTTTTTAGGTCCAATTTAACGGTGGCTTTTGTGCAAAGGATAGATGATTACCTTTCGCAGCCCCTCCCCGTTATTCAAACAAAGCACACAATCTCACAAAACGGATCTTATATGCACAATTTTCTTATCAAAATTTTATCGCGCTTGGTTTGTTTTAAGGACAGGATTGAAGTGAAAACACCCAACCAACATGTGATAAGACAAGCACAATAATCAAATAAATTCGTGCATGTGTGCAATAAAGGAAACATGAGTCAAACATGTAGGAAGTAACACTTAATTACATCTTAATGACTCCAAACATTATAAAGCACAAGGATGAATTGACCTATTGTCTCAAAACACTATCAAACAGTCACATGAAAAAAATGGAATGATGTTGTGACTCGGTTATCCTAAGTCTCCATCCATAAACGGTGCAAACAAAATACAAAAATCTTTTTGGATTTTTCTAAAAATTTTAAAAATAAAAAATTATACAAAAAGTACAAGTCATCACACTAGCAAAAAAAATATATCATGAAACCATAACTAGTGTATGACAAACATGCAAACACAATCAACCAAAAGATTTCACATGGGGTGAATCACGTGCAAGCAAACGGGAATCGTGGACAAATAAACCATAAGCCTCTAAATCTGATTTTCTAACCCAAATAGATTTGTAACGAAGTGTGGGGGTTTTAGGAATCGAATTTATTCTTTCATTAACCTTCCTAGGTCCATTTAAAAGCCTGTAACAAAATCTCCTAAGATGACCTTGCCTACCGCAATGTGTGCAAGTGTAAATCGGGCGGTGTGTGTTACCTAAAGGTGGCCCTCTCCTCAAATTTATCGGTTGCTCTTTCCGAATTTGCCTAGGTGGGTCTCTCCTAATGATCCTAGAAGGTTCTCTCACAATGTTCTTAAGGGGTGATTTCCTAACAACTTTAGGTGCCTCTTTCTTAACAAACCTAGGAGGCTCTCTCACACGTGTGGGAATGGGTGCAACATATTTTTCAAGACCAATACCACCCCTATCCGTTTTGATCTCGACTGTGCCTAAAATCTTATCAAGTTTTTCAGACCTAGACTCCAAATCAAATTTCACTTTACTTGAATCTTTCAATTTCACCTCAAGTTCACCTATCCTAGATTCAAGTACTCGTTTAGAATCCTCAAACTCTAAAAGCTCATTTTTCATAGTCTCCATCAACCCTCTAAGACTATCTCTCTCACCCTCGACGTACTCAAGCTTCTCTTTCAAACTTTTCACATGAGCCCTAAGTTCTTTAACTAAAAAATCATTATTTTTTATGGCACACTCTTTCAACTGAGCTTTCAATTTCAAATTTTCTTTCTTTGTTTTCAAAGTTTCAGCATAAAGTTCATTGAAAGAAGTTTGCAAGTCATGCTCATCTACACTTTCCTCCTCACTTTTATCCACACGTTAGATGAGTGTACCACAAATTTAAAGAAGAAATTGAATAAACCGATTTCTCATGTTTCTACCCTTAGTGATAGTGATTCGGAAGAAGAAGTCTTTTATGCTTCTAGGCGAGAGTTTTCCATCCGTGTGATTAGTGATGAGAGTGAGGGTGAAAAGAGTGAGGAGGAAGAAGAAGAATTGAGTGAGTTGCAAGTTGCCTACAATAATTTGTATTTTGAATGTTTAAAGACAAAAAAGGCAAACTTGAAACTTGAAGCTCAATTGAAAGATTGTGCCTTAAAAAATAATGATGTTTTAGTTGAAGAACTTAGGGCACGAGAGAAAATTTTGAGAGAGAAGTCGCAATATTTGAGAGTGCAGCTACAGCGGAAATATTGCGACTTCTCTCTCAAAATTTTCTCTCGTGCCCTAAGTTCTTCAACTAAAACATCATTATTTTTTAAGGCACAATCTTTCAATTGAGCTTCAAGTTTCAAGTTTTCCTTTTTTGTCTTTAAACATTCAAAATACAAATTATTGTAGGCAACTTGCAACTCACTCAATTCTTCTTCTTCCTCCTCACTCTTTTCACCCTCACTCTCATCACTAATCACACGGATGGGAAACTCTCGCCTAGAAGCATAAAAGACTTCTTCTTCCGAATCACTATCACTAAGGGTAGAAACATGAGAAATCGGTTTATTCAATTTCTTCTTTAAATTTGTAGTACGCTCATCTAACGTATGACCAACCCCCTCACAACAAGAACACTTCTCAGATTCGTTTTCAACAGAAGATTTAAAACAAGAGTTCCTATGAATTTTCCAATTAACTTTTTCAAAAATTTGACATCGAAGATCATAAAAACCATCAAAAGCCATTTTTTGTGCAAAATCAGGATCAAAACACAATAACTTAGTGCAACAGGCTCTTATTCCAATATGAAAACGTGAGTAGACAAATTGTATCAGAAAGTAAATCCTCGAAAAATCAGGATCACGCGATAAATTAGCGTAACCCGCTCTGATACCAATTTGAGAGTGCAGCTGCAGCGGAAATATTGTGACTTCTCAAATAACATTCAATTTTAATTAAACCCAAATTTTAGTTAAACCCTAAAACATGCATCTAGATGATTTATCAAATAAAATATAGCATGCAGGATAAAACAAACAATTTCAGGAAAAATCCCCCAAAGGGGCAAAACCTTTTATTTCACTATAATTTGTAAGAGAACGGCTTACAATCGGATTACAATGAAATACAGTTTGACTAAGAATTACCCTCAGGTATCGGATTCTGTAGTCGTCGGCTGGAAATATCCCTTTCCAGGAGGGCTGCAATGAAGAAGATAAACGGCTTCTCCACAAGTGTGTGACACAGAAATACCCGCAGGTGTCGGTTCCTATGTCGGCGGCTGGAATTTTCCCTTTCCAGGAGGGCAGCAGTGAAGAAGAGAACGACTTCTCCACAAGGGTTGAACAATAGCAAAGCTTGTGTTCTAGGGTTCCAAAAGATTCACAAAAGTAATTAGGATTTTTGAGTGTGAATCAAAAAGAGTCTTGGGACTCAAAAAGGTGAAGACTTAGAGTATTTAGGACTCTGAAAATCGCCTTGAAAAGTCTTAAAAAATAACTCCCCGAAGTTGGCTTTAAATAGGAAAACTTTGAGCCTAAAAAATCTGCAGCGAATCTGGCCGAATTTATCCCAGTCGGACCGGTCCGGTTCTGAGGCGGATCGGTCCGGTCATGCGGATCGGTTATTTTATTTTGGCCTTCATCGATTCGCTTGCGGTCCGGGGTATACTGGATCTGCAGCAAGCGGATCGGTCCGGTTGAGGGCCGGATCGGTCCGGTATGGGGCCGGATCGGTCCGGTTTTTCAAGAAAAATAAAATCCTTTTAAAAGCCTCATTTTGCTTTAAAAAACTTACTTCTTATTTTTATAAAAAACATTTTATAAAAATTTCCCAATACTAAATATGAACTTTAAGGAACGTAAAAACAAAATTTTACCAAGTTCATTCTCGCAGAGGCTATGATGTTGAAGACGCTTTGATATTCGGATCCGTTGATGTAGATGCGATCTTGAGTTTCTTCAACGGTGTAACGGCGTACGACATACAAATTGATAATGGACAAAAATGTCCTTACAAATGTACGTATCATATCTGATGTACAATGGACATGCACATAATCCACCCGGCTATATATATCGCCGATAAAACTGCATCAATGCTATCATCTTCCCAATGCTCGGCTCACATAGCAACTGGGGACCACCTGGTGGGGATCAACGACACCCACCTCGTGATAACTCACACACACGACGTCCCGGGAAGCGGTCATAGCTCCACTGGCAATGAGACGAAACATACCCACCACGTCTCATCCCAAAAATATATCTATCGTATAATAACACACCGGACGACTATGACCTGGGGAATATCCACACCCTGCTCTATATGCCAGGATGCTCACCCTCTGCGCCGAAACTTCCCAATGATAGCATGAGCGGGGTATGCTTAACCACATAAGTATATATATCGCTCACATGCGTAATATACATACATCCATATGATCCCATCATATGATCAAATAGTAAACCATCATATACGGTTTAAACATCCATACCATGTATGTCCACAACATAAATATATCCATATATTTATATGCATACAGATATATATATATATATATATATATATATATATATATGTATATATATATATATATATACACATATTCACATATCCATATATCTATATATATAAACTAGTTCTCGTTCATATGTATAAGATATACAAACCCGGCTATAAGTATACATAAATCCTCAATATACAAGCCGTCACCACAAACTCATATCATTTGCCTTGATATGTGAATACAATCCCTCACTTGAAACATATTCAATCATTTTTCCTATGATGAATAGTCTCCCAAAACCATATGTATATATCTATACATATATATTCAACATTAGGGTTATCACCCAAGAGTTTGTGTAGGAATCCATCACTACACATTTCATCCATCTTTAAAGTACATATTTTCCTTTAGTACTATTTAACCATAGGCACATCAATGACTTAATAGTCTAAAACCTCAAATTATTCCAACCTCGTTTCAAGTATTGGAATCTCAATGGTAATATCCCCACAATTACGTGTAAACTATCCTAACTAGAATTTATGCTACCGCTTATTCTAGTCGATAGTACGATCCCAATTTCACCTATGGTTCAAATAAATCTCAGGAACCCTTACTCCTATTGAGTTATCAATTATTCCTTAGTCTAAACATTTCTAAGGATACGAAACCCCTCACTCTTTAAGAGTATGCGACCACTCTCTTCCGTTTGGCCCCAAATTGTATCTTAACAATATCCTATCCTTATAAGGATTTGACATAAAGGTCGGCCTAGAAATTTCACAACATACATGGATATTTCTTATCCAATTATTCCAAGAAGTCACCACTATCATATACAAAGTGAGAGACCCCCTATAAGTCACTAAAAGATATCTCTTACTTCATAAGAGAAAGCCCAAAATCAATAAACCCACCCAAGAAGGGTTTGAATTCACTAAAGAGAAAATTTCTTAAAATGCTCTGTTTCCGAATCGATTCGGCCTCTCCGAATCGATTCGACCCAACAGCGAATCGATTCGGCCCATTCGAATCGATTCGGTCCAAGGGATCTGAGATTATGCAACCCTCTGAATCGATTTGCTAGGGGCGAATCGATTCGGTCCTAAAGACCTGAGACTTCTGCAACCTGGCGAATCGATTCGGTGGGGGCGAATCGATTCGGCCAGTTCAGAAAGCCACGAAAATGGCTATTTTTCTATAACCCAAAATTCCCCAAAATTCGATTTATACTACTTCCAACCCTTAATCTTCAATCCTAACATAATTTCCAACATCAAAACACATCCTAAATTTAACCTCATCAATTTATATCCCTTAAGCCCAATTAAAATCTTCAATTTCAAGATTTGAACCAAAATTTAGGTTTTGATGTTTACACCCAAAAATCCATTTCTTTAACCCACAAATTATGAAATGAAATAGATAAATAGCTATTTAGCAAGATTAAACACTTGCCTCAGATTTGTAGAGGTTTGATCGTCCTCGATGTCGCGATTTGGCCGGAAATCCCCAAGTTTTCCTCCCTCTCTCCTTTTCTTTCTTCTTCTTTCTCTTTTCTTTCTTTTTCTCTCTTTTCTCAAAAGAGAAGGCTTCATCCGTAATCCTTAAATCCTTTAAAATAATAAACCCAATTTTAAATGTTAATACACACTTTAAATGACTCGTTTACTCCAATTCGAGTCAACTGACTTAAAAACATTCCGGAGACGAAATAAAACTCAATGACAGTCTTTTTGACTATCTCGTCCCTTCCGGGATCAATGGTACCCTCAAAATCCTCATCCGGAATACTTTACAACATCCTATATTTTTGGACTTAAATTCCCAAATTTAAAATTCTCCGATTTAAATTAAATTTTATTTTCCCAAAATTTAATTTCTCAGTCTCGAAAATCGTGGGGTGTTACAATCTTCCCCCCTTACAAAAATTTCACCCGCGAAATTTAAAATACACATAGGACCTCAATATCATCTAGTCCTAACATCAACTCTTAGGATCACTATACCGATCCTTCCTGGTTCTCATGTCGAACCATATAAATTTTTAAAAAAATCACTAGCTACCCAGGCCGCCCATACACCCTGTATCCGAGTTTCCACTCGTAGAATTATAATCAGGCTCCATTAGCCTCCAATTGCAACATAACCCTCGGCATTATAATCTAAATTATCATACCAAATATATAAGTTCAAAAATTTCCAATGGTTGAACTCTCCTCAATTCGTGACACTAGCTACCTTCGTGCGGGGAGGTCTCGCAAGCGAAATCCAAACAAGGAACCCTCCCAATACACTACTGCGTAGCTAGGTCGGGGATTGAGATTAGTTGAACCAGGGATAAAGTTTTATAAAAAGATTTTCATATTTTAGATATTGCCCGAGGGACTATACAACAATACTATATAAATCAATCCCGCGTCTTTCGACACGCCAAACAAATACCTTATGTTTAAAACACAAGGCCTTAACACATACAACACTGCTAACCATTTCCTAGTTCTCAAAACTAGCACAAGTAGGAGCGAAATTATCCGCTCAACAAAATCTACCAAACTTGAACTCTCAGCTTATGAAATTCCTCTACATCACATCAACACCTATCCATAAACTAAGTTCTCCCCTCAAAGAACCAACAACCTTAACAATTTACATTCCCAAAATCATTAGAGCCACTCTCTACTAGCTCATCCTTATAGGACGTTTTACTATTCCAGAAGATATCGCACAAAGACCAAACTTGCTCCCTTCTTCTCAAGGCCTAATTCTCCTCAAAGAATTTTCTTCCTCAAAAATCCTTCTAACCATATTGAAGGACAAAACGCGATGGTGACTACCGAAAACTCCCTCAGCCTTACATAACAAAACTGAGTCTCCATATTTTCTCCCTCTTCCCAGAAGGCAATACTCCTGATATTGGGACAACTATACCTTCCTCACATCGGTAAGACACACCAACACCAGGTTTCCTAACAAAGGTTAACGTTTTTCTCAACCTAAACCTCCCAAGGACTAACCTAACCTCTCCTCAGACTTTCCTTACTAAGTCCAAGGTTCACTATTCGAGTAATTTTCCTTTCTTACTCAACTGCCGATATATCACCTCACACCACTACTAGAAATCTCCTCAATATCTCCACCGGAATCGGGGAAAAAATACCCCCGATCAAAGCATACCCAAAATATGCTATGGGTATTGCACTTCTAATCCTATCCTTTCCTAGACGACAAAATCTAGGCGACATCTGAAACGAAACGAGAGCAACTGTTATCAGAACGTCAATCAAGTGAATATACTTCACAGAAGAAAACATCGCAGTGAACACAACAGTCCTATTTGTAGGGCTTTATGTCAAGAACGTTAACGGAAGAATCCATAAAACTCGCACAAATCCTAAGGACTCTAGAACCTGATGCTCTGATACCATCTGTAACACCACGCCTAAAATAATAACGGGTGGCCAGCCCTATACTATATTAAATCAAGAGTTTCAGATGGTCCAGTCTCAACATCAACTGCCGGTACTATATAATATAGGACTAACTAACCGATATCATATAAGCGAGATGTTAAAATTAAATAAAATGTACAACAGATAACCAACTAACACTACTCATAAAGGAAAGAACTATGAGAAAAGAATCGCTAGAAAAAAATGAAATAAATAACTACAACTGAATGTACAAAAGTAGACCCGAATAAGCTGTCGGGTCACAGCCAATACAATAACTGAAATGGAATAAATATAAACATCTATAAATATCCCTGGGGTACAAACTCGATATACAATGAATCCTACCTAGATTTTTAAAAGTAGGAAGCGACTACCAGATACATCCCGCAACAGTCCGCACCTGTCACGGCTCCCAAGACTCTGGATAGAAGGTCATCCGGCATCCATGCGGTAGGATACCTGTAATAATATATATATACAGGCAGGAGAGAAAAGTAAACGGGCCAGAGCCCCGATTGTGAAAAATATTTAGCAAGTGTGTTAACCGTGCATAATAAATATCGGTGCACTTATTTCATAATTAAAGTGGAACCGAACTGTCGTGGAATCCCAACTCACCTCTCATCTAAAGGCGCGCACCTATTCGCGTCCTCAATTTATTAGTTAAATTACCCCCATTTATTAGGACAACCTAACTTATCATAGTCCTAGCCTATACCCACGAGATCTACCTTCCTATCATACCCCAAGAATCCACCCTCTTTTCTAAACACAATTAAGTATTTATTTTCAATCATATGTGCCTTATTAGGCTTAGTGGATTCCGGTTTATACTTTAACCAATTATAATTTAATAAATTGCCCAATCTGCATTTGGGTTGAAACATATTATTTAAATTTCAAATTAATAAGCATGAAAAATCATTATTGACACAACTTCCCTCCAATTTCAATGCTGCGCTGCGTTTCGTGCGTGGGGTGTCTCGCAAAGAAAAATCCAAACAAGGAACCACCCCGTTACACTACTCCATGTCAACGTCGATCCTGGAGATCCATTATGCCACACATAAATATCGACAGAACTTCTCTCTACTCTCAACAATGTACTACATTTCGTGCGTGGGGAGTCTCGCAAAGCGAAATCCAAACAAGGAACCGCCCCGTTACACTACTCTTTGACAATGTCGATCATAAAGATCCATAATGCCGTGCATACCATAACTGGCAGAACTTTTCTCCAATTTCAACACTGCACTACGTTTCATGCGTGGGGTGTCTCGTAAAGAGAAATCCAAACAAGGAACCACCCCGTTACACTACTCCTTGACAATGTCGATCCTAGAGATCCATAATGCCATATATATAATATAATACTACTACTACAACTAACATCTCCAATCATGTCCTTGGGATGATGTAACCGAAATATTCCTTAAATGCGATGCATCAACCACCATCAATCTAGTACACCATAATCATCCAAGATGTACTCTACCAAAATTCTATATCCTTTCATCTATAGGATATATAAATATATATATATATAGGTGTTTTATGCTCACCATATATATACATATACCAATCATCCATACCCATGACCAAATGTACGTATCATATCTGATGTACAATGGACATGCACATAATCCACCCGGCTATATATATCGCCGATAAAACTGCATCAATGCTATCATCTTCCCAATGCCCGGCTCACATAGCAACTGGGGACCACCTGGTGGGGATCAACGACACCCACCTCGTGATAACTCACACACACGACGTCCCGGGAAGCGGTCATAGCTCCACTGGCAATGAGACGAAACATACCCACCACGTCTCATCCCAAAAATATATCTATTGTATAATAACACACCGGACGACTATGACCTGGGGAATATCCACACCCTGCTCTATATGCCAGGATGCTCACCCTCTGCGCGGAAACTTCCCAATGATAGCATGAGCGGGGTATGCTTAACCACATAAGTATATATATCGCTCACATGCGCAATATACATACATCCATATGATCCCATCATATGATCAAATAGTAAACCATCATATACGGTTTAAACATCCATACCATGTATGTCCACAACATAAATATATCCATATATTTATATGCATACAGATATATATATATATATATATATATATATATATATATATATATATATATATATATATATATATATATATATATATATACACACATATTCACATATCCATATATCTATATATATAAACTAGTTCTCGTTCATATGTATAAGATATACAAACCCGGCTATAAGTATACATAAATCCTCAATATACAAGCCGTCACCACAAACTCATATCATTTACCTTGATATGTGAATACAATCCCTCACTTGAAACACATTCAATCATTTTTCCTATGATGAATAGTCTCCCAAAACCATATGTATATATCTATACATATATATTCAACATTAGGGTTATCACCCAAGAGTTTGTGTAGGAATCCATCACTACACATATCATCCATCTTTAAAGTACATATTTTCCTTTAGTACTATTTAACCATAGGCACATCAATGACTTAATAGTCTAAAACCTCAAATTATTCCAACCTCGTTTCAAGTATTGGAATCTCAATGGTCATATCCCCACAATTACGTGTAAACTATCCTAACTAGAATTTATGCTACCGCTTATTCTAGTCGATAGTACGATCCCAATCGTTCCCAATTTCACCTATGGTTCAAATAAATCTCAGGAACCCTTACTCCTATTGAGTTATCAATTATTCCTTAGTCTAAACATTTCTAAGGATACGAAACCCCTCACTCTTTAAGAGTATGCGACCACTCTCTTCCATTTGGCCCCAAATTGTATCTTAACAATATCCTATCCTTATAAGGATTTGACATAAAGGTCGGCCTAGAAATTTCACAACATACAGGGATATTTCTTATCCAATTATTCCAAGAAGTCCCCACTATCATATACTAAGTGAGAGACCCCCTATAAGTCACCAAAAGATATCTCTTACTTCATAAGAGAAAGCCCCAAATCAGTAAACCCACCCAAGAAGGGTTTGAATTCACTAAAGGGAAAATTTCTCAAAATGCTCTGTTTCCGAATCAATTCGGCCTCTCCGAATCGATTCGGCCCAACAGCGAATCGATTCGGCCCATCCGAATCGATTCGGTCCAAGGGACCTGAGATTCTGTAACCCTCCGAACCGATTCGCTAGGGGCGAATCAATTCGGTCCTAAAGACCTGAGACTTCTGCAACCTGGCGAATCGATTCGGTGGGGGCAAATCGATTCGGCCAGTTCAGAAAGCCACGAAAATGGCTATTTTTCTATAACCCAAAATTCCCCAAAATTCGATTTATACTACTTCCAACCCTTAATCTTCAATCCCAACATAATTTCCAACATCAAAACACATCCTAAATTTAACCTCATCAATTTATATCCCTTAAACCCAATTAAAATCTTTAATTTCAAGATTTGAACCAAAATTTAGGTTTTGATGTTTACACCCAAAAATCCATTTCTTTAACCCACAAATTATGAAATGAAATACACAAATAGCTATTTAGCAAGATTAAACACTTGCCTCAGATTTGTAGAGGTTGGATCGTCCTCGATGTCGCGATTTGGCCGGAAATCCCCAAGCTTTTCTCCCTCTCTCCTTTTCTTTCTTCTTCTTTCTCTTTTCTTTCTTTTTCTCTCTTTTCTCAAAAGAGAAGGCTTCATCCGTAAGCCTTAAATCCTTTAAAACAATAAACCCAATTTTAAATGTTAATACACACTCTAAATGACTCGTTTACTCCAATTCGAGTCAACTGACTTCAAAACATTCCGGAGACGAAATAAAACTCAATGACAGTCATTTTGACTATCTCGACCCTTCCGGGATCAATGGTACCCTCAAAATCCTCATCCGGAATACTTTATAACATCCTATATTTTTGGACTTAAATTCCCAAATTTAAAATTCTCCGATTTAAATTAAATTTTATTTTCCCAAAATTTAATTTCTCAGTCTCAAAAATCGTGGGGTGTTACAGAAATGTCTTCGTCGAGAAGAAGGTGTTTGATCTATTATTTGACCGTATGAATTCTTTGAGGAGGAAGGAAGTAGACTCCCCCAATGCATGTGGTTCCTAGTCAGGAACCAGGGAGAGCGAAGCAGAGAAGAAAAAGAGAGAAGAATAAGAGAAGAGAAAAGAGAGAGAGATGAAAAGAGAGGAGGAGATAAGGAAGGAAAAAGAGAAGTGGAAAAAAGTCTTGAAAGCTCCCATTATTCCTTCTTCTATTGTTGTTGACAAGGGGAAGAGTTTATTTGAATCCCCCCATCTTATCCCTACACTGCTAGAGGGGGATGTGCTTTTTGTCGATCACAAGGGGTCGATAAGATGGGTGCTGATCAGTTTGCCCTAAAGTCAGCTCAAGGGAATTCTTTGGTACATCACGTTTTCCCTATAATTTTCTAATTATTTCTCTTCGACAAATCGATTAACATTTCTCTTCCTTTTGTACTTTGTTTCTAATTTCACCACATTGCTCCGTGGTTGGGATAACCAATCAAAGAAGAATATGAAGCTAAAAGAGTCCCTGAGGAGCTCCAAAGAGGTCCTGGCCAATGCTAAAGCTGCTTTTGATTAAGATAAGCAAAGGGCCTTGGATGATCTTAAGGAGAAGTAGGTGAAAGAGCTCACTAACCTCCAGGAGGCTTATAGCCAAGTAATTGTTGATAAGTTGAAGGTGGCAAAGGCCAACAAGGAGTTGTCTGCCAAGGTACACTACAGGAAAAATATTTATTTAAGGCTATCTATAAATTAATTACATCACTAAAAAGTGCACCATTGTAAAATTGATTTTTCATTTATTTTCACGTCACCTTTTTAATTGGACAACCTAAATAAAATTTATTTGATGATTTATAAAATGTTTTTAATTATAAGCAACTTAAACGAAACTCACTAAATCATGTTTCTCTCTTCCAAAATAAAAAGCGTCCCCTTCATCCCGATTTTAGTGCCACTCCTCCATGTCCAACCTTGACCCTCTATCTCCCTTATCTTTTTCTCACGTCGTCTCTTTCCTCCTTACAAAACTTGCCCAAAATCTGTATATTTTCCCCAGTATGTCCATACCTCTTATCTCTGCCACCTCATCGCCATAAGGGCAATCGTAGGAGGTGTTTTTTTAACCCTAGCTATGTTTCTTTAATTGCCATTTAAACCCTAGCTAATTAGAAGCATCTAAATTACCTTACTTTCATCTTGGCAGAATTCTATTTGATAAGATCTTAAATTCAATCTTCAAGTATTAATGTTATTTATTATTATTCTAATATGATATATGTAAAAATTATTTTGTTGGATATATTGATTCATTATAAACATTATAGATTGAACATTGGCACATAATACACTTGTCTTTTATTTCATTGGAATTTATGTAATGTTCGAAAAACCTTATGAAACGATAAAAAAATTTATCTTCGATTTTATTTGTCTTTGATTTCATAAGGAGAACTGTGTACATAACTTTAGACTAATAACGAATGATGAATAATACAAATTATTGAATGTTTTCGATAAACAGACTGAACATTTCTCCAAGAAGCAAGAAGAAGTTGTGATTCCCCATTTGGGTATGACGTAACTTATGTAATCTACTCTTCTTCTTTTATTTTTATAGCTTACAGGTATTCCTACCAACCATTTGATATTTATTTTACGTGTGACCGTATTTTTGTTCTCATGCTAGCCCTTTTGTTTATAATATTATTACTCTCATGGTTCGGCTCGGCTGTGAAAGTTATTTTGATTATACGGATTTTCATAAATTGGTTTCTTGTTGCAAATGATTATAATATTTCTTTTATTCTTTTGTAGTTTTTCGAAAAGTGGTTTTGTAAAGAAAGAATGGAGCAGGCATTTGTGGTGGAATGTAGATGAGATATTTGGCTTATAATAGTCATATGTTTCACTATTTTAGATGATAATTTTTAATTTTAATTGATTTTGGATGGAATGTGAGTGAGCCAAATACCTTTCTGAATGTATATATATTACTTTGCTAGGATAACTTTTGGATGTACATATTGGGAGGACAACTTTTGGATGTCCATATTGGGAGGGAAACTTTTGAATGTATACATGGATACAAATAGTTTGAATCGATTTTGTTAACATTTGTATTGATTTTATTTCATAGGATAACTTTCGAATGTAATATATGGATATATTCACAATGCATTCAAATGAAGTATTCTATAAAAAAAACATATTTAGGATTTTTTGGGCCAGTGGTAGGTAGTTAGCTGGAGAAATTTTTACAACCCTTGTAAATAACGCATCTTAAAATACTCTATTTTTAAGACATTTATTTTTTATTTTTTGCAACCCCTCTAGATAACGTGTCTTAAGAAGCTCTATTTTTTAAGACATTTTTTTTTCAATTTATTAATGACAGTGGTTTTTAAGACGCTTTTGATTATAATTAAAAGTGATGTAAATAGCTTTTTATGACACCTTTTAGCCGTTGTAAAAATACTTTTTTCTTCTAGTGGTAGACAAGTTGGAGGGAGAGGCTGCATCTGCCCGAGATAACGGGTACAATGAAGGCTAGGAGGCGACGTATGATGATGCTAAGTGCTAGATTTCCTACGTTCGGAAATTGAGCTTCGCGAAGTGCTGGGACCAAGCTTTGGTCACAACTGAGGTTTCTACTGACTCCCCTTTGTTTTCCCAGCACAAGCTAGGCCTAAACCCTACGGATGCTGAGGAGCCTCTGACTGACTAGCCTTCTGTTCATGCTGGGATAGAACCTATTGATCCTTCTGTTAGAGACCTTTCCACTGCACAAGTTGCAGGCGATGTTGGTGCGATCGTGGTTGCTGGCGACCAAGCTTCCCTAGCTGCTGATAAGGGGAAAGGGCTGGCATCTTCCGAGTAGGTGTAGACCTTTTCCTCTAGTCTTGGATTTTTAAAAGAAACTTCCTCTTAGTGACCTTGTCTTGATTGTAATGTTCAATAAATCTAATTTTTATTGTTGTATTGATTATAGCCCATTGATTTAGATGAGTATATACCTAAAAATTCTCCATTAGGATGAATTCTTGGGCCTAACGTTGACTTGAAGTTTCATAGGGCCTTTGTGAGGATCTGCCAATCCTTAAGGATAAAAAACATTAGTACAAGGACCAATCAGAATTGGTCTCTAAGCTGAAAGACAATATCCAAGAGATGGAAAAGGTTGGGGCTTCAATCCAAGAGGAAGTAAATGAGTTCAAGGCTAAACTTTTGGATGCCGATGAGGTGAATCAAGTGAGAAAGTTGATCCAGTGGGAGAATGACGATTTAAAAAAGGAAATTACTCAAATGAAAGAGAACAACCCATCAGGGTCCTCATTGGTGCTGCAAGGATCTTCATCATCATTCATGGGGGTAGCTCGAGTTGAGACTCAAGCTTTGCAAAAGGGGGTCACTGAGCTAAAAGGGGATGTTCGACGGGCATATGTAATTGCTGTCAAACTTTAGAAGGACGTGATGAGGTTGAGGCAGTTTCTAGGGGGTAATAGATAGATATGGGAAGATGATTATGACCATAGTTTGACGAATTCCCCAACGAGGCTGAAGGAGGAAGAGGATATTGTCTTTGCCCAGGGCTGACTTAGTGACCTTAGAGAACTAAATATGCCTAAGGAGTCTTCCTTATGGTATAAGTATCAGATTGATTGCCCGGCCTATCACCATAATCCTTTTTTAAGGGATGATAGGTGGATCCCAATAGATGCTATTCCTGCTCAGTTTTTGGAACATTACTTCGAAGATGCAGGAGAAGAGTTTGTGCCTCACGCAGGTGATTGTCAGAGAGTGCGCGTAGAAGATTTCCTTGCTCGCCATCCTGGGCCATTGTAAATCCTTCAGTCACTCTAGTTTTAATGTAAATGTAACTTTCAATGTGAGCTAATGAAAATTTGTTATTTACTATTTCTCGATATTTTGAGCCCGTGCTGACTACACATTCATATTGGTTTAGTATGTAACACTCAACCGAGCATCTCTTTGCTTCTTATTTTATCATTTTGAGCTTTACAGCTGATTAAATGGTATTGAGAGATAATGTTGGTTATATGTTATTTGTGTTTATCCATTCCCCTAGTCCAACATGTTTTAGTTATGTCGTTCCATCTACTTTACCTTTTAATTCGTGTCATCACACTCCCTTAGGACTAAGTAAGATGATGAAAAGAACACATATGGTTAATGGGCCATCCGCCCGAGCATGTTTTTGCGACCAACAATGTTATCGACCAACCTAAGTTGGCTTTGTTGCCTAAAGATCCCCTGTAGGGCCTTTGTGGTTACCGGGGCAGCCCGTGAAGTCTCTTGTGTCTATAACAAGAACTCGAGGGATGTAATAATTGAAAAGAATCTACTGATCGGCTATAATTGCTACGAACCCTGCTTAATCCTGTTAAGTTTTCTGATTTGAAAATAAGTTGAACAACTTGTCGTAATGTCAGAAGTTTAGCCATGCATGATGGAGATATTGCTTGGAAATGGGGTGTATGTTACCGATAAGAGTTAAACAACCAATGTAAGATAGGAAAGTAAAGGGGCTAATCCGACCTTTATTCATTGAATACTATTTGAGCAACGTAATGTCTAAAAATAAAAAATTGTGTAAACTAAATGCGCTAGTAAAAATAAAGAAGATTTAAAAATAAAACTTCTTGAGATTTGCTGCATTCCACACTCTTCGTATCTTATTTCCCTCCAGCATTTCCAGGCCATATTTTCCTTGAAGATCGTCTCTGATTACTCTAAAGGGTACTTCCCAATTTGGTCTTAGTTTTCCTTCTGATGGTTTTACGGCACAGTCAAGGACTTTCCTTAGGACAAAGTCCCCTACTAGAAACTTCCTCCGATTGACCCTTTTATTATATTGCTTGGACAATTGCTGTTGGTAGGAGGTCAAATTGATTAAGGCTAGCTCTCGTCGCTCATCTGCTAGGTCAAGCTCAATGCACAGTGCATCATCGTTGAGGCCTTGGTCGATCAGAGTGATTCTCATCATAGGGAGACCTGATTCCAGAGGGATTATAGCTTCCATTCCGTAAGCGAGTGCATATGGTGTCTCCTCAGTTGGTCGCCTAGGGGTTGTATGATAAGACCATAAAATGTGAGGGAGATTATCCACCCAGGCACCTTAGGCCCTTTCTAACCATTTCCTTAGTCCGTCGAGCATGGTTTTATTTAAAGCCTCTGCTTGCCCATTGCTTTGGGGATACACCATAGAGATGAAGTGGTGCTTGATGTCGTGATCATCACAAAAATTCTAAAATAACTCGCTTTCAAATGGTGTACGGTTATCGATGATGAAAACCTTTGGTATCCCAAAATGAGTTATGATGTTCCTCCATATGAAGCTTGTTATTTCAGAATCTCAAATGTTTGATCAGTGGTTCTGCCTCTATCCATTTGGTGAAGTAATCTGTGGTGACCATTAGATACTTGCGATTCCCAGATGTGGTAGGTAACGGACCCACAATATAAAATCCCCATTGAGCGGAAGGCCATGGGCTGGTGAGGGACTTTAGGTCACTGGTAGGATTTTGAACCATAGGTGAGTGCTTTTAGCACCTTTTGCTTTTTCGAATGTAGGCACCTGCATCCTTCTGCACACGAGGCCACAAATATCTTTCCTTGATTGCATGAAAGGCCAATGATCTCCCACCTATGTGACTCCCACAAATTCCCTCATGGAGCTCACTAAGTACTTGTTTGGTGTCTTGTGGGTGAACGCACTGGAGGTAGGGTCCTATAAATGATTTCTTGTAAAGCTTCCTTTTAGGATTGAGATAGAAACGAGCAACCTTGACCCTAACTTAATGGGTTGACCTCTTGTCATTCGGCAGTATGTCACTTAGTATATAATTGACGATAGGATCCATCCAACTTGGGGCCTTATCCGCGAGGAGGACTTGTTTGGCGATGATCGCTTGATCGATACTAGGCTGCGCAAAGTACTTTATCTGAATAATTCTCCTTAGGTCAGAGTCAATGGCTGAGCTTAATGCCGTTAAAGTGTCAGCATGGTTGTTCTATCCTCGAGGGAGCTATTGTATTTTCACCCTTTTGAAAACTTCCATGAGACTTTTTACCACATCAAGGTAAACTGCTGATTACGAATAAATTCTTCGTATTTATCCTTGTAATTTTGAGGCTTTTATCACCCCATGAGGTGTAATTTAAGTTTATTTATCTCATATCATTGTTATTGACATCTTCTATCTAGTACATTGAGTTTCATGTATTTTTCTTACATTTTACAGGTATTTAGTTCACGTGAAGAAGAGAGATAAACTAATATTAAGAAAGAAATAAAAGAAGAAAAATCAAGGGCAAAAGAGTAATTTTACACTCATAATTCGAATTCAAAACCCAAAGACCTTGAGTTCATAGGTGCATAGGAAGAAATGGCATCTAAATTTGAGTCCCGATCGAAAAGATATGAAGATTCAAAGTTGAGAAGAAATCAAAGAAGAAGGAAGAAAAATTCAGAAAATCGAACCGGTTCTATCTGAGGAGAACCGGTTCTACCTACTGGAAAAGAAGAACTGAACCAAAGAATGAGAAGTAAAACTGGTTCTATAAACTAGAATCAGTGAACCGATTCACCCATTAAAGAAGGAAAATTTCGAAACAGTTTGGCGTGACGAAATTTTGAATTTATTTCTTAAAAATTGAGAAACACTTAATAAAACATGAGAGTTATATTCAATATTGGTACCGGACCTTAAAAATGATTTTTTTACAGAGTTTTGAGAGTATCTTGAAGCCAAGAACCCTAGGAGTAATATTCTTCAATAGTTGATCATCTTCTACATTATTTCAAGGGGATTTCATCAATACAAGTATAGTTTCATTATTGCTTTCAATTACTCTCATTTTTTTGGTTTATGATGAACTCTTTCCTTACTATAAGTATTTTCGACATGTTTGATTACACTTTTCATGTATGAATGATTTCATGCATCGTAGAGAACATGTTTAGTTGTAGATACACCATGTTCGACTAAGTTTTTAGAGCGTTGGGGTACATGAACTCAACCTAAGTATTACGAACGGATTTTAAAGGGAATAACATGCATTTAAGAATTCAAAGGTTTGAACTTTATCAAAATAAAGGCTATAGGTCTTTTAATTTCATTTTCCCTAGGTAACCGGAATGTCTAAGTGTGCAATTGGCATTTTGGTAATTTATCATTCTCGTCAAATACAATTTTTGATTTGACATTGTGACGAGTAAAATCTACATATGTCAAATGCTTAGAGAGTATTTGATATTTCTTTGAATTGAGAATTAGTTTTTTGGAAGTTTTTATTTTCTAAGTAATTACCGACTGTTCTGGCAAGTGTACCCTAACTCCATTTTCTCACATTTGATTTAAAACCACTTCGTTATTATTGCATGCATAGCTAAGTCACTAGTTTAATTAGTTTTGTTTAGTTAATTTGGAAAATCATAAAATAATCATCTTTTCCTTCTTTTTTAGATTCGATCGTAAGGTTAATCACCCTTCCTATTGGTCATCACTTCTTACATCCTATTCCTTGTCTTCGATACCTAACTTGCTCGGATTATTACTTATGTGACCGTCTTACACTTGAGCCGATATAAGGACGCACTAGAGACAATTTTAAATTCATGTTAAGTTTTTGGCGCCATTGACGGGAACTAGGTCTACACATTAAGTTAGGTTGAATTAATCTAAGAATTTGACTCAAATCCTAAAAAGGCAAAAAATTAGAAAAACAAAATAAAAAGACAAAAAATAAAGCATCTCTCAACTCCTTTCATGCAAAATCCTCAACCAATTCCTCAATCCACTCCGACTAGAATTCCCAAGAATCTAATAGTTGAATACGATCCCGATAGCCCACATACTCCTCGCATTCTAGAATTTTGGGTTCCACCTCCTACACCGCCCAACTCCATCACTAGTCAAACTTCTAGGGCGTCGAGTGAGGACATCGAGTCAATTGGAAAGAGGGCGATGTTTGACCATGCTAGATATGGTACGGGTGAGGGTGATATGCCGTATCGCCCCATGAGATACCTCTTATATCGCAAGCAAGCTGTCAGTCAGTGATGCAATCCACTTCTGTATAATGCGGGGCAATTACTCTTTCATAATGGGATGATTCGAATTCATTCCACATTCCATGGTACGGATTCGAAAAAAACATGCCTCCACATCCGTGAGTTCAAAGAGGCGTGCGAAACATTTAGCGATCAAACGTGAACTCAAGACGTCATTCGCCTATAAATTTTTCCTTTCTCTTTGAAGGATAAAGCCAAGACATGGTTGTGATCTTTTCCACTGAACACAATTCGATTGTGGAGGGTTATGCAAGCCAAGTTTCTCTTGAAATTATTTCCTCACCATCGAAAAAATTCTAGTAAATCTCAATTTAAACGTTTAAATAACAAGAAAATGATCCACTTGATTGATGTTGGGAGCGCTTTAACGAGTTAGTCAACACATGCCCCCATCATGGTTTTGATTAGTATCGTCTTATGTCTTCCTTCCACCACAAGTAGTATAACTTCTAAACAACTTGTTGAGACTATGTGCGATGGAGAATTCTTTGGGTTAGACGCAAACAATGCGAAGGCCCACCTTAAGTATGTCACCAAGACTACTCAAGCATTGGACACATTCGACCCAATAACCAAACTCGGACTCGACAAATGCCCACAACTCCTTCTGCATCTGGACTCTATCAATTGGACAAAAAAGATGAGATAAAAATTTGAATAAGACAACTTGAGAAAAAAGTGAAAGAAGTCGTCGAATCATGGACAAGAGAAACACCCAGATCCACTTGAGAAATAAGAGAGGAGGTATGTGCAATTTGTGAGGTGGGAGGAATTCCCGATAATACCCGCCTACAAAGTGATGCTTCAAAAGAAAGTGGGAGCAGTAGGGATTTTAAGGATAATTTTATTGCTCCTCACGAGAATTCTTACAACGCTTCGTAGAGGAACCATCCCGGTTTTAGTTATGGGAAATAACAGGAAATATTAAATCCTAATTCACACTTTGCCCCACAACCACCACCGCATTTCCAACAAGCCCCAAACATGCAAGCACCACCTATTGCACCTTATGTAGCCCCACCGCATAGAAATATCGAGGACACGTTGTATTATTTTATGCAAGCTCAATTGGCAACCAACACTCAAAATGCCCGAATGTTTACCAAAATAAATGCAAACATTTCTAAGTTGCAATCCTCCCTAAGTGTCCAAGAGAAGGGCAAGTTTTGGTCCCAAGGCTAAAGACCTCCCCAAGGTAAAAATAGTGCTAGACTTACTTCTAACGCAAATTAAGAGAAATTAGCACTCTACATAGTGGAAGAGTTGTTGACTTGTCACCTCCTCCACACGAAGAGCAAAATGACAAGGAGATTTTGCTCGATACAAAAGAGGCCGAAGATGTCCCCTTGAGAAAGAGTGGTAATGATGACACTTTCTACTTCCCAATTGATTTTATCATTTGGGATGAGGAACCCTCTTCTTTTCGTAGTAATCGTGTTCCCGTGATCCTTGGCCATCCATTCTTAGCTACAGATAATGAATTGACTAATACACGCAATGGGTAAATGCAACTCACGTTAGGGAATATGACTCTCGAAATAAGTATCTTCAAAATCACCAAACACGTACACCAAGGGAAAATTGACATATTCTGAGTGATTCGTTTGTGAGAGCATCCGTGAGAATTGAATCAAAATGAATTTTTGAAAAGTAACATAATGATCAATCGGTGGAAGTTGGTGATTTAATTTTCTGTTTGGCACACATGCACTAAAAATTTATGCTATTGAATATAAATTTGTGGTGACTATTTTTTGGGAGTTTTAATTTTACGATTTTTAAGTATTTTAATTTTCGTCTTCGAGTCGAAAAACGAATTTTGTGGGTATATTCACTGCTAACCCTTATGAGACACCACTCATCTTACTAGGGTAACATTGGAGTTTAACGGCCTGTTGCATACGCCAAATGCAGTTGCTTGCCCATGAAAATGGTATTCTATCCTAATAACATGTTTACTAAGTGTTTTGACCTTGTTTTGATTAATTTACATTTCTCGGGACAATCAAAGTTATATGTTAGGGGGGTTTGAGTAGGCATAAATTCTTCGTATTTATCCTCATAATTTTGAGGCTTTTATCACCCAGTGTAGTGTATTGAGTTGATTTATCTCATATCATTGCTACTGACATCTTCTATGTAGTACATCGAGTTTCATGTATTTCTATTACACTCTATAGGTATTTTGATCCATGTGAAGAAAAGAGAGAAACCAAAATCAAGAAAGAAAGAAAAGAAGAAAAGTCAAGGGCAAAAGAGTAATTTTATACCAAAAATTCGGATTCAGAACCTAAAGAGAAGTCAAAGACCTTAAGTTTTCAAGCGCATAGGAATAAATGACATCCAAATCCGAGTTCCGGTTGAAAGGATATGAAGATCTGAAGTTGAGAAGAAATCAAAGAAGAAGGAAGAAAAATTCAGAAAAACGAATCGGTTATATCTAAGAAGATTCGGTCCTACCTACTGGAAAACTAGAACTGAAACAAAGACTGAGAAACATAACTATTTCTACAAATTAGAATCCGTGAACTGGTTCGCCCATAAAAGAAGGAAAATTTCGAACGAGTTCAGCGAGACGGGATTTGGAATTTTATTTATTAAAAATAGAGTTGTGCAAGGTGGAAACACTTATAAAATGTGAAAGTTATATTCAGTATTGATACCATACCTTAGAAAGGAAGTTTTTACATATTTTTTAGAGGATCTTGAAGGATATAACCTTAGGAGTAATATTCTTCAATAATTGATCATCTTCTACAATATTTCAAGGTGTTTTCATCAATAAAAGTATAGTTTCATTATTTTTTTCAATTACTCTCATCTTTTTGGTTTATAATTGACTCTTTCCTTACTAAACGTATTTTCTACATGTTTGATTACACTTTTCTCGTAAGAATTATTTTATGCATCGTAGAGAACATGTTTAGTTGTAGTTACACCACGTCCGGTTAAGTTTTTAGAGGGTTGGGGTATAGGAAACCAACCTAGGTATTACGAATGGATTAAAAACGAATAAAATGGAATTAACAATTCAAATGTTTGAATTTTATAAAAATAAATATTGTAGGTATTTTAATTCCGTTTGCCCTAGGTAATCGAAATGTTTAGGGGTGCAATTGGCGTTTTGGTAATTTATCATTCTCGTCAAATACAATTTTTGATTTGATATTACGAGGAGTAAAATTCGCATATGTCAAATGCTTAGAGAGAATTTGGTATTTCTTTGAATTGAGAATTAGTTTTTTGAAGTTTTTATTTTCTAAGTTATTACTGATGGTTTGAGGAAGTGTACCTTAACTCCATTTTCTCACATTTCATTTAAAACCACATCGTTATTATTTCATGGGTAGTTAAGTCACTAGTTTAATTAGTTTGCTTTAGTTAATTGAAAAAATCGCAAAATAATCATCTTTTCCTTCTTTTCTAGAGTCGATCGTAAGGTTAATCACCCTTCTAATTCATCGTCAAGTCTTATTACATCCTATTCCTTGTGTTTGATACCCAACTTGCTCGAATTATTAATTACGCGATTGGCTTACACTTGAGCCGATATAAGCACGCATTAAAGACAATTTTAAAGTCGCGTCAAGCTACCATTATATCATCTTTGGCATTGAATTTTCTGCTTTACCTTCTTTGAAACCAGTTCGGAATCACCGAATACATGGAGGTGCTTTTCCCCAATAGTTTAGCTTTTTGTAAAACGATGATTAGTGCTTCATACTCAACTTTGTTATTGGAGGCTTCAAATCGAATTCTGATTCCTTGCTCAATCATAGTGTGTTCGGGGGGGTTGAGGTTGATCCCCATTCTTACCCCTTGGAATTAGAGGCACCATCAACGTAAAGGGTCCAATTTTTAGACTGTGCTTCCAATGTAGTTAACTGCTAATCATCTGAATGAATCATTGGTTGATCTCTTATAAAATTAGCTATAAAATCTTCTCAGACCTATCCCTTGATCATCGTTTTAGGTTAGAAGAGGATGTCGAATATCCTAAGTTCGATCGAACACTTTGAGAGTCATCGAGAGAGTTTGGCTCTTCCCATAAGGGATTTAAGGGGGTAAGAAGTGATTACGATTATGGAGTGGGCTTCAAAGTAATACTTCAGCTTCCTTGAAGAAACCATGAGAGCATAAACGAGCTTCTCCAGAGGTAGGTACTAGTTTTCTGCATCAAGGAGTGTCTTGCTTGCGTAGTAAATCAAGTGTTGCCCTACTCCTTTCTCACATACTAGGGTGGATCTTATAGGGTGGTCTGATACTGTTAGGTAAAGGTACATTGGGTCCATATTATTTGGGATTACCATAAGGGGTGTCTTGTTGAGGTACGATTTGATCTCTTTCAGAGATCGTAAACAATCGTTGATCCATATTAGGCCTTTCCCTTTTTAGAAGCTAAAAGAATGGTCGACAACGTTCTAAAGACTTGGATATCAAGTGATTGATCACCGCAAGAATTCCAGTAAGCTTTTGAATATCCCTCAATGTACGAGGAGGTTGAACTCTAGTGATAGCATTGATGAGATCTGGGTTGGACTCAATTACCCTTTTACTTACTAGATAACCTAATAAATTACCTGACTGGACACCGAATGAACACTTACTTCCATTAAGCTTCATCCGATACTTCCTGAGGATTTCAAAGGTTGTCGCTAAATCTTAGAGGGGATCAACTTTGTCCTTTCTTTTAACTAGTATATCACCTATGTATACTTCCATAATTTCTCCCATATATTTTTTCAATATCATGGTGACCAACCTTTGGTAAGTTGTCCCTGCATTCTTGAGGCCAAATGGCATGACCTTGTAGAAGTACAACCTGACTAAGGTTATAAAGGAGGTCTTGTCCTGGTCGGGTCCGTATACAAGGATCTGGTGATAGCCAGAGTAAGCATCTAGGAAGATCACCCTCTCACGTGTCACTGTGGTGTCAACTAACTGATCTATCTTTGGGAGAGGGAAGCTATCCTTAGGGTATGCCCTAATGAGGTCGGTGAAATCGATACAAACCCTATAACTGCCATTACTCTTAGGTACCACCACTGGGTTGGATAACCATGTGGGTAATTGAACCTCCCTGATGGATCCAGCATTCAGTAGCATGCCTACTTTTTTTCCCATTTGCTTAGCCTTCTCGGGGGATGTTCAACAAGCCTTTTGAATGATGGTCTTGACGATTGGAAATATGTGCAGGCGATGAAAAGCCATGCTGGGATCGATCCCTGGTAACTCGTACGACTCCCAATAAAAAACATCTAGGTTTATTCTAAGAAATGCAACTAACTCTTTTTTCTCTTGATCGGCAGGAGCATTCTTGATCAGAAACTTCCTCTCGATTAAGTTGTCATTGGCGGCAACTTCTTCTAAGCTTTCTACCAAACTATCGATAGGATGGACCCTGGTTTCTTTCACCCCTAGTAGACCATACTATAATTACTATTTGGAGAGCACAATGTCTTCTTGGTCTTTCTCCTGGGCATTCTTTGACTCCTTATTTTCTTTCTTTAAGCGAATAGCTGTAATAAAGCACTTCATGGCTGTCGCCTGGTCTCCACAAATTTAAAAAACACCACAATCGGTAATGCGTTTAATCTTTTGATGATTGGTGGATGGTACAACCTTCATGGCGTGGATCCAACCTCTTCCTAAAATAGCATTATATGGTGACTCATTGTCCACTACTAAAAAGTCAATTAGCTTTGAGATATTTCCTGTCTTGACCGACAAAATTATCTTCCTTAATGACATTGTGATCCTCCCTGCAAAGTCGACCAGTGGAACAGTCGCTTCTTTGAGGTCGGTGATATTAAACTTTAGTTTATGGAACAACACTATGTACATCAGTTAGGATGAAATCCCCTAGTCAACAAGTATCTTATCAACGTCCAAATTGGCAATTCTAAGTGTGATCACCAATGAGTCATGATGTCGGGTTCTTACCCCAACCAGACCTTCTTCGATGAACACGATGTGCTTGGCGTAGTTGAAGTCTTTCGGTCATTGATGCTTTCTTGCCTGGGACTTGGCAAGGTAGATTTGAAAAGATTCCATTATGGCAGTCACCTTCTTGATCTCCATTCTAACGGCATTGCTATTGATATGCTTAAGGTCTAATGCCCCATGGATTACTACAAACTCATGCCCTGTATCATCGTCGAGGATGTTGTCTGGATTTTGGTCTCCATTGGGTGTGACGTTCTCTGTTTTCTTCTCGATATACTCATTAAGGTTCCATTCTTGAACTAGGTCTTCAAAATGAGATTTTAGTGCATTGTAATTCTCGATTCGATGACTACCTTCCTTATGGAATCCGCATCTCAGCGCATTGTTCTTTTTAGTTGGGTCGCCACCCATCTTCCTGGGCCATTTGATGAACGACGTATATTTTATTTTGCTAAAAATATTGTAAATAAGTTCCTTGAAGACCGCATTAATAACATGGAATGCTTTGGAGGGGTCATTCTTGTTCCCACTCTTGGAGCCATTCTTGCCTTAATTTTTATTTCCCTTCTTTCGGGTGTTATTTTTTTATGTTCCCTTATTCGCCTTTGCTCGATCGATGTCCCCTCCATTAGGATAAACCACATATTCCACCTTAGAGTAATTTTTGATACAGTCCATAAGATTTTCGACAGTGCTGGACTCCTTATTAAAGGAATCGTGCAACAAAAAGATAGTCGACGAACCGATTTTGAAGGATGCTACGACAGCCTGCTCCGATCAATCCTCGATCTCATTGAAAACTTACCAATATCTTTTGGCGTAGTCTCTAAGATTATCCTATGGCTTCTTCTTCATTGTGAGTAGTGCATCTATCTGCTTGGGATGGAAGCTGATCATTTTGAATCGATCCATGAAGCCTTCCGCCAGAGCTGCAAAACTCTTGATCAAGCTGTAAAGAAGCCTCTTGAACAACTTCTATGCTACATCATGTAGGCTAGAAGGGAAAATCCTACACATAAGTGCGTTATTGTGCCTCCATAAGGCCATTACTTACCGATATTGCCTGACATGGTCTATAGGGTCTATTTTCCCCTCGTAGACCTTGAATCTAGGGACAATGAATTTCTTCGGGGGATCCTCCTGCTCAATTATCCCTGAAAAATGGGAGTTCATCTAAGTGTGGAGGACTCTTGTGGCTAGCTCTATAGTGGATCTGGTTCCTCGGTGAGCTGGATATTGGTCCATCTACTTACATACCAGAATATTTAAGTCTTCATTATCTCGATCATTGCTTCTGCGACATATTTCCTGCTGGCCAAGCTCTGATCTCCCTCTCTCTAACCTTTCACGTTTAGTTCTTTCCTGTTCGTGCCAGTAGCTCCTTCCTCGGCTGCGAGTGTTGCTCGTATGAGGGATAGGAGTCCCCGCATAACATTTTCCAGTTCCCTTTGGAGGTCTCTCTCTCTTCTCTCCAGTCGCCTCTATACGCGAGCTTTTTCTTCCATTTGGAGGCATGCAACCCCCTCTTATTCATGAAGCCTAGCTTCATAATCATTGACCAACCTAAAAATCTCGGTTGACCTAGGTGGCCCATGGATTTCCTCAGAGGATTGCCTATCCTAGAGAAACTTGGGGTTTGTATGCTGGAGAATCTCATACGTGACCTTAGGAGGAACTAGGTTTATTTAGACATCGTCAGCTTGAGGGAGGTTGTTGTTGTGGTCAGACATTACAAACTTTATGGTAATAGATGATTTTATTAGAATACAATTCTATATACAACACATTTTAGGACCCCCTAAGTCTCTCCTTAGGTTACTAGCACCATTAAAAATCCTAGGTCATACTTTAAGTACCGATCTAGAGGCCATCGTGTGCTCTCAAGACCCATTTGACTCCGGTCATCTCTATTAACAGAGTGAAAGCTAAATGAATCTTTGAAGGGATCTAAATCCTCTTTCTAATGGTCTACCCTGTGCACAAATTGGCGTAACAATTTGGACGAACGAACAATTTTACAACTGAAAATCGATCTAGAGTCCATCAGGCGTTCTCGGGCCCCAATTTGACCCCAATTAACTTCATCATCATAGCTAAAGCTCTTTAAATATTCAAAGGGCACTAAACCCCCTTTTCAACAGTTCATCCCGTGCATGAAACAACATAATCATTCGGATAAATGATTCGTTTTCCTTTAAAAATTGATCCGAAGGTCACCGGGTGTTCGAGGCTCCATTTGACCAAGGTCAAATCTTCAAATCAAATGATACTATATCAATATCCGAAGGGCATTAAATACCCTTTCCAACGGTCTGTCCTGTGCACAATTCTGACTTGTGGTACAAGCAAACGAGTTATTTTACCCCGAGAGGTCACTGGGAACTTTCGGGCCTCGGTTGACCAAGGTTAAAATTTTGAACTGAGCAAAGCTCTTTGGAATGTTGAAGTACCTCAGATAACCTTTCCAAGCTCTTTGGAATGTTAAAGTACTTGACTTATCATTTGGATGAACGATCCGTTTCCGTTCGATGATATCTCGTCCAAAGGACCGACAAGTGCTTTTGAGCCAAGTTTGAACCAAAGTTAACTCCCAGACCTGGGATAAGTCCCAAGGAGTCTTAAAGGTCTTTGAATTACCTTTTTAATGGTATTCCCTATGCATAAATTGAATCAACGGACTGT
The DNA here is from genome assembly GCA_949130495.1 of Sambucus nigra. NCBI lineage: Eukaryota > Viridiplantae > Streptophyta > Magnoliopsida > Dipsacales > Adoxaceae > Sambucus > Sambucus nigra. Next base: position 173,550,485 of record OX422211.1, read on the forward strand.
GTTCTACGACCGTTTTTTCAAAAAAATTTGCACGAGACTGCCAATTGGCAAGTCCATTTCCCTTCCTATCGAGAGTGTGTGTAGGGTTACCTATCATTTGGAAGGGTTGAAACCATGTCGATCATCACCCCCTGATCCTATAAATAGAGGGAATGAACTCACTCCCAAAGCACACCTCAGATCCATCAGCATCAGTGATTTCAACAACATTCTCTTGCAATCACCAAAGTTTCCTTATGTGAAATTCCACTCCATCTTAAATTCCCATCCCTTTCACACTCAATTTGGAAAAATATCACTCTCTCTCATACAACATTCATCTTAATATTCAAGGGAGTTCATCAAATATTAATATCAAGCTTCAATTCTTCAAAGAAGGTCCAAATCCTTTCTTCTCTATTTAAATTTCTTATTTTTGAATTATAGAAGTTTATAATTTAACGTTTTATTTAGTTTGTACTTAGTAAAATCTCAAACTTTTATTAGTTATATTGTACATACTCTATTTTCTGTAAAAAAAACTAAAAACAGACAAAAAGAGTTTTACACCTATAAATTCCAACGGGATCATCCACCACAATTTCTCAAAACTAAAACACATTTTCTACACACATACACATATAATAAAATGCCGTTAGAATATAGGGGATAAACCCCACCCCTATGCCTCATTAAAACTACGTAGACTTTGATGCCTTTATAGGCTACGTAGGCGTTTCGAATTAAAACCTCAGGCTCGAGTCCAATTTTCCATTTTCCTAATTTCCCAATTTTATAATTTTCCAAATTCCCCATTTACACTTTTATTATATTCTTGCATATTTTAATATACATTACATTTCTGATCCTTACTAGCGCTTTATCCAAACATATATCATCGTTGCATTATAATGATCAATACCATGATAAACGCATAAATAATATTTTTAATATTATTTTTTGGAACATTCTTATGGATGACCTCACTCTATCTCTTCCATGGTATGAGTTGGGAAATTCAGATCTCCATTATATATACATGCACACACATTTTATGGAGAAATAAAGGAAAAAAATAACACAAGCTCATGAGAGACCGAAAGGGAGGGATGGGTCCATAACACCTCCCCATTCCGTAACTTAGCCCCTACCTTTGAACTATTGGTTTTGTAAGAATTAGTTTGTCTTTGATGCCTCTCTTTTGAGGCGGTGACATTTTATTTTTCCTATTTTGTGAAAAATAGGCTGACAACTTCATCTATTTACATTCACCCTGCACTGATGATGGCCGAAGCACTCCTAGAGTATGAGGGCACAAGATCTTTCTCATGCCCCTTTTCCCCCACCCCCGTGGGAGGAGAAGAGAACGGACATATCGGGATGTGCACATTGGAGACTCAGCTGGGGACAATTTTCATAAGAGGTCTAGACTCTGTTTGCATGGGTGTTTTATTTTTCTTCTTGTGTGCGTAACGCACCTATCTGTATGTTTCCTTTTTTCTCCTTTATTTTTTCTTGCACATATTATATCACTACTCACTCACACACTTGTAGATGCTCTACATAAAAAATTCACACTACTTACACATAGGATCGCCTATATCCACATGTTGCACATACCACTCAGAATAACCATGCTTAGGTGTCACTAACAAATTCCTCCATTTATCACACTTGTATATATCCATGCTCATTCACACTTGTCACACACTACTTGTAGTTGATCCATGCTTAGGTTCACTAACACACATTCACTTATACATATTCACACATATCCATGCTTTGTATAATCTTCATGCTCCACGTTAGATTTACTTATTTTATACTAGTAATTATCTCCTGATTAGTATAATGCTAATCATTCGAAATAAATATACTCTCTCCATAATATACTAGTCAAGAATCATGCATTTTTCACACTACATCACAAAAGAGCATGGCTATTGACCAAATTTTGTCCCGTAACTATGGGTTCACTTCGTGATGGGCACTGGTATAGCACGTCACAATTAGCCTAAGCGATATGACTCACACCTTCCATTGGCCAAGTACCTTCGACCTATATCCAATGGTTCCTCCAGCATCGTATCGCTTGACCGAAGTCATGAAGGGATGTATATCGTAGGACATTCGTTCACGTACATTGAGTATATTGAATTCGCTATAACACGTATTGTCTCCATGAGGCATATAATGAGGCAATTCACGTACACTCAGGTATTTAAAATGGCTTGTCCACATGTACCAATTTACCTCAAAAGAAAGATGTAAATCGTGGAAGTCATGACAAAGCGGGTAACCCTTCCAGTTAACCCAACAACTGCATACCCTCATATAGGTGTCACACCTAGGGAACTCATATTTAGTTTGCCAGTTTTTACCCGAAACTCTGCCGAAATGATGGGATCGATATGCTGCTCAAATTTTCGCACGATTTTTGTCTTTTTTAAAATGGGACCTTGTCCATGAGCCTAGTAGCAAGTCCAACCATGTTTTTACATATTTTTCAAACCCAATTTTCCTTGGCTCGGGTCCCTTTCAACATTTCCTTTTGCATTTAAGTAAACCTAATACAAGTGAGAACATAATAAATATAATAATAATCATGTTGAGACCCTTTTTCTCATTTTTCCTCTTTCTTTACCAAAAGTGTCTAAAACATTTTCCCCCTATTTTATCAAAAATACCAAAAGCATTTTTCCTTCCTTATACCAAAAATATTTTTCCTCCCTTTTACCCTAAAACATTTTGTCCTCCCGTTTCCAAATATGTCAAAAATATTTTCCTTCCTTTTAAAAAATAACAGTTTTCCCTTTTCTTTTTCAAAAATTAATTTGAATTCTTTCTCCTTCTCAGATCGATCGCATACCCGACCCTTGGCCTAGCTCCCTATTAGGTTCGGTCTTTCGTTAAATCGCCTTGAGGCTCCGTTAGTTCCTTAGCAATTTTCTTCGAGTCCAGAATTCATCTTCATCCTCTTTCCATGGAGAACAAAGACCAAGTACCGAATGTGTAACCTAATTTGATGATGGTCCTAGCCGAACTCACTACCAAGATTGATAATATTCAAACCAAGGTTCAAGAGATGCAATGAAATTGGATCCCTATTCACAAAGAACCCGAGGTCCTCTTCCTTCTTGCTATAGGTCCGCCAGCACTCGAGACTATTTGGGTCCCCAAGGAATATCAGCATGCTCCACGTGCTCCTCCTGTTAATGGGTCGTCGCCAACCCATCTCCCTATGCTGAATCCTTACCAGCCAGGGGCTAACCTACCCATAACTGTTGATCCGAATAATTGAACAAGGTCACGGAAGATAACAAGATGTTGACCAAGAAGTTTGGCCAAGTCTGAATATCTAGGAACTACATGGACTACTCCCATATGTCTCCCTATCCTAAAATAAGGTTACCGAAAATGTTTAAAATGCCTAGCATTGAGAAGTTGGGGCGTAGTGGACCCCCAATTGTTCATCTACGAAGTTACCATCGAGTCATAACTCTCCTAGGAGCCTCCAAGGAAATAATGGCACATATATTCCAGTAGAATTTGAAGGACAAAGAACTTTATTGGTTCTTATCTCACGAAGAGTCCAGAATCCACAGTTGGAAAGATGGTGCCAATCATAAACCAAACACTACCCACAATTCGCGAAGTTTCCTTATGTGAAATTCCATTCCATCTTAAATTCCCATTCTTTCCACACCCAATTTGGTAAAATCTCACTCTCTCTCATCCGACATCCATCTCAACATTCAAGAGAGTTCATCCAAGATCAAGATCAAGCTTCAATTCTTCAAAGGAGGTCCAAATCCTTCCCTCTCTCTTTAAATTTCTTATATGTGCATTAATTACATAAGTTCATAATTTAGCTTTTATTTTAGTCCATACTTAGTAACATATCACATTTATTTACTTATATGCCACATACTCTATTTTCTATAAAAAAACTCAAAACAAACAAAAAGAGCGTTTCACCTAAAAATTCCAACAGGATCATCTATCACAATTTCTTAAAACTAAAACACATTTTCCACACACTCAATTATAATAAAATCCCATTCGAATCTATGAGATAAACCCCACCCTTATGCCGCATGAGAACTACGTGGACTTTGATGCCTTTATTGGCCACGTAGGCATTTCGGGTTAAAACCTGAGACTCGAGTCCAATTTTCCAAATTTCTAATTTTCCAAATTTCCAATTTTTCCAAATTCCTCATTTTCGGTTATATTATATTCTTGCGTTATTTCAATATATATTTTATTTTTTATCCTAACTAGCGTTTTGTCCAAACTTATATTGTCGTTTCATTATAACGATCAATACCATGATAAACGCATAAATTATATTTTTAATATTATTTCGGGAGCATTCCTATTAATGACCTCACTCTACCTCTTTCATGGTATGAGTTGGGCAATTCTGATATCTATTATATATACACACACACACACTTCACGGAGAAATAATGGAAAATAATAGCACAAGCCCATGAGAGACCGAAAGGGCAGGATAGGTGCCTAACACCTTCCCATTTTGTAACTTAGCCCTCGAACCTTTGAACTTTTGATTTCGTAAGCATTAGTTTGTCTTTGATGCCACTCTCTTCGAGGCGGTGAAATGTTCTTTTTCCTATTTTGTGCAAAATAGGCTGGCGACTCCATCTCTTTATATTTATCCCACACCGACGACGGCTGAAGAACTCTGAGAGTGCGAGGGAGAGAGACCTTTCTCCTACCCCTTTTCCCCCGCCCCCATTGGAGGAGGAGAGGGCGAACATATCGGGGATGGTCATATTGGTGATTCCGTTGGGGAATTTATTTTCATAAGAGGGCTAGAATCTATTTGTATGTGTGTTTTCTTTTTCTTCTTGTGTGCGTATGCACGTACCTATATGTTCCCTTTTTTCTCCTCTATTATTTCTTGCCCATATCTACCGCGTGCTTATATCACTACTCACTCACGCACTTGTAGATTCTCTCCATGAATAATTCACACTACTTACACATAGGATCACCTATATCCATATGTTGCACATATAACTTAGAATATCCATTTTGTCACTAAAACATTCCTCCACTTATCACACTTGTATATATCTATGCTCACTCACACTTGTCACACACCACTTGTAGTTGATCCATTTTTAGGTTACCTACCACACACTCACTTGTAGATATTCACACATATCCATGCTTAGTATAATATTCAGGCTCCATGTTAGATTTACTTATTTTATACTAGTAATTATCTCCTGCTTAGTATAATGCTCATCATGCCAAATAAAGATACTCTCTCCATAATATACTAATCAAAAGTCATGAATTTTTCACACTATATCACCAAAGAGCATGGCTATTGACCAAATTATGTCCCGTAACTGGGGGGTCCCTTCGTGATGGGAGTTGGTTCGAAAGGTCACAATTAGCCTAAGCGATATGACTCTCACCTTCCATTGTCCAAGTACCTTTGACATATATCGAACGGTTCCCCCCACATCGTACCTCGTGGTTGATGTCATGACGAGAGGTATGTAGCGAGGAATTCGTTCACATACGTCGAGTATATCAAATTCGCTCTCACACATACTGTCCCCACGTGGTATACAATGAGGAAATTTAGGTAGACTCAGGTATATCAAATGGCTTATCCACACATACCGATTGACCTAAAAAGAAAGGTATATATTGTGGAAGTCATGATAAAGGTGGGAACCCTTCCAATTAACCCAACAACTGCATACCCTCATATAGGTGTCAAACCTTGGGCACTCATTTAGTTTGCCGGTTTTTACCCGAAACTCCATCGAAATTATGGGTCGGTTGTACAATTTCGTCTTTTTTAACAGTACCCTATCCTTGAGCCTCGAAACAAGTCCAACCATATTTTTACAGATTTTTCAAACCTAATTTTTCCTGGCTCGGGTCCTGTTCGACATTTCTTTTTGCATTTTGGTAAACCTAATACAAGTGAGAACATATTAAATATAATAATAATAATCATGTTGTGACCCTTTTTCGCATTTTCCTCTTTCTTTACCAAAAGTGTCAAAACGTTTTTCTCTCTTTTATCAAAATACCAAAAGCATTTTTCCTTCCTTATACCAAAAATATTTCTTTTTCCTAAACAAACATTTTGTCCTCGCTTTCCAAAAATGTCAAAAACATTTTCCTACATTTTTAAAAATAATAGTTTCCCCTCTTTTTCTCTTTTAAAAATAAATTCAAATTTTTCTCCTTCTCAGGTCGATCACATACCCAACCTTTGGCCTGGCTCCTTATTGGCTTCGATCTCCTGTCGAACCTCCCTGAGGCTCTGTCAGTTCCTTAGATATTTTCTCCGAGTTCGAAATTCATGTTCATCCACATTCCACGGAGAACACAAACCAAGTACCGAATGTGTAGTCGAATTTTATGATGATCCTAGCCTAACTCACTACTAAGATTGATAACCTTCAAATTGAGGTTCACGAGATGCAACAAAACTTGGTACCTGTTCTCAAAGAGCACGAGGTCCTCTTCCCTCGCATTATGGGTCCACCCGCACCCAAGCCTATTTTAATCCTCAAGGAATATCAGTACGCTCCACGTGCTACTCCTGTTAATGGGCCGCTGCCAGCCTAGCTCCCTATACCAAATATTGCATAGACATGGGCTAACCTACCCTTGACTATTGATCCGAAGGTGGAAGAATTGAACAAGGTCAAGGAAGACGTCAAGCTGTTGACCAAGAAGTTTGACCAAGTATGAATCTCTGGGAAGTACGTGGCTACACCCATATATCTCCTTATCCTAAATCAAGGTTATCAAAAAAGTTCAAGATGACTAACATTGAGAAGTTCAGGGGTAGTGGACCCCCCTAATTGTTCATCTTCGAAGTTAACACCAAGACATGACGCTCCTAGGAGCATCTAAGGAAATAATGGCCCAAGTGTTTCAACAGTCTTTAAAGGACAACTCTTTTTATTGGTTCTTATCTCTCGTAGAGTTTAGAATTCGTAGTTGGGTAGATGGTGCCAATCATAAACCAAACACTACCCACAATCAACTCCCAAACCCTAAAAATGCCATCTTCCTAGAAGAAAACTCAGAATTTGATCTATCTACCCAGATCATACCCCGTAAATCACCCATCATAGCCATTTATTCACATGAACCTTTTTCATGTTTGCCCGTACCTTCTCTTACATCCCACTTATTTCACTGATCAGGCTCTGCCACTCCTTGGTAGAGCATGCATTGTTATTCGTACCCGTTCTAGAGGAAAGGATATGGAATTATCAGATGTGTTGAACCAACTCCTATAGTTTGGGATAAAATTTCCCTCAGAAATAAGCATTGACTGCCAGAGATTCAGTACCCTATTCTTGGAAGCTCAAAAGTGGGCTCGAGAGTCAGATAATTGGGTGGTACCTACCGATGAAGTCAGTTTAGATGATGTCCTCCAGATCATGACAGGCTTATTTCTACAGACCGGTGAAATTTACAGCATGGTTGAACTACTCGATGCTTTGAATCTACAAGGGCACCTAGTCCTTTGTTTTCTACATCTCCCCGTTAAGTGGGAGGATCTACATAAAGAGTCCATTGAGGTTGTGGAGTGCAATAATGTTTTGTGGAAATATGATGTTATTGCCGCCGAGTGAGGGGATGAATTCGATAGTTTAGAATAAATCCCAGAAAAGACTAGTCCAATAGTCAACATATGTGGAATGATATCATTTGAGGAGATTCTAGGAGAAATCAACAAGGTGGATGAAGAACTAAGATATATAAGGAAACAGGGTGTCTCTTTTCCCCTCTTCTGTGAACCATATGACTAGATCAAGTAGGCATTACCAAGTTCCAAACCCAAAATCATCAGTGATCGATAAGGAAAAAGGTGTTGAGAATCTTTATATGCCAGAAATGACACACAAGGAGAGCAAGATACTCAATCAGTTGAAGAAACCCAAGCAAACATCACCTTGTTAGGACTCTTTATGTCTTCCCAACTACACCGGAATGACTTGATCAAACTACTCACCAGACCCACAGTTCTTCCTTCCACCATTCCAGAAGAAGTAGTGAATTTTCTCAGATCCTTAATGTTTACTAGAATGCTCTCTTTCTACGAAAATGAAATCCTTAATATTGGTCAAAATCACAACTATGCTCTTAATATCTTTATGGAAGTCATGGGAAAGACCATCCTACTCTTTGTTATTGATAATGGATCAGCTGTTAATGTTTGACCATTGAGGACCCTCAATTTATTGGGACCGAAAGTGAGATACCTTGCTCCAACCTTTTCCGTGGTGCTCACTTATGATAACACTCATTGAGAAGTATTGATATCCGCTAACCTCAGTTGAAGAGAAGGTTGATAGTGCCAAAACTGTCTCAAAGGATTCCTTGAATGAAAGATTCATCAGAGAAGGTGAAGATTTCCTTTTGTGGCTTTGTCGAACCATGGTATGATCAGGTAGACAAGAAGATGAAACCAGGAATGGAGATATTTTTCCAAGATAGCTACTCATGGGACGAAAGTTCCCAGCATGATGTGCAACCACTCATTGAGAAGGCCATAGCTACTACAGTAGATTTTCAGGGAAGTGACTCCAAGTATTTATTAAACTTGCAGACACTCTGCATGGTCCACTGAAGTGCTACATTATCAGATCCACCCCACCTAATCAAAGATACTGATGCATCTCTCCTCAACTGGAACGCTATACCGATTCCACCTACTGAAATACAACCCAACTTTGATGTTTATCCCATTTCCTCTTTTTTTTTGTTGTTCCTCCTTATTGTGATGTAATCGATACCTCCTTAGATGAGGTTCTCGACGATGTATTTCCTAAGAATGAACTAAATGAATATTTTGAGTATCTTGCTATGACTTACATTAATTGTCTTAATTCTAATCAAACTCGTGATGATGATGATTTTGAAAATGAACGATTCTTAACTGATTTAAATAAGGCTAATAAAAAATAACAAAACCTCATTCAAATTAATAAGGATGAAACTATTGTTATTAATCTCGTTACTAGTAGCTGATTGCGTAAGATTAGGATAAGGTCCACCCTTGATGAATATGAATGTGCGCAACTCGAGGAATTACTAAAGAAATTAATGGACGTCTTCACATGGTTCGACGATGACATGCCCGAGATCACTCATCATACGATTCCAACTCTCCCATAATTTAAACCGATCAAACAGAAACTGCGAAAGCTCCGCACTGAATGGTCACTGAAGGTTAAGGTGGAAGTGGTCCAACTATTAAACATGGGTTTCATTATTGTGATAGAATATCCCACATGGAAAGCCAAGATCGTGCCTGTACTGAAATTCGAAGGAAAGGTTTGCATATGTGTTGACTTAAACAGGGCACCCGCTACCCAATATCGACATGATTATGGACAACACAACCAGTGACATTGATAAGTCATTCGTTGATGGGTTTCCTGGATATAACCAAATCAAGATGCACCTGGATCATCAAGAGAAAACCTCATTCGTCACCCCTTGAGGAACCTTCTATTACACTATTATGTCATTTGGTCTCAAAAAATGCGGGGGCTACATACAAAAGGGCTTCCACAACCCTCTTTTCATGATTTGATACACAAAGAAGTTGAGGTCTATATGGATGATATGATTATCAAGTCTAAGACTAAGGAAGGTCATGTCCCCGCTCTCTAAAATTCTTTGAGCGACTACGACAATATCTGATGTGACTTTACCCACAAAAATGTGTTTTTGGAGTTACCAAAGGAAAGATCTTGGGATTAATGGTTAGTGAGAAAGGGATATAGGCGGATACTGCAAAAGATGAAAGCCATACTCGAGATACCACCACCCTGAATAGAGAAGGATATCGTAGGATTCCTTAGAAAATTACAGTATATCAGCTAGTTCATCAGCCAGCTGAATTCGATCTGTGAACCCATATTCAAACTCCTCAGAAAGGATTCCACCAAGATTTGGAACGAAGCTTGCCAAGAATCCTTTCACCAAATCAAGAAATATCTAACCCAACCTCCGGTACCCATACTGTCGCAGCCTGGTCTTCCCCTACTTCTATACCTAACCGTAACAGATGTAGCAGTTAGGGCTTTGCTAGCCCAATACCTTAAAGAATTCCACAAAGAGATGGCCATCTACTATGCCAATCACAAGTTCGCCGAGTATGAAGTTAACTACACTGCCTTGGAAAAGCATGTGTCGCCCTTGTTTGGGTCACCCAAAATTTACGGCACTACATTCTTTCCTTTCCCATCAAACTCGCATCCCGAGTGGATCCAATCAAGTATCTACTCGAAAATTCGACCCTATATAGAAGAATGTCCTAATAGTTAATGCTGCTAGTCGAATTTGATATTGTATATGTCATGCGGAAATCCATAAAAGGAAGAGCCATCTATGACTACCTCCCTGACTACCCTATGGAAGAAGCCGATTTGGATTTTTGAGTTCTTTGATAAGAACATCCTTTGTACCTCCCAATAATACCTTCGATGGAAAATATTCTTTGACGGTGTCACCAATAAGAAAGGGTATGGCATAAGGATACTCTAAATTTCCCTGATGACTTCCACACTCCCATTGCCATCAAGCAAGATTTTCCCTGCACCAACAACATAACTTAATACGAAGTATGCACAGTAGGCCTCAAAGTCTCTCTTAAGAAAGGAATTCATTACCTAGATGTCTATGGAGATTCAACCCTCATCATGGGTCAAGTACTCAGAAGATCTAAAGTTAAGGACGATAAACTATTACCTTTTCATGTTCACCTAGAAGAGATGGCCTACCAATTCTAAGATATCACCTTCCACTACCTTCCCCGAGCAAAGAACAACCTAGCTGATGCCCTTGTTACCTTAGCTTCCATGGTTGACATGCTCGAAATAATAAGATGTAATAACTCTCGCTTATGAGAACGTATTTTATATTAATTACTAGGTATGGTAATTAGATATAAGTTTTGGATTATGAATTGAGTGCTAATTTAATGAAGAAAAGTTAATATTCACTATGAGTTTGCATATATATACCATAACTATGGGTGAATATTGCTATGTTATGCTTATTAATATCATATGAATTAAAATGATATTTGGCTTAATAATGAGACCGGAACTTAAATTGAATTACAAAATGTCCAAATGATAATTTAGAGGCCGCACTTGATTCCGGAACGTGCGAGATAGTCAGATATTGTGCCATTATGTGTTTTGAGATTTTGGGCATTTTTGACTGATTATGCCTTAAATATGCAATTGCGTATTATTTTATCGCAATATCGATTAATTGAGATGGGATTTTGGCTAAAGACACGATTTATGTCTTGAGTGAATCACTATTCACCTAATTGTATTTTCTAAACCTAGAGAACAAAAGAGAGAAAGAGAAAGAGTAGAGAGAAGAAAGGATATTGAAGACTTGAGAAGGATTCTTGATCCCACACCAAGAAAATCTGCATTTTCTACATTGAGGCAAGTTTACTACTTGCTATTTATGGTTTAAGATAAATGATTTGTGTGAGAATGATGTATTTGATTATGGTTTACTAGTTTAGGGTTTGGATGTTGGTTGGTTTTGAATCATTAAAGGATAGTTGAATGATTGTTGATGTTGATGGTAGTGGTAGTAGCATTTATGTTATGTGGGTGAGAATATATGAGTTGGCTTTGGGGTTGCTTGAAAATTGGAAGTCGTGGTCTAGGTCTGCTCAGACCGGTCGAACGGGTCTACGGGAGAGGGTTCACTGCATTTCTTTCAAAGGCCTAAAATTATGGCGCGGTCGACCGCGGTCCCCTAACAGGTCGACCGGTCCCCTAACAAGGACATTTGGGGGAGATAACTTGGGAGTTTAAATATTCTTCGAGGTTATTATGATGATGTGAAGTATACCCTAATGCATTTAATTAAATGTAAAATGGATAAAGTAAAACATAATTTACTGAATCATGAAATGGAAATTAATAAAATGGATGTTACACACCTCTCTAAATACCATCTTAAGGGAAGTTCGTGCGTGAGGTGAAGCCCCCTGGCTAATGAATGCAGGGTGGATATAGTCCTAGGCCATATGAGCGCTTGTTTTATATTTTTCTGCGATGGGTAGGAGATTCTGGGTGTGGTCTTGACTACCCCGCAGGCATATGGCCGCTTCCCGACATTTGCGATAGGATCCCAGGTTGTCTTAGGTTAGGCCCTGGACGATTATGGTTATTTAGGGGCGCGCACAGTGGGGAAACCCGGACGGGCGGTCTTAGAATCGTTATACGTAATATAACTATTCTAGTATCGAGTTGGACTCTATGGAACATTAATGCCATAAAGAGCAAAGTATATGCCACAAAGAGCATACTATTGAGATAAGTGCCATAAAGTGCACATAGTAATAATTGCATTCCTGATAAGGAATGGAAAGAAGATGGGAATGAAAATGATGAAAGATGAAAAAGGCTCATAAGTATTTTTATTTCTTTGTATAACTGAATTTCATTTTAATAATCATTTAACTGTCTTAGTTCTTTATATGATGTTACCATGTTAGAATATCATCCATGCTTACCTGTCCATTATTGTCATACATGTCATTTATCTAGTGATCATATTAAACCGGCCTCTGATCGGTTCTTCGTTTTCTTGTTGTGTATGTACCTTCTATTTTTGTTCAGTTGTTCCGCTGCAAGGTCGCCTGTAATAACTATCTTTTCTCTGAGTCTTTTGAGGAGCCGTGACATTTTGCGGGTATCACGGGATATTTTGTGTAGACGCCTCTATTATTGTTCTCTAGCTAAGATCAGTCTTTATTCGGGCGTGTGGCCCAAGTGTTTGTAATTGTATAAATTATGTATTATGTAAAACATGGAACTTACTGTGTATTGTATGGATTGTATCGACCGATGCTTTATTCGGTCCTTTCTTATCTATTGGACTATATTTTATACGTTTGTGGGAGTTTCCACCCTCTTTTTCTATTATGGGTTGCTGAAAGTGTTTTCTTTAAATTACAAACTAAAATTTTGATAACCCGTTTTCTGGAATATTGTGTGGTTATTCCTGGTACTCTGTATGATTATTGTGATGCTGAGAATGATATCAATCCATGATTCCTGTTTCATCGGGGTATCGGGCTGGCCACCCTTTATTTCGGATAGCGGGTTATCACAGATGGTATCAGAGCATCAGGTTCTAGAGTCTTTAGGATCTATGCGGACTTGTCACGTTCTACCGTAGCGTTCATTGATATAGAGCTTAATGTTAGGATTGTCTTGTTGCTTATGTATGTGATCTTCTGCTAGATAGATTGTTTTATATAATATTCTAACTCCATCTCTTCTCTATCTCAGATGCTGCCAAAGAGAGGAAGTCCCGCTAGACGCCATAGGGTTGTCGAGGATGAGGTTGGTCCTCCACCGCCTCCTCCGGGGAATATCAGTGCCGCTGATGTGGCAAATATCGTGGCCCAAGCTGTTAATGCAGCGATGACTGCAGTGGCACAATAAATGCCACAAGCTCAAGCGAGGGGACAAGAAGCACCAGTTCCTACGGGACCTTCTCAGTGGGAATGGGTAAGGGAGTCTTTCCTAAAGGGTCATCCCCCAGAATTTGAGGGAGGTTCGGACGTTATAAAGGCAAACCAGTGGAAGAAGGACATGAAGCGCCATCTTAGGATGGTGGAATGTAGTGAGGAGAAAAAGCAAATCCTCGTTACCTTTAAGCTTGTCGGATCGGCCTTACACTGGTGGGAGTCAATTACGACACCCGAACAAAGGGATACAATGTCAATCACCAATTTTTGGGCTTTATTTGATGGAAAGTATTTCCCTCCCACAGTTCAAAGGGAGATGCAGAGGAAGCTTCAAGATTTAGTACAAGGGGAGAGATCATTTGCCGAATATGAAGAGGAGTTTACCCGGTTAGCAAGCTTTATACGGGATGAAGTGACTCCGGAAGCGAAGAGGATCTCCAGATTTGTAGGAGGTTTGCACTGGCGAATAAAACAACATTTGATTGGAAATCTATCTTTGGTTACCTTTGGGGACATGATGAATGCTGCTTTACTTCACTGTCAAGATCATAGATTATTTGTGCAAAACAATAAGAAGGCTGCGGCAATGGGGCAAGTGGTGAAATCGGGAAGTAATGGGATCGGAGGGGGGACATCTTCTTCGTCCCAATCCTTGGGGAACAAGAAGAAGGAGAGAGATCCTCAGCAAGGGGATTTGTCCAAGCATCAACATTTTGGCGGGTTTAATGCTGGTGGCAATAATAATAATAATAACAGGCCAGGTCAAGGAGGACAACAACAACAGGGAGGTAGAGGTGGAAATGGAGGTAGGGGCCAGCAGGGCCGGGGTGCGGGACAATTTCGAAACAATCAAGGTAGGAATCAGGAGAATGCGGCTAATAAATGTTTTCAGTGTGGGGAGTTGGGCCATTATAAAAGGGCGTGTCCTCAGTTGGTTGGAGGGAATCTTCCTAAGGCTCCACAACAGCCGTATGTAAAGTTTCCGCCCCATGCGCCTAATCCAATTGCTCCTCCTCAGTAGGGGCAACTGCAGTATGGACGGGTTTACCATATTCAGGAGGCTATGCTTCCTCCAGGTCCTCTGGCACCGCCAGGGATCGAGGGTAAGTTTTTCATTCATGGGCACATGGGTCGAGTATTATTTGATACGGGTGCTACACACTCTTTTATTCCTAGGAGTTTTGCTCAGACCACAGGTTTGATAAAATCTGCTGAAAATACCTTCACTAGCGTTGAATCCTCTATGGGTGATGGTTCATTGATTTTCTTTATTTGTAAAAACGTAGGGATTAATGAGGTCGAATTGCTCGTCCTTGACTTGGTCGGGTATGATGTAATATTGGGTATGGATTGGCTAGTGAAATACCGCGCGATAGTAAACTGCTATGGGAAAAGCATAGTTTTTGCAGTTCCGAGACAAGAAATGTTCCTGGTTGTTATGCCTTGTAAGGAAGGGAGTACGAGTGCTTATTTATATTGTATTGCGGAAGATGCATCTAGGGATGTTGTGTTTCCCCAAAATTATCTTCCAATTGTTAGAGATTTTGAAGATGTTTTTCGGGAGATACCGGGATTACCTCCAAGTCGGGAGATAGAGTTTGTAATTGATTTAATGTCGGGAACTCGACCGATTGCTAAGGCTCCGTATCGAATGGCTCCTGTGGAGATGAGGGAGTTGAGAGATCAAATTCAGCAGCTATTAGAGCAGGGATTTATTAGGCGTAACACATCGCCATGGGGTGCTCCGGTATTGTTTGTGAAGAAAAGAGACGGTTCTCTCCGGTTATGTGTGGACTATAGGGAGTTGAATAATGTCACCATCCGGAATAAATACCCTTTTCCCAGCATCGATGATTTTTTTGACCAACTTAGGGGAGCATCATACTTCTCCAAAATCGATTTGAGGACGGGGTATCATCAATTGAGGATACGGGCGCAAGATGTATCCAAAACTTCATTTCTGACCCGTTATGGATCCTATGAATTCTTGGTTATGCCCTTTGGGCTAACCAATGCTCCTGCTGTATTTATGGATTTTATGAATAAGGTGTTTCGGGATTTCCTTGACCAGTTTGTTATTGTATTCATCGATGACATCCTAGTATATTCTCAGACAGAGTCTGACCATGCTACTCACTTACGGTTGGTCCTGCAGAGATTGAGGGATCATAAATTGTATGCAAAGTTTGAGAAATATGGCTTTTGGTTGAAGGAAGTTTAATTTCTAGGTCATGTGGTGTCATCCCAGGGTGTATCTGTGGATCCTAGCAAGGTGATTGCGGTGAGAGAATGGGGTCAGCCCACGACACCTACTGAGGTTCGTAGTTTTTTGGGCTTGGCGGGTTATTACCGTCGATTTATTAAGGGTTTTTCAAAAATTTTTAGCCCGTTGACGAATTTAACCCGAAAGGGAATAAGATTTGTTTGGGAAAATTCATGTCAAGCTGCATTTGAAGAGCTCAAAAATAGATTAACTTCGGCTCCAGTCCTTGCATTGCCAAAACCGGGATTGGAATACCTAGTCTTCACCGATGCATCTCTTCAAGGGTTAGGAGGTGTTCTTTAGCAAGAAAGATAAGCTATCGCTTACGCTTCTCGTAAGTTGAAGCCTCACGAAAGGAACTATCCGGTGCATGACTTAGAGTTTGCCGCATTTGTTTTTGCCTTGAAGATATGGAGGCATTATCTCTTGGGGGAAAAGTTTAGTCTTTTCACAGACAATAAATCGCTGTAATATTTATTTTCCCAAAAGGACTTGAATATGCGTCAGCGCCGTTGGTTGGAGTTTATGAAAGACTACCAATTTGATATCCATTATCATCCTGGAAAGGCGAACATAGTAGTGGATGCCTTGAGTAGGAAGACCGAGGGAGACTTAGCTAATGTGTGGAAAGCTAAGTGGAGAGAGCACAGTCATGAGGATGAAGGGGTAAGAGCATTCATTTCCGTGATGACCGTTACTCCTACTATTATAACGAGAATTGTGGAAGCCCAGGGAAGAGATAAAGGTTGTCAAGATCATATACACCGACTGTTGTCCGAGGGAGCGGAGTCGTACTCGATTGGTTCTGAGGGTGGACTACGCTTCCATGGAAGACTTATTGTTCTCGAAGATGGGGACTTGAGACGAGCGGTGATGGTGGAATCTCACGGGTCAAAGTTTACGGTTCATCTAGGTGGGGATAAGATGTACCAAGATATGCGCCGTCAGTATTGGTGGGCTGGTATGAAGAGGGATATCTCGGAGTTTGTATCCCAATGCACTACTTGTTAGTTGGTTAAGATTGACCACCAACGACCGACAGGTTTGTTACAACCGCTGGAGATTCCAGTATGGAAATGGGAAAGCATTTCGATGGATTTCATTACAGGCTTACCTAGATCACAGAGAGGTCATGATTCGATCTGGGTGATTGTCGACCGTTTGACTAAATCGGCACACTTTTTGCCTGTACGTACGAATTATGATACCGCTCGTTACGCCCAATTGTTCATCGAGGAGATCATTAGACTTCATGGGGTACCTTTAAATATTGTTTCTGACCGAGATAAAATATTTGTATCTCACTTTTGGCGAAGTTTTCAAGAGGCCATGGGGACCGAGTTGAAGTTAAGCTCTTCCAATCATCCTTAAACAGATGGTCAAACTGAAAGGGTAAACCAGATATTGGAGGATATGCTTCGTATGTGCATGCTTGATTTTAAGGGCGGTTGGGAACAATACCTCCCATTGGTTGAGTTTTCTTATAACAACTCATACCAATTTACTATTGGAATGGCACCTTATGAAGCTTTGTATGGCCGGCCATGTAGATCTCCCGCTTGTTGGTTGGAAGTGGGTGATAACAAATTTCTTGGACCTGAAATGATCCAGGACACTTCTTCAAAGATTGAACTTATTCAAAATCTCATTCGGATAGCCCAAGAACGTCAAAAGAGCTATGCCGATGCGGGTAGGGGACACATGGAGTTATAGGTTGGAGACCAAGTGTTGGTGCGAGTGTCTCCAATGAAGGGCATTAAACGTTTCGGGAAGAAAGGAAAGCTTGCACCGCGTTTTGTTGGACCTTTCCCAGTTATTGCAAAAGTTGGTCCCGTGGCGTATCAACTTTCTTTACCGCGGAGCCTTTGCAACAAATCCACAATGTATTCCATGTCTCCTCTTTGAAGAAGTATAGAAGATGTGAGGGTGCCCTTTGGCACATCCCTTTTGAAGATATCGACTTACAACCCGATGTTTCATATGAAGAACGACCGGTTGCTATTCTTGAGTGTGGGGAGCGCAAGTTAAGGTATCGTGTGGTGCCCTTAGTAAGAGTTCAATGGAGTCACCACAATGCAAAAGAATCAACGTGGGAGCGTGAGGACGAGATGCGGGAGAAATATCCACATATTTTCTTATCAGGTACGCTTGAATTTTGGGGACAAAATTCCCTCATAAGGGGGGGAGTATGTAATAACCCTCGCTTATGAGAATGTATTTTATATTAATTACTAGGTATGGTAATTAGATATAAGTTTTGGATTATGAATTGAGTGCTAATTTAATGAAGAAAAGTTAATATTCCCTATGAGTTTGCATATATATACCATAACTATGGGTGAATATTGCTATGTTATGCTCATTAATATCATATGAATTAAAATGATATTTGGCTTAATAATGAGACCGGAACTTAAATTGAATTATAAAATGTCCAAATGATAATTTAGAGGCCGCAGTTGATTCCGGAACGTGCGAGATAGTCAGATGTTGTGCCATTATGTGTTTTGAGATTTTGGGCATTTTTGACTGATTATGCCTTAAATATGCAATTGCGTATTATTTTATCGGAATAACGATTAATTGAGGTGGGATTTTGGCTAAAGACACGATTTATGTCTTGAGTGAATCACTATTCACCTAATTCTATTTTCTAAACCTAGAGAACAAAAGAGAGAAAGAGAAAGAGTAGAGAGAAGAAAGGATATTGAAGACTTGAGAAGGATTCTTGATCCCACACCAAGAAAATCTGCATTTTCTACATTGAGGCAAGTTTACTACTTGCTATTTATGGTTTAAGATAAATGATTTGTGTGAGAATGATGTATTTGATTATGGTTTACTAGTTTAGGGTTTGGATGTTGGTTGGTTTTGAATCATTAAAGGATAGTTGAATGATTGTTGATGTTGATGGTAGTGGTAGTAGCATTTATGTTGTGTGGGTGAGAATAAATGAGTTGGCTTTGGGGTTGCTTGAAAATTGGAAGTCGTGGTCTAGGTCTGCTCATACCGGTCGAACGGGTCTACGGGAGAGGGTTCACTGCATTTCTTTCAAAGGCCTAAAATTATGGCGCGGTCGACCGCGGTCCCCTAACAGGTCGACCGGTCCTGCCGAAATAAACTTTCTCCTTTTCTTCTTAGGCCAAATCTTGAGATGCGGTCGACCGCGGTATTAGGACCGGTCGACCGGTCCCCTGTTTTCTTTCCAAACATTTTATTTTCAGTCTTTAACTTCTTCTTTTCATAGGAACATAGGGACCTTCTTAAATGAAGTAAAAATATGGTCTTAGAGTATTAGTTGAGTTTGGTCGACTCCCTAGACTCGAAGGGGTTCATCTAGGGTTCCTGTCAAGGGGGGGGGGGGGGGAGAGATTTAAAGTAATGTTTAGGCATTTCTTCTGTCAGGTAGTCTTATAAGAATCTAGGAAATCTTAAGGTCGAATTTGGAGACTTTAGGAGTAACTGGGAACTAGATCTCATTTGATGGGTTATTATGAAGTCCAAACAAGGACATTTGGGGGAGATAACTTGGGAGTTTAAATATTCTTCGAGGTTGTTATGATGATGTGAAGTATACCCTAATGCATTTAATAAAATGTAAAATGGATAAAGTAAAACATAATTTACTGAATCATGAAATGGAAATTAATAAAATGGATGTTACACACCTCTCTAAATACCATCTTAAGGGAAGTTCGTGCGTGAGGTGAAGCCCCCTGGCTAATGAATGCAGGGTGGATATAGTCCTAGGCCATATGAGCGCTTGTTTTATATTTTTCTGCGATGGGTAGGAGATTCTGGGTGTGGTCTTGACTACCCCGCAGGCATATGGCCGCTTCCCGACATTTGCGATAGGATCCCAGGTTGTCTTAGGTTAGGCCCTGGACGATTATGGTTATTTAGGGGCGCGCACAGTGGGGAAACCCGGACGGGCGGTCTTAGAATCGTTATACGTAATATAACTATTCTAGTATCGAGTTGGACTCTATGGAACATTAATGCCATAAAGAGCAAAGTATATGCCACAAAGAGCATACTATTGAGATAAGTGCCATAAAGTGCACATAGTAATAATTGCATTCCTGATAAGGAATGGAAAGAAGATGGGAATGAAAATGATGAAAGATGAAAAAGGCTCATAAGTACTTTTATTTCTTTGTATAACTGAATTTCATTTTAATAATCATTTAACTGTCTTAGTTATTTATATGATGTTACCATGCTAGAATATCATCCATGCTTACCTGTCCATTATTGTCATACCTGTCATTTATCTAGTGATCATATTAAACCGGCCTCTGACCGTTCTTCGATTTCTTGTTGTGTATGTACCTTCTATTTTTGTTTAGGTGTTCCGCTGCAAGGTCGCCTGTAATAACTATCTTTTCTCTGAGTCTTTTGAGGAGCCGTGACATTTTGCGAGTATCACGGGATATTTTGTGTAGACGCCTCTATTATTGTTCTCTAGCTAAGATCAGTCTTTATTCGGGCGTGTGGCCCAAGTGTTTGTAATTGTATAAATTATGTATTATGTAAAACATGGAACTTACTGTGTATTGTATGGATTGTATCGACCGATGATTTATTCGGTCCTTTCTTATCTATTGGACTATATTGTATACGTTTGTGGGAGTTTCCACCCTATTTTTCTATTATGGGTTGTTGAAAGTGTTTTCTTTAAATTACAAACTAAAATTTTGATAACCCGTTTTCTGGAATATTGTGTGGTTATTCCTGGTACTCTATATGATTATTGTGATGCTGAGAATGATATCTATCCATGATTCCTGTCTCATCGGGGTATCGGGTTGGCCACCCTTTATTTCGAATAGCGGGTTGTCACATAACAATGGCCCAATTCCTAGTCCAAAAGTTAGATAAACTAAGACAGAAGAAGATTCTGATATAGCGGACTGCTGGTACTATGATATTTGGCGCCTCCTCAAGCATGGTTGGTATCACCAAGGTTGTAACAAGAAAGACCAAGCAAGTCTTCAGAGACAGGCATCCTAGTATATTGTCTGTGATAAAGCACTATTAAAGAGGAACCTCGGTGAAACCCATTTACACTGCATCGCACGGGCTGGCATTGAAGCGATGATGAAGAAAATCCACAGCGGGGAATGCGAACCGCACATAAATGTCCATATGCTTGCCAAGAAAATCATCCAACAGGGATGCTACTAGACAACCATGGTTCAGGATTGCGCCTCCTATGTTCAAACATGCCTTAAATGCCAATAGTTTTCCAACTTCTAGCATTGCCCCGAAGGGGATTGTATAACATGACTTGTCCTTGGCCATTTTCCACATGAGGCATCGATATCATAAGAAAACTTACACTCAAGGCCTCCAACGGGCATGAATTCATCTTAGTTTCCATCGATTACCTCACCAAATGGGTCAAAATCGAGTCATACGCAGTTATGAAAGCCGAAAAGGTGGATAAGTTTATCCCAAAAAATATCATTTGCCGATATGGGGTCCCACATATGCTAATATCACACAACGGGTTACATTTTAAGGAAAAAATCACAAAAGTGGTTGACGAGTGTGGGATCTGAATATAATAATCTTCTCCCTACCGACCTCAAATAAACGGTGCAGTCGAAGACGCTAATAAGAACCTCAAATTAATTATTAGCAAGATAACAAAAAATAACTGAGATTGGGCCGATCGGATCCCGTACGCCCTCTAGGGCTACTGCACTTCAATTTTAGCATCTACTAGGGCTACCCTTTACTCTTTGGTACACGAAATGGAAGAATTCCTACCTATTGATAAGCAAAGTCAGCGAGGAAGACTGGAATCAAAGACGTCATGACCAGTTATCACTATTGGACGAAAGGATACTGAAGGCTCTGTATCATATACAAGGGTACCATTGCCGGATAGTGCGATCGTTTAACAACAAAGTCAAGGACCGTGGTGTTCTAGAAGGGGATTTATCCTTTAAAGAATTTTTCAAACCCATATGGGACCCTAGAGGGAAATTCAAGACCAATTGGAGCAACTCTTATATTGTGAAGAAGATCCTCTTTGGTAGAGCCGCTATGCTCACCGAGCTTGATGGGGAAGAGATGGTCTGTCCAGTTAACTTCAACCATCTCAAGAAATTTTACCTTTATTCACTAATCGCTACGATTCTTCTCATCTCCCTTCTATTCTTAAAAAAAATGAAAAAAAATCATTTCCCTCTACTCAGAACAACGTGGGGCCTGATACTCTAAAATTCTTTTTTACTTTGAAACTCAAAATTTTTTCAAAACCCCAGACGTACGTGGGCATCTCATACACTTCACATGAGTGTCACCCCTTTTTTTTCACAAAAAGCTATTATTTTCTTATCCCTCTACTCAGAACAATGGTTTATTTTTAACATTTACATGAACAATAGGATTATGTATGCCTTAGCGATTGGTATAGATAATTCAGATGCAAAAACTCTGTAAGAGGGTACTTTAGATTATAAATGGAGGCGTAATCCCTTTTGAGTATGGTAATGACAAGTTAATTAGTCCAAGACCATGGATTAATGATAGGGCATGCAAACACAGGTCTAATGAGGAGAGATTCAGTTTAAACTCACAAATCCCTCATGTATAACTCAGAAAGTAGTAATGAAGCTTAGAAGTAACTTGGCTAGAGGGAGAGAGAAGTAAGCACCCTAGATACACCTTGGTAGGCAGGTAGAAAACACACCATACACCCTCATCAACCTCTGTCAAGTATTAAAAGCTTTGTAATAAATAGCAATGGTGAGTGGATAAAATACTCTCTTTTGTGATAACTCCCTCTCTCTGATATATATATCTAGTAATAAATCCAGAATTCTCATAAAAGATCATATCTCTCCTCAGGGGTGGTTGGGGTCCTTAAATAGTCCCCCCACACCGCCCCTGAGGCAACTCAGTCATTACAACTATGAAAGACATCCCTCATAATTTATGTCACAACATTAAATGTCTGATGCACTAGTTGGCCCTACGTCATAACATTAAATGCCAAGACATGCCTTTTGCCTGACCACTGTGTGTCAGGGGAGGGGGCTGTTGCCACAGAGGTGGCTCACCAATCGCCTGACAGCCCCAAATACCACGGTGGTTTACTCAAGTGCATATCTGACATTGTTTAGCTGGCTAGTGACATCACCTACACTAGATGTGACATTAAGTAGAGGGTTATTTGGTTATCAACTCATCACCCGATGGAACTCCAAGCTACCCTGCCCGAGGTTCCACGGTCAGGGTCCTTCGGTGTTTTTACCAGATGTATCTAAGATGGTCGGGACAAGCCCCAACGGTGCCTTACTTCTCAATCCTCCAAACCAGGCCCCTCTAAAGTTTCCACGGTGAGGTCATTCGATAGAGCATGAAAGCTCTCCCAGACCCTGCCAAGCCTGGTCTCTCGTAAGTACCGTTTGACCTCACACAAACTCGTTCATTATTATCATTACGTCATTACAACCGTTATGGCTTACAGTTATCAATAATGAAAATACAATATGACTAATACAACAAACTAAAGTATGAGCTACCGCGCCAGGGTGCATCGCCGAGTTGTCCCGCTTGAGCTGACTCGATTGCTTAATCTCAAACACTGTTGCTAATTAGGAGTTTGTCCCTATTCTTAAGATTACCTTCAAGCCTCCTCTACATTTTCCCCCTCGTGGAGGGATTTGTTGTGGGGACAAGAAATGCCTGCACGAAAACTTCTCAATCCGATGAACCTTATCTAAGTCCCGCGTGGTAACTTCCTCAAATACTCGTTTGGACTTCTAGTAAATGACATTATCCCCCATGGTACTTCGTTGTGTTTGAAAAGAGTTTAGACATGTGGGATCTTCTTCGTTTAGAAATGCGTTGGATATGCCTGATAATTTTGGCGCCAAAACTGAAGCTTATTGGAGAAGGCAACGCTTCCTGTTCTCTACGCGTCACTTCATTAATGACATGGCGCTGTCTTTTCAGTTGCCAAAGTACTTCCTGAAGTGCCACGTGTTCATGTGAAATGATTATAGGCGGCCGCGCACGTGCAAGGGTGGGGAAATCTAAACGCCCAACTCGAGATTTTCAAACTGCCATATCCAAAGCGCTTCAACCATTTCTTTCTCTTTTTTTTCTTACTCTGCTACTATCTTCTTCAGACTTCCATTTTTAGAGAGAGAGAAAACCCTACAAGAACTCCATTGTTGCTAAGCTCATGTTCGCCTTCTTCCCTTCTCCTCCTCTAAACCTCTTCCTGTGGTCGTGGTCTTCTACTCTCGTTCTTCAAAACGCTCCTGCTTAAAGTTTTTTCTGTTGTCTTCATCGTCATTTTCCATGGTAACCTCAAGCAACCCTGCTATCTCTGCTACTGGTGCTCCGTCTGCCACCACCGCTGCTGCCTCCGCCCTGGATGCTGCCCGCCAGGAACAGCTGAGGTTTTATCGCCGCTCTCCTATTTTTGGGGAGGGTGATGACTTTGCTGTTGCCTGCAAGGCTGTGCACTTTTATTCTAAGTTTGATGCCTTACTCTTGGGTGACGAAGATGAGGATTCTTCTGAGTGGGGATTTCTTCTTCCAGAGGGGACTCTACGATTTCGCTTGGAGCGAGGGGACTTCCCCTGGTCCCATGTCGACTTCGAAGTG
Organism: Sambucus nigra; assembly: GCA_949130495.1. NCBI lineage: Eukaryota > Viridiplantae > Streptophyta > Magnoliopsida > Dipsacales > Adoxaceae > Sambucus > Sambucus nigra. The sequence goes on from OX422211.1 coordinate 173,574,898, forward strand.
CCAGGGGGCTCTCGTGCCCACTTTGCTGCCTGGAAATCTCATATGCAAAGTTCTTATGTTGACATCCTCACCAAGCTTGGGTTGCGATGGGCTAAATGGTGTGGTGAGTTCACTCTTTCGAAGAACAATGCTTCTCTTCCCATCCTAGTCTCTCGATGGAATGTTAATACTCGCACATTCATCGCTGCGTGGGGCGAGTTCATCGTAACTCTGGAAGACGTGTGTGAGCTCTTGGGCCTCGATGCAACATGCCATGACCCCTATACCGATGAGGCTCTTGATGCTCAAGAGACTACAGATCATTTGGAGTTGGATCGTATATGCCGAAGCTGCATCGGTTCTTCTAACAAAGCTACTTTCTCTCCCTTGATCAATTATTTCTTCAAGGGTTCTGGTGAAGGCAATTCCTCAACAGATGATCCTAGCCAAGGTACACCGTTGGAACTTCCCGCCTATATTCTTGTGCTTCTCTCCCCTTTCCTTTTGACGGGAAAACCCAACGACCAGCCCCGAAGGGACCTTATCAACCTGTCCCTTCGTTTGGCCCGAGGCATAAAGCTTCCACTGGCTGTAATTGCCTTGGGATCCCTATACACCTGGCTGGATATAACTTTGTTTGACATGGAACGCTCTCTCGGTCGTTATAGCTTGGCCAACTTTGCTAACAACATTCTTCTAACCAGTTTCCTTTACTTTCGCTTTCCTGCCGTAGCGGCTAAAGCCAACAGTCCTCCTTCAGGGGAAACCATTATGCCTCCACGGTCTTTTATTTATCACAGAAGATAGAGCCGAAAGGAGTTAATATCTATGATTGACCATTTTGAAAACTTTTTCATGAGATCGTATCAGGAGGAAGTCCTCTTTCACACTTTTGAATTTTTTCATCATGAAGCCAGAGTGGTACAGGCCCCTACCCCCGATATTGAGGATCCCTTGCTCATCGTGGTCCTCCTGTTCTCCCCAGGATATCTGACTTCTTACACTGAGTGGGGATATACTAGTGAGCACTATAATCCCAACCGATGCAGCCGCCAGTTTGGGTTTGACCAGGGGGCGCCACGTCCAGTGTTTCAATCGTCAAACCCTAAGGTCTCCTTTAGCGAGGCGTGTTCTTTATTTTCTTCAACCGTTGCGTGGGGGATATGTTCAACCATGGATGGCCGAGTCACCATTCCCAGTATTACTAGGCATGGGGATGTGACCCCTCTGTTTGCTACAAAGTACTGGCCAAAACAACTGTCTACAATTGCTGAGTTTATTGAGGGAGATCCCGTGTATCCTCCCGTTTCTTCACTTTCTGCCTTAGAGTTGGGGATAAAAGGAAACTCTTTACTTGGGATGGAATTCCCTCTAAGTTCAACCCCCAAAGCACCTCCCGCTGAGCTTCCCCCACTTTGTCTCATGGTCCCAGTTACATCGCCTAAACCCAAAATGCCTGCAGCTCCGAAGAAGGCTGCCCCTTCAACTGAAGTTACCATCGGCGAGGGACCTTCTCAACCACCTGCCAAGAAGGCAAAAACGGCCAAGAGTGGGACATCAATGTCAAAATCTAAGTCCCAGAAGCCCTAGACTCCTGTAAACACCTTCCCCATAGCCTCCGTTCCACCCTCCATGCCTACCGAGATGGCTGAGCGCATAAGGAAGGAAGCCCAGGCGGAGATAGACCAAATAAATGCTGAGTATCAATGGCACGCTGTCATTGTTCCTCCTTTCGTTGCTTTTCCCATGGTGGTGGTTGATCCTATAGAGCCAGCGGATATAAGGAGAAAGAGCTCTGGGGTTCCTCGAGAAGTCGATACTGGTACAGCGGGGTCAAGGAGGAAGACTCTGGATACCAAGCCCCAGAGGAAGCAGACTCCTGAGGTACACCAAATTCCTGAGGTGCATCTCACTCCTGCCCCCTCCATTATTTCCACTCCTCCTTCTTTGCTTGTGGTCTCGTCTTCTCGTTCCCCCTCTGAATCCGTGGTATGTATGCTTGATTTGCTCATTCCCCTCTTTGCTTAAGGAAGACTGTATTTGCTTATTTTTTCTTGACAACTGTGGTGTAGGGGATTGAAGTGGAAAGACCAGACCCTCCTAGTCCTCCCGTGAGCCCTTTCGTGGGGGGACATTTCGCTATTTCTCGTGATGATGTGACTCCTCCCCGTTCCCCCATGCCGGGGCTTACCTATTATCACCGTTCAGCCTCCCGACACGCGAGGGAAGTTACCGAGGGAGGTGATGCTGCTGAGCCTGCGGGTGCCCCTTCGCCACCAGAGGTAACATAACCCAAGACAACAGTCTCAGTCCCCTCTGAATTACATACTTCACCTGAGGTTCCTCTGCCCATTGTTCTTGTTGATGATAGTGAACCCGAGGTATGGTTTCTTCTACAAAATAACCCTTACTAGCTTCCGTTCGTTCCCACTCTTCTCTTTATTTGACTTGTTGAACCCTGAGATGTTTGAGGTGCCTCAGGTTGAAACATCCTCGTTGTTAGCAGGCATTCTTCTTCCAACGATGCTGATGAGATCTCCGACTGCTGTTCCCCTCTTTAGCACCATAACCGAGGTAAGTAGTACGTGGAAATACTTCTTCATATTTTCTGTGATTATTCCTCTTTTCTAACACTTGCCCTCATGTCACAGTTTTCTAACACTTGCCCTCATGTCACAGTTTTCTCATGATCTTGTACCACCTAGTTATCTTGGTGATTCTACTATAGTCAAGGCCCAGGTTGGTGCTTCTGTCCATCATAGTGGTGCTTTTGCACCCCTTCGTATTGGATCTTTGTTTAGGAGCCCATCATTTTTTCTCGACGAACCCGCTATATTGGCCCTAGTGCCTTATGTAGGTGAGGGAGTTTTACCAATCGTTGAGGCTTCTGCGACCAGGGACCCCGTCGTGGCTTCTGAGGCAATGATCTCGCCCCCAACGGTTCCTGTCCCTACGACTGCCACACTGACTCCCGTTCTTGCCCCTGTAGTGACTGAGGTATTTTCGTTAAGTCTTGTTTAGAGTTTTCATAAACTCCACCTTACAACGGTGACTTTAACAACGAAAATGTTTTTTAAGATTTTTGCAAACTCCACCTTATAACGGTGACTTAACAACGAAAAATGCTTGTTAAGATTTTAATAAACTCCACCTTATAACGGTGACTTAACAACGAAAATGCTTGTTAATATTTTTAACAAACTCCACCTTATAACGGTGACTTAACAACGAAAACGCTTGTTAAGATTTTTTTAATAAACTCCACCTTATAACGGTGACTTAACAACGAAAAACGCTTGTTAAGATTTTTAATAAACTCCACCTTATAACGGTGACTTAACAACGAAAACGCTTGTTAAGATTTTCATACACTCCACCTTATAACGGTGACTTAACAACGAAAAATGCTTGTTAAGATTTTTTTAATAAACTCCACCTTATAACGGTGACTTAACAACGAAAACGCTTGTTAAGATTTTTAATAAACTCCACCTTATAAAGGTGACTTAACAACGAAAATGCTTGTTAAGATTTTCATACACTCCACCTTATAACGGTGACTTAACAACGAAAAATGCTTGTTAAGATTTTATCATAAACTTATTATGACTCCTATCTCTTCTCAGGTTGCTCGGGAAGATTCTCCCCCAGTACTTTCGCCTACAGGCTCACCACCTCAGGAACCTGCTGTTTCAGAAAACTCTGGTTATGATGATCAAGGTTCTACGACTGGTGCTGGAGCGAAGAGCGAATTTGGGTGTGAACTCCCTCTTCCTGACCTGGCTCCTCACGCTTTCTGCCTAATGGTGCTTCGGCAGTCTCCTCAAATGTCTGTCAACCACCGTTTGGTGATCGAACAACTGGTGGATCATCACCCTGAGACCTTCATACTAGAATGTCTACGTTCCAACATTCACGTGATGAGTCATAGACTTCAAGGCATGGCGATCGTTGTTGCTAAAATTGTTAGTACTCCCACTACCAGTGTTACCAGATCCCTCCTTAAATAATTTTCGGGCTTTCTGAAGGAGCTAGGGCGTGATGGTTTCCGTTTTGACTGGCTCATAACACATTTGAAGACCTTGAAGAACCAGCAACTGATCGACCAGAGGGAAGTGTTACGAAAGCATCAGGAAGACCAGCAAGCTGAGGAAGCTAGGTTGGTCGCGTTAGCGCCCCTTTTGGAAGCAGTGGATCAAGAGGTGAAGGATGCCAAGGAAGCCTTGTGTCTGGTCAAACTGAAACGCGAGAGACTCATCATCAAATGTACACAAGTGCAAACGAGGCTGGAGGTTTCTATTAATGCACAACGGTCTTTCACAGAAGCTTCTTCGGGCCTTCCTGGAGATTTTTTCTCTTCCTCAGACTTATCGTTTCTCTTAGGCTGATTGTCTCTAGTATACATATCTTCCATCTCCTTTTACCTATGTAATTCTTGGGCGATAGTTCCCAATTTCTTTGTAATAATCCATTATTCATGAATGAAGAATGTATATATATTTTTTTTCAATTCTTCCATGTGTTTTGACTTCTTTTGTATGTTATAAATTCCTACATTTCTGTAATTCTTTTATTGAGTTCAAATCGTAACTAAAATTTGTATATTCATAACAATAGTCGGTTATATCAGTGGTTCACACTTGATTTTACACATGATAAGTCTTCAGCCATTTATTGTTAATCTTAAATGACCTATCTTCCTCTAACTTCGAAATTAAACAATAACATGAATCATGAGCTTCCTTCACAACAAAAGGTCCCTTCCAGTTGGCTGCAAACTTCGGTAGAGGAAGCCCTCTGATGTGCTTCACTACAACTTTCAATACGAGGTCTCCCTCCACGAACTTCCTTGGTCTCACCAAGTTATCGTATGCCCTGGAGAGTTATTTCGTATATATTTGAAAGTGCTACATCGAATTATCTCTTTGTTCATCCAATGCTTCCAACTGTACATGTCTATTTTGAGGGAGCATGCTACTTTGTAAGGTATATCAAGCGGAGGGAACTTCCAACTCCACTGGAAGGATTGCCTCAGCCCCATAAATAAGGGAGTACGGCGTGTATCCTATGGGTTTCCGCTTGGTTATTCGATAGGCCCACAAGACAGCTGGTATCTTGTCATGCCACGCCCTTGGAAAGTCCTCCATCATCTTGGCCAAAATATTAACCAAGGTTTTGTTAGTTGCTTCGGCCTGACCATTTCCCTTTACGTATGCCACCGTTGAAGTGTGATGAACAATAGAGTAATTGTCCGTGAGCATTGTTACTTCGGAATTGACGAAGGGGGTACCGTTATCTGAAAGAATAACCTTTGGGATCCCAAAACGACAAATGATGTATTCTCTGATGAAGTTGCTCACCACCCCAGCCGTTTCTCTTCTGAGTGGTATCGCCTCGACCTATTTTGTAAAACATTCCGTTGCTACCAGTATCCATATCTTGCTTCTCGAAGAGGGGTGTATTACCCCCACTAGGTCGAATGCCCAAGTATGAAATGGATAGGGTGTTGATAGAGAGTGTAAGTCTACCAATGGGGCATGGATCATATTTCCATGAAGTTGACAAGTTTTGCATTTTCGGACGAACTCAGCAGAGTCTTTCTCCATTATTGTCCAATAATACCCCAGCGTCATCAGCTGATCATATAACTTGGCCCCTCCTATGTGGGATGGATCGTGTGCCTGCCTAAGGACCTCAGCTGCTTCTTCCTTCGTGATGCACCGCAATGGCCTGTTGAAGTATCCCTTTCGATAAAGCTATCCCTCCTGAACATAGAACCTTAGGGCCCTTCGCCTCAGGCCCATCGCGTTTATTTTATCCGTTGGGACAACTCCATCCTGAATAAAGTCGATATAGGGCTGCCTCCAGTCCATTTGAGTTTCAATGAAATTGCACTCAGCTGCCTCGAAGAATAGCTGACACTTATCGCACTTTCGTTGCAGCTCTGTCACGTCTTGCTTCATTCTAGGCCAGAAATACCCTTGTCTTTGGATTCTCCTATACAGAGGTATCTCAGTCATTTCGCAGTGCTCGTCATGCATTTTCTTTAACCTTCGCTCTTCTTCCTCTGGGCTGATACACCTTGACAACTATCCCCTAGTATTTCTGTAGTAAAGATTTCCCTGGTTCGTAAAGTATTGGGCTAACTCTCTTAATCCTAAAGCTCCTTCGCCCGACACCAGTTGCTTCCTAATTTCTCCCCTCCAATTCGCATCCTCCTCCATCGATAATATTGAATTTACTATCGACGGAGCTGTCCTTCGTTGGATCACAACGATAGTCTTATCGTTTTTCATAATCATTTTCTGGGAGATAGTGGCATAGGCGTCTGGATGGCGGTTCATCGTTCTGGGATGTCTTCTGATGTTGGTCCGATGGAACTGGTTGAGAAGCCTCTGAATGATTATTCTGTATAGTGCCAGGCTCATGTGCTTCAACGCATATTCTCCGTTTACTTGCTGAATTACTAAGTTCGAGTCACCCTTAATGTAGAGTGAACAAATTCCCCTTCAAAGAGCCTCCAGCAGCCTTAGTCCCAATGCCTCGTACTCTGCTTCGTTATTAGAATAAGAGAAATCTAGTTTGTAGTAAAGGCAAATCTCCTCCCTCCCTTTAGAAAGGATAACCCCTGCCCCTCCCTTCTTTTCCACCGAAGACCCATCGAACTGCATCGTCCATTCCTCCTCAGTTGTATTCAGATAGTTAGCCTGCAAATCATCTCCTGGGATGTATTCTTTGGGTGGTTCAAAGGTTCCTGAAGGGAAGATAGCCAACAGATCAGCGTACGCCAGGATTTTAATTGTGCGAGGGACCACGCACTTCAAGTCATATTCAGAGAGGATAAGGAACCAACTAGCTGCCCTGCCCATCAGTATGGTTCTTGCAATCAAATACTTAATAGGGCCACATCTAGTTATAATATGAATTGTAAAAGACAACATATAATGCCTAAGTTTTTGCGCTACAAATACTAAGGCCAAATAATGCCTTTCTAAGCTATTGAATCTGACTTCCGGCCCCTGGATGATCCTGCTGAGATAGTAAACCGTCCGTTCTTGCCCATCCACTTCTTATGCCAGAAGATCTCTAATGGACTTCGTGGTGGATGTAAGGTATAGCTGCAACGGTACTCCTGTCTGGGGAGGAACCATGATTTGTGGTTAAACGAGAAGTTTCTTCAGCCCAACATGAGACTCCTGGTGAGCCTTTTCCCACCTGAACTTCGTGTTCTTTCGTAACAGCTGCATCAGTGGGTGTGTTATTTCGGCCAATCCATACACAAATATCCTAAGGTAGGAGACTTTACCAAGAAAACTCTTCAGCTCCTTCGCCGTCCTTGGACATGGCATCTCCAAGATTGCCCGCTGTTTATCCTGGTCCATGTTCACCCCTTGTCGGTCAACCACGAAGCCTAAAAACTTCCCACTCGTTACTCCGAATACACACTTTAACGGGTTCATCCTCAATTTATACCTCCTGCACTGAACGAACACCTTCCTTAGATCATCCAGATGGGACTCCTCCTTCTTTAATTTGATGACCAGTTCGTCTACGTAGAACTCTACAAATTTGTGGAAGAAGTCGTGAAAAATGGCCATCATTGTCCTCTGGTAAGTAGCTCTAGCATTCTTGAGTCCAAACGGCATCACTTTGTACATGAATTTGCGCAACGGAGTTCTGAACGCCGTTTTCTCTGCGTCAGTTGGGTCCATCTTGATCTGGTTGTACCCCACGTATCCATCCATGAAGCTATACATCTCATGACCAGTCGTGGCATCTATCAAATTGTCGATGGAGGGTAGGGGAAACTCATCCTTGGGGAAAGCCCTATTCAAGTTTCTGAAGTCTACACAGATCCGTATTTGGTTCTTGTCCTTCTTCCCTACTCGTATAATGCTGGATAGCCAAAGAGGATGTTGTATTGGTTTGATAAATCCTGCTGTCAACAAACATTGGACCTCCTCCTTAATCTTCAAGTCTAGTTCAGGTTTGCAAGTCCTCGTTTCCTGCTTTATCGGAATAGCTGAAGGCATCACATTCAGTTTGTGGCAGTTCACTTCCTCATCCAGCCCCTCCATCTCAGTGTACTTCCAAGCGAAGACATCTATGAATTCCCGAAGCAGCCCAACCAAGTCTTCTCATTTCTCCTCACTGAGGTCTTTCGAGAGAAAGACAGGCCTTGGGTCTTCCCTTTCTCTTGCCAAGTTTAGCTGCTCCAACTCTTGCGCCTGGGGTTTTGGTTGATCTGCCTTGTAGTCTGATTCTTCGGCGATATCTTCTACGAACTCCTGTATGATGGAGTTGTCTATCACCATGCACTGCTCCCATCGATCCACCAAGAAACACTCATACACCGGGTCATCCTCATCCTTAGTCTCTTCGGTCGACCGTTCGCACCGTTATAAGCAGTACACCACTTTTCCTTCTTCAGTGATAATCTTCTTGCATTGCCTGCTAGTAGTTGTTTCCACGGCCTTCCTCTTCTTTTCTCTGGAAGCCTCAACAATTCTTTCCCATGAGAAGCGACTCAACACACTCTGCCGTTGGACCTCATGCTCCAATGGGTCGGTTCTAGGCCTCATCCTGTCTTTGAGCTACTTCGAGATGTTTTGGGGTTGAGGGATCACCTGATGGGCTTCTTCGATCCTCTCCCCCTCTCAACTTTCACCCCCTTTACTCTGCTCGTTTAAAGGCCCCATTCTTTATCTAATCGAGGGGACCCATGCTCCCTCCATTCTCCTCGTTATAACCCGCACATCCTCCTCGAGCTCTGTATAAAAGGCTGCATCCACTAAGTGTTCTTATTAGATAGCGAAAGGCCTTTCGTAGCCCTAATGGTCACTTCTGTTCCCTTGATATTAGCCTTGGTGCATTGATGGTAGGTTGAAGGAACTAACCCTTGGTTATGCATCCACACTCTTCCTATTAATAAATCATAGGAAGTTGCACTTTATATTACAAGGAACTTGATGTGGGAACTCAAATTTCCCATTACTATCCCAACATTCACATACCCGATGGATTTGGAAGATTGGTTGTCATAGCCCGAGATTACCAAGTGCATGGGAACCAACCTTTCTTTCGAAATATTAGCTGCATGGAAGGAGTTGCTCGGCATAATGTTGATGGAAGCGTCCCCATCCATAAGAGTCCTTGCAAATCTAACTCCGTTGACGCTCGCGGTTACGTACAGAGGCCTATTATGAGGGAACCTTATAGCTCTATCGGCATCGTTGAAGGTTACTTCTGACAGGAACTTCTTCACCAGTCTAGCCATGGGTCCCCTCCATCTTAGCGAGGGGACTGCATTTCTTCTTGCGATGTCTAAAATCGCCTGAGTTATCTCCATTCTGCTCTCCTTCGGGATCCCCACTTGATCGAAGAACCAAGTGAACTTTGGAGATTTTGAAACTGCAGTATATATTCTGTGATCGGGTCTGCTTCCTCACTTTCAACGCTATATATGTCTTCCATGTCTTTAGCGCTTTCCTCATCGTAGGCTAAAACTACGTTAGCCATCCCCCTGGTGCAATGTTCCAGAGCCTCATCGAACTCCTTCTTCCTCATCGCTGACCTTCCTCCTTCCCTTTCTGCCTCCTCATCATAGGCTATTACCAAATTGGCCCCGTGTGCTGGAAGTGGGTTATTATTAATGTTCTGTGGGGGAATTTTCAATGTACCTGCCTTCATGTATTTGTCGATGATTCTTCACAACGTAAAGTAACTCTCTGTTGGATGCTGGACCTTTCGATGAACCTGGCAGTATTTGGGATCAACCCTCGTTGTCACATCGGGTTCTTCTGCCAGAACGCCTTTTGGTTCATAAACCGTTCCTCCTTGGACCATTGCGTTATAACAGCTCACAGCCTCGTCAATCGTACAAGGCAACGGTGGCGGGTCTTCTCTGTCTCTTCCAAACTTTCTTTTGTTGTCCTTCCTCGGTGCTTTGCCCCATCTTCCCTCTCGACGTATCCCACCCGTGGGGGCTGAGACCTTCCCCCCACGGGTTGCATCGGTTGTCTGAACACCTTGGGATCCACTACCGAGATAGGTTGCACCACCAAAAAGATGTTTCTTGTGGATTTTTGGAATGCTGAAAAGGTTCCCTCGCGCATTTCATTGATTAGGTGGCAAATATACTCAGGAAGTGGCTCCTCGGCACAACTCTGCAATAACTTGGATTCCTTAGCTTCCTCTCTTACATCAAGGGACCTTTCCCCGAACCTTCGAATATAGGCCACTACCTCCTCTCCTGGTCTCTGCTTCTCCCTGCCAAGTTGGGTCAGGGTGAACTCATCTTCTGCTAAGAAGAACTTTCGAACAAATAATACATGCATCTCCTCCCACGTATAAACACTATTGGGAGTCAGATGAGAGTACCAAGTGTATGCCTTGTCAGTTAGGGATTTGGAGAACTCCCTCAATCTAAGCTTCTTATCATTGCAATGCGCTCCTAAATGTTCAAGAAAACGTTTAATGTGATCCTTCGGGTTCCCGCCTTTCATAGTGTATTTTTCAAAGGTAGGGGGAATATAGTCCTTCGGGTAAGGCTCGTTGTTGTATCCCTAAGGGTAAGGTGTTCAGAAGTCATTGTAGACCGATGCCACCTCGCCCACAGCCTGCGAGGAAGCCTGCATGAACTTCAACATCTCTTTCTGCATCTCTTTTCTCATTTATTCCATGGGCGAGGCTACTAGGGCCACCAGTAGTGGGGCCGAGGGCTGAGCGCTTATTGCAACTGAAACGAACATTACCGGTGGCGCCATTGAAACTCCTGAGGTACCCACTGCTGGATTCACAACAGAGGGTAAACTTGCTAGGATCGTTCCTGCAATACCTGCCCCTAGTGGGGCCGTTGGGGCTACTCCTGGTGTTACGAAAGAAATAGCCTTCAATCCTCCGAGCATAGTTGAAGCTACTGGAGTTTGCAAAAACTCTTGAAACTTACTCATGAGGAGCGCGATCTAGGCGGGCCCCAACCCCGTGCTCGTAGAAGGTTGTGTCTCCTCTAGGACGCCTAATACTGTTGGCGCCGGAGGTACCTCTACTCGAGGAGACCCATCCCTTAGGGACTCTTGCTCCCTCGCAGCCCGTTCTTCATTATGCTGAATATCATCAAAGTTGAGTCTTCGAGTAGCATTATCTTGTGCCATACTCCTTATTTAGGAGAATGCCTCGCCAGAAGAGTCGCCAAATGTAAGAGGGTACTTTAGATTATAAATGGAGGCGTAACCCCTTTTGAGTATGGTAATGACAAGTTAATTAGTCCAAGACCATGGATTAATGATAGGGCATGCAAACACAGGTCTAATGAGGAGGGATTCAATTTAAACTCACAAATCCCTCATGTATAACTCAGAAAGTAGTAATGAAGCTTAGAAGTAACTTGGCTAGAGGGAGAGAGAAGTAAGCACCCTAGATACACCTTGGTAGGCAGGTAGAAAACACACTATACACCCTAATCAACCTCTGTCAAGTATTAAAAAATTTGTAATAAATAACAATGGTGAGTGGATAAAAGACTCTCTTTTGTGATAACTCCCTCTTGCTGATATATATATCTAGTAATAACTCCAGAATTCTCACAAAAGATCATATCTCTCCTCAGGGGTGGTTGGGGTCCTTAAATAGCCCCCCCCACACCGTCCCCGAGGCAACTCAGTCATTAAAACTATGAAAGACATCCCTCATACTTTATGTCACAACATTAAATGTCTGATGCACTAGTTGGCCCTACGTCATAACATTAAATGCCAAGACATGCCTTTTGCCTGACCACTGTGTGTCTGGGGAGGCGGCTGTTGCCACAGAGGTGGCTCACCAACTGCCTGACAGCCCCAAATACCACGGTGGTTTACTCAAGTGCATATCTGACATTGTTTAGCTGGCTAGTGACATCACCTACACTAGATGTGACATTAAGTAGAGGGTTGTTTGGTTCTCAATTCATCACCCGATGGAACTCCAAGCTACCCTACCCGAGGTTCCACGGTCAGGGTCCTTCGGTGTTTTTACCAGATGTATCTAATATGGTCGGGACAAGCCCCAACTGTGCCTTACTTCTCAATCCTCCAAACCAGGCTCCTCTAAAGTTCCCATGGTGAGGTCATTCGATAGAGCATGAAAGCTCTCCCAGACCCTGCCAAGCCTGGTCTCTCGTAAGTACCGTTTGACCTCACAAAAACTCGTTCATTATTATCGTTACGTCATTACAACCGTTATGGCTTACAATTATCAATAATGAAAATACAATATGACTAATACAACAAACTAAAGTATGAGCTACCGCGCCAGGCTGCCTCGTCGAGTTGTCCCGCTTGAGCTGCCTCGGTTGCTTAATCTCAAACACTGTTGCTAATTAGGGGTTTGTCCCTATTCTTAAGATTACCTTCAAGCCCCCTCTACAAACTCATCAAGAGGAACAACAATATAATTAAAATTTTCTTTATTCCATTAATAATAATTCCGTTACAATTACATTGGCATAGGGAGTCATATAATTTCCCTTTCCAACCTACCCCAACTTTCCTAAAACCAAATAAAAACAGAAACCAACTACTCCTAACAAACCTTCTAAATTTAATCCCATACATGACCAAACACATCACAAAATGAATTTCCAAGGGATCTTACCCACAACTGCCACAGAGAGCCCAGTCGTATGTGCAAATGTTCTGTCAAATCCTCTATAGGAAAGAAGTCTAGTGTCCAAGGTGGCACAATCTACTCCCAGCTAAATTGACACAAAAGCCGTCGGGGAAAGTAAAATAAAGTCTACCCAAGGCCAATGAACCGAACATACTTGTATTCCCCCAGTTCTAGAATGGGATGAAACTCTCCCCACCAAGGCACTGACCAAAGCAAACCTCGACCCTATGCTCCATAAACCACTTCTCCTAGCTCTCAATATCCAATCCCATGCTGATAAAGTAGCGAGTAAAGAAGTTCAGTACGACCTCTAAGGGATATTCAGGAGGGACCGCCAGATGGAACTTCTCCAACAACCACATGAACAACATAACGAGAATACCCCTTAAGAAGTCAGAACGGCCTTCCCGCCAAGCATCTAGACCATTTAGGGTCTCTGCCAATATTACCACCATAAGATTATGACGGTATGACATCCACGTTGTAATAGCATCCAATTGAGGGTCCACCATTAGGTCCTCGATCACTAATAGTAGCTTCAAAATTAAGCCAAGGGAAACAACTCCAACATTAGTACAGTCTCTTCAACATAACAGATTCAACACAATCCAACGAAGGCGACAAGATTTATTTTATAACCAAGCTTTGTATCTCCTCTTTCATATACCAACCAAGCCTCCAAGGCATTCCTTCACTAAAAAAATTCCAAAAAACTCATTTTTCCTACTTTTCTCAAAATAAATCCTTTCAAAAGGGAAGGTATTTTTCAACCAAGCCATCGAGGCCATCTTCTACTCAAACATATTCAAAAATTTTGAAAAACACACTTTTCCAATTCTTTCTCAAAATTAAAACTCAACAACAAATTAAAGTTCATGTAGAGTAAGCCGCTAAATTAAGATAATAAAAAAAATATGCATCTTTTTTTTCCTCTTGAGTATCTTTTCAGGTGCAAATGTCGCTACATGAAGCATGCAATATGGTCAACACCAATCTCCCACAATCAGTGATGAACCTCCAAGAAGACCCTGAAAGAGAAAGAACCAAGATTGGATGTCACCTCGTATGCACACAACCATATCTCCTATGTACCAAACATACCCAAACTCATGCACCATCAACCTTTTCATCCTGAGGAACCATCCCTCAAGAGTAAAAGGTCACCTGCAAGATCCCGAGTGGAAAATCAATATATGTAAAAGGACATCAAAGAAAAATGGTCTCAAGAGGAAAGAAGAATTTACCCAAAAAGCATTGTCCTTTCACCTGCCTAGGGTATCCCAAAAGACCATGACACTTCTGTTTGGCACCTCCTACACTCTGTCGGCTGGAACCCTTTCTAAAAATTCATACAAAAATTTCCAAAAAATGTTAGAAAATCCCAAAAAATTCCAAAATAATTCCAAAAATTACCAAATGAAGTTTAGAACCTATTTCACCAAGAGAGACATTTTTACCACACTTACTTCCCCAATGGAATTCCCAAAATTAATTGATATCTCCCCAGCAACGTCTCCAATGGACACTGCAGAAATTCCTCAACAAAGGAACATCTAACCCTCGGACTGATTCCTCTTCCCTAGCTGAACCAAATACTCAAAATCAAATGCTACCTAAAATCCCCAGTAGAACCACATAATAAATTCCCTAGTGGAGTCGCAAGTTTCCCTAAGAAAACAAAAACTTAAGCCCTGAGAATTGGCTTCGAACTGCAGAATTTGTCATCTTTATTTAAGCCCTCAGAATGGGCTTCAAACCGCATAATTGGTCATCTCTTCTTACACCCTCAGATTTGGCTTCGATCCGCAGAATTGACCATCTCTACTTAATAGCTTAGAATTGGCTTTGACCCACAGAATTGGGCATCTCTATTTAAGCCCTCAGAACCCACATAATTGGTCATCTATACTTATGCCCTTAGAATTGGCTTCGACCCGTAGAATTGGTCATCTCTACTTAAGACCTCTAAATTGGCTTTGACCCACGGAAGGTCATCTCTATTTAAGCCCTCAGAATTGGCTTTGACCCGCATAATTGGTTATATCTACTTAAGCCCTTAGAATTGGCTTCGACCCGCAGAATTGGTCATCCCTATTCAAGCCCTCAAAATTTGCTTCGACCCTCAAAATTGGTTATCTCTATTTAAGCCCTCAGAATTGACTTTGACCTTAAGATTTGGTCACCTCTACTTAAGCCCTCAGAATTAGCTTTGACCCAAAAAATTGGTCGCTTCTACTTAAGGTCCTCAGAATTAACCTTGGCCCGTAGAATTGAACGTTATAACTTAAAGCCCGCAGAATTGGCTTTGATCCTCAAAATTGGTTGCGACAACTTAAGCCCCCGCAATTGGCTTTGACCCTCAGAATTGGTCACCTCTTCTTAAGCCCTTAGAATCTTCTTTGACCCGTATAATTGGTTTCCTAAACTTAATCCCTTAGAATTATCTTTGACCCGCAAAATTGGTCGCCTCAACTTAAGCCCTTAGAATTGACCTCGACCCACAGAATTGGTCACTCCTACTAAAGGTCCTCAGAATTGACCTCGGCTCACAGACTCGACCTTAGACCACATAATCGATCTTCCTCATCATTTTTATAGGTCCTGAGAATCGACCTTGACAATGTGAATCGGTCATCCTCATTCCTTAGGTCCACAAAATCGACCTCTTTCCAAAACATCATGTGGTGTCTATTCAATGGCTTTCTCTTATTCCAAGCTCACCCATCAAGGGGATCTGTAGACACAACATTTTAGGACCCCCCATGTCTCTTTTTAGGTCTCTAATACCTCCCCATGTCACTACGAACCCCATGTCATACTCCGATTCCCGATCCAGAGGCCATCAGGCACTCTCGGGACCCATTTAACTCCGGTTAACTCTATCATCAGAGAAAAATATCTTTGAATCCTCAAAGGCATAAATCCCCTTTCTAACGGTCTTCCCCATATGCCAATCAAAATAACGGTTCGGATGAACGGACCATTTTACTACCGAAAATCGATCTGGACACCACTAGGTGCTCACAGGCCTCAATTTGACCCTAATAAACATCATTGTCAGATCAAATCTCTTTGAGTTTTCTAAGGGTTGTGAAACCCCTTCCAAACGGTCTACCCCATGAATGAAATGGGATAATCGTTCGAACGAACGATCCATTTTTTCCTATAAATTTGACCTGAAATCCACTGGGCGCTCTCAGGATCCGTTTGACCATGGTTAACTCTTCTGATCAAATGATACTGAATGACTCTCTAAGTTTCACTAAATACCCTTTCCAATGATCCTCCGTGTCCACGATTCAGACCTACGATACGGACGAACGACCCGTTTTACTCCGAGAGGTCACCAAGCGCTTTTGTCCCCCATTTGACCAAGGCCAACGTTTCAAACCAAGAGAAGATCTTTGTAATGTTTAATAGCTTCCATAACCTTTACAATGGTACACCCCCTACGTGATTCTGACTTACCGTTCGGATGAACAATTCGTTTATATTCGATAATCTCCCGTCCAAAGGACTTATGAGCATTTCTGAGACACATTTGATCCAAAGTCAACTCCCAGACCTGGGAGAGGTCCAAGGGACTCTTAAAGGTCTTTGAATTAACTTTCTAACAGTATGAGCGATGCATGATTTAGATCAATGGATTGCATTCTATGACCATTTTTCCTGAAAAATCTACATGAGACTCTTGATTGGCAGATTAATTTGCCTGCCAATCGGTAGTGTGTCTAGGGTTACCAACCGATTGGCAGGTCTAGGGCTATAACGATAGGTAGTCCCCTGACCCTATAAATAAAGGGAATGAACTCACTCCCAAAGCACACCTTAAATCCATCAGCATCAATGATCTCAGTAACATTCTCATACAATCAACGAAGTTTATTTATGAGAAATTCCATTCCATCTTAAATTCCCATCCCTTTCACACCCAATTTGGAAAAATATCATTCTCTCTGATCCACATTTATCTCAACATTCAAAGGAGTTCATCCAAGGTCAAGATCAATCTTAAATTCTTCAAAGAAGGTCCAAATCCTTGCCTCTTTCTTTAAATTTCTTATTTTTGCATTAATTATATAAGTTCATAATTTAGCTTTTACTTCAGTTCATACTTAGTATCATCTCACAATTCTATTAGTTATATTGCACACACTTTATTTTCTATAAAAAAAAATCAAAACAAACAAAAAGAGGGTTACACCTATAAATTCCAATGGGATAATCAATCACAATTTCTCAAAACTAAAACACATTTTTTACACACACACATATGATAAAATCTCGTTCGAATCTATGGGATAAACCACACCCTTATGACACATGCGAACTACATGGACTTTGATGCCTTAATTGGCTACATAGGAATTTCGGGTTAAAACTCGAGACTCGAGTCCAATTTTACAAATTTTTAATTTTCCAATTTTCCCATCCTTTCGAGTGGGCTAAGAGTCCTCGGACGACATTTTCTAGTGTCCCTTTTGAGGTCACTCTCCATTTTTTTGAGTCAACTCAGTAGGCGAGCATTTTCTTCCATTTGGAGGCGCGCAACCTCCTCTTGTTCATGAAGCCTAGCTTCATAAGCATCGACTAACCTAGAAATATGGGTAGACCTACGTGGCCCATGGATTTTTTTTCAGAGGGTTGCCTAACCTCGTGAAACCTGGGGTTTTAATGCTGGAGAATTTCATATCTGACCTTAGGAGGAACTGGGTTTTCTTGGATGTAATTGTCTTAGGGGATGTTTCTATTGTGGTGAGACATTATGGACTTTTTGGTAATGAATGCTTTCATAAGAATACAAATTAATTCCCATAGACGGTGCCAATTGTGAGTGTAGAAAATATCACAATAAGAGATTCCATGAAAACAATCATAAATAATAGAAAGTAAAAGAAATCAAACACACAACAGTGATATACGTGGTTTGACAACTCGTCTACATCCACAAAGAGGTTACTTGTTCTTATTAGGTGTCTCTCAAAATCTTCAATTTCCATCCCCTTGCCCCAGGTTGGGGTGTACAATTTATAGGTATGTTGTTACATTCAAGGAACTCTAACTATTTTGAGAGTTTTCCATAAGGTACTAGAATATCTCATCGGAGATTTTTGGTACCTGATTTGACCATATTCATACGTGTTATTATACCACTAAAATACTTGTGCAAAAATGGAGTCATGATTTGGGTCGGGCAACGTGCTAATCCACCAGAACTAGTCAGCTACTCTCATGGTCTATAAAAAATGGCCTCCCATACTTAATATTCATGCTTAGTTACTTACCCATCGTTATTTACAACAAAAAGGGGGAGAACAAATTTTGAGTGAGTTTATAGTCTATTTTAAACTCTCGTATACGTCACGGTATTCTTTTGTTTTATGTGCGTAGGTCTCTTCTGCTTTGGTGATGATCTCATGGACTACACACGATGAAAATTTTTAGTTGAAGACAAAGACTCTTATGTAATTCCACTTTGGGTTTGGGAGGGCATTAGTAGAACATTGTCTTAGGGGATTTATTTTAATTTGGTTTCGATTTTTGTTTTTGTGCCGGAATAGCCATATGGGAAGAATTGGAAAAGCAAGATTTTATAATTTCTTATAGCTTAGATAATTTAGCATATATCATTTCAAACTGAACACTACATTAACATAATGTTTCATGATATTTAAAGACATGTTAGTGATCGAGCAACGTTCTGAAGTTCAAGCCATTTAAATCATCACGAACAAATTATAGAGGTATACGGATTTAAGGTTTTTATTTTACTCAGTCAAATATATTATGGGATGTTTTTTCACTTGAGTTGTATCACCCATTCATAAGTGGGTTTTTTCATATTCTAGGATGATTAACCCAAAGTTAGGTTGTACCACCATTTTCAGGTGGGTTTAGTGCCAAATCGTAGGCCACCGACTTAATCTAAGTCGTACCATCCGTTCTTAGGTGAATGTGTTCCTACTATAGGCTAACAAACCCAAAGTTTGGTTCCACCACCATTTTCAATTATTTTTTAATTGAGATTAACTAGGTAGTGTAATCACATCAAAACAATTATATTTATTAACATGAATAAATTTTATTGAGTTAAGACATCAAAAAGTAAATTATCCCACTTAATGATAAAGTTTCCTATGGTTTATAGCATTCCATGACCTAGGTATTACTGTTCCATCTAATTCTTCTAAGACATATGAACTACCTCCCCCTTTTAAGACCTCTCTATAGGGATCTTTCTAGTTTAGATCTAATTTCTCATCAGCGAGTTTCTTGGTAATTAGGAGAAGCTTCTAGAGTAATAGATCCCCAATCTAAAATTATATATATATTACCTTCTTATCATGTTCTCTTGCTAGAACTTTTTAATATGTTATGAGGTGAATGAGAGACAGCTCCCATTATTCTTTAGCTAAATTAAGTCCACAAGCCAAATAATCATCATTGTGTCCATCCTTAAATATTTGAGTTTTGAGAGTTGATAGGTCGATCTAAAAAAGAATGATTGCTTCCATTCCGTATGATATGGCGTATGGAGTCTCCCATGTTGGTATCCTAGAGGTTATATGGTAGGCCCAAAGAAAATCATAAGTTCATCCACTCATCTTTGTTTTGCATTTTGTATTCATCAATTGACCTCGACAAGTGAATTTTTATTGGAAATCTATGCATGTCTTTTTCACCATGGGAAGACTACAAAGGCATAGTGATTTTTGATTCCATACTTTGTGTAAAAGGCTCTGAATGTATTATTGTCGAACTGCGTTCTATTATCTAATACCAAAGTTGTGGGAATGTCAAATATCGTGATGATTTTCCTCCACACAAATCATTTGTCATTGGCATCTTAGACGTGAGTTGATATCTCATCCTGAATTATTAAGTGGAAATGATTAAGAACTTATAATTCCCAGGACTACAAGCATAGGTCTTATAGTATCCATGCCCAATTAAGTAAGAGTCTATGGGAATGTTATAGGGTTGATTTTATCATCCAACTGATTGATAATGGATGAGAACTCTTAGAATTTACCACGCTTTTGGATGAACGAAACAATGTCCTTTTACATGAAAGACCACCAATAACCCTCTAAGATCTCCCTGTAAGATAGTGTTCTTGCCCTTGCATGATCTCTGCAACTACCTTTATATATATAATTAAGGATTCCTTCCCCTTAATCTTTGTGGACACATTTGGGCTAAGGGCCTGTGAAAAATCACTTGTCAAGTTTTTTGAGGGCCTAACCTGGTTGAATGGATTTTTAATTTGTTAGCCATTTTGCAGTCCGATGGGAGATCTCCACTCTTCAGATAATCAATGATGG
Organism: Sambucus nigra; assembly: GCA_949130495.1. NCBI lineage: Eukaryota > Viridiplantae > Streptophyta > Magnoliopsida > Dipsacales > Adoxaceae > Sambucus > Sambucus nigra. The sequence continues at coordinate 173,594,850 of OX422211.1, forward strand.
GGTCGATCCAATATGGGACTGACTTATATTTCATGACCTCTAGTATTGCTTCTAGTTCATCATATATTCAACTTCGATTATACGCTTTAGATCGGTGTCAATTAAAGATGCTAATGTGGCTAAGACGTCAGCATGAATATCGTAGTTCATTAGTAACTATCTGATTGACACCAACGTAAACACCATGATGATTTTCCTTGACTTATTTTGATATGTGAGCATACTTTAATCTCTAGATTTATACTCTCCGATGAGTTGATTGGTCATCAGACAAGAATCACAATGCATGCTGATAAATAGTGTCCCCATGGTGATCACCCTTTGTATACCAATTACTATAGACTCTTAATCCAGCTCATTATTGGATCCATTAAATCCGGGGCAGACTTCATGTTCTATAAGTCAACCTTGTAGGGTGATAAATATGATTCCAGAGTTAGTTCCTCGCTCATTGGATGCTATATCTATGAATATCATCCATCAGCATACTTGATATTTTTGGTTTATATTGAGCATCTCTAGAAGAGTGTTAGACTGAACAACCTCTCCTTTTAGACTTTTTGAGAATTTAATGATGTAATCATATATTACTTGGACCTTTGTAGTAGTTCGAGGATTGTAAATAATATCAAACATGGCTAATTCGAAAGATCACTTGGTCATTTCAAGATACATATTTTATTTATTTAATACCTCCTTTAGTGAAAAATAATTTAGGACAAATATAGTGTGAGTGTAAAAGTAATGGCAAAATTTTCTTGAAGACATCACCTAGGTGAATGCCAATTTCTCAATGGACATGTGCCTCCTTTCGAATTCAAGGAGAGTATGACTTCCATGATTAATTAACAATTTATCTTCGTCCTAATGTCGAACTAATGCTCACTAGTTATATATTAAGAAATGGTTAGGTACTTATGGATATTCTTGCCACTCTCTGACGTTGACAATAATTGGGGAGACCCTAAGTATTATTTGATCTTCTCCAGTGCTTAATCTCAATCCAATGTCTAGATTATAGTGTTTTCCTTCCTTAATTCCTGGAAGAAGGGACAACACTTATCAGATGACTGTGATATGAAATTAGTAAGGTTTACCAACATCTTGGCTAAAACTTGAATGTTTGTGACAAGGGTTGACTTCTTTATGTATCCTAAAGCCTTGATTTAGTCTAGATTTGGCTTCAAAGGTCCTCTATGTCACTAGGTATCCTAGAAACTTTCTAAATCTAACTCCAAAGGAACATTTGGACTCATTTAATTTCACCATGTAGTCCTTTAATATCTTAAAGGTGTTAAAAAAATCTCTGATGTGATCAGCCGCATGTTTGACTTTAACGATCATATCATCAATATAAACCATTATAGTTGAGATGATAAACTTCTTAACACTACACCAAAATGCTCTTTTAGTAACAGACTATTTATGGTATTACTAGCAGTATTATACCATTACTATTTCTTACAGTACATTACCGTTACTAATTTGAGATAAGTGTTAGTAATATTAGTTTAATATTTTAAAAAGTAATTATTTTTCTTAAAAAATAGGTTAATTTTTATGTCCCTACTCTCTCCAATCACTTCATAACTGCTTTAATTTTTCTCTTTTTGAAAATCATCCCGACCTAGGGTTCCTAAGAAAGACATCTCTCCAAATCGCATCGCAAGCTCTCCAAATCGCATTGCAAGCTCCGATACTGCCTCAATATGTAGACAGATAAATTTCCACTCTCAATCTGTACACGAAAATCATCCCGACCTAGTGTTTTTTCACCGCATCGTCAAAAAAGGTATACCTGTGTTGTAATTAATTTTTCCTTTCATGATATTTTTCCAAATCGAATCCCTTTCCATTTGTTCTTGAATATCCATATCTGTAAAGCATTTACATTTAAAGTGCATATACATGTATATGCACAAATACACACCCGATCTGTGCATATATACACAAATCATTTCATATATACACAGATTGGTGTATATATACATGAATTGATCTATATAAGAGTTCACTACTGCTGTTCCGGCCTTGTGTGCGTGTAGATCTTCAGGTAACCAATCAAGATCTTTCCATATATTTTGTTTGATTTATTTTTAGGTGTTAGTGTGTATAAAATATTTTTGACTGTAAAGATCTGCTTAAAAGTTTAGTTTTCATTTACCTATGTGCTGGGTTTACAAATTGGTCAAAATCTTTATGTTGCGTATATGTGTTTCTATCTACATCTATTTTCTAGTAACCGATTGGCACATATTTGGTTCGATTTGATTTCGGTAATGTCTGTTTAATCTCGTAATCAGTTTTGGTAGATTTAATTTAGTACCTAATTATGGACATAATTGGGTTACTTTATTTATTAGTGTTGGTTATTTGACGTGATTTGAGCGATATATATATTTCTACTTTATTAAATGTGGAATTTTTCTCCCCAGCTTTGAGGTTCGATATGATTTAGTAGTGTTGCTTATTTGGCGTGACTTGAGCGATATATATATTTCTGATTTATTGAATGTGGAATTTTTCTCTCCTGCTTTGAGGTTCGATATGATTAACATATAGTTTACTGCCCATATATTTCATCATGATTAACATATTGAATGTGGAGTTTTGTTATACTGGTATAGTTGGGTTTTTTTTCTTGTAACTTTGAAGTTATTGTTCTCCAAAGTTGAGTGCGTGTCATCTTTGTAGGGACATCCCTGTGGGATTCACATCATCTGTGTTTTGTGATATTATTTTTTTTTCTTTTTCCCGTGTATTAAATTGGAGGGAATATAATGGGTTAAGAATAATTTTTTGAATTCAAGGCTGTTATTGTTTTTGTTGTTATGTGTGGATTTTTCATCCACTTTCTTTTGTACTCATGATCTGTCAATATAATACCTTTTTTATATATATAAAAAGAGTAAATTCCTCCAACTCCTTGTAATCTATTTTATTTTGTAGTAATTTGCTTGGTTCTACTGTAAAAAAGAACAATTATGGTGGCCAAAGTTTTAGACCTCCCGACTCCTAGCTACTTATTTCACTTTGCTGGAAACTATAAACATCTGCTTTCCTTTTTCTTTTAAATTTTTTTCCTACTTCTCCATAGTAAGAAAGAACTGCTAATTTAGTGATTCCTTGAACAGGAACCTGTTGAAGGATCAACTGTTTTTTGACATCTTTGGAATTTATTACATCCGTAATCCTCTTGCTAGAGGCTGTTAATATGTTGATTGATCCCAGACTCCCATGGGTTTGTAAGACAGTGAACTATCTCATGCAACGAAATGTATATTTTCTGTTCAGAGAAATTGTTCTTGCAGGGAAGGTATACTTTCATCCCAACTACCCCATTATAGTTTTTGTTCGTCTTCATTTATATAATATTTAATGTCTCCTTCCATTTATTTAAGTCATACGTATTTGCAGTCATGCTTTGCTCTCTCAGGGTGAGGATTTATACAGTTCGGCTTCTGGGATGTGGCATTGTAGAATTATATACTTTTCTTATTTTGAAAGCTTTCTAAGTGCTGGAATTTATAGGGTATCAAAAAACATATATACTGATGAATACGTGAATCTTTTGAAGACCGATCTTGAAACTTAAGTGGTTATGAAGTTTCAAAATTTTGGTAGGTAGGAATAAAGATATAAGACTGCAGTCTTTTGGCCGGGGGTGGAGAGGGGTGGCGCATTCTCTTGTGTACCCTATTTTTGTGCCTTAACTGGTTCATCATCCTTTTTAACTTTTGCACATTTTGAATTCGTTTGGACAGAAGGCATTCCCACTTCAGGGAAGGTCTTTTTATGATTGGTGGCACATGGCAATTTTAACACTATTTGTTGTGGAAATCCAAGTTGCCTCATTAGGGAGAGCCTAGTTTGCTTCTACATTGTTCAATTCTCCTCTTGTGGTATACCTGAAAAAATAAGGGATTTGGTGATTATGGATGTTAAGAGGATATTGAACATTAAAAAATAAAATCATTACGGAGATGTTGTATTTTTGACTTTGATTGGGAGGTATGGATTAAAATAAATTATAAAAATTTTGAAGGAGAGAGAAGGTATTTGGGGAAGATTGAAGTAACGGGTCTGTTTGATAGCACGGATTCTCAAAATTTAGGAAGAGCTTATAACCGAAAGGGTGACGGGCGCAATAACATGAATGGAAAATATGTCGTTTGAAGTTGGCTTTGCACTGCAATTCTCGTGTGAAATTACCTTCAGAAAAGCTTTGCACCAGATTTTTTGCGAATCATAAATTAAAATTGACTCGTATTAATGCTCGTTTGAATGAGCTTTAACCCTGTACAAACCAACCTATTGTTCACTCGATGAGTTGTTAAAGTGTCGTTACAATATTTTCTTAATATGCATAAATGGGTTCTTAATTTATTTATGATAAGTATATGTTTGAGAGGGAGCTTAACATTTTTTTGTGTTATGTTCACTTATGTGATGTGACTGCAGGCTGAATCAAGTTTCCACTTGTTTAGTTTCATAATGTGTACTGGTGCTACTACTGCAAGGGCATTAAATTCAGCACTTCAAGGGACTTTGCTAACCTCGAAAGGGTATGGAATTCCTTCATGTCATTTTCTGTCCTCCTCCACCCCCCACCCACTCCCCCCCACCCTCTTTTTTTCCCTTCTTTTTTTGGCACATCAGTGTGATACACATATATTTAGTTTTCCTTTCTTTACTTGAAAGGCTCGAATATAAGTTACCTTATCTTTTATAGGGAAAAGTTGAACTCTATGAATATTTTGTAGTATATGGCACCAATAGCTATTTTATTCTTGCTTCCTGCAACACTATTGATGGAGGAAAATGTGGTTGGCATAACAATTGCTCTTGCCAGTACTGATATCAAAATAGTTTGATATCTGCTCTTCAATTATTCTCTTCAATTCTGCTCTAGCATACTTTGTGAACTTGAAAAATTTCTTAGTCACTAAGAACACAAGCTCTTTGACTCTCGAGGTATTTCCCCATGTTCTGCCACATGTTTTAGTGATTTATGTATAAAACAATAGTTCTCCTAAGTCGTTGATTTGTAATATGATTTCCTATTTTTAATTTTAAATCATATTGCATTGTTTTTCTTTGAGTTTGGAATATTTATTTAACCTGATTTGATAAGTGGGCATGCATGTCCATTGATATCACATCACGTTGTCAGGTTAATGTTGTCATAATTATATCTGTGGGTGAGCTTGCTAATAAATGCTTTTCCAGCAAGCTTGCTTATTGCAAACTTCACACCTTTTATTTATGTTATATATAAATAAATAAAGATACAGATTACAAGCTTCACATATCTATTGATCAGTAATAAATAGGTCCTTTGAAAAGGCATCTGAAATTAATACGTAGTCCTTACCTTGAAAATATTTTTACTTCTCTATGATAGTTGAAATACTGGAATTTGGATGAAATTCACTCACAATGAATCCCTGATTTTCAAGCTGTGAAAGTAGTTTATCAAATTCAAGAAAGGGAATCAACAATGAAATGAAATCTTCTTATAATCTGTGAATTATGTAGAAGGGATGGAAACTAGAATTGTCCATTACATTCATCACTCATGCTTCCATTTAATTGGTATGCTTCACATGCAAAACATAACTCAAAGATATAGTCATTTGTTGTTTTATAGATAGCCAGTCTATTACTTCAGAAAAATATGTTACTTCCATTCTAAAACAAACATACTCACCGTGTGCTAATTGTAGTGACTTAGATATAATTCTAGAATTTTTATAAGCACAGTTGTGTTACTATAGTCTTTATGTGATTTCTCCTTGTATCCCTTGTTGAAATTTGACTAGTTGAGAGTGCATGTGGTACTACTTCCTATCGAGATTGAAAATCATTGAATGTTTTCAGGTGTTGGGAAATGAAAAAGGGGTTGTTGCCGTGGTCCTCTCAATTTTAATATTTAGGAATCCCGTCTCGGTAACAGGAATGCTGGGATACTTGCTCACAGTCATTGGAGTTGTTCTTTACAGTAAAGCCAAGAAGATGAGCAAATTAGATTTTATATCATCGAATTCTTTCAGATCCAAAGATTGTACATCGAATTCTAACAATCGGATATGTTTGGCCACACTTATCGAGGGATCATTTCGATAACTATCCATTCAATGAGGGATCATAATCTGTTTTGATGAGGGAGATGTGCAATGACGGAACTTTAACCCTTGCTTTTTCTTTAAAGCTTCTCAACTTAAAATAATATCTCACTTCCTTAACTTGGACATTGTAAACCGGTACCTATTCATTTTTTCCTGAATTATGTTCTCAGTTCTTCCGAGTTCTTATATGTTGGTGTATATAAATGTATATGTATATTACCCAAATTTTATGAATTGACATTAGTAATAGTGAATGTAAAAGGCAGGATTAATTGACATCAATTAAGCAGTTTCTTTCAAATATGTATTTTGTATTTTGGTATGAAATCATTTTATGTTAAATATTTTTGTCATTTACAAGTCCTATTTTTCTACTTTTGAATCTCTATTTGTGCGTCATGAACTTTTTTTATTGGTAAAAGAAAATGAAGTATTTCACCTGGTGATCTTTAGTTATGTTGGCTTATAGTAAAGATTGAGTCAAAAGGCGTCTATACTTTTACTTTTGAATCCTTTTTCCTATGTCTAACCATATATTATGTTTGATATTGTAAAAACTGCATTTGATCAGTTTGAGAGAGTAACTAAGAATGCAATAATATTGTACTTGAAATTCATTATGCAGATTTGATATTATAACTAATACGATAATTTTATTTTGTTTGACAGAATGTCATTTTTGGATCCTCATCAAGTTTATAGCGTTGCGGGTTGCGGCGTTGATGGCGATAATAGAACGAAAGTTGATAGTCAACAACAACAAACTTCTTCTTTAAATTTTATTTGATTGGTTATAATATAAAAACACCTCATTTTGTGATGGTTGTATTAGAATGTTATATTGGATGCATTTATGAAAACAATGTAACTTTCGGGGTGATTGTATTATGATGTTTCACTTGTTTGGTTTAAGTTCTGTAAATAAAGAGTGTATACTAATATAAAATGTAAATATTGAATAGTTTATGCGGACTATTTTTGTAAATGTTCATAGGATTTATTTATTGCTATAAGAATAATTGAATTTGTTTAAATTAAGGATATTGGATCTTGAAAAATATATTTTATTTAAATATGTATTAATATTACTAACGCACCTTTACCGTCACAAAATTTGAAATTTACCGTTACTATTACTAACAGAATTTTACCATTCCTGATTCTTAATTTTACTGTTACTATTAGTAACAAAATTTTACCGTTACTAATTCTGAATTGTACTGTTACTATTAGTAACAAAATTTACCGTTACTAATTCTGAATTTTATCGTTACTATTAGTAACAGAATTTTCATTGCTAATTTTGAATTTTTCCGTTACTATTAGTGACAGAATTTTACCGTTACTAGCTTCGTACCCCACGCCTTTTTTCTAACGGAAAAATTGTGTTACGAATATTTTTAGTAAAGGTAAAATTGTGTTACTAAAGGCGCATTTCGGTGTAGTGTAAACATCTTAGTCACAAGATGATGGTAAGTTTCCTCAACATTCTCGAGGATGAAAGACATGAATTTGTAGTAATGAAGTCCTAGAGTTGTGATGAAATAAGTCTTCTCTTAATCAAAACTGAATAATGGTATTTAGTTATTACTTAAGTAAGCACCCATGAATCTCATGCGTTGATGGCATGTTATTGAATCGATGAGTTGATCAATTTTGGGTAGAGAAAAACTATCCTTTAGGTAAGCCTTGTTAAGGTTTGTGAAGTCAACAAAAACTCTCAACTTACCACTTTTCTTTTACACCAGGCAGGTATTGGAGACCCGATCTAGCAATTAGAATTCCTTGATTGAGTTAGAATGGAGTACATTCTTAACTTCATTCTCCATTGCCTTAACTTTATCTAGGGTTGACTTCTTTGCCTTTTATTAACTAGTCCATATTTAATATCCATGTGAAGTCGATGAAAGGCAACATCTAAGCCAATTTTGTTGGGAAACGAAATTAACATAGAAAACATAGAAATTTTTTAGCCCTAAGAACTTTGATTAATCATACATTGGAAAGAAAAATAAGAACTTGGTTTAAAGAATAAACCTAGGGTTTTTATAAGCAATACCATAGGGTATCTTATTTTGATCTATATGAGGAGAACTATGTTGAAGAATATAAAGATCTTGCTTCCCTCCCAAGCTCTCAAAAAACCTTTCTAGAATGCTTTGAACATCACGAATGTTCTAGTATGTGATCTACTAAAAGTAATCCTTGGGTGTTTGCACTCTTAGAGATGATACCATAGAAAAATATGAGAGAAACTACTTTCGCTCTCCTCACCCCTTCATAAAAACGTGAATATTTTTTTTCCTTTCTTTCTTTAACCCTCCATAATATATCATTAACCTAAAACCCTTTCTTACACCAATATAATTAGGTATAAGTCACGAGACTTAGCTAAATTGATCTTTCAAAGAGTTTCGGACCTACTACTTGGGTATTGGACAGACAATAAGGGCCAAAGATAAATAATTAAATTGGCTTCCAAATAAATATTTAAAAATCCCAATCCTAATTATCGTAATTATTTCCTTTCTTTATTTAATCACGATTAATTCCATTAACTAACCACGACTGCACTCTAATTTAATTATCTCTTAATCACTCAAAGTGAAGAGGTATTATTTGCAATGTTGATTATGGTACATAATATGATTCCCCACGTTAAGTGGTCAATAGCTTCTTGGTCAAATTAAATTTTTTCTAAATGATTTTAACCAACATCTAATCAATTCATTGAGTTTTAGATTATTGAAAAAAAAACATATAAGTCTATAAAAGGGTTATCATAATCCAAGATATCTCGTAAATATAAATTCCTCCAAATTTTGATCTCAGACCTTCTGATACAATTATTGCCCAACTTGTTAGATTCCATTGATCCAATATGAAATTGAATCGCACCCATAACAATCAAAGCAATAATTGTGAAAGTATTCTAATACTCATTACTCTTGGGATTAAGAATCTATGAACCCTTTGCCAATGGTGTGAGGCTACCTAATTCTAATTAAGACAACCGTTAGACTTAAATCTTAGGGGTGGTCACGTTCAATACATTCCTGAATGTACCAGTCAAAATCCTCTTTTGAACTATTGCACAAGTTCTCGAACCATCAGATAGGTTTCCATAGTTTGAGATAAACTACTAGGATTGTACATGAAATCATACTAATATGATGTCAACTCTCCATCTAGGTCGTAAACTATTCAATTGAACTAGAACTATAATTTTGATCTATTGTGATTAAGCCTAATCCAACTCACCGAAATTTCTGCTATGTTCAATGTGTCGACATTGTATTTAATATATTTAACGCATAAATATGAGTCATTCTCATAACCATGATTCTTATTTGAAAATCAATTCACACACCTTTACTAAGTAAACTTCATACATGGTTTCAAGAACAAAACCCTAATAATCTCCCACTTACTCTTAAAGCCACACACATGTGCATCTAACTCTTAACCCATACACTTAGAAGTTTGATGCCTAAATGTAGAAGGATTAATCAGGTGTTATCCGATACAACCTTGGCCATAAGAATATTGTCTACCCTGTTTGAGCTCTCAAACTTCGGAAACGTATGCTCAATGTGCATAACCCTTTTATGGGTTAAGGGTCCTTTCGAACTTGAAATCGTATCTCCATGTACAATGAAATTGTATTAACCAGTTGCACTTGAAAGAACCTCACCCATGTAATTTACGAAGTTTTCAAGCCATATTGCCTCATTAGTTGCCTACGAAGTGGCAAATACTTCGACCTCATTGGTGGAGTAAGCAATGTGAGATTGATGCACTCTAACTAATAGCTTAACCTCCTTGGGTAAACACATATTTCAATGTAGAAAATTAGAATCCTTATCTGACTAAAAAATAAGTCTTTGTATCTTAAATATATAAGACTATGGGACTAAAATATACTGACCATGCCAAAAGCATAGTTGATACGCAATATAACATACATAAGGCTGACCACTGATGAACAATTAGATATATTCCTCATTTTTTCAATCTAATCAAGTGTACTAGGACATACTTGAAAAGAAAATCTTTTCATGGAATCTCAATGCTAATCTTTTGAATATAATATCGATATAACTGACTTAGGATAATCCTAACATCCTTTTATCCGATCTAGCAAAAACTTGATCATAAGAATATTCTTTCCCTAAACACTTTATATCAAGATACCCAGACAACCACACTCTCATGGAAGACAATACTCCAACACGTTCCCGATTAGGTGAATATTATCCACAAATCATACTAGAAATAGCACCACATTTTTGTAGTATTTATTATATAAACAAGTATTACTCAAAATTTGATCAACATAAAAAAATAATTTCCTGATCAAACCGAATGAATAAAGACCTAAATGTTAGATTAAATACATAAGTAGATCTCTTAATCTTACATGATTCGTTTTATCGACTTCTTTCGATGTACATGTCAAAACATTCATTCAAGAATGTAGTCTTGACGTTAAAAGAATATTTACAGAATTTAGCATGACTTCATGTAAGAGGGTTTTCTCATAGTCAATCCTTTTTTTTTCCGATTAAACCCTTTTGCAAGTCTTGCCTTGAAGATTTTCACCTTCCCATCCATCTATCTTTTAACATCTTGTATATCCACTTGCTCCGAATGGAATTTATCCCATCGATAAGATAAAAGTCCTCAAATCTTGACTCGAATACATCAAATCTCCTTTTAGTATCGATAGTCAGAAGTGAATGCTAAAATCCCTTGTCTTGGAGTGACTCGTTATAGTCCCTAGGACACAATTCATGTTTTCCTGAGATCACATTAGAACAATCACATAAAACACTAACCTTTCGGTATTTTCCCTATTTCTCCCACGATTACATGGCACCACTTCTTATCCAGTATAAATGACATGTGTATCCTAATCATTGGTAATACTCCTATGCCATTAGGCAGTGTATTATCGATATCAGGTTGCATTTCATCTCGTAGGGATGGTTTAGAAATATTGTTTATATGATGTTTCATTTTATCTTAAAGTCCAACTTACACTTGGTCCCCTGGTTTATAACATAATACTCTTAAAGAACTAGACCTTCATATATACAATAACCTTCTAGTGGTACGAAACATGATATAAACTACTATAAAAATATTTGGGATAACCAAGAAAAGACATACCTCTATCTTTAATTACAACTTCCGTGTCTCTTTCCACAAAACGATGTTGGGCACCACTAGATCAAAAAATGCCCTATAATGAGATTGCACCCATTCCATAGTTCCAGGGTAGTTGAATAAATTGATTCAGAAGAAACTAAATTCAGAGCGTATAGTTATCTCTCAGATAAAATCCCCAAAAGAATGTTGCAGTCCTGAATAACTAATCATGGACCTTATTATATCTAAAAGAGTCTTATTCGTTCTTGTCCTATACACTATTCCTAAGTAAAATAACCGATATAGCCAACTGGGATACAATCCCAGCCTCCAATAAATGATTGCTTAACTCTCCCAAGAGCTACACACACCCAAGATCAAATCATAGAGTTTGGATTGGTTTACCTCACCTATGATCCACCTTAGTGATATACACTTTGAACTGGTCAAAAGTTTCAAACATATAGTGCATAAGGTAAAAATAATCATACCTTTGAGTAATCATCAATGACATTAATTAAGTACTCATAACTACCTCTTTGACTAGATAGTCATAAAATCACATAAATTGAAATATACCATTTACAAAACATATTTGGCTCTTTAGCTTTGTGCCGTGAAGGTCCATTTGGTTATTTTACTTTCTAATTTAAGATTAAAAGGGCCTCAATTTCTAAGAAACTCAATTGTCTATTCAAAATAGCCTTTGAATTCCTCTTAGAATAAAATAACCTGAGCATAAGTGCCAAAATTCATGTTTGTCTCAACTAAGAAGGAAACTTTCTCTTAAATGATACACCCACAAATATTATTCTTTTTTAGAGTTTAGCAGTGTTGGTTATATACAACTTATAATGTATAAATTATTTTTCAATGTACCAATATAGATAAAATATATCCAATTTTATAAAATTATTGAATATTTATTCAGAACTAATTTAGAAAACGAAACCACTTTTCAAAACACAAGTATACTTAATAATTTACCTCCATTATCTTTATATCTTCATCATAATATATAAAGATATTGCACCTCTAATATAGTTGCCTTATTTTAATATTCCCCATAATTAGGAAAATTTCTCTTTTAAGTAATTGCTCATTTACCTGGAATCCATACCACTAGTTGCAATCCTGATTTGTTGTTCGAGGGTCTACACATGAGGTTATATTAGATGGACCATAAATCATGCATTTTATTTTTGAGAGAAAAACCATTACCGTGTCCTTTTTCTTGCAGAGCATGGAAAATTGGACACATTTCTATAGAAATTCTAACGATTTGTAGTGAGAATACATATTCTTTGGATATTTTCAATACTACCGAGGAATAAAAGATTTCTTAACCCCAAACCGTTGTACTTAAGACTTAATTGTACCTCTTACTTACTTTTCAAGATATATGTAAAGCTCTTATCTACAACTACCCATTATATCCAAACTAAAGAGTCACTTGTTCAATCATTGGTGAACATCATTTGAAGAACACGATTCTCACTTCAGCGTCCTCAACTAACACCGGTGTTTGTAAATTCTCATCAATACATTCTATAAAATAAAACCAGTACACATATAACTTCCTCATTTGGGCACTTAACATATATAACACTTGATTTTAAATAATTAAAATAAATTTTAAAATATCATGATTCTGTGATTATTACCATCCGTTTGGGGGCTAGGCAAAAGGATGCGAGAATTTAATCACATCACAATTTGAAAACATTTATGGGAATCTTAAGTTAAATAATTTTATTATCCTTTTAATTTATAACAATGTACAATTTATTTTCAGCCCTTATGTGTTACTTCATTTACAACTATAAGACTGAAACCAGGAAGAAGAAATTGAGTTCATTTTTGAAATCTTAGGATAATCATTGAAAAAATTAATTTTCAGTTAAAATGCAAGAATTGGTTCAATTAAATTTAATGTAGCATCCCTCCACCGCTAATTAAAAAACTAATCTCGTCGGACATCCTAGTTCCCTTATGAAGTGATATTTCTCGTTGGGAGCTGAAATCATCCCACCCACAAGAAAATATATTTTCAAATTTCATTATATTATTCGGACAATCAAGGAAACTTGTGTCCAATATAATTAATAGCTATCATCTTTTGGTCCTATAATTAATGACACTGACTCCATTAAGGAGGATATCATTAATTTTATTTTTGTATTCCTCGAATCTAACTCTGCTCGTGAAGAACTTCCTCATTGGGGGGACCTAGCTAACACATAATCAATTCTTGGAACTATCACTTAAGTGTCTTTAGAATACCAAATGTTTTGATTAAATTCATCAACTAGAAGGCCAGACCGGAGTTGACATGAGAAAGTAATCACATCAAATTCTTAAAGACACCAATGGTGACCGTGGGATTGATGAGAAAACCTCTCTCCCACTTAAAATTTTAAACTCAAGGGTATTTTGAAAAACAATTCATTATATTCTAAGTGCCCGAATTAAATCCTTGGCAATTTCTAATTTTCTTGTAAAAATTTAATTACCTGATCTGACTATTTTAATTTTCCAAAAATAAAACCATTTGTAAATTAAAATAAAACTCGAAGATCTTTAATAGTTTATACCTTAAAATTAATTACCTGATTAAATTCGATTTATAAAAGAATATATAAAAATGGATTTTTTAGAAAAATCGTGATCTTTACGAATCTCAAAATTAAATTCATGTTGTCCATAAAATTGGGTGTTCCTAGTTAATCAATTAATTAGCATACGGGATTATGCAACATAATAGTAAAGAGACACACGAAAATATAGAAAGAAATTAAAATAATAAGGAAAAAAAATTCTCATATCCATCATGGCAAAAATCTTCCTTGAGTTGAGTCCATGTGGGTCAATAACTCCTTTGAAGAGTCGATCATGTGTTAGACTTATTGAATATTAGAGTCCCAATAAATCTTTGGTCAAAGGATTATGATAACGAATAACCTCTTGAATAATCCTTTATGAAAAAGAATTCTATAGAGAAAATAATTTTTGAATAGCACATGCAAAAAACTTGCACCTCAAATTATTATGCCCGACTACCCCAACCGCTATAGCAGTGATCACCCCCATATCAGTGACATCCAACCCCTATAGTGATGAGTAACTTCCTATATAGTGGTTTGGTGCAGCCTCTATAGTGGAGGTACCCAAGAACGGTCCACTAAAATATCTTTTTCTTATCTTCTTCTTTCTATTTTTATTCCGTTCTTTATTCTTCTCCAAGTTCTTGAAACCACCATGAAAGGACTCTAAGCTGACATAGAACCCATGGAACACCTCCAAGATCAAACCCGAATTCAAAATTGGAAATAAAAATTTACATCCTCTCATATTCTCCTCCAAATACAATGATTAAATAAAATAATTAAATCCCTAATTATTACAACCAAATTGAATCTAGGAGTAAAAAAAACTATCGATATACCACCGTAGGATCCATTCACACAAAATACATTCATGTGATGATGATGGAAGGGATATAATCATTCACATCCTACAAAGTCATGTTTATACAAAATATACACATCCATGCACATATATCTAATAAACCACCTTGGGTTGGACACCATTTATCTTTTCAAAACACGATCAATATATAACTAGGTACTCTAATACCAATAGTTGGGAAATGATATTTAAATTTAAAATGAGGAAAAATTGAAGCCAAAGAACTTTGATTAATCATGCATTGGAAAGAAAAATAATAACTAGGCGTCAAGAATAAACCTAGGGTTTTTAAAAACAATACCAAAAAGGATCTTGTTGTGATCCTTATGAGGAGAATAAGGTTAAAGAAATTGAAGATTTTGATGGTCTCCTAAAACCTTACAAGAATAGTCCGAATATTATGACACCCCGTATATTTTAATAATTGTGTTGATAAAGTCTATTTATTAAATTTATATAGGTTGTTAAAATAATTATATATCATCCTTAGCATGAAATAGGAAACACTGGATAATGAAAATCCAAAAAGAGTACGACATGAATAACATAAACTAATCATAAATAACCGAGAGGATTCAATCATCACCACTAACTAAAATAAGGAGTAATATTATTTGGTAAGGATATCCCAAAATAATCACGTGGAAAAACTATCTCTACTACCTCCAGCATAACATAACCTAAAATTGAGTACAAAGTCTAAGCGATAAAATAAATCTCGCATCACTTATACATGATAAATGAATATAGTAGTAGTTTCAACACCTATGTCTAAAAAATAGTGATGTGGTGATGACTAGAATGGGTGACTGGAAGCTCGAGTGAGAGGAAGCTAAGACCGATAGGCTAGATCACTTGGAATAATGTGATGGGTTAAACTTACCGTACAAGATAAACGTTACGCAAGTTTAAGTAATAAAACTGACAATCATTTTTATAAATAATAAATTAAATGTTATTTAATTATCGATTATACCCACCCTTGCTGGTGTTAAATCTTCATAACATGCATCTTATGAACCTATATAAAATTCTATAAGTTCTCATTAATGACGAGATGGAGAGTATACACAACACCTATAATACTATTATCGAGATTTACCTAAAAATAATTGCATATTCTCAATATACCATTATACAAAAATCAGGACTAGACCCCCTAATTTTTGGGTCACTAGTACACCAAATCAACTGTGATTAGGCCCCATTTATATGGTGCCACTAGCACGTATGTCCGTCATTTTATAGATGACACGAAAAAAACAAACCGACATACCCCTCTGCCCACCTCTATAATAAAATAATCGGCAAACCCATGTCTCCACCTCCATAATAAAATAACCGAAACACCCCTTACCCGCATCTATAATGAAAACAAAAAATGTAGAATAACCATGACTCTAACCCCAGTCACTCAATAAAATGAAGTATCCATACATGACATAGTTCAGCGTATTATCGTACATGATACCTAATCGATTCCTTTGTTTGGATAAATATTAAATTCCATATTTTTAGCTTTACATCCTCCTAATATATTTAAGAATAATACCAAGTATAATCATAACCGGAGGCTAACTCCAAAGTCAAACTTTGTATTTTAACATTTCACATGCTACGATTCATAACCGGAGGCTAAGTCCAAAGTCTAACTTTGTATTTTAACATTTCACATGCTACGATTCAAAGGGAGGGTGTCCAACATATATATAGTTCTGATAATGTCCAAATATCAATAGTAGTATAACACCCATCAATTGATAATTCCTTATTTCCTTAAAGGAATTTCCATTAGCATTGTCTGAATTTCTAGAGAGTGTTTAATCCTTTATAATTACATATTATAGAGAATATATAATTTTAAAGTCTTTGACAAAATTTCTAACTAAGAGAGGGGGATTCACATAGCTATAATTCACTTTTCATACCATACAATAAGGGTATGAATTCAAGTCCAGTTCAAATTATAAGAGAGAGAATTACATTTTTCTCTAATTCAAAAATTTCTACAACAAAGGTGTAAATTTTTAATTCAATCTCAAGGGATAAGAAACACACATTTAGTCTCAAAAATTTCTCATTACTTGTGAAAGTGTCATTTAAATCTTAATCTATAATGTAGAATTAAGAATATTCTTACGTGAACTTAAATGAATTGTAATTCGACATATAATTGCAGGAATTCTTATTTTCAATTGCTCATGACACATGCCATAATTGAAAACATAATTATAAAATGATTAGTCCTACATGGTTTCTAATTAAATTTCACAATTTACAAAACTTATGTGTAGGTAGAAGTTACCACTTATAAGAATGAGAGGAGAGACTAGTTTTTTCTTGCCTCTAAGTTGAAAATGGAGAATTTGGCGGTGAGAATCCAATCCTATGTTTGGGAATTCCTCTTGATTCATCATTCTTTCCTTCTTTTTTGAATTCTTACTTCTTCTTGATTGAATCCTTTTTTTAATCTTCTTATCCTTATAATCAGGTTTCTAATGGTGTTCTTGGTATGGGAAAATGATTAGGGTTATTTCTGTAGAAGATGGGGAGGTTATTTAATCTACCAGGCCAGTAGACCTCGCAGAGTGTCCCGTAGCCCTAAAAGGGTGCGAGGGCGGTCCCCCCAACATGAGCTCCCCCTTTTATTTTATTTTATCTTTATTTTAAACCCAAGAAATTAATTTATTTCTCTAAATTGTTTACAACACACAACTTATCCAATTAAATCTTAGTTTATCTTACTTGTTCCCCAAGTTGGTCTCAATTTATTTATTTATCCTTGTGTTCAATTATATATTACCATCCCAACAACAACCATAATTTTCTTATGTAAACTAACAACGCCCAAATAAAATATGTCCCAATAATTAAACTTATTCTCAATTTACTTAATAATCATTAAGTCCAATTTAAATCATTTCCATTAAAATCAAAACAACTAAAGTAATTCGAATCATTCTTACTTTAAATTAATTATCTATTAAATCCTCAAAATTATGGGATATAACAATATTCCCTTGTAACAAAAAGAATATTTTCCTCCGAAATCACAAATAAAAGATATGTCTGTCTCAAAATAATTGTGGGTTTTGTTGTCTCATAAAATCCTTACGCTCCCACATGGACTCATACTCAATATGGTAATTACATTGCATACGTACTAAAGGTATCTCCTTGGAATGCAATTTTTGAACCCTCATATCCGGTATTATCACTGCCTGCTCACTATCACAGCCATCCAAAGATAACTCGATCTTACCCAAATCAATGTGATGATAGGCAGTCCTATGATGTAAAAACCGACGAAGTAGGGACACATGAAACACATTATGTATGCAGTCAAGATGGTCTAGAAGTGTTAAACGATACGCAACCTTCTCCACCTTCTTCACAATAATAGAAGGCCCAATGTAATGTGGCCACATATTCCCCTTCTTTTCGAAATGCATAAGACCTTTCATATGGGAAACTCTAAGTAAATCTTCTTCCCCTACCTCAAGTTCTATAGGCCTCCTATTTATATTTACATAACTCTTGTATTTATCTCTTGTTGTCTTAATCCTCTCTATAATTAACATAATTTTCTATGTCGTCTCCTAGACAAATTTTGGCACCAAAAGTCTACACTCACTCTAGTCCAATCAATATAAAGAATATCGACATGACAACCCATAAAGTTCCCTATAAGGTGCCATTGAATTGGACTTCTGATAACTATTTCTATATGCAAACTCCACCAATGGTAGGTGTACGTTCCAATTACCTTTGAAGTCCATCACACATGGTCTAAGCATTTCTTCCAACACCTTATTTACTCTCTTTGTTTGTCCATCTGTCTGTGGATGGTAAGTCGTACTAAGGTACTACTGAGGCCCCATAGTCGTTGAAAACTCTCCCAAAAATGTTCCATAAGGGTGGAGTCCCGATTAGAAATAACCGATATTGGTATGTTGATGAATCTCAACAACATACAACCGGGCTAGCTGCTTAGTCAAATAAATGATAGGTATGGTAAAAAAGTGTGCCACCTTCATAAGGCCATCAAATATTACCCAAATGTAATCATGTTGTAAGGGCATCAAAGGTAAACCCACCCCATAATCAAATCCATGCATTTATTATCCCACTTTCCCTCGAGAATAGGTAGAGACGAAAGTTTATCAAACGGCTTCTGATGTTCCACTTTCACCATTTGATAGGTGGTATATCTCGATAAAAACTATACCACATCTCGTTTCATACCGGCCCACCAATACTATAACTTTATATCTTGTTACATTTTATCCCCACCCAAATTTACCATCAATCGTGAATTATGAGTCTCCTCCATGATTTCCCGTTGTAATTCTTCATCTGAGGGTACTACTAATCTACTCTTATAATGTAAGCCACCATCATATCCCACCAAGAATAAAGGCACCCTGGTAGTGAGAAGTTCTATTGCATTCTCCTTGCATACCGCATCATGTGTTTGTATTCGGATCACTCGTATCAAAATCTCTGGAGTTCCCATGAGCATTCTTATAATGTCAATTGTCAACTCAATCATCTCCACTAACCCCCACATGGATAGCTAAAAAGATGATGAGCTACCATTTATCCATCAAATTAATGTGTCTGCTACAACACTAGGCTTCCACGGATGATACTAGACCTTGAACTAATAATACTTTATGAACTCAAATGGTCTCATATTCAGATATTTATGTGTGAATAAATACTATAAACTCTTGTGATTGTTGAAGAGTAAATTTCTCGCACAAAGGTAATGCATACATACATGAAACATAAATATAATGGCCTTCAACATTAAGAAATGAGTCGGATAATGAACCACATGTAGATTCATATTTTGAGGCGTATAAAATTGAATTGTACTCTTTTATAGGTATCCCACCTAGTCCATGTAGAGAAGCATCGGTATAGACTAATAACTCCACTTCACTCCTAACTACAAGAACTGGAGCAAAAGTCAGCTTCTCTTTGAGAGTATCAAATGCCTACAGACACTTCTCACTCCAAAATAAGGGCATGCCATTTTTTATCAACTCAGTCATCAACCTTTCTATCTTTATGAAACCACGGACGAAACTCCTTTAATAATCAATCAAACCTAAAGAGCCACAGACCTCATTAGGTGTTGGGGTTATCCCCAATCTAAAACGACTGACACCTTAATGGGATCCACTGATAATTCCTTCTCCGAAATAACCTGCCCCAAAATCTTCACCTTCATATTTCAAAACTCACACTTGGAGAACTTCACATAAATATTATGATCCCTCAGTATCTGTAATGCAGTTCCTAAGTGTCTGCCGTGATCCTCCTCTGTCCGTGAGTAGATCAAAATGTCATCAATGAAGATTATGATGAAATGATACAAATACGTTCAGAACACCCTATTTATCAAGTCTGTGAATACTGTTGGGGCATTAGTCAACCCAAAAATCATTACTCGGAACTCATAAGACCCATAATGACTGAAAAAGGTTATCTTCGGCACATCCTCTTCTTATCCCCTCAACTGATGATAAATCGAATCACCAATCAGTCTTGGAAAATAAATATGATTCCTTCTACTAATAAAAACATCACCAGTCCTCGATAATGGGCGCACCCCTAGGCGAAGTGCTACCATGGATAAAACCATGCTCTAGCAACTTTAATATGATCTCTAAGATCTTTCATCTCCACATGGGCTATACAATACGGTGATCTAGCCATCAATTTCATGATCGATGATAAGTCTATAACTTAATCAATCTCTATACTAGGTGCTAAACCCAAAATCTCATCAAACACATCAGAAAACTCCTGAACAACTGGGACTATATGTAGAGTGACTATTGTCTCGTCATGGGTATCCTTATTATTAAAATATAAATGTGAAATAGACCCACCCTTCAATCGAGGAAGAGTGGATAAATACATCTCTTAACTCGATAAAAAAAATATAATATCTCTACCTACACTATCGATCTGAGATCGATAGTTACACAATTCATTCATCCAAAAAATCACTTCGTATGTGTGTGTATCTAAAACTAACAAATTGGCTATGAACCATAACCTATCGATATAAATGCCTATCGCACCAAAAGTTTTGTGAATAAGAGTTCATATGCCTATCCAAGTACTATAGATAAAATCAAGCACATGGAGTAAGAATCGCCCCCCAAATACCCACAAAATGTCGTGCAATAAAAGAATGTGTAGCCCTATGTCGAATAAGACCCTTTCTATAGTTCCATGGATAAAAAATATACAATTAACTTCCTGAATAGGCACTTATTCATCCTCGAGTCCCACCTAATAGACCCTATCATATTGCAACTGAGGATGAAAATTGCAGCTGGTGGTGCCAAAAGTGTCACCGGTGTCTACTTCCCCAGGGTTATAAGAAAAAGACTTGGTATATTTTATTGCCTCCACTAATACTGGTGATAATTGGTCCTAAATATCTATTTCCCTTGGCCCTGCCTATATTGGCCCTGACCAAATTGTCCTTATAGGAAATACTTCTTCACGTGGCTACTTCTACCACACTTTAAGAAAGCCAATGAAGACTGTCCCTGACGAGTCTCGCCCTGCCTCTCCTGCTACTATTGTTTTCCTTGTCCACTCTATTGAGGTCTTTACTGATTGGGATAAAATAGCTTCCATGACCTTTAGCCTTATTGGGTCAAAACTCTCTTTCAGTCTCCGTCAAATCCTCCTCTATCATTTGCCCACTTTTTTTTTCGTAACTCACAAACTTCTTTTTATGCCTTGTACAGTCTTTACAAAACATAAGTGAAACGTCCACTATCTCAGTATACGTAGTGTATGCTAGGTTTGCCTTCAAAATTTGTCGTATAGGGTAGACGAGACCCTTCATAAACATCTAATCCAATTTTTCTCCATATTCACATCATCTGGAGAAAACAACAACAAATTGGTAAATTCCTTCTGATACTCTGTAACAGTACTAGTCCCCAGCTGGATTGGAAGAAACGTCATCTTCTTCTGTGTCCGAATAGACTTGGTATATGCCAACTGATTCCACTAGTTGGTAGTAGTCGCACTCTCCCACCATTGTAGAGCATCATTAATTAAATAAAAGTGGCGAGAACATGCTTTTGCACATCCGTGCATGACAACATCCTTAGGTGGCGCTCAATATCCTAATGCCACTGTCGTGCCATTCGCGGACTTGTTGGACTTGAGAATGTTAGTGGACTATTCTTCATAAATTCTCCTCTAATGTTCTCCCAATCTACTATGGGATCTCGTGCCACTAGTTGTGGTTCCTTAAGTGGTCTCTCCTATCAACTCGTGGCTAACCCTTCCTATACTACATGGGATATCAACTTTGATAGATGCTGAGATCCAAAAATGAACTGACCATGAGCATCTGAAGCTAATACTAGTGGTGTTAGTGGTATCGATGCAACTAGTGGTGCAGGTAGTCCTACTGCTACTGGAACTATCTAGGTAACACGTGTAGCTATACAAGTCTTTATCTTGGGTGCCATCTAAAATATGAGACGTGAATATTATTAGTACTAATGAATATACTATAAGAATACAAAGAAGTGAACGTATCAAAGAATGAGACACAGACGAATATAATGGATCTATAGGACCTAAGACCATGCTCTGATACCAACTATGACAACTTGTATATTTTAATAATTAGGTTTATCAAGTCTTTTTAGTAAATCAATACAGGTTGTTAAAATGAATATAAAACATCCTTAGAATGATAGAGGAAACAATGGATAATGATAATCCAAATAGAGTACGAACATGAATAATCTCAAATAATCCTAAATAAATGAATGGAGTCAGTTAACACCACTAACTAAAATAAAGACTAATACTATCTAACAAGGATATCCCAAAATAAATACATTCTGAGATAGTCTCTACTACCTGCAACATAACACACCCTATAATAAGGAACAAAGTATAAGAGATAAAATAAACATCACATAACTTACATATAATAATTAAAGATAGTAGTATGTTCAACACCTACATCTCAAAACTGGTGATGACTGGGTGCTCGAATGAGAGGAATATAAGCCTAATGCACTGGAGTACCTGGAACAATGTGAAGGGTCAGGCCCACCGCAACTAAATAAAATCTACGAAACTCAAGTTCTAAAACTAACAATCATTCTTATAAATAATAAATACACAATTCTTTAATTAACTCTTATACCCCACTCTTACTTGTGTTAAATATTTCACAATATGTATATTATGAATTTATTCAAAATTATACTAGTTCTCGTTAGTGAGGAAATGAAGAGTATACACAATACGCACAATACTATAACAGACATATGTCTCCAAATAATTATATATTATAAATAAGCCAATAAACAACCATCTATTATGAGGTCACTAGCATGTAAGTCCATCATTTTATAGATAGCACACAAAAAATAAATCGACACACCCCTCTGCCAGCCTAGATAATAAAATAACTGGCACACCCCTCTACCCATGTCCATATTAATATAGCCGGCTGACCCTTCGCCTGCGTCCATAATAAAAAGAAAAAATATAGTATAACCATGAATCCAACCAGAGTCACACAACAAAATAAACTATCCATACCGGACTTACTTTATCGTATTAGCCTACACGATCTAATAAATTCCTTTCTTTAGATAGATATTAGAATTCCATATTTTTACCTTTACATCTTCCCAGTATATTTAAAGGGAATATTAAGTACAATCATAATTGGAGGCTAAGTTCTAAGTTTAAGTTTTCATTTTAACATTTTACATGCTACAATTCAAGGGGGGGGGTGTACAACATATAGGTAGTCCTAATAATGTCCAAATATCAATGGTAGTCTGACACCCATCAATTGATAATTCTTAATTTCCTTAAAGAATTTTCACTAGCATTATATTAATTTCACAAGTGCGTTTAATCCCGGGGTATTCACATGGCTATAATTCGGTTTTAAACAATTCTACAAGGATATGAATTCGAGTACAATTACAAATATAATGGGGATTATTACTTATTTCTTTAATTTAACAATTTCAAAAACAAGGATGCCAATTCCTAATTCAATCTCAAGGGATAAGGAACACACATTAAGTCTCAAAATTTCTTATTACACATTATTACCTAAATTGGCATTTTTAATTATTCATAACACATTTCATGATTGAAAACATAATTTAAAAATGATTAGGACTACTTGGTTTCTAATCAAATTTCAGAATTTAAAAAACTTATGTGAATGTCGAGGTTACTATTTATAAGCATGAGAAGAGAGAGTAGTTTTATCTAACCTCTAAGTTGTATAATGAAAATTTGGCAATGAGAATCCAAGGTTTCTAAGTATGAGAATTCCTCTTGATTCTTCCTTTTCTTTTTTCTTTCCTTTCTTCTTTCTTTTTTCTTCTTTCTTCTTTCTTCTTGATTGAATCTAGTCTTTTCATACTTTTATGGTTTGTAATGGTGTTTTAATTTTGGAAAAATTAGGGTTGTGTGTTTAGAAAATATGGGAGGTTTAGAGTATAAGAAAGGAGAAAATGGAGTGTCAAAGTGATGAAAAATTAAAATTTTAGGTTAATTAAACAACTAGGCCAGCACACCATGCGAAGCGACCCGCAAGTGCGTCCCCTCCACATGCTCTCTCCTTTTTTATTTTATTTTAAAATCCATAAAATTACTTAATTTCCCTTAACTGTTTACAACTCTTAACTTTGACAATTAAACTCTAGTTTTCCCTACTTATTCCACAAGTTAGTATTAATTTACTTCCTTAGACTTGAGTTCAATTGTATATTACCGGCTTAACCACAACCATACTTTTCTTTTTTAACAAAAGAGGGAAAGGACCATCAGATGTTTATTATGAAATGGAGGAGAAAAAGCCTCTCCCAGGGCAAGAAAGAGCAATACTGAAATTCTTAAAAGAAATTGAAAATGACCCTAAACTTCGGGGTTAATTTTGCATTTTACCCTATCTAATAAATCCTTAAAATTATGGGGTATTTGAATTTTTGTTTTAATATTCTAGTACATGATCCACCCAATGTAAGCCTTGTGTGTGGGCACTCTTGGAGATGGCACCATGGTGAAATATGAGATGAATCATTTTATCTCTCCTAACCCATTCATAAAAATGTGAATAGTGTTTTTCTCTTCGTCTCTAACCCTCCATAATGAATCATTAACATAAAACCCTAGCTTACACCAATATAAATAGGTATAACTCATGGGATTTATCTAAACCGAGCTTCCAAAGAGTTTTGTACTTACTACTTGGGTACTGGACTTTATTAGGGATCCAATATAAATATTTAAATTGGCTTCCAAATAAGAACTCAGAAATCCCAATTATAATTACTATAATTATTTCCTGTATTTCTTTAGTCGCGATTAGTTCCACTAAATAATCATGATTGCACTCTATAGGTGGTAAAAATCCTACTGGTAGTTAGTCAACACAATTAAAGCTCAGCAAAGTAAAAATATGCACAATCATACAAGAGTACAATACATACGTGGTTCGACAATGTGCCTAAGTCCACGATGTATTTCTCTCTTTCTATTGATTTATATGCCCTCTTTCCACAGGGTAAGGGTTACATTTATAGAGAACAAAAAGAGGTTAAGCCATATGAGACCACCCGACCTTAGATAGATATCACAACATGTTTGGTTGTATCTAATTTTGATAAATCTATTGATTAGACTCATTCCGTCCTTATCTGTAAGGCACTAAAACGTGATTAGGAATGTTAATTATATGATTAAGTATAAGTTATAAGTTTGTGAGGGGTGTTAAACATGTTAATTATCATATTTGGGGGATGCATACTCATGTGATATATGTGTTGGTTGCATTAGATGTTAATCGAGATTATGATCGGGGATGACTTGTTTAAATCATATGATTAGTTATGTGGGTAAATGCAATATGAAAATATGTTTTTCATACATCATTATGATTATAAAATCCAGCCAATATATTGATCCGAAATTGGTAATGTTTGGTCGCCAAATGTGAAAGTTATGAAATTTTGAGTAAATTATTACTCTTATGTTCGAGCCACATTAGGCGTACTAATTTTATGATTTTTGGAAAACTCAAAATATGAAAGTTGTAGATATATAAGTTATCTACGCGTAGACGCAAAGTGCGAGTAAATCGTGGCCCTTAATGGTGAGTTATGGTAATTTTACAAGATAGGACAAATCGATCATTAATGGTATTATCCTATTAGACCCCTTGCTCAACCAATGGCACAATACCACCTTAAATTGGTCACATAGCCACGTTTTTATGCTTATAAGTCAGACTTGATCATATTTTTCATTTCCTATTACAAGATTGAGGAAAAAATATGCTTATGGAGAGAGAAAAAGAAAGTTAAAGAAGAAATCCTTTGAAAAATTACCATAAATCGAGGAATTCTCGAAAGGTAATTACTTCTTTATTAAAGTTAGTCACATGGATGATTTATACTTTTGGTATGTTTTTGTTTCTAATTTGGTTAAAGATTTTAATGATACCCATTTTGCCAAATTGAGTTAAAACAAGGATGGCATAAGAGCATACGTGAGGGCTTGTGCTAGGATCGTAATTGTTAACTTTAAACTCACAGTTTTGAATTTCCTTCTCATTAAGATTTTTACCGTAGGAAATTCATATATATGATGTGTGTATATACTAAAACATGTTTAGTATATGTTTACATGATAGATACGCAAGGTAGAGGTGATATATGCTTAAAAAGGTTAAGTTATGCTTTAATGTTCCGTTCTTACCTAGTTGTGCTAAAAATGGCACAAATCATGGAATACTTATTGAAATCAAATGATTCCAGTTGGATATTAAAATAGACTCATATATATATATATATCCAAAAATAATGTAAAAATACCAAGAAATGAATCTTGGGTGACATTTTGAAGTTCAGGTATAAAATTTGTCCCAAAAGTGTAATTGCGTCTACCAGGTGTTCGACGCTTTTCTTGACGTAGCAAATGAACTCTAAAATTTATTCAAATTTGTTTTTATATTATTCAATATGTTTAACATATGTTTCCCTGATTTATTACCGAAGGGGAGGATATATATTCTTGAAAAATGTTAAGTTATGCTTTGATGGTCTACTTAGACCTAGATGTGTTAAAAGTGGCATAAATCATTTAATACTTGTTAAAATCAAGTAATTCCAATTGGAAATGTTAGAGAACATTTATTAGTATGATATACTTGAAGGGGAGAATAAAATACTTTCTGGTTTGGATTGGGGGCTGTGTTGAAGTTGATGTTTTGTTGTTATTTTTCTCCATAAATCATTTCGAAAAGGTTGTAATACAACGGGCATAACTTTGTCTAAAGAATTCATAATTTAATTCTGTAAATTGTGTCACAACCCTAATGAATAAGGTGCTATAGAATTGTGAAGTATCATATTTAATGACTTTTCGGTTATTTCATATTGACCAATTCATGTGTTGTATACTACGTTTAATGTGATTTGGTGTATTCAAATACTAATGATGTTGAATTGTTAGGTGGGGAAGCGGTTAACACTACCATACCAAGGGAATAGTTTTCTAATTAATCTTAGTACCAAATTCAAGGTGAGTGACATGTCCTATGAAATATAGATGCTTATATTTTCATATGGAATTGTGTAGTTAAATACATGTGTGGTGATGCTTATAGAGTGATGTGGTGTTATGAAACAGATTCATATAATTAAAATTGTTAAATGATGTTATTTAATGTTATGGAACGAGGTGGGACATCTATCTAATGTTAAGGACTGTGGTGGGTCCTATGGATGCAGCGGCCCCATTGATCCAACTTAATGGTTTGTTGTACTCGGGCCTAATAATGGGATGTTGTATCCCCATCAACTGGGAGTTAATTGGACTGCGGGTCCAGGCTTGTGAGAGTTATACAATTCATGTTGGGTCATAACATCAGAAAATAAAAATGATTATTCAAATTGGTTATATGTGTGGTATATTTTCATTCACTAATCTTGTATTTCTTACACTCCTATAATGTTATATTTCAGGTATGCCTATCATTTGGAGTTCACTGCCAAGTTAGGATCATAAAACGGGGGAGTGACGGATATTTAATATGGGTTGAATATCAACATGCTTTTTTGGTAAATGTTAAACTAAAGAACTTTTGTATTGAAAGTTGATTAGAACTTATAAACTACATGTTAAGGTAGTTATGTTTTCATCCAAACATGGTTTTTAAAAAGAAAAAAAATATGGTGTTATTTTCAGAGAGAATTAAAGTAAACTATTGATTAAGGGAGTTTATCTCTAAATAAAATGTTGATTTTTAGTTAATTATGTGGGGGCGCGACAACATGGTATCAGAGCATTGTTATTAGGTTCTGGATAGTGTGTCAGGGTCTAGATTGGCAGTGGACGTAGATTCTATTTTGAGTCTTAAGTATTTGGTTTCAAGGGATACATTTAAGTATGTTGGATTCCTGAGGCGTGGACACCAAGGGTTTGTTATTATGTTTTAAACTGGATTTGTTGACTAACATCTGTCACATATACAGATATATTATTGTACGTAATACGAAATGCAAGGATCTTGTAGGAAAGGAAATAAGATGTTAAACTTTATTCGGGGATGACAGCGAATACATATATTTTAATATAAAGCATTGCATTATTTTATATGTTGTATAGAAAAATGTGTAATTTAAGGGAAAATTTTAATGACACAACGTGCTATACAAATTGTGAACTATTGGAGGTGATCTCTTCCTATGCTAGTATATGGGGATTTAAGTCGTGTTACGTATATCATTATGAATGGATGCACTCCTCATCTGTAGAGGATAGTGATGTATGAGAACATATATTCCATTAAAGGATGGAAAGTGAAAAGAATTATGGTTACATGATTATGATGAGACATAAATTGTTGGAGTGTGAAAAAAAATGAAGATTCACATAGTAAAGGTTAAATGAGAGGGTTAGTAGTTGTATATGTTTGTATTTAATATGTGAAAAGGTATAAAATTAAATAACTAGTCGATATATCACAAATGATCAGAATATGGGTTCATAGTAAATTATTACAACTACAATAAAAGAGTAATGAGAGTTGAGATGTACGTCTTTAATAGCATGAGTACATATAGTGGATATTACTCTTATGATGGTTTGAAAATCTTATATGAATAGTAAAGTTGAGATAAGGTGTTAAAGAGTTGGAAGTTTAAAAAATATTGAGGAGTCCTTTTAAGAATATGTGTTGTGGACGAGTATGGGAAAGATGTTAGTCAAGTTTAATAATTACAATTGGGTTGGGTGAATATTGAGTTGAATTTGTCATTGTGCGTGTGTGTTACAACTAAGAGTAAGTGATATAATTATTATGATTAACATTACACGGAGTCACCAAGAAGTATGTGTAAGGAGAATATGCTATGTGAGATACCATAATGTGATACATTAAGGTATTTGTACAGGTTATTTGAAAGAAATAATACATATAATAATTAGAGAAGTATTATGGAGTTAGTAAGTATGGGTAAAGTTTTAAGTGGTGATGTTACGTTTAACATCCATGTTTAAAACAGGTAAGATGAGTGTATTAATGATGTTGCGTAAGACTATAATGTTAAGAGGATTGGGGTAAGATTATGATTGTAATGTTATTGTGTTGGATAAATGACTAGTTAAGGTCATTGTATGTTTAGTTAAAGAACAATCAAACGATAGTGAAAATAAGAATGTAGTGAGAAGTTACATTGAGTTCATAGTGCATGACTGCACAAGATACATGTAAGTGAATATGGAATATTGGTTAAAAGTAAACATTTGGTGAATGATTATTCATTATCGATATATGGAAAGTAGTGAGGCTATGTTTAGATTAAGGATCATAAGAACGACATTTAACACACTCTAAAATTTTAGAGATGATACGGGTAGTAGTCCAAGTCGAACACATGAATTTGGTATTGAATGAAAGATGAGAAGATGTCGTGTAATAAGTTAGTATTGTAATATAATGTTTATCAATTGAAGTATTGAATGGAAGTTAGAGAGATGAACTAAAAGAAGTTAGTCTTGTATTAGAATATTTATTATTTGAAATGTTATACGATGATAAGAATCGACTATATGAATGAAGTGAGAAATGTACAAAATGATGTTTGGTTTACTAAGATCCTTTACTCATTGTTAATATAAGAGGATACGATCGATAATCTATTACGTGCGAATTTTTTACATACGTATATAAAGGTATGGAATAATATATGAGTTGGGAATTGACTTTCATTGATAAGAAATTACTAGATGATTATCCTTAAGTATAAATCATATAGACACTTATGTGTTGATAGCTCCTGGTTCTACACATTCTTTGTGTCTTGATTTATCTATTGAATCTTAATAAACCATTATCATCATTAGATTCTTGTTTAGCTATTATTACTCCAGTGTGGGAGATTTGATTTTATTGATAGGGTGTGTAGGGAGTGTATGGTGCGAATAAATGAAAAGGAGTTATCGGTTGACTTACTACCTTTCAATATGTGTGTTTTTGATGTGATATTGGGTATGGATTGGTTATCCGCATATTATGTATGTTTTGATTGATTTAGAAGGGAAGTTATGTTTCGGTTACCGGGTGAACCCGAATTTAAATTTATTGGGGGACGAAATGTCACCTGCATATTGTTTTACATACCTTGCGAGAGAAGCAGTTATATCTTAAATTTTCTAAATGTGAATTTTGGCAAGACCAAAGTAGTATTTTTGGGGCATGTCATTATTGCTGATGGCAATTGTGTTTCTTGAAAAGAATATGGATGGAATTTATGAAGGATTAGGACTACACAATACATCACCATCGGGGTAAGGCTAGTGTTGTTATTGATGCTTTGAGTAGAAAATCTCTAGGACAGAGTATCTTGTATTTATTATATTCGAATTGACATGATGAGAGAATTTGCTTTAATGGGGGTGGAATTAACTTTGAATGAGGCTTGTGGAATACTAGCACATTGAAATGTTAGACCTACGCTGATAGATTGGATAAGACAAGCACAGACATGAGATATAGAATTGAATAAAGTTAGAGACAATATGAAAAAAAAGGTAAAGTAAATGAATTTTCTATTCGTAATGATGACATTGTTATGTATGATAACCGTTTGTGTGTGCCTAATATGCCTAATTTAAGGAGAAAGGAGGCCCATTTTTCTTTATAAGCTATGTATCCAGGAAGAGCAAAACTTTATAAAAATTTGAAACAATGTTATTGGTGGCCGGGAATAAAACACGATATTGTAGACTTTTTTGCTAGATGTCTGGTTGCCAACAAGTCAAGGCGGAGTATGAAAAACGTAGTAGTTTACTATTGTCCTCACCTATTCCTGAGTGGCAATAGGAATATGTTACTATCAGTTTTGTTATAGGTTTACCAAAATTATCATGAGGGTTTGATTCTATTTGGGTTGTCATTAATAGATTGACTAAGTTGACACATTTTCTTCATGTTAAAGATACTTATTCCCTGGATAGATATGTCAACATATATTTGGGTGAGATAATTAGATTGCATAGTGCACCTGTTTCTATTATCTCGGATCGAAATCCTAAATTTACTTCACACTTTTAGCCTAGTTTACAACAAGTTTTGGGGACTAAATTGAAATTTAGTACAACTTTTCATCCTCGGACTGATGGGCAGTCAGAGAGAATGATCCAAACACTCGAAGACATGTTATGAATTTATGTAGTAGAGTTCAAGGGAAGTTGGGATGAACACTTGTCACTAATAGAGTTACTTATAATAATAGTTATCATTTGAGTATTGAAATGGCTCCTTATGAAGCCATGTATGGGAGGAAGTGCAAGACCCCGGTGTTTTGTACCAAAGTATGAGAACGAAAAACTACTTGGGCCAAAAAGTGTGCAACTGAGTACTGAGAAGATAAATCTTATTCATAATCACTTGAAGGAGGTGCAAAGTAGACAAAAAGGTTATGTAGACAACAAAATAAAGGAATTGAAATTTGACGAAGGTGATCAAGTATTCCTACGTGTTTATCCTTCAAGAAGGGTTATGAGATTTGAGAACAAGGGCAAATTAAGTCCTTGGTACGTTGGCCCTTATGAAATAGTGAAACGAGTTGGAATCGTAGCTTACAAATTGGCTTTGCTACAAGAATTGTTTTCGATACACGATGTTTTTCATGTATCAATGTTACGTAAGTATGTGCCCGATCCTTCACCTATGTTTATTTCACAATCGATAGAGATTAAAGATGACTTGACCTACGTGGAGGAACCAATCGTTAAATTTAAATCGACAAAGTAGGTATTATGTAATAAAAACTATTTCGTTAGTTAAGGTAATGTGGAAAAGTTAAAATGTGGAGTATGCCATCTGGGAAAGAGGGAATAACATGAAGATGTAATATCCTCATCTGTTAGGTAAGTTCTTATGCGTTAAATTTCGGGGACGAAATTTTTATAAGAGGGGTAGAATCGTAAGGCCCTAAAATGTGATTAGGAATGTTAATTATATGATTAAGTATAAGTTATAAGTTATAAGTTATAAGTTTGTGAGGGGTGTTAAACATGCTAATTATCATATTTGGGGGATGCATACTCATGTGATATATGTGTTGGTTGCATTAGATGTTAATCGACATTATGATCGGGGATGACTTATTTAAATCATATGATTAGTTATGTTGGTAAATGCATTATGAAAATATATTTTTCATACGTCATTATGATTATAAAATCTAACCAAGGTGTGGGTCCGAAATTGGCAATGTTTGGTCGCCAAATGTGAAAGTTATGAAATTTTGAGTAAATTATTACTCTTATGTTCGAGCCCACATTAAGCGTACTAATTTTATGATTTTTGGAAAACTCAAAATATGAAAGTTGTAGATATATAAGTTATCTACGTGTAGATGCAAAGTGAGAGTTAATTGGGCTTTAATAGTGAGTTATGGTAATTTTACAAGATATGACAAATCAGTCATTAATGGTATTATCCTATTGGACCCCTTGCTCAACCAATGGCACAATACCACCTTAAAGTGGTCACATAGCCACTTTTTTATGCTTATAATTCAGACTTGATCATCTTTTTCATTTCCTCTTACAAGATTGAGGAAAAAATATGCTTATGGAGAGAGAAAAAGAAAGTTAAGGAAGAAATCCTTCAAAAAATTACCATAAATCGAGGAATTCTCGAAAGGCAATTACTTCTTTATTAAAGTTGGACACATGGATGATTTATAAACTTGATATGTTTTTGTTTCTAATTTGGTTAAATATTTTAATGATACCCATTTTTCCAAATTGAGTTAAAACAAGGATGGCTTAAGAGCATACGTGAGGACTTGTGCTAGGATCGTAAATGTTAACTTTAAAGTCCCAGTTTTGAATTTCCTTCTCGTGAAGATTTTTACTGGAGGAAATTCATATATATGATGTGTGTATATACTACAACATGTTTAGTATATGTTTACATGATAGATACCCAAGGTAGAGGTGATATATGCTTAACAAGGTTAAGTTATGCTTTAATGTTCTGTTCTTACCTAGTTGTGCTAAAAATGGTATAAATCATGAAATACTTATTGAAATAAAATGATTCTAGTTGGATATTAAAATAGACTCATATATCTATACTATTTCCGAAAATAATGTAAAAATACCAAGAAATGAATCTTGGGTGACAGTTTGAAGTTTAGGTATAAAATTTGTCCTAAAAGTGTAATTGCGCCTACCAAGTGTTCGACGTTTTGCTTCACTTAGCAAATGAACTCTAAAATTTATGTAACTTTATTTTTATATTATTCAATAGGTTTAATATATGTTTCCCTGATTTATAACCGAACTGGAGGTCATATATGCTTGAAAAATGTTAAGTTATGCTTTGATGGTCTACTTAGACCTAGATGTGTTAAAAGTGGCATAAATCATTTAATACTTGTTGAAATCAAGTAATTCCAATTGGAAATGCTAGAGGACATATATTAGTATGATATAATTGATGGGGAGAATAAAACACCTTCTGATTTGTCTTGGGAGTTGTGTTGAAGTTGAAGTTTTGTTGTTATTTTTCTCCAGAAATGAGTTGGAAAAGGTTGTAATAAAACGGGCATAACTTTGTCTAGAGAATTCGCAATTTAATTCTGTAAATTATGTCATAACCCTAATGAATAAGGTGTTATAGAAATGTGAAGTATCATATTTAATGACTTTTTAGTTATGTCAGATTGACCAATTGACGTGTTGTATACTACGTTTAATGTGATTTGGTGTATTCAAATACTAATGATGTTAAATTGTTAAGTGGGGAAGCGGTTAACACTACTAAAGGGAATAGTTTTGGTATTAATCTTAGTACCAAATTCAAGGTGAGTGACATGTCCTATGAAATATAGATGCTTATATTTTCATATGGAATTGTGTAGTTAAATACATGTGTGGTGATGCTTATGCAGTGATGTGGTGTTATGAAACATATGCGTATGATTAAAATTGTTAAATGATTTTATTTAATGTTATGGACCGAGGTGGGACCTCTATCTAATGTTAAGGACTGTGGTGGGTCCTCCGGATGCGGCAACCCCATTGATCCAACTTAAAGGTTTGTTGTACTCGGGCCTAATAATGGGATGTCGTATCCCCCATCAACTGGGAGTTAATTGGACTGCGAGTTGCATAATTCTTATTGGGTCATAACATTAGAAAAAAAATGATTATTCAAATTGGTTATTTGTGTGGTGTATGGTCATTCACTAAGCTTGTATTTCGTACACTCCTATAATGTTATGTTTCAGGTATGCCTATCGTTTGGAGTTCACTACCAAGTTAGGACCATAAAACGGGGGAGTGACGGATATCTAATATGGGTTGAATATTAACAAGCTTTTTTAGTAAATGTTAAACTAAAGAACTTTTGTATGTAAAGTTGTTTAGAACTTGTAAATTACATGTTAAGGTAGTTATGTTTTCATCCAAACATGCTTTTTAAAAAGAAAGAAAATATGGTGCTATTTTCATAGAGAATTACAGTTAAGTATTGATTAAGAGAGTTTATCTCTAAATAAAAGGTTGATTTTTAGTTAATTATGTCGGGGTGAGACATTATCTTTTTGAAGTGTGGTCGTTTCATGACATTAATGGACACCTGAATGTTGCCCGAGTGTAGCTTAATAATCCCCCATTATTTCCCCCAATGCTTTAAAGCTAGTTATGTGTGTAATGGTTTGCTCGATTTTGAAACTAGACCCTGCTTGTGATTATTGGCAAGGCTTAGTCATTTATAGGAGCTATGGTTGAAATATGTTTACACTTGTATTAGAGTTTGAAGGATCTCTATTCATCTCGTTAGACCTTAGATGGTAACTGTATAATTTAGCCAAATGTTTTTAAGGGTACGATGGTAAATGTGAGCCAAGTCATAAATTGGGGGCACACCGAGAATTGTTTTTCCCCACTATATCCTAAAAATGTCTATTTGGATCATTGTTTTCCCATTTTTTCTTCACATCATTCCAGATCTCCATTTGTGCCTTTATTCACTATAAGTTCACCTATTTCCCAAATTTATCATTTAAGAATCATTTTTATTCTTCATTCGGCTTCATTATCTAATTGTGAGGAGGATTTTCCCTACCAATAATAATATAATAGAGGGCTTTCTGAGTCATTACATCCCTGGATGGGTAGTTTTTGAGTTAGGCGATTATCCCCATGACTGTTACAACATCGAAGGGGGCCATTTGATGTTCACTCAATTCATTTCACATGCTAGCATCACCTTTTTCCCAAACCAACTCTTCCTTGAGTTTGGTGTGTTTTCTCATGTGGTTATTACCCAACGATTTTTGAACACTTTGATAATTGTTAATGGGGTCCATAGAACCAATGAACTGTATAAGACAAATCTTAGAATCCTAAAAATTCTCTACTACTATAAGTGGGTTATATCCATTAAGACCATATACTATCAAAAATCTGTGAGGGCCGATAGAGTCCTTGTAGTAAACCTATTGGATTCTAATAAGGACTATTGGTCCATAGTTTTGAAGTAAAGGACTTGGATCATTTACCCTTCATAAAGGGTGGTGAATCCTATAAGTTCCTTAGGTACACTAAAAGGGGACTTATAATAGGTCTAGTCTCAATTATAATTCTTCCCTCTTGTGCCCCCATAATTTGTTTAATTTTCTAATATTTTAACTCATTCAGAGACATGTCAATGTTGTTGACTTGAAAAAATCTTTGTCGTTCAGGCAACCTATAACTACTCTCGAATATTCTAGGCCGAATACATCCACCATTACTTCCTTCATTGCCAAACCAATTGACAGGGACACAGAAATCACCAAGGGGCTTGTAAGGCAAAATACTTCTTATGCGAGCTGTTAGGAATAATAACTTGTGATAGCCATTTAAAATGCGGAAAAAATTCATCCCTAAAGAACTTTGATTTATAATGCATTGAAGAGAAAAAAAAAGAACTAGGCTTATAGATTAAACCTAAGGTTTCAAGAATCCATACCATTGCGAATCATATTGTTATTTTCATGATGAGATAAAGGTATATGATTATCAAATTCCTGTTTTCCTCCTAGGTATCCGAAAAACCTTGACTAACCTTTTGTATGCTAGGATCTTCTAGTGTATGATCCTACCTAAAGTCAGGTAGGAAATTGAAGACCTTTTAATATGAAAACCCTTCCTTATGAGTGAGATATGGTGGTCTCTCTCAAGGCCTCTTCAAAAAAATCTAAATAGTGTTTTCTCTCACCCCTCTTAAACCCCCATGATGCATAATAATTCATTCAAACACCTTCCCACATCTATATAAATAGGTACAAAATATGGGTGGCTAAACTATGTTTCTTAAGAGCATGGGCCTGAGTACTTAGGTATTTGGACTACACCGGGAACCGAAGACAAATATATAAATTAGCTCCAATTTAATACTCAAAAATCCCAATTACAATTACTTTAATCATTTCCTTTCTTTAGTCAATTATGAATTAACTCAACTGAATAATCACCACTACACTCCAATTTAATTATCTCAGATATCACTCGAATATAATGAGGTCTTATTTGCAAAGTATATTATGTTACATAATATGATTCCCCACGTTCGGTATTCGATACCCGCCTGGTCAACTCAACTTACAGTTAATCAATTTTCACCAACATCTCAATTCCTTGATTCTCAAACTTAACTTATTTGCTACTACACCAGTGTTATAATATAATCTAGTGAACGAGGTTTACTTAGTGGAAAAAAATATATAAGTCTATAAAGGGTTATCACAATCCATGTTGTCGCTTGGACGTGGTTTCCTCCAAAATATGATCTCAGACCTATTTACACAA
This sequence comes from Sambucus nigra, assembly GCA_949130495.1. Lineage (NCBI taxonomy): Eukaryota > Viridiplantae > Streptophyta > Magnoliopsida > Dipsacales > Adoxaceae > Sambucus > Sambucus nigra. Next base: position 173,632,010 of record OX422211.1, read on the forward strand.
CTTTAACTCAATATATAGGGATCATTTGACCCAACATAAATCAGATAATACCAATAAAAATCAAAGTGACATTTTCCCAAGAATTCCAATCCTCATAATTCTCAAGATTCAGAATCTATGCACCCTTTGTAAATGGTGTGAGATTATCGGAGTCTAATCAAGACATTCCTTATACTCAAATCTCATGGGTGGCTCTGTTCAATACATTCCTGGGATGTACCGATCACAATCCACTGTTAAACTATTGGACAAGTTCTCGAACTATCATACAGGTTCTCAGAGTTTGAGATAAATAACTAGTATTACAGCGCAACTATTCCCATAGTATGTCAACTCCCTATCTAGGTTGTGAAAATTTCAATTGTTCTAGAAACAGAATTCGGATCTCCTAGTGATCAAACCAAAGCCACCTCACCGAAATTCCTACAAAAATATATTGACCAAAATTTCTACAATATATTTAAACCTGATAGAAGGCATTTTATAACCATGATTCTTATTTCAAAATGAGCTGACACACCTTTAGCAAAAAGTGACCATCATACATGGTTTTAAGAATAAAACCCCAATAATATCTCACTTAGTCTTAAAGTCATGTATCTAATTCGCAACCCATCTACACTGTAATTTGTTGTGTATTAGTAGAAAGACCAAACGGGTGTTATACGATACAAATTTGTAATAAACTTATCAGCCACTTGTTTGATTTTTCGAACTAGGTTAAACCTACACTTAATGTGTTTAACCCTCTTATAGGTCACCGTTTCTCTCAAACGTGCAATCGTACCGCTATATTCACTAAAAAGTTTAATACCTGATTACAAGTGAAGGATCCTCACCTAAGTTACTTAGGAATAAATCGATCCAGGTAGCCTCTTTAGTTATCTTCGAAGTGACATTAATGCCACCCCGGTGGAGTCAACAATATAAGATTACTTCACACTCCTCTAACTTATAGCTCAAAATCCTTTAGTAAACACATTTTCTAAAGTAGAAAACATGGAATTCTTATCTGACTGAAAATTTAGTCTTTGTGACTAAAAGGTATAAGACTATTAAACAAAAATCTATTTACCATGTTTTTTTTTCTTTTTTTTTTAATAAAAGAGGGACAGGACCGTCAAATTTTTATTATGAAATGGAGGAGAAAAAGCCTCTCCCAGGGCAAGAAAAAGAAATACATGAAATGCTTAAAAGAAACTTGGGGTTTTATCTAAACCCCATTACAATGATTAAACATATCCGATATAGTGGCAACCTAACTTGTCACGCTTTAGAGCACCTCTAGCAACTGAAGGAAGATCCTCGAAATTTTCATAGACTGAAAGAGATGGAATGTTAACTGCATGTTTAACTAAAGCATCAAAAATCATATTTGATTCCCTGAAATAGTGAGATAAACTGAAACTGAAATTTTAAAAGGCATCTTGAATTTCATCAACATACTAAATCATCTTCCAAGGAGGCTTCCATTTGTTATTGAGAAGATTTACAACATAAGCAGAGTCTGATACATAATCCACAAATTTGTAGTTTAACTCCAAACATAACTTGATTCCTTGCCAAAGACTTTAATTTCCACAACTAAATTTCTAGATATGCCTTCATGATTTGAATAAGCAAAGAATAACTCACCTTTATCATTCCTCAGAATCCCTCCTGAACCACTTCTTCCTGGATTGCCTTTTGAAGCCCCATCAATATTTAGTTTGAGTCTATAATTTGTGGGAATTCTCCATTTTATTGTTATTAGAACTTTAGTTATCCTTTTACAGGTTATGTTGAAGGTAAATTGAAGCCCCTTAACAAAAGGGGATAATGTATTCTTGAAAGTAACCCCTTGGAAAATGTTGGAAATTGAAGAACTTACATGATGAATGATTGCCCTGTCACTGACTGTAGAAATATCAAAGAAAGCTTCATTTCTGGATTTCCAAATTTCCCAGCACACCATAATGGGAAGACATTTGCCTAAGAATTTGACATAATCTTGAGGCCCTGACTTTATCCACCAACTCATGAGCATCGAAGAAATATTTGAAAAGTTTAAATTAATCCCCCTTAAATTTGATAAAAATTGCCAAACTGGTAAAATTTTTGGACATTGGATAAAGACATGGAAAACATATTCGACATTATTGTGACATAATTTGCACCTTGAGCATAATTTAACACCAGCTATTTGAACAGTCTCATCAATGGGCAGGCAGTTATTAAGAATTTTCCAAAAGTTAATTGATTATTTTTTTGGAATTTTACCCGCCCAAATAAAGCTATTAACAGTTGAAGATGGATACAATGTCATGCAAATTCTGTATGCAGAAGGAAGGGAGAACAAACCCGATTCTTCAGGGGTCAAGATCTAGTGACCTTCGATGAGCTGCATGTTGTTAAGGCATTGGTCTTTAACTAGCAAGAGATTATCCAAGTGTGAGATACCCCTGGAGAATAGATAGACAAGTTTTTATATCTGTTGGACAGGAATTTATACTAGAGAGATCTTTCAGTAGAAAATTTCCAATAAAGCTTCATGAAGGCTGCAAAAGATAGAGATAGAAAGGTGATTAATCCAAGACCTCATTATTTTACATCTCTACATAGGAAGTCCCAACTTTTCCAATGGTGTTTCCATCCTTGATCTTCATTACCTCCCCAAAAAAATTTGTTGAGAATCTTATGGAGTTTAAGAACGAATGATTTTGGAGGGGATAGAGTGGCTAAAAGATGAGAAGGAATAGAAGAGATCACATTTTGTCCTAAGACATAATATATATATATATATATATATATATATATATATATATATATATATATATATATATATATATATAATTCAAGAGGCTTCTTATTATCAAGGCATTAGGCATATTCCTAGTTTCTTCCATCTAATCAATTGTCCTAAGAAATTGATTCCCAGACGGAGCAATTCCATACTTGAAAAGAAATAATTTTCATGGAATTTCGATCTTAATCCTGAGCATTGATATGATCAACTTGGGATAAGCCCAATATCCTTTGTAATTGATCTAGCAAAAGTTTAATCATAAGGATATGTCTAGCTTGTACTAATTTCTATATATCAAAATATCCAAGAAACCCAACTCTTATTAAGACAATACTCCCACCTCGTTCCCGATTAGGAAAATATTATGCACAAATTTCACTTAGAAATACTACTACGCTTATGTCATTCTTCTTATACTAACAAGTATTATTCGGGCTTTGATAAAAAAAACTTATATACTGGATCAAACCGAATGACCCAAGACCTTGATTTTAGCTTACATACATTAATATATCTCACAATCTTACATCAATTTTATTTTTTTGACTTCTTACTTTGTACTAGTCAAGGCAATTGGTCAAGAAAGAGTGTAGTATTGATGTTAAAAGAATACCAACAGACTTTAGCATGGATACCGCGAGAAGGTTCACTCATAGTCCATATCTATCTTTATGTTTAAACCCCTCCGTAAGCATTGCCTTGAAGGTTTGCACATTCCTATCCCTATTTCCTTTAAATTCATGTAGGTCCACTTGCGCCCGATGGGTTTTACCCCATCAATAACTCTACAAGTCCCAAAACTTAATTCGGATGCATCGAATCCTTTTGGTATCTATAGTCATAAGTTAAAGCAAAAGTCCTTGTCTTGGAATGCCTCGTCATACCTCTCAGGACCTAGTTCGTGTTTACCTAGGATCTCATCGAAATGATCACCCAAAATAATAACCTGGCATGACTGGATATCCAGTTTAAGCGATACATGTATCCTAATTATCGATAATGCTCCCACTACGACAAGGTAGTATATTATCGATATTAGATCGTATGTTATCTTGTACTGGTGGTTTACAACATTGATAATATGATGTTCCCTTGTATCTTGTAAGTCCAACTTACATTTAGGCATGTGGTTTATAACATAATCCATTTATAAGAATCAGGCATTGATGCAATCAATGACCTTATTTTACTTAGAAATATTATATAAACTACTTTTGGAACCTTTGGTATAATAAACAAAGACACATACCTCTATCCTTAATTTCGAATTTCTTTGCTTCTTTTACACCATGAATGCCGGGCACCCACGGTTTCGAATATGTTCTAGAATGAATTTGAGCTCACTCTGATGTTTAATGAGAGTTCAAGAGTCCGATTAAGAAAAAACTAAATTGGAATGTATATTCCAATCTTTTACATAAAATCTCAATAAAAATGTTGCAGTCCGAAATAAGCTACTATGAACCCTATTATTTCCAAAAGACCCTTATTCCTTCCTATTATCTACAACATTCATAAGTGGAATACCTGGTGTAGACTGCTAGGATAAAATCCCACACATCATATAAATGACCCCTTAGCTATCCCAATAGGTAAACATCTTTATAGTTAGATCGTAGAATTTTGTATTAGTTTACCTTACCCATGCTCTACCTAGCCTTGCCCACTTTGAATTAATTAAAGGTTTCATACTTGTGATGCATGAGGTAAACACATCCATGACTTCAAGTGATAATCAACGAAATCGATGAAGCAATCAAAACCACCTCTTTACTGTATAGTCATCGAATCATATGAATCTAAATGAGCCATTCCTAGAACATTTTTGTCTTTAATGTTGGGTCGTGAAGGGCCCCTTGGTTTGTTTAACTTCTAAACGGGATTCAAGACTAGAAATGCCTCCACTTCAAATGAAATCAATTGTCCATTTTCAACTAGTCTTCGTATTCCTTTCAAAACAAAACAACCTAACCATAAGTGCTAAAATTTTGGTTGGTTCTAGAAGAAACCTTTCTCTATAAAGATCTCTGTCAATAAAAGTTATTCATATCGGTATTTAGCAGTATTAGTGAGACAAACCATATTATGTATAAATTATTTTCTAATGTACTAGAATCAGTAAAATATTTCTAATTTTGTTAAAACAATTATTATGAAATCACTCAAATATCTGTTCAAAACCAATTTAGAAAACCGAAAATAACTTTTCTAAGTACATTAAATAATTAGCCTACATTAACTATATGTTTACAAAAAAATTCAAACGAATATCACATCACTAATTCCACTGCCTTATTCTAATTGTCCATAATTAGGAATATGCATCTATTATACCTGGAACCTTTGTAAAGAGTTGCAATCTTGATATGTGGTTCTGAAGTTTAAATATCAGGTTACCATAGATCAGACCATAAATCATGCATTTACTTTTAAGAGATAAACCATTATCTTTTCATTTTCTTTACAAGGCAAGGAAGAACTGGACACATTGCTATAAAAGTTCTAACTACATGTAGTGATAATACTTACCTTTAGGCTATTCCACTACTAACGAGGAATATGAACTTTTCTTAATGCCAAACCTTTGTACTTGAGATGTAGCCTTATAATCATACTTCCCTTTCAGGAAATAAGTAAAGCTTTTATCAAACAGCTAACCCCAATATTTGGCGACCAATGATCCTAACTCCTAGATTATTAAATGGTATCGGGTTTCCCCACCATTCCTAATCCAAAGAATCCCTATTTTAATCAACGAAAGAAATTCTTTAAAGAACAAGATTCTTACTTGAGTGTCATCAATAAATCATACGTGTCTATAAATTCTTATCAGTCAATACTTGAAAGATAAAATTGTACATATAGAACTTCTTCGATGGGGGAGACCGAAAACATATAACATTTAATTTAAAAGGGTTTCCATATATTTGAAATTGCCTTGATTTCGCAATTAAAAGCATCTAATGGGGGGATTAAGCTGACACGAGGAATCAATAACATCATAATTTTAAAATATTAGTGGAACTTACAGGTTGAATAAGTTTATTATCCTTTAAAGTTAGAAAAATGTCCAATTACACTTTTAGTCCTTGAAACTTATTCTAGTTAAAACTTTAAGACTTAAACAATGAGGAAAAGTTGAATTCATTTTTGAAATCTTAGAATTATTAATTGAAAAAAAAGAATTTCTAACTAACACAGGAAAATCAATTATATTAAATTTTTAAGTGGCATCCCTCAACTAGAAAATTGTAAAATCAATCCATTGGACATACTAGTTCCCTTATGATGTGATATTTCTCGATGGGAGCTTAAATTGAACCACACTGAATGAGACTGATTTTTATTTTTCATTATGCCATCCAGACAGTTCAGGGCCCTTTTGTCCAACATAATTAATGGTCGATGACTTTTGGTCCCACTCCTAATGATAGTGATTCCCATGGATTGGATATCAAAAGTTGTGTTTAAGTGTATAACATTGATTCATTTATTGAAATTAAACCCACTCGTGTAGAACTTCCTTGATGATAGGACCAAACTTACTCCGTTTAATTTAAATAAACTATCACTTGATATTTTTGAATTTTTTGTGATGCCCCTTGGAGTGGGCATGGTTCGGTCTGGTCCGGTCCTATTCAGTTGGATATTTGCCTCTTTTTTTAACCGAACCATATATTCGGTCCTCAATTTTGTGGATCAAGACCAGACCGATTAATTCGGGTAAATTACCAATTCGGGGTTGTCTTTTTTCGGTTCGGTTCGGTTCGTGTAAAATTCGATCATATATATATATACTCCAAACATTATCTAACAAATGCGGTTAATGGAAAATAATTAAATAGATCGATAAATGTCTTCCAAACATTCGTACTGCAATACCTATAATTAAAGGAATAACTTTAGATACCTCTAATAATATTCAAATGAAAAAAACATAAATTCTTCATAAATCCATGTATATAGCGACAACATACCCAAATAGTATGAAAGAAAAAGGTAGTAACACAACAATTAAATTAATAATGCTCGTAACCCCAAGTGATATTTACATGGATTTTCTTAACCCGGAAAAATATTTATACATATATAAAAATGTATCAAATTTATATACATTGATTCAAAACTATATAGCAAAAATAAAAATATTACTTTTATTATATATATGGGAATCGGTCGGCTCTGGTCCAAACCGCTATTTTTATATAGTGGACCGCGTACCATAACCGTTTAATCGATTTTTAATTTTTTAGACCGAATTCCAGATCGTTTTCAAAATAGCATTAATTTTCAATTTAGCAGGGTTCGGTCTAATTGGTCCATTTGTTTATGTTGATTTTTGTCCGCCCCTAGATATCGCGATGGTCCAGAACATGCTGAAATGAGGAATTAATCACATCACAATTTTAAACTACCGATGGAGACCGTGGGTTTTATGTTGAAACCCTCTCCCATTTTGTAGTTTAAAACGTGGGAGATTTAAAACAATTATTCATTATGTTCTAATATACTAAATTTAAATCCTTAGTGATTTCCATTTTACTTGTACAAATTAAATTACCCCATCTCACAATTTTAATTTTCTAAAATAAAACTATATTTATATCAAAATAAGTCCCGTAGATTAAAATTTTCTTTATACCGTTAAATTAATTATCTTGATTTAATTTAATTTAGAAAAGAATAAATACAATGGATTTTTCAAAAAAAAAGTGATCTAAGCCAGTCTCAAAATTAAATCCACATTATATATAAAACGAGTGTTCTTAATTAATCCAATTAGCATGCTAAATTATGCAACAAAATAATAAAGAGACAATCATGAAAATACAAAAAAAAAGTACATAAGTAGATAAAACAATAAAAATAAAAATTGCCCCTTTCCATTATAGCCTAGACTCATTCTACATATAGAAGTCTTGAAGAACAAGCAACCACTTGTAGGCGACTTTTGTATAGATAAGATTCTTTCTCGAAGTAGACCTCTTCGAATCTTAGAGTTGTTCTTGCAAAAACCTGGTGGAAATAATCCTTTTTTGTTTTGGGAAGATAAGGGAGGAAGAACCACCCTGGAAACCAGACAAAAAACCACCAACCAAAGCCAACCGTAAACTTCAGTAGAACCGGATCGATCTGGTCTAGATATTTGAACAATTTGAATTCCAAATCGATTTGGACTCGGTCTCAGATCAATCCAATCAACTTGTGTTAGCAGTTTCTTATCCATTTAGAAATTTCATGCAAAAAAGATCATAACTCCTGCAGCTCTATATGAAACTTTGCAAAACACACACACACACACACACACACACACACATATACACACATATATATATATATATATATATATATATATATATATATACGGTTCTAACAATAAAAAAACATTACAACCTTCTTCTAATTTCTCGAAATACATCGATAATTAAATAATTACAGAACCGTAATTATTACTAACATTTTGAATCCAGGAGAAAAAAATAACTACGGATAAACCCTCGTAGGATCCAATCACACAAAATAAACACACGTGACCATAATGGAAGGGTTATAAACTTAGAATTTCATCAAAACCATTTTATTACTAATCCATACAACATGTTAAACTAGGGTTTCTAGTGGACATCATGGACTTTTTCAGGCACGATCAATCTCAACCGGGACTCCAATGCCAATTATTGGGAAAAACAACTTGGGTTTGACAATTAAAATGCAAAATTTTTTTAGCCGTAAAGATATATTTTATTAAGCATGCATATCAAAGAAAAAAAAAACTAGGTTTAAAGTTTAAACCTAGGGTTTCAATAATCTATAAAATTTCAAATCTTATTATGATTCATATCAAGAGACAAATGTAGTTGATGATGAACTTCTTACTTCCCTCTAAGGTATCCGAAAAACGTCGATTAAATCTTATATATGTGAGTACATTTTAGTGTATGATCCTTTATGAAGTTAGGTAGGTGGGTGGACACCTTCTGAGATAAAAAACCATTCCTTGTGACTGAGATATGATGGTCCCTATCTAGGCCTCTTCACAAAATCGTGAATTTTATTTTCTCTCACCTCTATCAAATCTAATGATGCAGAATAATTTTTTAAAACTCCTTCCCACATCTGTATATACAAATGCAAAAGGTGGGCTTGAGCTAAACTAAGTTTCTTGAGAGTATGGGCTGACTACTTCTGTATATGGACTACATCAGGGACCAAAGAAAAATAATTAAATTAGCTCCAAATAAATACTCAAAATTACCATTTATAATTACCGTAATTATTTATTTTATTTATTTAATATTGAATTAATTCCACTAAATAATCATGACTGCACTCCAATTTAATTATCTCACAAATCACTTGGATATAATGAGGTCTTATTTACAAAGTTAATTATGGTACATAATATGATTCCCCATGTTAAGAGTCCAATACCCATTTGGTCAAATCAATTAATGGTTAATCGATTTTAACCAACATCTTATCAATTCCTTAATTCTTATACTTAACTTATTTAATACTCCAACTTATTTAATACTCCACCAGGATTATAAAATAATCCACCGATCGGGTTTTACTCAATGGAAAAAAAGCACATAAGTCTATCAAGGGGGTATCAGAATCCAAGTTGTTCCTTGGACGTGGATTCCTCCGAATTATGATCTCATATATACTTACACAATTGTCACCCAATATGCGGGGATCATTTAACGTGATATAAATCAGATCACACCCAGAAAAATCAATATGACATTTTGTGCAGGCATTCCAATCCTCATAATTCTAGGGATTAAGAATTTATTCTCCCTTTGCAAATGTGTAAGATTTCTTGAGTCTAATTAATACATTCCTTAGACTCAAATATCAGGGATGGACCCATTCAATACATTCCTGGGATGTACCAGTCATAATCCTCTATTGAACTACTGAAAAGGTTCTCAAACCATAATAAATGTTCCTTTAGTTTAAGATAAACTACTAGGATTGTATCGTAACCATTCCAATTGGATGCCAACTCCCTATCGAAGTTGTGAACGTTTTAATAGTGCTAGAACCAAAATTTTAATCTCCTAGTGATCAACGGAAAGCTGACTCGTCAGAATTCTTACTAAGGTCTATTGACAAATATGTCTATAATATATTTAAACCAAATATAAGGCATTCTCGTAACCATGATTCTTACTTTAAAATGATCTGACATACTTTTACCCAAAAATGACCTTCATACATGGTTTTAAACTCAAGCTCCTTTGAATTATTGATATACCCACTATCCCTACTATTACCCCTACTATCTCTGAAGAGGGAATGCTGTTGAGAAGAAGAATCAGCAATATGATGGAGGCTACTCCAACTGCACAATGATCTAAAGGGATGAAGGTTGGGGCTCCATCCGACCCAGTTAACTTGGGGAAATCCTCTTACAACTAGAAAGTCTATACTACAAAGAAGAGCAAGACTAGATTAATTCTTGCAATAAATTTTCCCATGTAGAAGAAAGGGAATGCTGATATCAAGGGGAAAGGACTTATTGAAAGGTCAGTGGCCAATAATGCTAAACTATCTCCTAGTTTTCTGAGGGGACCTTGCTTCCTAGCCGACTAGGCTTTGGTCAGGATCTTGTCCACTAACAAGCTTGTCTTTCATGTTGTCCAAACATTTTCATTGGAAAGTCTTCATTTTATTTGGTCAAATCTTTATGACTTTAGATTTTTCTTCCACTAACTATTTTTCTTTTCTTATAACACATAGGTTATGGTATACATCATTGACCTCCTGGATAGGTTGGATGACCAGGCAGAGGCAAACGCCGATTTGGGCAATGCCTTGGAGGAGGCACATAAAGCTTTTAATGATGATTAAAAGGCAAAGGATATCGATATTGTCATGAAAGTCAAAGACATAAAGATGTCTATACTGAGGTCAAAGGTTGAGCAACTAGATAAGTCTTCTGTCAAATTTTCCCAATCTTTGATTGTGTGTTATAGGACAAGGACAATGCCTTTGACCAAGGTTGGTGCAAGTCCTTTTCCTTTGCCCCAAAACAATTGGGCTTTGTCCATAACTATTTCTTTGAAAAATGTTGCAATGAAGCTATTGTGAAGGCTGGTGTATCTATCGAGTTTCAACTACTCCTAAATAATGCTTTGGTGGTCCCCCAACATGGAGGAGAAAGACAACGAGGAGGTCACCGAACAAGAGAATGAGGTAATTGGTTAGGATAGGACTGTAATCGATGAATATAAGGTGGTACCAGAGAATAAGACTCATGCTAATTAAATTAGTTTAGGATCTTCTTATATTTTGGAATCTCTATCTTTTTGTATTCTCCTATAATGTCTTGGCCCAATTTTACTGAATTGAAGGATGTAGCATTTTTCTTCTTCATCATGCTTTATTCAACTACCATCTCTTACTTGCTTCATTGATTTTTAATTTCTAAATGCCTTTCACAATACCAAAATTGAATTTTTGTCACTCTAAAACTGGCCAGCATTGTCTCGGACAAAAATCGTGACAACAAAATATGCATTTGTAATCATGGTCAATGACCGTGACACAACTGTGTCAACAGCTTGTATTGTCACGATCGTGTCACGATCATTGACCATGATTACAAATGAATATTTTGTTGTCACGATTTTTGTCCGAGACAATGCTGGCCAGTTTTAGAAAGTTGTCACGGTCAAAGTCCGTGATAGGATCGTGACAACTCTTTTAATTACAACACGCTGGCAACCCTCATTTCGATTTACGCCTAATGCAACTCTCTCTATCCAACGACCATATCTCTATCTCCCCTTCATTTTGATACATGTCTCTCTCTCTCTCTCTCTCTCTCTCTCTCTCTCTCTATATCCAACGACCATATCTCTATCTCCCCTTCATTTTGATACATGTCTCTCTCTCTCCCCTTCACACCCCACACACATATACCACATAACCACAACACCCTTCGCACCCACCCCAGACCATAGACACACCGCATACACATGTACTTATTTAATTTGAATCCTAGAATGAAAAATCTAAAATCAAAACCCTTAAAAAGCACTAAAATGATTTCAAATGAAAACCTTAAAATAAAACCCTTATAAAACCCTTAAATTAAATTAATTTGAAACCATAAAAATGATTTCAAACACACACACAAACACATGCACTTATTTAATTTTTGTAATTTATTGTGCAAATTTATTATTTATTATGCTAATTTAAAAATGATGTCACCTTATTATTTATTGTGCTAATTTAAAAATAATGTCACCTTATAGCACTATGATGTTTCTCATTTATTGAATATTTTGCATTATTAGGATTCTTGAATTGTTTCGATTGGTGGATTTGAGCATTTAGATGTCCATTGAGCTAGTTAGGCTTAGGCATTTCTAATATTTCGCATTAGTATTTGAATTGTTGTTTGGGATTCTTGAATTTTTGTTTAGTGGCGGATTTGAACATTTAGATGGCCATTGAGTTCGTTGGCCCTAGGCATTTCTAATATTTAGAGTTATGATTCTACCGAATATAAATAAGACATAAAAAACATGCTATAAATTTTAAAAGATTGATGTTAAATAATTAATAATGCCAAATGAAACATAATTATGTATAAATCATCACTATAAACACTACTATTGAATAAATGAAACATACTTACCATGGTAATTTATAACTACTTTAAATTACATATAGTGCGCATAGATACTAGCCTTCTAGTTCTTATGTGTATGCATTCAATAGCCATTAGACCCGTTCTAGAGTCATTACCCATATAATAAGATCTCTCGAATTGTCCCATTTGGACAATTTGGGACGACATAGTTTCTGTAAAATAATGTTCTTCACGGCTTAAAATTATTACTTTTGGGGGAAATTTTGTTGCCATCTCTTAATGTTCTCTGGGTACACACTAGATGATGCGGTGTTAAGTGTTATTTCAATTGATAAATTGAAATAACACTTACAATTGTGAATCTACGTAGTGTACTTAGAGAACTTTTGGGATATGCTGGTGAATTTTCCTCAAATTGGAACAATGTGGATGAGTTGATAAGTATATTATAGATATATGCAGTCTTGAATGGGGTATGACCACTCACACTTTAGAGAAGATGGATAAAATAGGATCATATTGTTTTTATAACATAACACCGAAAGATGAAATGTCAATATTGTAGTAAATCATTTATTGGAAACTAAATTTTCACACTTTTATTTATACTAATCCATGAATATACGCTTCTTACCCATAATAGGTGATTGTTTGTAGTAGCTATGATGGCATATCCTCTATACAAATAGTGGATGGGTAAGACAAATAGACTAAGGGATGTGTTTCCCACATGTGATAATGAATTTGTGAAATACGCAAAGAGATGTCGTAATGATCAACAATTCTCGTGTTCGTGTGCTAAGTGTAGGAATGGTAAGGTGTTTGAGTCGAAAATAATTGAACTACATTTGTTAATATGGAGTATGAAAGATAGTTATTGATTTTATATTTTTCACAGGGAATCGGATGTTACTTTTATCCTCGACAACCTTCACAACAACCTTCAATAAGTAGGGTAAATGTACAAGGAAAGGACAATATAGATCATAATATGCTGGATAATTTAGTTAATGATGCGTATGGAGTTCATGAAGTGGAAGACAATGAGGTCACTAACGATGTACAAGGTTTAGGTGCTCATAAAGATATCGGTATGAACCTTGACGATGACTACCAAGTTTAAAATTTAAGGCGATCCAACCGTTCTCCTCTAGCTATCACAAAGATCAAACAACTTTACATGCTATGGTTGGCTTGAATAGTTTGAAGACCCAATATGGTTTTTCTGGTAATAAATTGATAGGAATTTTGAATTGGGTGAAGGGCTTGCTACCCAAGCCAAACACAGTTCTAAATAGCTTTACTACTGTGAAAAAGAATTAAAAAGGTTTGAGAATGAAGTATAAATCAATTCATGCTTGTGTGTATGACTGCATACTATACCGAAAGGAGTATGAAAATCTCGATTGGTGTCCGGTATGCGATGAACCTAGATATATGCAATCTACTGGCAAGGAAGACACCAACTCAAAAGTGCCTTAAAAAGGGTTGAAATATTTTCCCATTGGGCCTAGATTGAAGTGTTTTTTCATAGTACCATGGATAAAGAAGGCAATGACTTGGCATGATAGGGAAGAAGTAAGGGATAATCTTATGTGTCATCCTATTGATTCTACAACATAAAATAATATGAGTTATGAGTATCTCAATTTTGCTCGAGAACAACATAACATTCATTTAGTAATATCAAAATATGGTTTTAATCCATTTGGAAATCTAAGCAACAATCAGAGTATATGGCCAGTGATCCTAGCACCACTCAACCTCCCTCCTTGACAGTGTGTGAGACCTGAATTTTTAATGTTGTCTTTGTTGATACCTGGGCCAAAGGCACCAAGTGAGGACATCGATGTCCACTTTTCTCCTTGGGTAGAAGAATTAAATGAGTTATGGGAAGAGGGTGTGCAAGTATTTGACTCTTTGAAAAAAGAAGAGTTTACGCTGAAAGCTATGTTAATGTGGGCAATTCATGATTTTTCAGCTTATGGGACATTATCCGGTTGTGTAGTACATGGTTATTTGGGATGCCCTATTTATGGAGAGGAGACTGAATATTTGTGTCTCACGGCTAGCACAAAAAATATATACCATTTCCATAGGATATTTTTACCACCCGCTCATAGTTTTTTATTTAAGAAAAGTTCTAATTTTTTACCGGGCGGGGTTAAACGTAGGGTACCTCCGAGAAAACTTTCATCTTCAAAAATTGAAAGTAAATCTTCTAATTATGTCCCTAATATGCCAAGTAAGAATCCTAAATTGAAGAATGTCAAGCATAATAAGACTCCAACTGAAAATGGAACTAAGATAAGAAAGGCCTGGTATAGGAGGTCAATTTTATTTGACTTGCCTTATTGGAAGAATAACCCTGTGCGCCATGTATTGGATGTGATTTATGTAGAGAAGAACATCACTGAAAATATTGTGGGCACATGCCATGGGGTGAGTCATTCAAAGGATGGATAAAATTAAGGAAAATACTATGAAACTTAGGCCACAACTGTGGTTGATAGAAGAAAGTAGGAGAAGGACAATAATTCCCTTGGTGAGTTTACTTTGATGAGTGAGGAAAGAAAGGTTCTTTTAGACACAATATATAATTTGAAGGTGACATTTAATTTTTCATCCAACTTGAAATGGATTGTGAATTATGCTACCCATGATTTATGTGGGTACCCGAAATTAGGACCATGGGCCTGGACGAGTAGCCCAGTCCTGGCGGCCCAAAGTCCAGGCCCCTCATCTCTTATTTTGATCCGGTCTCCCCCCACGTTCTCATTAAGGGAAGTTATAGGGGAGATGGAAGACGTGGGGGAACCCATCACCTCCACTTACCTACATGTACATGTATATATTAAACCCTAGGCCCAGGGCAAAAGGACAGTTTTTGTATTCTCTGTAATTACTCTCCGGAGTATATAAAAATAATATCGACTGCACCACCGTGGACGTAGGCACATCTTTGCTGAACCACCTACATCATTTGTTGTGTGATTGTCATTTTATATTCCTTGTTCTCACTTGGTGAATGCTTTCTTCTTATTTATTTGTGTTGCACAATAATTGTCACCACAATTGGCGCCATCTGTGGGAAACGTTCATCTTTCCCTGAGAAGAGCCCACACCAAGAAAGGAGTTTAAGATGTCTGGTCACAGCAGCAATGCCCCTCATGCAGGAGATATTCAGGAGCCACGTGCTCCTCGCAGGATTAGGTTTGATGTTCGACGTTCAAATCAGAGAGCTCGCCTGGAAAGGCCAGCCTCAAAAGAAAGTCAGGGACCAACGAGATCCACACAGATATCCAGATTGATTGATGCGTACGAGGCAAGGCTCCATGAGCAGAGGGAGTCTTCCCGCAGATACGAGGCTGAGAATGCTCGCTTGAGAAGAAGACTGGAAAGACTGGAGAGGGAGCTTCGTCCTGATAACAGGAGACGTCCATACCGCACTCCAAGCCCTCAGGTAAGCAAGCCTCGCAGTCAAGGAAGGAGCCCTAGGTGAGAATCTCAAAAGGTCGAAGGAGGCGAGTCAAACGACGACCTTCGCGAACGGCTGCGTAAAGCTCGCCGCTACCAGAGCCCTGTTCACAGTGACGAAAACATACGAAATGTAGTCCGTAGGGAGATGGACCAACATCCTGCTCACCACGGAACAATATCAACCAGAGAACTCGCAAGGCGAGCTCTCAAAACCCAGATGAAGTCACCCTTCACGAGGGAAATCGAGGAGGAGGAAGCCCCCAAGAAATTTACCATTCCAAGGTTCAAGATTTACGACGGAAAGACTGATCCCATCGATCACGTCGGGAAATACCGACCGACCATAACCCTCTGGAATCACCGAGATGCCCTGATGTGCCGCATTTTTCCCTCGAGCCTGCATGATATAGCGCAGAAGTGGTTTGAAAGGCTCCCCCATTGGTCGATCAGGAATTTCAAATCCCTAGTCGAACTTTTTATGTCCCGATTCATTACCAGTAGCTCCCATCCCAAAAGGATGGATGCTTTGCTAACAATGAAGAAAACGCCTCAAGAGACCCTCCGAGACTACGCGAAGAGGTACTAGGAGTTATTCAATGAGATCGAGGACTGCGCAGAGGAAATGGCAGTGGCCTCCTTCAAAATTGGGCTCCCTAGTTATTCCCTCCTATACCAGTCCCTGACGAAGAAGGAAGCTATGACTATTGACGACCTAATGGCCCGAATCGAGAAATACGCAAAGGTGGAAGATGTCACCCGCCCTAATACAGGAGAAAATGGTCGAGCTAAGCTCACTACCAAGGGAAGTGAGAAAACTGAGAACCAGAAGAAAGGAGGAAAGAACGGAGGCAAAAATGGCTCCAAGAACAGAGGAAACCATGACGCGTCGAAAGTATTCCAGGCGGTCAACACCGTCTTCAAAGAACCAATTTACAAAATTCTTGCGAAGATCAAAGATGATCCATTCATCAAGTGGCCTAGGAAAATGGGAGGAGATCCCTCAAAGAGGAACAATGCGTTAAGATGCGCTTTTCACAAAGAGGCAGGACATAAGACCGAGCAGTGCAAAGCTCTTAAGTCTCACCTTGAGGAGTTGGCCCAGTCCGAGCATTTGAACGACTTTGTGGAAAAGAGGGCAGAAAAAGTGGCTGCCAACAGAGAGGCGAGACCCGACAACGTGTTGGAGGATGATGCTAGACATGAGTTCGCAGTAATCCACGGAGTATCTGATGTCAAGAATATACAAGGGAACTCAGCTCAAATGGAAATGAAAAAACTTGTAGCGGTAATGCAGGCTTTTCAAATCGATCCAGCAAAGTCACAGTCAGGAAAGCGTCGAAGAGCAGAGGACGTCAACTATAACAAGCATATTGTTTTCACGGATGAAGATTTGGTGGGAGTAAGGACCCCACATCATGATGCCCTAGTCATTACACTCAGGATAGCCAACTTTGACATCGACAAGCTGCTCGTCGATCAAGGAAGCTCATCTGAAGTAATGTACCTCGACCTATTCAGGAAATTGAAGTTGAGCACCGCCGACCTAAAGGAAGCTACTGTCCATTTGGTCGACTTCACTGGAAAAATAACCATGCCCCTGGGCAAGATAGTACTGCCAGTGTGTGCTGGAAACGTCTCCAAGATGATCGAGTTTTTGGTAGTTGACATCGACTCACCATACCAGGCCATCCTCGATAGGGGATGGCTTCATGCGATGAAGGCAGTCTCCTCGACCTACCATCAGAAGCTCAAATATGTAACCAAGCGAGGAGTAATAGAGATCCACGGTGACCAAGCGATGGAGAGGAAGTGCTTCATAGCATCCATCCGACCAAAGCCAGAGAAGAAGGCCGGTCAACCCAGCGAGAAAGTTGAAGAAGGTGTGATACCTTCCAAGTAGCAATTAAAGTACGGAAGACCTAGAGTAGAGGAGACCAGGCTCCTCCCCTGCGAGTGTGTCGTCGAGGACCTGGTAGAAGTTATGGCTGAAGTTGGTGACAGTAGCAGAGTCTTCTTGATTGGAGCATCTCTCACCGACCAAGAACAGAAGGAGTTGACGACCTTGCTGAGACACAACGTAGATGTTTTTGCATGGGAACCATACGAGCTACCTGGAATCGATCCTAGTATGGTCTGTCATCAGCTGCACGTTGACCCCACATTCAAGCCAATCACGCAGAAGGCACGGAGAGCTGCACCCGAGAAGGCTAAAGCGGTCGAAAAGGAAGTCGAAATACTACTGGATGCAGGATCCATACGGGAAGTGAAATTTCCCAAGTGGTTGTCCAACCCAGTAGTAGTTTCGAATAATAATGGGAAGTGGAGAGTTTACTTCGACTTCACTGACCTCAACAAAGCATGCCCTAAGGATAGTTTCCCCCTCCCAAAGATAAACCAACTAGTAGACGCCACTGCAGCTCATGAGCGAATGAGTTTCCTGAAAGCATACTCAGGATATCACCAGATCCCCTTGTATGCCCCAGATCAGGACAAAACGACGTTCATCACGACAATTGGGTTATATTGCTACAAGGTCATGCCCTTTGGGCTCAAGAATGCAGGGGCAACCTATCAGCGGCTGGTCACTAAAATGTTCAAGGATCAAATGGGAGACACAATGGAGGTCTACATCGATGACATGCTCGTTAAGAGAAAGAAGAAGGAAAATCACCTCTCGAACCTGTCAAAGACCTTCAAAATCCTCAGGAAGTACCGGATGAAACTTAATGCGAGCAAGTGTTCCTTCGGTTTCCAGTCAGGAAAATTTCTTGGGTACTTGGTCAGTAAGAGAGGCATAGAAGCTAATCCAGACCAGATCGATGCAATTAGCAGGGTGTAACCCCCTCGAACAATCCGGGACGTGCAGAAGCTCACTGGAATGCTCGCCGCCTTAAATCGCTTTATCTCCAAATCCTCCGAGAAGTGCAAGCTTTTTTTCCAGCTTCTAAAGGGGAGTAAACCGATAGAGTGGAGTCCAGACTGCTCGCGAGCTTTGGATGAGCTCAAGTCCTACTTAAGCTCCCCACCACTGCTTGTCATACCACAACAAATGGATTCTTTGTACCTGTACCTCTCCGTATCCAATCACACTGTCAGCTCTGTGTTAATATGCGAGGTTGCAAGAATCCAACACCCCGTTTACTACGCGAGTAAGACCTTATTAGACGCCGAGCAAAGGTACCTACCATTGTAGAAGCTCTCCCTTGCACTTGTAATAGCCTCGAGGAAGCTGAAGCATTATTTCAAAGCTCATACTATCATCGTCCTTACATCGCATCCCCTTAAGGCGGTCCTAAGGAAAGCGGACTTGTCGGGCAAACTGTCTAAGTGGTCAGTTGAGCTCGGCCTGTTTGACATCTAATTTCAACCAAGGACAGCTATCAAGGTTCATATCCTTGCTGATTTCATAGCCGAATTCACGGGCGAAGAACTCTCCGACTAACCTCAACCAACAAGGCAAGAGAAGAACCAAGCAACAGAGAGAACCTATAGACTCTTCGTTGATGGAGCCTACAACTCAAAGGGGGCAGGGGTAGGCGTTTTCCTCATCACTCTAGAAAACAAAATCCTCGAACAAGGAATCAGGCTTCGATTTCCAGCCTCCAACAACGAAGCAGAGTACGAAGCCCTAATAACCGGTCTTTAAAAGTCACAAACTCTTGGAGCAAAACGTTTATAGGTGTTCGGCGACTCTCAACTAGTCTCCAATCAGATGAGTGGGGATTACAGTGCAAAGGATGAAAGAATGGCAACCTACCTCGCCTTAGTGAGAGATTTAATGTCAAGCTTTAAAGAGATCAACATCCAATAGTTTCTCAGGGGGCAAAACAGTCATGCTGATGCCTTAGCAGCCTTGAGTTTGGCAGTTGACTCTGACCTTAAAAGGGTCATCCCCATCAATTTCCTCATTTGTTCGAGCATTAACCACAACAGCAAGTTACCAAACGTGGAACAAATACTCTAGGTTGGATCAGCTCCTAGCTGGATAGACCCCTTAAAGGACTATTTAAAGGATGGCACACTCCCAGATGACAAGAAAACTGCCCACCAGATAAGAGTCAAAGCTGCTTGCTTTCACTTATCCACAGGAGGCGACTTTTATAAGAAATCCTTCTCCAGTTCCTACCTTAGATGCTTCCACCCAGTTGATATCGAGCAAGTGCTGCACGAGCTTCACGAAGGAATCTGTGGAAGTCATATCGGAGGAAGGTCTCTAGCCTTTTGAGCAATAAAGAAAGGCTATTGGTGGCCATATATGCCAAAGGACTCCGCAGTATATGTCCTCAAATGCCTAAAATGTCAATTCCACGCTCCTATGGCCCACCAACCCACCAGCGACCTGAAGTCCCTATCCAGCCCATAACCCTTCGCCCAATGGTGAATGGACATCGTGGGACCGCTGCCTACCGCCGTCGGCAATCGCAAATACCCGTTGGTTGCGAGTGACTACTTCACCAAATGGATCGAGGTTGAACCCCTGGAGAACATTCGAGATGCTGATATGATAAGGTTCATATGGAGGAATATAATCACTCGGTTTGGAATCCCTAGAACCATCATCACCGATAATGGAACGCAGTGCGAAAGTGATCCCTTTCAGAACTTCTGTAACGAACACGGGATCAGACACCACTTCAGTTCGGTGGCCTACCCTTAGAGCAATGGCCAAGATGAAGCTTCTAACAAAACTGTGATCGATGGATTAAAGAAGCGATTAGAGCGAGCCAAAGGCGCATGGGTAACAGAGCTACCCCATGTTCTATGGGCGTACCGAACCACTCCTCGGCGAGCAACAGGAGAAACCCCATTTTCGCTGACATATGGCATGGAAGCAGTCATCCCACTAGAAGCAGGTTTGCTAACAATGAGATCCAACCTTGTCAACCAAGGCCTGAATGATGAAGCATTGCTCACCGAACTCGACCTAGCCGACGAGCGCAGAGAGCTAGCCCTGGTGAAGCTAGTGAACTATCAGTAACAGCTCGCGAAGCATTATAACAAAAGGGTTAGCCCGAGGACGTTCCAAGTTGGGGACTATGTTCTAAGGAAAGTCCAGGGTAGCACAGTGAAGTCGTCAGACGGCAAGCTAGGCCCAAAATGGGAAGGAACCTTTAAAATAACTAAAGACGATCTGCAAGGTGCCTATCACTTGGAAACGATGGAGGGCAGAGAAATACCACGAGCATGGAACGCAGCTAATCTCAAGAAATTCTATTTTTAGATCTTTTTCTAGTATTCTTTTGTTATGAAAACAGAAGTTCATTTTCCTTATTACTAATGAAAGTTACTAAATTGGTTACACTCTGATTGGTGACAGCTACATTCATCGCACATCTTTTCCAAATAACAATCACATTGATCACTATAGAAGGGGAATACCCCTCCTCAGGTCATCGTCATAAAACACGAGAGACCTCTTAGCATTGCTCCTGACAATATATGAAGCCCTACAGGGGATCCTTAGGCAATACGAGCAAATTTTATACTGGTCATCAAACCTACTTCGGTTTAGTAAAATCCTGATCGGATGAAGACATCCAACACCAGGTGTGTCCTCGCCAATTGCCCCACTTAGGCCTAAAGGAGTGTGACGACACAACCTAAAAGTAAAGTGGAGCATAATGGTATCCTGGTATTATACTGGACTGGGGGACACTTGCATGACAAAACAAAAAACATTACAGAGCAGCAAGAGTATGAAAAGTAGGATGCACACGTTTAATCAGCAAAATTGCCCAAAACACAAACTTTTCATTAATCCATCATACTTACAACAATGGTAATACATGTTTAGTCAGCGAGCTCGCCCAAAGCATTTACATTATCAAAAATACAAAAAAAAATAACTAGAAAAATCTCAATGGGGTGGAAGCCTTCGAGCAAGATAATCATCCACTCGAGCTCTTTGTCCGTCATCAGGAGAAGGAGCTAACTATTCCACCACCTCATTCGCATCCGACTCCAATAATTACAGAGGAATAGCATCGATGGGGATCCATCGATCATCCCTCCGAAATGGGTTAGGCATCAGCGTGGAGTAAGACATCTCATGACGATACCATAGCACCGAGTTCCTCGGGACTTGCAGCTCCTTCAAAGCACTTAGCCACCCCCTGATAAAAGAAAGCTCCTCGAACTCAGATAGCCTTGTTGGAGCATTCGACCAACCTTGATCATAACCGTCAGCCCACACTTGTCGAGGGCCTTTCTTGAATAAGTGCCGCAACCGAGTGACATCCCTTTAAAGCCCAGCAGCGATTACATATGCTCGCTGAACATCACCGCGGAGTTCTTCCATTTCCCTATCGCGAAGTTCTTCTCCTTCCTTTCTTCTGCTCCTGGTACTCCTACCAGCTTGCGAAAGGGGAGGGCGAGTGAGACTTCGCGACATAGGAGGGATAATATTATGATCAGCTCTAGCTCGTGATGATGAGGAGCCTTGTAATACTGCTCGAACAGTGCTCGGCGTATGCTCCCTGAGTCATAAGACTTCTCTCCTCAGATCTTCATTCTCCTGCTAAAGAACCTCCCCTACTTGGTTGATCTCGGAGGCCTCTAATAGTTTTGTCTTCAGCACATTGAACTCCTCTTGCATTGAAGCACCAATGTCCTCCATCTCCTGGAGCCTGTCCTTCAGCTTGGCCACGAGCTCAGATTGCTCCTTATACTTCTGATTTCTATAGACCTAAGGGACTTGCAGAGCTTAACGAAGGCCTGGCGAACTTCGGGACTCGTATTGGGACTAAGGGTCCTACCCAACTGGGAAGTAGCAGGAATGTAATCATCCACATCAACTAACTACAAGCAAGAGAAAGAAAAGGGAGAGAAAGGGACAAATCAGTACAAGCAGAAAGGAAGCCTTTTTCATTAATGAAGATTGAAGTTACATCTAACTGAAAAAAGAAAAGTTTACAGAATGGAAAAAACAAAAATACAAATCAATCCTATCAGATAACTAACTAGCAACCTCAGGTGGCCTAGAGGTTGATGGCCCTTTCCCCTTATTAACATCAACAGGAGCACTGTCCTTGGCAGTGGTGGTCTCTGTCACCTCCACAGGACAAACGTCAGCAGGAGGCACCTGAGGAACAGGATCAGAGCCTTTAACGGCCGGGGTAGGGTCATCATCTACGACTGGCCTCGGCCCTGGGTCGTGCTCGTAAAAAAGGGG
Organism: Sambucus nigra; assembly: GCA_949130495.1. Lineage (NCBI taxonomy): Eukaryota > Viridiplantae > Streptophyta > Magnoliopsida > Dipsacales > Adoxaceae > Sambucus > Sambucus nigra. Next base: position 173,655,059 of record OX422211.1, read on the forward strand.
AGATGCAACATCTACTCCAACAGCAATGAGAGCCTTATTCCATCCTTTCTTGAAGTTCAGACGGCTAATATAGTCTATCTGAACTTCAGCATCCTCATATGCTGTGGCCCAGCCAGAATTGTAAGAGTCTTCCTTGGCAGTAACAGCCTCAGACTCCTTCTTCTTCAGCTCTTCAGTGAGCGCCCTGTTCTCCTCAACGACTGTAAGTTTGCTCGAGCAAACCAAGTCATACGCCTGCCTCAGTTTCTTCAGATCTTGGACTGTAGCATCCTTCTCCTTATTGGCAGTGGCAAGAGCCAAATTGGATGGAATCCGAGCAGCATCAACGGCTTTGAAGTTGGCCTCAAGCTCTTTACCCTTCAGCTTCAGGGTAGAGTTCTCTTGATCCATCTCACTATTCTTCTTCAATAGCTCATTGCGTGAACGATACAGCACGGCGAAGTCAGTAACAAATTGCAGAAAAAAGAAGGCATTAGAAGTGGAAAATTGAGGAAATCAAAAAAGCATAAGAGAAAAAGGGAAAAACCTTACCAGAGAAAGCCTCTGACTTGCCTGAAGGGCCAAGTGCTCTGACCCTACTTCCCTTTGGCAATCAGCCGGGAGGACAGCTCTCTCGAGCAAAGTCAGGGCCAGCTGAGGAGAAATTGCCACGAAGGCCCCCTCGGGCAGAGCAGACACCGGGACTAAGGCCTGCCCGGCCTTCGTCCTCTCTTCAGCCATCCTCTTCTCCTCCTCCTCCTTCTCGCTCTTTTTCCTCTTCCTCTCCTCTACCTTCTGTTTCTCCTCTATTTACTTCCTCTCTTCTTCCTTTTTCCTCTCTCTCTCTCTCTCACCTGCTCCTCTTCCTTCCTTTTCCTCTCCTGCTCCTGAGCAGAAGACCGGGAACCAGTAGACATAGCCCTTGAGGAAGATTTTTTCTTCTTCGACCTCTGTGCGAGGAGCATGTGGTCTTCATCGTCATCATCCCAAATCAGGTTCTTTCGGGGTGGAACCATTCCTTCACTCAAAATGCTAGAAGTACTCGACGATCCTCGAGCTTCAGAAACCTCCCTACGATCAGAGGAGCTACTACTGCTAGAGATCCCTCCCCGCAGATCACTTACAGCTCTAATAATGTCACTCTTAGAGCTACTCTCTTCCTCGTCCAATTAGATAGGACCTACAACAGTCTCTTCAGATGACTCAAACTATGGGATACTATCCACGGGCCTTGCTATAAAGCTGGAACCAACGTTCTTGTCCTCGAGCAGGAAGGCAGAAAATCTGGGGTGCTCGCCGTCACCTAAGGGCTCCCTGATTTTCCAAGCCTTCACCAATTCTGAAAGACGGACCTCGTTGAGTGCAGGTTCAAAGTTCTTTGACTTCGTTGCGCAAGAAAAAGCAAAGAAGAGTTAGAAGGATTGCAAATCAACAAAAATCAAAATAATAGTACAATGTCTACCTATGTATTCCTCCCCATAGAAGGGGACAGAGAACCTCTCAGACCTTGACCCTTCAAATTGGGGAGAAAACTTCCAATTTCTAACAAGGAAACCTTCTTGCCAGTCGTCCTTATGGGAATCAGGTAGATTTACTACCAATACCTTTTCAGGGTTCCTAGCTTTGAGGTAAAGGACACTAGAACTAGTTCGAGAAAAGAAGTAACAGAAACAGACCTCGACGAACCCAAACCTAGTTCCATATAATTAATTTATCCTATGGACGCCATTTACTATTTTCCACACATTGGGCGAGCATTGTGCAGGAACAATATTGAAATAGCCAAAGAAATGCAGGAACAAATCATTGGGAGGAAAAGTGAGTCCCCCTTGGGAAAGCAACAGAACATGGATCCAGTGAGCATCATCTATCTCTCTAACATTTCTAGGAGGGGAGGAACAACACTCAATATCTACCCACTCGGGAATGTTGTAAAACTTCCTAAACTCAGAGACCGACCTATTCCCTATCTTCGCCATTAAAAAGCCCTAGAAAACTACAAACTCAAAGAGAAAGCACAGAGAAAAGATACAGGGAACTTACAAGATAGAAGACCAATTCGAATGATGAAGAAGCACGAGCCCAAACGGCAAGAAAGCAATGAGACTGGAGATTGAGAGAAGAAGGTACGAAGTGCTAGAACTCGCAAGGAATGAGAAAATTATGGAAAAATTGGAACGACAATAGAGAAGTACCTATTCCAAGAAACCTTCAAATTTTACTAATCATAGTGCACAAGATACGAGGCGGGTGCCGCCAAAATCAGCTTCACAGTTTCCGAAGAATTGCAAAACAGCCATTATGGCTAATCATTTAAATCTATTGAGCCCATAAACATGGCCCAACAAATTTAGGGGCAATTGTGGGTACCCGAAATTAGGACCATGGGCCTGGACGAGTAGCCCAGTCCTGGCGGCCCAAAGTCCAGGCCCCTCATCTCTTATTTTGATCCGGTCTCCCCCCTCGTTCTCATTAAGGGAAGTTATAGGGGAGATGGAAGACGTGGGGGAACCCATCACCTCCACTTACCTACATGTACATGTATATATTAAACCCTAGGTCCAGGGCAAAAGGACAGTTTTTGTATTCTCTGTAATTACTCTCCGATGTATATAGAAATAATATCGACTGCACCACCGTGGACGTAGGCACATCTTTGCTGAACCACATACATCCTTTGTTGTGTGATTGTCATTTTATATTCCTTGTTCTCACTTGGTGAATGCTTTCTTCTTATTTATTTGTGTTGCACAATAATTGTCACCACAATTTACATAAGTGTAAGTCCCATGATTATCATGTGATCATGCAATTGGTTCCTTTGTTGTTTAAGCACCATTTCTCCGAGCACAAGGATTTGCGAAGGTCCATTATGCAAATTAGCATCTACTTTACACTTTTATGTGAGAAGGTAGTCAATCGAGAGCACATAGTGACCGCAAAATTAGTGGTAATATAATCAATTTGTGTTTTAGAGAAGTACATTTCCCCATTATTTTTTACATAAGTGTTCACTTGTTGGCAGATTTATGTGACAAGTCACTTCTTTGTGGCCTAGTTATATATCAGTGCATGTATCTGTTTAAAAGATTGATGAAAATTTTGAAAGATTACGTCAAGAATACATGATGCATTCAAGGAATTGTAGAGGAATACATCACCGTGGACTCATCAATCTACACTCGAGAATATATGCCTGACCCAAGAAGCGTGGATAACAGTGATGAGTTTGTCGATGAGGGTGGTCAGGTGATGGCCGAGCGAGTGAAATTAACAAGTTTACATCATGAACAAGTAGCTTGTTATCTATTAGACACACAAAAGGATGTTGAAAAATGGAAAAAGTAAGTTTATATTATTTTAACTTTTACATTATATTAATTTTTTATACATGATCAATTTCGTAATACGTTCATTACGATCAATGCAGAAAATATGATGCTTATGGGAACAATAAAAGACGAAGAATGATGGCACAATCAAACAACAAATTTAGGTTGTTTGTGTCACGCGAGGGAAATACAATGAGAATGTCTTTTATAAAATGTCACATTGCAACAAAGCTTTAAAACTAACATAATTAATTTATCTATAATCTCATCTCTTGAAGACAAACGATGTGACATCAAGGCTTGGTTGTCTAGCCGTTGGACCCTTGTTCATAGCACACGAGTACAAAAATTATCGATTAAACGACTACGTATTCAGTGTAAGGGCGTATGAGGAAAATATAAATGTACTGAACTCGGGCATTTGATACGAGGCATACTTATTTTTTAGCGAATGCGAAAGATAAAAACCTCATTGAAGTTGAAATGACTTACTATGGTGTCATTCATAATATATTTGAATTAGACTATATAAGCTTCAAAGAGGTTGTGTTTTACTGTGATTGGGTCAAAGTTAAGGATAAAAATGTTATTAAAGTTGATCCTGGTACTAATTTGATCATGTTTGACTTGTCCAAGTTGAAGAGTAACGAGCACATGAGTGAAGAGACGTTTGTTTGTTCTTTTCAAAAGGTCAAACAAGTCTTATACTCAGAGTATATCAATAATAAGTCATGGTCAATTGTCCTACACGCGCCAAAGCATATAACTAGTAGTGTGGATAACTTGGTTGCTCCTACCAAATATCAATCCTTTTAGATGATAACAAGAATTTGAAACAACTTTTAGATATGTAATAAGTATTCTAATTGTTTATAATAACCAATCGCGTGTATTCTTCTAGTGCTTTATTATTATCGGAAAACAATTTAATGCTTTTAATTCATTTGGACTTGATCAACATCTGTAGATATGAATCAAAATTGGTTTTTTGGTTAGTGAATATATTAATTTGGATTTTAACAAACTTAAGCATTAATTCAAAATTCATGACATGACCCGAATTTGAAGCAATATTTAGATCTATAATGTCGTTAACTTGTATCCTTACAATGATTTGTTATTATCGGATGACAGCTTAATATTTTTATTCATTTGGATTTGATCATTTTCTCATATATATGTTTGTACTAATAACAATAATGGCGAAAAAGTAGCGGATTCAAGGAAGGCTTGTCTGCCACTAGGCCCCCAAAATGGGGCAAATTGGGGTCCCTCATTCGAGAACAAGATGGCCTTATAGGCTAGGTCCCCTAGAGTTTCTTAAGAAGAACATCATCTTTAGGTACACGTAGGGGTGAAACTGGTATGGTATGGTCGATAACGACCCCTTACCCATACCAGAACCACTATCTAAATGGTAAAATCGTACTATACCAATTTACTAGTCGGTACATCAAAATAAAAATCGAAACCAAACCGACCAGTTTTTGGTTTTTTTGGTATTTTTTGGTTTCAGTAATTTCAATTTCAATTCATTTTTTTCCCGGTAAATACCAAAATTTTGTATCGGTTTATGCATTCGGTAAATCTGGTATATATTTCGTATCGTTTTATGCATTTGGCAAATACTCAAAGCAAACGAAAACATATATAATAGTTTTGCAAATGATGTTGAAAGTTTCTGAGATTCAAATTTGAGTTTTAGAAGCAACAAATAGACACAAAATACTTGTAGTGATACCCTACCAATAAATATGTAACCAATTGTAGAAACAGGGACGATGAAATAAGGACATAAACTAAATATTTTAGCATAAAACATGGACTTACGCTTAAATAAAATAGGGACAAAATCAAGTGTAATAGAAGACATGACAAAATAGGGACTATATATATATCAAAGTTGTACATTTTTTACGTGGCATGGGTTAGCATAATAACAAAAATTGAAGCACTTATTTTTGTTTTATGTTTCTTTCTGGTCAAACATTTGTGTGGGATTTGATATATATCAACTCAAATATGATATATATATATATATATATATATATATATATATATATATATATATATATATATATATATATATATATATCGACTCAGATCTGTACTTGATATATACATCTTTGATATATCAAGAACACAACATAAGAACAAAAATAGTTTCCCAACTTTGATATATATATATATATCAACTCAAATCTGTAATTGGTTTCATCAAAACAAAAAATGTACAACTTTGATATATATCGTGTCACGAGAGCTCATCCTAAGAACAAGAAGAGGAACAAAACATGGGCAATGCAACATTTATTTCGGTTGGGAAAAAGAAGAAGTTACCTTGTGCTTTGGAGAGAGAGATTTGTGATTTGTTCTTGTGTGTGAGGGCGGATGATTTTCTTGTTTAAGTCGGTACGGTAAATTCGATGCGGTAAGTCGGTACGGTAAATTTGGTAAATTGGTTTTTTATATCTAAAAACCAAAACCAACCAAATTTTTTATTGTATTTTCATTTTCGGTAAAATTGGTTTTCGGTATTTCATTATATGAAACCAAAACAGTTTCTTCTCGGTCCAAAATGGTATGGTACAATAAAAACACGTACCAGTTGCACCCCTAGGTACACGGATTGGAGGAAGGTGCCCGTATAGCTCAAGATGGGCCATCTGGGGGCACTACAGGTAGCTATTCACTTTATTTATGTTTTATATTTATATTTATATTTATATTAATATTTTATTATATTTTATAATTTAAATACAACTAGCACTTACTTTCTTTTTGGTTTATATTGTTTAACAGAAACAATTTGGCCATCCCCCACATGTCCACGACACCATGTTTGAATAATTGAGAGATCAGTACAAAATGTGGAAGAAACATATGTGGGCACGGTACTTTGGCCAAGACCGGAAGTTTATATTGAGGGTCCGTGATACGGTACCATTGAAGGAGTTGATATCAGTGACATTATGGTGGCAGTTTGTTGACAATGAGATCTCGGATCGTCAGTTGTCCTCTCGTCAATCGGGGAGAGCAAACAAGGCTAAAAAGTTCGAGTTGCACTACTCCAGCATACGTCTTAAGCCGAGGTGGAGCACAAGATGGTAGTTTTTAATTTTATTTCTTTTTTGTTTTATTTTATTATGATTTAGCATTACTATGCTTTACTTATAATTTTGCATTTGTTTTATTTCAGGACACAGGGAGCGACCCTGGGGGTAGGACACATAGGCTCGATGCCTATGTGGAAATTCAAACGAAGAAGGGCAAGGATAGGGATGTGTCCCCGGGCGTGGAAGAAAAAATTGTATACTTTTTTGTCGTTTCAGGAAAAATTTAAGGAAGTGAACAACTCCGAGTCTGATGCCAACAAGGCATATTTGGCTATGGACGCACTAAGTAAAGTGCTCGGGGTGGATCACAAGGGGCGAACAAGGGGAGATGAGCGCTCAGGTGGGGAAGTAGAAGGTCACTGGGATTGAGACGATTAACATCGGGAAGGCTCGTAAGGTGGACACCCACGGCGATAAGTTAGAAACGTTGGAGTCGATGATCCAAGATATGTTCGACTACATGAAGCGTAAGTTGGGTTCTACCTCATGTAAGGGAAAGAGGAAATTAGTAGACGATGCCACTGCTCCATATATCTCACTCTCACTGCCGATACACCCCCCCCCCCCCACACACACACACAGAGATGCCCACCTACTCATCGCCTCCATATGATCCATTTGCCACCTTTACCCATATCGAACGACCTATGTCAACAATTAGTTGGCCGAGTGTTTATATAATAGACACACGGGACGCAAGCCCATATCTAGGGTATTGATGGACCCAGACAGACACCCGGATAGTTTGGTGCATGGGCATGTCTTGCAACCAATTAAGGCAAGGGTTCGCGTCACGCATATTGTGCTCAAAAAAGAGAACGAACTCTTATGGTTGTACGAATAATGTGACGTTTGACAAATTTAGGGTTCTATCAATTCGTATGTAGTGTGGCCTACCTTCCTCCTTAGAGTTGCTGAAAACTCAACCTCGTGACAATTCTTTGTAATAATTTCATTTGTATTTATTGGGTGGTGTTGAATATTATTTTTATTATTATTATTTGGTAATATGATTCAATTAATGTGTATGGCTTTAGTTTTTATGAATTGATGAATGGTGCTTGAGATATATACTGTTTTAGCACGTTGAAATATATTGTAACATGTTAAAACATACCGCTGGGGAGTTGCAGTGGCAATACTTACCATCAATTTAATTTAAAAATCTGCCCAAAATTGCCATGGACTTTAACAGTGACAAGTCCGTGACAAAGGAAAAATTATCACAGTCAAAGTTCGTGACAATTTTTCCTTTGTCACGGACTTGTCAGGGTCAAAGTATGTGACAAGTACTATTTTTATCACGGACTTTGACCATGACAAGTTCTTGAAAGAAAATTTGTCACCTTAAAACTTGTCATGATTTTTTACCGTGACAAGTTTGCATTGTCAAGGTCTTTGGCCGTGACAAGTTGCCAGTTTTGGTGTAGTGTTTATTTTACTTTTTTAGTATGATAATAGATTGGTCTTAGTTCCAATAGCTCAAGAGAGTAAAAATTTGGACTTCATTCTTAGTGAATATGCTTATGATAGGGCTTGAATAGCCTTTTCTTCCATTTAACAAGCACTTCATAAAATGAAAAGCGCTTATGAAGACCAAAAATGTGTGATAGTCACTCTCTAGGCTGATCTTGGTGAATTCAAGAACATAGATGGCTACTGAAAACTAGAAAAAATTCTCTAAGGGAGGAGATCGATAAGGCCGAGTAAGCCTTTGTGGAGAATGATGCGATTATAATTTTTCTTCACTACCAGTTTGAGAAGGGTCTTCGAGCAGTATGGGATACTATCTATGAAAAAGGCTAGATGGACACCCCCTTGCACCCGGATGAATCTAGGTTGGTGGCCTATAAGCATGGTTGGCTAAATGCCTTGGTTGTCTACAAAATACCTAAGGATTTCTAGTCCTAGTATTGGTAGTAAGTGGATTCTCTCATTTCTCATTGAGAGATGAGTGTTGCATTCCACATGATAAAATTTTAATGCAACTGGTGACGGACTATCTTTTCGGATATGATGGTCAACGAACTACAATAACCGAGCTTGTAACTTACCAAAGATGACAACCACTTTTATCATTTTTCAACGTTATCTGACACGACTCAGAATTTTTCTCTAAAGTGTGTACTCTCTAGGCTCAAGTGCAAGCCTGTCGTTCAAGTAATAACCCGACAAGTCGGGTATCGATCCTCAGGGAAAAAGGACAACGAAGTTGTGACGACGGGATAAGACGGAAGAATCCTAACAATGACTCTAAGAAAGAATGAAAAGGTTGATTTGGATTTTTGGGAATGATTAATCTAAATGCAATTATGTAATTATGGAAATGTGCAATTACACTAAATTACCTAGAAAATGTGAATGAAAGTTTGATTTGAACTTTTAAATGAGATGATGAAGAAAATAGGACGGGAATACAATCCCCCAACCCTAGTGTAATGCAGTTATAATATTAATCGTAAATTTATCTAATTAATTTGACCCAGTCTTTAGTACTCCCAAGCATTACGTATACGAGGTTCAAGCCCGCGTCATACTTAATCAAAGGATGAGTAAATCAGTATCACGATAGTGACACTCGAATTGTATTCTCAATCATCCGGGTTACCCAGGGGCAAACGAGATATTTAGACCTACAATTGTTGTGTCCCTACGCAATACGGTCACAATTAATCACTAAATTCAGAGGATTAATTTTATACGTGCAATTACCACATCAGGTTGGGTTCATGTAACCCGACCTTGGAAATCTAGCCGGGCATACCGAAAGTAATGAAAACAGTGTTTAACATGCAAGTGTTCATGATTAATCTAAGGACAATTGATGGAATACTGCAGAATAGAATCACAAAGAAGAAACAACTTACTAAAATTACCCAAGGAACAATCGCAGCAATAAATAAAATTGGTAATCGCACAAACTTTGAGTAAACCTTCAATCCTTGAATAAAACTGGAAAATTGTATCTACAACTAGGGTTTTTGGAAGAATAAGAGAGATTAAACTAATCCCCTCCGTTCTTGCCTACTTTACAATGAAAATAATTCGGGTTTTTATACCCTACGTGCAATTCCAAGAAGTTGAGTATAAGTCGGAGTCTTTAGAGGAGAATCAGAAAACAAAATCTCGATGGGCGGCCCGGTCCGACCCTTAGGCGGATCGGTCCGCTTATAAAGCGGATCGGTTCTTTTATTTTCCAGGCGAACCGGTCAGTGGGCGGATCGGTTCTTTTATTTTTTTCCTTCTTCGGTTCGCCTTCGGTTCGCAGTCCTCTGGAGTTTGCACAGCGGACCGGTCCGGGTTGAGGGCGGACCGGTCTGCCTATTTGACTTTTCCTTCAACTTTGACTGCCCATATCTTTTGCTCCGGGTATCCGATTGAGGTGTCGTTTCTTCCTAGGTGCTTGTGAGGATGATACCTTCAACTTCTCTTTAGGTACCTCATCCGGATTCTGGGTAGAAATGACTCTTTTGCCCTTTTGACTTTTCTTGTTGACTTTTTCTATTCTTCCGGTTTCCTTCTTTCATTTCTTGACATTAGATACCTGTAAAATCATAACGAAATACCAGAAACTCGGTGTACTTGTTAGGATAGTTCAATAGGAAGATTATGAGATAAAGTCAATCCAATTACGTTGTTCGAGGTGATTAGAGTACCGAAATTAAGGGATAAATTAGGAAGAATTTATGCCTAATCATTATCCTTTATTCATTTATAATTATGTTGACTTGTATACTTTTTGTAAATAAGTTATTGTTATGAATCAAATTATAGAATAATTTCATGTTTTGTATTTTCCCATTTCCTATGTCGAGCATGTTGTATCGTTTGTCTTATCTTTTAGGATAATGTATCCACACCTCTTTAGGCCTAGACCAAACTATGGTAAAAATGCGCATGGTCGTAGGGCGATCCACCCATTGATGATTTAATCCGACCAATGATGGAACACTTGGTTCCTAGGGCTTATCTATAGGTCTTATTCTTTCTTGGATAATTATTCATGTTTTCCTATGTGTTAATGACGAAAACATGTAACCTTAAAATAAGTGTAATATTTATAAGCCATAAAAATTACGAATAAAGTTTGATCAAACAAATTCGAACAAATTTGTAACAATGATGTCCTTGGCATAATGATAATCGTAATTTGATTGGATTAATTTTTAACAATGTTTGCCTACCTTTTGGAATAATAAGAAAACTGATTATATTAATTTAATCTTTAAACATCAAAAAAGTTGGAATGACAAAGTGGAAATTTCCATAAAGCTGTATATTTAATAAAAACTTTATAAATAAAACTTTGATGGATTGGCTACATTTCACGCCCTAGGTCTCTCTTTGCCCTCCATTGTTTCTAGATGGTAGGCTCCTTCAAGGTATTCTCTTATGACTTTACATGTTCCCTTGTAGTTAGATCCAAATTTTCCATATGATGACTTTCTTGCTTTGCCAATGACCTTCCTTAACACATAATCTCCAACCTGGAACTTCCATGGATGGATATCTTTGTTGTACTACTTGTCCAACTGTTATTTATAGGATACTAGTTTGATCGAGGCTTATCCTCTTCTTTCCTCGTCTAGGATAAGCTCGGTACTTATTATTTATTCGTTCATGGTTTGATGGACAATGGTTGTCTTTATGGTCAGTAAGCTAGTTATCGGTGGAATAACCTCCATTTTGTAATCCAAAGCTAAGGGTGCTTCCCAGTCGATCTTTTAGGCATTGTTCGATATGCATAGAGGATGTAGGGAAGATCGTCTACCAAGGGACCTTTTTATTTTTCTAGTATCTTCTTCACACCATCAATTACTATATTGTTGGAGGTCTTTACATGTCCGTTTCTTTGGGGATAAGTCACTGAACGATAGTAGTGCTTGATGTCATGGTTATTGTGTGATCATGTCATTATCCTTTATATATCGCCAAGTGTTCAGTTTCTATCCACTTGGTGAAGTAGTCCATATCGATCAGGAGATACTTTTGATTTTCAGACGCTATAAGTATGGGGACCATAGTATCTAGACCCAATTACATGAAAGGCCACAGACTAGTTAAGGACTTGAGGCTGTTGGCTAGCTGATTAAGCATGGGTAATAATACTTGGCATTTCTTGAACCTCCTTACATATGAGACCGCATCCTTCTGTATGCAGGTCCACTAGTTCCCCTTCCTTATGGACCTAAATGCCAAATATATTCCTCCTGCATGACTTCCACCTATTTCCTCGTGAAAGTCATATAAGAATTGGTCAAAGTCGTTGGGGGCATGCGCATTACAAGTTTGACCTAGTGAAAGATCCTCTTTGGACCTTTACATTAGGGAAATGTAAAACCGATCGACCTTGACTCTTGTATGATGATCTTACTTTTATCAACATGTAGTGTGTCCTCCTGCAAGTACGAAACGATTGTATTCATTTATTTATGAGCCTTTTGAATGAAGATAACTTGCTAAGAAATGTTGTGCTTCATAATGCTCACCTAAGCTATATATTCCACTTTGATTATTCTCTTAAGGTTTGCGTCAAAATCTAAGGCCAAAGTGTCTAAAGCATCTATGTGACTATGATACTCTCGATAAAACTATTTGACGTGGATGTGTCTGAACTTGGTGACCAAATCAATAGTGATATGTAAGTATGTTGGCATGTGTTCATCCCTGCCATTATAGTCTCTTGATATCTGGTTGGATACAATCCTTGAATTATAGTATACCTCAAGGTGGCTACTACCCAAGGATAAGACTTTCTTCAATCCACTTATGAGGGCTCTGTATTCGGCCTCATCATTGGGTGTCTCAAACCCTAGTTTGATTCCTTGCTCGCGCACAGTGTTATTTGGAGTGACCATGAAAATTCCGACCCCAACCCCTTTTGAGTTAGACACCCCGTCAACATAGTTGTTCCATCTATTAAGTTTGTCAATCTCTTTAGTGGTATCTTGGTCGATAAGTTCTCTTTTATTGGGCCCATTCCCTCTAATGAACTTAACAATGAAATTCGCTAATACTTATTATTTGATAGAATTTCTTTGTAATTAATATAAAACCTCCCTTGTTCCATCGAACACTTAGCATCCATCTAGAGAGGTATCCCTTTTTGAGGACTGCCTTTAGAGGAAAGGAAGTGACAACAATGACGAAGTGGGCCTCAATGTAGTGCTTCAACTTACGTGAGGCTATTACTAATTAGTAAGACAACCTGTCCATAGTAAATTAGATTTTATCAATGTCTAGAAATGTCTTTCTAACATAATAGATCGTTTCCTAGAACCCCTCCTTCTCATAATCCAAATTCGAACTTAGTGCGTAGTTGGACACCGTGCACTATTAGTAGACTAGATTACTTGAACTAAGGACATCGAGAAAATGTGGCCAGCTCAAGTATAGCTTAATTTCTTCAAGCGCATTTGAACATTCCTCATTCTAGGTCTGGCCCTTCTCCTATTTAAAGAGTTGAAAGAATGGTTGACACTTTTCAGAAGCTCTGAGGATGAAACGATTAAATGCTGCTAACACCCCGCTTAACTTTTGAATGCCCCTAACTTTATTAGCTAACTGGATATTATTTATCACCTAGATCTTGTCAGAATTTTCTTCAATTCCTTTTTAACTAACTAGGTATCCCAAATGTTTCTCGAACTGAACCCTAAAATATCGTTTAACTGCGATAATCTTCATTATGTAATATCTGAGGACCTCAAATTTCTTCGATAGGTGGTCTCCTTTGTGTTTACATTTCATGAGCATAGCGTTTATTTAGAATTCCATGGTATCACCAAAATAATACTTTAACATTTTTATGACTAGCCACTGATAGGTTGATTCTGCATTCTTTAGTCCAAATGTTGTGACAATGTAATAGTATAAGCCAAGGGTAGTATATATGATGTTTTATCTTGGCGAGGACCGAATATAGGGAGTTGATGATATCCTGACTAAAAGTTTAAGCATATGTTCATGGATGGATGTGGAGTAGACCAAGTGGACAATCTTTGGCAAAGTAAAGATATCCTTAGGACAAGCTTTTTCAAGTCCGTGAAGTCCATGCGAACTCTCAATTTTCCATTGGACTTTTTGACTATTATTGGGTTCATAAGGCATTTGGGGAATATAATTTCTTTAATGGACCTTACCCCCAAAAGTTCCCACACATCCTCCTCTACTGACTTTTACAATTTAGCGGTTGTCCTGCATCCTCTGTGTGAATATCGAATCCACATTATGTCCATGGTATGTTTCCTCAGGATCGATCCCAGCCATATCTTACGGATTCCAATAGAACACATCCTAGTTCTCTTTTAGAAGAGAGATCATGTATTTTTTCAAGATCGGTGAGTTAACTACGAATCAGAAAAAAAAATTTGTTAGTTGTCAAACATAACTTTTTATAGTGGTTCCATGACTCTATTTATGGGGGTCACCCTTGTTTTTTTTACCCCTGATCTTCCATACTTTAGCTTTTAGTTCGAGGGTGGGGGTGGGGTGATAGTAATGTTGACTCCCATTATGATTGCCTTTCCACGACCACCTTTTTCCTTTTTATTACTTAGGTCTATTGGCAATGATAAAGCATTGCCAAGTAGTAATCTGGTTCCCCGTAACTCCATTACACCCGATCGGTAATACAACTGAGATTATGGTCGTAAGTGGATTAAACTGCTTTCATGACATGGAGCCAACCCCTACCTAAGATAGTATTAAAGGGTGACTTAATGTCTACTACTAGAAACTCTATTAGCTTGGAAATGTTTCCAATTGTCATTGGGAGTACTACTTTTTACCAGGGGCATTGTCATTCTGCCGAAGAAGTTAGCTAAAGGATGGTCATTTCCTTTAAATCCTCCATCTTATGGTTGAGTTTGTTGAATAACTTTAGGCGCATGACCTTTGAAAATATACCCTAATCGATTAGTATCTTATCCACGACCCAGATGGAAATCCCAAGATAGATCACTATCGCATCTTGATATTGAGGTATAACTTAGATCAGGTCTTCCTCGATGAAAACTACGTGTTTCGCATAGTCAATATCTTCTGGTCCCCGGCGTTTTCCCGTTGAGGTTTTAGCAGGGTAAAATTGGAAATCCTCCATGACTACATTAAATTTATTTAGCTCCATTTTCACAACATTTCCTTAAATCTAGTTCGAATTCGAGGCACCATAGATAACTGTGAACTCATGTCTTATGTCATCATTGTATAGGACATTGTCTGGTTTTTAATTGCGCTCGGTAAGATATTTTATATTCTTCTTTTCCACATAGTCATCTAGATGACTTGCCTTTGCAAGTTCTTCTAGGTGTGACTTTAACGCCATATAATTTTCCATTTTGTGCCCTCGTACCTTGTGATAGGAATATTTTAGGGCGGTGTTCCTTTTTGATGGGTGGACTATTATCTTCTTTGGACACTTTAAATATTGCTAATCTTTAATCTTGTTTAAGATTTTATAAATCAGACCCTCGAATACAGTGTTGATGGCATGATAGGCCTTAGTGGGTTCATCTTTGTTGTCGCCCTTAGACCTCCATTTTTCCTTTAGCCCCTTGTTTGGGAGGACTCCCTTTGTCCCCATTCTTACTCTCTTAAGCTGACCATTGTGTTGATGAGTTACAGACACCACATCTTACAAAGTTGCATACTTCTTAATTCTTGACATGAGTTCGTCAATGGTTCTAACCTCCCTCTAGGTAAGGGAATGGGTTGTGAACCATTCCATTAAACTAGAACCAAAATTTCTGATCTTTAGTGATCAAGACGAACCCAACTAACTAGAATTCCTACTATATTTAATTTACAGACATTGTATATTATATATTCAATGCATACATATATCACATTATTGTGACCATGAATATTATTTCAAAATGAAGTGACACACCTTTACTAAAAGTAAATATCATACATGGTTTTAATAATAAAACTCAAAAAAATACTGGGAGATAATAAGGCTTCTAGGCAAACACGTCTTTATTTATCCTAAGGAATTGAATGATATGATCCGCTCCATCTTCTAGTAATTCAAATCCGATTAGGAAGGTTTTATTATATTGGGATGAGTCTAGAGGAACGGTCCTCACTTCCTCCATTACTCAATCAATAAGAGATCTCCATTTGGTTTGTAGTGGGGTTATTCACCATCTGAATCATCATCATATTGAATTTTATTAGGCTGGGCTTGATTTGCTTTGATCGAGGCAATGAAGCAGCTCTTTGCTATTAATTGATCACCTCTAACTTTAAAGATCCCCTAATCAGTCATAAATTTTATTAGGGTGCCATTTTCATGGTCTGGATCAACCCTCCCCCTAGGATGGCGTTGTAGAGTGAATCCAATTGGATCACATGGAACTCAATCTCATAATTTTTAGGGCCAAACTTGAACGAATTTTTTTCCCTAATAGCATCTCCACGTGACGGTTGAAACAAATCATAGGTCCAACCTTTATGTTCAAGTCTTAGATATTGTATCCAAGCTCGTATAGTCGATAAAGATACACGATCTTTGAGGAGATTCCCTAAATGACCAGTATTACATCAAAAAAATTCACTAGAAGAGTAAGGAAAAAGGCATCCTTATAGGGTTAATTAACACCGAGTAGATCCTCATTAATAAATATAATGTCCCCTTAAAAATCCATGTCTTTACATTCTTTCTTAGTAAGGCCGAGATTTAATACTTCAACCTAGAAAGCTTCTTGCACACTTACTTCAATACTAACTCTCTTTCTCAAAGATTTTTACCTATGCAATATGAAGGATTAGTACAAACATGAATGGCTAAGATTATTCACGATGGTGGGAGGTTGTCATCATCCTTTATCTCTACAACATTGACCTGAGTGGAGGATTTTGTCTAATCAACATTTATATGTTATGTGAGATGGTCGGCCTAGATAAGATCTTTGAAATTCCACCTAAAAGTCTTGCAGTTTCCTATCTTATGGTCGTGATCCTAATGATAAGTACATCTGAGATCAGTTCCTCTATCATTTGGGTTGATGATCTTAGGTGGATTATTGTAGTCTGGATTACCCTTTATTTATTGAATGAGCATATAAATTTATTTCTTAAAGAAGGTATATACTTCTTGGTAAGCTTTCTCATTTGGTGGAACCTTTGATATCCCTTTAGGATTTTCTACTTTATCTCTATTCTTAGTGGAATTTGATTGGGATTCTTCCTTAGACCCCTTATTTGATCATTCTTCTTGGATTTTTTACAAGATGGTTTAGATTAATTATCAAGATTAAGAAGATCATCCTGCACATTGACATATATGGCAATGCGCGACATTGGATCATCAATAGACAAGGATGACGTCTTTGTGAGGAAATGATAAAGGTTATTTGATCTGGCAAAAATGAAATTTCAAAGAGGAAATTTCCAACTTTTCATTGTAATTACAAATCTCATTGAGTAGGTCCCAGTACAACTATCTATATTTTGAGAGACTCCCCTTTCTTTTGTCTACGAGTATTTCAAGAGTCGATTTCCTTCACTATTTTACTGTTGGTGATGAAGAAAGTTGTAAACGACCCGTCCAATTCTCAGAAGGAGGTTATGGACCTAAGGGTTATCTTTTCAAACAACCTGAGGTTGATCTACCCTAAGGTAGATGAAAATTTAACACATAAGGGCATCATGCTGGCTCTATAGGGACATGGATTATCTACAGTGCCTGGTATAATGGGTTGGATCCATATTAAGATCGTACACGATAATCATGGAATTGGAGAAATTATTTGGGGACTTTGATAACTCTATGTTAGCAATGAAAAGAGAAGATGATCCATGGTCCAAAGCTCTTTTTTGTACGGTCCTTTAGAGTCTGCACTAGGTTAGGATTCAGACGTCATTTGAATTATTTTTTAATAAATTTATACTGATCGTCATTGCCAAAATTCTTCCCTGGAGGTCTAGATTTGGACTAACTATTACTGGATTTTGCCAATCGAGATGATCTTAAATCATGACTAGTAATTCTATGGAAATAAGTACGATTTACTAGAGAGAAATTAGAGTGTACTACTCATGGACTTCTATATCTAGACGCTCTAAAATTATCGCTAGCCCAAGGGAGTCTAGGAGATCAATATCTCCTTCTTGTGTGACGTTCAATGTAATAGGAGACAAACTTACTCCCATCGTATTCTTTAGTTAACTAAATCTTAACCTAAGAAATCTCCTCATCGTTCTCATTTAATGGTTCCTCGTAGATCTTGACCAATTGTAAAGTTGCATTATAGTAGGGGCTTTATAAAAGGAGTGTTAGGGAGATGGTTGGGACCAGACCTAAAAGGAGTGTATCCCAAGACCTTGCATCATTGGGAAGTGGAGAGGATATGAAGAAGTTTGTTACCTCCTTATAATTCATACTTCTAATCAAACAAGGTTACCAACATGGGAATGATAGGACTATTGGGGACTCATATCGAATAAGGATTATTATTAACTAATGGTGGGGATTCATATTTGTTCCCATATATGATGACAAATTATGGGGGTATCAATACTACAATAATACTCAATACTAGTTTTACCACAAATTTAGGATCAATATTAAAAATTGGCCATATATATGTGGTTTGATTGGCCGACCTTCCTACATCTCATTGGAAGAGAGATAGGATTATTATTACTTTCTAAAGGAGAGGAATAATACGATTTAAGTGTGAAAATGCATTCTAGAGTGGCCCGATTACATGGTCAAATGTAAAAATCGTAGATTAGGTTATTCAATTTAATCCAAATTTATCTTGATTAATTAGGTGAAACTAAACATGAAAGATATAGGATTCAAATCAAATAAGACAAACCACAAGAAGATATATGAGGAAAAAACCCTGTCGTAAAAATCCCTTTTTCAGCACTATTACAACTAAGGTATTATAGAATCACAAAGACTTATAAACTCACACTCTACTAAGTACCGTAGTTATATTTCTTTCCTTATTAATAACAAAAGCGACATTGATCCAGCAGTACTCCTCAATAAGCTCCATTCTCCTCAAGGATATGAACATGTGATGTGTGATGTGTTCAACTCCACAAGGATATGAACATGTGATGTGTTCTTCAAGCTTTGATAAAGTGATAAAAAAGTATCCATGGGGTATGGATTTGAAAATCAAAGTTTTTTATCACAAAAGTGTTCTAAAAGTCTTGTAAAGAAGTGCAAGTTCATATCTCTTTAAATATGGAAAAAAGTCTCCAAGAGATAGACTTGAAAAGATTGTGTTTGAAACCAAGTAAAAAACAATTTTTCATAGGCTCGCTCGAACAAACTGGACCTTTCTCAAATGACTTATGCCAATTCATTTGATGAACATCGAATGAGAAATCAAATGACTTTCCAGAGAGATGAGGAAATTGGGTAATTGGAAGATATGTTCAAACAACTGATATCGGTCGAGATAAGAAACCTCATTCAAACAACTTTCAATACCCCGTTCTAATGAGTTGCCTTAAAAATGATTTTCAATTAAAAACTTTAAAAAAATATTTTATGTCTTTAAACACTTTTAAAATACCCCTCAATGTAACGATTACACAAATAAAACTCATATAACTTCTCCGATGATTGTAGTGACGATCTAAACTCTTTGATCTTCGATTGTCATATTCTATTACTAACTTGTCTTCGATTGAAGCTTTTGAGAATGTACATGATGGTTTAGAGGTATAAAAAATATTCCAAGCTTAGAAATGTAATGAGCAATTATAAATCTTGATCTTACAAATCTTCTCCTTTAGTTATTCTTGTACAAAACATAATACTAAAAAATTACTCCATAAGACAAGTTCAACTAATGTCCCTCCCAAACCCGAAAAGGAAAAGATATTTGAAACATTGTCTTTACTTGTAAGGACATAATTGTTATAGTGATGATTCTACATTGAGTATGTTGTATACCGCTACAGCCGTCGAGAGAAACTCACGATCATTTATTCGAGACAACATAACCGAATATCAAGTTTCTTCAACAATGGACATCTACGAGATTGATTTAAGAAAGAATTATGTTTAAGTTTCGAATTTGGTTTACGATTGTATCGAGTTATTTTTAGAACTTATTTTTTTTTCAAAATGAGGCATTTTTCTAAGTAAAAATATTTTTTGGAAGACCTATTGGTGAGCTTTTTAAAATATTAACTTTTTTCTTATGTCGTTCAAACGACAAGGCAATGTCGTTCAAACGACATTGATATGTCGTTCAAATGACCCCATCTAAGGACATCGCGTGTCATTTGATAAGTCGCGCGAAGGGTCGCTTCTTTATTGCTTCAAATGACCACGTTCTGCTTTGTTTTTTATGGGTCTTTTCTTAGGTCATTACTAACGACATCTAATGTCGTTCAAACGAAATTGAGAAGTCATTCTAACAACATTCTCCGCCTCAAATATTTTACTTTCCTATAAATACTTATTTTGGAAGATTTTTCCAAAACTAAAACTGAAAATCTGCAAAATTTTAGTCTTCATTTTTAGGGCATAAAACCTTATGCTTGATTCACACAAAAGATCCCATATACGTTTGTAAATCGTTTGGAACCCAAAAAAACTCTTGTCAAAGTTTCATTGTAGAGAAGACTTCTCTACTACAGGATTGATAGTTCTTGTGAGGGCTATTTTTTATGACTGCGGTCATTGGGGATACACGAGGGTATTCACTGCTAGTGCTAGGCTGCTGTCTATGTGGATTTTTGTGGGATATTCATTACAGATTTCATTATGTAATTGTAAGTTACAATTTACGTTAGATAGTGAAATAAAAGGTTTTACCCGAAAGGTTTTTTCTCCTGAATCTTGTTTGTCGCTTGATTTGTGATTGCATGTTTGATTTATCCACATAGATGCATTATCAGAGTTTAATAAAATTTGGATTGAAGATTGACTCTAATTAAATAAGTTTTAAATTGGAAATTTATGAATTAAATAATTAATTTATATCAAGCATTATCAAATTGCTGTCAGAGCCGGTTGCTCTAAATTATCGAGTGATTCTTTTTCCATAAAATTTTTGTGATATCGATATTTTTAAAATGTGATTCTGAGAAATTTCGCAATTTTTGGGTGCCCATCTCTAATGGCAAAAATTATGCCTATTGGAAAGCCCGCATGTGATCTTATTTAAAAGTTATCGATGAACGCGTTTGGCTTATTTGTGAAAGAGAGTGGACTCCTCCCACTGTCACCGTTAAAAATGTCACTAATCTTAAACCTATGTCGAAATGGACTAAGGATGATTATAAATGGAGTGCCTATAACTCCCATGGCCTTAGCGCTATTTTTGGTGTGGTCACCCATGACGAGTTTCCCTGTATTATGATGTGAACCACGTCCAAATAAGTATGGTATGTTCTCCAATTGACACATGAGAGTACGAATGCGGTTAAGGCGTCAAAATTACAAAATCAAACCACCCAATTTGAGACAATCACCAAGTCAGAGTCCAAGTGTTTGGACGAGTTTTATGCTAGGTTATCGGACATACTTAACCCAAGTTTTAATTTGGTTGAGAAAATTAAAGAGACGAGACTTTTTAAAAAGATTTTGAGGTCAACCCCATCCCGTTTTATTCCTAAGGTCACTATTTTAAATTCTTTGGCAATATTAGATACACTTAGGTTAGAAAAACTCGTAGGAGATCTTCAAACTTATGAGATCGACATGTTTACCAAAACTATTAAGCCTAAGGATAGAGGGATTGCACTTACGGCACAATCTAGCAAAGGTGAGGAAGTGTATAATAAGTAGAATAAAGACAGAGTGTGCGAGTCCGAGTGTGAGGGAGAGTGGTGATGTGGCCATGTTTGCTAAAAAAATTAAAAACTTTTCTGAAATTTTCCAAAGAAAATTCTTATAATAAAAATATGTTTGAGAAAAACAAAAAGAAAGAAGAGGCCAAAGAGAGCGGTGAGAAAGAGGAAGAGGCCAGATATTTTGAGTGTGAGGGCAAAGGGAATAAATCATTTAGATGTCCCGCTATGCTAAAGAGAAATGGCAAGAAAATTGCTATGCCAACCGCTCTTAGCGATAGTGACAATGAGGTGAATGATTCCATGGATGAATCATCACATGGTATGTGTGTTGACTTCAAGGTTAGCCATGTGAGAACATCTAATTTGTCCCACGACGATGAGGACACTTGTAGCCATGAGATCCCCGATGATGATTTGAGTGTTTCTAGTAAGTGTGGGGGGGAGATTGAAAGTGAGGGTGAAAGCGATCTCCAAAAAGCGGTAGAGATTTATACGTCAAGACCTTAAAGATGAAAACGTTGAATAAGGAGTTAGGTCTTAGGTGATAAATTTGGAAAGAGAGAGATATAAGTTTTGAGGGGACGTGAGCCATCGACGAGTCAACTCGAGACGGTTAAGGTTTCTTTAAGTGAGCAGCTGATCATCTTAGGTCGGGAAAAGAGTGAACTTGAATCCTATGTGTCCCGACTCGAGAGAGATCTCGAATGTGCCTGAGAGGTCAAGGATATTATAGAGGATACATCTAAAAAGGTTGTAAAGATGCTTCTCAGTCCCGTTTTGGGTAATGTTGAGAGAATGCGAAAGGTTGTGATGTTGCGTCTACTTCCCATGTTGCACTCGAGCCGGTTCTTGAGTTTGTGATAGATCCATATGTCTCTCAACGTAACCCACCTAGGCGTCCGGTTACAGATATATGAGTGCTTCCTAGATGTTTTAAGAGAGGTGTTCCTAGGCCTGTGTATGTTTCCACCCATTTCAAAAATAGAAGACTCCTTAAGAAATTCTTTTTTAAGTTGTGTGGTGTGTCTAATAAATTTTCACCTCATTATTCCACTACATGTGTCCCCCCCCCCCCCCCACACACACACACATACACACATGATACTTCACATGATCCTACACATCACATGAAATATTTTGATCATTTTAGAGAGCAAGTTTAGTATTTAGTCAAAACATCACATGATTTGATGGATGCTTTTCATAGGATTTCACCACCTTTGGAAAACTCCTCCATACCTAATGGTTGATGTTTAGACTTGTTTGCTAGCATAGGATGATTTTCATGAAGATACTTTGGGCCTATTGCTAGTGTGTGCCACCTTTATATTTAGTTTTCCCATTTTGATATATTTTTCAAAAAACCCAAAAAGATTTTTGTTTTTGAATTTTTTTAGAAAAATACAAAACAAATTCTATTTTTTGGCAAAAAAATTGAAAAAGACAAAAAAAGACTTTTGTATTTCTTTTTCCACTATTTACGGATGGAAATTTAGGATGACCAAGTCACAAAATCATTTCATATCCATGTGACTACTTGATAGTGTTTTAATACGATACATCATTTCATCCATGTACTTTATAATTTTTGAGTCATTAAGATGAGATTTGAGATTACTTTCTACGTGTTTGACTCATGATTTCCTTTCATGCATACTTGAACGTATTTAATTGATTATATTGCTTCTCTATCACATGTTAGTCGAAGTGTTTTCATCTCAAACATGTCTTTAAAACGAACCATATGCAATAAAACTTGACAGTGAAAGTAGTGCATGTAAGAACCATTGCCCGTGAGGAATTTGTTTAATATGAAAAAATGATGAGTGAATACAGGAAAAGGGCTACGAAAGGAGCAAATAACCTTTGCGTGAAAGACTCCATTTCAAAAGAGCCAAAAAAGTGTGGCATTGTAAAAATTAGCCAAGGCCAATATAGTTTGGTTTGATATGATCATTCAAAAAAAATAGAAAAGAAAAATATGATCATTATTATACATGAGGGAGTTTGTTGGAAATAAATCAACAGGTTTTCACGTCCTGACAAACTTGAAAAATAATTACATAGTTTTAGATGTTATTGGTGTAGAAATCATTTTAGACTTTGATTTGTTGATTAGATTGACTCGATGTCATTTGAATCCAATAATTTTTACACCTAAGGATGATTTTGAGTTCATTAATTAGAGTTTCCATAATCATCATGCACATATGTTATGAATGCTTGAGTTAATTTTCCAATCAAATTTCTTCACACCCATTCATTTCATTTCCATAATTTGGTATCATAGTGTCAATTCATGGTGTGTGTTATTTTTGTAAATTATCTTTGCTTGAAAATTTTCAAAAAATCAAAAAGAGATTGTGAAAGCCTCTTGAGTATATCCTTGGATGAGCATAATTGTCATATATTTGCAATGCTTGTCGTGACACTCCATATTTATTTATTTTTATTCTTTTATTCATTTATTTCGAAAAAATTAAAAGGGGGAAAACGAATTATGAATTATGGGGGAGTGAGAGTTTGAATTATGGGGGAGATTTTAAGATTTTACTTGATTTTGACTTATGATTATCTCATTTCAAACTCGATACGTCAAGAAGGTATTTATTTTATTTATTGTGTGTAGGACTTTGATGATCATTTGAAAATCACATAAAAAGAAGTGCAAGGAAAGCAAAGAGATTTGATTTGAAGAAATTTAAAGTTGAAGATTTTTGAAGGCTTCCATTTTTAGTATCTTTCCACTTTTGGGTTCCTAGGAGGTTACTAGATTTGTATAGGTATTTGATTGATAATTCAGATTATTTTTATTACGTACCAGCATAGACATAGGGGGAGATTTGTAAGGACACAACTTTCATAGTTCTGATTCTACATTGAGTGTGTCATAAACCGCTACAACCGTCAAGAGAATCTTACAATCATATGTTCAAGACGACGGATCTGAATATCAAGTTTCTTCAACAACGGACATCTATGAGATTTATTTTGGAAAGATTTGTGTTTGAGTTTCGAATTTGTTTTATGATTGTATTGGGATATTTTTCGAAACAGTTTTTTTTATCAAAATGAGGCATTTTTCAAAGTAAAAATATTTTTTGGAAGACGTGTAGGCGAGATTTTTTAAGTATTATTTTTCCCTTTTAACGTTCATACGACAAGACAATGTCATTCAAACGACATTGACAAGTCATTCAAACGACCCCATCTAACGACATCACTTGTCATTTGACAGGTCGCGTAAAGGGTCATTCATTTGTTGCTTCAAATGACCACGTACTGTTTTGTGTTTTTATAGTTCGTTTCTCAGTTCGTTACTAACGACATCTAATGTCGTTCAAACGACATTAAGAAGTCTTTCTAATGACATGCGCCGCCTCAAGTATTTTACTTTTCTATAAATACCTATTTTGGGAGAGTTTTTCATTAAGACTTTTGCTAAACGAAAATTACAAATCTATAGAATTTTAGGCTTCAATTTTTGGGCACAAAACCTTATTTTTGATTCACATCAAATATCCCATATGTGTTTGTGAATCGTTTGGAACTCAAAACACTTCCTATCGAAGTTTCTTTTATAGAGAATATTTCTCTACTGCTGGATTGATAGTTTTTTAGGGGACTATTTGCTGAAGATTGCGATCGTTGGGGCTACTCGAGGGTATTCACTAACGCTGCTAGGTTGCGGTCCATGTGGATTTTCAGTGGGAGATTCATTACAGATTTCATTATGTAATTGTAAGTTGCGATTTATGTTAGATAGTGACATAAAAGATTTTCCCAAAAGTTTTTTTTTCCTAAATCTTATTTATCACTTGATTTGTGATTGCACGTTTGATTTATCCACATAGATGGACGATTAGGGCTTAATAAAATTTGGGTTGAAGATTGACTCCAATTAAATAAGTTTTAAATTAGAAATTTGCGAATTAAAAAATTAAGTGGTATCACGCATTATCATTACTGAAAATCTTCATTGTGTAGTCCATAGTATCATCAATGCGAATAAGACATACACACATGAAATAAAGGAAATGCAGTGACATGTAGAGTTTTAATGTTCTCCCCCTTTTTATCTGATATAGAAGAAGGGTTAGATGCTAAATATAAAAAGTTAGCATCACAAAGAAAAAAATTTGAAATATATCACAAAGTATAGACAACTAAGCATAAGCCATGAAACATCAACAAACCAACAAACAATTTTTAAATTTTCTAAAATTATTGAGTATATAAAGATACATATAAATACAAACAATTAAACCATAAAGTTGCACGAAAACATCTGAATCAATGATCTGGAAAGAATGTGTGTGAACTTAATGCAATGAAAAGTTAACATAGACATACATATGGACGGTGCACGAATTCAAAGAGGCATTGCTAAAAAATAACTCAATTCAATCTTTCGCGTAAAAAATTTATTAAACAAATTGATATTGACCCAACTCATACAGAATGTCACGAATTTTAAAGCTTCTCAAATCAATAACGCCAAAATATCTAATGTTTTTAAAGGAATTTTGTTATGAAAACCCATTAATCTTAAACTTATAACAGCCTCAGAATCTCACATTTTAATCAACAACTCTGAGTTTTTTAAGGAATTTATTGCTCATTTGTAATGAAGCATCAACAAAAAAAAATGGCATTGTAACTTCTGTTTTTATTTGTCGAAATTACCCTTTAGAATCTTTTCAATGGTGGCTTTTAATACAAAGAAAACTACTTCTTTCGTAGCTCATTTCCATTGCTTAAACATATACCAATCTATTTTTTGATAAAATAAATTTAGACAATAGTTTTTACATGAACATTAGTTCCTAGTACATTTGATTTGTTATTAAGAACGTTTGAGATGAGACATCCTATTCAATATATGACGAGCAAGTAAAATATTCAAAAGTTCGTACATGTGTACAATCAAGGCGATATAACGGGTCTAGCATGAAAGTAGTAATTAACAATGAACAACACAATGTTAAACACACATTATTAAGGAAAAATGAAGTCAAGCCTCAAAACACCTTGATTAAGTCTCATGAATGGATGGAATGGAATTATGATTTGAACATCTTAACAATATGAAATAAAAAAAATAAAAATACAAAAATCTTTTTGAGTTTTTTTTAAATTTATATCAAAATATTTTTTTTTGGATTTTTCAAAATATAAACATAAGAATATAATCTAGTTGTATGGGAAAATGATAACAATGGAAAAAGCACCCTAAATTAGAATCAATATCTGAACTCAATCAATGGAACAAATACTCAAAGACTTCATAAGATCCTAAAATCTAAGTGCATCTAAAGGTTTAGTAAAAATGTTTGCCAATTGATGTTATGTACTCAGAAAGCTTAAGAAAATGATCTTCTCATCAATAAGATCGCAAATAAAATGCTCACGAATCCTAATATGCTTTGTACGAGAATGTTGGATGGAATTATGAGAAATGTGTATTGCACTCGAATTATCGCAAGAAATAATCATTAATGAGCGCATAATTTCGTATATTTTATAACCAAATGTAGGCCTTGTTAGACCGATTGTATCATAAATAACGAGATTTTAGAGTCATTTTTTGTAATTTAAATAAAAATATAAGTTTGAAAAGAATTCGAGTTAAAAAGGCAATTTTAGTAATCTCAGGGGGTAAAGCCATAATTTTAAAAACTTTATAGGCCTAAAAGTTATTTTAAAATATTTATCTGGACAAAATAAAGTTTCCTCTAAAATTTAGTTTAATTTCAAGTTAAAATGAGACAAAGATATGAATCTTGGAGACTAAAATGCAATTAGAGAGGTAATTTGAAAATTTCATAAATGATATGGACCTAAATTTAAATTAATTATATTTATTTTTCCCTGGGGAGTATGGACAACAAAGGAGTTGATATGCAAAAATCATTAGGATACATTGTGACACGGCACGGTTGATACAATTGTAGTAAATAATTTTTATAAGATTGCTCGAGTATCCATTGAGAAAGTTCCATAGCTTTTCGAAAAGGTCTTTAAAAGACTCACAACTTTGAAGGTTGGGCAAAAATGAGATTTTGAGATTTTATTGTGTTATAAAATAGGGAATGACGAAATTAAATTAATGCGTAATATTAGTTAAAATTCATAAATGAATCCAAAATCCCAATTTCTCCCATAATTAGTGTAAGAGGGGTGGGAGGTGCTTTTGATGCTTGGGAGGTTGAATACAAACTAAGGTGTAACCTCTATTAAATGACGACAAATTACTAAAACTGATTTTATTAACAATGATGAGATTAGCCCAGATTAAATAGAACCAAAATCTTTGATATAAGCTCACAAAACACTCGTGTATAACTCAATGGTAAGCAATCAATGAACCTTTGAAACAACTAGTTATAGGAAGAGAGTAGCAAGCACTCTTAGATACACCTTACGTGGGCAACTCAAAAAACAAGGTCTGAGAAGACCATGTCACAACTCAATAAATGCTTAGGTTCTTTGTGGTGAAGATTGATCAAAGTGTGTTAATAGTGGATGCTAACTTCTCTAGTTTTGTGATAAATCTCTCTCTGATAACCTGATGATAATAACGAATATTCTCTCTCTCTCTCTCTCTCTCTCTCACACACACACACACACAGGAGTGGTTGGGACATTTATAAAATTAGTCCCCACTCGATTGTAATATCAGGATTAATAAATTCAAAAGAAAATCCCTCATACATTTACATCACTAGCATTTTATGTGAAGACATGCCAGCTTGCCCCTACGTCATTCACATTAAATGCCGACAAATAGCTTTAGTGACCAACTATATGTCAGGTGACTATCACAACAGTGGTAATCTACTAAACTAACTGACAGCTCCCAAACCACCATGGTTTACTCAAGTTTGGATTGGACATTGGGTAGGTCATGTGTGATGTCACACAAGGAAAATGTTACTTTTGGTAAATAACTATTTGGCTCTAAACTAAATGGGTGATGAGATTCCTGGTTGCTCGCATAATGATCTCTCGGGTTATGATCCTTTGGTGATTTACCTGGTGTGTCTAGCATGGTTAAGTCATGTTTTAAAGTTGCATTGATTCTTAATCCTCCAAACTAGTTCCCTAGCAGGTTCCCACAGTGATGTTATTCAATAGAGCATGAAATCTCTCCCAAGCCCTTCCAGACGTGGTCCCTCACGAATAACGATTAACCTCGTCCACAAATTACAATACTTCTCATAAAATTAAAATATGTGTTACAAATACATAACTTAAATACAACAAAAATACAAAGCTTCAACGAAGAGCTCCTTTGGGATATTCCACTACCCCAAATCTGCCGAATTGTCACGGTCATTGACCTTGACAAGTTCAACTTGTCAAGGTCAATGACCGTGATAATTTTGGACGAGACAACTTTTGTTATCACGGTCATAGACCGTGACAAGCTCGTCAGAATTATCACGGTCATGTAACGGTCCCTGGCTGTGATAAGTTTTGTCACAGTTAAGGACCGTGACAAACTCGTGACAATGTTAAAAAAATTATCATAATCATTGACCATGACAAGTCCGTGACAACTGTCTTTGTCAAGGACTTATCACGGTCAATGATCGTGATAATTCTGGGTAGAATTGAAAAAACATTTGCTGGGCAGTATGGCCACTGCCACGGCCTAGCAGTATATTTGTACCTGTTATAGCAACGTTGTACCTGTTCAAATATTATATATCCAAATAAAATAGAGATAGTGCAAATATACATTCAAAATAGAGACAATATGCATCACGATATAATCCAAATATAATTCAAATGTACCAACTTAAAAACAATTCAAATGTACCAACTTAAAAATAATACAATTCAATTCAAATAATGTCACTACATGTCTTGGCTAAGGTTAAATCCGAGGAGGTGTGTAGGCCACACGATATACGAATTGAAACACCCACTGATATACAATGTGCCGCATTGTTCGTGCAACCACAATGGGGAGTTCTCATTCCCGAGTATCACATGCGTGACGAGCACCTTGGACTCGATGTCTTGAAGATCACGTCCATGAACTAGTCCACCCCAGACAATATTCGGGTCCCTCAACCCCCTCCCTATCCGTTGTCCATCAAATATATCCAGTATAAACACGCTCGGTCAACCAACCGTCGACATCGGTCGGTCGAAGGGAGCCAAATAGGGAAGTGGATCATCAAAGTCCGCACATGTCGGCGATGAAGCAGCGAGGTCGACATCCTCATCATCTTGCACCTCATCCTCCCGCACCTCCTCCCCCCACCTTCTCCTTCCCTTTACCCTTGATTTTTTCACCTCCCAACGAATGCTTCATGAATGAGAATATATCTTAGACCGTCGCCTCCAAACGGGACTGCTTTTCGTCATGCGAGTCCACCCTTCGAGCCAAATCGGTGTCGCTCATCTCCAATCCGATGATCCTAGATTTGTCCAGCCGCGAGCTCACCCCCCTTGTCCTCCCCTTGCGATCAGAGCCAAGCGCTTAAATGAGTGCGTCTGTGGATAAAGATGCCTTGTCAGCATTAGACTGCGACTCATGCACTTCCTTAAGCTTCACCTGAAATGACAAAAAGCACATGATTAGTAAAATAAGTAAATTAAAAAATTATAACGTAATTAATAAAAAGTAAACTGTCGGATTACTTACAATCGTGGCCGCGACGCTCGAGTACACCTCCTTGTCCTTCCCCTTCTTCGTCCGAAGACACACATAAGTATCGAGCCTATGTGGCCTACCCCCAGGGCTACTCCCTGTCCCCGAAATAAAATAAAGTAAAATTAGTATCGACCCCACAAAGTAAAATAATGCAGAATAATATATTTCTGTAGTTATAGAAAAGTTAAATCTTACCATCATCCTATGCTCCACCTCGGCGTAAGACGTCCGGCCGGAGTAGTGTACGTCCGTCCATTTTTCCCGATTTTCCTTCCCTGATTGGCGAGATGCCAATTATCGCTACCCGATTTCATTGTCAACGAACTTTTGCCATTGTGCCAATGAGATCGGCTCCTTCGGCGGGACGGATTCATGCCTTTGGATAATGGACTCTCGTGTCTTCCCAAAGTACCGAGCACGCATATTTTTCTTCCACGTCTTGTGTTGCGCTCTCAACTGCACCAAGACGAAATCATGTAGCTTTGGATCCAGGCTGAATTGTTCCTGTTTAACAAATACAATGTTAGGTGCAAATAAATATAAATATAAATATAGAATGAAATTGAAATTGAAATCGAAATTGAAATATACTTATGAATATAAATATAAATACATTACTTGTAGTGAAACCCAAACAGTTAACTTGAGCTCATATGGCACCTCCTTCCAACTAATGTACCCCGGGCCGATGATCGTCTTTACCAGCTCGAGGGATCTCTCTAATAGCCCCGACTTGTTCTCGATGGACATCCCCAATTTGACATATTTGGGGAGCTTAGGGGCCGAGGAGCCCTCGTCGCCTCCGCTACCACTGAGCCTAGACGACATCATCATAACAAGCATCATCATCCTCGCCTTAATACCTGAAGGAGACATTTTCTGGAAAAAAATGTTATTAGTACATATAAAAATGAATTAAAAGAAGACATGCAAATATGTACAATTACTACAAATACAAATGAATTGTTACTGTAAAACACTACACACACACACGCGCGCGCACATTCACACACACACGCGCAGCCCCAACCCACCCACCACCCACCCATCCCTGCCCCTCCCGCCAACCCTGCCCCACCCCATTCCCCCACCCTGCCCCACCCCCTACCCACCACACACACCTACAAATGTGTATCCTGTACTCCTTCTAAATCATCTACTTAATTAATTATTTTCATCAATTAAAGTATACAATTATTAATTTACTAATTTACAATGAGGGGCAATCCTACTTTCATAATTAATCATATATTAATTTACTAATTTACAATGAGAGGCAATCATATATTAATTTACTAAAAAAATTAATAACCAATCAATTCGTTTACAAGGAACATTACGCACAAACACGCACATACACGCACACTACACACATATATACACACACACGCACATACACACACACGCGTGCGCATTCACACACACACACATGCAGCCCCCCACCCCTACCCCACCACCCACCCACCCATCCTTGCCCCCCTGATCTCCTCCATCTCCTCTAAAGGGAGAGTTCAATTAAGTTTCATTTAATTTTAAGTATGTTTCATTTAATTATCATACTATATATATATTGTTCAATATATAAAGTAATTTTCAAAAAAAGTTGAAAAATCCCACCCCCATATGGACAATAATCCAGTGGTCATGCCGCTTTTAAAACTAACCAACCCAACATCGATCCACTATAATCCAACAACAATGTCAACAACAAATGTGTATCCTGTACTCCTTCTAATTCATCTACTCAATTAATTATTTTCATCAATTAAACTAACAATGAGGGGCAATCCTACTTTCATATGAAATAGGCACTAATTATTAATTTACTTTCACATAAAACTATACAATTAAAGTTACAATTAAAGGTATACAATTTATTTTATTAAAGCTATGCAATTAAAGTTATTTCGAATCTCAACAATTATCTATTAATGAGGGGCAATCCTACTTGCATATGAAATGGGCAATACATATTTTATTAATCAATTTGTCCGAACATGTCAAAATCTCTTAGAGAGAGAAAGAGAGGGAAAATCAAAAGGGTGGGGAAAAAAGAAAGCGTAGGGTTTTTTTACTGAAGAAATTATCACGGACATGTCATGGTTATTGATCGTGGAAAGTTAATACTATTGTCACAGTCATTGACCGTGACAAGTCCGTGACAAGTAAAGTTGTCACGTCCTTGTCACGGTCATTGACTGTGACAATCCTTTGTCACGTCCTTGTCACGGTCAATGACCGTGACAAGGTTGGCCAGCTAAAGGGTGCCAATTTAGCCTTTTGGTGTAGTGTTCCTCATTGTTACTTCAACTACTTACAACAACTTACTTGCATTCTTCATTCTTTGCTTGATATAGCTCATGAGCCTGACTCTATCCTCGCCTCTAGTTGTGAGGGATTATCTTTAATTAACTTTAATCTTTAAGCTTCCCTACATTTGCCCCTTCGCGTAAGGATTTATTTCATGTCGCCACAATACATCTTAAGATAACAATCCTTTATTCCGTGAAACCTTCTCATGTGTGTCCACACATAGATATGTCCTTAGTAAGCTTCCAATTAGGGAATTTAGTGAAATTGAATTTCAAACTCCTGATTACAGGGGAAAAATCACAAAAATCTTTCTCTGTCAACAAGCTACCTCCTTTTTTGTGCGTGCCCTCAATTAATGTTTCATCCAATCATCTAGCACCTCTACTGCTGAAGTGCCATGTCTCTTGTTAGGGTTAACTGTGCCAGCCTTATTTCTCTAAATGTCATCATGCCTTTCAAAATTCCCACACGTGGGAAATCAAAATGCCAACTTGTCTTTTCAAATGACTATATCCCTCTAAAACCAACACTTAAACATTTCTTATTCACTTTATTCTTCACTTATTCTTCATTTTTGTTCCCATTGACGACCAGATCTTGAGCTTTTTAGAGAGTTAAAATCCTTTTTGCCCTTCAAATTGTTTATTTACCGTCGTGAAACTCCATCTCTACCTTTTTTCCCTCTCCATCTCCCTCTCTGTTGTATTTTTTTGTATTATCTTCTATCAAGAACTCTCAAAATCACTCATGGTCTCTTCCAATGATCAACCAGAGAGCTTCTACCAAGCTTCGAAACAAGCTCTAGAGGCTGAGACGGTGGCGCATCACAGCTACACTTTTACCATGGTGCTCCTTATTTTGGAAAAAGGAGATTATTTTAAGGATGGGTATAAGGCTTTTTCTGGGCAAATAAACGCTAAAGATGATGCCCTTACTTTGGGATATGAATCTAAGGATAGACAAACTTGGGACTACTTATTCCCAGAAGGAACTTTACATTTTCACTTAGATCATGGGGACTTCCTATATTTAGACATTGACTTCAAGGGGCCTGGAGGTTGCCTATAAGGGTTTGCTTCTTGGTCAAACTACATTCAGGCAACCTATCACACCCTCCTCAAGAAGGTAGTCCTTGATCGTGCTTTTTGATTTGGATACTTCATATTATCCAAACATCCTAACTGCTTGTGTATTATTGGAATACAATATCTTACACCTTTGTTGCTACATGGGGTGAATTCACAATCACCCTAGAAGACATTTATCAACTACGGGGATTGATCCCACTGGGGTATAGATAAGGTATGCCACAACTGGGTTGGGGACCCAAACAAGGCCAATTTCAACCAACTCATCAACCATTATTTTTATACTCCCCCTAAACTCATCCAAAATTAACAAGCCCAAAGTGACATTCCTTAGGTTACTTATTGTGAAGGTAAGGTTTACCCCTCAGAATTAGTTATTTACATTCTTTGCAACCATGAAGGAACTTGATTAACATCACTGTGAGGCTTGATCGCAGAGTTAATCCCCCTCTTACTTCCATTACATTGTAGTCTTTTTACAAATGGTTGGATAAGACCCACCTTGACATGGTACATTCTCTGGGTAGGTATAATGTTTCAAACTTAGCCAACATAATTCTTTTAACTGATTTCCTTTATATGAGATTCCTCGACATTATACCTTTAAATATTTCCCTTGTTTCTTTTACTTAAGGCCCCAAAGGTTGCTTCGTTCAAAATATAAGTGAAGTAGGAAAGATATGCTCCTATTATATGATAAATATTCATCCTTCGTAACTAGGCCTTACGATGTGGAAACTGAAGCGCAAACTTGGTAATTCCGGTTGGAACGGTTACTAAAGAGATAATCTCAGAGATGCCTGATATGGCCATTGTGCTTCTTTTTAACACCTGGGCTTTTTCCTTCATTCAGTGACTAGGGAGTTTCTACTGAAACATACAATCCTAATCGATGTGCCTACCAATTTAGGTAAGACCAAGGTTCTCCCTACACAATTTATCAAAGTAATAATGGCTAAGAAACTTTCTCTCTAGTTTGTTCAGAGTTTACCACAACAACTATTTAGAGTTTACCACAACATCTATTTGCAGTATTGTGCGAGGAGCCCAGTGATCAATTCACCATTCCAAGCCAAAGTAGAAAATGTGATGTGTCCTGCAACTGGCTTACAAAATTTTAGCCATTTTAACTCAAACAGTTTAGTGATTGGCTGAGAACCCCACTAGTTTACCCCCCAGTTAATAAGTTTCCTCCCAGGGAACTGGGACTTAAGAAAAAATCCGTAATGGGAGCTGAATTTCCATTTAAGTACCACGCAAAAAAGCTCACAAAATAGTTACCTACCCTTGCCTTAATGAGTGATGTGCTTTAGAAGGGGAAAAAGAAAGTAATTGTCCCTACTATGCGAAGAGGCATGTTGCTCTTATAATTGTCTCATCAAATGAGAGAGCTTCTAGCCCAGCCCACAAAAAGTCCAAGTCTACGAATTCTAAGTCCCTGAAAGTGCTACAAAGCTGTCTAGGGTTCCTTTAGATATTTTTCACCCAGTGGACCCTGTGTTGGCTGAAAAAAGTCTTTTGGAAGAGAAAAGGTTATTACACGCCTTCAGTCAACCTTCGCCCATTAATCTTATGTTTCCCCCACTTCCTCCTATTTTTACCTCACAAGCTCCACTTGGGGCGAGCATGTTGGTCCTTCTAATGAGGGACCTTCCTCTAGTGCCCCCTCCTATCAAAAAAAGCATTTAAGCACCAAAAGTTTGAGAAATATTATCTCCAAGGAGCGTTTTGTGATTATGCCAAGACCAAGTGTATCTCCCTACCTCCATATTCCTCTGAACCCATAGTGTAAAAAATAGCCTCTGGAAGAAGATCCTACGAGAGCTCAAACATAGGTTGTTCCAACGCCATTCATTCATCCAATCCAAAAGGTAATTGTTTCAATGATTTTTATAAGTTTTATTTATTCATTTGGATATTTTTTGCACTCGGCATATTTATTTCAATTTTTATTTTTAGGGACTTCACTCTCGTGGTTACTCACCCCCATCCCGGAAGAACTCTACAAGCCTAATCATCGAAGAACCAATTCGTGAATCAACTCCACTCCCATGTTCATTGATGATTGGGCTTACCTACTCCCAACTTGCTACTTCCAACCATGTGAGTGAAGTATCTCATAGGCTTTGTTCAGGAGAGGAGAGTTTTGGGCCCATTGCCAGTATTGATGGAGCTTCAACGATGCAAGCGGAAGCTCTCCCACCTTCTTTTTACTTCCCATCCTCCATCACTTTGCCTTTGGCTTTGATTCCTCCTTCCAATCTACTAGAGGTGATTTATTTATTTCTAAAACTTCCAAAGTATGTTTCTCAAGTTTTTTTGTTGATAAATACTTAATCATTGCATATAATTTTCTTTCAGGTGGATGTTGTGACCATCGTTAGAGCACTCATTAAATTCCCTCCTTCTTTCCCACTTATGAGGGAAATATTAAGTTAGATTCCGCAAGAGATAATTGAAGAGGTAAAATCCTTAAGCGGACATGTTTTCTTTCTTAAAATAGCCAATGTTAACTCTTAGGTAATTTTCTTCTTGTTTATACCGCTCTCCCGGGTGGCTCAACCACTTCTAGACCTGAGGTTCCTTTACCATCAGGGTAAGATACCCCTTCTCATTTAGATGATGGAGCTTCATCAGCAAAGCCTACGTCTAACCTGGCTCTCGTGACAATGAAAGCTCAAATTAGCTTGCCATCCCAAGAAGAAACTCCTTCCAGGTAAAGTCTTGTGGATAAAACCTGGGATAATAGGACCCCCTATCTCTAGTTGTCAGTAATCAAGATCCTAAGGTATATTTTAGTTTCCTCTAAGATGTTTGAAAATACACCTGCATTAAGAAAAAAAAATCTCACACTTGCATGGTGTCTTAACAAAATATTTGATAAGGTTTTAACTCAAAGCTCACGCTTGGTTAGTGACTTTGAAAAAATATTTGCTAAGATTTTAAGTCAAATCTCACAACTTCTTGGTGACTTAAAAAAAATATTTTTTAAGATTTTAACTCAAATCTCACACCTACTTCATGACTTAGCAAAAATGTTTTCTAAGATTTTAACTCAAATCATTGCATTTAACTATTATTGTCATCTCTTTGTAGGCTTCGAGGGAACTCGTTGCAATATTTGAGTTAACTCAATATGTTCCCTCCCAAGCCACCATCTCATCTCTACAACCTCCTGCTCAAGCTGAGTCTCGAAGCGATAGTGATCA
This sequence comes from Sambucus nigra, assembly GCA_949130495.1. Classification (NCBI taxonomy): domain Eukaryota; kingdom Viridiplantae; phylum Streptophyta; class Magnoliopsida; order Dipsacales; family Adoxaceae; genus Sambucus; species Sambucus nigra. The sequence goes on from OX422211.1 coordinate 173,691,539, forward strand.
TGGTACCATGATGAATTCCATTCCTACTGATAGCGATAATGAGGTCCCTCTACTAAGAGTTTCACCTACAAATTTCTGTCAACAAGTGCTTTAGCAGTCTCCTTTCATCCAAGGTTGCCACCTCACAATCATAGAACAACTGATTCTATACCACCCAAATGATTTTGTGGTGGAGTGATTAAGATCCAACTGTGTCATCATGGGGTATAGACTCCAAAGTGTGGAAACCATTATGATAGAAATCATGAACACTCTAATAAGAAACCTCGGTAAGGTAAGGCCACGATCAACCATCATCTGAGTAATTTGAGAGAACTTCTAATGATTGGTTCAACTTCAGTTGGATCGTTAACCATTTAAAAATCCTAAAGTATGCTCGTTTAGAGGCTCATCATGAGCTATATAACAAGAGTGTGGAGTCTCAATGTGCTAAAGATGCAAGGCTGAAGGAGCTTAATTATTTGGTTAATAAACTCAATAACAAAGTCAATGTAGATGAAGAATCCATAGCTAAAGCTATGAGTGATCGTGAGGCTATGCTAGGACAAAGATCTCAAGTTCAAACTAGGCTTCAAGCTACCGTGGAGGCTCAATAGGCTTGTATTCGAGATGGCTTTATGTTATCTGGGGGTACTTTAGCTTACCAGACTTAATATTTCTCATAGGCTTGGACTTATATTGTTTTCCTATATCTCTAGGTAGTAGTTCGACACATAATTTAATTTTATTTAACTTGAAATATAAAGGATAATATTTTGACCTTCTCAATTATGCATACTCTTTAGTCTTTCAACATTTACATTTCAATGCAATCGTGAAATTTCTAGTAAATGATTGTTCGTTTAAAATATCTAAACTTTTTTCAGGATTTTCTATCTAATCCTGAAGACAAAATGAAGTTAAAACTTAAATTCAACCATTTGTTATTAATCTTGAAAGGCTTATCTTCTTCTATCTTCAAGATTGAGTAGTAGCCTGCGTTATGTGCTTCCTTGACTATAAATGGTTCCTCCCAATTGGCTCCAAAGTTGGGCAATAGGAGTCTTTCGATGTGCCTAACAACTACTTTTAGCACTAAGTCCCCTTCCACAAATTTTTTTAGCCTCACCAAGTTGTCATAGGACCTATAGAGTTGCATCATGTACATTTGTAAGTGTTACATCGCATTATCTCAGTGCTCATCTAATACCTCTTATTGAACATGATTGTCTTGAGATTGCATGCTTCTTTGTAAGGCATATCGGGATGAAGGGACTTCTAGTTTGATCGAAAAAAATTATTCTAACTCAAAAGACTAATGGGAAAGGTGTATACCGAGTTTTCTTTCATCTGTTCATTTAATAGGACTATAAAACTGCTGGAATTTTATCCTCCGACAATCCTAAAAAATCCTCCATCAACTTGGCCATGGTGTTAACCGAGGTCTTGCTCATTTCTTCATCTTGACCATTGCCTTTTGGGTAGGCCACTGTTGAGATATACTGTATGATCGAATATTTATCTGTGATCAAGGTCACCTCTTTTTTGATAAATGGAGTTCCATTATCAGAAAAAATAACCTTAGGAATTCCAAATTGACAAATTATGTGCTCTCTAATGAACTGTGCTACTACGTCCGTTGTTGCTCTTTTTAATAGGTTTGCCTCTGCCCATTTTGTGGAACACTCTGTGTCCACAAGTATCCAAATTTTTCCTTTTGAGGAAGGGTTAATTTCCCTTACCACATCAAATACCCAAGTCTGGAATGGATAGAGAGTTTCCATAGAATGAAGGTCTATCGAAAGAGCATGAGTCATATTTCCATGTAGTTCGCATGCCTTACACTTTCGAACAAACTCAACGAAATATTTATGCATAGTTGGCTAATAATCCAAAGTTATAAGTTGATCATATAACTTGGCTCCCTCAATGTGAGATGGAATATGGGATTTCTTGAGGACTTCCCCTACTTACTCCCTTATGATGCACCTCAAGGGTTTGTTGAAGTATTCTTTGCGATAAAGCGACTCCTCTTAAATGTAAAATTATGGAGCTTTTCTTCTAATCCCCAAGGAATCAATCTTTTTTGTAGGAATAACTCTAGATTTGATAAAATTAATATAATGATGACTCCAATCCGTTAGAGTCTTCACAAAGTTACATTCAACTTCTTGAAAGGCTGACACTTAGAATATTCTTTCTGCATCACTGTTATGTCCTGCCTGATTATTGGTAAAACTACCCCTCTCTTTAAATTTTTTGATATAGATGGATCTCAGTAGCCTCGCAATTCCCTTCATGTATTTTCATCAACCTTTGTTTTACTTCTTCCTGATCGATACACCTCGCTAACCATTATTTAACATTAATGAAAGATAAATTCTCTTGGCTTACGAAATACGAGATAAGTTGTTGAGCTCCATATTTTCTTCTTCAAACTCAAGTTACCTCCTAACTTCACCCCTCCAGTCCGAGTAATCTTTCATTAGAAAAATTACTAGCATAACCGATGGAATACTTCTTCATTGGATCACTATATTTATCGACTCGTCGTTCAGGGACACTTTTATGCAATGGTGGTATAGACATCAGCGTATTTGTTCATCGTTCTAGGATGACTTCTTACTTTAACGTGATGGAATTGGATGATAAACCTTTGAATGGTTTTTTTACAAGGTGTCAAGTTACTCTCCATTCACCTTCTTAACCACCAGATTAGAATATCCTTTGATGCAGGTCAAACTAATGCCTCTTTAAAGAGCTTCTAGAAATCCCAACACCAAAGCCTCAAATTCTGCCTCATTATTGGACCAAGAGAAATCTAATTTAGAAGATAGGTAAATTTCTTATTTTCCTATTGAGAGGATTCCTCCCGATTCACCTTTTCATTAAATAATGAAGCATCAAACTCCATAATCCACTCCTTAAGGTAAGCCTCCAAGAAGTTGGCCTACAAGTCATCACCTAGAATGCCCTCGTATAGTGGCTCAAATATCCCCGATGGGTTAACTACAATTGTAAGGACATTTTTCTCATGTCCGAAATGTTTCATTTATTTATGTCGTACGCCGCTACATTTGGCACGTCACCTCATGATCTCACATGACGGCCTCTATCCAAATTTCGGGAATCAAGCATACATTATCTCCACTAATGTATCCCTCATCTGCATCAATGACTTCACGTTCCTTGATTCTAGGCTCGTAATGCAAGTGGAACGTAAGAGAAGTCAAATCAGTGAAACAAGGCTTGATAGGGATGTTCAAGGGCAAATTGGTAATTTTACAGCCACCGTCCGGAGGATCGGTCAACTGTAAAGTTGAAGAGCTTGCCGTAACAAAGATACTGGAAGAAACGGTACCTCAATCCGAGCTACGGTGAACAAGTTATGGCCCGTTGAAAATGGAGATATGTTCATTAAAAAGTCTGGAAATTTTTCTAAGTGTTTAAGCACCAATTCCCAGCACACTTTCCCGAACCCAGACCCAAACCGGTTCGGAGGGGAGAACCGGTTCGCAGGGGTACCCGAACCGGTTCGGTGTACCTGTACGCTGGATAGAATTTCAGCATTTTAAGATCGTGGGTCTCTTCATGTATTTCCCTATAAATACCAACTTCGGGAGAGTTGTTTTGCAAGACTTTAGGAGACGAATTTGAGAGTCCAAATACACCTAGTCTTCATATTCTTGAGTCCCAAGACTCATGTTTTGATTCACACATCATTGCCAAACCTTTGTGAATGCTTTTGCAACCCAAGAACACAACTTTGGTTTGTTCAACCCTTGTGGAGGAGACCGTTCTTCTTCTTCATTGCAGTCCTACTGGAAAGGGATAATTCCAGCCGCGACTACAGAATCTGATACCCGAGGGTAATTCTTAGTCAACTTGTATTTTCATTGTAATCCGATTGTAAGCCGTTTTCTTACAAATTATAGTGAAAATAAATGGTTTTGCCCCTGAGGGGGATTTTTCCTTAATTGCATGTGTTTGAATGTTCTTGCGTAGATTATTAATTTATTCAATCACATATTGCTGCATGTTTAGGGTTTGTTTGTGTTAAAAGGGTTTTATATATAACTTGATCATTTGAACGCGAGCACACACACTCTTCAAATTGGTATCAGAGCAGGTTACGCTAATCTATCGCGTATTCCTTTTTCCGCAAAATTTTTCTAAGATATCAATTTTCTGAAAAAATTGATTTTTGAAAAAGTGCGTGTTCAAATGGAGAAGTCATATTATAAAATGCCTATTTTTGACGGGACAAATTATGCTTATTGGAAAGCCCGTATGAGGACGGCTTTAAAAGCCATTGATGAACGTGTCTGGATTTTGGTTGAACGAGGGTGGACTCCTCCCACCGTGACTGTTGATAATGTGACCAACTTGAAACCTGACATTTCTTGGTCTGATGAAGAAATTAAATGGTCATCTTTTAATTCTAAGGGTCTAAGTGCTATTTCTGGGTCTGTCACACCTGATGAGTTCAAACGCATAATGACGTGTACCACGTCAAAAGAGGCATGGGATGTTTTACAACTCACCCATGAAGGAACTAATGTTGTGAAAGAGTCTAAATTGCAAAACTTGACAACTCAATTTGAAACAATCACCATGCATGATTCTGAATGCTTTGATGAATTTTATGCTAGACTTTCTGACATTGTGAATACTAGTTTTAATCTTGGTGAACATATTCCGAATGCTAGAGTTGTTAAAAAGATTCTTCGTTCTTTACCTAAGCGTTTTATCCCTAAAGTCATTGTGCTAAATTCTATGGGTAATTTAAATACGCTAAAATTGGAAAAACTTGTAGGAGATTTGCAAACTTATGAAATTGATATGTTCCCTAAAAATTCTAAATCTAAAGATAAGGGAATTGCACTTAAAGCCCAAGAGAGAAGGAGTGAGGGGTCAGCTAGAAAGAGGGTAGAGTCATCTAGAAAGAGAGAGACTGACACGTCAGATTCCGAGTGCGATTTTGACTTAGATGATTTGGCTCTTTTCGCAAAAAATTTCAAGAGGATTCTCAAATTTAAGAAAAATGGCAATTTTAAAGATAAAAGGAAATTTGAGAAAAATAAGTTTGAAAAGAAAAATGAAAAAGTTTCCAAAAATCCTCCTCTGAAAGAAAGTGAGAGATGTTTTGAGTGTGATGGTAGGGGTCATAGAGCTTTTGAGTGTGCCAATCGTCTGAATAGAGAGAAAGGGAAAGTTGTCCTTAATGCTACCCTTAGTGACGACAGTTAGGTCGAGACGGTGGATTCTGGAGATGAGTCACCGCATGAGTGTAACTTCACCGCATTCATGGCCAGCTAAGTGAGCACTCCTAGTTCTCCTCACGACGTTGAGGATGATGCTTCACAAGGACACCTCGACAGTGAGATCGATGTGAGTGAGGGGGAGGATGACACAAGTGAGAGCGAGAGTGATATACAACGCGCCTACGCTGAGTTATATTCTGAGTCTTTTAAAACTAAAAAGCGTAACAAAGCGTTAGTTCTTAAGATCACCTGCTTAGAGGAAGATTTAAAGAAAGCGAGAGAAAGAGAGTTCTCCACCTGCACCGCCCTGAGAGAGAGAGAATCTACATGTGTCGAGAATGAGAATTTGTTTAGAGAGAGAGAGAGTATTCTAGAGAAAGAGAGAGGGGACTTGATCAAGCAAGTGGCTAGTCTTACGAGTCAGCTCCATTCCTCCGTGGAGACTCGGAAGAAACTTGAAGCCCTTGTTGCCCAGCTGACTCATGATCTTGAGAAAGCACGGGAAGTCAAGGTACAAATCGAGGACAGATCTGGGAAGATGGGAAAGATGCTCCTCGGCCCCGCTTTAGGTTTTGGTGATCGACAAGGGATTGGTTATGATGGTGCCTCCACGTCCCAAATTGCACCTGGACCAGTTCCTGAGTTTACTACAACTCCTTATGGTCACCGTAAAAAACCTCGAAGGAGAGTTCGACCTAGAAAAGCAAACCAAGGTCCGCCTTTGACAGTGCTCTTTTGTACTTATTGCAAAAGAAAAGGCCACCTTAGGGAAACTTGCTATAGCATGGGTCAGACACGATGTACTACTGCTCCACCACGTCATACTGATGAGTTTTCTAGTCTGAGAGAGCGAGTTGAGTTCTTAGCTGCCACGACTCAAAGTTTAATGGAAGAATTTCGACGGATCTCTTTGCCGTTAGTGAATGCTTCTCACGTTTCAGCTAAAATCAACAACAACAAAGGCAAACAAAAGGTCATCTCAACTTGGGTACCTAAGAAAGATAAAAAGGCTTTTGTTGTTCATGTTGCTCTCAAAGCACATAATACCTCTCAATGGTATTTTGATAGTGGGTGCTCCAGACACATGACAGGTGATGCCTTATTTTTTACTACTCTTGAGGATTATCAAGATGTCAGAGTCACCTTTGGAGATGGGAGTAAGTCTAGCATTATAGGACGAGGTACTATCGAGTTACCTGGTTTTCCTAAGCTAGAAAATGTTTTGTACGTCAAAGGTTTGAAAGCAAACCTTCTCAGCATTAGCCAGCTGTGCGACACTGACCTTGCAGTAAAGTTTGACCGGGACGCGTGTTAAGTCTACAATCAAACCGGTAAACTATTGATGCAAGGGGTGAGGACCGAGGATAATTGCTATGGGACTGAGCCCACATCCTCACTTGTCTGCAACAGCGCCACGATCACTCCTATGGATCTGTGGCACCAACGTCTAGGTCACGTGAACGTTAGAGATCTCAATCGTTTATCTAAAAAGGACCTAGTACGTGGCTTACCATCTCTTGGAAAGTCAACTTCGACCGTTTGTGGACCCTGTCAGTTGGGAAAACAAATTCGTAGTCCTCATAGGAAGTTGCATTACATTACCACCTCTCGTGTTCTGGATTTGATTCACATGGATCTTATGGGTCCCACTCGTACTGAGAGTCTAGGTGGTAAGAGGTACATTCTCGTGATGGTAGATGATTTCTCCAGGTACTCCATTGTAGGTTTTCTGAGAGAGAAATCCGATGCTGTAGAATTTTTAACGACCAAGTGCCGTGTCCTGCAAAATCAACACGGTGTCACTATTAACAGAATACGTAGTGACAACGGCACTGAATTCAAGGAAGCAAAGGTGGATTTGTACTGTGATAGCCTTGGGATCAAACATGAGTTTTCTGCTGTGAGAACTCCTCAGCAAAATGGGATTGTTGAGAGAAAGAATAGAACGATCCAAGAGATGGCTAGATCTATGCTTCTAGGTCGTAAAGTTTCTAGGAGATTTTGGGCAGAGGCAGTGTCTACTGCATGCCACACGGTGAATAGGGTTTATTTGTGTCCACACACACTACAGACACCTTATGAGTTGTGGACCGGCAAGAAGCCCAACCTGGCGTATTTCCGTGTTTTTGGGAGTAAATGTTACATCCTACGGGATAGAGAGCAATTAGGAAAGTTCGACTCTCGGAGCGACGAGGGAATATTTCTAGGATATTCATCGAATAGTAGAGCATATCGGGTATTTAACCTGAAGAGCTCTAGGGTTATGGAATCAATAAACGTTACCGTGCAAGATGACGAACCTTTGACGGTTATTGATCCTAACCTTCAGTGTGAGGATGAGGATTGTTCTGACAGTGATTTACCTGTTACTCTCTCACACTCTGTGGACCCTATTCCTGAGTTAGGGGACACACCTACTTGGGTTCGCAAGAGTCATGACCCTTCTGCCATTGTTGGTGATCCCACTCTAGGGGTCAAGACTCGTGCTCAGCTAGAGAACGTTGTTAGCCATCTTTGCTACACGTCCAAAGTCGAGCCCAAGAACCATAAAGAAGCTCTCAAGGATGAACACTGGATATCTGCTATGCAGGATGAGTTACTTCAGTTTAAAAAGAATAATGTCAGGGAATTAGTCCCCCGACCTAGTGAGACTAATGTGATAGGTACCCGGTGGATTCTCAAGAACAAAATGGATGAATATGGTACCATAATCAGAAATAAGGCTAGGTTGGTCGCTCAAGGCTACACACAGATAGAGGGTGTAGACTTTGGGGAGACATTTGCTCCTGTTGCGAGGCTTGAGTCCGTCCGTGTTCTGCTCACCATCGCATGTCATGTGCGCTTCAAGGTATATCAGATGGATGTCAAGAGTGCCTTTCTGAATGGCATTCTATAGGAGGAGGTTTATGTGGAACAACCAAAAGGGTTTGAAGACCCTCAGCACCCTGAGCACGTCTACTATCTGAGGAAAGCCTTGTATGGTTTGAAGCAAGCACCGCGTGCTTGGTACGAGAGGCTTACTTCCTATCTCTTATCTCGTGGCTTCAAGAGAGGGGGAGTAGATATGACGTTGTTCATCAGGAGAGATGACGGTGCTATTTTGGTTGCCCAGGTCTATGTGGACGACATAGTCTTTGGATCCACATGATCCCAGCATGCTCATCACTTTGAGGAGGAGATGAAAAGTGAGTTTGAAATGAGCATGGTTGGTGAGCTTACATTCTTCCTTGGTCTCCAGGTTCGTCAGCTAGAGGATGGGATGTTCATCTCCCAATCCAAGTATGCTAGAGACCTAGTGAAGAAATTTGGTTTAGACTCCGCTAAGCATGCCCGTACACCTATGAGTACCACTACCAAGCTTAGTAAGGACACTTCAGGCAAGGACGTTGAGCAAACCTTATATCGGAGTATGATAGGTAGTCTTCTCTACTTGACTGCCAGTCGTCCCGACATCGCCTTTAGTGTTGGAGTCTGTGCGCGATACCAGGCATCCCCAAAAGAGTCACATTTACTTTCTCTAAAACATATTATTAAATACATAAGTGGGACTCTCTCATACGGGATTTGGTATTCCTTTGATACTGATGACCGTCTGTCCGCCTATTCGGATGCCGATTGGGCTGGGGATGTAGATAGATGTAGGAGCACTTCTGGTGGGTGTTTCTATTTTGGTTCTGCTCTTGTTTCCTGGCTGAGCAAGAAGCAAAATTCCATCTCTTTGTCCACTGCGGAGGCTGAGTACATAGCCGCGGGGAGTTGTTGCACACAACTCTTGTGGATGAAGCAAATGCTGGAGGATTATGGGATATCACAGGACACCATGACCATTTCCTGTGATAACACGAGCGCGATACACATATCTCACAATCCAGTTCAGCATTCGCGCACAAAACACATCAGGATACGTGAGCACTTTATACGTCAGTTAGTTGAAGAGAAAGTCGTATCCCTGAGTTTTGTTCCTACCGACCGTCAGTTAGCCGATATATTCACGAAACCTTTAGATGCCCTTAGATTTGAGAGTCTTAGGAAGTCTTTGGGGATTTGCACAGTTGACTGAGGGGTTGGTCTATGTCTAGAATAGGATGCTTCTTCATGTTCATATCATATGCTTCCTATTGCTAGTCTGTTTTATATGTACCATTGCTTTGTTGTACAACTTTGTTTTATTCTTTTTGCTTTCTATATTTCTTTTGAAAAAATACAAAAAGATTTTTCTTTAAGAAAATTTTAAGAAAAGCACAAAAAGATTTTATTTTGATAAAATTTTTGAAAAATCCAAAAGGATTTCTGCATTTGCTTATTTTATGGATGAGCATTTAAGATAGCCAAGTCACAACTTCATTCCATATATCCATGTGACTGTTTGATAGAGATTTGAGAGGCTACATCATTTTATCCATGTGCTTTACATTGATTGGAGTCTTTGAGATGTAATTAGTGATATCTTCCTACATGTTTGACTCATATATCCTTTATTGCACACACGCACGGCTATATTTGATTATTGCACTTGTCTATCTCATGTTGGCTTGCGTGTTTTCATCTCAATCCTGTCTATACAATGTACAATATGCGATAAAACTTGATAAGATTGGAATGCATGTAAAAACCGTTTTGGTGAGACTGTGTGTTTTTGTATAACGGGGAGGGGCTGCGAAAGGTATTCATCTATCCTTTGCGCAAAAGCCACCGTTAAAAAGGACCTAAAAAATGGAGGAATTTTAATATCCGAGGTCCAAAGAGGTTAAAAGAGCCCGAAAAAAATTTACCGGCAATAAAAAGCAATTCATGCCAAATATGGGCCACTTAGGTTTCACCATCAATTCTCCAAAGTTTGAGAATTTAGAATGCCTCTATTCAATATAATATCTAAGGGAGTTTGGTTGGAGAATATAAACGGGTTTGCGCTTCCTTAAAAGTCCTAAAAAATCATAAAATCATTTTGGACGTTATTGGTGTGAAAATCATTTTGAGCTTTGATTTGTTGATTTGATTGAGTCAATATCTTATACTGTCACTCTTTTACACCAAAGGAAGCATTTGAGTTCATTCGCTAGGAATATCCAATATTCATCATGCACATATGTCATGTTTGTATGCATTGATTTTCCTATCGAATTTGATCACACCACTTCATTTACGCTATCATTGACTTGGTTGCCTTGTGTTCATTCATGGTGTGATTTTATCCATGTGACACCCCTCACTTGCTTATTTGATTTATTTCTCTCATTTGTCTATTTGGGGACATCATAAAAAGGGGGAGAATGAATTATCTTATCATGGGGGAGTTTTTTTGAAATTTGAGTTTGCTCATAAATTGATATATATATGTTTATCTCATCATTTCAAACTCGATATGTCACTTGGTATTTTTCTTTATCTCATGTGTGTAGGTACTACATTGATGATCTCTGAATTGCACACCCTGATGAGATAAGATCTGTGATTCCTAAAAAAATTGAAGAACAAACGATGAAGACTATTCACTTCTACCTTTTCCAGTTTTGGGTTCATGGGAGGGTAGATTTGTATAGGCAATTTCATAATTGATAATTCGGATTTTTTTTATGTATGTACCGGCATAGACATAGGGGAGATTTGTAAGGACATTTTTCTCATGTCCGAAATGTTTCATTTATTTATGTCGTACGCCGCTACATTTGGCACGTCACCTCACGATCTCACATGACGGCCTCTATCCGAATTTCGGGAATCAAGCATACATTATCTCCACTAATGTATCCCTCATCTGCATCAACGACTTCACGTTCCTTGATTCTAGGCTCGTAATGCAAGTGGAACGCAAGAGAAGTCAAATCAGTGAAACAAGGCTTGATAGGGATGTTCAAGGGCAAATTGGTAATTTTATAGCCACCGTCCGGAGGACCGGTCAACTGGAAAGTTGAAGAGCTTGCCGCAACAAAGATACTGGAAGAAACGGCACCTCAATCCGAGCTACGGTGAACAAGTTATGGCCCGTTGAAAATGGAGATATGTTCATTGAAAAGTCTGGAAATTTTTCTAAGTGTTTAAGTACCAATTCCCAGCACACTTTCCCGAACCCAGACCCAAACCGGTTCGGAGGGGCGAACCGGTTCGCAGGGGTACCCGAACCGGTTCGGTGTACCTGTACGCTGGATAGAATTTCAACATTTTAAGATCGTGGGTCTCTTCATGTATTTCCCTATAAATACCAACTTCGGGAGAGTTGTTTTGCAAGACTTTAGGAGACGAATTTGAGAGTCCAAATACACCTAGTCTTCATATTCTTGAGTCCCAAGACTCATGTTTTGATTCACACATCATTGCCAAAACTTTGTGAATCCTTTTGCAACCCAAGAACACAACTTTGGTTTGTTTAACCCTTGTGGAGGAGACCGTTCTTCTTCTTCATTGCAGCCCTACTGGAAAGGGATAATTCTAGCCACGACTACAGAATCCGATACCCGAGGGTAATTCTTAGTCAACTTGTATTTTCATTGTAATCCGATTATAAGCCATTTTATTACAAATTATAGTGAAAATAAATGGTTTTTCCCCTGAGGGGGATTTTTCCTTAATTGCATGTGTTTGAATGTTCTTGCGTAGATTATTAATTTATTCAATCACATACTGCTGCATGTTTAGGGTTTGTTTGTGTTAAAAAGGTTTTATATATAACTTGATCATTTGAACGTGAGCACACACACTCTTCAACAATAGATCGACATAATCTTGGCTTTTGATCGCTCGAGAAACCACACACTTCAAGTCATACTCTTAGAGGATAAGTACCACCTTGCTTCCCGCCCAATCAAAATTTTTCGTGCCAGTAAAAACTTGATGGGATCACATCTTGTAATAATGTGAATAGTGAAAGATAACATATAATGTCTAAGTTTTTTAGCAACAAACACCAAGGCCAAATAATGTCTTTCAACTTTAGTCTGCCTTGCCTCTGGGCCATAAATGATTCTACTCAGATAGTAGACAAGTCATTCTTGTCCATCAATCTTCTAGTGCTAATAAAGTGCCAATAGACCTTGTGGTGGAACTTAGGTAAAACTGCAATGGTACTTTAGCCCTTGGAGGATTCATAGTCTATAAGGAAGTGAGTAACTTCTTGATCTTGCCAAAAGATTCTTGATGAGGTTCCTCCCATTTAAACTTTGCGATCTTACATAAAAGGTCCATCAAAGGATGATTAATATAGGCTAACCTTGGCATACATCTTCTTAGGTAGGAGAATTTTTTGAGGAAGCTCTTAAGCTCCCTTGCTATTCTTAAGCATGACATGTCAAGAATATCCTTTTGCTTGTCTTGATCCATCGTAACTCCTTGGTGATCTACCACAAATCCTAAAAATTTCCCATTTATTACATCAAAGGAACATTTGCGTGGGTTCATCTCTAACTTATACTTCCTAGATCTGTTAAAAACACTCCTCAGATCAATTAAGTGAGATTACTTCTTTTCCTGAGTTGATAACTAGATCATCCCTATATAACTCCAAAATGTCATGAAAGAAATCATGGAATATGGCCATCATTATTCTTTGATAGGTTACCCCGAAATTCTTGAACCTAAAAGGCATGAAATTGTACATAAAATTACCCAATAAAGTTCTTAACGTTGTCTTCTCTACATCAATTGGATCCATCATGATTTGGTTATAACACACATAGCCATTAATAAAGCTATATCTATTATATCCTTCTGTTGAATCTATCTACCTATGAATAGAGGGCATAGGGGACTTATCCTTTGGGAAAGCTCTATTAAGGTGTCTAATATCAAAGTAGATGCGTATTTGATTTTATACTGGAGAGCCAAATTCGATGTTGGAGAGACAAATGAACCCAACTCCTAATAACCATTGCACTTACTTCTTGATCTCGAAATCTAACTCTGACTTTTATGTTTTGGTTTCTTTCTTCACTGGTATGGCTGAAGGCATAACGATCAATTTGTGACACCTCGCCTCTTTGTCTAACCCTGCCATCTATGTGTACTCACTCACAAAAACATCTTTCTACTCCCGAACAAGCTCAACCATTTTACTTTTCTTCTCAACCTCTAGGTCCTTCAAAATGAAAATTGGCCTTTGATCTTCTCCAAACTCAACCAAGCCGATTTGTTCCAAGTCTTTCACTTGCGGGTTTGGGTAATCGGTTACACATTTTGGTTCATCTTCAACCTCCTCAACAAACTTATGAATGTTGTAATTATTAATAATAAGACATTGCCCTTGATTATCTACCAGGAAATATTCATATTCAGGTTGTCCTCCTCTTCATCTCCTTTAACTACCAGTGCACACCTTTAAAGGTGATATACCACCCTTATATATTCTAGTTGTACCTTCTTATACTGGTGATTGGGCAAGGCAATCGTCTTCTTGTTTTGGTTCTTCTTAACTTCCTCTAAACTTTGCCCATAAAATCTAGTAAGGATGATTTTCCGCCTTACCTCATGCTCTTACAGGTCAATCCTTGGTCTCATTCTATCTTTTAACTATTTTAAGATAGCTTAATGCTTATGAATGAAGTTTTGTGCCTTCTCAACCCTTTAACCCGCATTTGCCCCTTCTTCAACATGGTTTCTGACCAGCCCCAACCTTTCTTTGATCAATGGGACTTTGACTCCCTCCATACGCTGCATTAGAACACACACATCCTCTCTCAGCTCTGTGTAAAACACAGCATCCACCAAGTGTGCCTCCTTTTGGGAAAATGGATTTTTGGTTGCTTAGATCACAATCTCTATTCCTTTGACGTTAGCCTTAGCATATTGGTGATATGTAGAGGTAACTAAGTCATGGTTGTACATCCACACCCTTCATATCAAAAGGTGGTATAAAGTGCCACTCTCTATAATATGGAACTTGGTGTGTAATGTGAGATTTCCCATCATAATCCCAATATTCATATAAAACATAGACTTTAAAGCCTAGTTATCATAATTAGAAATTTCCAATGGCATTGGTATTAACCTTGCCTCAGAGATATTAACTGCACATAAAAAGATAATAGGCATGATATTTACAGAGGCACCCCCATCCACCAAAGCTCTAGTAAAGCTTACCCCATTCACACTTGTTGTGACATACAATTGTCGATTGTGAGGGAACCTTACTGCTCTGTCAGCATTCGAGAAAGTTATCTTAGACATAAACTTTCTAACTAGCTGGGCCATTAGACCCCTCTATCTCACTGAGGGAACTGCATTTTCTTCACGATATCAAATACTTCCTAATTTATTTCCAGTCTGCTTACTTAAGGCATCCCCACTTTGTCGAAGAACCACAAAAATTTATGGGAATGAAACACATCTTGATACTCTAAGTTGGGTTCCATCACATAGTCTTCCACATTGTACAGTTCCTCTATGTCCCTGACACTCACCTCATCATAAGAAATAACTATATTTGCCATTCCAGCCATGCAATATTCCAAGGCTGCTTCAAACTCCTTTCTTTTTATTCTCAATTTCTTCGCGTGATCTTCAACCTTCTCATCATAAGCTATCACCAAACGTTATCCATATATTGGCAATGGGTAGTTGATGATATCTCTCTGAGGTATTTGTAGTGTTCCAACTAAAAATGCTTGTTAATAATCCTCCTTAATGTAAAACATGTGTTGCTTAGGTGGAATACATGCCAATATACACGGCAATACTTAAGATCAACTTAAATATATGCCCATGGTTCATATTTTGGAGCATCCTTGGGCGCATAGACTACCCCTCCAAAAAACATGGAATTATAACAGGTAATGTCCTCCTTAATTGTGTAAGGAAACTGTGGGGGATCTTCTCTACGGCTCCTGAAATTTCTTTTGGTGTCTTTCCTCTTCCCTCTCCCAGCTTCAGCGCCCCCTACTACATAACCCAACCGTGGATTTTGGCCTTTTCCATCCCTAATTTGTGGTTTAAACATCAGATTGATCACAATTGGATTTGGGCGAACAACGAATGAGATATTTTGTGTCGATTTCATGAAGGTTGCAAATGTTCCCTCAGGCGTTTCGTTTATCAGATGGAAAATATATTTAAGGAGAAAACCCTCCGCACAATATTGAAGAAACTTGTATTCCTTTGCCTCCTCTCTCACATCGAAAGATCTTTCCCAAAACCTTTGTGTATACTCAACCACCTCTTCCCTCGATTGTTGATTTTCTCATGCAAACTGGGCCAGAGTGAACTCGTCTTCACCCAAAAACAACTTTTGAATAAATAGGACATGCATGTCCTCCAAAGTGGACACACTCCTGGGAGCTAAGTGTGAGTATCATGTGTAAGCTTTTTTTATGAGGGATTTATATAACTCCCTCTAATGCAGCCTTTTGTTATTACAATGAGCACCTAAATGCTTCATAAATATCTGAATGTGCTTCGTCGACTTCCCCTATTTTTCATTGTATTTCTCGAATATATGGGGAACGTAGTCCTCGATATATAACTCGTCATTGAAATCCTTAGGGTAAGGAGTATGAGAGTCATTGTATATTAAGACAGTCTCACTGACAGTCTACGAACAAAATGACATCATCTTTAGTATTTCCTTAATTATTTCGTCAACAGTCAAAGAAAGTGAGGCCACTACCCTTGCTACTATAACACGTGGTCGAGTGACCACAGATGTAGCATCAGCTGCTATAGGTGTTCCCATAATAGGTGCAATGAGGGAATTAACTACAGAAGTAAATCCATTTGAAGGAACTACAAGGGGTGCTATAGAAGTAATAAATGAATTGGGATCCATGGTTGCTCTGAAAGTCATTGATAAGCACCAAAAAGTGTACATTTTATACCAGAATAGACATATCTTAGTTGCTAATTCTCGACAATTTGGGTCTTATGCGCTTTATTGTGTATTTTGTAGGTCGAATGCATGTTGCAGTGTTTAAATGCGTATTTCAAGAAAATTGTGCGGATAATGGAGAAAATTACTATTGTCCCGTACCCTAGCCTACCCTAAACCTACCCAAACCTGTTTCGAACCGTGTGTGTTTAGTTTGTCCCATTTTATTTTAATTGTATCATTTTATTTTAGGGTTCATTTTATTATGTTATTTTATTGAGTCATGTATATATTTTTAGGATTTTTATATCTTAATTTTTAGCTCGTCGTGTATTAGTTTTTATATTTTCTTTTATTTTCTTAATTTTAGTTAGTTTATTAAGATTTCATTTTGTTTTTTATTTGTTAGTTTTTATTTTAGTCGTGTTTAATTTTTTTAGAGTTTGTATAGTGTGTCGTGTCGTGTTAATTATTTTTATTTTTAGTTGATTTTTTTAATTTGAGTCTTTGTTTTATTTTTATTTTTATTTTTTTAGATTAGGATTTTATTTTTTATATTTTGTTTTATAAATTTTATTTTTTTAGTTAGTCAGTATTATTTTTAGGTGTCTAAGCTAAACACACACATAAACCCATTCACACCCACTTACCTACACACTATCCTACACACAAACAAATCCCTTATCCCCACCTTATTCACCTACACTCACACACACCAAATCCACACCCCCATCACTATTCATCATCATCTTCCCCCACTCTCTCTCTCCTACCTCAACCCTCATAACAATACAATAAAACACCATAAACCCACCAAGAAACAACCTTTCCATCCACCCCCCCGATCGCTCCAACTCGGATCCCCAACTCTGACCTGACCTTCTGCCCGACCCGCCTCTGGCGGACCATCATGAAACCCAAAATCGGACCCCCTTTTCAACCCGGTCTAAGCCCTAAAACCCGAAGCCCCTGCTTCGGCCACCCTTTCTAGACCCGTAATCCAGCCCACCATACCCGCCTGAGAGTGGATCCGACCCTTATCAGCGCCGACCCCAACCCGCTGCCTACTCGGATACCCACTTACCCGAAACCCAACAGCAACTCGCGACCCAACCAAAGCCTTGACCCAGACACCCATTTCCAACCCGAACCTACCCCGAGTCCAACCACCTCCGGCCCACAACCATACCCGTTGCCAACCCTCATGTCCAACCCGGAGCCAAAACAACCAAGCACAACCCTTACCCATTTTCCCTCTTCTCCAAGCCATGACTTCTACCTGCTTCTAAAATCCCAAACAAAACCAAAAGTCCAAAATCCAAATAAACCCACATGTTTAAATCACACCTCTTTTAACCCCAATCCCAAAAATTCCCTAAACACTCTTTTAACCAAATCTGATTCCATCACCCCTTATCCACATGACCTCACACAACCCATTCACATTTGTGCATTTCCCTATTTTGACCCCAACTTATCATCACATCCCTCATGTCCATTTAATCCATACCCAAATTACCCCCATGCTCCATGCCTACTATTTAAGGATGGAAGACCCCATTTGAAGACTTATCAATATGTAGAGAGAATTCTAGAGAGAGATAGTTAGAGTAGAAAATAAATTAGGTAGAAAATTTATTTGTAAATGGTTTTTTTTATTAGAAATTATTGAGTGATAAATTGTGAGTAATTCAATTGAGTATTATATTGAATTGATTATTGTTGGATGCTCATATTGGATGGATTGTGCTTGATTTCAAGGAAATAAGAGTTCAATTTCACTTCAAGAGATGGGGTTTGATTGTTCTCTTCTCTTCTCATTTATTTTATGCCTTTGATTATTAAGTTGTCAAATTTCATACCATGTTAGGCTAAATCTCCTTCAAGGGGTGGGAGGAACCCTTATTTGATGTTATTTTAATTTAATTAGTTTGATTACTTGAAAATTCCCTTTGAATGTTAATTTTGATCCCTCGCCCTTAAATTTACGCCTCGAGAGAGGGTAAATAATTTTCGAGAGAAAATTGAAATTATAAGTTATAATACCCATTTTAGATTCGAACTAGAGATAGGGGTTTCTTAAGTGGGGTATTATTACTTGAATTTCAAATATAAATTTATTTTCTAAGATTTACATAAATTTTAATCGATCGATCCTAGCGGGTGATTAATTAAAAGGAGTTTAGGTCTATTTTCTAGATTTGCGGGGGGTTAAACTTAATTTTCTAAAAGGTTACTATTAAAATTACATTTACAACGAGAGTTGGTTTGTAATTTTGATATCAATTCGGGAAAATTCAAATAATTAAATTAATTAATTAGAATAGCTAAAATTTGTGGTGTAGTCCCACTCCTTGATTGCTCTCACTATTATTTACCTCACTTTATCTCTTATTTTTGTGTTAGAATTTATTTTTCATTTTAGTCACTTTTTAGTTTGTCATTTGATCTTCATTTTAGTTTAGTGTTATTTCACTACTTCTCACCCAAAAATTGTTTTAATATTGAAAAAAACTAAAAAAAGAATTAAAAAAAGAAAAAATCCCAAAAAGAAAATAAAAATTGAATTACAATTGAGTTTGTCTCTATCTTACCCCCTTGATGTGGATTGATACCCTTACTTACCGCTCTACACTTGAGTTTGTTTTATATTTGTAGGTATTTGAGGTTTTGATTAACTTGGCTTGCAACAACGACACACAAAAAACAAAGTTATCAGTCATCACGGTTGTTGGCATAGGTTGAAACTCCATGAATGTCCCCATCAGATGAGCCATCTGAGTTAGACCCATCACTATGCTTGTGGAAGCATGCGTCTTTGTGATAGCCTCTGTGATAGTTGGAACTTCGGTAACCTCCACCTGAAGCACCCTATCTCTAGAAACCTCGTATTCCCTCCCTTTTTATTCCTCCCTCTGTTGGATCTCATCAAAGTTGAGATCATGCGTAACATTATCCTGAGCCATTTTCTAAAATAATACCTCCCTAAAGGAGTCGCCAAATGTAAGATGGGGTCCTCTTGATGCGGGGGTGCTTGAATACAAACTTAGGAATAACCTCTATTAAATGGCAACAGATTACTAAAAAAGATGCTATTAACAATGATGAGATGAGCTCAGATGAAATAGAGCAAAACTTTTTTATATAAGCTCACAAAGAGCTCATGTATAACTCAATGATAAGAAATAAATGGACCTTTGAAACAACTAGCTTGATGGAGAGAGAAACAAGAAATCTTAGATACACTTCAGGCAGGCAGCTCAAACCAAGGTCTCAGAAAACACATGTCACATATCAATAAATGCTTAGGTTCTAAACAGGGAATCTTGAAGAAAGTTTATTAATGGTGGATGATAAATGCTCTGGTTTTGCAATAAATCTCTCTCTATGGTAACCTGATGATAATAACGATAATTTACTCTCTCATGGAGTGGTTGGGGAATTTATATAGTCTGTCCCTACTCGACTGAAATCTCAGGCTCAATAAATGCAAAATACAAACTCTCATACCTTTACGTCACTAGCATTTGATGTAAAGATGGTCCATAGTGCCCCCTACGTCATTGGCATTAAATGCTAACAGATAGCTTTTGTGGTTAACTATATATGTCAGGCGGCTGTCACAACAACGGTAATCTTCCAAACTAACTGAAGGCCCCCAAACCACCACGGTTTACTCAAGTTTGGATTGGATATTAGGTAGGTCACGTGTGATTTCACACAAGGCAAATGTTAAGGATTGTTTTGCACTAAACCGTGATGAGACTCATGGTTGCTCGTATAATGCTTTCTCAAGTTATCCTCCGTCGGTGTTTTACCTAGTGTGTCTAGTGTTTTTAAGTCATGTCTTAACATTTTCTTGCTTCTCAATCCTCCAAGTTAGTTCCCCTGCAGGTTCCCATGGTGAAGTTGTTCAATTGAGTATTAAAGCTCTCCCAAGCCCTACTAGACTTGGTCCCTCGTGGAAACCTATTAACCTTACCCACACATTATAATACATCTAATTGAATTACAATATGTTATAAAATTACATAACTTAAGTACAAACGAAAAATACAAAGCCTCCATGAATAAATTCTTTGGTAATCTTCCTCGTTGTCCCTTCAATTGGTTGAAATAACGTGCTTGATTTCTTCATCCTTTGCTTGAGCTAGCTTATGGGACTGCTCACTTAACTCTGAGTCTTCCTCTATTTGTTGGTGATTATTTTTATGCAAAAAACTATATTATCTAATTATTTGATCACAGATAAATAAGTAAATAAGAGACACAAAAGATTTTTAAAGTGGTTAGGATAAAGGGAAAACCTACGTCCACTATTGTATATTGCCCTGTGTTTGTTCAGTTGTCTCTTGTTTCGTGTCCCTTGGATGTAGGAATTACAATGCATTATAGCCCCCTGAGGTTGTACAAGAGCCGAAATATTAAAGGATGTAATGACGTTATAACATAGGCTTTTACATGAGTACAATGTTCATAATGTATAAAACTATCGACATTTTACTTCCCCTAGTTGGTCGGTCTTCCTGGTGTTGGTCAGGCTTCTTTTGTATGTCGGTCGTCATTCTACTTATTGGTCAAAATTCCTAGACTCATTCTGATAAATGGGCCTTGATGACTAGAACTAATTCCACGATGGATAACACATGTATATTTTCGATTGATCCACGTAATAAGATAATTTTTTGTGTCAACAGAAGCCCCCAATGTTTCATGCTTGAGGTTTTTACAAGAGTATGGAACAAATACCTATTAAAGTTTCTTGGGCAATAATTTCTAGTCTTGGTCGGCTACCGACTTCCCGTACTTGTAAATTTAATGATTTGAATATCGGCTTATAATCTATATGTATTTTTTGTAATTATCCATAGTTTTAACGAATCATTTTAGAGTAAATGTGTATTTTCTGGCTTTAGCTGCTAACGGTTCAATCGATGCTTCTTTTAATCATTATCTTCACTAGTTTCAAGGCGAACTATAAAAGGAGGAAAAATAAACGACTGTCTCTTACGTCAAAATTTTCTGAGTTTTTTATTTTTATCTCTTTGAGCTCTCTGTGTGATCGTTTCCCCCATTCTTCAGTTTTTTCTGAATCCTTAAATTCATGTAAGAATCTTCTCTCTTTTTTTTTCTTCTACATCGAATATGGTTTATTCTGTAACCTTTTTATAAGAATTCATAAATTAATGGAATATCCCTCCGTGGGTGGAGTTGGAACTTCCTAATCTTCCTACTGATCTTTTTTCTTTTCCTGATGGCCGTTGGTTGCCTTATATTTTCATTTTTAAGTGTGTGTTTACTTATCCCCCCAAACCCATTTTATCTTGAATTTTGTCAGCACTTTGATGTCGCTCCTACTAGAATAGCCCCCAACACTTGGAGAGTGGTTTATAGGGTTATAGGTTAAACTAACTCCATGGTCCCAAAAATTATGTTTTATTATAAATGGGTCACAAGAGACACCATATACTATTTAAAAACTAGGGTTGTAAACAAAGCTTTAGTTGTTAATCTTCCTAACTCCAATAGAAATTACTTTGATCATGGAGTAATTTTCAAAAATTGGCAACAAGCTCCCATGACTAGAAATGCTGAGTAGTGGGGGCCTAGGTGCCCATCAAATGACAATGGGATAGGTTGCATTCGTTTATCTACTTTTCTTTGCATATTCTGCTAAATGCTAATACTGATGTTTACCTTATTAATTTTGATTGCAGTGATGGAAAAAGAAAATGTCCCAATGAGAGTGACATTAACCTTAGAGAGTTGAAGTTCATCTAGGGCATTCACCAGAAAATTGGGGAGGAGCATACCAAATCAGCCTCATACCTATTGCAGTACCGGAATACCATTACTTCTTTCATTGCTTGCCCCACTATTGTTGTGACTTCACCCCTAATTGATATTGACCAAGATTCCATCTCCACATCCTCATCCACTGCATCTGGTAGTGGTGAACCTGCTGTTACTTCCCCCTCCTCTCTAGATTCAGATTTTCCTCTTGCTTCTTTCGTGGGGAATATGAAGTTTCCTAACATTTTGGATGATATTTCTTCCACTAGTTCCTCCATGCAGGCTGCTGATGGGGCCAAAAACAAAGAGGATGCTGGGAAGAATCCCCCGGCAAATAAGGAGGATGCTAGGAATAAGTCCCCAGCTAAGAAAGTTGATGACGGCCATCTCAAGCGACTGAAAAGGGGGCTCCCTTACAGGCTGGAAGAAGGGTCTTCAGTCAACACCAACCAAGAAGAGTTGGTTGATTTTTTTTTTGGGCTCACCAGTGGCCCTTGGCCCTGGCTTAGCCAACCAACTAATAAGGTCTGGTACATTGCAAGACCACAGGGGTGATGATTTTACAATGCCCTAATAAAAAATATCTGAAAGATCTGATCAAAGCCTAGCTATGATAAATTTTATCATCTCTTCTTCTTCTTACTTATTTCTTTGCTACTCTTTACACTAATTTTCTCTATTTTCTTGTTGCAATTCTTGGTTGACTTCAACAACATGTTGGAGAAGGACGATGCTCTGCATTCTTCTTCAACTGAGGTTGAGGAGGACTTTGACGAGTTGAAGAAGTCAGTTCTTGACTCCCAATAAGCATTGTCTAATGAGCAGAAGAAGTGAGAGTCCAAAATAAAGATTGTTGAAAAGGATGTTGCTGCTACTCGGGGGCAGGTTGATCTGTAGAAAAAATTAGATGCTGAAAAAGCCAAGGTTGTTGTCGAGAAGGCTAAAAGATCTAAGGACAGGTAATCGGCCTTCAATAAGGTCTGAGATAAGTCCATTGGAGCTGCTTCTATGCAAATTGAATTTCCAAAGAAAAAATGTTTTAAGGATGGCTGGTCGACTTCCTTAGTGGAGGTCGACACTCCCCAAGAATCTGAATTATTCCTTAAACATGATATATGATCTCCTCCTAACATGGATGAGGATATTTAAGATGACGAGGATCAAGTGAATCCAATTTGGTGCTGGAATCTACCGACCAACACCAAACTGTTGCAGTTAACTCCTTTGCTCCTCCAACTGGTGATCACCTTACCTTGCCTGCTCCTGCTTCCAATCCTGCTGGGTCTACTTCAGATATGAAGAAGGTGTAGACCAATTACCTGAGCAACTTTTATTTTATTTTCTTCTACAGTTGTAAATTTTCTTTTCTTTTGTGATGATGTACTTGTACTCAACAGTTTATTAATAAAAAAGATATTTTACTTCTCATTTACCTATCTTTTCTCCATATTTCACATACTATTGTTGATTGGAAACTTTTATTACTCTAAAATAGTTCATAGATAAACTGGACCAATTATCCACAACTAACACTGAGCTACTTCAGAGATGCAATGAACTCTTCAAAGATGGTCACTTGTCTTTGACCGAGGAAGAGCTATCAAAGTTTCTCGGGGAAGATGTTTCTGATCAAGCTAAGGAAGCCTACCTTTATCTTAAATTCCTTCTTAATCAGGCAGTGGCCAATAACGTGGCTTACTATGAAATGATTGAGGAAGTGCAAGATGATCATAAGGAAGTCAATGCCCTTTTTCACGATGACTATGAAAAAAAATACCAGGCTTTAAGAAAAGGCTGGGGTTTTGAGCAGAAACTGGAGAAATATGCTTCCCATTTCATAAGATAAGAATTTGTGCTCAATCGTGAAGTGGAAGAATCTAGGGCTATTGACAAGTTACTGGAGGAGGAGAACAATAATTTGAGGGATGAGTTAAACGCCTTGAAGACTTCCTCTTCTACTGCTGCTACTACTGATGAAGGGTTTTTATTCTTAGAGGCTGAAAATGCAAAGTTATGGGAAGAAGTGGAGGCACTGAAGAAGACCAAGTCTGCTTCCTCTTCACAAGCAAGAACTAAACATGGCCGAGCTACTACAAATGAGGCAAGGACACAGCAGACTCTTACCAATCAAGCTGCTCAATTGAAGGTAAAAAATTTAGCTATTGTTGAGATGTCCCCAAAGCTTCAAACTCAATCAGACAACTTGCTACCCATTTTACCCAATTACTAGCCAAAGATGGAGTGATGAAAAAATTTCATCATCCGATTGAGAGGCTAACCTTCAAATTCCATAAATAGCCTAGGGAGATATGGATGGAGGGATACAATGAAGATCTGGATCATTTTGATGAACTATTTAAGCAAGCTCATAATGAAGGTTACAAATGGGGCTGGACCAATTGCCTAATAGTGCTGAAGGTGGAGCAGAATAATCCTCTTTGGAACTGGTATGATCCTAGTTTGTTGGACTGTGAAGATCCTCCTTTCAAGTTGGATGTTGATTGGATTCCTTCTAACACAATTCCCCAATTCCTCATTTAAAAGTATTTAGTGGATTATGGCCTTCATGATGAGCTAGAGATTGTTCGTCCTCCTCATCTATTAGATCGCCTGAGCAGTAGAAATAGAAGAATGATCCAGCACTTCAATTTTATCAATTCTCCTTTCACCTTGGATGATCCTCTAGCAAGAATGGAATGAGTTTTTAGTTCTTCTAAGGCCGAGGGGAAACGTCATTTAGAATAAGTTTCATTCTTGTAATTCAGTTATGAGAAAAATCATGTAATGAATATTCAAATGAATGAAATATGTTTGATCAACTTGTCTCGTAAATCTTTGAATGTGATTGTCTTTTTCTCCCAGTAGTTTTATTGACACACTTAAGCATCAATTACCAATGAATACATAAGTTCAACTAGTATACTTAGATTAAAGTCTAAATTTATCACTAGTTATCCATGTGTCTCCATAGGTTCTACTAATGCACCTACATTTTTAGATTTTCTGTATTAGTTACCAGTGGTGTGACCAAACGTATATGGAATATGTATCTATATTCCTCTTGAGGAATATTCACAACGTTATTCCTTCACTTTGACTAGTAGGATAAAGATCTTATTTATCCTCATCTTTGTTGACCAAGCTTCTTGAGGACTTAATATCCTGCTATAGTGGGGTTTTTATCTCCTGTCGATCAAGTTATGTTTAAGCCGAGCAACTTCTTGCATGTGCCGACTAACATTCGATATTAGCAATGCACTACGTGGTTGTTGTCAATGACTTATTTTGGGTGCCGGCCAACAGTGTGGTTGTTGTTTTGTTGAAGGATCATTATTTTCAAGCAACTTTTGAAGTTTTTATGGAAGCTTTTAACCCTCACCGATCAAGTATATCAAGTATATTGTAGTGTATAAAATTAGTATTCCCAAAAAAATAAAAAATAAAAAGGGATAGAATCATCATTTTATTGATACTCAAAATTGTTTTTGAACTAAGTACAATAGATTACATCATTGGTTGTACTTCCTAAGGTGCTCGGCATGCCATGGATTCTTGAATTCTTCTCCCTCCAAAGTCTCAATTCTATATAATCCAGGCCGGGCAACTGCTGAAATACGATATAGCCTATGCCAATGGGTCTAAAATTTATTATTCTTCTAGATAACCTTATTTAACACATAATCTCCTTCCTTTAGGTAGGTTGGAGTCATTTGCTTGTTATAAAAACATGATTTTCGTTGCTAGTAAATAGCATTTCTCAAAGAAGCATCTTCACGTACTTTTGCCAACATATCTGAATCCAATCTTCTTATTACATCACTTATAGGAAAGTTAAAGTTTAAAACTTTATGGGATGGAAGGCCCAATTCAGTAGGTATTATGACCTCAATCCCAAATGCCATCATATATGGGAATTCTCCAGTTGCAGTCCTTGGGGTTGTTCGGTATGCCCACATAACATAATGTAACTCGTTGATCCAATTTCCCTTGGCATCATCAAGTTTTTTTTTCAACCCATTTAGTAGAGTTCTATTTGTACCTCCAGTTCTCCCATTACTCTAAGGATGACCTGGAGCAGAATGTAGCTTTTAGATAATTGACTGAGCACAATAGGTAGCAAATTCATCATTGTCAAATTGTGTTCCATGGTCGGTGATAAAGGCATAGAGAAACCTTTATCTATAAATGATATTCTTCCAAATTATTTGGTAGACCTTCACATAAGGCATGTCTATCAATGGCTCTGCCTCAACCCACTTCGTAAAGTAGTCCACAGTAATAACTAAGTACTTGAGTCTTCCTCGGGTGGTCTATAATGGCCCGACCAAGTCTATACCCCATATGGAAAATGGCCAAAGTGAAGTGATTGGGGTTAGAGAAACCTGCGGAGTTTTGCGAATACTGGAATACCTTTGTCACTTGTCACATTTTCTGGTAAAGGCTGCAGAATCTACTCGCATTGTAGGCTAGTAGTATCCATATGCACTAATTTGCTGTATAAGTGTTCTTCCTTCTATGTGGGATCCACAAAATCCTTCATGTGCCTCTAGAATTAATCCAGGAACATCTAATGTGTGAACGTAACATTGCAGGTTAACTGTCAACCCTCTCTTATACAAGACTCCTTTATCTAGCACATATCTGATGGTTTTATACTTTAATTTTTTGGCTTCAATCATATCTGCTAGCAAAGTTACTTCTTTAATATATTCTTTAATGGGATCTATCTAAAATGGCCCCATGTTTATTGCAATACAATTGATTATTAAATCTTCATCTATACTCCTATTTTCCAAAATCTCAATAGGAATAGTTCGTCAGAGCTCGACTCTTGTTGCTGAAGCTAGTCGAGCGAGTGCATCTGCTCGGGCATTGCCTAGTCTTAGAATTTTGTTCATTTAAACTACTGGCAATGTGGCTATTACATTCAACGCTTTAGCCAAATACCTAGTCATCAATTCTCCTTTAGCTCCATACAAGCTCAATATTTGATTCACCACCAGTTGAGAATCACTGTGCACCACAACTTTCTCGGCATTCAGTGATTGGGATAAACTTAAACCCATAATGAGAGATTCGTACTCCGTTTTATTGTTTAAGGCCTAGAACTGGAATCGCAAAGCTTATTTAATATATATCCCATTATGAGTGTTAAGTAATATACTCTCTCCACTGTCGGTTGCACAAGATGATCCATCGATGTACATGTTCCATACGGGGAGATTGTTATCAAACGCATGGTCTGTCAAACTCCCATAATGGAATGTTTTTCTCTTTGCTTCCTCGTACTTTTAGACATCTCCTGTGATTTGGAAAAGGAATCTGGTAGGTCGGCATCGACTTTTTCTGATTTTTCCTATGAGGAAGATTCCTTGGGGGCAGCCCCTTTCGAACCATCTTCTCCTGATTCTTGTTATGTCTGCCTATCTTATTGCTCATGAACCTCGAGGTAAGTGATTCTGTAATAAAATCTTCTACATCTTGGCCTTTCAAGGAAAACCTTGGTTCATAAATGATATCATACTCCCCCAATTCTACTGACAGATAATTAATCTGCCAGACTTCTCCAGTTTATGCAAGGCTTGCCTTAGAGGCATATCAGTATACACCACAATCGTATGGGCTTAAAAATAGAGCTTCATCCGTCTAGACACCTCAATCAGTGCCAATGCCAACTTCTCCAAGTGTGGGTATCTAATTTCTTCTCCTCGAAAAGCTTAACTGGTGAAATATATTGATTTCTGAACTCCATTTTCTTCTCGGATCAAGGCAGAACTTATAGCTGAGTCAGAAAAACTAAGTATAAATATAATCTTTCCCCCAAAATTGGTCGGGTAAGCAGAGGGGGTGATCCTAATGTAACACCCCGCCTAATTAAATACCGGGTGATCAGTCCTTTATTAAATTAAATGCCAGGTGAACAGTTGGTTCATTCTCAGCATCACCATCGAAAAATAATATTTCCAATTTGAACACCCTAAATAATTAAGCTAAGTGTAAAAACCATTTAAAACCTCATTTTTCCTTTATTAAATACCAATATGAAAACCTTTTTAATAATAACACTTTAAGAGTCACACAAATAAAAGGATAACAATAACTACACTACCATTTAAACCATCTAGATAAACCAAACCAAGTTATGAGCTATAAATGAAATCATTCTGACAAGAGTTAACTCCCAAGGAGTACTGAATACCGAAAATATAAATGAACATAAATCTTTGACAAGATCTAAACGGAATAGGAAATCGGGGGACACATGCCCTAACTATGAAGATCTAAAATAGGAACTGATTCAATGACGAAGTCATCTAAAGCAAGGGTCTGCATCTCCCACATAAGCTGCAGCACGTCCAATCCAAAGAACCTAAGCATGACGCCCTTGTGGCTGGGCACCTATAATACATACATATATATAGAAGAGAGAAAGAAATTATAGAAAACGGGTTAGATCCCGAGTGTAAAACAGTTTAAAACAGTTTAGCAAGTATTTTAAATGCTTACTGGTTAATATCACAACCATGTTAGCATGCGACACTCTCTTGAGAATCCTCACCTCTCATCGAGTGTGCACTCCTACCGTACCTCTAGGACATCCTAGTTATAGTTCCCACGCTAACTAGATTAACCACATGTATCCATTCTTTATATCCCAAATTATTCCCACGTATTAACCTTATAATACATATAATGATGTTATAAACATATATATATCCATTTAGATTCAACATGGATAAGTCCCTTATTAATTCAATTCAACTAAGTATTTTCACATAACTATCTTACATTTATACTTTATCCACATAGTAGATATCATCACATGTATATATATATATATATTCACTATATTATATATATACTACACTGCACCCCGAGACACAGTTGTGGTGCATGCATTACTCTGCTATCACGTCCCATTATCGCTGGTCGTCGAATAGGGGACTAAAGGTTCGATAAAGATTCCTCGAACCACAAACATCAACACATAAATTGGAGGCGAACATAGTCGTCATACCCACGGGCCACGCACATACCTACGTTCCCATAGTCAGCGGACTTATCAACTCCCCGATAAGTCTTTAATAGTCCTATGTTCTTGAGCGACAAATCAAAAATCCCATAGATTCATCAGGATATGACTGCCATCACGCGCAAACATCCCGTCGATAGCGAGTAAGCTAGGTATGTCATACACAGATACATAATATATGCACAATCACAAAGTCATACATATAAATATTCATATGTTACAAATTAGGTTCACCCACGACCCATAATTATTCTCATCCGTGCTTAGCACAAATTTTACTTAATTATATCGCATAACGGATTCGTCTCTTTTATTCTCATTTATTATTTACTTCATTCTTACTTCTCATCTCTAGAAGTATTGCCTTTCACTAAGTATAAATTTCACTAGGTATACCCTCACTTACCTTCTAGTCTAAATCTTTCACGAGTCTCAATCTCTTAGTAAACATATGCACAATTACCAATATTTGAATAACTCCCTCGTTAACCCATAATTTCCTCTCATTTTAATTTCACTCAACGAAGTCCACTTAGACCCTACTGGTCCTCTTCATAACCCATTATACTCTATTAATGATGACCAAGGGTTCTTACGCATTTTAACCGGACTAAACAAAAAGGAGAAAAATATGCACTTCTCCAGGAGGGATCGATCGATCGTGGAATGGGGTCGATTGATTGATCATCGATTGATCGATGCTCTTGGTCGATCGATCGGTCAAGCAGTTCTTGCCTAGTTTTCTGCAATTTCGAGCCTACGGGTTCAATTATTTTAACCCCTCCAAACCTCTATAATTTCATCCCAAACTCCCATCAAAGTAATCCAAGTGTATAAGCAATGTACATAAACAAGTTCTAATGTAAAAACATCAATAAATCCTCAAGGAATCAATCAAAAAGGGGTTTAATCTCGAACTTATTTATAAAACTAAATTTTGCATGAATAATCACCAACCTCTATTTTAATCAAAATTTTCTTCCCAAATATCATAATAAATTCATGGGTAATCCTCTACATATGATCAATATTTTAGACTACATGGGTTCTCCCTACAACACATATAAATTCTCTTCTAAAATATATAATTCTTCCATTAAAACATATGATTTTCGTTACTAAACTAACATGGAAGGTATATTAACCTGGAAATCAGCAAGATAGATACCTGCCTCGGATTCAAGGGTCTGATTTGTTGATGAAAAATTATATGGTTGCGTTCCTCGTCGTGCGATCTATGTTTTGGAGGTGGTGGCAGTGCAATCGGGTGAGTTCTAGGCCTTGGATTGCTTGAAGACTCTTCACCTTCTTCTCTAATGGTTGGCTTGGGCTTTGTGTTTGTTAAACCCAAGAGACAACTCTAAATGGCTAATGAATACTAAGAAAAATCGTGGGTTTAATTACCCAAAAATATAAAATGTCTATAATACCCTCCCGGGATGACAATTAGGCCTAAAAATGCCCCGAGACCCAAACCAAACTCCCGAGTACACTTTTCTAACTATCTCGACCCTTCCGGAACCTTTGGCGCACTCAAAACGACTATAAGGATGACTTATAATTTATTCACTTTAATAATAATAATTTAGTCCTGACACGACACAGGCGCGTCCCGAATTAAATTTCCATAATTGCTATTTTATTCACTCGTGACAATTTTAATAAAATCAATATCATATATTAGTCTTCTCATCCAGTAATATTCAACAAATTCCCAATAATTACTAACTCTCGTTACGCTAGTAAATATTTAAAATAAAATGCCGGATTAATATTAAATTAATATCTCAATTAAATTCAATAAATCCCTAATTTTAAAAGCCATAAAAATACGGGGTATTACATACTTCCCCCCTAATAACGGAATATCATCCCGACATTTGGAAAAATAAAGCGTAACTGGTAAGGACAACTCCGGGTATTAATCTCACATCTCATGTAATTTTCATCGTACCACTCATACAGTACATATCCGAATACCCCCACTAATGTTATACTCCAAGCCTTACCATTTAGTTTAAATTTTCTTGAGTTAAACTTTACCCAATCCGTACTATACCATCCTCGTGGAAAAATTATGGGGAGTAACGATCCTAAATCATCAAACAAATAAATCTGGAAGTCATAACTTCTACTTTCATTAACCTCAAGAATACTTACTGACACAAATATGGAAAAAACTACAATCAAACCATCTAGGACACCCATAAACTCAATGTGCGTACTTTCCATCATAAGGTCTAAATGAATGTGATTCCTCTGTAAAGTTACTCTTAATTAAGTGACTACCTAGTTTATAATCCGTATTTCTATTATTTCCACATTCTCATTTGGCGATTTCATTTGCCTCAAATCATGCTACAACTCATAACTCTCTGATTAATATAAATATATACATATAATGGCAAAGGTTATAAACTCATATTCTAAAGGACTAACTTACTTCGACTCCCAATGTTCTTTAGTTTCATGCGTGGGGTGTCTTGTAGAGCGAAATCCAAACAAGGAACCCCCCTGATACACTACTACCTAAAATAGTCGGTCCTCGAAACTCCTCAGGTCCTTAGTCTATAGTATATAACATCCCAACAGGTTTTATCTATTTATAAAAGTCTACTTATTCACTCTCGTATCAAAGACAATACGCTGGATATAACGATCAATCTTGGTCTCATATACAACAAGTCAATCCATGCCGATAATCACATCCTACTCGGATATGTCTGTAATATGTAAATCCCCGATAAAATTAAACTCACGTTATGATATATAAAAAATATAATAGATGTCCCACTACCCATCGGTGAGTCTACATAAGTAATAGTGCCAATGGACAAGTCTAGTAACCCTATGGTCCATGAAATTTTAATAGCTACAAATGAATGTGAGGTCCTAATGACAATCATTATGCGCCCCATAACTCCATAGATAGAAAACGTACCCTCATTCGTGGGCGGTGGTTGTTGACTCCCACTATTATAACTTTGCTCCTATGAGTCAAGAAATATTTTATCCCAAATTTTCAGTTTTAGTTAACCACACTCCACTATATGTCCAAGCCTTTGAATATATTTCCTTCATTGGGTAGCATACAATTCCCGCATTTCTAGAACTTTTACAGATAACTCTCCTCAATTTTCCATTTGACACTCTCCCAAGCGCACTACTTTAAGTGAGTCTAATTTGGCATCACCTTCGACTATAGCAGCACTTGGAATTTGTAGGTTGCGTCATAACTATCTTTACCGTCCTGGCCCCTCGTGCCATAATAGGAGTGAGCTCAACTACGGTCATCATCCTTGAACATACTTCATAACCTCCTAAGTACGACCTCAGTTATCCTTCCAATGTCCCTCATCTGCCATACTTCTTGTACATACACGTCCAAACGCAAATAAGATTCACTAATTATACGTTATAGCAGGAGAAATGAATCTTACCATAGAAATCAACAATCCTAAACATAAGGCTCTATATCAAACAAAGTAATGCTCAGCTGAAAGTATAGTAAGCCGAACAAACCCGAAAGGACATTAGAACCTGATGCTCTGATACCACCTGTAACACCCCGCCTAATTAAATACCGGGTGATCAGTCCTTTATTAAATTAAAAACCAGGTGAACGGTTGGTTCATTCTCAGCATCACTGTCGAAAAATAATATTTCCAATTTAAACACCCTAAATAATTAAGCTAAGTGTCAAAACCATTTAAAACCTCATTTTTCCTTTATTAAATACCAATATAAAAACCTTTTTAATAATAACAGTTTAAGAGTCACATAAATAAAAGGATAACAATAACTACACTACCATTTAGACCATCTAGGTAAACTAAACCAAGTTATGAACTATAAATAAAATCATTCTGACAAGAGTTAACTCCCGAGGAGTACTGAATATCAATAATATAAATAAACATAAATCTTTGACAAGGTCTAAACGGAATAGGAAACCGGGTGACACATGCCCTAACTATGAAGATCTAACGTAGGAACTGATTCAATGACGAAGTCATCTAAAGCAAGGGCCTGCAACTCCCACATAAGCTGCAGCACGTCCAATCCAAAGAACCTAAGCATGACGCCCCTGTGGCTGGGCACCTGTAATACATGCATGTATATAGAAGAGAGAAAGAAATGACAGAAAATGGGTCAGAGCCCGAGTGTAAAACAGTTTAAAATAGTTTAGCAAGTATTTAAAATGCTTACCGATTAATATCACAACCATGTTAGTATGCGACACTCTCTTGAGAATCCTCACCTCTCATCTAGTGTGCACTCCTACCGTACCTCTAGGACATCCTAGTTATAGTTCCCACGCTAACTAGATTAACCACATGTATCCATTCTTTATATCCCAAATTATTCCCACGTATTAACCTTATAATACATATAATGATGTTATAAACATATATATATCCATTTAGATTCAACATGGATAAGTCCCTTATTAATTCAATTCAACTAAGTGTTTTCATACATAACTATCTTACATTTCTACTTTATCCACATAGTAGATATCATCACATGTATATATATATATATATATATATATATATATGTATATATATATATTCACTATATTATATATATACTATACAGCACCCCGAGACACAGTTGTGGTTCATGCATTACTCTGCTATCACGTCCCATTATCGCTGGTCGCCGAATAGGGGACTAAAGGTTCGGTAAAGATTCCTCGAACCACAAACATCAACACATAAATTGTAGGCGAACATAGTCCTCATACCCACGGGTCACGCACATACCTATGTTCCCATAGTTAGCGGACTTATTAACTCCCCAATAAGTCTTTCATAGTCCAATGTTCTTGAGCGATAAATCAAAAATCCCATGGATTCATCAGGATATGACTTTCCTCATGCGCAAACCTCCCGTCGATAGCAAGTAAGCTAGGTATGTCATATACAGATACATAATATATGCACAATCACAAAGTCATACATATACATATTCATATGTTCCAAATTAGGTTCACCCATGACCTATAATTATTGTCATTCGTGCTTAGCACAAATTTTACTTAATTATCTCGCATAACGGATTCGTCTCTTTTATTCTCATTTATTATTTACTTCATTCTTACTTCTCATCTTGAAGTATTCTCTCTCACTAAGAATAAATTTCAGTAGGTATACCCTCACTTACCTTTTAGTATAAATCTTTCACGAGTCTCAATCTCTTAGTAAACATATGCACAATTCCCAATATTTGAATAACTCCCTCGTTAACCCATAATTTCCTCTCATTTTAATTTCACTCAATGAAGTCTACTTAGACCCTACTGGTCCTCTTCATAACCCATTATACTCTATCAATAATGATCAAGGGTTCCTACTCATTTTAACCGGACTAAACAAAAAGGATAAAAATATGCACTTCTCCAGGAGGGATCGATCGATCGTGGAATGGGGTCGATCGATTAATCATCGATCGATGCTCTTGGTCGATCGATCGTTCAAGTAGTTCTTGCCCAGTTTTCTGTAATTTCCAGCCTACGGGTTCAATCATTTTAACCCCTCCAAACCTCTATAATTTCAGCCCAAACTCCCATCAAAGTAATCCAAGTGTATAAGAAATGTACATAAACAAGTTCTAACGTAACAACATCAATAAATCCTCAATGAATCAATCAAAAAGGGGTTTAGTCTCGGACTTATTTATAAAACCAAATTTTGCATGAATAATCACCAACCTCTATTTTAATCAAAATTTTCTTCCCAAATATCATAATAAATTCATGGGTAATCCTCTACATATGATCAAGATTTTAGACTACATGGGTTCTCCCTACAACACATATAAATTCTCTTCCAAAATATATAATTCTTCCATTGAAACATATGATTTTCATTCCTAGACTAACATGGAAGGTATAATAACTTGGAAATCAACAAGATAGATACCTGCCTCGGACTCAAGGGTCTTATTTGTTGATGAAAAATTATATGGTTCCGTTCCTCATCATGCAATCTACGTTTTGGTGGTGGTGGCGGTGCAATCGAGTGAGT
This sequence comes from Sambucus nigra, assembly GCA_949130495.1. Lineage (NCBI taxonomy): Eukaryota > Viridiplantae > Streptophyta > Magnoliopsida > Dipsacales > Adoxaceae > Sambucus > Sambucus nigra. The sequence continues at coordinate 173,726,429 of OX422211.1, forward strand.
TCTAGGCCTTGGATTACTTGAAGACTCTTCACCTTCTTCTCTAATCTCTTCACCTTCATCTCTAATCTCTTCACCTTCTTCTCTAATGGATGACTTAGGCTTTGTGTTTGTTAACCCCAAGAGACAACTCTAAATGGCTAATAAATACTAAGAAAATTCGTGGGTCTAATTACCCAAAAATACAAAATGTCTATAATACCCTCCCGGGATGACAATTAGGCCTAAAAATGCCCCGAGACCCAAACTAAACCCCCCGAGTACACTTTTCTGACTATCTCGACCCTTCTTGACACTTTGGCGCACTCAAAATGACTATAAGGATGACTTATAATTTATTCACTTTAATAATAATAATTTAGTCCTGACACGACACAGGCGCGTCTCGAATTAAATTTCCATAATTGCCATTTTATTCACTCGTGATAATTTTAATAAAATCAATCTCATATATTACTCTTCTCATCCAGTAATATTCAACAAATTCCCAATAATTGCTAACTCTCGTCACGCTAGTAAATATTTAAAATAAAATGACGGATTAATATTAAATTAATATCTCAATTAAATTCAATAAATCCCCAATTTTAAAAGCCATAAAAATACGGGGTATTACACCTAAGTACTTTTTCAACTCTAGAAAATCTTGTTCGGCAGAAAATCTTTTTCTACTCGTCGTTCCATTTGAAACTCTTTTTCAATACTTTAAAGAATAGTAGGCACATGTTAGTAGCTCGGGACACAAATATGTTCAAAGCTTCTACACACCCATTTGTCCTTTTTGCAGGTAGGGAACTATATTTCGACCAATGCCTTGATCTTATCTGGGTTTGATTTAGTTGCCCTTTGATTTACTATATACCCGAGGAACACTCCCTCTTGCACTCCAAACACGCACTTGGTCGGGTTCAGTCTCATCTGGTGTTCCTCTAGTTGGTCAAAAGTCTGGCTGAGGTCGGCAATATGATCAGATGCTTTCTTTCTCTTCCTCAACATATCATCTACGTATACTTACATATTTTTACCTATTTGCTCCTCAAAGACTTTATTCACCAATCTATGATAAGTGACACCAACATTTTTCAAACCAAATGGCATATCATTATAATAATAAATTCATCAGGGAGCATTGAAAGAAGTGTTTTCCCTATCTTCAGGGTTCATTTTGATCTGATTGTAACTAGAATAAGCATCCATGAAGATTAACAATTCATGTCCAGAAGTGGCATTAACAAGATTTTCAATTTGGGGCAAAGAAAAGTGATCATTTGGGCATGCTTTGTTCAAATCTTTTAAGTCTACGCACATTTTCAGCTGATTTTTATTCTTGACCATAATTACAATGGACAACCAATACGGATACTTCACTTCATTAGTAAAAGTATCTTTCTGAAGATTTTTAAGTTCTTCCTGTATTACTTGGTTCTTCTCGGTTCTGAAAACTCTTCGCCTCTACTTTACAGGCTTGGACTCTTTGTTAACATTAAGTTCATGGCAAAGAAAGTTAGGATCAATCCCTGGTATATCTTCATTACTCCATGCAAACACATGTTTTCTCTGTCTATGTAAATTTAGTAGTTCCTATCTAAGAACATGATCCAGTGTTGTTCCTATTTGAGTGGTGTGTTCTGGCTTGTCATTATCCAATACAATGCTTTATGTTGCCTCTACTATTTGGCCCTTCATCAATTTTTTCTCCACCGTTGGATCTAAAGTTTCAACCTCATATTCTTCATCAGGTTCAGAGTTGGCCACTTGGTAAGTGGTGGTTTTCCTCTTTGTTTCTTCTAAGATTTCCTATTCTGATGATGATTAATAGCATTATCGAGCTACTTTTTAGTCGCCCTTTACAACGCCTAGTCCAAAGTTGGTCGGGAACTTCAAAAATTGATGGGCTGTAGATGGAACGACTTTAAACTTCTTCAACCCTACTCTTCCTATTATCATGTTATAGGCCAAATGAAATTTCTTGTCCATTACAAAGAAACGTATCTTCTATGTTCGGCTGCCTGTCCATATACCGATCAACACCTCCACCTTAATTATTCCCAAAGGGAATATGTTTTCACCAAAAAACCCTAATAAAGGTCTGTGATACGGCTCCGACTGGCTGAGCTTAAAATCTAGACTTTCAAAGAAAGGATATAACATAATATCTGCCATTATCAATTTGTACTCTGAAAATAAGGATATCCCACTTTCTGACTTTGATTACTAGAGGATCATCATGGGGGTACAATACTCCTAAGAGGTCACCATCTTATCTTTGTTAACCTTACTAGGTCGATCTTCTTCAGCTAGATTAATCCTATGTATATACGAACAAGATTGTGCCTCATTGAGGTAAGCTTTTCATTCAGCAGCATGATCTCCTCCTCTTATATCTCCTCATGTAATCATTTGATAGCCAAAAGAACCAAAGTCGATTATGAACACCTCACATTCTGGTTGCTGAGGATTCTTAGGTAGGTCGGGATCATTCTCCTCATCATCTTCATGGTTTTTTTTTCTCGACTCTGGGCTTACAAGGCAATTTGACCTTTTTTAAGCTGCTTCATTGTTCTGTCGATCAAAAAACTGGTCCAATTTGTCTCTTCGGATGAGAGTTTTAATTTTGTTCTATAGAGAAATACAATGATTTTTTGTGTCATCGTGGTCTCTATGAAATTCACGATATTTGGATTTATCCCTCTTAATAGAGGAGCTCCTCAACTTCTCAGTCCAACGTAAATCTTTGCTATGTTTAATTTCCTCCAAAACATGGTGAATACCCATTATTAATGGAGTGTGATTGTTATACTTACTGAGCCAGTCTACAATCCTTTTTTTTCTTCGATTCCCTATTTTCCTTGGAATCTTTGTGCACCTTTTTGTCAGTTTTTGTTTCACCTTTTATCCTTGAGCTCCGCTTAGCTGCCATTGCCTTATCTACAGAGGGATCTTTATCAAGCATGTAGTAGATTTTCTTAAGTAGAAGTCCACTCATAAGATGTGTTATAGAAGTCTTCTCCTCATAATCCACAACCTCCAACTTCTCGATGTTGAAATGAATGATGTAGTCTCGAGTACTTTCCCTTTCCTTTTGTCTCACATGGAGAAAACAAGCTACCTTTTTTTACTGGTTTTGCCCCAAAGCAAAAGTTGCTAATGAATAGCTCAGCCAGTTGATTGAAGATGGAAATTTTCCCCTAAGGAAGGTTGTTGTACCATATTTGAGCGGGACCAGTAATTATTCCGGATAATGCTCTACACCTCCTCTCATCGGGGATGCTATTTATATGAGTTGTTGCCTGATATTGCTCGATATGAAGAACAGGGTCAGTCATCCTATCATATTTGGGTGTAACCACATGGGCTTTAAACTTTGAAGATGTGGGAAAATCCATAATTGCTTGTATGAAAGGAGATCCCTTCACAAAGCTTCTTTGCAAAGGGTTCTTGGATTTAGCCATTTCTCCTAATCTATCCTCCAAATGCTGGATAAAACCCTTCCATGCGTTGCTACTGACATCAGATCTGTGTGTTATAACTTTTTAATTCCTACCAACTATTTGTGTTGAAATTTTTCTTCCTGTGATTGTTGCTCGGTGCGAGCCGTTCATCAGGCATCTGATCTAGATTGGGTTGAGCCTTCCCTTTGATCGGTTGGTCATCGAGTATTTCTCGACAATTCCCTGCGAACATTTTCGTTCCAGTTGGGTCCCAAACGGTCAAAAATAGATGATCGGATAAGCCTTTCTAAGGAACTCAATCTTTTAGGAGTAAAATATTGATCATCATAGGGCTTCGATGTTCTAAGAGAAGAACTTGCTCCTGGAAGATAAGAGGTATCTCTAGTTGTCATGGATTGGCTATGTCTACTGCTTCTTGGACGCGATGGTGGCAAATTTCCACGAGTAGGTAAGGAAGGTAACCTGGCTTGCAGGGTCTGTGCTAACTACCTCATGGTATTTTTGATAGCCTTTTCTCCTCTGGTGAGACTAGCCAGAATTCCAGTCAAATTATTAGGCGTTGGTGGAGCAGAAGGAACGGGCAGGATGCCATCATTCCAGGCACTTGATTCATAAATATCAGTCATGTTGAATAAGTGAATGAGTGAAAATGTTTAGAACACATTCCCACATACGGTGAAAATCTATTGATGCAAAAAACTAGACTATATCTAATTATTTGATCATAGATAAATAAGTAAATAAGAGACACAAAAGATTTTAAAAGTGGTTCGGCTAAAGGGAAAATCGTACATCCACTACTCTATATTGCCTTGTGTTTGTTCCGTTGTCTCTGGTTTCGTGTTCCTTGGATGTAGGGATTACAATGTATTTATAGCCCCCTCAGGGTGTACAAGAGCCGGAATATTAAAGGATGGAATGCCTTTATAACATAGGCATTTACATCAGTACAATGTTCATAATGTATACAACTATCGACGTTTTAATGCCCCCTGTTGGTCAGTATTCTTGGTGTCGGTCGAGCTTTTTTTGTATGCTGGTCGACATTCTACTTATTGGTCGGAATTCTTGGACTCATTCTGATAAATGGGCCTTGATGACTAGGAATAATGCCACGACGGATACTATATGTTTATTTATTATTGATCCACATAATAGAATAATTTTTGGTATCAACAATTATCTTTAATTATAACTTTAATCTTTAATATCCCCCTAAAATTACTTACATATACTTGGTTTCTCTCATTAATTGCTTTTATTTTAGTTTTAGATTATGATTCTCATCTTTATACTGTACCGTCTAGTTGGCAAGTCATACATTAATAAAATTGATCAAATCTCTATGGCTTTGACCCATACTTGCATAAACTATACCATAATAGCCCGTGCACTTCGATAATTTCTAAATTTGGCAACATTTATTGTGACTTGAGTGCTCATATAATCCTCCAATATTTGCTTCATCCATAAAAGTTATGTGCAATAACTCCCGATAGCTTTGTACTCGGCCTCCATCATGGACAAAAAAATTGAGTTTTAATTTTTACTCAATCATAAGACAAAGCACTCCCAAAGTAAAAACATACACCCGATGTGCTTTTACAGCCATCAATCGTCATCTGAATAAGGTTACAAATGGTCATCAATATCAAAGGAATACCAAATGCCATAAGAAAGTGTGCAACCAAGTGTGACTCTTTTAGCACACGTGGTAACATGGACAAATTCCAACATTAAAGGTGATATTGGGATAACTAGCGGTCATGAAGAGAAGACTACCTATCATACTCCTATAGAGTGCCCTACGTCCTTTCCTAAAGTGTCTTTGCTTAGCTTTGTCGAGGAACTCATGGGTGTGTGAGATTTCTTAGTGTAGTCCAAACCAAAATTCTTCATTAGTTCCCTAACATATTTACAATGATATATAAATATTCCATTCTCAAGCTGATGCATTTGGAGACCCAGGAAGAATGTAAGTTCACCAACTATGCTCATCTCAAATTCACTTTTCATCTCCTCCTTAAAAGTGTGATCATTTTAAAAATATGTGTATTCAAATACTATGTCATCCAAATTTACTTGGGCAACTAAGATAGCGTCATTTTATATCCTAACAAACAATGTCATATCAACTCCCCCACTCTTGAAGCTACGAGCTAAGATATAAAGATTTATCCTTCCATACCAAGCATGGGGTGCTTGTTTCAAACCATACAAGGCCTTGTTTAGGTAAAAGAGGTGTTTTGGGTGCTATGGGTCTTTAAACCATTTTGGTTTTTCCACATAAACCTCCTCCTGAAGAATGCCATTGAGAAAGGTACTCTTTAGATCCATTTGGTAAAGCTTAAATCGTTGATGACATGTTATGGTGAGTAGTAAGCAAATGGACACAAGTCATACAATAAGAGAAAATGTCTCATAAAAGTCTACAACCTCGACATGTGTGTGACCTTGAGTGACCAACCTAGCCTTATTTCAAACAGTGGTACCATTCTCATTCATCTTATTTTTGTACACCCATTTGGCACCAATAACATCTGTCTCTCTAGATCAGGGGAATATATCCCAAACATCGTTCTTTCAAAATTTAAGTAACTCATCTTGCATAGAACTTATCCTATGCTTATCCTTGAGTGTTTCCCTCACATTATTGAGCTATACTGTGGAAGTGTATCAAAAGTATCCAACCATATTTTTATTAGTTAAGAGCGAGTCTTGACATCTAATATAGCATCACCAAGTATGTCAGTGGGGTCATGACTCTTTTGAACCCAAGAGGGTGGATCCTCTTTTGTAAGATCCAGGTCCAGCAAGGTGGTGTGGGGAAAAATGGGATCATTACCTGGGAGTGCATTATTCTTATACACAAGACAATGATCAATAAATGTAGTCAGTGCCTCATCTCTAATCGTAAAGTTTATCGATTCCATGACCTTAGAGCTTTTATGGTTATACACCCTATAGGCTCTACTAGTTGATGAATATCCTAAAAATATTTCGTCATCACTTCTAGAGTCTAATTTCCCTAAGTGTTATCTATCTTCAAGGATACAAAAAGGACTCCAATAAACTCTAAAATACGATCATTTAGGTTTCCTACCGGCCCACAACTCATATGGAGTGATAAGTGTGTGTGTGTGTTTACGAAGAAAAATCCTATTCACCATGTGGCATGCGGTGTTAACCGCCTCCGCTAAAAATCGTCTATGCACATTCCTACCAAAAATCATGGATCTCCCAATCTCTTGGATATTCCTATTTTTCCTCTCAATGATCTCATTTTGTTGAGGTGTGCCTACTGGTTAATATTCATGTTTGATGCCTATACCATCATAATATGCACAAAGACCGACGTCAATAAACTTCATGCCATTGTCACTTCTTAATCTATTAATGAAAACATTGTGTTGATTTTTAAGTAGATAAGACATGCTTGAAAGGAACTCATGAGCATCAGACTTTTCTTAAGAAATCCAACAATAGATTATCTTAAAAAGTTATCAACCATCACCAAAATACACTTCTTACCACTAATGCTATTGGTACGGATTGGAACCATAAGATCCATATGTATAAACTCTAACGCACGTGAAATGGTAATAGTATGCAACTTCCTTTAGGGGTAGATTTGCTTTCCTTATTGGCAGGGACCATAAACTAAGGAGGTTGGTTTTCTAAGTGGTGGTAAGCTAAGAACTAGGTCTTTCTTAACTAACCACTCAAGTTCTCTAAAGTTTATGTGACCTAGTCATTGATGCCAAAGGTCTATGGTGGGTACCTTAGCATTAGTGCATAATAAAGGGGACTTGGCAATGATACCATAGCAATTGACGGTAGTCCTCACACATTGTGGTAAAATTTTACAAGATTGATAAAAAAACTTACATTCTGGCCAGTGAAACTTTAACTCAGAGTTAGCATCGCAAAGTTGGATTATTCTTATCAAGTTATCCCTCAACCCTTTAACATATAACATATTGTCTTTCTTAGGAAATCCAAAAATCTCCACGCAACCTTATCCTAACATGCTAGACCTACTCCCATCCCTAAAGGTGACTTTTCCATCCTTGTGATCCACAAGGTTGGTAAAATGAGACTTGTAACCAATCATGTGCCTAGACCACACACTATCAAAATACCAGTGAGAAATATCTTGAACCTTAAGAGCAATATGAACAACAAGGGATTTTTAGTCACTTTTTAGTATCTAAGAGGTGGTAAACTTTTGTTTGCCCTTATCATTATTGGTACTATCTATTGTGTTGAAAGGCTTCTGGGTAGGAGTAGACATACTTTAAAATTATTCCATTAAATACTTAAAACTAGTGAATAGAAACACAACTTTCCCTATAATACTATCAAGGTCTCTATAGTGGTGTGTGGGAGCATTTGTGTGAGAGACTCTTCCTAGCTTGTATCAAAACTCCCTAAGGTGACCCATTCATTTGCAATGAGTACAAACATAGATTTTTTTGGGTTAAACTTGGTTAAAACTAATAGGATGATTTCTCCTCGGTGGGTTAGTGGAGGACCATAATCATCTAGCATGTTGCGGTATTGAAAGTGGATGCACCCTCCTAACCTATGCCACATATATCTTTAAAACCTAAATCGGGACCTAGGAACATCTTTTAAACTTTCTTGGACATATCCTTTAGGGTGACTTTGACCTCCAGGTCACATTAGATGACTTTCTCTACTTGGAAAATATGGTCTTTAAGTTTCTCACTAACCTCCAATGATGCTTGAAGATCTCTCGTAAGACTATCCACTTTGTTGGTCAATTCGATCTTTTCCCTACCCACCAGGATAAGCTCCTCACTCATAGAGATTCTAATTCAGGCCTCACTCTCTCTCAAACTTTCAAATCCTTCTCTTAGTAAAACACCCTAAGAGTTAACTTTTATTTTTCTTTTTGTCTTTTAATGACTTGGTGTAAAGTTTGGAGTATGCGTATTGAAGGCCACGTTCTCCTTCACTCAAATCATCCCCCTAAAACTCTCTGAAAAGATTCAACTCGTTATCTAGGTTATCACATTTAGAAAAGTCCTCATCGGCATGAGACTTACTTGAAGTGCTAACGTGATTAGCCATGAATGCATTGAAATTACGTCCATGCGATGATTCATGATCGAGATTCACCACTCAACATCACTGTCGCTTAGAGTGGCATTATACGTGGATTTTCTTTTGCCTTGTCTCTTAAGCCTAGTGGGACACTCATGGGATTTTTAACCATTTTCTTCACACTCATAACACCTTTCTAATTCATCGTCCTTAGGATACTCATCCCTATATTTCTTTTGTTCATTATCAAAAACATTCTTACTCGCTTCGTAATTTTTGTTTTTCTCAAAACTTGTTTTTCCCAATTTTGATGAATTTTGATTTTTGAATTTGAAAAATATTTTGAATTTTTATTAAACAGGGCAAGATAATCTAGATCAAATTCAAAAAAGGGGTAAAAAACCTCCTCTTTTTTTATTTAGATTTTAAAGCTATTCCTTTTCTCTTTTCCTTTTGGGTTTCGGGAAATATTTCTAATTCATAAGTCGGAAGATGACCTACGAGTTATTCTAGCTTAATTATATCTAAACTTACCAAATAGTTAAGGATGGTAACCTTCGCATTAAAACGAGGTGGGAGAGACCTTCGAATTTTCTTAACAACTCTCATTTTCGGACTTTAATCACCCAAATTAAAATGGGAATTAACAATATGAGACATACGAACACAAAATTCATCAAATATCTCAGTTTTAAGCATGCATATATTCATAAATTGTGTGGTGAGGTTTTGAAGCTTAGAAGATTTGACAACATTAGTACCCTCACAAGTTAGTTGGAGGATAACCCAAGCTTTTTTAGACGTGTTACATGTCATGATATGAAGAAATTCGTCAGGTGTGATATCTTCAAAAAATAACATTCAAACCACCATGAGATTTAAAATTACATAGTCTAAAATAATATTCATTCCAATTTGTGACTGTCTTAAGAATAGTGACATTTTAAATGGTCACAATAGAAAGAGCCAACCTCCTTTCAACAGTAAGACAAACATGCTCGTCGATGAAATTTAGAGACGATCTCATTCATGCTTTTCGATTGCCATAATTCGTGCCATTAAACAAAGATGGACTATTATACGAGGTCTCCATATAACCACCATAATTCATTTAAAAAAATTATACAAGCAAGTCCAGATATCAATTTGGAATGCGTTATTGAGTGGTCCGGTTATATGGCCAAATGTAGAAATATTAGATTAGGTCACGAATAAGCCAAATTAAATTTAATTCAAATTTAATCTTGATTAATTAGGTGAAACTAATAATTCAAGATATATGATCTAAATCAAATAAAACAACCCACAATAGGAGATATGAGAAAAAAATACTCTTTGGAAAAACCCATCTTCAGCACTGTTACATTAAAGGTATTACAGCATGAAATAGACAGACTTGAAAACTTAGATCCACTACGTATCACAAGTATGCCTCTTCCTTGTTGATAACATAAAGCGATGTGAATCCAACAACTCTCTACAATAATCTCTACTTGCCTCAGTGTCAGCCAATCAGCCTCAGGAAAGTCCTTTCTTATCTTCAGTGGTGAAGAATCAACTCCCTAGGAATATGAGCATGTGATGTGCTCTTCAAGGTTTGAAAAAGTGATTACAAAACATCCAAGGGCTTGGTTTTGAAAAATCAATGCGTTTAATCGCAAAAAGTGTTCTAAAATCCGAAAAATAAAGTTCATATTTTTTTTCGCAGGCTCGTCCGAATGAACCGGACCTCCTTCTAACGACCTATGCCAAGACGTTTGAATGAACATCAAACAAAATTCTAAATCAATGAGGAAATTGGGTCTTTAGAAGATTTGTTCGAATAACTAATATCGAACGATATATGAAACCTCGTTCGAATGACCTTCAATACCTCGTTCTAATGAGCTTCCTTAAAAATGATTTTTTGATTAAACACTTTTGAAAATAAATTTATTTTTTCAAACACTTTTAAAATACCCTTAAACATAATGACCACACAAAATCAAACTCATATACATTTTCTGATGATTGTAGTGAGGATCTCAACTCTTCAATCTTCCATTATCGTATTCGGTCACTAACTTGTCTCGGATTGAAGCTCTTGAGCATGTACCTGATTATATATAGGTGTAACGGAATATTCCAAACATTAAAATATAGTAAGAAATTATTAATCTTGCTCTTACAAAGTGTTAGGGTTGGTAGTTGAGAGTTTAATACGCGGATACAATAATGTGCAATTCGATAATATTCAAGATTAGGGTCTTATTTATATACAAATACATGATTCCTAGAGTCTAAGGCCTGCAAGATGGTAATCGGTCGTTGTTATTTATCTTATCTATAAGGTGGTTGTGTTATGATGAAACTATATCTGACCATATTCACTATTATGTTCCCTGATTCGTCTTTATCTACTCCACGATATCTAGAGGACCAGATCGTAACAACTTTATATTGCCATGTACCATGTTCCCTTCACCTTTCATGAGGGATAATAGATATTTTTATACTTTTAACTAATAATTTTAAAAAAACACCATATATTATCAGTCAATAACATAACATTTATATTAACTAATATAAATATATAAAACATTGTGAATTAATGACAAAATAACCTAGTTCACTTTAAACGTAAAAATAGTTGTATCAAATATAATAGTAACATTTAAATAAGAAAAAAATGTTATCTTTCATTATTAATTAAAAAAATATTGTATATGTATTGTAAGTGCATATAACTCATATGTGTTATTTGATCAATTACGCAAGCCAGACAGGTAATAAGAAAAAATTAAATGCAGTCAAACACACAAAAGGGAACACGTGAGGTACGTGGTTATGAAAATTGTTTACGTCCAAGAGGAGGGGAGATATACTTTATTTATCATGTTCTGATTACAATTTGGCTGAGATTTGAGGTTTCAAATTTTAGATGCCCTTGTTTTAGAGGGTCGTTATGATATTTATACAAAAGAGGGGTTGATATATTAATAAAAGGGAATCTCTCATCCTCACTTATCAGTAAGATCCTAATAAGTGACTCTTATTATATCATTAACTATTAAACCTAATTTGCGGTGATACTGATTAAACCGAATTTGTAAATTTCCAGGTTAACCTTATTTAATAGGTGTCAATTTTGAATCGAATTTTATTCAGCCCTAAAACATGCAACTACGTGTAGATAAATTAAACTAACATAAATAATTGCTGACACACAGATTTCAGGAAAAAAAACCTTTCAGGTAAAACTTTTTATTTCACAAATAATACTCAAAATGATTACAAGTGAAATGTGCAATGGATTAAACTTAGTAAACCCACATATGGTGCAACCTAAATCAGCAATGGAATTTCTTAGCAACTACACACAAACCGCGGTTAAGTCAGCCCAGGAACACCCACGAGTACTCCCTTTGACACGCAGTCACGTCAGCGCAGTACCTCCCTCAAGTGGCACCTAAATCAGCAGTAGAGATCTTCTCTACAAGAGAAAACGTAAAAAAAGATTGTATATTGGGTTCCAAAATAATTCACATAAAGAATGGGACGTTTTGTGAATTGAAAACAAAGCTAAAACTCTCAAATGTCAGGTTACAAACATTTCTGCCAAAGTAGTTTTCGTAGAATAAAATTCTCAGGTCTTCTAAAGAAAAACAAAGTTGTTTAACACGTTATTTACAAAAACGTTAAGGAGGCGCGTCGCTCGAATGAAAAGTGCATCTCGCTCGATCGTTGACATCTGTCGCTCGAACAGCTTTGCGCGACTTAAGGACGTCCCACGAACGAACCACCTAGGTCGTTCGAACGAGATTTAATAAAAATATTTTTTTTAATTCGCAAAAAAATACTCTGCCTCAAAACTTTAAAAAATATTTTTGACGAAAAACTCTACTCCAACACTTAGAAAATATTTTGAAAAAAGTATGCCAATACTCTAAGTGATCCGTTAAGGTAGTTAAACACAACCTTACCAAAATTAATCTCGTGGAGGCTTGAATGTTGAAGAACTTTGATATTTGGATCCTTCGTGACGCATGATTGAACTTGAATAAGTCTTCGACAGTTGTTGCGGTATACGACATACTCAAATGTAAACAGGACGATGAAATAATGTCCTTATAAATCTCCCCTATGTCTATGACGGTACAACTTCAAAACATTTGAATTATCAATCAAAATGCCTATACAAATCTAATACCCTTCCATGAACCCAAAACTAAAAAGGTACTAAACAAATGTCAGTCTCAGAAATTTTCTTCAAAAATTCAACTTCAAATCTTTAAGCTTTTCTCATCAGGGTGTGCAACATATGATCTTCAATCTTGTACCTACACACATGAAATAAAGAAAATACCCTTGTGACGTATCGAGCTTGAAATGAGACGAACATAAATCAGAACTAAGATTAAAATCTCAATTCTCCCCCATAATGTAAAACTCCCCCATAATTCGTTCTCCCCCTTTTTCTTTGTCCGAAATAGACAAGGAAGCGAATAAACAAAACAAACATGGAGTTGTCATAATAAACAAGGCAAACAAATACTATCATCAGGATATACTCAAAGATGTCAAAATTATTTTTGCTTTTTTAATTTTTTCAAACAAAAATAATTTTACGAATATCACACACCATGAATTTACACTAAGACAACCAAATTAAGGAAACAGAATGAATGGGTGTGAACATATTCTATAAGAAAATCAATGCAATCATGCATAAAATATGTGCAAGATGAATATGTGTACTCCTAACGAATGAATCTCAATATCGTCCTTAGGTGTCAAAAATATGTGAATTTAGATGATACCGTCTTAACCAAATCGACAAATCAAAGTCCGACATGATTTTCACACCAATAACATCCAAAACTATGTAATGCTTTTTCATGATTTTCAAGGACATGCAAACGCGTTTTATATTTCATCCAAACTCCCCTATAAATAATAATTCTATTTATTTTTCTTTTGAGGCGATGAAACTAAACTAAATTGGCCCACTTTTGGCATATACTTATTTTTATTGCCTTTAAATTTTTTCGGTCTCTTTTTAACCTCTTTGGACCTTGGCTTCTATTTTTGTGCCACGTATTTTCTAGGTCCAATTTGAATGGTGGTTTAATCGCAAAGGATAAATGAGTACCTTTCGTAGCCCTTCCCCGTTTTTCAAATAAATCACACAAACTCACATTTACGGTTCTTACATGCACTACGTTCATTGTCAAGTTTTATCGCATTTGGTTCACTTTAAAGATAGAATTGGCATGAAAACACATAGACCAACATGTGATAGATAAGAGAAATAGTCAAACAAATTCGTGCAAGTGTACATTAAAGGAACTCATGAATCAAACATGTAAGTAGTAGCAACAAATCACATATCAATGACTCTAAACATTGTAAAGCACACAAATGAAATGATGACGTATATCAAAACATTATCAAACAATCACATGGATATGGAATGAAATTATGACTCGGTCATCCTAAATGTCCATCCATAAAGGGTGTAAACAAACTACAAAACTTTTTTTGTCTTTTTTCAAAAATTTTATCAAAATAAAATCTTTTTGTATTTTTCAAAATTTTATCAAAAACAAAAACTAATACAAAAATTACACGTGTCATAACCCTAGAGAACATATAACATGAAGAACAACTAGTGTATGACAAATAAACCATGCAAACATAATCATCTATAAGATATAGCAATAGAAGAATCATGTGCAAGCAACTGAGAATCAACAAGTCTAACATTTAGTGCCTCTAAAAGTGATTTTCTAACCCAAATAGGTATGCTACGACGCATACGGGTTTTGGGAAGAAAGGGAACACTAGATTTAAACCTCCTAGGACCTTTTCGAAGACTGAAACAAAAATGCCTAAGGTGACATTTATTACCACAATGTGAACATGCGTAAACGGGTGGAACGACATCTATGGGTGACATTTTCTAACGTCCTTGGGACTGATTGACCTTGTAAAACAAATAATGGTCTTGACTTTAACACTCGAAACATGAGAACATGATGATCCACTACTATTGCTACCAATACAACTCGAGTTTGTCAAATCATTTTTTATCTCCAAAATTTTACTCAAGCAAAAGATTAGACTCTTCCAAGTTTAGGGACTCCCTCTCTAAATTTTCAATTATTCTTAGAATGTTATCACGTTCTCTCTTAAAATACGCACACTTATCCCTAAGATTCTCTTCACATGACACAAACTCATTGATTAAAATATATTAATCCTCTTTGGCACAGACACAAACCCTATCATTTTTAAAGTTCTCTAATTCTTTTACAAAAATAGAATTCTATCATCACTCTCCTTTTTGGACAATTTTAAAGCATTAAAGTCATGGTATAAAGAGACAAATTTCTCATGATAAAAATATCTTTGACTTTGAATCGTTTGCAAAAGATCCATAGTGGATTTAAAACGAGAATTTTGTTTTTCCAAAAAATTAATTATTTTAGGAAACGTCAAATTCAAACTATTTAAATCATCAAAACTCTTACTCATGTCTTTAAAGGGGGGCATCCTATTACATAAGTGCACCATCGAAAAATTGCAATTTTTTTTAAAAAATCTGATTCTTCAAAAAAAAATCAGTATCAAATTTTTTTGCGGAAAAGAAGGATCACTCGATAACTTAGAGAAACCCGCTCTGATAACAATTTGCAGATGGGTGATGACACTGATTAAATCCAATTCGCAAATTTTCAAGTTAACTTATATAATAAGTGTCAATTTTTAGTCCTATTTTATTCAGCCCTAAAACATGCAACTACGTGTGGATAAATCAAATCAAGATAAATAATTGTTAATGCACAGATTTCATGAAAAAACTCACAAATAATACTCACAATGATTACAAGTGAAATTTGCAATGGATTAACCTCAGTAAACCCACATAGGCCGCAACCTAAATCAGCAATGGAATTTCGCTGCAACTCTACTTGAACCGCAGTTCAGTGAGCCCAGGAACACCCACGAGTACTCCCTTTGACACACAGTCATGTCAACCCAGTACCTCCCTTAAGTGGCACCTAGATCAGTAGTAGAGATCTTCTCTATAAGAGAAAACTTCAACAAAATTATATCTTGGGTTCCAAAACAATTCACATAAAGATTGGGACGTTTTGTGAATTGAAAACAAAGCTAAAACTCTTAAAAGTGAGGAGACAAACATTTCTGCCAAAGCAGTTTTCGTAGAATAAAATTCTCAGTTCTTCTGAAGAAAAACGAAGTTGTTTAACATGTTATTTATAAAAAATTTAAGGCGGTGCATCGCTCGAACAAAAAGTGCATCTCGCTCGAACGTTGACAAAAGTCGCTCGAAAGCTTCGTGCAACTTAAGGTTGTCGCTCGAATGAAACACCTAAGTCGCTTGAACGAGATTTATTAAAAATATTTTTTTAGTTCGCCAAAAAATACTTCGCCTCAAAACTTTAAAAAATACTTTTGACAAAAACTCCGCTCCAACACTTAAAAAATATTTTCGAAAAATTATCCCAATACTCTAAGTTAACCGTTAAGATACTTAAACAAAATCTTGCCAAAATTAATCTCTCGGAGGCTTGAATGTTAAAGAAATTTGATATTAGGATCCGTCTTGATCCGTCTTGAATAAGTCTTCAACGGTTGTAGCGGTATACGACATACTCATATGTAAACCAGACAATGAAATAATGTCCCTACAAATATGGTATCATTAGTGTCCCCTTATTTCTTATTATCAAGATTGCATATGAAAACACTAATCTATTATTCAAGTTGGGGTAAAGTCGTAAATAACCATCAATATTCTTTTCATAATTAGATTGCATTGGGAAGGAGCTTTGAAGTGGTAAGGAGCATTAATGGGACGTGACTTGGGGATGAAGAGACTAAAGTGTCAGGCTTTGAGGGCTATAAAGTTTCCCCCTAGTCTAGCTTGAATCCTTCACCGTTCACTCCAGCTATCATCTCTTTCTAGAACTTTCTAAGCAATCATCATATTATTTTTCAACAAATTCTGCCAATATTATTTCTGCTTCCAAAGTCTTGGACCCAAAGCCTCTATTTGTTTTTGGAACTCATATCTCACTTCCTTCGACTGAGGAAAAGGTATCTAAGGCCTCTGGCCACCTCCCCACTTGGAACATCCCTTTTGGTACTATGAGGATCATTTACTTAGGGGTAATGACCCCAATTTATCTGGTGGACCCCATTCGACTTCTCGGATTACAGGCAGGACTTAGTTAATATTTAGAAGAATTACCAAATTGTATTCTCTATCATTCTGAGGGGTACTAAGCCTGATGAGAGGTCTTCTTTGATGGTTTCCCAGTATATGGGCTTTAATAAATTCTTCCTCTAATATAGATCCAGGTTTTCATTGCCTCTACAGGTGGTAAAGATCCTAAAAGTTATTGGGATAGCCTCTTCTAAGCTAGTGGCCAACGCTTGAAGGTCTTTGATGGCATAGGTCTTAGACTTCATGGAATCAAGTGGGGGCCATAATGATGTTACTCCAACCCAATTCTTTAAGATGTATAGGGTTCAAGAGTAGAAGAAAGCCAAGGATTAGGGGTTAAAGTATCAAAAGACCACTATGGTCTTTGAAAAAGGCAAAAACAATCCTCCTAAAAAGTAGAAGGAAATATTATTCTTTGTTGGGGGAAATTGGGCTACCCCAGACCCTACCGATCTAATTTGTTGCCCTACCCTATGGTGTACTCCTTCGACCATAGGTAAGTTAGTGTTTACCTCTGGTTTTGGGGTTGATTTTATCTACCAAATTCTGACATGATTTTTAAAAAAAATCCTTTATAGTGGTTACTAAGACTTCTCGGGAGGAGGTGGGAAGGATAATTGATGCCCCAAAATTAGCGTTCATCCCTTTTCAAATCCTTATCATTGATAAATGTATCTTTAATAGTGGGATAGGGCATGAACTCGTGACTTTGACCATTAGGGTGCCCATACAGTTCCCAAGATCATGTTTGGAAAGGTATTAGGGCTTGAGCCCTTCATCTTTGTGCCTCTAAAGGAATTGGGGTCTAAGGTAGCTGAGGCATATGAGGGTGAGGATGACTAGCCCTTGAACAAGGCTAAGCTCCCCCTAGGATTGAAGAAGTTCTCCCCTCGACTAAGAGGCTATCCTGCTGGACACTAATTGTTCTCCCAGTAAGTAACTTTCTTTTACTTTTCTTTGTTATTCCTATTTCTAGTTATCTAATAACCAATTCATATTTATTACTGATCTAGTAGATGGAGAAGAGGAATGAAGGAGGGGGAGGTGATTTTTTAAAGAAACCTATACTGAGGTCCTGGTCAACAAGAAGAAGAGGTTCAAGGCTATCAAATTTTAAAGTTCAATACATCGGTAGATCTTCCAATCCCTGGTGTCAAGATGGTGGAGGAGGCATACCTGCAGTCTTACTCAAATGACGGATCAGTGATGGAGTTTGTGATAAAAATCATACCCTTTTTTGCAAGAATTATCGGGGTCAGGTGTAACCTTTGGGGTAACCCAGAGTTATTATTATATTCGAGGAGACGTGTGACCCTTAGTATTAAAAGTTTATAAAGTAAAAAAGAAGGTGATTCTCCCTCAAGAGGAGGGGGTTCTAAAAAGTGCTACTGAGGTACCCAGTCGGTGTAAGGGTTCGACTGTTGCTGAGGGGAATATTTGGTGTCCCCTGGGGAAGAACGATAATCGAGGCCTCCATATGATGAGGAGATTGACTCCTATGCTTTGGTTGTGGACACTCTCTATTTAATTAACAAGATAAATTGCTAGGATATGGTGGCCACATTGCGAGGTAGGGGGACCTATGTTAATTCCTAAGATTTGATTCAACTCTTGGGTAAGGTATTTTTTACCTATCTTTTGGCATTTACTTAGCATTTTTTTGTACTATATTCTCATAATTTTCCTTCTTTTTATAAGCCCAACATTTGACGGACTCCCTCTTGGAAAACGCTATTAATGGTTGCAGAGGGTGGAATAAAGTTATGGAGATGTCGAAAGGCTGGGATCGCGTCCAGCTAGAGTTGAACCAAATCATAGACAATCAACGATTGGAGGTGACTTCATTACATATGAAGAGGGTGATCTTGAGGTTAAAAGTCTCTTCACTTGAGCAATACAAACTTCTCAATGAGAATACCCTCATGGACAGTTCTCCTCTTTTGGTAGCAGCTCGACACTCCTTAGCTCAGGTTGAGGAGACTCGTGATGTATCCCAACTTAAGTATCAAGTGACATTATAAGATCTTCAAGATCAATCCATTAAGCTTCAAAGTGATTAGGATAAGATTTTCTAGGGTGAGGGAGCTCCTGAACCAGACGATCAAATATCGTAATGCAATGAAGGACCAGTTGACCTTTAAGGGTTATGAGTTGTAGAAGGACTATGTTGTAGTCTGAGTGAATTACACCAAGCTTCACGGGAAGATTCATATTATGATGAAGAGTAATCGGGACGCTTATCTCAAGTCTAACCTTTTAAGAAGTTTCTTTTCTAGAATTATAACTCCGGGTTCGAGGCTTGAAAGGATAAAGTCCATAAATACTTTACCTCCTAGGTCCAAGAAAAATAAGAACAACTGAAGAAAGCATCAACCTCTAAGCCTTGATCAAGCCCTTCAAAGAAGGAAAGTGAAGTCATGTGAAGGAAACCCCCGTCATTCCCTAGCCTTGAGAAGGCTTTTATGTAAAAAAAATATTTTCAACTGTTCTAGGCCGCGGGCCTTTGGATGAAAACCTCTGCTCCCTATTATTTTAATGACAATGTATTGTTTTTTTTACTTTTAACTTTTGTATTGCTTTTCTATACTTCATAATTTTGGCAATGCTTCTCTTTACTTCATACTCACTTTAGATTTTATTTTCCTAGGAAGTTTTGCACATCATTCATCTGTCTGAGTTTTGCTAGTAGGTGGTATCCCCTTTTATCCCCCCTCCACTAATATTTCTCGGTAAAGAAAAATAACATGAGTATTAAATTTGTGGAAGTTGATCTTAGGGTATTAAAACCTCTACCATACACTTGTAAAATTTCAAAGTCCAAGTCCGCGGCTCTGAAATGGGTCATAAGACCCAATAACCATATAATCCTTGGTACCTGTATGTTTTTAGGATGTAAGGCAAATGTTTTTTTTGTATAAACACTCAGCCCCTAAAATTGTTAAGAATAGAAACTAAAGAGCAAACATGTTAAGGGCCATAAGTCCTTAGATTTAAAATTAACACTTCAAATTTGTTCCATAAACGGTCCTAAGACCTCTAAAACATGATTTACTACGGATAAAATTCGTAGAATAGAACAATCAACTTTTTCGGGGGTGCTCGAATCGTAGAACGTTGAAATTTTTCCAACTTTAAGACCCCCAATGGGTTCTTAGACCTCTGAACTTAGGAGTTTTTTAAACTGAAGTACCCAAATGGGTCATAAGACCTGAGGGTTTATATGTTTTCTCAACCTTATGGTCCTCAGTGGGCCTTTGGGCCTCTGGGCATAGGCGTTTTAACTACTAAAGTACCATAAAGGGTATTATGACATCTGGACTTGGTGTTTATAAATTTTGGAATCCCACGATGGTTCATAAGACATATGATCAAGTGAAATTTTTTACCTGAAGTCCACCAATGGAGCTTAAGGTTATGGACATAAGAGTTGTTAACTTTTAATGCCCATAAAAGGTACTAGGACCTCTGGACCCTTAACCACTAGAGTGAAATCCATGTGGCATAATTTTAAGGTTTATCTAAGGGACCTAAGACCTCGAAACCTCTATTTTTGGACCTTGCATAGGAATTTGGGATACTGTTTTTGCAAGTAAACACTTAGCCCCCCACCCACCCCCACCCCCAATTTTTTTTTGAAAAATGAAAGTTTTTTATACTTCTCAAATTTCCAACCATGGTTTTAAAAAGGACTTTTAAAGTTAGTCGTTTTCAAAAACATGGGATTAGGGAAAATAATTATCTAAGATTTTTGCATTTTTTTGTAATTCAATGTTGTCAAAAACTTTTGGGGGGTGAAAAGAGGTCCTTTTTGGTCGACTCCTTAGACCTTAGTCAATTTGAGTGGAATTAAGGATGAAAACCTTACTAATTACTTTAGCTGTTTCGGGCTTTTTTTACCTTTGGCTATTACTTCGAGCCAGGGATGAAATCCTTATAAATATTGATGGGTCACTGAGGACCTTAGTGACTTTGGGAGTCAAGATTAAATACTTAGAACTCCACGAGTCTTTGAATTGAGGGTATGTGAACCTCAATCACTATTTTAAAACCATGGATTGAAGTGTTGCAACTCTTGTTGGGTTATTAAAGACCTTAAAGACTTTGGGAGTCAAGGATTGAAGCCTTGGAACTCTATGATTCTTTGACTGAGGTTGCGTGCACCTCAACCATTATCTTAAAGCCAAAGATTGAGGACTTGAAACTCAATTTGAAGATGGTACTGGGACATTACGATAGAAAAAGATTTTTTCAACTCATTTAAGTATCAGAAAATATAATGGATAGTACGTTTTGAGGTTCTCTATTTTCCAAGGGTGTGGTTGCTCATATCCTTACATGTCTTTGAGGTAAATACACCCTAGACTTTATATTTTGGTTAACACATAGATACCTTACCACTTTGGTCCTAGATTTCCTTCATTTGGGTTTTTGGTTGCAAGTGTGACCTCTCTTAGGACTAATCCCCCACCTTAAATTCTTTGTGGTGGACTTTTATTTTATTGAAATATGAAGTTGCCCTTTGTTTGTATGCAACCACTCGGATTAGTGTATCTGCCAAATATTCTCCTAAGTCATCTAGAGATTTATTGAGACCTTCATTATTAGCCCCTAGTTCGAACTAAGCTACCCTTTATGTTGGCACATCGACCTCTGTTAGGACCATTTCCTCAGCACCAAAGGTTAGGGATAATATGGTTTCTCCTATTGTACCTATGAATTTGGTCCTGTAAGACCATAAGATGCTCGATAGCTCCTTATCCCATAACACATTGAACTTCTATAAGTGTTTCTTTAAGATGTGGATGATGGTTATTTTGGTTACCTCAACTTGTCCATTGGCCTAAGGTTGACCTAGATATGAGTAGTGATTGATTAAGCTAAAGTATAAGAAAAACTCCCTAAATGCTGGGTTATCAAACTGCTTGCCATTGTTAGAGATGATGGATTAAGGTATGTCGAACCTGCAAATGTCCTTTTTACAATTAAAGTTGGTAGTCTTCTTCTCCGTGATGGTGGCTAAGGACTCAACCTCAACTTACTTAGTGAAGTAATAAATGGCTATAATATAAAACTTATTTTGACCCTTGTTGAGGGGAAGAGGCCCTAATAAATATAGTTACCATTAAGAAAATATCCATGGGTATAACACCGGAGCTATGTCCTCAACTGGATGTTTTGGAACAAAATCAAACCTCTGACACTTGTCATAACACTGAACTAGATCCTTGGCTTCCTTCCCTATTATTGTCACAAGTACCCTTACCTCAAGACTTATTGACTGAGGTCTTTGGGCCTATATGGGAACCACAAACACCTTCGTGGAGTTATTTGAGGATAAAACGGAACACTAAAGGGCTAATGCATCACTGAGGTTCTGAGTAATATGCATTCTTAAATAATACCCTATTTTCCATATAGAATTTTGAAGTTATGAACTTTATTCATCTAGCATGAATCTTGTCTTTGGGCAAGACTCCATCCCTAAGGTAGACCTTGATAGGTATTGTCATGTCTGAGCTTTGATCGACCTATATAGTGTTAATATGGAGATGCGTGATGCCCGACTGATAGAAGGTGATAACGGGGACTTTTAGATGTATCTCATATGATGAGGACACTTATGCAATATTATCAGACTCTTAATTATCTTCACGTGGGACCCTTTTGATGTAAAATCGAGAGATCCTCTTTATTAGGTTTCTTCAGAATTCCTAAATATCCTTCCATCGTGTCACCTTTGGCCCTATATATCTCAGTGACCTAGTTAACCACTATCTTGGAGTCAGTAATGGCCTCTACCTTGTCTTCTTTTAAATGGATGGCTAGGACTTACCCTATCACTAAGGTTTTAAATTCTGCCTCATTATTAGAAGCTTTGAACTTGATACAAAGAGCAAAGAAGATAGTACTCCTTTTGGGATTTTAAATGGAGTCCATCTCCATTTATTGAGCTATTTGAGGAGCCATCTATATGTAATACCCATGTGGGAAAGCCGATATTTATCTCTTAGAACAACGGCTATCTGGAGTCTTTAGGCATTATTATGATCTATGGCCTCGAGATCTTAGCCTCTGCTTCAACTTCCTCTTGGTCGCTGAACTATGGAATGAATCCAATTATGTTTCGAATCTTGACGGCACTTCGTGGTTTATACTTGATATCAAACTCACCCAACTCCACAAACCACTTGAAAATCCTTCTTTAGGTATCATTCTTATAGAGGATCTATCGAAAGGGTTGATAGGTCCTAGCCATGATGGTGTGGGACTGGAAGTAAGGCAAAAATTATTGGATGAGATGATGAGGAAAAATTCCAACTTCTCTATTCTTGTATACTCAATTTTAGCCCCTTATAGAGTTCTACTGACATAATAAATTGGGTAATGAATCACAAATTTCCTCTTAGATTAGAGCTGAGCTAAAAGTGGTTAGTAAGGAAGGAAGGTACATATATAGGTCTTCCCCGGTAATGGCCTAGAATAGTAGAGGTAGGGACCCCAAGTACTTCTTTAATGTTTAGAAGGCTTCTTTAGCCTCAACAGTCCCTTAAAAGACCTTCTTTTATGTTTTGAAGAAGGACAAACACTTATTTGTGGCCTTTGAGATAAGTCGGTTAAGGGCAAACACTGTCCCAGCTTGGCTTTGGCCCTACTTGACTGTTCTTGGAGACTTTATATCTAATAGATCATGAATATTCTTTGGATTTGCCTCTTTGCCTTGCCTGGTGATCATGAACCTAAGGAACTTACCTCTACCAACCCCCAAACAAAATTTATTTGGGTTGATGCTCATTTGTTCCTCTTGAGGATGGTGAAGGTCTCTCTAAAGTTTTGTACATGGTTATGAGCCTCGGGGATTATAACTAGCATGTCGTCAACATAAACCTCCATGGGTTTGCCAATGAGATCTTTATAAATATTATTCACCACCCTATGATATGTTGCTCTGGAATTCTTTATTTGAAAATACATAACTTTGTAACAGTAAGTACCTTCATCTGTAATCAATGAGGTATTTTCTTTATCAGCTCAGGCCATTATGATTTGGTTGTATCCAGAATAGGCCCTGTTATTGAGTCCACCAAGGTATAGATCCGAGGCAGGGGGTAGCATTCTTTAGAGCAAGATTTATTAAGCTTAGTTAAGTCGAAACCCATTCTCTATTTTTTATTGTCTTTGGTCATAAGTGCCACATTTAAGATCCATTTTGGGTATTTTACCTCTCTGGTGAAGTTGGTTGTTAGGAATTTACCAACTTCCTTTGTAGCAACATTGTTCCTTTCTGAATGAAAGAATCTCTTCTTTTTACAGACATGCTTATGGTTTGGGTCCATACTGAGGTGGTGGACCTTGACCTCAGGACTAATTCCAATCATGCCTAAATGGATCCAGGAAAAGGCATATTTAATTTCTCTTAGAACTGGGTGAGTTCCTCTTTGAGGGTAGTGCTCAGGCTAGCCTTGATTTGCATTTCTTTGGTTGAATCCTGAGCATCAAAGCACATAATGATCTAAGCCTTAGTTGTCTTATCTGTTTTTTCCTTCTCCTCATCCCCTGGGTTTATAGTATCCACGTTCATTAACTCTATGCATAGGATCCCTATAAGGATCTCATGCATTAGTGGTGGAGGAGGTTAGACCTCTAACACGACTCTGGGGCTCTTTAGTAAATATGTCTGGCTTTGGGAAGTCTTAAAAAACCTTGTCCTCTCTTATGGAAGTGATATAACCCTCCCTAGATTTTTTTGGTCCCCAAACACCTCTCCTACTCTCCTAAGGGTCGGTAATCGCGTCATTAGCCTTTAAATTGAGATGACAACGTATAAGTCATTGAGCGATGGTCTGGCTAGGATTACACTGGAAACTAAAGGATTCCCACCACTATGAAGTTGTCCTAGATGGTTGTGCATCAATAATTGGAATTGATGGTGAGGAGGAGAGTAACATATCCTAAGGAATAATTCCACTCTCCATTGGATTCGATGAGACGAGTGGTTACATTTTGTATGTGCTTTGCTGAGAGTGCACTTGCGATCTTAATGGATAATTTCTATAATTAACTGTCCAGTACACACAAGTATGAATTTTATCATATTAACCTAATCAAGAAACTAGGTGATAAAGTAGATAAAAAATGATGCAATCAAGACAAGGCAATACGAGGAACAAAAACCTTGCGGGCAAAACCTTTTTTCAATCAACACTATAGAGTTTTAAAAGACACAATTTATAAAACTTCTATAGAATATTCCCTCTCCTGAGTCATCCGAAGGTGGAGGTCCACCCTAAGTATCCATGGATCATGCTTTATTTTCCTTTAACAATGATCTCCTCGAGAACTACATGGTCAGCAGTGTAGAGTATCTCTCCACAATATTAACTTAGATATAAAACTATCTAGCGTTTAAAATGGATTCACATATATTGTTGGGAGTGATGATTTGTGAATGAAAAGTTTTTTTTGACCTAAAGAAGCTGGGAACTTTTGCAGCAGGTTTTTAGAAATTGTTTTTGCAAAAGTCTCATTTAAAATCTATACAAAATAGGTATTTATAAGGGAGCACAAAATTCGAGGCGGTGACATTCGTTCGAACGAAAACTAGGCTCATTCTAATCAATCATAGTAAACTTAAAACGGCACTTCAAAAGAAAAGATGAACTCTTTTGAATGAGATCCCCATCTCGTTTAAATGAGATCCCCATCTCGTTTAAATGAGATCCCCATATTTTAAACATTTTTAAATCCAGGAAAATGCCTCAATTTATAAATAAAACAACTCCCAATTACATACTAAATAAATTCAAAATCCTAAATTATTTTATACCTTTGTATTGTGGAGATCATCTTAAATTTGTATACGATGGAAATTCGGTTCTTCGTGTTGGCTCGAATCACATGGTAGTGGAATGTGCCAAAAACTATTATAGCCTAAACTATGAGAAAATTATGCTCTTACAAATCTCCCCCTTTTTGGCCATTCCGATAGAACATAAATTTGAAATCCAAATTACAATAGAAATCCCCTAAGACAAATACAATATCATAATCCCCTCCCAAGCCCTAAAATGGACAGGTATAAGATAAATATGTTCTCAATGAGAAAGTCTTGAAATCTCTGCTTCTAGTTTGTCTTCTCTTGGGCACTTTGTGTTTATAGAGTGTAATCAAAATATGATCTTCCAAAATTACCTACACAGATGAAATAAAGTAAATACCCCATAATCCATCGATTTTAACATATCAAATAAAATTCATAAGGATAAAATTTTCCCCATACATCAAACTCACCCGTAATTTTTTCTCCCCCTTTTATTTTGTCCGAAATAAACAAGGAGTAGAAACTTAACATGGAAGTATGGAACATCACCAATAATAAAAAGATATCATCACAAAAAAATAGGATTGAATAATCATGAAATGATAATCTCAAAGGCTCCACAAACTATTTTTGAAAATTTCAATTTTTTCAAGATTTGTTTTTTGCTAGTATAACACATCATGGAGAAACACACAAGTAAATTAATCATGGAAACAAAATGTGGGGGTGTGAACATATTTTATAGGTTAGTCAACATAGAACAATGTGTATGAAAGAATGAGACACCACTAATACAAGAACTGAAAGTCCACCTTAGGTGTAAAAATGGTGAACTTAAGGGACACTGACTTAACATAATTAACTAATCAAGATCAAAAGTGATTTTCATACCAATAACTCCCAAAAATATGTAATGATTTACTAGATTTTTAAGGGCGTGCAATCCCATTGATCTTCGACTTAACTCCCTCAAAACTCACATATTGAATTTTTTCTCTATATTTTTTTTGAAGAAATTAATGCTCATGTGTAGCGAAGCATCAATGTTGTTAGAAACTGTCCTAGCACTTTTGTTTTTATGCGCCATTAATCTTTTAGGCTCTTTTGCCTTTTGCAAATAGTGGCTTTTCACGTAAATTCAACATGTCTTTTACACCTCGATTCAATTGCAATAATATACCAAATTTACCGGATAAAATATTTTCTATTTTTTTAATCCGGTAAATGATTCTTACATACACAACTTTTATTATTTCATTTTTCACATTTGGTTCATTTTAAAAGCAGTATTGAGATGAAAACACTACAATCAACGTGTGAAAGGTAAGAGTAATACTCAATTAAGTCTCTCCTCATGAGCATTAAGGGTGATAAAAAGTCAAACATGTAGCAAGTAGTCGTCATATCGCATCTTAATGACTCTAGACATTATAAAGCACATTAATGAAATGATGCCACATCTCAAAAACACTAAAAAAATAGTCACGTGGATATGGGATGAATGGGTGACTCAGGTGTCTATAATGTTCATCCACATATGGTGTTAAAAAAATACAAAACTCTTTTTTGGATTTTTTTCAAAAATATAATGTTTTTGTCTTTTTTATTTTTTCTTAAAAAGAAATCAAAAATCTTTTTTTATTTTTCCAAAAATTTTTAAGAAAAATAAAAATCTTTTGGAATTTTTTGAAAAATATATCAAATTGTAAAAAGAAATTCAATGATAATATAATGGTAGTACAATCTAGTAATAGGAATAAATATTAACAAATATGAAAATCATCTTATACTAGGTAACATATCCAATCTTAATCAAAGGTGAAAATACCTAAAGACTTCCTATGATCCTCAAATCGAACTGCATCGAAAGGTTTCATGAAAATATTCGCTAACTGACGATCGATGCTCACAATGCTCAAGGACATGACCTTCTCTCCAACTAGATCTCGAATAAAGTGCTCGCATATCCTAATGTGCTTTGAGCACAAATGTTGGACTCGATTACATGACATGGGAATAACACTCGTATTGTCACAGGAAATAGACATTGTGCCTGTGAAATGCCATAATCCTCCAACATTTACTCTATCCATAAGAGTTCTGTGCAATAACTCCCTATGGCTATATACTTAGCCTCCGTCGTGGACAAAGATATGGACTTTGTCTTCTTGCTCATCCATGAGACAAGAGCACAGCTAAAGTAGAAACACCCACCCAAAGTGCTCTTACACCCATCGACATCCCGAGCCCAATCGTCATCCTAATAAGCGAACAAATGGTCATTAGTATCAAAGGAATACCAAATATCGTATGATAGAGTCCCACTCACAGATTAGATAATATGTTTAAATGCGTGTAAGTGTGACTCTTTCGAGGACGCTTGGTATCACGCACAGACTCTAACACTAAAGCCAATATCAGGTCGACTAACGGTAAGATAAAGGAGACTACCTATCATGCTACAATACAAAGTTTACTCAACGTCGTTGCCTAAAGTGTCTTTGCTAAGCTTTATCGATGAACTCATAGAGGTGCGAGCATGCTTAGCGGAGTCTAGATCGAATTTATTCACAATGTCTCTTCCATATTTGGATTGAAATATGAATATCATATCCTCAAGCTGACGAACCTGGAGACCTAGAAAGAATGTAAGCTCACATACCATGCTCATCTCAAACACGTTTGAGCATGTAAAGATCACAGGGATCCAAAGACTATGTCATCCACATAGACTTGGGCAACCAAAATAGTACCATTCTCTCTCCTCATAAACAACGCCAAATTTACTTTCCCTCTCTTGAAACTGAAAGCTAAGCGATAGGAAATAAGCCTCTCGTACAAGGTACGGGGTGCTCGCTTCAAACCACACAAGGCTTTTATTAGATAGTAGATGTTTCCTTGGTGCTTAGGGTCTTCAAAGCCTTTCGGTTGTTCCATATAAAACTCCTCTTGTAAAATGACATTCAAAAAGTCACTTTTGACATCCATCTAGATATAACTTGAAGCGCAGATGACATGATATGGCGAGTAGTAAGTGGATGGAATCAAGCCTAGCAACTAGAGCGAATGTCTCCTCAAAGTCTACATCCTCGATTTGTGTGTAGCCTTGAGTGACCAACCTGACCTTGTTAAGAAATATGGCACCATTTTCATCTACCTTATTTTTGAAAATCCACTTCGTACCTATCACCTTAGTATCGCTAGGTCGGGATACCAACTCCCAGACATCGTTCATTCTAAATTAAAGCAAAACTTCTTTTATGGTCGATATCTAATGCTCATCTATGCATGTATATTTTATGTTCTTGGGATAAACTAGTGATGTGTAGAACAAACAGCTAACAATATTTTTGAATTGTGCACGAGTATTGACACCTAGTGTAGCATGACCAAGTATAGCGGAAGGGTCTTGACTATTTTGAACCCAAGATGGTGTCTTACCTAAAGAAGGAATGGGGTCCACTATGGTAGCGCGAGGAAGGATGGGATAATCACTAGGGGTGCATCATTCTCACACTGTGGGTTAGGAGCACCAAACGTCAGTGGCTCGTAATCTCTAATCGTGATGTTTATTTACTCCATAAACTTAAAAATAGCTAGATTATAAACCCAGTAAGCCTTACTGGTGGATGAATATCCTAAAAATATACTTTCATCTCTCCGGGTGTCAAACTTTCCTAATGGCTCTCTATCTTGCAAGATGTTGCATGTACTCTCAAAGACAAAGAAATATGATAGGTTGGGATTCTTCCCTATCCTCGCCTCATAAAAAGTGTGAAGTGTGTGCGGACAAATATATACCCTATTCACCATATAGCATATGGTGCTCACTACCTCTGCCCAAAGATGTCTAGGCACGTTTCTCCCAAAAAGCATGGATCTAGTCATCTCTTGTATTGTCCGGTTCTTCCACCCAACAAGACCATTTTGTTGAGGAGTATGAGTGGTCGAAAACTCATATTTTATGCCGACTTCATCGCAATAGATATCCACTTTTTCTTCTTTAAATTCATTTTCTTTATCATTACGCATCCGATTAATAGTGACACGGTGTTAAATTTATAGGGCACAACACCTAGTTGTAAGGAACTCAATCACATCAGACTTTTCTCGAACGAATCCTACAATTGAGTATATAGAAAAGTCATCGAATATCACGAGAATGTATCTCTTACCACTAAGCTCTCTGAGAGAATAGGAACCATAAGATCCATGTGAATCAACTCCATAATATGGGTGGTGGTAATGGTATTTAACTTTTGATGGGGACTTCTAATTTGTTTACCTTGTTGGATAGGTCAACAAACTGAGGAAGTTGGTTTCCCAAGTGATAGTAAGCCACGAATTAGGTCGTTTTTCACTAATCTCTCAAGATCTCTAAAGCTCACGTGACCTAGTGGTTGATGCCAAACGTCCATAGTAGAGATCGTGGCACTGTTGCACATAAAAGAGTATATGGGACCAATCCCATAAAAATTATCTTCTGTCCTCATTCCTTATAGTAAAATTTTACCGGATTGATCATAAACATTGCATTTGGACCATCCAAATGTTTTCACAAAGTTTGTGTCTCACAGTTGGCTTATACAAATCAATTTTGCTTTCAACCCCTTCACATATAACTCATCATCTAGCTTAGGAAATCCACGTATCTCAACACTACCACATCCTAAAATGCTAGATCTACTCCCATCACCAAAGGTGACTTTACCTTCCTTACGATCCTCAAGGTGGGTAAAAAATGATACTTCACATGTCATGTGCCTAGAACAAGCCTTATCAATACACCATTGGGAATTATTTTGAGCTTTAAGAGAAACATGAACAATAAGGGCTTTCTCGTAATGCTTAGGTACCCAAGTAGCAGTAATCTTTCATTTGCCCTTATCATTATTGACTCTAGCCGGAATGTTGGAAGCGTTCTCAAACAGCAAAGACATCTATTGAAATTCTTGAATTTCACTATGGGAAGTCACGACTACAAATTCAACTTTCTCCCTAAGACTAAAAAAGTCGCTAAAGTAGTGTTCGGGAGTATGTGTATAATTAGTTCTACCTAATTTATAGCAAAACTCTCCAAGGTGATCTATTTTTGTAAAAGGTGCAAACATAGATAGGTTTGGGTCTACCTCGGTTTACTTTTCTAGGTGAAACTCTTCTATGTGGGTTGGGCTGCCTAGGTGGATTCGGTAGAGGGCCATAAGGGTCCATCACAAAGTAGGGAACCATCTTAGGTGCGATATGGGAAGTGGATGTACCGTCGAAACATATTCCTTGCCTCTCGATATTTTCTAAAACGAGGTCGAGGAGCATCTTACCAACATTTTTCGATGTATCCTCGATTGTTACCTTGACCTCCTGATCACGTTTGAGATATTTCTTGAGTTAGAATACAAGGGATTCAAGTTTCTCACGAATCCTCATGAATGCTTGGAGATCTCTCGTAAGACTATCCGCCTTGTTGATCAAATCCCTATTCTCTCTCTCAACTAAATAAACTCTCTCTCCCAAAGCATATCTCATTAAGGACTCACAATCTCTCTCCTCTCTCAACTATTTTTCTAGCGTCAAAACTCTCATCACTAACCCTTTATTTTATTTCTTTGCTTTGAAAGGCTTGACGTAAAGATCGGCATAGGTGCGCTGAAGGCCACTCTCGCTCTCACTTATAGCATTCTCTCCCTTATTATCCTCCGAGTGACTAGACTCACTATAAAGGTATTAATGTTAGTATCTTCCTCATCGTTGTGAGGTGAACTTGATGTACTAACATGACTATCCATGAATGCGATGAAGTTACATCCATGCGGTGATTCTTCTCTCGAAGTCACTGACTCGACCTCGCTATCCTTAAGCGTGACGTTTAAGGAAAAGTTGCCTTTCCCTTTACATTTCAACCTAGTCAGACACTCGTGAGCTTTGTGACCCTTACCCTCACACTCATAACATCTTCCCTCATTTTTTTAAATCTTTCTTTTCTTTTTCACATTTTTCTTGCCTGTTTTAAAATTTTCATCTTTCTCAAAAAATTTCTTATCTTTGGAAGTATTTTACTTTTTAAGTTTAAGAAATTTCTTGAAATTTTTGCAAAAAGGACCAAATCTTCTAAATCATAATCAATCTTCGAATCGAATGACGCTTCCTCTATCTTTTTAGCCACTTCCTCTCTTTTTCTAGATTGGTATTTAAGGGCTAGCCCTTTATCCTTAGGGTTAACTATTTTTAGGAACATATATATCTAATATGTTTGAAGATATCATACAAGTTCATCTTATCTAAGAGTATTTAAGATCCTAAGAGAATTACTAACCATAATCTTAGGAATAAAAGCGATTTGGAAGCTATCTCATGAGTTTCTTAACTACACGCGTCCCACGTATTTTCTCACCTAAATTAAAACACAAGTTAACTATCTCAGAAATTTGTGCATAAAAATCGTCGAAGGATAGCATTGTTATCGTTTCAAAGTGTGTGTTGAAGTTCTTCATCTTAGAAGATTTCACAGCATTGTACCCTCGTGAGTGAGCTAGAGGGTATCCAAAGTTTCGTTAAATGCGGTGCATATCATAGTGCGACGGAACTCGTCAGGGGTAATTGCTCCCAAAATGGCACTGAAATTGTGGAAATTTAAATTGCTCCACTTAAATTCATCCATCGTGTTAGAGGGTTTAGGGCCGACGACATTATCAACCATGATAATGGGAGGATGCAAACCTCTTTTACAGACTACCCAAACACGTTCATTTATTGCCTTTAAAGAAAACATCATCCTAGACTTCCATTATGCATAATTTGTACCATCAAAGATGGGCACTCTATTTTGCAAATTCTCCATTAAAATCAAAATTTTCAAAAAAATTGATATCAAGAGAAAAATATTTTTGCCGAAAAGATCACACAATAAATTTGTGCAATAGGTTATGATACCAATTTGAGAGTGCGCTTGCAATTTTAATGGATAATTTCTATAATTAAGTGTACAACACACACAAGTCCAAATTTTAGCTTATTACCCAAACCAAGCAACTGGGTGATAAAGGTGACAAAATAAAGCATACAATCAAGACAAGGAAATATGAGGGAAAAAAAACCTTGCGGGTAAAACCTTTTTCAATCAGCTCTATAGAGTTTTGCAAGACAGAACTTACAAAACTTCTATAGAATAAATATCTCTTTGGAGTCGTCCACAGGTGGCGATCTACCCTCGGTATCCACTGATTAGCATTTGTCTTCCTGCAACAGTGATCACCTCGAGAACCACATGGTCGGCCGTGAAAAGAATCTTTTCACAAGAGTAACTTAGATATAGAATTGTCTAGGGTATTAAATGGATTCACATATATAGTTGGGAGTGATGATTTATGAATTAAAAGGTGTTTTTGACCTAGAGAAAGCGGGAACTTTTGCAGTAGGTTTATAAAAATCATTTTTGCAAAAGTCTCATTTAAAACTTGTACGAAACAGGTATATATAAGTCGGCACAAAATTCAACTTAGAGACATTCAATGGAATGAAAACTGGGCTCGTTCGAATGAGAAAAACATATCATTAAAACAAAAACAAGGTCGTTGTAAAAAAATAGTTAATTACATTTGAACCAACTTCAATCGAGCTTTGAACGATGCCAAACACTATGCCATAATTCGATGTTCAATCGAAGTAAACTTCAAATGACACTTCGAACAAAAAAATGATCTCGTTTGAACGAGATTCCCATCTCTGTTAAACGAGATGCATGTATTTTGAAAAAATTAAAATCCAAAAAAATGCCTCTATTTTAAACAAAACAACTCCCAATTATAAACCTAATCTTAAATTATTTTATACCTTTGTACTGTGGATATTTTACATCCATGCAGTGATTCTTCACTCAAACTCACAGACTCGACCTCGCTGTCCTTAAGCGTGACATTTAAGGCAACCTTTCCTTTCCCTTGACGTTTCAACCTATTCGAAAACTCGTGAGCTTTGTGACCCTTCGCCTCACACTCAAAACATCTTTCCTTGATTTTTTTTGGAAAACCTTTCTTTGCTTTTTAAAATTTTTCTTGCGTGTTTTAAAATTTTCATCTTTCTCAAAAAATTTCTTATCTTTCGAAGTATTTTACTTTTTAAGTTTAAGAAATTTCTTGATTTTTTTACGAAAAGGACAAAATATTCTAAATCTTAATCAATCTCCTAATCGAATGACGTTTCCTCTATCTTTTTAGACACTTCATATCTCTTTCTAGATTGGTCTTTAAGGGCTACCCCTTTATAATAGGCTTAACTATTTTTAGGAACATATCTATTTCATATGTTTAAAGATATCATACAACTTCGTCTAACCCAAGGGTATTTAAGATCCTAATATAATTACTAACCATAACCTAAGGAATAAAGCGATTGGGAAGCTATCTCAGGAGTTTCTTAACTACACGCAAGTCACGTATTTTCGCACCTAAATTGAAGATCAAGTTAAATATCTCAGAAATTTGTGCATAAAACTCGTCGAAGGATAGCATTGTTATCGTTTCAAATTGTGTGTTGAGGTTCTTCATCTTAGAAGATTTCACGGCATTGGTGCCCTCGTGAGTGAGCTAGAGGGCATCCTAAGATCCTTTAGATGTGGTACCCTCGTCAGGGGTGACTACTCCTAAAATGGAACTCAAATCATGGTAATTGAAATTGCTCAACTTAAATTCATCCACTGTGAGACGGGTTTAGGGACGACGACATTATCAACCATGACAGTGGGAGGATGTCAACATCTTTTACAGACTACCCAAACACGTTCATCTATGGCCTTTAAAGCAAACGTCATCTAAGCTTCCATTATGAATAATTTGTACCATCAAATATGGTCACTCTATTATACAAATTCTCCATTAAAATCAAAATTTTCAAAGATAAAAAAATTAAGAAAAATTGATATCAAGAGAAAAATATTTTTGCCGAAAAGATCACACGGTAAATTTGTGCTATAGTTCTGATACCAATTTGAGAGTACGCTAGCAATATTAATGGATAATTACTATAATTAAGTGTCCAACACACACAAGTCCAAATTTATCTTATTACCCTAAGCAAGCAACTAGGTGATAAAGGTGATAAAATAAAGCATGCAATCAACACAAGGAAATATGAGGAAAAAAAACCTTATGAGTAAAACCTTTTTTAATCAGCAATATAGAGGTTTACAAGACACAACTTACAAAACTTATATAGAATAAATATCTCTTCAGAGTCGTCCACAAGTGGCGGTCCACCCTCGGTATCCCCCAATTAGCCTTTGTCTTCCTGCAACAGTGATCACCTCGAGAACCACATGGTCGGTAGTGAAAATAGTCTTTTCATAATAGTAACTTAGATATAGAACTATCTAGGGTTTTAAATGAATTCACATATATATTTGGGAGTGATGATTTTTGAATTAAAAGGTGTTTTTTACCTAAAGAAAGCAGGAACTTTTGCAGAAGGTTTATACAAATCATTTTTGCAAAAGTCTCATTTAAAATCTGTATGAAACAGGTATATATAAGTCAACACAAAATTCAAGGTAGAGACATTCGTTCGAATGAAAACTAGGCTCGTTCGAATGAGAAATACATATCGTTTAAATAACAAATAGGTCGTTATAACAAAATAGTTAATCTTGTTTGAACCAACTCCAAACGAGCTTTGAACGAGGCCAAACACTATGCAATCATTCGATGTTCGATCGAAGTAAACTTCAAACGACACTTCAAACAAAAAAATGATCTCGTTTGAACGAGATTCCCATCTATGTTAAACGAGATACATGTATTTTGAAAAAATTAAAATCCAGAAAAATGCATCAATTTTAAACAAAACAACTCCCAATTATAAATGTAAATAAATTCAAAATCTTGAATTATTTTATACCTTTGTATTGTGGATATTATCTTGAATTTAGAGATTATGGAAATTTGGTTCTTCGTGTTGGCTCAATTCATTTGGTAGCGTGATATGACAAAAACTATGCTTGCCTAAGCTATGAGAAAATTATGCTCTCATATTTGCATCAAGGCCCATTACCTAAAAAGCATCTAAGAATAAGGTTTTTGTTTAGTTCCTTATGTAAATTAGGATCCTCTTCATAATGGTGTTCACCACGATCACTATGATGAAGAAATGGCCATCATGAGGCCGTCGTACCCTTTCGAGGTTTATTTCTATAAAGACCACCATTAAAATTCCTTTTATAGCTTAATGGGTGAGAGATACATGGTTGAGTTTCACTCCTTCATATTGGATGCTCCTTAGGTGGGGCATTCTAAATAATGCAGAAAATTCACCTCTGGTAAAGCCTCCAGACATATGGTTGACATAAATAAAAGAACATCATCCTTACTTTTTTTTTTTTTTTTCATTGTCCTTTGATTTCATCTTTGTCCAAATTCTTTGAAGTAGCTCATTTTTATCACCCCTTCAAGTGACTCTTTAATCCTGATGCAATCATTGGTGTTGTTGCCATGTCATGATGGCACCTGCAGTACTTATATTTATCCTTTTAGTATAGTGTGGCCCTCGTGAGCTTGGGAAAAGGTAGAATATCTTGATCTTATCTAGATGCAAAGACCTCATTAAGAGTTTTCATGACCAGAGTGAAATGTTTAACCTCCAGGGGTCCATTCTTTTTTCCTATTTGTTTCTTCTTCTTGGCCTCAACTGCTTCTATGGTCTCTCCAAAATAGGACAAGACATCATTCATCTTTACTTGGTGGGAAGAAGTTGTGGCATACCTTGCTGAGATGACATCCTCAATATTCATATATATTTTTAGCTC
This sequence comes from Sambucus nigra, assembly GCA_949130495.1. Classification (NCBI taxonomy): domain Eukaryota; kingdom Viridiplantae; phylum Streptophyta; class Magnoliopsida; order Dipsacales; family Adoxaceae; genus Sambucus; species Sambucus nigra. The sequence continues at coordinate 173,762,788 of OX422211.1, forward strand.
TTTCGAGCCACTTACTCACAGTTTTGGGGGTTTTCTTAATGAAAGACATCAACAAGTCTTTTGAAGTGAGTCCTGAGATGAAGGCATCCACATAAATAGTGTCATTTAAATCACTAAAATGGAGATATTCTTCGTTGAATCTCTTAGCATATTCCATGAGAGATTCTCCAGTCTTTTATCTGAAATGGAGGAGAAGAATAAGATGCTTCCTCATCTTTCGAGCTCCAATCAAGTGGATAACAAAGGATCTTGCTAGCTCAGTAAAGCTACAAATAGTCCCTATTTTGATCTTCACAAACCAATGACTAGTTTTTACTAAACTATGCATAATACTTCACCCGGGGTGTCTTGTAAGATCATGAGTGATATTTATGTTTCCATGTGATAAATGGGGTGTTTGGACCCATCGAACGGTTAAATAGTAGTAATATTTCACTTTAGGGGAATTGCATAATGATAAACGACATTTAAAATGGGGATAATATCTTTTAGAGGGCCAAATCAATGGTGTTGGGAGTTTGCTCCTTATACTAGTTGAGGAAAATACCTAACGAGTCTTTTATCAATGGGATTGATCTCTAGGAAGTGATAACATGTCTTTGACATGAATTCGGGTCACTGATCATTTGGGGGACTTGGGCACACCCTCTAGATCATTATTTCCCTCTAACTGGTGGTCGTAGTTTTCTATAGTATTTGTATATTCTGGTGCAATTAGCTCCTCTACCGCTGGGGGTGATGGAATTCTATTAAGAATTATAGGTAGATGGTTTTGGAGATCCTTTTGTTGATCTTTTATTCTTTGAAGGAACAGGCCAAGACGGGATTAGTTGGCATCTTGAAGATAACAAGATATGTATGTGAAATAAACGGAACGTGTCCCACATACAGTGCTAAACTAGTGGGTGTTGAAATGGTACGTGACCGCAGACCCAACAGGTACTCCCCTTTGGACCTCAGATAGGTAAAAGATGAGAAGTGTTAAAGTGTGAGACAAATATTTAAAGTGGTTTGGACCTTAATTGAGGATTCTCTATCCACTTTCATACGGTGTTATAGTTTTTATTAGGTCATAAAAAAGTTAATAAAACCTAAAAAACCTCTTGAGATTTGGTCAAGAGAGTTTGAGGTCCTTGCGACCTTTGTCAACAATCCAAAGTACCTTAAGAAGTAACTGATGGACTTCTCTAAGGGTTCTTGAGTATTTATTTAGGGCTCAACAAGGCATATAATGTATAATATAACTGGAAATGATCGAATCTATGCGCTTATACTCACAACAATGGGCTGAGAGAGTATAAAAAAAGGAGTAAACACTTATGAATGATAAAACTCTTAGTTCTTTGGAAGTATGATTACTTGAACGTTTTCTTAACCTTTCTCCATCGTCCTCCATATATGCAAACTGTTGAAGAGAGAATAAGTGGACTGTCACATTATGGGTGTTGTGTCTTGCGAGGTCTGATGTTGTGAGCAAGGTGGTGGAGTGTTGACCAAAGGTTTTGCAGGTGTTGTAAGGTAGTTGATGAGTGCATTAAATATCAATGTGAGCCTTCAATGCAAGTGGGCTTAAGTGGTGGAGGTAGGTGAAAGAGTGTTATGCTTTCCACCTACCCGTCAGACTGGTTGTTAGACCTTTTGTCAAAGATTCAGGACTACCATGGGTTAATCTTTAGACATTTTGCAATGGTATACCTCTCTATTGAGGGTTAGGTGATCTTAAGAGGTCATTTTTGTTCAGAGGGATGTATGCTCTGAGCATGAAACATGGTGAAACTCTAGTGTAGTGGTCTTTAAGATTGGTTGAAGAGACATTTTGAAATCACTGATCACTCTAGGAGGAAGAAGAGTGTACAGGTGTCTTTTACAATTATATGGCCCTTTATTGAAAACAATGGAGGTCTTGGGACCAAGCAATGGTCTGTTTGAAGTCAGAAGTTAATCTTCAGACCTCTATCCTATTCTGAGGGTAGTCTAGGGGTCTAAAATCCTTTTAAATACCAAGGGTTGAATAAGTTATCATCGATATATATATATATGTGTGTGTGTGTGTGTGTGTGTGTGTGTGTGTGGAATCGTACTAATATAATTTTTTGGGTTTTAACAGTTGTCCCTTCCATCATTGTCACATATTTATTTGTTTTATGTGTGTAGATCCAACGGTTCTATGTCCGTAGTAAATTTTCTCAATTTTGGAGGCTATTTTCATGGTTTTTGTGAAGTGTACACATTTTATGAAATGAAGTAGCATTGAAGTTTTTCGATCGATCTGGGCGGATCAATCAGTTCCCCCTTGTCGAAAACATTTTTTTATGTTTTGGTAATTTTATTAAGTTTTCATGGTGAGAATTAATGGAGCAGAAGTTTGGAGGTTCTTTAATTAAAATTTGTGAACAAGTCTAGTTTATGGAGATGTTCAGATATGACTCTAGTTCAGATATGACTCTAGTTCTTGAACAAGTCTTTTTCAAGATGGACACTAGGCCATGATGGAAAAGGGAATTAGTTTTCAAGTTGAATTACAATTACATATGATTGTGTTTGATTATATTTTTTCTCTACTCTACTAATGTTGATAATTATCCCATGCTAATTAATTTGATAAGTAGGAACCCACGTAATTATGGACAACATGGATTATTAATTATGTGACCCACCTAAATCACATTTTTAAAAAATAAAAATTTCCTTTTCTTTTCTAAGTTGAATTAAGGCATGTAACAATTTATCATACAAATTAAATTGGTCTTTGGGATTTTATTTTAGTTAAATATTTTATTTTCTTAAGATCATGCAATTTAATCTGAAAAAGAAATTGGGATACAATCGTTGATTCAATTTGGAAAAATTATAATCAAATAATTATTGAATTAATATCCTGTAATACCCGTATTTTTAAAATAAATATATAGTATATTGTGTGCTTCAGTGACATGTAATGTCACAATAATATATATACTAGTGTATGCCCATGAGTGAAGGTATAGCGAAAATTTTCAAAGTACATAATCGCAAAACGGCAAAAATTTTCAAAGTACGTAATTGCAAAATGGAAAAAAAATTGTTCCCCAACAAAACAAAGTATAATTTAAAAAAAAAATTGATCATAATTTCCAAAGTCATGCGCGTGCCTGAAGGCATGATGACAATTCTCCCGAGTATAAATCGTGTGGTCAAGTTATAAAAGTTTTGTATCGGAGTATAATTTTCCAAATATCAATTGTGATCAATTTTATAATATATATATATACATATATATATATATATATATATTCAAGTTAAAAGTTGTAGTTTTTGTCTAAATAAAAAAGTGTTAGAAAAATGTTTTAATTAAACTTTTTTATTAATACCACCTTTTTTTCGTAAATATAAAAACTGATTTTTTTTATATAACATTTTCTTTAATAATGATTTTTTTATAAAAAAAAAGTTTTTTTTATTATAAAGTATCTTTTTATAAGTAAAAAACTATTTATTATGAATTAAAATCTGACTTTTTTATGTATATATTTTTTAAACAATTTATTATAATTTTTTCAAAATTTAATTTTATAAATATATGATTTTTTTAAATAAAAAACAGATGGGCTTGAGGTTGAGTGTTCCATTTTGATGAGTGTAGGTCATCATGTAGAGAGTGTGGGTGGTCAGAGATGAGACAACGAGTTTGGGGTTCGAGGTTGACTGTTCGGTTTTTACCTTTTGATCATTATTCCCTTCTAAAACAATAAAGATCAACACCAATGATATAATAATGCACCACATCCCTTCTAAAACAATAAAATATAATCTAATTCAACCAAGAAAATAAAGATCAACACAAATGATATTGGACAAAAATAAATAGGACCAAAGAATTTCCATTCAACTCGCATTACTTTGTTATTTGTAATTATCATTAATGTGACATTGGTGACTAAACTTTCCTTTTCTGTCATGTGATTTGTTGGCCTTGCCTCTAACTTATAGTGGTTGGATTGATTTATAGTGAGATTTAGCTTTTCCAAATACTGTCCAATTAATCCATTACTCTTATATAATAATGCACCACATCATCCTACATACCAATTTAATATTTCAATGATTTAGCTTTCAAAAATGGGCTTTGAACTGTTGCTCATCTTTTTCATGCCCGATACATAAAACATGAAAAGATGGAGCAAGAATCAAACTCAAAACAGATAAAGCATGAACAAAATAAAAAAGGACCATCTTTGTTACTCTTGTATATTCTCTACAGTTGCCTTGTGTATTCCCCAGTAAAGCTTTTATAAAACAAAAAAGGATCATCTTTGTTGCTCTTTTTATTGTCAGTTAATACAACCCCAGTGGATCACTAAAAATCATTTCTCACATTTTAATGTGTCGCCATTTACCTGCCAGTTATCATTGCTTCCTTCACACATATCCCACCAAGGTAAATCAGTTAGTTGAATTTAAGCTCCTTAAAGCAATGTAAAAAAAATGTATTTAGCGGATTTATTTTGAAAGTCAACGGAAACCAATACAAAAAAATAAATTAAAGGAAAGATATGGCACGTACTTATATACTCATACACTAACAGATAAAACTAAAACCAATTGAAAACTATGGTTAACCATGCAAAAAGAAATCCTAAAACATGAAAACTATGGTTAACCATGCAAAAAGAAATCCTAAAACATGAAAAAACATACACACATACACATATAGTTATATCCATATACACAGTTTTATCAATATATACACAGTTATATCTATATACAGACACTATGGTCGACTACAATCAATTGAAAACTATGGTTAACCATGAAAAAAGAAATCCTAAAAAATGAAGGAAAAAAAACTTCAATGAACAGAAACTAATTATAACCCTGAAATAAAATTATGGTTACACACAAAATGAGAAGATGCCCATGAAAATACTTAAACCAAAAACCCCTTCAATTTAATAAGAAGATACCCATGAAATGATACGCACAGGATGACCCTCTAACCAAAACATATCGTACAAATCGCAAAAATTAGATCTCAAATGGACAGAAAGAGAGGATACCTCCGTTGGTGCTTCAAAATGGTGATTTTCGCAAGCCATCAACACAAGCACAAACTCGATGCCACTCAAATAAATAAATTCCGAACTTTCCACCGAAACACATAAAACCAAACAACAATGATACCGAATCAAGTTTGGGTTTTTTGAGTGAAACAGATAAAAAATGTTTTTTGAGTGAAACAGATAAAAAATAAACAAAATAAACAAATTATGAGGTGATCTGGCCAACTTAACCCACAAAAACTCTAACTTAACAGGTGTACAAATTTAGTCAGGCACATCAGCTCCTCCGACCCCAGTAAAGTGCAAATCAGAATATCAAGCCAAATAATGACTAAACGGTTGTACCTGTCACACAATAGACTTATACGACTCCGATTTCGATTCTATCAAAGCCAAACAACGACTAAACGGGTGTACCTGTTTTTTAGTGATGGAAGATGACACATGTATATTTAAATCCAACATGGAATTAAAATATAAGAATACTAAATCACTCAACCAAAAAATGTAAAAAGTACAACTTGTAATAGAATACTTAAAATTCAAAATCTAAAGCCTCATTAAACCCTAGATTAAACCAGCAAATCCACAAAAAAACACTTGATGAAAATAAGAAGAAAAAAGGAAAAACATGTTGAGTTTAAAAATGGGGAGCGAGGGTCGTGGTTGGAGCCATAGGTGATTGAGGATGGTATACCTTTTGACCTGAGAAAAAAATATCTCAAACCAAAATATTTGAAAAATCAAACCCAAATCATAACCAATTTCAAACAGAAATAACACGAAACCCCATGTGAAATGGGCTATTATATTGAAAACTTTTGTGCTTTGGTTTCAAACAGTTGATACTCGTGGAGGAAGTGGGAGGGGAAAACCTTTGAAATGGTGATTCACAAAGAGGGAGAAAAATGAAAGAACATGCCATTTCTCGAGAAAGATAGGGGATTACATTGAAACGGAAAAAGATGGTATACCTATTAGGGGTGCACATGGTTCGGTTCGGTTCCACTACGGAACCAGAACCAGAACCAGAACCGAAATTGATCGGTTATGTGGTTTTGGAACCGGAACCAGAACCGGAACCGAAATTGGTCGGTTCGGTTCAGAACCGAACCATCGGTTCTCGGTTCGGTTCGGGTTGGTTCATGGTTCTGGTTCTTGGTTCTGGTTCGCGGCTTGGGTCATGGTTCTGGTTTGCGGTTCTAGTTCGTGGTTCTGGTTCGCGGTTTTTGTTAATGGTTTTGGTTCGCGGGTTGGTTCTCGGGTTGGTTAGTGGTTCTGGTTATTGGTTATGGTTAATGGTTCTAGTTAATGGTTCAGGTTCATGGGTCGGTTCTCGGGTAGGTTCTTGGGATCGGTTATTTGGTTCGGTTCTTCGGTTCGGTTCCATGGGTTCGGTTCTCGGTTCGGTTCGGTTTGGTTCAGGTATAAAACCGAGAACCGAACCGAACACTTCGGTTCTTAATTTTTTAGAACCAGAATCAACCCGTGGAGAAAAAAAACCGAACCAACCCAACCCACGAAGGTCGGTTTGGTTCGGTTCTTCGGGTTGACGGTTTTTTTGCACACCCCTACTACCTATAATCAAATGTATGGAAAACACTAAAGGGTAAAAGAGGAAATTAGAACAAAAAACTCCTTCCTGAATTTTTAATCTTGTTGGCTTTAATCTGAGTAGTGAAGTATCTTATTTTTATAGTAAATAATAAAAACTCCATTGTAACTTATTATATATATATATATATATATATATATATACATATATAACTTATTATATATGAATAAATTGAAATTAAGACAAGGTAAAACATTAAATAATGATTTTAATGTAATTATAATAAAGTTGTATTGGGGTTAAGTTATTAAAATTAAGAAATTAGAAGGTTCGGAATATTTTAAAGGTTGATTTTTAAAGTTATATTAACGAAATGTGATTTTTATGAGAATTAATTAAATTAGGCCCAATTGGTAGAATATAAGGTTTAGTTGGGTTTTAAGGCTATTTAATATATAATGAGTTCAACTTAGAAGCTAAGGTCAATGTATGTGGGAGGCCCAAGCTTAGTTAATAAGAATAAAACCCTAATAAGAGGCTTAGAGGAGAAGGAAACATGGAGGATTTGGAGAATTTGGAGGCTTTTTCATCAAATCTTTCAGGGCAAGTTTAGTTTAATTTGAATTATAGTATGATCGTTTATTGATTTAGATTATGCATATTCTTATTAATCTAGAATTATTATGAGTTAAATCTGATTTAATACTCTAATTTCATAATTGATATGATTACTCGTTAATTAATACTAACTAGCATGCAACCCCGCGATGCGCGGGCGTATTATGATATTTAGTATAAATACAAACAAAAAATATAACAAATTATACAAAGATCCAACTATTATTTTTTTATACACATATGCCAAAATGCATATTGCAACCAATTCGTACCTTGATATAAATATGAATCATTGTAAAAAAATTATACAAAACAATAGGAAAAACATCAATCCAATATATAAATTTACACATCTTCATATACATGCATGTATGGATAAAGATATCTATACATGATCGAAATTACATATTTCAAAAGCAAAAAAGAATATGTATTTAAAATACATATTAAACATTTTTCTCATACTTGATGACTATCCTTTATTCTCAGGAATTTTATGAATTTCATTTGCATTCACTGGTGTGCCTAGAGTGGATTACCTTGCAAAATTAATCTCTAAGATTCATTAGCAGAGTGTATTCCTTTAACTTGGTGCAATATTTTCAAAAAAATTCTTTAATTTTGGAACAACATATTTGAACTCTATGATATAAATAAAAATTATCCCAGCACACACTAAGATAGACATCATAAAAATTACAAAACATTATGTATATGAAGAAAAGTAAACCTTATCATGCTAATATGTTGTATTTGAGTATATCATTATTTTTAAACCATCGTAACCTAGTTTACATATAAGCGAGCAATTAATTTTTGATATTTTTAGAGTGAACCTTTAGTTAGTGGGAATGAATTGCATATTACATATGAGATAAAAAAATCATTTAGCCAGAGAGAGGGCTCGGTTGGGATATCTGGATTAGAGATTCCAAGATTTACACATTATAGTTTGGGGTGATAAAATTTCTTTATACTATTTAATAATTTCCCATTGTTATAAATCAACCTTTAAATACCTTCTATAGATGCATCCAGGTCTAACTCACTGCCTTTGTTATCCATATAAATGATTAAAAGGAGAGATCAAAATATCTCTACGGATCTTTACAATAGTTATTAACACAACTTATATACCAATGCAATAATTAATTTTTTGCTTTCTTTTAGAAACTCTACTCAATTATGGCTTTGTTGCAAACACCAAATTCAAGGGACTTTACAAAACACTGCATAGTCGGGGGGGGGGGGGGGGGGCATAAAAATTTAGTATTTCTCTTCTTTCATTTTTTTTTCTTTTTCACTTCTCTTACGTTAAAACTAAAAGGATAAAAAACAGTTCATACATTCTTTGGCAGTAACCTGTAACTGGGAGAGTAGTTGGAGAGGTCAGGTTCTTGGATATGTTTTACCTTATACTTACCTCTCTCCTCTACCTTCATTGATCTCGATAAATGTCCATCATTCCACAAGAATCCTACAAAAATTCAACATCCAGTTAGGATTTGACTATAAAATAGAGCCACATGAAATTATATATATCACTTTTATAATTTTATTGTGTGTCGTGCACATGTCCTTGAAACTATAATTTTCTTTTCAATATTGCAACACATAAAAAAGTGTGATTTCATTCATATTGTTAATTACTAAAGAAAATTGTTTGTCAACAACACACACACACACACACACACACATGTGTGTGTGTGTGTGTGTGTGTGTGAGAGAGAGAGAGAGAGAGAGAGAGAGAGAGAAAGGCATACTTAATAAAAACAAAAAATAATTAACATACTCACAAAGACTTAAGATCAAATTTATAATATTCAAATTTTACTATCTTATATTTTATATAAAAAGATTGAATTTTAGATTAATGAATATTTGTTGAAAAAAAAAATCAGTTTAGTAAGAGTGAAAAATGACATACATGTTTGCATTTGTTGGAAAACTACCAAATAAATCATCTACATAGATAGCAGATGTTTGCAAACATATATGTCATCTACAGAGATAACATATATGTCATTATTAACCAATATGTTCATATTAAAGTAGAAGATAACACAGTAGTCGTGCATAAAAGTATAGAACTAAAAGAACTTAAAATCATGTAGAGTATTCAATGATTTTCTTTATGCCGAAAATTTTCAAATAATTCATCATGTATATGATTTAGATGCTTCATCGACAATATTTTGAATTCCATAATTTGAATAAAAAAAAACTACCAAATAAATACCACAACTAACATAAACACATAAAACCACAATTACTTTTTTTTTAAACTGTAATAAAACATACACAAATTGTAATACCCCGCACTTTTATAGATATTTAAATTTCATAAGTGGGCGTAATTTGGTAATTTGAGGAATTTTAGTGAATAGTAAATTCTGGACTAATAAACATTAGATGCTTACCGACGCATGTTACATTTACTTAGGGGACTGAGTAAATAAGTTGGAATATTTTTAGGTTATGTCATAGTTGGGTTAAGTGACGGGAGATAGTTTGCATTGTGAAAAACACGCGTATTGAGATGTGTTGGGTTTAATTAGTAAATTTTAGTTAAGTGACTCGGATGGATATTTCAAGTGCACGGTTGGTTTCGAAATGGCCGAGATAGTCAGAATAAAGTATCCGGGATAATGTTTGAGTTTCGGGGTTTTTGGACTAGTCGGGACTCGCAATTGAGCAAACGAGTTATTTTTGGGTTTATAAGGGACAAGCCCTTATTTATCCATTATAAAGGAACGAGGGAGTGAGAGAAAGAAAGAAAAGAGATAGAAAAAATAAGAGAATAAAGGAAGGAAGAGAGGAAGAAAAAAGGGGATTCCGGGCCAAACTCCGCGGAATTCAACTCGAGATCGACGGATTTTATCCACGAGGCAAGTGTTTACTTGCTTTATTCTTTTGAGCATGTATCTCATATTATAGTTGGTAATAACAAACTATATGATTTTTGGGTTGGGTTTTCTTGAATCGAAACAAGTTTTTCGAAAGTTGAACGATTGAAATCGGATAAAATCTCAAATTAAGAAAACATTGGGATTCTAGAAATTAGCTCTTGATTCCTGGTTCTAGGATGATTAGAACCTATTTTCTTAGAATAAATATAGTTGGTTGTGATTAAATAAGGTTAGGAGAAAAAATAAAATCTTGGGAGTATGTTAATGTCGAAACAGAGTCTCGGAGAAGAAGCTGATTTGATCGATGGATCGATCGATGGCTAGGGGTCGATTGATCGACCCTACAAAAATTTTGACAATTTCGGCTTGTTTAGTTTAAATGAGATAAATTACTAATTAATTAATTCTATCTTATTTATTTTAGGAAATAAATATCCAACAAATGGAAATTCATACCTAGCCATTTAAGGGAATTTGTTTGGACTAGGAAGGTGCAAAATGGTGTGGCACTTAATGTATAGTTTTGAGGAAAATAATTTGTGGAGTTAAATATTTGGGACTCCTAAATGTAGTGTGAGGACCTCTAAATTATTATTAGAGTGAGATGCATACCATATGTTAGTTGAAAGTAAAATCCAGGACTTATTAGTTTAGGGGGTGTTCGGGACGAGTAACACTCGGGTTAGTATTTCGACGGGCGATTTTATATATATTATGCGTGTCAAAAATATATTTATATACCGCCTATATGTTTGAGTAAATCCTAGGTTGGAATTTAGGATATGGACTAGAGATATTTGAGTGGCTATCCGGTGTCGGTTGACGACTACTATTTTAGGTAATGCGATACCTTTGGGACTAAAATAAGTGGATAGTATACTTATGTAATTATTACGAATTGGTATATTCGGGAGTATATATAAGTTCTTAAAAGTGATTAAGGTGCGAGTATATATTAAGTATGAGAATACTTATATACTATTACGAATGGGAACATTCGGGTTATTGGTTATCGTTATATGAGTTAGGCAATTATAGCCATAAAAATGTTGAGAAGTCCTATATATTATATATATATACGGAAGTTGTTAAAGTATATATATGAGATGATTTGGAAATAAATATATATGTGTGTGATTAGTATATTTGTACTTTAGAGGTTGGTTCCACAGGCTTCCCTGGGCATAGGGATGGACAACCAGATTATATATTTGCTCTAGTGATATCTAGGGAGGTTATGCGATGTGGGTGAATCCCCTGGCTTGAGGAGAAGGGAGAGTATATCCCCAAGTCATATCGTCTTGTATACGAGTGCGATGCTTGTATTTCACTTTTAGGAGGGAACATGACCGCCTCCACCGTTGTGTATTTTTACCATGACTATGAGTGGGTCTGGCTTGGTACCGTGGTTGAGTGAGTAAACCCAGACGCGGATAGGCACTATGTGATTGCATCCTCGAGTTATAGATCGGTGGGATGGTTATTATACTTAGGATTGTAATAGGTATAATTATACTTGTTCTATATAGTATATTGCTTGTATATGAAGATGAGATATCACATAATTTAGACTTGAGTTATGTGTAAAACGAATAAGATGTTATCCTCCTTTCGATAGATTTATATTCGTTTTACACATAACTCAAGTCTAAATTATGTATATATATATATATATATATATATATATATATATATATATATATATATATACGTATGAGTTTTTATATATATGTTATGTATTGAGGGCCTAATGGATCTCGACGATCAACATTGTCATATAGTAGTGTATCGGGGGGTTCCTTATTTGGATTTCACTTCGCGAGACACCCCTCGCACGAAATGAAGCGCAATGTTGGGAATGGGGAGAAGTTTAATCTTTAGTACTTGGGTTCATGAGGACTTTTAGAAGTTGGGTGAAATAGATTAGTTAGGCAGGGTAGCTTAACTAGGATGTTTAAAAGATATGCGATAGGTGTGCACTATTAGAAGATGGGTGAGGTGTATCTCATGGTAGTGCGATACCAATTTATATATGAGAGATTTTATATTTTAAAATATGGCATTTATTCACTTGCTAAATATTTTTAAAACTCAGATTCTGACCCGTTTTCCTATTTTTCCCCTTTCTTTCTATATATGTATATATATTAGGTGTTCAGATACAGGGACATCTGGATGATGATTCTTTCGAGTCAGACGTTTTCTGAAGAAACTGTGGATTCATGCAGGTTTATTGTAGACGCTTCTATCCTTGAGATATAGATAGGAGGTATTGTATAAACATTCGAGCCGATAGCCCAACTGTATTCATTTATTCTTTTACCGCCTTTTAGTGCGGCATTCGATTTGGTTGTATTATGTTAAATTGAGTGTTCAGTAATTTTTATTTCATTTCAATTTTATAAATATAAATCGTGTGAATGTTTTACTTGGATGGTTTGGTTAAAAATATTAGTTAATATAAAATTTTGACGCCATCCTAATAGGTTATTAGTAATTAAATTTGTTTTTGACAGTGATGCTAAGAATGAACCATATGAGACTCCTGTGTTAATTTAGTATAGGATTGATCACCCGGTATTTTATTAGGCGGGGTGTCCCAGATGGTATCAGAGCATCATGTTTTAGTGTCCTTAGAAATCTGTGCGGACGTACTACACTTTCAGCGTTGCTTTAGATTTGATATAGTGCCTTATAATTAGGATTGTTGATTCCTCTTATGAGATTTCGTTCTCCCGCTATTATGTAAGATTATAGTAAATATTTTGCACGCTCGGGTGAGATTCGTGTGCTGATCGATGAAAGGCGACCAAAGAAGGCCATTACAAGGGTAGCAGGAAGTGGGGCTTAGCTGGAGCTATAAGTTAAAGTCGGGGGCGAGGGCCGCAGTCGAGGTCACTCCCTTTGTGGCATTTTTATGAATTGATGCAACGACTATTAAAATACAGTAGTTATATTTATTTACGTACCGCTATAGTATAGAGAGTGGTTCTAAACTTGAATTGCCCAAGTGAAGAAATTGGGAGGAGGTCTGAACGGTCTTTGGAAATGACCATTCGTTACAGTTTAAGTTATGCGAAGGAAGTATAGCATTATTCAGTGGAAGTAGAAGGCTCAGAAGCTTTGGCTTAGAGCAGGGTATGGAAATGCCCAGATGTGAAAATTTGTGGGAAATTTTTTCACTCGTTGGAGCAATGTCGAAATGGTAGGAACGATGGTCACCATATTTGAGGGAGCATGATGTTTTTCTCGTAGAGGGATCTTACAGATGGTTTTAACCGTTAGTTCCTTTTATTTATTAGAAATGAAGAGAATGCAGTTCCTGAATTATTCACATGAAGATCGGTCAGAGGCTGACAGTGAATAAAAAGTTACATGGATAAGTGAACTTTGTACCGAATTAAGGTAGGTACAATGAAGAGAGAGTCCTTCAGAGGAATGATAGACTCACTAGTAAGTGTTGCTAACGCTTGTGGAGATTTTACCCGAATTTCTTATATATGTGAGGGCCATGTCGTACCTCTTATACAGGGAATGTTAATTGCTTCCATAAGAGTGGAGCTAGAGGGGTTGAAGAGCTATGTCCAAGTGTAAAGACTGAAATTATTTGTATTCGTGGAACCCCATTAGTGGATATCCACCCAGGGAATTCTTTGAAATAGGGCAGTTGAGGCCGACGGTGTGTTTCCTTTAGTAGGAAGAAGTTAAGGGAACTATAAAGGAAATTTTGAGGATCGAGGCTATAGAGTCTGAGATACTGGTAACCTTAACATGGTCAGGGTGGCCAGAGATGGGGAATGTTGCAATGTGGGGTATAGGACTACACGGTTAGTCCTGGCCCAATAGGAGTTAAAGGACAAGAGTAGGATGCCTAGATGGATCATTGATTAAAGTAGTTTTGGTTCAGTTAGGACAAGTGTATTGTATCTGGGAACCATTTGGAGCAGCCGGGGTAATTGGCAGGAATGTTGTTATGAGTTTCACATCGAATGAAGGAGGTATTTTTTATGTAGCTAGATAGAGTCGCGGTATTTTGTTAACCCTGGATTTATGTGTGTTATTCGATATTTATGGCGGTATCGGCAATGTTATAGAGTATATATATCTATATATTTTTTCGCGGTAGTGGGATTCTATTTTTCTTCATTCACTGTGAAAAGCGGGTGTTAGTATTTTGAATTTATATCTTGTTTGTACTGCTCATTTTGTGCGTGTTATATGAGTATGGTACTATTGTAAGTGTAATGTATTTGTGGATTATCGGAGCGATAGCAGGCTAATGATTGCAGAACTATCGTATTCGCGGTTCCAGGGTAGAACGGATTGTTGTTACGATATCTCACCTGAATACAGGTTGAGCTCACCTTTATTATACGTTTAAATGGAAACCTCGATGAGTAGATGTTTCATTTTCTCGATTTTAGTGTGTGGCGACCTTATCAGTATGATTTAAGGTATGCAGGATTTAGTGCTAAGCTACGAGTTTAAGCTCGTTACTGTTTGCGCAAAGGACTTAGTGTTAATACAAGAGCTTGTGGTGTGGCTCCTTAAAAGAAGTAGGAGTTCATGCCACATTTTGTTGGTAGAAGGGATGGGATTTTTCCAGTTGCATATTTGAAGCTAACGGACCACGAAGACCGATAAGGTTAAGTAGTAGTGTATAGGAGGGGTTCCTTTTTTGGATTTCTCTTGCGAGACACTCCACACATGAACCTTAACAACGTCGGGAGTTTAGAGATGTTATAGGATGCAAGGATGTTGGTTTTGATGATAATTTACCTAGTGTGAAGAAAACACTATAAATTGAGAGCCATGTTGTGATTGGAGGCTTATGGAGATGGAAGTTCTGTGGAAAAGCACTAGAAATGTTTCTCTCACCGCAAGTGTGTGGGTGAGGCAAGGTAAAGGAAATCGATTTGAGGCTTATAGTCGGCCCTTGAATGGAAGGAAAATTTAGAGGAAATATGTTTTGGGTATGATGTTAGTAACACCTCTGCAGAGAGTAGGCCCCCTAATTAGTTAGACTTTCCATTTCGCCAAGATGGAATGACATAGTGGTAAAAGTACATTAGTAGGTTAGCGAGGTAGGATTTAGAACGTCCTGATGATGTGCCTTAGCCGTTATATCTTGATGACCGATGATGCGAGGAATTAGTGTAATGGGAGGGTTACATGTCTTGATTTCTCTTTGCGAGATGTCCCACGCATGAAACTGAGCAAATGTCATAAATTGAGGGAGATCTTGGGCACTAGGGATATAGTTAGTATAGTACTCATTTTACGTATGTTAGAAACACATCGATCTTAGGGTTATTAGGAAGAAAGTCCAGTGGGGCATGTGGCGCTATTTTAGGAAGATTGTAGTGAGTTAACCACGAGATGATTGGTGGGTTAACTTTAATAAGGATTGGGTTTCCCAAAATAGGAAGAATGGAATCTCGAGTAACTCAGGGCGTCAGTATGAAAAGAAAGTGAGGCCCATTTTTAGAGAGAGTGTTACGTCTGTGACGTTTGCAGTAGTGGTGCAGATAAGAACAGATTATAGGGTGTATACGCACCTTGGTAAGTTGATTTTATATACCGCCAGAAATAGAAGGGGCGTAGTATATAAAGCTGAAGAATATGCTTTGGGGATGTTATAAATGGATTTAGAATGCATTGTAAGGAACGTCGTAGGAGTTACGCAATGATCCAATTATATTAGTGCAATAAGAATTAGCACACATGAGATGAGATAGAAGACTGACGCAACTAGCCAAGCCAAAGTGTAATTTCCTTTTTTACGGAAGTCAGATATCCTGATGTAGATGACTGGACGCTTAGAGTCTTGGTTCTCCGGTGGAATCTGTACGTTAGAGCGGCAATTATCGGCTCATTTTTCTTTATACACAGTTATAGAAGAATTAGGTGCAATTTGTCGTTGATTAGAGTTACC
This sequence comes from Sambucus nigra, assembly GCA_949130495.1. Classification (NCBI taxonomy): domain Eukaryota; kingdom Viridiplantae; phylum Streptophyta; class Magnoliopsida; order Dipsacales; family Adoxaceae; genus Sambucus; species Sambucus nigra. The sequence goes on from OX422211.1 coordinate 173,778,844, forward strand.
CTTACACCCGAGGTAGTGTTGTAACATATAGAGATTTGGTCAAGCTAGTGCGTTAGAATATAAACCTTGAGATAGGTGGGTACCGTGAACGAGTATATGGTAGGGTAACATTGGGTTAGTACCCTTCGACTTGTGTGTGCAGGATGAAGTGTGAGTAGCAATCCTAAGTTAGTAGTACCGGTCGTATCTGAATTTCGGGGACAAAATTTCATTGCAGGGGGGGAGAATGTAATACCCCGCACTTTTAAAGATATTTAAATTTAATAAGTGGGCGTAATTTGGTAATTTGAGGAATTTTAATGAATAGTAAATTCTAGATTAATAAGCGTTAGATGCTTACCGACGCATGTTACATTTACTTAGGGGACTGGGTAAATAAGTTGGAATATTTTTAGGTCATATCACAGTTGGGTTAAGTGACGGGAGATAGTTTGTGCTGTGGAAAACACGCGTATTGAGATGTGTTGTGTTTAATTAGTGAATTTTAGTTAAGTGACTTGGATGGAGATTTCGAGTGCATGGTTGGTTTTGAAATGGGTGAGATATTTAGAATAAAGTATCCAGGGGTAGTGTTTGAGTTCCGGTGGTTTTTGGCATAGTAAGGAGTCGCAATTGAGTAAACGATTTATTTTTGGGTTTATAAGGGACAAGCCCTTATTTATCCCTTATAAAGGAACGAGAGAGTGAGAGAAAGAAATAAAAGAGAGAAAAGAAAGAAGAGAAGAAAGGAAGGAAGAGAGGAAGAAAAAAGGGGATTCCAGGCCAAACTCAACGGGATTCGACTCGAGATCGTCGAATTTAATCCACGAGGCAAGTGTTTACTTGCTTTTTACTTTTGAGGATGTATCTCATATTATAGTTGGTAATAACAAAATATATGATTTTTGGGTTGGGTTTTCCTGAATCGAAACAAATTTTTCGGAAGTTGAACGATTGAAATCGGATAAAATCTCAAATTACGAAAAAAATGGGATTCTAGAAATTAGCTGTTGATTCTTGGTTCTAGGATGATTAGAACCTATTTTCTTTGAATAAATATAGTTGGTTGTGATTAAATAAGGTTGGGAGAATAAATAAAAGCTTCGGGGTATGTTAATGCCGAAATAAAGTCTCGGAGAAGAAGTTGATCTGATCGATGGATCGATCGACGGCTAAGGGTCAATTGATCGACCCCACAAAAAATTTGACAATTTCAGCATGTTTAGTTTAAATGTGATAAATTCCTAATTAATTAATTCTGTCTTATTTATTTGAGGAAACAAATATCCAACAAATGGAAATTCATACCTAGCCATTTAAGGGAATTTGTTTGAACTAGGAAGGTACAAAATGGTGTGGCACTTAAATATATAGTTTTGAGGAAAATAATTTGTGGATTTAAATATTTGGGGCTCCTAAATGTAGTGTGTTATTAGAGTGAGATGCATACCATGGGTTAGTTGAAAGTAAAATCCAGGACTTCTTAGTTTAGGGGGTGTTCGGGACGAGTAACACTCGGGTTAGTATTTCGGCGGGGATTTTATATATATTATGTGTGTCAAAAATATATTTATATACCGCCTATATGTTTCAATAAATCCTAGGATGGAATTTAGCATATGGGCTAGAGATTCTTGAGTGGCTATCCGGTGTCGGTTGACGGCTATTATTTTAGGTAATGCGATACCTATGGGATTGAATTAAGTGGATAGTGTACTTATGTAATTATTACGAATTGGTATATTCGGGAGTATATATAAGTCCTTAAAAGTGATTAAGGTGCGAGTATATATTAAGTATGAGAATACTAATATACTATTACGAATGGGAACATTCGGGTTTTTGGTTATCGTTATATGAGTTAGGCAATTATAGCCATAAAAATGTTGAGAAGTGTTATATATTATATATATACGGAAGTTGTTAAAGTATATATATGAGATGATACGGAAATAAATATATCTGTGTGTGATTGGTATATTTGTACTTTAGAGGTTGGTTCCACAGGCTTCCCTGAGCATAGGGATGGACAACTAGATTATATATTTGCTCTAGTGATATCCAGGGAGGTTGCGCGATGTGGATGAATCCTCTGGCTTGAGGAGAAGGGAGAGTAAATCCCCATGCCATATCGTCTCGTATACGAGTGCGAAGTTTGTATTCCACTTTCAGGTGGGAACATGATCGCCTCCACCGTTGTGTATTTTTACCATGACTGTGAGTGATTCTGGCTTTGTACCGTGGTTGAGTGAGTAAGCCCGGATGCAGATAGGCACTATAAGACTGCATCCTCGAGTTATAGCTCAGTGGAATGGTTATTATACTTATGATTGTAATAGGTATAATTATACTTGTTGTGTATAGTATATTTCTTGTATATGAAGACGAGATATCATATAATTGAGACTTGAGAAAAGTGTAAAATGAGTAAGATGTTATCCTTGTAGATTTATATCAGGATTTATATAAATATGAATCATAAGTTCTAGTGAGAACTATATATATATATATATATATATATATATATATATATATATATATATATATGTACGTACGAGTTTCTATATATGTATGTTATGTATTGAGGGCCTAATGGATCTCGACGATCAACATTGTCATGTAGTAGTGTATTGGGGGGTTCCTTATTTGGATTTCACTTCGCGAGACTCCCCACGCACGAAACGAAGCGCAATGTTGGGAATGGGGAGAAGTTTAGTCCTTAGTACTTGGGTTTATAAGGAATTTTAGATGTTGGGTAAAACAGATTAGTTAGGAGGGGTAGCTTAACTAGGTTGTTTAAAAGGTATGCGATAGGTGTGCACTATTAGATGGGGGGTGAGGTGTATTTCCTGGGAGTGCGATACCAATTTATATATGAGATATTTCATATTTTAAAATATGTCATTTATACACTTGCTAAATATTTTCAAAACTCGGGCTCTGACCCGTTTCCCTATTTTTTCCCCTCTTGCTATATATGTATATATATTAGGTGTCGAGACAGAGGGACGCCTGGATGATGATTCTTTCGAGTCAAACGTTTGCTGCAGTAGCTGTGGATGCATGCAGGTTTATTGTAGACACTTCTATCCTTGAGATCTAGATAGGAGGTATTGTAGAAACATTAGGGTCGATAGCTTAACTGTATTCATTTATTCTTTTACTGCCTTTTTGTACGGCATTCGATTTGGTTGTATTATGTTAAACCGAGTGTTCGATTATTTTTATTTCATTTCAGTTTTGTATATATAAACCGTATGAATGTTTTACTTGGTTGGTTTGGTTAAAAAGATTAGTTAATATAAAATCTTGACGCCGGCCTAATAGGTTTTTAGTAATTAAATTGGTTGTCGACAGTGATGCTAATAATGAACCATATGAGACTCCTCTTTTAATTTGGTATAGGATTGATCACCCGGTGTTTTATTAGGTGGGGTATCATACCAATGAATGGAACGAAATCATGTAATCATTGTGTTGCATAAGTGTTTTAACTATTCAAGCGTGTAGCAGCAGGATATCTGGCCCGTTGCAGGAAAAACAACGAATTGATAAGTTTTTTTTCTTTGATTTGATCAGTTTGTTTTCCTGGTCACAAAGCTTACATGTTAAAAAACCAAGTTCATCCGAATGCTTAGGATTTTTTTCCCTTTTTCTCACAATGCTTGCATAAGACCTTTCCACATATAGATAGCAGATGTATATATCCAAATTTTAAAACCGTTAATTTCAGTATCACAAAATCTAAAACCTCATGTTTTGAGCGGTAAAAATCCAGATACACTATTAGAAGAAGAAAAACTTCTAAAATCCACTTGATCGTACTTTTTTAAGTCAATCGATTTTAAAATACCTATCAATGGAAAATGTACTATAAAATATAAAATTATCATAAACAGTTACCTATCTTCTCTTTGGTAGACAAAACTTCATGAAGTCCTTCCATAACGTCCGGATGTGTTCCAATCATAAAAACCACCTTTCATAATATAAATGAAAAGACAAAACTTAACCAAAAGTTAGTATTATGGGGAGAATCATATCAAAAGAAAGACACGTTCCATTTTATATAAATTTACTGTTGGGAGAAGATGCAAGGGTAAATTTTATTTTGGAAGACGAAATGTTATAAGTATTGCAGAGAGAGGGGCTAGAGTACCTTTTATATAGATAAATAGATAGAAGGTGAAATGCATTAAATACTATTAATACCTCTAATACTATCGTATTAAAGGAATAATATAGATTTCTCTTGATTTGGTCCGAAACCCACATGAACCTGACTTAAAACCTATTGTTTCAGGAATAAAACTTGCTTAATCATGATAACAATAAAAAGCCCCCTATTTATATGTAATTGTACATTGTAATCTTGAATAATCTGAAGATAATTAAGTTCATAGGATTTTTGAATGTGGTAATTGGTGATTTGGTTTAATCTTGAGTTAGAACTAGGATTTTGATGATGGAATTATGTTTCTATTTTGTTTTACGTGTGGATTTAATATATTGATGATATCTGAAAGTTATATGAAGGTTTTTAGATCATTAATGGAGTGTTTATTTGTAAATTGATGAATTGGATAAGACAAAACTCATAACAATGATTTTCAAAATAATTAAGCAATCGTTCGATCGATGGATTTGGTCGATCTATCGATGCTTATAATTTTTGGGAAATTTCTCCTATTACTTTACAAATGGGATTTTTGATTTGGGGGCGTGTTTTGGGATTACCTCTTACCTAAATTGAGTTATATGACTTAGTTTATTTCATGATTATTATGATTTAAATTTTAAGATAATGGAGGTATTTTCCATTTGCATTTAAATTAAATTGTAGCAAATAATTCTAAATGGAGTTTTAAATGAGAATATTGCAATGGATATTGTTTGTCGTTTTATTTTGTGTAATTCATACGACGCAAGTGTACTTGTGGCAAATGTACTCAAAGGTGATTCCATTAAGGGGCAGTTGCGATGCGGACCGATATGGCGACATGGTGAGTAGAAAATATGCCGTAGTCAATTTTTACCCCGGGTCACACGTCTAGGTACCCTCATTCGAGATGGATTATAGGGATATTTCCTTCATATGTTCTTAAGTATGATAGGCTGTACGATTGATGGATAGACATGGTGATTTATTCCTTGTCGTGATGAGGTTTTAAGACTATACTTAATATGCGCGAGTGATCCCCCAGGGTAATAGGGATTGGACGTCATTGCTTGGATTACTTTTTTTAATTGAAGAGAGAGAAATACCCATGTTTATTCGTTACTTGGCTTACTTATGTGATCTTTAGACTTTAAGATTTTCTTAATTGCTTTATACACTTAATGTTTATTTGTGTCATGATAGAATTCATTTGGTTATTCTCAAATGTGCATAACAAGACTTAAACATGGGTTCAATTGGGAACTTAGCTGCTTTTAATATTAGGATTTTTGGGTGGGAAAAATCTAAAAGTTACTAAAATGCGAGAGGCACGTGAATAATTATGGTTTATTTCAATTGCAGTTATACTCTTATTCTTGTTAGACTTTCTATTAACGCTATGCATTTTAATGTTTTTAGTACCCTGGTCATTTGTATCGTCCCAGCCTTGATCAGTTCCACTATCAGCATCCTCTCGTTGATCCTTAGGATGTAAGTGTCATATCCTGCGCGTCGATTTATTTTTATCCTCCATTTGAGACAACTTTTGTATGATACATGAGTGGTGGCATGTATATGGTATATTTTATTGGTTTGGATACTTAGACTTTTATGGGTTTTGTGGAGAGCTGTCTTTACGTATGGTATCATAGTTACTTGTTCATTCCTTTAAATCTTTATCATGATTGGTTTTAGTTATGTTTTTATTCACGCATGCTTTGAATGATATTTAATTGTTATGACTCTTGTATAATTTAATTTAGGCTTGATCAACCTATATTAGATTGCATACGGTGCTACATTTTGCATCAGGCATATCCAGCTTCTACTGCCCGAAGGATCTTGAGTCCGCTTTTATCATGTAGGTTTTGTACGCTTTATAATAACGATCGCTTAAGGGGTTTAACTCCATTTTTTCTTGTCAAATGACTCGTACCGACCAAGTGTGTTAGGAGGGTTCCTTGTTTGGATTTTTCTTGCGAGGCGTCCCACATATGAGGTCGACTTCAGTCATGAGTTAAGGAAATTTAAGAGTGAGACCATTAGCAAGTTTTTAGCATATGGTTCAAGGGGAAATTCTTTCCCTCACCATTCGTGGAAACATTAGGATTAAGTTTTGAAGATACCATATGTGCGACCACAAGAATCCATGATAAGGAGGATTTTGACTATCTTTCTCTTTCTATGCCGGGATAGATTGATACAGAAGCAAAAAATGGAGGTTCACACTATCGATTCATTATTAAAAAGACTTTTTGATGTTGCTAGGAAACCTTATGTTTAAGGTTTAACAGGTATTACTAGGTAACTCGCTTTTCACCACTTGCGCTTGGTTGATTGAAGTTTCACTCCTGCATCAGTTGGATCATTAGAACTATTATAGGGATAGAGTCCCTTAGATTTGGAAGACCGAGGCCAAAATGGACCTTATAAATAGATATAGTGTAACATAAACATGAGTAGGGTGACACATTTTATTTCCCGGTGGATTTTGTCATTTGGGACGAAGATCCCTCCGTTGTTCCGAGTAATCATGTCCCTGTCATTTTAGGTCGCCCATTCTTAGCTAGTGCTAATGCCTTGATTAACACTCGAAATGGGCGAATGCAACTCACGTTCAGGAATATGACCCTCAAAACAAATATCTTCAACATCAGCAGTCTTGAGGGTGATTTGGGCGAATCACGAGAGATGGATCTCATGGAAGAGAATGTACACAAGAATGAGAGGTCCCACAAGCGAGAGACGTTAGGGGAGTTCCTTGTTTCATCAAGTGAGAGCGATAGTTTTGATGATGAGAAAAATCGGGGGAGGTGAGTGTAGTAATCGCGATTGAGAGCGAGAGAGAGTGGTTAGAGGAGATAAAAATAGTGGAGTTATAGATCGAGCGAGTAAGAGAGGGCGTAGGCATTAATCGAGAGAGAAATTTAGGGCACGCGATCATGGAAGATTTTGAAAAAGAATTTGGGCATATGGATGAGAGCCTGAATGTAAAAATCCAACCCTTATTGGACTTGTTTAGTTACTTGGATAAGAAGGAATGGCAATATACAATAGATGAATTCCTTGGTAATGACCATCCCTCCACACCACAGAAGTATTCAGATGACAGAGAAAGAGAATGTTCTAAACACTCTCGAGAGAGCGAATTAGGAGATATAAGCCTTGAAAACTTTTAAAAAGAATTTGGGCCGGTGGATAAGAGCCTTACTATTGAAATACAATCCCTATTGGGATCTTGAAGTCCCATAGGAGAAAGCGAATGGAAAGATAAAATCGATGAATTCCTTCTTTGTGACCATCTACCCATACCACTTGATGTCTTAGAGGAGATTGAGGAGAAAGGTTGTGTTTCATCCGACATAGAGCCCTAGCCATGCATTCCAAATATTAAAAGAAACTTAGGTGTTCCCTCCGAGTCGATGCACGCAGGCCACGCTTTGAGTAAACATAACGAGGATCCCTTTCCGAGTAGTCACGACGAGTCCCCTGGTCTTTCCCTTATCTGTGGGCTCTATCCCAACTTGTTCCGATTATTGGTTTACGATATGAAGACGGGAGATACGAGGAGAGCAACAAACCCCGTACAAGGGGTCGGGTGAGTTTGTGGAGAGATGAGAGGTCATCGTACCCCCAACGTGTATGGGGTGATTTTTTTTAAGTCATGTGTTAGTGTCCTTTAGTGTCTTTTTGCATTTTAAATATTTGCTTGTTTTATTTGTCACACTTATTATTTTCTCTTCTTTAAATTTTGTAGTCCTTTTCATTGAGGACAATGTAAAATTCTAAGTTAGGGGGTGACAAGTGCGTATTTCTAAAACTTCACAAATTTTCAAAATACCTAAAAAAATTAAAAAGTTCAGAAAAGCAAAAAATATTTTTCTTTAAAATAAATAAAAATTAGAATTTAAATTTTTTGAAAATATCACCGAAATTTTATTTAAAGTCTTAAATTCACAACAATCCAAATACACAAAGCCAAATTGACTAAAGATGGAAATTGAGCGCGAATTGACGATTTAATGAATAAGTGTGGAGATTATTAACCCGGTGAGATATCGAGCATATCCACTTTTCTGAGTTTTTGAAATCAATCTGAGTTAATGACTAACTCCAAGTTCATTTTAGCGGTTACAATAAATCGTCGGGGATCTCAATTCTTTAACAATGATCGATTATGGGAAATGGAATTTTGTCTTGAAAAATGCGCTGAAAATATCTCTAAACTTAATTAATCTCAAGACGCATATGGTAATGTAATTAGCAATTTGGACAATGAAGTAGGACCTCGTTTGTGACCCAAAAATATTGGACAGAAAAAGTCGTGAAAAATTAGCCTTTTTGCAATCCAATTTTAGCCGAATAAATCTTTTCCTTTTCGTTTGTAGCCCGAAAAATACCAAATTTAGCACGGAATTGTGAAAATGAAAATTTCAAAAACTTATTCCAAATGGTGTGATAAAAATGGGTAAGAAAAAAATAGAAGAATGCTAAAAAAAATAGATAAAAAAATAGGAAAAGAAGAAAAAATGAGCAAAAGCCCGAAAAAGCACTAATGAACATCACAAGAAAATTTTCCAATTCCAAAATTCCTAACCATTTCAAATCTTACCCAATACATCTTATAACCCGAAAAAGTCCTAACCGAGTCTGAATTACGAAATTGGTTACCGTGTGGAGAGTTAAAGCACAAAAGATGATAAAAGAGATTAAATGTGTGAATTAGAGATAATGTTTTTGATTTCCCTATAATCGTACTCTAATGACGACATCCTTCCACCCCAAATAGTCCTTCTTTCATGATGGTGTGAGTGAACTTGCGTTCCATTACATTTACTCCTATAAACTGCACACACCGAGAGAGAATAGTCACATTCTGAGTGATTCATTTGTGAGAGTATCCAGCGAGCATTAGAATCAAAACCAATTTCGAAAAGTAATGGAATGACCAATCGGTGGATATCTGCAGTATGATTTTTGGCGTCGCACACACGCACGACAAATTGAGACTTATGAATACAAATATAGGGTGATTATTTTCCGGGAAATTTAAATTGAATAATTTTTAAGCATTTTGAATTTCTTTGAGTCTAGGAAAATGAATTTTGTGGGTATATTCACTGCAAACCCTCATGAGAGACCACTCGTCCTACTAGGGTCACCTAGGAGTTTAAAGGCTTGTTGCATACTCTAAATGAAATCGCTTTCCCGCGAAAGTGTTATTTTATCCGAATAAGTTGAGCCTTAGTTGGATTCTTTTACATTGCTCGGGACGCACAAAGTTCTAAGTTAGGGGGGCTTGATCAGGTGTAAATTCTTTCGAATTTACCCCCTTAATTTAGGGATTTTTATCGCCTTAGATAATGTAATTCTTTTTTATTTATCTCATTTATATGCTACTGACCTTTCTACGTAGTATCTCGAGTTTTGTGCCTTTTTCATGATATTTATAGGTATTTATTGCTAAGTAAAGAAAGGAGAAAGCCAAAGTAGAAGAATGAATAAAGGGAGAAAAGTCAAAATGGCAAAAGTATAATTTCTAGAGGGAATCCGGATGAGAATTCAAATTGAGTTAAAGACTTCGAGTCTACAAGCACGTAGGAAGAAACGGTGTCCAATTCTGAGTTCCGGAGCAGAAGTTACGAGGTTCTAAAGATGGGAGATAATGAAGAGAAGATGAGAAGAAATTGAAGAGAAAATGATAAATAAAGGAGGACCGGTCCTATTTAGAACAAAAAAAGGACCGATCCAGATTTCCATCACTCACTGGAAAAAATTTCATAGCGCACCGATCCTATTTCCAGAAAAAAAAAAAGACTGGTCCGGATTTGGACCCGGATCGATCCGCTCCTAGGTGCACGAACCGATCCGAATTTGGAGCAGGACCGATCCGCTCCTAGGTGCAATCGAAGATAAATCCTGATTCTCTATTCCGATTTTAGATTTTAACTCAACTACAACTCCGAAATTTTTGTGATGTATTAAACTTCTAGATATTGTTAGACAAAGGGGGTTTCGAACTTTAATAATTTTTAGTTTAGTTTTAGTTTTTAGGGATAGAAAACTCTCACCTATGTTACAAACCCTAGTTTTGAAGATTGATTAGAGAATTCAGATTTGATTTCATATTCAGTGAATGCAAGTAATTTTGTTTCATTTATTTATTCTCTCTTTTACTTAGTTAATTAGTTTTCAATTTTTAGTTGCTATCTCAAATTAAAGATTGTTCTTACCAATCATGATTTCTTTTAATTCTAAATTTGATATCTTTATTCATTTAGTCATGTCTGGCTAATCTTTTAAGGGTTGGGGGTACATGAACCCCACCCGATGTTATTTATCATAGATGGAAATAGATTTTTGAATTGAATTTTAAAGGAATCGTGTTGCGTGATTATTGCAACCGTCGTAGGACTTTTGATCTTGTTTACCTTAGGTAACTGGGATGCTTAAAAGTGCAACGCACGTGTAGTTAATGCGATAATTATTTATTCTTACCTTTGATTTCGTGTGATGCTTGGTACGATCCTTCATATACGGAATGCTTAGGATTAATAAATATCGGGTTCCTTGTAAATTCTAATTCCGAAATCTAGTATCCTACAGGGTGAATTACTAGGGTGAGGGGGATTGTAACCTAACCTCTCGTTCTCATTTGCAGTTAATTTTGTTAATGGTTGCCATCCTTCTTAGGTTAATTAGCTCTTTTGCATTTCATTTATGCATAGCTTAGTCAGTACTTAATTTAAATACTCGTTTAATTATAGTAAATCTCCCTTTCAAATCAACCTTTTGTTTCTTTTAGAGTCTAAGTCAGGATTCCTTCATCTTTCCAACGTCGTCACGATTTCATCGTCCTATTTCCCTGAGGATTCGACCCCGACTTATCGGGATTATTACTTGAGTGACAGGCTTGCACTTGAGCCTAAATAGCACGCGCACTAGAACACATTTTTTGTCGCGTCAGTCACCTCTTTTTAAAAGATGCATTTATTAATGAATTTGTATGAGGTTCTACTTTTACCACACATGAACAAATAACTTGACACATAAGAGGTGAAAAATACCTCTTTTGATCCATATGCCTTAAAATCAATTACGTGCAATTTCTCCTTTGAATTTGGAAAATTTCATTCTCGTACTTCCTATTGGTAAATTGTAGAGTTTAGATCATAAAATATAAAATACATATAATCAAAGAAGAAGAATTCATTAGATATTCACTCTCTTCAGTCTTCGACTTCATCTTACGATTCAAAGACATAACGAATTACTTTCTCGTACTGTAAATTTGTGAGGCATCTCCTTAGGGATCCTAAAAGGCAATTCATCCTCAAACTCATCATATTCCTCAGTCACTCATTCTCCATGAGGATTGAACCTCCTCATCTCTTGTTCTAGCATATGTTCCCTAGCGTATAGTGATGATTCCAGAGTTACGCATTCTTTAGCAATTGACCCTACAATACACCGTGTATTCTTTACATGCTGTTTGAAGGTTTTCATCAAGCAATCAAAAGGATACATCCAATGATACCTAATGGGATCACATAATAAATCTTCATCACATAAATGCACAAGCAGGTGGATGCTAATATTAAAGAATGACTAAGGAAAGTTTTTCTCTAATACACATACTGCCTTGAATAAAGTTGATTTCATAGCTTTAATGTGACTTATGTTCACCACTTTTGCACAAAGTGGTGTAAAACACAAATGAATTTGCACAATTTCTCGACGTAGATCTTTGTGTTCGGAGAAGCAATACCGGAATAGCATAGGGATTAATTGGATGATTATATGTCAGTCGTGAGACTTGCTCTATTTCAAGTCATTTCCTTGGTAGCTTACTATCCTACGTAAATGATCAGAATAACTAATTGGAGTCTTCAAGTTGAACAATTTGTCTAAGAGGATCTTCTTCTCACTAGTAGTCAAAGTGAAAGCAGCCGGGGGATAGAAATTCTTCCTGTTATAGGATTGGTTTTTAACCACAGTTTCTTCTTTCTTTTTGTATCCTGTAGATCACGTTTGGCACTCTCTCCATATTTTGAATGAGATTATCCCAGACATGTTCCTTTCAGATGTTCTTCAACATTCTTATATGTGTGCATCACATCAGTTACATTCCTTACACGATAATCTTTCTAATATTGTAAGTAAAAAAAATTTAGTCGTCTGGACTAGGGCTTCACTTTACTAGGTTCATTTGGATCCTCCCTAGCGTTACTCTTCAGGTTTAAAAACTAAGGGTGTTTTCCTATATACCTATTCCTCTAAGTCGTAGCTTTCTCCTTCTCCTCGATTTTCTGAACAGAAATCTGAGCAGGTGGCGTCATGCGCTCGTGATCTATAGGCAAAAAGTTAGACTTGTCATTCCTGAAAGAGTGACTGGTCAGCAAAAATCTACGATGACCCTTCTAACTCATCTTACCCAAATTATATAGCCAATTGGATTTAGTTTCCTACCCACATAAGGGACATCCATAATAACCATGACCATTACAACCGAACAAGGTCCCATAAGCCAGAAGTTTATGGAATGCCCACATGACTATTGTTTTAAATGAGAATTCTTCGCCCTTATGAGAGTCAAATGCCATCATACATTTATCCCATAATTGTTTAAGTTATTCATTTAATGGGGCTTCGACCCGAGTTTTAACAAAGATAACAATGTGAACTCCTTTCTCATGTACAGTGTCGGAGGGAGACTTAAATTTGCCATGAGAACTGGTCAATAACTCTGATTAGTACTTAAATTACTAAAAGGGTTAAATCCATCGATTGAGATTGCAAGACGAATGTTGCGTGTTTTCTTTACAAATTCATGGTGTCATGCATTTTGAATTTTCTAGATGAGTGAGCTAACCAGGTGAACATCAGATTCCCACCCACCTCGCATCGAGCATGCCATGTCATGGACTTCGCTATCCAAGCTATAGTGAAACCCTTTTTTACTGTGGCCTAAGTGAAAAATACTTTAAAACCTTTTGTTGGACTTACGAGCACTTGCGATATTTTGAAGCTTTGTCCTTTCCATTCTCATGAACCACATATCTAGGCTCACTGCATACAGGACACTCATCCTTCTCGTCATGCTCGTTGCGATAAAATATGCAATCATATATCAATAGATTTGTATTTTAAACCCAAACCCTTCAAGCTTTTCTTCATGGTAGGATAATTGTTTGGTAACGTGTTCTCTTTTGGGAGAATTTCTCTAACCCTCTTAAGAATTTCGGTTACGTTGTTGCTAGACAAACCAAATTGACTCTTCAAATTATGCAAACCAATCATTGCATATTACCAAGTGATCTTCATTGCAATCTTTATACAACGGTCTAGCCGCATTGTCTTTCAACCGTATGTATTCCCGATCTCCTAGTAGTTCAGAATCAAATTGTTCATTTACTTGGTCATAATGAGCATTATTCGTATCCATAGGTTGGTGGTTTTGATGGTTATGGATTCTATAAGAATCATCAATCAAGTCGGTCAATGGATTATGTGTTAGTGAATCATGTACCACTTCTAGTTGTTGGGGTTCTATCATGCGATCGGGTACCGATAATTCTTTCGGAACATAAGGTATATATTTTCACCATGGTATATCCATATCTATAGCATTAACAAATTACCCACTTTATTAAATTCAACTCAAAGTGTTCTAATGACTTGTGTTTTCTATTCATACAAAGGGTGCACAAATACGAAATCTTGTCACTTTTAAGATTTTAATAAGCATATTTAAAAAATTCTTAAACGCCCTTTATTTATTATTCGGCCAGTCTCCCTGATTCGTTCTTTGTATTATGGGAAATCCATTTAATAATCTTCAAACTTTAGTCTTGTGTTGATAGATTAAATCAAATGTCATGATTCATTCAAGAAATTAATATGATTACGAAAATGTCATGTTTCATTCAAGTGATATTATTACAACTGAGATGAAAAAATATTATTAAAACTCAAACAAAACAAATATTATTACAACTAAAATAAAAAAATATATTATTACAACAGAAACACAAAAAATATTAAAAGAACTTGACCAACGAATAAACTGGCCAAGTGGTAAAAGTATTTGCGTAATGCCTCAATTATCTCCCCCTCTTATCATTAACGTGCACAAGACGATCTTTGCAATCATTTTATATTTTATCAACCATTATTTGAGCCCCGCCCTCCTGCAAAGGTTACTCGTGTACTTTATTTTTGACAACTATGAAGATGATTGTGCACACGCCAATATGCCTACTATTGCCCAAGTCCTTAAAATATAATTGTTCGCCAGAGTCATTGTGAGTATTAAATGATGATCCAAAACATTTAATAGGCAGAGTCACTCAAAAGGAGAATATTATAGGAGGCACCATTGGGGAGGTAAATGTTGAAGGATGCGACATTGCAAAGGAATGTTGAAGAAGGCAGCATTTGGGATGGGAAACTTCCAGAGGGAGGAAAGGGAAAACCTTGAGGAGGAGGGTAAGGTAAACTTTGAGGATGCATTGGTGGTCAATAACCTTCAGTAAATAGTCTCACAAGTTTCCTAATTTGATTCGTCAAGAGTCCCGAGTTATTTTTAATCTCCTGGACATCCCCATCGCTTCTAGACACTTGTTCCTCTTGGGAAGACATACGACTCCTGATCGAAGAAAGTTCATCCAGGAGAAGTGTGGTGTGTTGTAATTTTATTTTTGGTATATGTGATGCAAGACCTCTCGCCCTCACCCTTTTATCCTTTTCAAATGTTTAGGTCAAGGCATCATTATCCAAGTAATCAATAGGGCATGAACATGACTGACTGCTAATGGCCTCTATTGATTCTAGAGTTTAGCTAAGGGTAGAGGGAATTTATTATCTTTGCCCGGTCAAGCATGAACGTATAAGTTGGTTTGATTTGGTTATTTTGGACCATCCTTTGTCCTACTTGAACATTAATTCTTCAAATCTTCATAAGATTTGGAGCATAGCCTATGGACATCTATTTTTTTTTACCCTGTTTTGTTTATTCTTATCTTTCTGGACAAGCTTCTTATCTTTATACTCATTCTCGAAAAAAATATTCCACTGCTCCACCAGAATTTCAACATAGCAAGGCACCCTATATTTCAGAGCCAAAATATCGAAGCTCGATGCATCCTTCGAGAAATGTCTCTACCGAAGGTTTCTCTGATATGTCCTTAATTTTTCACCAGCCTGAGAAAGAACCTTATGCTTTGACTTGTCAGGAAATGTAAATCACTTGCATAATTGATCGTAGATGTCATCTTTGATGGCTTAATCGACAAGGTTCCAATTGTATGCTCCCCCAACTCCCACGTTCATTTTTTCCAGCGACAAACATTGGGATTTAAAGCTCAATAGGTCATTTTTCGTACCCGTGGGGTTATTCCCAAGAAGGGAGAACCCAATGGGCTTTTTTCATTTGAGACGGAGGTTCCGGGAATGTTGGATGGGGGCGTTGGAACAACAAGAGTTTATTGCCTACACATATTTGGAATCGTACTTGGAGTAGGGTAATGAATTAGCAGTGGAGTCGTGAATTGCTTAACGATTGGTAATAAGAATTCCGGTTGTTGTGCACAAGATAAGGATCCTCATGGGGGTATCACCTTTTCACTTGGTACATTTTAGCCGTTGTCTCCGTACATTATCTTCAAAAATGAAAAACCATAAGCGACTTAATAATTATAATAATATGAAATTATAACTAGCTAATCTTGAACTATATATATAATGTCATTTTGTGGTCATATATATATATATATATATACCTTTTCAGAGTAAGACTTTAGAATATGTTCGATGTGCCCGATCTCCATCCATTTGGTATTAGTTTTTCAAAACTCACATGGCCAACTAGGAGGAAGAGTATATATGATTGATGTATATATTCTTTACGTGAACTCAAAATCTCATATTTTACAACTTGTTGACAAACTTCAATTTTACGTGCATATGGTGCAAGCCATCATAGTCTATGTTAATACTCTATGTACGCAGTTGTATTCATAATGGGTGAATTTTTTTCTGCTTTTTCTAATAACATAAGTAAGGACATGGCTACATCAAAATTATGTTTGTGGAATATATCCTCTATAGTTCCACCCTAACTTTCTGGTAGGAAAAATAGAATATGATCGAACAGGTACTCTTGTTGAAGATCAACTCCACGATTTGCAAGGTAGTTAAATTATTTAATCCTCTTATTCCCATACCTATAAATAGTAGTACCCTCTATATAGTGTGCACTAATAAAAGAGGTATATGTGTGGTCCAATTGCAGCCTCTCTTACTCTTGTTGCCAGTGATTATAACCGTGCCTCATTTTTCCTGAGAAAAATATACGAGGCGTGAATATGAGTCCTATAAATAAGGAATCTAATTAATTAATAACTATTAATTTTAACATATGAGGAATAGGGTATATTAGTTTCATTAAGGGTTTGATTCACCAATATCCTTCTCTTAACCCAGTTCATGTTGGATCTCACCGATGTGAAATCCAAATAATAATCCGTCGCAGGTGTTAAGACACATTATTTTAGGGTTTATTATTTGAGAGTTTAATAGTATATGTGCATTATCAATCCAATAAATCCAACATACTATCCAACAACCAAACCAACAAACAATAATTATCCCGTACTCCTTCTATTATCTACATGATAAAGCACATACCCATAATCACAATATCTAACTAAAGTATGGTAAATTCTCATTAAATATATACATGAAGATTAGGGTTTCAATTTTTTAATTAGGAGAGACATATACATGAAGATTAAGGTCTCAATTTTAACTAGGGTTAAAATAAATAAACATAAACATATACATAAAGATTAAGGTTTCAATTTTAATCGAGTTAAAATAAGCACATATTAACCTATAATCACAAGTTAGGGTTTCAATTTTAACGAGGGTTAAAATAAACACACATTAATATATACTCAAAAATTAGAATTTTAAATTTAATTAGGGTTAAAATAAACAAACATTAATATATACTCACAAATTAGGATTACAAATTTAATTAAGGTTAAAATTAACACACATTAAAATATATAAGAAAATTAAGGTTTTAATTTTAATTTGGATTAAAATAAATAGACATTAACATACACACACACACACACTTGGATGGAGCCAAAAATCCTAATGAGTGGGCGCTGAGTTTGTAATGAACATCAGGGATTCAGGGATTTCTTACTTTATATCTTAAAATTTCTCATATATTCAATTATAATGTTAGCACACATCAATTATTAACAACAACAAAAAAATTATAAAACATTAGTCTAAAATTTTACAGCAAAAATTGAACACTGAAGTTTAACCACAAAATTTGAAGCCTAGAATCATCTTAAAATATGAACCAGCACACGGATATTTTTTTTTAAGAAACATTTGTGGGTATTACCATATATTCAATAATAATGCTAACACACACACGCGCTGCGCACACAAAACATAACACAATACACATACACACACACAGTACACACACACACACATACATATAACACAATACACACATGTAGACATGGATTATACATACACAAATACACACATGAATGCACAAATACACACATATACATACAAATACACAAACACCCAAATACAAAATATTTGGGGTTGAGAGTTTCGTTTGAGATTCAGAGATAGGGGAGCCGAAAACTTGAGAATGAGAGGGAGGGGTGTCGAAAATATCTTAGGGTTTGAAGTTGAGAGAGAGAGAGGGAGAAATTTTGGGTGAAAATGAAGAAATATGTTTAGGTTCAAATATAAAGACCCTGGTTACGGATCTGGACCGTGACCCTACGCATGACTATATTTTTTTTACACATCATCAGTCGTGACCAGGGCATTGAAATAGTCGTGATCACGTCCTTAGTCCATGACACACACGTGAAACTATTTAGAACTGATCACGTCCCAAAGTCGTGACCCTATTAGATGGATTTTTAGCATCAATCATGGACACGGTCACGACCTAGGTCCATGACCACACTTGGAGGTAATTTTGGCATGAATTTAGAACCATGATGTTCACGCCATGTTCAAGGATAAAGGTCGTTACCCGATATGGTCTGGGCTCAATACCGTGACCACCTAGTCATTGACCAAATTCGTGGCCCCCCTGCCGTGAATATTCATAGATATTGGTGTAGTGTAAAAGAACCATGAAAAAAATTCTTACGAAAATCTCTCAATATTTGATCCTTGAGTTTTAAGACAAGGATATTTTTTAGTTAAGAAACTCTACTCTTTTTAAAGCATTTTTAACCTTCTACGTGAAGACACACATAACATAAGAGGGTAAGGTGGCCTCATTGCCAAATTCCAGATACTTCATTTCTTGGGAAGAGAATATATGGCAGGATTCAAAGTCTTGAACGAGTCCCTAAGAACAGAAATATCTCACTTTTCAATTGCATTCATTATGACGAAGCCTTTGTTTCACTAACGCAAAGCTCTACTTCGTTGAGGAGGCTGATCAGTGATGATAGGTCACAAAGAAAAAATAATCTTTATTAAAAACTCGGTCATAACACTTAACTAGGGAATTTAGGCTTGCGCTTCATAAAGACCTACATCGCTGCGACGACTGGTTAACGAAAGCCCCAAACTTTGTAATGAGCACAAAAAGACTATGTTAGTTTAAACCTTTATAAAATAAAAATATGTTATACTTATGCATTTGTTTTCAAACTTACACACACACACACACTCTCTTGTATACATATATCACCACTACTAAAACCATACCAACATACAAATTAGGGGACATTTTTCAATTTTAGTTTTGTTAACCATGGGTGTTCTAAGTCATCTAAGCCTTTTACTTTTTTTCTAAAGAAACCTTCTCATTATACATGGCATCTAGAATGAAAATTAAGATGTTCGATCTTAAAATCTTAAACATGAAGCTTTTCGAAACAACCTAGACTATGGCCCAAAGTATTTTTCTAACATAATAAGACAATCTAGAGTTGAGGGCACTTGAGTATACATGTGGACTTACAAGCTCTACATTTGAATATTGCATGAAAAAAATACACAAAACAATGATTATAAGCAAATTTAATAAATACATTACCTACATGACATTGAATAACAAAAGTCATAAAGAAGGAAATACACAGTTGGATGAATTGCAAAATATTACTCAACCATATGAAACTCTTCAAACCTTTAACGGATATATAAAAATACCAATGTGTAATCAATTGACATAGATTCGTAAATAATAATATGAATACAAGATATAACAGTGCAAACATGGTTCATCTAATCAGTAAAGAAACATTTACCAAGTTTTAGCCAATATTTCTAAGGGATATGGTATATACAATTCATTATTTAATGTTATTCTTTTACTAATTCATTTCCGAATTAAAAAAGGAAGAAAACTCCATATAAAGAAAGGAAGAAAACTTTCTCCCCCTTTTTTGTCCTGGAATAAACAAAGACTATAGAAATAAGAAGTGGACCAGGAAAAAGATAATCCAAAGGATTATAACCCATATACCACAATATATAATTGAGATAAAATTTAAAATAGGTTATGAATGAAAGATAACAATTTATAAGGCATATCAAATGTATATAAGATATTAACAACCACCTTAGTATATATGTCACAAAAAGATCCCTAACTGAACTCTGCCTAACATGTTAAAGGATTAACAGTTTTTTCATGACAAGTACAGTGTGAAAAATATAACCTAAGAACAATTTTTTTCTCTTATTTGATCAAATAGTAACTTTCTTTTATCATAAAATGATTCTCTCTTACCATGAAGTCTTCTCTCCTTTTAAGAAACTTCTCCTTTTTTTAGAAATATTAAATGATTAAGAAAACGAATTAACAAAGACATAAGAAATGTAGTTATAATACATAAATAGAGAAAAGAAGCTTCTAGTGTGGAAATCATGCTATGTAACACAATAAGTACAAGGAGATGATAGAAATATGGGATATGAATCACATGGTATAACATATAAAGGCACACATTATTAATAATAATATAACCAGCCAAATATAAACATCATCAATATTTTATAATAAATACTCAAAATACACTTATCATCAACTTAAGCATAATGAAGAAAAGAGGTATATGATTATAAAAGTTACTTGTTTGAAAACTCGTAGTTGGGTAAACAAATGATATTCTATGATCTAAATTGTAATACTAAAAATATAAACATACTCCTGTATACCAAACAATAACTAATGGCAAGACAAGTATCTATGAAATATGAAACATCAAAATGTGAAGTATGGATACTATAGTAACTAGAGTTCACCAAGGATATATGATACATCAAAATAGAATACAGTACAATTTATCTTAGCACAATAATAAAGAAATAATTAAGACAAAGATGATTAAAATAACATCGGGTATAATGTAGAAAAATTGCAATGACAAAACTTACAAGTAATCAACACTACTAGCATAGTTTCCACAATGTTGATACTATGATATTAACATATATGGAAATTTAGTATCAATATCAAAGTCAAAGGGACTACCATGTACTATAAAGACATAAGTAAACAACATGAAGCCTAAGGTCAATTAAAACTAGAATAAAATAATGTTATACCAAATAAAAAGACGTGATATCCCCAATATATCACGACATTCCTTAAAACGCATGAATCTCTATGTATTTAAAAATAGTTGATGTTTAAATCAGTTGAGAAAGACATATATGATCAATTAATCTATCAAAGAAACTTGCAACATATCATACATGGAGAAAGTAAAAAATAATAAGATGCAAAGCTAATGATGCCGATTGAACCTTATATAAACTTATCTCTATAAAGGGGTTTACATGACACAAGAACATTTATGCAATAGTAGAACAATACCAAGACCCATATTGATAAGTAAAAATATTGGAAAAAAATCATCAAACTTACCATTTTAATGTTTATGCCGAATGTTCCATTGAGAGAAAGGTCCAAGCTTAAGTCAAATTAAGATAAAATAAGCATAAAACAAAGAGCACAAAACTTCGACACTAGTGAACTCTCCAACAACCTTTTTAGGATCATTTTCAACCACAAATTTTCTCCCCTGAAATAAAAAATTTATGGTTTAAACCTTTGGTACCATATCCTTGGTGTAACCCAATTTCAGATAGATTGAAATGTTTAAGACATTATTATGTTTAGATTTCTATTATAAATGGCGACTTCATGCAAGAACAAATATCAGATATTATTTTTAATTTTCAAAGGTAGCATTACAAAATCAAAGTTCTATCCCTAACCACTTATTTACACATGATTTTTTATATAGCATAATCGTTTTCAACATTCACTAAATCACGAAATGATATACTTCACATAAACATTTTAGGAGTTTGCACACTCTTTGACGATCCTAATGAAGCTTTAAATGCTTTGTAGAAGATCATATATTTTTATCATTCCTTATAAAGTTGCATCTAGACAATCTTTATTACGGTCTAATGTGCAATAAGATATGAACATGAATTGCAAGAATTTTTTTTAAAAGTTTATTAAACTAGAAAATAAAGTCCATCACATGTTATAATTCCAAACAAAGGATAGTGATCAAATAATCCAATTTGATATAAGAAAGTATATAATAGCGGATGTCATCTAAAAGTCATAAACATGATTGTATCGAATTTCTTTTTGAATTTTTGATGAAAGATATATACAACTCCAAACGATCATGTCATGGGATAAGATATATATATATATATATATATATATATGAAACACATAATCATAATCATGTTCTTATAAGATCGGTCTATTATGAAAATAACTAATATAGTCATAATATAATCAATCTAAAGAAATCAAAAAGGTTAAGACTAAAAGAGCATGTTATGCCTAAGTACAAAATAGATAAATAAAGGATAATAATCATATATATCCAAGGCACATAACAAAACAATTTAATATGCAAAGGATTATAACACACATTGATCAATAAAAAACTCAACTAGATGTGTCAATCCTAAAAGCATACTGTTGGCAAATCAAAAAAAGTATAATAAAAAGTTAAATAAAAATTGAATTATTGAAGACATTAAGTAAGAACAAATTAAGAAGATAATTTATTCATATCAAGTTATTAAAGATGATACATTTGATATACAAACTCATATAAGAATCTGTAGAATATAGCCTAACATATTATTTTTTAAATGAAGTGCTAACATCGGTTATTTCTAATATAAACAAACTTTATCATTTAGTTGGGGGGGGGGGGGGATTTCAGAATCTTTTTATTATGAATTTTAATTCAATCCTGTGTCCTTCCTTTCTTGTATATGACTCACACGAGGAGATTTGAGATTTGATCGGACACTAGGCACATTTTTGTTCACTTTTCCTTTCTTTTTACGGTATATTTTCTAAAAAATTCTTTAATGCTTCTTAACCCATATTTTTCTTTCAATGGTTTAGTTAAAAAATTTCATGGATCAAAAGATTTTTTAATGTTGTTGTTCCTCACAAAACCATTCATGTCATGATGCAAAGGTAAGGTTGGTTTGAGTAAAATAAAAAACAATGATCAAATTTGTGACAATGATCATATTTACAGGTTTTAAGTCTAGTCATTTGGGTTTTGGTCTTAGAAACATTTTTTCAAACGATTAAACTTTATTCAAAGGTGAACTTTTTAGGTCTCTTCTAATTAAGCACATAATTTTGGTTATCAAACTTGGAGTGCATAATTTATTTTCTTCTTTTCAAAATGATTGGCATTATTTTTCTTTATACCTTGAAATTTTTGGTTTTCTTTTTCAATTTCTTTTTATTATTTTGAGAAGAAAATTTCACAAAAATAATTTCTCCTTTGGAAGTTGAAACATCAAATTTGTTAAAATCCATCCCTCTTTTAGCATTTTCTTTTCGGGTTGGTATTGAAAAATATCTCATAGTTTTTGCAATCTCGCCTCTAAATCAACTTTCATATTTTTTATCGAGATCAAATCGTTTTGAAGACTTTCAAAATTCTTTTTCAAAATAATTTTAGACACTCCACAAAAATGAAAACCATTTAAACTTTTTAAGAGATAAAATAAAACATGTTTTTCCTCTTGAGAATCAACAAAAATGTCACCATCTTTTTTTGAAACAATGATCATATATTATTAATTCATCAAGAAAGTCTAAAAGATCCGAAGAAGAGACAATAAAAAATTTAAGTTTTTTCAAATAGGATAGGATCTTAAGCTTCTAAAGGATAGAAAATTTATTTTCATATTTTATAAGTGCTAGCTTATTTAAAAACTCATATATTTGGTTTTCAAGAATTAGGACCTGTTTCAATAGGGTTTTATTTTACAGTTTTAAATTTTTTGATGAATTTAAATATACATTTGATAACTCATTCTTCAACAACTTAATCTTCTCACACATGTGAGCACAGTCAACTTGAAGTTGACTAACATGGGTTGCTTTACGTTGTAAATCATTGTTTTTATTTTTATAACCTTTTAGTTTAGAGGACAAAAAAAAATTATTTTTATAAGTATCAATAATACTTCATAGAGCTCACCATATTTAAATTCAACAAATTTAAGAGACATTTTCGTCAAATCCTTCCTTCCTTCCTCACTCAATTCATATTCATTTTTGAGTAAAAACGATAAATAAAATCGAATGGAGAAACAATTTTGGTAAAAATGACAAATCAAATCGGATGGACAAACAATTCCGGTAAGATCACATCCAAGATTGCGAATAGGAGCATCTTCAGAGCATCATATTTATTTTCAGAAGATCAACAAAAAGAAAAATCAAACGGAGTAACACGCTCGATAAAATCATGTTTTTTTCTCCATAGAAAAATCTTCAAAAAAAAATCTATTGCACATTCCATTTCTACACACACTATATCTTCCTCTAGTTTATTAAACCTTAAAAAATGAGGTCGATCTTTAATACTAGTTGAGAGTGCATGTTGAAAAACACAGTGAGATCAAGACTACCCAAATTAAAATTATTACTAAAGTTGAAGTAATATTTTCCATTAATCTAAATTTGGACATAGGCTTATCCTAACATCAGAGTGATAAAAACATAATTAAAAAAATGATTATTTCGATAACGTATGTTCATTGACCATAAAAGGAATCAGATTGCATAATAGTAAATCATGCACTTGAGGCGGGGATTTATACGAGGGAAAAACTCGTTTGGGAAAAACGTAAGGTCAAACTGACACCTTCCACTATATAGGTAAAGATATACACAAAGGGAGAAATGACTTAAAAAATTTAACATGTCCTAGACTCAATAACACACAATCTCCACAATTAACTTTTCCAACTTTTCCTGGCAATATAAAGCACGAAGTTCTCTCTAACCACTTTCCATGCCCTAGGTGTCAACTGGTGTTGATAACGTTGCGTTTGAACCAATATTCAAATCTTCTTTAAAGTTAAGCAAACTTTATGCTCAAATATCACATATGAGAAATCACAAATGAATTTCTAACTTCCTAGTATGTGATATTTCTAATGGTTTATTAAAGTATATAAAAATGTCGAGTTAATGAAAAATAAACTCATAGGTATTTTGGAGATATTAAAATATTCAAAGTCTCTCAAGAACAAGTTTGGCAAATGTTTGTTTAAGTCTTAAGAAGAAGTAATGAAAGTTTAAATAACTTCAAATAGAATAAGAACAAGGATTTCTTAATAACACTCAAAGAAACTTGAACAAAAATTTTTATGAAAATCTCTCAAGATTTGATCTTAGAGTATTTAAACAAGGATTTTTTTATTATGAAGAAAATCTCCTATTTTCAAAGCATTTTTAACCTTGTGTGTGAAAACACACAACATAAGTGGGGAGGGTGATGTCATTGATAAATACTTTACATGTAAGTTCTAGATAAGAGAAGATATGACAAGATACAAAGTCTTTCACGAGTACCTAAGAGGAGAGTGAAGTATCTTTTGAAAGATCTCACTTTCGAAGTATAATCGCTGCGGAGAAATCTTTGTTTCGCTGAGGTAATTGATCAGTAAGGGTAGGTCGTGAAGAAAAATAAGTATGGATTAAAAAAATTGGCCCAACATAAGATCGAAGAATTTAGTCATTCACTGACGCAAAGCCCTCTATTATTGCAACGATAGATTAATTAAAGTACAAAATTTGTAATGGTTACTAAGAAGCTATGTTAGCTTGAAAATTTCAAAACAAACCATGATAAATTTATGCAATGATTTTTAAACTTTGACATATATATATATATATATATATATATATATATATATATATATATATATATATATATATATATATATATATATATATATATATATATATATATATATATATATGTGTGTGTGTGTGTGTGTGTGTGTGTGTGAAGATTGTACTTGTATACATATATCACCACTACCAAAAACCATCACAACACACACAATATAACACATGTTCTAATTTTAATCGTCTTAATTATGGGTGTTCTAAATCATGTGAGTCCTTAACCTTTATCCTAAAGCAACATATCATGAGGTCGCTCTCGGATTGAGATGAAGAAGTCCGGTCTTAAAATCATGAACATGAATCTTTTTATATTAACCTAGATTACAAATAAAATTGTTTTGGTAATGAAATAAGATAATACTAGAGCCGAGGGAACTTTTGAATCATACAAGGACTAGTGAAATTTCAAAGGAAAGACTGAAAAAATGCTAAAATACGAATCGGTCTCTTAATATATTTTCCACGTCTCTCTTTTTGAGATTTAGAGGTAAAATGAGTTTTGATGGATAACTCAAAAAAATTGGGTTCATCTTGCCTACGATGGAAACTCCTCAATGTGCACAACCATATATTTCAACGGCTAATTGTTTGCCACGTGGAGATCTAGTCATGATACTCAAAACCATACGCACGATTTAAAAATAATATCGTTAACACACTAACTCATTAAACACTTTTTAAAATCATGTCAAGGTTTTAATTATCAAAGACCCTTTTTCCTTTTAAAACTTTGCAACACTAAGAAAAAATGTCAGTTTCATAAGTTCAAAAATACATTTTTGAAAAACGGGTGTGTGTGCATAAATTAGATGTCAAAATATTATTATAATACCTCGTATTTTTATGGATTTTTAATTTGAGGATTTATTGAATTTAATTTGAGATATTAATTTAATACTAATTCGAAAATTTATTTTTAATATTTACTAGCGTGACGAGAGTTAGTAATTATTGGTAAATTGTTGAATATTACTAGAAGATTAAAGTAATATATAATATTGAGTTTATTAAAAATTGTCACGAGTGAATAAAATGACAATTATGGAAATTTAAGTAGGGACGCGCCTGTGTCGTGTCGGGACTAAATTATTATTATAAAAGTGAATAAATTATAAGTCACCCATATGGTCGTTTCGAGTGCGCCAAAGTTTCCGGAAGGGTCGAGTTAGTCAAAAAAGTGTACCCGGGTGTTTAGTTTGGGTCTCGGGGCATTTTGGGGCGTAATTGACATCCCGGGAGGGTATTATAAACATTTTGTATTTTTGGGTAATTAAACCCACGAATTTCCCTAAGATATATCATCCATTAAAAGTTATCTTTTAGGGTTAACAAACATAGAACATATGAACGACCATTACAGAAGAAGGTAGGAAGCTTTTCAAGAAATCCAAGGCCAAGAACTCACTCGATTGCACCGCCACCACCACCAAAACGTAGATCGCACGACGAGGAACGCAACCATATCTTTTTCATCAACAAATCAGACCCTTGAATTCTAGGCAAGTATCTATCTTGCTTTGTTTTTAGTTAATGCTTCACCGATGTTAGATTAGGATTGATAAAAGCATGTTTCATGGAAGAATTTGATAACTTAGAGAATTTAAATCACATGTTTTTGAGGAAATAGATATATTCTGGACATCTAAATCATATGTAGAGGATTGCCCACGAAATTGCATGGATTTAGAAGCAAGAAATCTGAAAAATAATTAGAAGAATGGAAGTTTTATGAAAAACTAGTGTTCTTGATAATTATGATGATTTACCCCATTAATTCAATACCTTTGATGAATTTGTACATATCTCACATAGGAAATCATGTATATATGTAGCTATAACCACTAGAAATCTTATTTTGGAGTTTGGGGATCATTAATGGCATTTTGGAGTAAATTGGTGGATGAAACTCGTAGGTCAAATTTGCAATTTATGGGCAAGAACTTGATCAATCGATCGACCCAGAGCATTGATCGATCGACGATCGATCGATCGACCCCTTCGCTCGATCGATGGACCCCTTCAGAAAAACTGCATGTCTTTTCCCTTTTTGTTTAATCCGGTTAAATTACGTAGGAACCCTTGTATATCCTTTCAATAGTATAATGGGACATGAAGAGGACTAGTAGGGTCTAAGTAGACTTCGTTGAATGACATTGGATGCATGATGAAATTATGGGTTAACGGGGGGTTTCGTCACACATTAGAAATTATGCGTACGTTCACTAAAGATTTGAGACTCGTGAAATATTTAGACGAGAAGGTTAGAGAGGATATACCTACTTAAATTATACTTAGTGAGATAAAATACTTTGAGAGATGATAAGTAAGTATACAACGATTATAATTAAGAATAAAATAGATGCATCCTTTATGCGAGGTAATTGGGTAAAATTGTATAACGTACGGTTAATAATTATTATCGTTGGGTCATAGGCAAACCTAATCAGAAAAATGAGAATATTTATATATATGGCTGAGTGCATGTGTACATATTTATATTATGCTTGTGTATAATAATATCCGCGCTACTTGCTATCACGGAGGTTGCTGCGCTGGGACAGTCTTATCTCGATGGGACCTTTATGGGGGATATTGACTTGTACCCTAGAACATAGGATTCCTTGGTACAGGCTATCTGATAATGATAGTCAAATGTTCCTAAGAGATGTGAGGGGTATTTAATGACCTCTTAGTGACTTGGAACTATGCTTCGCCTCAATTTTTTGTGTATTGTGTTAATACAGTTCGAGGGTGATTCCGTACTAGTATTTCCCTTAGTACAAGTGATACGGGGACTTGATAGCAGAGTATCCCATCACCACAGATTTTATGTGGGGTGCCGATAGTATATATATTATATGAGTGACTAATATATTT
Organism: Sambucus nigra; assembly: GCA_949130495.1. Classification (NCBI taxonomy): domain Eukaryota; kingdom Viridiplantae; phylum Streptophyta; class Magnoliopsida; order Dipsacales; family Adoxaceae; genus Sambucus; species Sambucus nigra. Next base: position 173,807,151 of record OX422211.1, read on the forward strand.
ATATACTTATATATGGAAACTTTCTACTGTGTGTATAAGTAGTTAAGTATTGAATAAATACTCCAACTTTATAATAAGTGTTCGTGAACTTTGTAACGATATTGAGTTATTCTAAGTAACATAAGAAATCTTGAAGGGATTGATTTGGTTTAAACTAAATATCATAACATTTTACTTCTCGAGATAAAACTTTACGAAAAAATAAGTTAGATAGACTTATGAGTTTAGTCGTATGGTAGGCATGCACACTAGATGAGAGGTGATAATTCTCAAGAGAGTGTCGCATACTAACATGGTTGTTACATTAGCCAGTAAGCATTTTAAATACTTGTTAAACTATTTTTAAAACTTCTTTACACTCGGGCTCTAACCCATTTTCTCTCATTTCTCTCTCTTGTGTATATATGTATGTATTACAGGTGCCTAGCCACAGGGGCGTCATGCATAGGTTCTTTGGATTGGACGTGTTGCATCTTATGTGGGAGTAGCATGTGACACCCCGCCTAATTATATACCGGGCGATCACTCCTTTATTAAATTAAAATCAAGGTGAACGGTTGGTTCATTCTTAGCATCACTGTCGTAAAAATACTTTTCCAATTTAAACACCCTAAATAATTAAGCTAAGTGTCAAAACCATTTAAAACCTTATTCTCATTTTATTAAATCCGGTTATAAAACCTTAAACCATTAACATCTAAAGAGTCACACATTAAGAATAAAAATAGAATTGAACTTACACGAATTTAATCATCAATAATAAATCCCAACATTTACAACACTAAAGGAAAACATCCTGACAGTAATAAATCCCGAAATAAAGGTACTGAAAGTAAAAATTTCAATCTCTGACAATACCAACTAAATAACAGAAAGAGGGCGACACATGCCCCTGCTGGATAAAACTGAACTAGGAGTAGAATCAAATGGATGAAGTCGTCTAAACAACAGGCCTGCAACTCCCACCTAAGCTGCAGCACGTTCCTTCCAAAGGATCCTAAGTAAGACGCCCCTGTGGCTGGGCACCTGTAATACATACATATACATACAAGAGAGAAAAGGAAATAGAAACGGGTCAGCGCCCGATAGTGTATATGATTTAAATATTCATTTAGCAAGTATTTAAATTGATTACAGGCTAATGGAACAACATATTAGTGCGACACTCTCTTGAGAAATTCTCACCTCTCTTCTAATGTGCACACCTATCGCACTAACCTTCCCAATGGTCTATCTCGTCATATACCACACTATCTTTCCCCAATGATTTAACTTATCTTAGGTTATTCGCAGGATTTACAACTGAACAACACAAGTATTTAAAACGTAAGATTTCAATTTGTAACCAAGGTTCTCCTTTTAACTTTATTAATCAATAAAGTTTTCCAGTGTCATATTATACTTTCTCAAAACAATTATTTATAATTTGAGTCATCAACCATGTCCTACATATCAAATCACAGTAGGCAGTTCCAGATTTCAGAATTTCATATATATATTAACTACTCGTATAATATATATATCATAACAGCACCCCACATAAAAACTATGGTGCGGGCATACTCTGCTATCCAATCCCCGTATCAATTGTACTAAAGGGAATACAAGTTCGGAATCACTCTCGAACTGTATAAATACATACACAAACAATATTGAGGCGAAGCATAGTTTCCAAGTCCAAGAGGTCAGTACATACCCTCACGTCTCTTAGGACCGTGACTACCGATTCGATAGCTTGTACCTAGGATTTCTATCTTCTAGGGTACGAGTCAATATCCCCCATAAGGCACATGAGATAAGATCGTCCCAGCGCGGAAACCTCTGGGATAGCAAGTAGCGCGGGCATAATTTTCACAAGTATATAATATATGCATACACAATCATATAAATATACCACTTTTATTATATCAATTTAGGTTTATCCAATAACCCACATTCACAACATTTATCCTTATTTTCCCATTATTATTTATCAAGTATAATGGTTCGTTTCTAACTTTAATTCGAAGGGTTTTTCCAACATACTACGTAACCCTCATGGACTCTATTCTTCTAAATGTACAATTCAGTAGATATCCATTTATGTTCCAACGTAACTCTCTCTTACGTGTCTCCCCTTTAATATATACTTAATTGAATTTTTTATTTTATTTTTTTATCTCTAAGAGTCCTCAAAACATAAAACTGTCTAGCAAAAAAAATATTAAAAAATATTGAACAGTCCGATCGAGCTGAATTTTTTTTTTGTAGCTTCCTCTCGTCTTCAGCTAATTCTCTGTAAAATTTCATCCCATTCCAACGGTCCGATCATCCGGAATAAATTTTCTTTTTTTGTGCTTGTATCTGATTAGAACTCTTTTCTTAATCAAACTCTTAATCCTTTACATGACAAAGGGTTTCCAGAATATCATATAAATCATCACTACGTGAAAATTTCCTATCTCAAATTGGGTTTTTCTTCCATAAATCTCATCCTAATAACTCCTAAACTAATATGGATGATGCATCAACGAAATAAGCAAGATAAACACTTGCTTGGGATTTTTCAGAAATCTGGTTTGGTGTTGAATTTGGTGTGGTTGCGTTTCCCGTCTCGCGATCTACGCGGCGGTGGTGGCGGCGGTGGCGGTGCAAACGGGTGAGTTTTGAGCTTTGGAATGCCTTGAGAGCTCTCTCCTCTCCTATCCAATGGACGTTCTAATGTTTTGATTTATCTACCCCTAGGAGATAACCTAAACATCTGATATAACCCCTTTAATTTTCGTGGGTTTAATTACCCAAAAATACAAAATGACTAAAATGCCCTCCCGGGGTACTAATTAGGCTTAAAAACGCCCCGAGACCCAAATCAAACCCCCGGGTATACTTTTCTGACTATCTCGACCCTTTCGGACGCGTTGGCGCACTCAAAACGACCATACGAACAACTTATAAAATATTCACTTTTATTAATCCACATTTAGTCCCGACACGACACAGGCGCGTCCCGACTTAAATTTCCACAATTGTCATTTTATTCACACGTGACAATATTATAAAAATAAATCTCATATATTACTATACTCATCCAGTAATATGCAACAAATAATATATTCCCAATAATTACTAACTCTTGTCACGTTAGTAAATATTTAAAACAACATTTCGGATTAAAATTAAATTAATTTATCTCAATTAAATTTAATAAATCCTTAAAATTTAAAAGCCATGAAAATACGGAGTATTACATTGCAGGCCCTTGATTTAGACGACCTCGTCATTGATTATGTTCTTGGTTTAGTTTTGCTTAGTTAGGGCATGTGTCGCCCATTTTCCTATTCCATTTGGATTTGTCAGAGATTTATGTTTATTTATATTTCCAGTATTCAGTATGGGACTTAACTCTTGTCAGGATGATTTCATTTATAGTTCTTAAACTTGGTTTGGTATCTAGATGTTTTAATTCTTGTGTGTTAATTTCCATACTTAGTATTTATGTGATTCTTAAACTATTTCTTATTAAAAAGGTTTTCACATTGGAATTTAATAAAGTAAAAAATAAGACTTTAAATTGTTTTGACACTTTGCTTAGTTATTTAGGGTGTTTATAATGGAAATAATTATTTTGCGAGAGTGATGTTGAGAATGAACCAACCGTTCACCTTGATTTTAATTTAATAAAGGAATGATCACCCCGTATTTAATTAGGCGGGGTGTCACAGGTGGTATCAGAGCATCAGGTTCTAGTGTCCTTCAGGATCTGTACGGCTTATTTCGTTTTCAGCTTAGCGTCTTTGATTTAGAGCCCAATTTTTAGTATTGTTGTATTCTTATATTTACGCTTACGTCTTCAGCTATTTGAGATTTGATAAAAACTGTAGACTAATAAACTTTCTTCTCATTTTAGATGCCTCCGAGATGCGCACCCCGAGACAATAATGCCCAGCCCGAGCAGCCAGTAGCTTCAATTCAGGGAATGATGAATGCAACTGAAGTAGACGCCGTTATTGCTCAGGTGGTGAATGCCGCATTAGTGGTGATGCAACAGGATCCACCCCAGGTTCAGGCAGTGGCGCTAGTACTAGCACAGCTTCCCACTGCATGGGAGCGGGTCAGGGATGCCTTTCAGAAGGTGCATCCCCCAGAGTTCTCGGGTAGTTCGTACATCATAGTCGCCAGCCAATGGAAGAAGGACATCCAGAGGCATCTGCGTATGTATGAGTGCACCGATGTGCAGAGACAGTTACTAGCTTCCTTCAAGCTAGTGGGGCCCGCATTGCAGTGGTGGGAGTCTACCACCACCTTGGAGGAGAGGGACAACATACTGATTCAATCATTTTGGGCACGATTTGACCGTAAGTATTTCCCATCCGCCGTGCAGACTGAGATGAGGTGGAGGTTACTAAATATCAATCCGAAAAGCGTAACCGTTGCTGAGTATGAGGAGCATTTCACTAGACTTCTCACTATAGTGCCGGATGAGGCACCCACTAAGGAGAAGAAGATACTGCTATTTTTAGATGGATTGGCCTGGAGGATTCGTCATCACATCATAGGCAATCTATCGTTGAGTACTTACACGGACGTACTTAACGTTGCTTTATTGCACTATCAGGATCACCACTTCCATCAGCAGGGGAGCAAACGAGCAGGGGAGTCCATCCAGCAGGGCAGGATAAGGGGCAGTAATAGTACTGGTGGGGCACCAGCAGCCCAAGGGCAGACCCATCACAGTTAACAGAGTTCCCATCAGGGGGACCCTGCCAAGTGATTCTGATTAGGTGATTTTAGGCAGGGATTTAGTGGATTTAGATAGGTCCAGTCCAGTCACCATAGCCAGAAGGGCCAACACCGTCAACAGCAGGGCCATCAAGGCCAACATCATTTTTAGCAGGGCCAGTGGCGGGGTGGTAATATCCAACAGGGTCGTGGTCAGCAGGTACAAAGGGGAGATAAGTTCAGGGGCAGATGTTTTGGATGTGGCAAGAATGGACATAAACGTCAGGATTGCCCAGAGGGGGATAGGGCCCCACAGCAGTAGGGTGCCCGTAATGAGCCGCAGAGCCCACTCTTTCCAGTCACCCTCCCAGCGCCAGCTCAGATGCCAGCTCTACCAGCCAACCCAACAGCCCTAGTTCAGCGGGGGCAATTACTGTATATGTCACACCCCAAACCCAATATCCATACTAATCATTTATTATTAGAATAATTAGATCATAATCTTGAGCCCATTGGAAATATGATTCATTCATCAATATTTTCCTACATAATGAACATAATATTATTCTTACATCATAAAATTCAATACCAGAGTCATAATTAAGAAAACATGCAATCCCGTGATTAACTATGATCAACCCAATCCATACTAAATCAATATATACAATGTGTGAGTATATTAAAATATTCAGTGTGACAACAATAACATCCCATTTTTAAATCCCAGCTCTCTCCAACGGTGCAACTCTCAAAGCTACCGATCATATGGTATCCTAGCTGGCAGCGTGTGAACCTGAAATTGTTAAAATATAAACCGTAAGCATTAAGCTTAGTGAGGTACTCCTTCCCTGCAATAGAATAACAATTCTATATCGAATATATAGATATAAAATCCGAACAATCCTGCCCATTGGCAATAACAAATCATGGATCATAAGATCCAAATAATTCTGCCCGTTGGCAATAACAAATCCTGGATATTTGAATATCCAAACAAATCCTGAATACCGAAGTATTCAAACCAATCCTGAATCATGAGACCCAAACAAATCCTGGATATTTTAATATCCAAACAAATCCTGAATACCGAAGTATTCAAACAAATCCGCTCTTAGAGCTATATTCATATTTATATATGAAACAAATCATAAGTACACTCACCTTGGCAGTTTAACTGGATTTGCCCTTGCCTTTATCCAGTACTTGTTCAATCAGCTCTTCTTCCCTTCCTATCATTCTCAAAATATTAGTATCATCATAATAATATCAATAATCCAAAGAACGATTTAAACATAATTCAATCCATAAGCATCACATGATTCTATTCAAATCATTTATCACAGGTGAAGTTCCATCCAAATCCATGCTAGCATATTCAACATATCCAAATCATAGACCAAATATAAATTCATTTATTCTTGGAAATTCAATCCTTGTCATATTAGTATTCCAATACAAAAGACGGTACATCATTTTAGGTCTCGTAGAGCAAGATATGCTCATTTCTTTACCACATGGCAAATCTGCCCTATAGGCCCTCTTATCGTTCATTCAACTTCCACGAATTTCCATAATTTTTCTACATCATATATTTATGTGACATTTCAACCAACATCAGTAAACATATTGAAAAATACAAAATTAAAGTTTCATAATTTTTAAGGCTCGTTTACTATGTCAAGCAAAACACCGAACACATGGCGGGCATATTTTCACCCTTAGGGAAGATTTCATACCCGAACTTCAAACTCTCACCAAAGACACATTTATTGGTATTTTATCATGATTTTCAGATATGTCATACCTATATGAGTCCAGGTTAATCTCCAATTGGAATCAATCAATTCCAGTAAGTACACGAAAATATATGGAAGTTTGAATAAACAGAGTTTCTAAACAAAGCAATTTTAGGGTTTTGTACATTCAACTTAACTTAAACTTGCATATATCCATACATATGCACCCAAGCATGAAAGTTCAATAAAAATCAAGGATTTATATCATATAAATCGTAAATTAAAGAAAAAATAGCAAGATTCATGGTTGGAATTACCTTAGGGGCTTTTTCATAATTTTCTATGAATTTTCTTCAATTTTCTCCTCACACTTTCTTCCTAAACTTCAAAACTCTCTTTCCTTAAGCTTAAAATCTCTCATGGCTGCATTTTGGCTGAATAAAGAGGTAATTCTAAGGGTTTGAGGTCGGCCAAAGCCTCCACCCTTCCCAACCAATGAGAATAAAACATTTGTTGCCATATTAAGACAAAATACTACTTAACGGATGGACTACTTTACCCTTGTTTCGTAATTTTGGGATAACTTCTCACTCGAACCTCCGTTTCACACACCGTTTGTTGTGTTACAACCATAACTCACTTGTATACAACTATGTAGTTTTCACCTCAAGTCAATTGTTATGTCATAAAGGTCAAAACTAGCCTTAAACATGAACATTCCTACCGAAACCTTCAAAATTTTGTATTTGTAACTAATTCGACATTTCATGCTTTTTGAAGGTAGGATTAGACTAAACATAATAAATTAACATCACGTGTATTAATGACACACTAATCATATCACATAAGCTAGGCATGATTTAAGCATAATTAATCATAATTATATTCGGGTTGTCACAATTCTCCCCCTGTTAGGAAATTTCGTCCTCGAAATTGACATACCTTGGTTGTCCGAATCAAACAAATACGGATAACGCATTTTCATGCTATCCTCACTCTCCCATGTAGCTTCTTCCATGGAATGCCTTCTCCACACAACTTTCACAAGTGGGATCACCTTTGATCTCAATATTTGTTCTTTCCTATCGACGATAGCAAGCGGTTCTTCCACGTAGCTCAAATCTTCCTTCAACTCAATAGGTTGTTCCACCAATACATGTGAAGGGTCTGCTACATACTTTCTTAACATAGAAACATGGAAAACATCATGTAACCGAGATAATTCTGGTGGTAACGCTAACTTGTAGGCAACCATCCCGACTTTCTCAAGGATTTCATAAGGTCCAATGTAGCGTGGACTTAATTTCCCTTTCTTTCCAAACCTCATAACTCCTTTCCATGGCGATATTCGAAGAAACACATAATCCCCTTTCTGGAATTCCAAATCTTTTCGTCGTTTATCCGCATAACTTTTCTGTCTGCTTTGAGCTGTTCTCATTCTATCTTGAATAATCTTCACTTTTTCAGTGGTGACTTCAATCAATTCTGGACCCTCTATCTTCCTTTCACCAACTTCACCCCAACATATTGGTGTACGACATCGTCTACCGTACAATGCTTCATATGGAGCCATACCAATAGTAGACTGAAAACTATTGTTATATGCAAATTCTATCAAAGGCAAATATTCATCCCAATTACCTTTGAAATCAAGCACACAAGCTCTAAGCATATCTTCCAAAATCTGTATTGTCCTTTCAGACTGCCCATCTGTCTGGGGATGAAAAGCCGTACTCAACTTCAAGTTAGTACCCATAGCATACTGCAAGCTATCCCAAAATCTGGATGTAAAAGTAGGGTCTCTATCTGAAACAATAGATACTGGTGCTCCATGCAACCGAATAATTTCATTAACATACAATCTAGCATACCTATCAACTGTATACGTAGTCTTGACTGCTAGAAAGTGAGCGGACTTTGTCAATCTATCCACCACTACCCAAATCGAATCTGACCCCTTCTGAGATCGAGGAAGCCCAACCACAAAATCCATCGTTACATGATCCCATTTCCATTCCGGTATCGGCAATGGCTGAAGCAGACCAGTAGGTTTCTGATGCTCCACTTTCACTTGTTGACATATAAGGCATCTAGCAACAAAATCAGCTATTTCCTTCTTCATATTATTCCACCAATAATGCTCCTTTAAATCCCTATACATTTTAGTACTGCCAGGATGCATAGTATAAATGGAATTATGAGCCTCATCTAAAATTTCCTCTTTCAATCCACACACATTAGGCACACACAACCGCTGCTTATATAATAAAGTGCCATCATTCACAATACAAAAATCTTCAGACTTACCATCTCGGAGATCTTGTCGTTTCTTCTCAAGGAAAGGATCTTGACTTTGCAAATCACGAATACGGGTAGCTAATAAAGGCCTCACGCTTACATGAGCAAAGAATCTATCCCCATCCACTAGTTGCAATTCTACTCCCATCAATCTCAACTCCATAATATGAGCAACTCTAGCACATCGAATACAAGATAACCTGCCTGAAGCCTTTCTACTCAAAGCATCTGCAACTACATTTGCCTTTCCTGGGTGGTAGTGAATTGTACAATCATAATCTTTAATTAACTCCATCCACCGCCTCTGCCTCAAATTCAACTCCTTCTGAGTAAATAAATACTTAAGGCTTTGATGGTCAGTAAAAATTTCACATACCTCACCATATAGATAATGACGCCATAATTTCAAAACAAACACAATAGCAGCAAGTTCCAAATTGTGTGTAGGATAATTACGTTCATGTGTACGCAACTGCCTAGAAGCATAAGCAATAACTTTACCATGCTGCATAAAAACACAACCCAACCCCTGGTGTGAAGCATCTGTATAAATAACAAAACCATCTCCACCATGCGGAATAGTAAGAACAGGTGCAGTTACCAACCTCTTTTTCAATTCATCAAAACTATTTTCACAATCAGAATTCCATTCAAACTTAACATCTTTCCGGGTTAGTTTAGTCATCGGCAAGGCAATCGAAGAAAATCCCTTAATAAACCTTCTATAATACCCAGCTAAACCCAGAAAACTCCTCACCTCAGTGACATTATTGGGACTCTCCCATTTTACAATAGCCTCTACCTTTTTAGGATCAACACATATACCATCTCCCGAAACAACATGGCCTAAAAATACAACTTGTGATAGCCAAAATTCACACTTGCTAAACTTGGCATACAACTTCTTATCTTTCAACAGATTCAAAATAGTTGTGAGATACCTTTCATGTTCAACCATATCATATGAATAAATCAGAATATCATCAATAAAAACTATCACAAATGAATCAACAAAAGGATGCATTACCCGGTTCATAAGATCCATAAATACAGCTGGAGCATTAGTCACCCCAAAAGGCATCACCAAAAACTCAAAATGACCATACCGAGTGCGAAAAGCAGTTTTAGAAATATCAATCTCCTTCACCCTCAACTGATGATACCCTGATCGCAAGTCTATTTTTTAAAACACTTTAGCACCCTGTAACTGATCAAACAAATCATCTATACGAGGTAAAGGGTATTTGTTCTTAATTGTAGCTTTATTCAGTTGCCTATAATCAATACACAAACGCATGGTACCATCTTTCTTCTTCACAAATAAAACTGGCGCACCCCATGGAGATACACTAGGCTGTATGAACCCCCTATCAAGTAAATCTTGCAACTGAATCTTGAGTTCTTTCAACTCAGCAGGTGCCATTCTATACGGTGCCATAGAAATAGGGGTTGTCCCTGGTGCTAATTCAACTTCTCTTTCTGGAGGTAACCCTGGCAACTCACTAGGAAACACTTCAGAAAAATCCCTTACAATAGGAACATCAACTAATTGTAAAGCTCCCTTCCCAGTGTCAAGAACATATGCAATAAAACCCTCACAACCCTTACTCAATAATTTCCTCGTCTGAATAGCAGAAATGATGCAACTGGGAACAATTTTCCTTTCCCCCACAAATTTAAATTCAGGCTCACCAGGCATATTAAAAACAACTTCCTTACAGAAACAATCCATAGATGCATGATATTTAGATAACCAATCCATTCCCAGAATTATATCAAAATCAGAAATATCCAATGGAAGTAGATCTATAACTGTATCTCTAGCCCCCACAGTCAAAACACAATCACGAAAAGCATATTCAGCTACAACCATTTCCCCCATAGGCATATAAATACCCAACCCCACATCTAAACGAGTACATGGTCTATTCAGGTATACAGCAAAAGCATAGGACAGAAAAGAATGCGTGGAACCAGGATCAATCAAAACATAAGCACTTCTATCAGTAACAGAAAGTGTACCTGTCACCACATCTGGAGTAATCTGAGCTTCTTTCATTGTAAAAACTCGTCCACCTGGCCTGGAACTACTAGCTTGTCCTCTGCCCATACTTTTCACTGCACTACCCGGAGATAACATTTTACTTGCTACTTCACTATGTGCTGCTGGAGTCTTTGCCAATTGCGGACAATTCTTCTTAATATGCCCCACTTGATGAAAATGGTAGCATTCCAATCCCTTAAGCTTAGGACACTCAGATTTATAATGCCCTTCCTCTTTACAAAAGAAACATGTAACAACTCTTGTCGGTGCCTCACCCTTTCCTGACCTCCTAACCAAACTAGAAAATTCTCCACCCCTAGTATCTCTGCCAAATCTCCCCAGACCTCTACCACTATCTCCACCACCTCTCTGAAATTTATGAGGTTCCATCTTAACACTTCCACCCTTACCTTCCTTAAAGTGAGATGCGTCGAATCTACTCTTTTTAAAACTCTCTCTACTTGCCACCCCTTGGTTCATTTGCCTTTCTGCTATCGTGGCTTTGTTTACCAGAGAAGCATAATCTTCTAACTCATAAGTGGCCACTCTATTTTGAATAGGCCAAATCAGTCCATCTTGAAATTTACTACATTTATCTTCTTCCTCCTGCACATACTTAGTAGCAAATCTAGACAAAGCAGTAAATTTAGCATCATACTCCCTCATAGACATGTTCCCTTGGGTTAAATTTATAAACTCCCTCAGCTTCTCCCTCCTATAGACCTTAGGGAAATACTTAACATACAAAGCTTTAATAAATTCAGCCCAAGTAATGACATCAGTACCTTCCATCCTTGGCACTAAATGGTTGTTGGCTTCCCACCAATATTTCGCCTCTCCTTTGAGCTTAAACACAGCTAGATTCACTTTCTGGTTATCTGGAACCTTCATAACTGCAAAGATAGTTTCTAGATCCGTGACCCACATCTCAACTTCTGTTGGTTCAACTGACCCTGTATATTCTGGGGGATTCAACTTCAAAAACTTCTCATGCATGGAATCTTTCATTTCCTTCCTTGCCTCTTTCTCAATCCTGGCCAGTGTCTTTGATTCTAGATATCTAGCCTGTTGTTCTGCCATTTGCGCCATATTTCTTTCTTGTTGCTCTACCATCCTCATCATTGCCTGTGCCATTATTTGCATCTCTGTAGGCTGCTCTTGATCTCTAGCCCTTCCAGCAACACTTTGCTCTACTTCAGTATTCTCTGCACGAGAAGCCACTCCCTCTTCTCTATGTTGTCCATTCCCAGGTTCCATATGAAATTATCTGTAATACAACAAAGTTCTAACAACCAATATAAACAGTTTATACTACTAAACTATTGGTTAGTACATAAACAATTCATAAATATCAAATCAACTCAATACTGCCATCTAACCGTCACACACGTCCAGAATTAATAACCACGCTCTGATACCACTAATTGTCACACCCCAAACCCAATATCCATACTAATCATTTATTATTAGAATAATTAGATCATAATCTTGAGCCCATTGGAAATATGATTCATTCATCAATATTTTCCTACATAATGAACATAATATTATTCTTACATCATAAAATTCAATACCAGAGTCATAATTAAGAAAACATGCAATCCCGTGATTAACTATGATCAACCCAATCCATACTAAATCAATATATACAATGTGTGAGTATATTAAAATATTCAGTGTGACAACAATAACATCCCATTTTTAAATCCCAGCTCTCTCCAACGGTGCAACTCTCAAAGCTACCGATCATATGGTATCCTAGCTGGCAGCGTGTGAACCTGAAATTGTTAAAATATAAACCGTAAGCATTAAGCTTAGTGAGGTACTCCTTCCCTGCAATAGAATAACAATTCTATATCGAATATATAGATATAAAATCCGAACAATCCTGCCCATTGGCAATAACAAATCATGGATCATAAGATCCAAATAATTCTGCCCGTTGGCAATAACAAATCCTGGATATTTGAATATCCAAACAAATCCTGAATACCGAAGTATTCAAACCAATCCTGGATCATGAGACCCAAACAAATCCTGGATATTTTAATATCCAAACAAATCCTGAATACCGAAGTATTCAAACAAATCCGCTCTTAGAGCTATATTCATATTTATATATGAAACAAATCATAAGTACACTCACCTTGGCAGTTTAACTGGATTTGCCCTTGCCTTTATCTAGTACTTGTTCAATCAGCTCTTCTTCCCTTCCTATCATTCTCAAAATATTAGTATCATCATAATAATATCAATAATCCAAAGAACGATTTAAACATAATTCAATACATAAGCATCACATGATTCTATTCAAATCATTTATCACAAGTGAAGTTCCATCCAAATCCATGCTAGCATATTCAACATATCCAAATCATAGACCAAATATAAATTCATTTATTCTTGAAAATTCAATCCTTGTCATATTAGTATTCCAATACAAAAGACGGTACATCATTTTAGGTCTCGTAGAGCAAGATATGCTCATTTCTTTACCACATGGCAAATCTGCCCTATAGGCCCTCTTATCGTTCATTCAACTTCCACGAATTTCCATAATTTTTTTACATCATATATTTATGTGACATTTCACCCAACATCAGTAAACATATTGAAAAATACAAAATTAAAGTTTCATAATTTTTAAGGCTCGTTTGCTATGTCAAGCAAAACACCGAACACATGGCGGGCATATTTTCACCCTTAGGGAAGATTTCATACCCGAACTTCAAACTCTCACCAAAGACACATTTATTGGTATTTTATCATGATTTTCGGATATGTCATACCTATATGAGTCCAGGTTAATCTCCAATTGGAATCAATCAATTCCAGTAAGTACACGAAAATATATGGAAGTTTGAATAAACAGAGTTTCTAAACAAAGCAATTTTAGGGTTTTGTACATTCAACTTAACTTAAACTTGCATATATCCATACATATGCACCCAAGCATGAAAGTTCAATAAAAATCAAGGATTTATATCATATAAATCGTAAATGAAAGAAAAAATAGCAAGATTCATGGTTGGAATTACCTTAGGGGCTTTTTCATAATTTTCTATGAATTTTCTTCAATTTTCTCCTCACACTTTCTTCCTAAACTTCAAAACTCTCTTTCCTTAAGCTTAAAATCTCTCATGGCTGCATTTTGGCTGAATAAAGAGGTAATTCTAAGGGTTTGAGGTCGGCCAAATCCTCCACCCTTCCCAACCAATGAGAATAAAACATTTGTTGCCATATTAAGACAAAATACTACTTAACGGATGGACTACTTTACCCTTGTTTCGTAATTTTGGGATAACTTCTCACTCGAACCTCCGTTTCACACACCGTTTGTTGTGTTACAACCATAACTCACTTTTCTACAACTATGTAGTTTTCACCTCAAGTCAATTGTTATGTCATAAAGGTCAAAACTAGCCTTAAACATGAACATTCCTACCGAAACCTTCAAAATTTTGTATTTGTAACTAATTCGACATTTCATGCTTTTTGAAGGTAGGATTAGACTAAACATAATAAATTAACATCACGTGTATTAATGACACACTAATCATATCACATAAGCTAGGCATGATTTAAGCATAATTAATCATAATTATATTCGGGTTGTCACAGTATAGACGTGTCTGTAACGTCCACCAGGCAGCAGCACCCCGGGCACCACCCGCGATTGAGAGTACGTTTCATATACATGGCTCTATGGGTCGAGTTTTATTTGATACTGGGTCATCTCACTATTTTATAGCTACTCATTTTTCACGAGCCTTAGCGTTATTAGACACGGCAGAGAGTACAATGACATGCATAGACTCACTACTCGGGAATGGGTGCTTGATTTTCTTTATATGCCAGGGTGTAGGTATAGAGATTGGTAGCTTGATCTTACCAGTAGACATGCTAGTTTTAGATATGAATGAGCACGATGTCATTATTGGTATGGATTGGCTCACCGCGTACAGAGCCATTATAGATTGTTTCGGTAGGAGTATTATCTTTGCCATTCCGGGGAAAGAGATATTTTTAGTGGAGATGCCTCGCCCAGATGGAGGGTCTTCCACCCACTTGTACTACATAGAGAAGGATACCTCTAAGGAGATTATGATTCTCCTAGATTCGATTCCAGTCATTCGTGAGTTTTGGAATGTATTTCAGGAGATAACGGACCTACCTCCCCATTCAAGAAATAGATTTTGTCATAGACTTGATGATGGGAACTCGATCGATAGCACGTGCACCGTACTGTTTGGCTCCAGCAGAGAAAGGGAGTTACGAGATCAGATAGAGTAGCTGTTAGTACGGGGCTTCATTCATAGGAGCACCTCGCCTTGGGGCGCTCTGGTGTTGTTTGTAAAGAAGAGAGATGGTTCACTGAGGTTATGTGTGGATTACCGGGATTTGAACAAGGTCACGATGCGGAATAAATATTCGTTGCCTCGAATTGATGACATGTTCGACCAGTTGAGAGGAGGAACCTTCTTTTCAAAGATAGATTTGAGGTCGGGATATCACCAGCTACGAATTAGGGAGCAGGATGTGTTGAAGACTGCTTTCTTGACGAGATATGGATCCTATGAGTTCAGAGTCATGCCGTTTGGACTTACAAATGCTCCAGTCGTATTCATGGATTTGATGAACCGAGTGTTAAGAGAGTTCTTGGATTAGTTTGTCAGCGTCTTCATAGTTGACATCCTCATTTACTCGCAGACTGAGGAGGAGCATGCCGAGCACTTAAGACATGTTATCAGACTCTACGAGAGCATCAGCTGTATGCTAAGTATGAGAAGTGCGGATTTTAGCTACAAGAAGTACAGTTTCTAGGGCATGTTGTGTCGAAATTGGGGATATTGATTTACCCAAGCAAAGTGACGGCAGTTAGGGAGTGGGGATAGACCATGACACCGACAGAGGTGCCTAGTTACTTGGGGTTAGCCGGGTACTACAAGAGGTTCATTCGAGTTTTTTTAAGATAGCGGGTCCGTTGACGAACTTGACTCGTAAGGGAGTACCGTATGATTGGGATGATGCTTGTCAATTGGAGTTTGATGAGCTGAAAGATAAGTTGACTTCGGCGCCACTTCTTGCTTTGCCCAAGCCAGGAGTGGAGTACCTGGTGTACATTAATGCCTCTTTATGGGGACTCGGGGGAGTGCTTTAGTAGAAGGAGCAGGCTATAGCTTTTGCCTCTCGTAAGCTTAAGCCTCACGAAAGGAATTACACCACCCATGACCTGGAGCTAGCAGTGGTCGTATTTGCATTGCGGATTTGGAGACATTACTTATTGGGGGAAAAGTTTCGCTTGTTCATAGACCACAAGTCACTGCAATACTTGTTCACTCAGTGAGAGTTGAACATGCGTCAGCGCAGATGGTTCGAGTTTGTGAAAGACTACCAGTTCAAGATACAGTACCATCCGGGGAAGGCTAACGTAGTTGTTGATTCGTTAAGTCATAGATCGGAAGGTGACGTAGCGAAAGTATGGAGAGAAAAGTGGAATGAATTGGGTCATCAGGACCAGTTCCTATATATCGGTTATACCAGTCACACCTGAGATTGTCACGAGGGTGATAAAGGCACTGGCAGCAGATACATTTTTCCAGGAGCAGATTGTACGACTCTTAGCTGAGGGTGCTGAATCCTATTCAGTGAGCTCTAATGGGGGTTTGAGATTTAATAGGAGATTGGTGGTCCCAGAAGGAAAATACTTACGTCATGCAGTGATGACACATTCGCATGGGTCTAGATTTACGATATATCCCGGAGGGGATAAGATGTATTAGGATATGAGCTGACAATACTGGTGGAGTGGGATAAAGAAGGACATTGCTGAATTCGTGTCCAAATGTTCTACCTGTCAGATGGTAAAGGTGGACCACCAGAGACAGCCAAGGTTACTTCAGCCATTGGAGATACCTACGTGGAAATGGGAAAGTATCTCCATGAACTTCATTACTGGATTGCTTACATCACAACGGGGTCACGATTCCATATGGGTTACTTTGGATCGTTTGACCAAGATAGCTCATTTTCTGTCATTACGGACAAACTATACCACGGGCCAGTATGCACAGTTATTCATTGGCGAGATCGTTAGGCTATATGTGGTGCCCCTGGATATTGTGTCTGATAGAGACAAGATTTTCATGTCGCTCTTTTGGGAGAGCTTTCAGGAGGCCATGGGTACAGAGTTGAGATTTAGTTCAGCTTACCACCCACAGACAGATGGACAAACAGAGCGTACCAATCAGATGCTGGAGGATATGCTACGCATGTGTGTCCTTGATTTTGGAGGAAGTTGGGAGCCTTATCTTCCACTGGTGGAGTTCACTTATAATAACTCTGATAACTTCACGATCGGCATGGCCCCATTTGAGGCATTATATGGCAGGACTTGTCGTTCTCCCTCTTATTGGCTAGAGGTGGCGGACAACAAGCTGCTCGAACTAGAGGTGATTCAAGAGACTTCATCTCGGGTAGCCCAGGATCGACAGAAGAGCTACGCCGATGAGAAGCGGTCCTTTCGAGAGTTTAGCGTGGGGGGATCAAGTATTACTGCGTGTATCTCCTATGAAAGGAGTAATGAGGTTCGGGAAGAAGGGAAAGTTGGCTCCGAGGTACGTGGGCCCATTTCCCATTATCGAGAGGATTGGGTCGGTGGCATACAAATTGGGGTTGCCAGAGCACTTGCACCGTATTCACAATGTATTCCACATCTTGTCGTTGAGACGATATCTTCGGTATGATATAACCCACACTCACATCGTGATAGAGGAGGTTGACTTATAGCCCAACAGTTCTTATAAGGAAAGACCAATGGATATTCTAGGCCATAGCGAGGGAAAATTGAGGTCGAAGGTAGTTCCACTTGTACGGGTCCATTGGGATCATCATAATGTGGAGGAATCCACTTGGGAGCGCCAGGCAGATATGCGTAAAAAATATCCAGATCTATTTTATCAGGTATGGCTTATTTTTCGAATTTCGGGATGAAATTCCGTTATTAGGGGGGGAGTATGTAATACCCCGTATTTTTATGGCTTTTAAATTTGAGGATTTATTAAATTTAATTTGAGATAATAATTTAATATTAATCCAAAAATTTATTTTTAATATTTAGTAGCGTGACGAGAGTTAGTAATTATTGAAAAATTGTTGAATATTACTAGATGAGTAAAGTAAAATATAAGATTAATTTTATTAAAAATTGTCACGAGTGAATAAAATGACAATTATGAAAATTTAAGTCGGGACTTGCCTGTGTCGTGTCGGGACTAAATTATTATTATAAAAGTGAATAAATTATAAGTTGCCGTATGGTTATTTCGAGTGCGCCAAAGTGTCCGGAAGGATCGAGATAGTCAGAAAAATAAACCCGTGAGTTTAGTTTGGGTCTCGGGGTGTTTTTTGGCCTAATTGACATCCCAGGAGGGTATTATAGACATTTTCTATTTTTTTATAATTAAACCCACGAATTTTCCTAAGATATATCAGCCATTAGGAGTTGTCTTTCAGGGTTAACAAACACAGAACATAAGAACGGCCATTAGAGAAGAAGGTAAGAAGCTTTTCAAGAAATCCAAGGCCAAGAACTCACTCGATTGCACCGTCACCACCACTAAAACGTAGATCGCATGATGAGGAACGTAACCATATCTTTTTCATCAACAAATCAGACCCTTAAATTCCAGGCAAGTATCTATCTTGCTTTGTTTTTAGTTAATGTTTCACCCATGTTAGATTAGGATTGATAAAAGCATGTTTCATGGAAGAATTTGATAACTTAGAGAATTTAAATCATATGTTTTAGAGGAAATAGATATATTCTGGGCATCTAAATCATATGTAGAGGATTACCCATGAAAATGCATGGATTTAGAAGCAAGAAATCTGGAAAAGAATTAGAAGAATGGAAGTTTTATGAAAAATTAGGGTTCTTGATAATTATGACGCTTTGCCCCATTAATGCAATACCTTTGATGAATTTGTACATATCTCACGTTGAAAATCATGTATATAGGTAGATTTAACCAGTAGAAATCTTGTTTGGGAGTTTAGGGATCATTAATGGCGTTTTGGAGTAAATTGGCGGATGAAACCCATAGGTCGAATTTGCAGTTTCTGGGCAAGAACTGCTTGATCGATCGATCGACCCAGAGCATCGATCGAACTACCCCTTCCCTCGAACGATCGACCCCTCCTGGAAAACTCCATGTTTTTCCCCTTATTGTTTAATCCGGTTAAATTATGTAGGAACCTTTGTATATCCTTTAAATAGTATAATGGGACATGAAGAGGACCAGTAGGATCTAAGTAGACTCCGTTGAATGACATTTGATGCGGGATGAAATTATGGGTTAACGGGGGGTTTCGTCACACATTAGAAATTGTGCGTATGTTCACTAAAGAATTGAGACTCGTCAAAGATTTAGACCAGATGGTTAGAGAGGGTATACCTACTGAAATTACACTTAGTGAGAGAGAATAATTCAAGAGATGAGAAGTTAGTATACAATGATTATAATTAAGAATAAAAGAGATGAATCCTTTATGCGAGGAAATTGGGTAAAATTTTACAACGTGTGGTTAATAATTATTATCGTTGGGTCGTGGGCGAACCTAATCGAAAAAATGAGAATATTTATATATATGACTGAGTGCATATGTATATATTTATATTATGCTTGTGTATAATCATACCCGCGCTACTTGCTATCACGGAGGTTATCGCGCTGGGACAGTCTTATCTCGATGGGACCTTTATGGGGGATATTGACTTGTACCTTAGAACATAGGATTCCTTAGTACAGACTATCTGAGAATGATAGTCAAACGGTCCTAAGAGACGTGAGGAGTATGTGCTGACCTCTTAGTGACTTGGAATTATGCTTCGCCTCAATTTTGTGTGTATTGTGTTAATACAGTTCGAGAGTGATTTCGAACTAGTATTTCTCTTAGTACGAGTGATACGGGGACTTGATAACAGAGTATGCCATCACCATAGATTTTATGTGGGGTGCCGATAGTATATATATTATATGAGTGACTAATATATATATACCTATATATGGAAACTTTCTACTATGTGTATAAGTAGTTAAGTAATGAATAAATTCCCCAGCTTTATAACAAGTGTTCGTGAACTTTGTAATGGTACTGAGTTGTTCTAAGTAACGTAAGAAATCTTGAAGGGATTGATTTTGTTTAAACTAAATATCATAACTTTTTACTTCTCGAGATAAAACTTTATGGAAAAATAAGTCAGATAGACTTATAGGTTTAGTAGTAAAGTAGGCATGCACACTATATGAGTGGTGAAAATTCTTAAGAGAGTGTCGTATACTAACATGGTTGTTATATTAGCTAGTACGCATTTTAAATACATGCTAAACTATTTTTAAAACTGATTTACACTCGGGCTCTGACCCATTTTTTGTCATTTCTCTCTCTTGTATATATATGTATGTATTACAAGTGCCCAGCCACAGGGGCGTCATGCACAGGTTCTTTGGATTGGACGTGCTGCAGCTTATGTGGGAGTTGCAGGCCCTTGCTTTAGACGACCTCGTCATTGATTTTTTTATTGCTTTAGTACTACTTAGTTAGGGCGTGTGTCACCCGTTTTCTTATTTCGTTTGGATTTATCAGAGATTTATGTTTATTTATATTTCCAGTATTGAGTACTCTTTGGGATTTAACTCTTGTCAGGATGATTTCATTTATAGTTCTTAAACTTGGTTTGGTATCTAGATGGTTTAATTCTTGTATGTTAATTGCCATCCTTAGTATTTATGTGATTCTTAAACTGTTGTTTATTAAAAAGGTTTTCACATTGGAATTTAATAAAGTAAAAATAAGACTTTAAATTGTTTTGACACTTAGCTTAATTATTTAGGGTGTTTAAATTGGAAAATTTTATTTTGCGACACTGATCCTAAGAATGAACCAACTGTTCACCTTGATTTTAATTTAATAAAGGACTAATCACCCGGTATTTAATTAGGCGGGGTGTCACAATGACATCTTAAAAATGATATCAAAGTGTACCTTGCTTGGAAGAAAAAGTAGAAGTGATGGATTCGTTAAAGTCGATAGATGTGCAAGGTTAATCAATGGGATCAAGTCTCTCACCCACGATATATGTATGAACACAAACTACGTTCTTGTTTATGCAAGACTCAATTTTATTTTCACGAGATAAGACAATTATCTAAACAACAATGCTTATTAAATGAAATACAATATATTTTCATTCTCTCCATTTGGCTATTTTGTATAATAACCCCTAACACCCAAAAAATCTTGGTTATGACTATCATATCAACCCCATATAAGACAATAGAGAGTGTATAACAACCACAACACTACATTGATTAAAAAGACCGCCACAATCCTACAAGACGGGCATTATTTTGTGTCAAGTATGATATCCATAAAGTATATAATTAAAACATTTCAACAGCACCAAACGATCGTGCATATATGACATTAAACAAGATATCCCCCATACTTAGTAATTCTCTATAAATCAAATATTAATATGAGTAAGCATGGGGAATATAAGCAATGAAATACACTAACTCATATATATATATAATATGTATCTCACCCTATATGACACAAAACAAATATCCTCATTTTGAAAATTTATCCCCCATAAGTGTATCTTTCCCACAACAATGATCCCCATTTTGTAACTTTTTACGAAATGTCTACTTTTTTTTCCATAACTAGCATATCAATGGTATGTGTAATCACCCTCATGGAGAATTTTCTCTCCATTTTTACATGAATGAGTCAAAGCAAGGTATAAAGCAAACATATATAACGTGTATTAAATAGCTAGCATGGTATAGAACAAAATCGCAATAATCTATAGACATAAGAGATAAGGACGTAAAAAATAAACATCCAAACTTGTGATAAAAACCAATGCATAATCACTAAGAGCATTGGGTAAACATGTGAATAAAATAAATATAAGATACATGGGCATAACATGGGAGCAAACCAACCACATGATATATATAAACAAGTATGACATAAGAAGTTTCTACAAGCTTCTCGCCAAAGTGTTGTCTGTTCGGCTCAGGAGGGCCATTGATCCTCTGATTTCGGAGTCTCAAAATGCATTCGTCCGGGGTGGGGGGAGTTTCTTGATGTTGTTTTGGTGGCTAATGAGTGCGTGGAGTCTAGGCTTAGAAGTGGGGATCCCGGTATTGTCTTTAAGCTTGACATTGAGAAGGCGTACGGTCATGTTAATTGGAAGTTTATCCTTTATTTGTTAAGGAGGATGGGCTTGGGGACCGGTGGTGCCGCTGGATTCGGAGGTGTATCTCTACAGCTAGATTCTCAGTGTTGATTAATGGGGTTCCGGAGGTTTTTTCTCGAGTTCTCATGGCCTGTGTCAAGGGGATCCGTTATCCCCCTTTTTATTCATCTTGGTCATGGAGGCGTTTAGCCGGATGATGGGGCGGGTGGTCGCGACTGGGTGGAAGAGGGGTTTTGGTTTTAGGTCATTGGGCACTGACAGGTTTTATGTTTCTCATGTCTTGTTTGCCGATGATGCGATTATCTTTTGTGATGCTGACCGCAATCAGATTCGTGCTCTAAAGCTTCTTCTTATTTGTTTTGAGGCGGTGTCGAGGCTTCAGATCAATGCGGGTAAGTGTGAGTTGATTCTGATTGGGGAAGTGGGGGTGGTGGAGGATCTCATTAGGATTCTGGGGGGTAAGATTGGGACCTTCCCAAACACTTACCTTGGTTTGCCCTTGGGAGCCAAGTTTAAGTCTAAGGAGATTTGGGGCCCGATTTTGGATCGTATGAAAAGGAGGGTGGCCGGGTGGAAGAATGGGTTTCCTTCTAAAGGGGGGAGGCTTACTCTTATTAAGTGTTGCTTGTCTAGTTTGCCAACCTATTTTTTGTCCATTTTACCTCTGCCTGCTGTTGTGCGTTTTAAAATGGAGAAGATCATGAGAGATTTCTTGTGGAGAGGCACGAATGATAGTTTCAAGCACAACCTGGTTGGTTGGGAGGAGGTTCACAAGCCCATTAAGGAAGGGGGTGTGTGAGGAACTTGGGTATTTTCAATAGAGCTCTGCTAGGGAAGTGGTTGTGGAGTTTCCCTCGGGAGGAAAATAGATTATGGAGAAGAGTTGTAGGAGCGAGGTGGGGCTCTTTGCAGGGGGTGGAGGCCGGTGGTGGGGTCTTTAGGCCATGGTGTGGGGATATGGAAACATATTTCGAGGGAGTGGGCGGATTATTCTGGGAATACTGAATTCGTTTTAGGGAATGGGGATAAGATTATATTCTGAAAAGAAAAATGAGGTGAGAATGGGTCCATTCAGGAACTTTTTCCTGGGATTTTTAACCTTGGGATGAATCAGGATGGGATGGTGGTCGACCACGTGTATGACAGCGGGGATGGTGTCACTTGGAGACCTCAATTTATGAGTCGGCTCTGGGACTGGGAGCTTCAGGAGGCAGACTTGATCTTTGAGTGGTTGAGTACGGCCCCTCGTTCGTCGGACAGGGAGGATTCGTTAAGATGGAAGGGGGGAGGGACTGGTGTTTTCACGGTACGTGGTTACTATGCTATTTTGAGTAACAGTGGGATCCCTAGGGGTCGTTTCCCTGGAAGAAGATTTGAAAGGTTAAGGCGCCGCCGAAGGTCAGATTCTTTGTTTGGACCACGGCTAGACAAGACATTTTGACGATGGAAGGTCTTCAGAAGAGCAGTTATCGTCTGGCTAGCCGGTATTGGTTATGTAAGGAGGAAGCGGAGATGACCAACCATCTCCTTCTGCACTGCAGGGTGACAAGAGGTTTGTGGGATGTTTATCTTGCCTTATCGAGGACCGTTTGGGTCATGCCTACGTCAATGAGGGAGAGTTTAGAGGAGTGGAACCCTCCGAGGGGGTGGTTGGGTGACAACCGAGTCTGGCGGTTGGTTTCTCACTGCATTTTTTAGACGGTCTGGAAGGAGAAGAATGCTCGATGTTTCGACGGTATTGAGATGGCGCCCTCGAGAATTTGTTTACTTTTTTTAGCACCCTCCTTAGTTGGTATAGAGTGAAGCCCACTGTTACGACTCAAGAATTTCTTGATTTCGTGGAGGAGTTCTCCATTGCATTGTGATTTGTATGCTCGTGTTGTGGCGCATGTTGGTTTCTACTTTATTTTCCTGTTTAGCTTTTGCTCTGTATACTTCATGTATACGGGTTCGCTCGCTTAGCAGTTGGTTTTAATGCAATCATTTATTTATATAAAAAAAGACATAATCACAAAAGTTCTCATAATAATGCAAAGGGGTATAAATCTAATGCACGTATAACAACCCCCCCCCCCCCATCCACCCCCCCCCCCCCCATATATATATATATATATATATATATATATATATATATATATATATATATATATATATATATATATATTAGTTCTAACAATTTCCACACTTATTTTTCAAAAAGACCAAAATAAGATAGGAGTATCTAATAACATACATATCAAAAACCAATAAAATATATGTTCACCCCTATTCTCCGACACAAAAATCAAGTCCTAGCAATGCCTAAAACATCTAGGCATCGAACTGAGTAGCCTCATTATTTGAACCATCATCAAAATCTTTAAATATTGTAAACATCATCATCATCATCATTCTTTAGCATTAACATACAATGGATCACCAACGGGATCTGAAGGAGTTACAACTGGTGCAAAAGGAGGTGGGGCATCTATAAGTCTCTACAGTGCACTTCTATGTGGAAGGGTGTTCACAATGCCACGCTGGATATAAGTATGATGATTTTTGGTGGTATCCACCGTGTAATATTATATCCTCATGATCGGATCTTGTATTTCTAAAACCACAACAAACTAAACCTCTATAAAATCTCATGACGACTGATGAACTCGTGGTCCGGTAGGTAGGTCTGGAGCAGGAGAAGGAGAAGCAGATGGCTGTGGAACTACTCGGGCATCTCCATGATGAGCATATAAATTAGAAAATGGTCTATCATATGTGGTGGAGGAACAAGTGGTCTTCGTGTAGTTTGACACTAAGAATAAGAAACTGATGTATGTTGGAAAATATTGTGTTTTTACACAAATTATTTTATGATCAAATTAATATATTGGTTAAAGTAGGACCAAGTACGTGCGCGTTCCTTGTAGCATGACGAGTCACGCGATATATTTATTTGTTTAAAACGGATAAATGATGAATAAGAAATTTGGTATCAAAGTGCCCCATTTATGTATGAAGTTTATTGAAAAATTTTATTTAATTTTCTGGGATGGTTTTTCGTAACTGTCGCTAAAGGTTGTGAATGTTCGCGATATAGTGACTATTTTTCAGAACCGTCCCTAAAGGTCGTGACTGTTCACCATAACTTGTGACAGTTTATAAAAAACGTTCCTAAAGTGACTGTTTTCTAAAAGACATGTCTTTTCATGAAAAAACACCTTGTTTTTTATAAATACAAGACTTTTCTTCATTTTTTAACAGAGAGAAAAAGGACAGAAAATATATTGTCAATACTTTTCATTCCTGATCGAGTCGGATAGAGTATCAAACATAATTAGTTCGTGGGACACGCACACTGAAGTGCTTCTTGCGCGTGTCGAGACCGTTTTATCCTGGGAGGCAAACGCTCATTGTTCATTGCCGTAAGCACCGTAGCGGGAGCGCATTTGGTCTTATGGAGAGAGTGTCAAACAATTGACTCGGTCATCTTCTTCGTTTGTAAGTTTTCTAGTAGTATAAATTTTATTGCATAAATATGATTTATTTCATATTTTAAATTTAATAAAATACAAAAGTATATATTTTAAATAACAATCTTAAGACAAAATTTATTTATTTTATGTTAATTTGTGTTTTAATTTTATGAATAGTTCTAATGTGTGAAAACATATTTGTCCATCCCTTTAGTTAATGCATGAAATCAAACCTTTCGTAATACATTGATGAGAATGTATTAATATATGATTTGTTGACTTTTAATATAATCAATAGCCTTTTATTTTGCTTCTTGTATGTTATGGGAATTTTGAACAGGTGTATTGGAATGTTTGTATGCACATGAAAATTTTGAAAAGTGTTTCATTTGATAATTATGCATTAACTACTGGACGTGTGGTATTATAACTCACCATGATTTATTTCATGATTTGTCACTTTTGTACATAATTTTTTATGTGGCTTAATGTTTCTCTTGGTGGGTTAAGTGTGATACTAGTAATAATGCAAATGACATCACACCTGGGATAAAATATAATGCTAATAGAATCTAAATGCGGGTGCATTGTCTTTAATTTTGAAAGTTTTGTCCGTAACTGTGCGCACTGAATGATGAGAAGGCATTGTTTACTTTTGGTAATTGTATATTGCCATCATCTAAGTTGCAAATGGAAACTGAGTGACCATTCAAAATA
Organism: Sambucus nigra; assembly: GCA_949130495.1. Lineage (NCBI taxonomy): Eukaryota > Viridiplantae > Streptophyta > Magnoliopsida > Dipsacales > Adoxaceae > Sambucus > Sambucus nigra. Next base: position 173,833,368 of record OX422211.1, read on the forward strand.
TTACGAAGACTTTGTTTGATTGGAATTGATTATAAGAACGTTTCAGAGTTTTGTTGTCGGATCATAATTGTTACAAACGTCTCCTTCGTTTATGTTAAAATTATTGAAGTTTGGATGTCATTATTGAAGATATAATTTTTTATTTTTTTTGAGGTATTGGTTAAATTTGGAAACTCAAATTTGATATGAATACTTGTGGTGTCATTTGGTTATTCGACAATTTGAACCCATTAAGTATGAGTAATGTTCATATGCAGTTAACTTGTATGTTTTCATCTTTAGTGATGTATTTATTTTTTATGTCTTTGACATGGACTATGGCATAAATGGCATAAAAAGTGATTAGTTTATCAATAATGCATTTTTAATATTTAATTTGATTATTAGACATTGCATGGCGTGCGATAATTTTAGCGATAAAATTAACTATTTTTTATTAGCATTCTTTTGAATGTCTAAAATTAGAATAGTGCGTCCCAAATGAGGTGATTTTGAATACATTGATTCATATTTGTCCAAATGAACAAAGGGACAACAAGAGTGTGTTTGATTCAATGTATACTAAAGTACTGTATATATTGACAGTGAACAATTTTTTTTGTTCGCATTCTTATATCGTGGAGATGCGATGGTATCCAATGATGTTGTCACACATATAGTGACATGAGAGTGATGTGCATCCACATGATACTCAAATGCGTGCTTATGCGTGTACATAAGATGTTGAATTTCAGTCATATCTTTGGTGCAGGTGTTGTTTGCAAATTGTTTTTAATGTGACAATGAAATATGTGATGATATTGAGGTTGCTTGTGTGGTTACATGTATGTGTGATAGTATTATTTTAGTGTCATTACATAATTTTTTGCATTATTCCATTAAAGCACATTTAGTGAAATATGCTGACACAATTAGTTATTCATTGATGTATTGTGCACTAAATTAAATTAGATTACATGAACGGAAATGTGATATATTTAGAAACATGATTTGAGTTGCATTCCTTGTAGAATGTCAATATTTAATTATTGTGATAATTTATGTAATCTTGATATTACATTTAAATTTGTTTTAATCTCCCGTGTCACGAAAAAGAGAAAAAGAAAATATAATGCATTGTCCATTATTGTTGGTATGTATGTTAAACATTGCAATGCACGCATTATATTGACTCTTAGAGATATGAATATGCACTATTGTTTAAAACGATGTGAACCAACATGTTGAAAATTTGAGAATATTAAATTCACGCATAATAAATGAAAAAGTCCTATAGGTAGGGGTGTGCACGGGTCGGTTCGGTTCGGTTTTGGACCGCAATCCAAACCGAACCGATCGGTTCGGTTTTGGAAAGAGTTAGACCGAAACCGAACCGACAATGAAAAAAACCGTCGGTTTCGATTTATGTCGGTTTCGGTTAAGTTCGGTTTCGGTTTCGGTTCGGTTTTGGTTAGTTTTAGGTTTTGGTCATTTTTTTGGGCGGTTTTTGGTTTTGGCCAGTTTTTAAGGCCGGTTAATGGATTTTGCATATAAAAATATAAGTTTTTTAATATAAATATTGATATCGGTTCGGTTCGGTTAGGTTCGGTTTTTTCCACGGCTAGACCGCCAACCGAACCGACATGGTCAGTTTTTTAATTCCTTAAACCGTAAACCGAACCGGGCTAAAAAAAACCGCCAGTTTCGGTTCGGTTTTCGGGCCGGTCGGTTTTTTTGCACACCCCTACCTATAGGTTAGGAATTTATTATGTTTGCATAATTATTACAGTTGATAACATGTTGTGGCATTCGATGACCTAATGTCCTGTAATGAAAATTGAGGTGTGTAATGACATACTATTCTCACGTGTAGAAGTCAATTGGATATTTGTGGCATGGTTGTATATCATTAACCATATATTTGAATAGCATATTTATAATGCGACTTTTAATTTTAGGGGTGACCCTTTCACTCTCAATTTTGTGAGACGTTTTCATCAAAATATCATTGGAACATGCTATGTTAAACATGATGTTTCATGAAGAATTACATTTTTATGTAACATTCAATTAATGTTAACGTTGATGAAAAATAAATACAATTTGTATTGATATCGTGGTGCTCAATTTTCCATAGACTTGAAATAGTGGATATGGTTAATTTCAATATAGTACTCCTCTTGAATATATTGAATGTTATCAAATGCGATGAAGATTGCAAAAGATATGAGAGTCTTTAGTTGATATAAAGTGCTACATTCCTTTCAGTAATATATAAATTCATTTTGGAAGAATCTTATACTTCCAATTAATGCGTTTGTCGAACTTGTTCTTCAATGGAGAAAATTTAGTGTGGCATGATTACATATCTATTTATTGGATTTATGATTCAAAATTCAGAACCAAGCGGTTTAACGACTGCTTTAAAGATGGTATAGAATTAAATCATAAATCAATATAAATGATCAAGGGATTCAGAACCAAGCGGTTTCACAACTGCTTTAAAGAAGGTAGAATCAAATTATGGTCTCATTGGAGACTTAGGCGTAATCTACAGGACTCCACAACTAGTAAACTCAAAGAGGGCAAGTGACCAAATTGCATATTTTATATTATGATATTTTAAAGTCCATAATTTATATTATGTTGAAATGGTTTTGAGGCATATAAATTATGTGTGACACAACTTTAGTTTAATACTAAGAATTGTGACAAGTGCATTTGTACGCCTATGGAACATTAAGGAATATACCATTAAATGTCGAAATCACTAAAGTAGAGAAACTTATCTCAACTAAATTTTATTTAGAACGAAATGAATGTATACCTTCTAAATGGACATATGTGTTGGTCCAAATATACATTAATATCATTTCATTTGAAAGAAAAATAAAGCGTTTGGAGGTTGAGAATAAATGCATCAATTTTGTATAATTTCAAATTTATGTTTGAAATTGTGGGGGAAGTATTGTGTTTTCTATGAGTTATATTCTCAACACATTAACCCACGATAAAAAAAAATTATGGGAAAGGTTGAGAACCTTTGTATAAATTATGATAAATGTGGGGGTATTTATCTAAGGCGATAATTTCTATCCAAAAATAGAAACAAAGATGATTCCTATTGAAAATAGGATAAACACTATTGAAAATGTAGTATTTGATTGCATTTCCTATTGAAAATAGGATAAACACTACTGAAAGTGTAGTATTTGATTGCATAAGTACATTTAATGTACTATAGTATTTTCAATGTGCATTTGTTTAGAGAAGTGTATACTTCATTGATTGAATGATAATTAATACTTAAGTACTTTGATTATATCCCAAGGTTGGAAATGATTAAGTGTGTACACAAATCTTTAGAATACAGATAATGGATCAAAGAGTCTAAAGTATAAATGGGTTGTTCAGTATCGATACTAAGATATAAGTGACAAATGACATAAACATTAGGAAATTATGAATATATTTTTAAACAATATATGACTTTCGAGACCCGTATTCCGAGTGATATATTTGCACGATTAGAGATGCTAATATTTGGAAATCCTCTTATTATGGAATATGAATATTATTTCCTAGAAAGCAAGGCATAAGACCATAAGAAATCTTTCTTTGTTAGTGATAACATTAGGCCTAATAAAATCATTGCGGATCCGCTAACAAGAGAGTAAGATACGTACATCAAGGGGAATGGGATTACAGCCGGTTAAAACCTAAAATAATTGCTATAATGGAAACTCAACCTAAATGACTGGAGATCTCAAGAATTAGGTTCAACGGGACAACCTAATTATGTGCGATTCAGTTAGCACTAAGAAGAAAATAAATTCTTCCTCCCATTCCTAGGATGAGTCAGTGCACTATCTGCCGCGTGTAACAGGATAAATTTTATTTTAATGATTTCTATATCTTGAACATATGGATCAAGTGGGGTATTAGCAGGATACTCTTTATATAAATCACCTATGTGAGTGAGAAGGGGCCACTTCTATGAGAATAACCAACGGCTACATTGTTAAATTCTCTAACACACTCATGAAACCAGGAGATGTCCAAGGCCAAAACGGACACAACAGTGAGAACCAAGAATGTTCGGAGAAGGACTGTGTGAATTCTATTGTCTCGGTTTAAACAAAAAGGTTGATTAATTCAAGACATCGCGTTCATTCATTGGCCAGTAAACCCGATAGTCTCTCACTAGGAAAGATTCAAGGCCAAAAGCTATCTTTACCAATGCAGATCTTTTCCACCGATACTCTGTCTAATTTGTCTTCATGTTCATTTGATTCTTCACCCAAATTTCATTCATGTGGGGGATTGTTGGAAAATATTGTGTTTTTACACAAATTATTTTATGACCATATTAATATATTGGTCAAAGTAGGACCAAGTACGTGCGCGTTCCTTGTAGCATGACGAGTGACGCGATATATTTATTTGTTTAAAACGGATAAATGTTGAATAAAAAATTTCGTATCAAAGTGCCCCATTTATATATGAAGTTTATTGGGAAATTTTATTTAATTTTCTGGGACGATTTTTCGTAACTGTCGTATATAGTGACTGTTTTTCAGAACCGTCCCTAAAGGTTGTGACTGTTCGCGATATAGTGATTGTTTTTCAGAACCGTCCCTAAAGGTTGTGACTGTTCATCATAAGTTGTGACAGTTCATGAAAAACGTCCCTAAAGTGACTGTTTTCTAAAAGACATGCATTTTCATGAAAAAACACCTTGTTTTCTATAAATACAAGACTTGTCTTCATTTTTTAACAGAGAGAAAAAGGAGAGAAAATATATTGTCAATACTTTTCATTCCCGATCGAGTCGGATAGAGTATCAAACATAATTGGTTCGTGGGACACGCACACTGAAGTGCTTCTTGCGCGTGTCGAGACCGTTTTATCCTGGGAGGCAAACGCTCATTGTTCATTGCCGTAAGCACCGTAGCGGGAGCGCATTTGGTCTTAAGGAGAGAATGTCAAACACTTGACTCGGTCATATTCTTCATTTATAAGTTTTCTAGTAGTATTAATTTTATTGCATAAATATGATTTATTTCATATTTTAAATTTAATAAAATACAAAAGTATATATTTTAAATAATAATGTACTCATAATATGTCCAACGATGTGGGCAAAATATGTCACCACAAAACTATGGAATGCCAAGAGAATAAAGTTATCTTGTTATCATAGACCCAAATGGCAAATCATCACGATATTCATTTCTCTTAGAACGTCTGATGATCTTTAGAATAGGTGTGGGAAATTCTATAGACTAACGCTCAATCACATCATGTATGAACCTGAATATCTCATAGGGAAAGTCGTGTGCCCTAAGAATAAGAAATAAACAGTAGATAACAACAACATAGCAGGACAGGCATAGATAACACTGCCTAAAAATATTCCCTACCAACTATAAGTCTCTACCAACAAGATAGGAAGTTAAAAAAACATAAAAAAATTTAGACAATTCACTCTCGACAATCGAATATATGTAGCAAGTAGCTCAGCAGTAAAAAATATCTCAATACCGAGGATAAATGAAGATTGTGTCGTCGGCTCAACTATCAGTATAGCAAGGTTCATGAGGAACTTGCGGACAATTGATGTGCTTGCCACATCGAAAGGTGAAAACAATCCAGAACTAGACCAGTATTGAATGCGCTTGATCCAAAATAATCCGTCAAGAGATCTCCTTAAATAAGGAAAAGGAAAATGATATTGGGACTGAATTTTTTACCGAAAGTGGAATTACCGAATGAGGTGGAGGGTTTCTATTGGTTCTTTTGTGGGGTTCACGTCAGTGGCATCAGAGAATAAACTAATAACACACCGTCACGTGTATTTTCAGTCAAAAATTATGTCAAAAATTCAGTTACAATAGAAGGACTCTAAGGAAAATTGATGAATCTCATCTCAGCAGAACGATAAATGAATCTCTCTTGTAAAGTCTGTCTGACTATCATGAGTGGGTGAATAATAGAGCGATCAACTATAGGATAATGTGCTATATCAGACAGGGAAACACGGTCACTGTGCTAACATGTCGATCTCCCTTCATGGGAGGATGACTCCCCTGGGCCACTGCAGCCACCAAAAAAAGGGCTCTATTTTTATATCGTACCAAATCAATCAGAAAAATGTTGGAGATTTTTAAAATAAGAGAGTAAGAGTTTTTTGGGTGTAAAAGCCTTAAGAGCTTGTCCCACATTGGAAGTGTGTGGAAGAGGTGGGAAGCTAACCCAAATATAAAAGGGGATAGTGTCCCACATTGGAAAATGTACAAAGCTAAGTGTCACCACTAAGCTATAAAAGGGGTGGGCAACCTTTGAGTCCCACATTGGAAAAATGTTAAGAATTTGTACACTTAATAAGTACAAATGGAAGATGAAGAGTTAATTCATCTAGCATTTAAGAGGCTATTCAAGAGACCTCAATACGGTGCGAAGCACCGTACGCACACGCACACGCGCGCGCGCGCGCGCGCGTGCGGGTGCGGGGCAGTGGGCTGTAGAGGCGCTAGTGGCGCACCGATTCGGTATTATTATACCTGTTCGGAAAGGACTTAAGACTGTTGGTAATTAACAGTCATACCTGTTCGGAACTGACTTAATTCAACAGTCATGACTCTTGAAGACAAAGCCTTTCATTATCTATAAATAAAGGCTGCCTAAAAACGAAATTACATTGATAACAAAAACCAGTTTCAGATTTCCATACCCTGCTATTACTCTCTTACAGTTTTCAGGAGATATAAATTCTCTTATTCTGTTTTGTGCACATAAACAGAATAAGAACTTGATTGACTGTTCTTCGCTGCTACATCCAAGGGCTGTCTTCAAATATACAAGTTGCAGACAGTGCAATTGCTTCATTGTATCTTGAGTACGGATTTGCTGATTCCCGTTTGTATACCGAAATTCTTCGTGTGGGGCAAATACTGTATTTAGGAAAGTGACATCACGCCTTGAAGTTTTATAGTGACTATTCAGAAGTTATATTGTTGTATTGAAGTTGACATTTTCGAGATATATAAAGAGTTCCATTTCTGTATTTGCATTCATAATATCCAACAATCTAAATACAGTAATTTTGGAAATGGCCGACTCTTCCAAATCACTTCGACAAATAACAGAAAGCTTTGTCAAGTTGGACCGTTTTGATGGTGGTAATTTTCTGCGTTGGCAGAAAAAGGTTCATTTTCTTCTAACAACATTGAAGATTGTATATGCCTTGTCACAACCGAAACCAAATGAAGATGAAGATGAAACCGTGGAACAGACTAGGCAACGCACAAAATGGGAGACCGATGATTATTTGTGTCGTGGTCACATTCTCAATGCACTTGCTGATAATTTGTTCGACTTGTACCAAAATGTTGGGACTGCAAAAACTTTATGGGAAACATTGGAGACCAAATATCTAACGGAAGACGCTACAAGTAAGAAGTTCCTTATCGGTCAGTTTCTAAGCTTTAAAATGCATGATAATAGGCCTGTGCTAGAACAATTTCATGACATCCAACGCATCATAAATCATTGCAAACTGAAAAAATTAAATATGGATGATAATGTAATTGTTGCTGCCATAATTGAAAAACTTCCTCCTTCTTGGAAAGACTATAAGAAAGAACTCAAACACAAAAAGGAGGATCTTTCACTTGAAGAATTAGAGACTCATTTAAGAATTGAACAAGAGTCTCGAATTCTAGATGGTAAAGAGGAACAAGAAAATTCTGTTTCTAAGGTCCATGTGGTGGAGGAAGGAAAGGAGCAAAAATATGGCAATCATGGAAAAAATAACAAGCGGAAGAATTTTTCAAATAATTCTAAAGCAAACAAAAAGAAGAAAGGAAATTGTTTTCATTGCAACAAACCAGGTCACTTCAAGAAGGATTGTCGTGAGTTCAAGAAACTAAAGGAAAAAGGAGGGACATCAGACACAAAGCAAAAATTTGCTGCTATGATATCCGAGGCTAATATGCTTGGAGAAGACAACTCTTGGTGGGTTGATTCTGGTGCCACGAGGCATGTTTGTGAGGACAAGAACTTGTTCTCTGCCTATGAAACAGTGGAAGGAGATGTTCTCTATATGGGAAATTCATCTACAGCTGCGGTTAAAGGCAAAGGGACAGTGGATCTCGAATTCACTTCCGGGAAAATCCTTAGCCTCACCAATGTTTTTCATGTTCCTGATGTTAGGAAAAATTTAGTTTCTGGAAGTCTTCTTAACAAATTTGGCTTTAAGCTTGTATTTGAGTCAGACAAATTTATTCTGACTAAGAATGGTACCTTTGTAGGCAAAGGATATTTGTATGAGGGCATGTTTAAGCTCAATATCAATGAAAAGGATTCTTCTGCTTATATCGTTGATTGTCTTTCATTATGGCATAGTCGTTTAGGACATGTTAATACAAAGAAAATGCATTTCATGGTTAATTTAAATTTGATTCCTAAATATGAGAATGATATGAATGAAAAGTGTAAAATATGCATGCAAACTAAAATAACAAGATTGCCTTTTCCAAAAATAGAAAAAACTACATCTTTGTTGCAATTAGTACATAGTGATGTTTGTGATTTGCATGGAACGCCTACTAGAGGTGGTAGTAAATATTTTGCTACATTTATTGATGACTTTTCAAAATATTTTTACGTATATCTTTTATACTCTAAGGATGATGTGCTTAATAGATTTAAGACATATAAAAATGAAGTTGAAAATCAATGTGATTCTAAAATAAAATGTCTTAGATCTGATAGAGGTGGTGAATATCACTTTCCTCAATTTTGTGAAGATATGGGAATTATACATGAAGTTACTGCACCTTATACACCACAACAAAATGGAGTAGCAGAAAGAAAAAATAGGACACTAACTGAAATGGTTAATGCTATGCTTTCTTATTCTGGTTTAAGTAAAGGTTTTTGGGGAGAAGCACTTTTAACTGCATGTCATATTCTGAATAGAATACCTGTTAAAGATAATAAGAAAACTCCTTACGAATTATGGAAGAATAGAAAACCTAATTTAGCTTATCATAAAGTTTGGGGTTGTAGAGCTATTGTAAGACTACCTGAAACTAAGAGAAAGAAATTAGGAAGCAAAGGTGTTGAATGTATTTTCATAGGTTATGCACAACATAGTAAAGCCTATAGATTTTTGGTTAGTGAACCTAATGATTCTGTTGAGGTAAATACAATAATTGAATCGAGAGATGCAATTTTTTATGAACAAAGGTTTTCTTCTATTCCTAGAATTAATAATGAAAAAGAAGTAAGCACTCCTTCACAGTTACCTGTAACTCCACCAGTAGAACAAGAAGAGATTAGAAAAAGTAAAAGACCTAGGAAAGAAAAAAGCTTTGGTCCCGACTTTGTAGTCTATCTTGTTGAAGGAACTAGAGATACATCTTGTAATCAATATGCTTTGACTCTTAGCGTTGAAACAGACCCACAAACTTATAATGAGGCAATTAAGTCTGTAGATTCAGCATTTTGGAAAGAAGCTATAAATGATGAAATGGATTCAATTTTGGGAAATAAAACTTGGAAATTAGTAGACTTACCTCCAGGATCTAAACCCATTAAGTGTAGATGGATTTTTAAAAAGAAAATGAAAATAGATGGAACAATTGATAAATTCAAGGCTAGATTGGCTGCTAAAGGTTTTACACAAAAAGAAGGAATTGATTATTTTGATACCTATGCACCTGTTGCTAGAACCGCCACTATTAGAATTTTAATTGCATTAGCATCTATATATAATTTTGAGATTCATCAAATGGATGTGAAAACTGCCTTTTTAAATGGTGACTTAGAAGAAGAAATTTACATGGAACAACCTGAAGGGTTTGTTATGCCTGGACAAGAAAACAAAGTATGTAAACTTATTAAGTCCTTATATGGCCTAAAACAAGCACCTAAACAATGGCATGAAAAATTTGATAAAGTCATTATTTCTTATGGTTTTAAAATTCATGAATCTGATAAGTGTGTTTATAGTAAATTTGCTAATGGTAAAGGTGTGATCATTTGTTTATATGTAGATGACATGTTAATTCTTGGTACTGATTTAGAAAGCATTAATAATACTAAGAGTTTTTTGTCTTCTAAATTTGATATGAAAGATATGGGTGTAGCTGATGTCATATTAGGAATGAGAATAATAAGGAAAGATAAAAATATAATTCTCACTCAATCTCATTATGTTGAGAAAATTTTAAAGAAATTTAATCAGTTTGATTGCACACCTGTTAGTACACCTTTTGAACCACAGCTAAAGATGATCCCTAATAATGGTAGAGCTATTTCACAATTGGAATATGCACGAGTAATTGGTAGTTTAATGTATGCCATGACATGTACTCGACCTGATATTGCTTATGCTGTTGGTAAATTAAGTAGATATACTAGTAATCCAAGTTTATTGCATTGGCATGCTGTCAATAGAATATTAAAATATTTGAAAGGAACTATGGACTATGGTATATACTATAGTGGATATCCTTCAGTATTAGAAGGGTTTTCTGATGCCAGTTGGATAACTGAGCGGGAGGATCATTCCTCAACAAGTGGATGGATTTTCACACTTGGTGGAGGAGTTGTTTCTTGGGGATCAAAGAAACAAACTTGTATAGCTGACTCTACTATGGCAGCTGAGTTTGTAGCATTAGCTGCAACTAGTAAAGAGGCAGAATGGATAAGGAATTCATTAATTGAAATTCCAGTTTGGCCAAAACCAATGCCTCCAATATCTATACATTGTGATAGTGAGTCTACACTTTCCAGAGCTTATAGTAAAGTGTATAATGGAAAGTCTAGACATATTGGCCTGAGACATAGTTATGTCAGACAAATGATTACAGATAGTGTAATCACAGTGGATTATGTAAAATCAACTCAAAATTTAGCTGATCCTTTTACAAAAGGTCTTGCAAGAGGACTGGTGTCTAAGACATCAATAGGGATGGGACTAAAGCCCATTAATGATAATCACTCTTGATGGAAACTCAACTTGAAACTTGATATATTCAAGTCTCAAGTTCAATGATTAAAGTACATCATACGACGTGATTGTAAGCACTATGAAATTTAACATCCCAAGGATAAGTGCTTAGAACATGTAATGAATAATGAAAGAGGATGGGTTTAACCTTAATAGATTTATGGTGTTTTAAGTTACATGGACACCTATGATAATCTACCTATATGAGTGTGGAAGTGGTGCCGCTTCCTATGAGTATTGGGCTTGACTCTAAAGCACTCATGAAATCAAGGTACAGACACAAGGCCTAATTCATGTGTCGGCTTATATGGATAATCAGTGACTAAAAGATTTGTGTGTGAAGACAAATCCGGATAATCAATATAGATTGATAGTTCAAAGACAAGTCTACTATACTTTCATGGTTAACCTTGACGAACCTTCACAGGGTATTGGTTCAAGTCGTGAGACACCAATGCTTATACACAGTCTTACAGACAATCAAAGATTTACAAAACTTATTTTGAAAATGGTGGAGGAATGTTGGAGATTTTTAAAATAAGAGAGTAAGAGTTTTTTGGGTGTAAAAGCCTTAAGAGCTTGTCCCACATTGGAAGTGTGTGGAAGAGGTGGGAAGCTAACCCAAATATAAAAGGGGATAGTGTCCCACATTGGAAAATGTACAAAGCTAAGTGTCACCACTAAGCTATAAAAGGGGTGGGCAACCTTTGAGTCCCACATTGGAAAAATGTTAAGAATTTGTACACTTAATAAGTACAAATGGAAGATGAAGAGTTAATTCATCTAGCATTTAAGAGGCTATTCAAGAGACCTCAATACGGTGCGAAGCACCGTACGCACACGCACACACGCGCGCGCGCGCGCGCGTGCGGGTGCGGGGCAGTGGGCTGTAGAGGCGCTAGTGGCGCACTTTGCACTTCGCATGCCGCGTGTCCGCAGTGGTAGCGGGTTGCCGGGATTCGTCCGGGTCGGATCGCGGTCACTTTTTGGTTGACCCGTGCAAAACCGATTCGGTATTATTATACCTGTTCGGAAAGGACTTAAGACTGTTGGTAATTAACAGTCATACCTGTTCGGAACTGACTTAATTCAACAGTCATGACTCTTGAAGACAAAGCCTTTCATTATCTATAAATAAAGGCTGCCTAAAAACGAAATTACATTGATAACAAAAACCAGTTTCAGATTTCCATACCCTGCTATTACTCTCTTACAGTTTTCAGGAGATATAAATTCTCTTATTCTGTTTTGTGCACATAAACAGAATAAGAACTTGATTGACTGTTCTTCGCTGCTACATCCAAGGGCTGTCTTCAAATATACAAGTTGCAGACAGTGCAATTGCTTCATTGTATCTTGAGTACGGATTTGCTGATTCCCGTTTGTATACCGAAATTCTTCGTGTGGGGCAAATACTGTATTTAGGAAAGTGACATCACGCCTTGAAGTTTTATAGTGACTATTCAGAAGTTATATTGTTGTATTGAAGTTGACATTTTCGAGATATATAAAGAGTTCCATTTCTGTATTTGCATTCATAATATCCAACAATCTAAATACAGTAATTTTGGAAATGGCCGACTCTTCCAAATCACTTCGACAAATAACAGAAAGCTTTGTCAAGTTGGACCGTTTTGATGGTGGTAATTTTCTGCGTTGGCAGAAAAAGGTTCATTTTCTTCTAACAACATTGAAGATTGTATATGTCTTGTCACAACCGAAACCAAATGAAGATGAAGATGAAACCGTGGAACAGACTAGGCAACGCACAAAATGGGAGACCGATGATTATTTGTGTCGTGGTCACATTCTCAATGCACTTGCTGATAATTTGTTCGACTTGTACCAAAATGTTGGGACTGCAAAAACTTTATGGGAAACATTGGAGACCAAATATCTAACGGAAGACGCTACAAGTAAGAAGTTCCTTATCGGTCAGTTTCTAAGCTTTAAAATGCATGATAATAGGCCTGTGCTAGAACAATTTCATGACATCCAACGCATCATAAATCATTGCAAACTGAAAAAATTAAATATGGATGATAATGTAATTGTTGCTGCCATAATTGAAAAACTTCCTCCTTCTTGGAAAGACTATAAGAAAGAACTCAAACACAAAAAGGAGGATCTTTCACTTGAAGAATTAGAGACTCATTTAAGAATTGAACAAGAGTCTCGAATTCTAGATGGTAAAGAGGAACAAGAAAATTCTGTTTCTAAGGTCCATGTGGTGGAGGAAGGAAAGGAGCAAAAATATGGCAATCATGGAAAAAATAACAAGCGGAAGAATTTTTCAAATAATTCTAAAGCAAACAAAAAGAAGAAAGGAAATTGTTTTCATTGCAACAAACCAGGTCACTTCAAGAAGGATTGTCGTGAGTTCAAGAAACTAAAGGAAAAAGGAGGGACATCAGACACAAAGCAAAAATTTGCTGCTATGATATCCGAGGCTAATATGCTTGGAGAAGACAACTCTTGGTGGGTTGATTCTGGTGCCACGAGGCATGTTTGTAAGGACAAGAACTTGTTCTCTGCCTATGAAATTGATGTTGTGAATATAAAATCAAGAAGCAACCTTCTTTTTATCATCAGTGCGCACAAATTCTATTTTTTTCCATCCAGAAAAAAATAGGCAAAATGTTTTCTTAAACAATTCTCATATACCGTGCAAACGGGTGCAAAAGTATGTTATGTGCACAGAAATCTCAAACTTTACAATGAAAATGTGTAAAAATGCATATTTTTAAAAAAAATTGTTTCATTGACAAATAGAAAAAGTGATACAAAAAATATATACATATATAAGAAATAAAAAATTCAAACTTAATGATTTACCAAATATCAACACTTAAAGCCTCAATGATTACATTAAATCTTCATAGTTGATTTGCACAAGAATTTGTTCAAACATATTTAACATGTGTATCTCAATTCACATTAAAAATCAAAACTAGTAAGTGATATTAGATTTATAAAATATATGTCCATATAGACAAAAAAAATCAACAAGTGTTTTAAGTATTCGAACAATGTAAGAACTACTCCATTAAGCACACATCAAATATCATAGACTATCAAGAAGTTTTCATCCATAAATAAACTACCTCAAGAACATGTTGTACAGAATATTTTATGCCAAATATAATTTTCCATATTCTTTTGAAATTAAGAAAAGGCCTAACCTAGTTTACATGTCGATTGAATCTTTTAGCTCTTGGTTATATGCTTTTACTCAACATATTGGCTTTTGCCAATGGTTAGGTTTTCACACAGTCTATTAATAATAAAAGAATATCAAAACAGAAGTGAAAGTTATTTTTAATAAGGCTGTAAGAAACTTATTGTAGCAATTACAATGTACAGGACTCATATATATAAATACAATGCTACCCACATTCTCTATGTAAACATTTTTTAGGCAACCCACGATAACTCAACTGACAGTTCATGCAGTCGTGCCTGACCTATGTTATAACCCATGATTTTGTAAATGTTTTGATATCTCCAAAATAGTAGGAAGCTCTATTCAGTGCTGGGTATCCACGTGTGAATCAGTAGGTGAGCAGCATGGTTCTTTAACACTCCTCGTCAAGCTAGAGTGCGGAGAGGGCAGCACACCAAGCTTGGATCGGAGATGGCGAAAATACGGTTTTGGTAAGGACTTCGTGAAGATATCAGCCAATTGGGCATGAGAGGGAACATAACTGGTCACAAGAGAGCCGCAAGCTACCTTTTCCCAAACAAAATGAAAATCGAGTTCAATGTGCTTAGTGCATGCATGGAAAACCGGATTGGTAGACATGGAAAGAGCACTAGCATTGTCATAAAAGAGAACCGGTGAGCGGACCAAGCAGACACCAATGTCACAAAGTAAAAAAGTTACCAAGTAATGTCGGCAACAGTAGAGGCCATGACACGGTACTCGGCTTCGGCACTAGAGCGAGAGATCGTAGTTTGTTTTTTGGATGTCCATGAAAGACAATTGGACCCAATAAATAAGCACGAGTCAGTAGTGGAACGACGAGTATCAGGACGACTAGCCCAATCGGCATTCGAAAAGGCAAAAAGACTCATGAAAGTGTGAGAAATGATGGGCATCCCATAAGGACGAGTACCATTGATATACCGGAGAATACGTTTAACGACTTGAAGATGAAGAAGACCAGGTTGGTGCATGTATTGACATACTAAGTTAACTGCATGGGACAAGTCCGGGCGAGTGAGCATAAGATATTGAAGGGCGCCAACTAAACTTCGATACACAGTAGCGTCAACAAGAGAACCCCCATTTAGATTAACATTGTGGTTGGGGGAGAGAAGTGTACCAACAGGATTGGAGTCAAGCATGGAGGCGCATTTGAGGAGTTCATGAGCATATTTTTGTTGACAAAGGAACATGCCATCTGGACGGCGAACCACTTCGATCCCAAAAAAAAATGTAAATCACCAAGGTCTTTGAGGGAAAATTCGGTACCAAGATGGCGAATGAGGGAGGAGAGAACTGAGTCATTATTGCAGGTGACAATAATATCGTCAACATAGACCAATAATAATATAGTGGTAGTGTGAGAGCGAAAAATAAACAACGATGAATCAGCACGGCTACAGAAGAACCCGAGATGAAGAAGGAATTGACTAAAATGGTCGAACCAAGCACGTGGAGCCTACTTGAGGCCATATAAGGCCCGATGTAATAAACACGCATGATTCGGAAGGCGAGAATCAGTAAATCTAGGCGGTTGTTCCCTGTAAACCACCCCTTTGAGAGAACCGTGAAGGAAAGCATTTTTTACGTCCAATTGACGAACCATCCAACCTCGAGTCACAGAAATGGAGAGGACCAACCGAATAGTGAGAGGTTTGATAACGGGACTGAAGGTTTCAAGATAATCAAGGCCAGGTAATTGATTATAGCCCTTGGCGACAAGGCGAGCTTTGAAGCGTTCAACACTGCCATTAGCATGAAGTTTGGTTTTGAACACCCAACTACACCCAATAATATGCATGTGAGATTGGAAAGGAACAAGAGTCCAAGTATTGTTCAGTTTGAGAGCGGCAAGTGTGACACCCCGCCTAATAAAATATCGGGTGATCAGTCCAATACGAAATTAAAACAGGAATCTCAGTTGGATCATCCTTAGCATCACTGTCGAAAACTTTTTAAAACTTACTAACCACCTAGTATTCCAAAAGCTGGTGCCAATTTTAACTTTTTAATTACACAAAACAGTGCATGCGGAAATAAATATAAACCATTTAGACAACTGAATAAAACTCAACTGAATAATTAATTAAATAATTTGTCGAATAAACCACTGGCCACCAAAGTGAAATAATCCAATACAAATATCCAACACAGGAATAAACTAATTTGAAACTGAACTGAAAGTCTAGGCGACATGCCCTAAATAAAACTGATACAAGATTCCTACTCTAGGAATGAATGAATGACGCGTCTAATCCAAACTCCTGCTAGCATCCACATATGTCACAACTCCGTGTCCCTGGAATAGAATATCAATCCTGGCATCCTTGTGGTTGGACACCTAAAAGGTTTTGAAAATAGTTTTATAGCAAGGGTTAGAACCCAAAATATTTTGAAAATATTTAGTAAGTGAATTAACTGCAGTAATTTAAAATGCATGAATGCACTTCATATTTAAGTTAATGTCGCACTCCCTTGTGGGCAGTCTCACCCCTCCACTATTGTGCACACCTACCGGTTACCTTAACCCCACCTAGTTGTACTACCCCGTCCAACTAGTCCTGGTATAACCATCCCTTGATAAACTACTCAAACCCGAGTATAATGATTGCTGAATTATAAGTTATCTCACAATTAACTTAATTAATTCCTCTTAAATAGTAGCATATAACCGTGTCACAAGTTATATAAAGTAAATACATCACATACTGTATTACTACCCGTATATAATATTTACTACTATTATATACGTACCTTTACCACAATATCCGCACATAAAACATACGTATATCCATCCCTTAGAGTATACCCTCACCGGATGATTCCCTCTAAAGTGCTATCTCACTAGGTGTGCTAAAAAAATCTAGTTCTCCAAGTTGGAATCGCTCACCAACTTGGCCCAAACTATAAACGTAGTGGAGGCGGTCATATTCCTTCCCTGAAAGTGAGATAAACCCCTCACCCATATACCGGACGCTATGACCTGGGGATATACTCAACCTACTTCTCGAGCTACGGGATTCACCCACATTGCACAACCTCCCTTGATAGCACTAGAGTATATAAATTAAATAAATATCTAATCATTGGTATTTAATAGCACACACAATAAATATACACACATATATATACTATCACTACACCGTATATATATATGTATATATATATTATAAACCCCGGCTTTATCGTGTACTCAAAATCCCGTACACTGCTTGTAATTTCCTGAGTCTGTGGCCCGACTCAACGTAATTAATTTTCTCACTTAATAATTTATCGTCTTCCCGAGTCTCTGGTCCGACTCTAATATTTTTAACTCACACCTCAATTTATATAATACTTTCCCCTAGTCTATGGTCCGACTCTAATTAAATTAACTAACACACATATTAATTTAATACCTCCCCGAGTCTATCGTCCGACTTTAATTAAATTAACTAACACACATATTAATTTAATACCTCCCCAAGTCTATCGTCCGACTCTAATTAAATTAATTAACACACATATTAATTTAATACCTCCCCGAGTCTATCGTCAGACTCTAATTAAATTAATTAACACACCCATTAATTTAATACCGATCCGAGTCTGTGGTCCGACTCCTAGTTAATTAATTCACACATTAATTAATTTACACCAATCCGAGTCTGTGGTCCGACTCTAATAAAATTAATTTACACATTAATTAATTCAATACCTCCCCGAGTCTACAATCCGACTCTAATTAAATTAGTTATCACACCTATTAATTTAATCCTACCCGAGTCTACAATCCGACTCTAATGAAATTAATTATCACACTTATTAATTTAATCATACCCGAGTCTACAATCCGACTCTAATTAAATTAATTATCACACTTATTAACTTAATAACTTGTGTCACCCAACCACTATCCCCGGACTCGCTCACTTGGCCCATACCTTAATATTTTCCGAGTCTATATTCCGACTCCAAATTAATTACTCTCTCTCAATAATTAATTAAATACTTTGGTGTCGCTTAACCAACATACCCGGACTCGCTCACTTGGTCCATTTTACCTCTCATAATTTCATTCCCACATTTTCTCTCACAATATGTCACACATGCATCTCCATAAATTTTTCCAATTATATTTACCTATAATTATCAATATACCCCGAACTCGATCACTTGGCCCGAAATTAAATATTTCCCGAGTCTATATCCCGAATCTAAATTAATTAGTTGATCTCCAAACTTAATTCACTACCTTGGGGTTGCTTGACCAATATACCCGGATTCGCTCACTTGATCCGTATCTCACTATTTTGGAATAAAATTTCTCAAATCCATCCATTAAGTGCCCCACATAAATTCATCCTAGTCCCAATTACTTTCTCCCATAATTGCTAGGAATATTTGTTTCATAATTATTTATCACTTATTAATGTATGAAACTTAACTTTCAACTAAATTCCCCTTTGTATAACAAACTGGCCGAACTGCCCAGATTTCGCCATCATCGAGCGATCGAGCCCCCTGGGTCGATCGATCGATCGTTCCAGTATTCGCCCTCTCCAGTCACTGTCAGACATGGACGAAACTTAAAGCTTTTATTCTCAATCTAATCCCTTACCCAAACACAAATAACATATCCTCCATATGAGATAAGGGTCTAAACAGTCCACGGACCTTAATTAATCATCAATATCCATAAATTCCAAGGTTTTCCCGATTTGGGTATTATCCGGGTTTCAAATCCCCAATACGAATTTCATTCATACTATCATCAATTAACCATTTATTCTCACTCATTTTAACATACGATTCATTCCTCTACATTCTAGAATCATAAACACAATAAATCTCACCCTTAATCCCATTAAGGTATATTACTTTCCAAAAACCCAATTTTAATTTTGGTTACACACCCAAAACGAAATTTTTATTTACACATCACTATGATATGAATTGATTATCATCAATTTAGGAATCACAACAGTTAACCACTTGCCTGGAATTGTTCGTAGTGTCTGATCCGTTGGTGTAGTCCCTTAATTTGGCTCCAACATCCCCAAATTGACTCTTGATTTGCTTCCCCCCAATTTTCCTCTCAAGCCCTAGGCTTAGAGTTGAGTTAACTGTCGTTCCCTAATCTCTTAATTTGGTTAAAAACATCTAATCCCGTTTTTAGCCATGTGGGTGTAATACCTCGTATTTTTGGCGATATTTATCTTTGGGATTAATTAATTAAATGAGAATTAATTGGGAATTAATCCGGATAAAATACTAGCGAGATGTGAGTTGGTATTTGACTATATAGAGTATATGTGATGATATATGAATATTGAATTATGAAATTTGTCGTGAGATTGATACGACAATTTGGACATTTTATTGGGACGCGTGAGACAGTCGCGTCAGGATATAATTATTTTAATCACAAAAGTGAATTGAAATTCTATTAACCGTATGGTCGTTTTGAGTGCGGCAACGCGTCCGGAAGGTTCGAGATAGTCAGAAAACACTAGCCGGGGGTTTAGTTTGGGTCCAGGGTATTTTTAGGCCATACCGGCAACATAAAGGGTATTTTGGTAATTTTGTACTTTTGGGAATTAAAAGTGACGAAAATTAGTAAATTATATCTGATGTGGATTTGACCCACTAAACCACTAACCAAACCATGTTAACCCACTAGGCTACGTAGGTTATTAGAATTTAGGTTTCTAATTTTTCCCAAAAACAAACCCTAGCCACCATAGCTATTGGAGAAGAAAGCTTGGAAAGAGAGAGATAGAGGAGAAAAGCTTGGAGAGAGAGAGAGAGCTTCATCAAATCGTCATCAAAATCTGAGATTGAATCAAGGCAAGTGGTTTAATTTACGTTTTTATGCAGTAAATGCTTCTTCCATGCTTAGACTATTCAATAATCATAATTAATTGGGAGATAATTGAAAACCCATGAAACTGGTGTTGTTAATAAATTTTGGAGATACGTTTGCATGTAGAAATGTTATTGGAAGATCGAATTAAGAGAATTATAAGTTTTTGTGTTATAAAAATGGATTTATTTCTGGAAATTGATGATTTATAATCTTAGGGTTTACGTTCTTGATAAATTGGGGGAAAGTGATGAGACTTGTGATTTGGTGATGTTAAGGATGAATTATTCCCTTAAAACACGTTAGTATGTGACCTTGATATGTTTAGGATTGATTAGAGACCTTAAAACATTGTTGGGACAAATTTTAGAGGAGAATTGAGGAGTAGAAATTGGTGAAAAACGAAAGTAAAAATTCTGGGCTTGAATCTGGCCACTCGTTAGAAGACCTACCCAGGTCGTTCGAACGAGCTCATTCGAACGAGCTTCTAACGAGTTGACCATTGACTTCTAACGAGGATGAAGTTCATTCGATAAGATCGTTCGAACGAGATCTCGTTAGAAAGCCCACTTCGTTCGAACGAGATCTCGTTAGAAGACTCAGTTCGTTCGAACGAAGTCTCGTTCGAACGAGACTTCGAACGAGTTGACAGTTTAGGTTTTTTAGCCTGTTTTGATCCCGAGTGCCCAGTAACCTTGTGTATAGGTAGAGATAGCCTTTCCTTGATGAGTAATTGATATATTTGGGATGTTTGGGATATAACGAGGAGTCAAACCTAGAAGTGTAGTTTGAACCTAAGGGAAAATGTGAAGTAGGACGTGAGTGTCTATTACGATGTGAGCTATTGACGGCCTAATTAATTATATTAGCCGGGAACATATAAATGGTGTAGTATCATATGTCAGTACGAGAAGAGATATGTACCAATATATATTATGGTGATTACTAAGACGTGTGCATACTTAGTATATATGTATTGATTTTATGTGTATGACATACCTACCATACTTGCTATCACAGGAGGTTTGCGTTCGCTTAGGGCCCTCTAATCCTTGTGTTGCCCGGATTTAGACTGGTTACCTCGATGAACATAGGTCAGAGAAGGACTTATTGGGATGTTAATAAGTCTGTGGATCGTGGGAGCGCAGGTATGTGCGTGACCCATGTGATGTGACTGTGTTCGCCTCCATTATTTGTGATGTTGTTATCTGTGAACTATTCCTGAGAGATTCGGAATATGTGATCCTTATGTACGTGATGTACCGGGATGGATAGCAGAGTATGTGTGCATCGCCGCTAGTCTCGGGGTGCTTATATTGTATATTTATGATATGAATAATATACACTAAATTGATGGGAACTTCATGTTAATATTGTGAATAAAATTATGGTATTGTTTTGAGAAAACATAACGGGCTAACCAAATGTGAAATATATTACATATCGAAAATCTGAATTTACGTTAAGCCCCTATTTAAATGAGATCATTAATGTAAATGGGAACCGAGTAATAAGAGTAGAAACTATGACAGTTTAGCTAGATATGATGTCACTTAGCTAGGGATTAGTGTCATTTTAGATGGGTACTTACGTTAGGAGTGCACATTTAGTCGAGAGGTGAGAATTTCATGTGAGTGCACGTCCTAACATGTACTTTGCATTTAATGTTTTAAAGGTTTTTAAAGCACTTGCAGGTTTTTAAAATATCTCCACATTCGGGCTCTGACCCGTTTGCTTTCAAATCTATTTTTCTTGTAAAACCATTTTAGGTGCCCAGCCACAAGGACACCATGCATAGGATTCTCACTCAGATGACGAGCTGTAGCTGTTTGTGGAAGCTACAGGGATTTGCTTTTAGACGCTTCTATCATTTGGATCCCATATTCAGTATTCCTCAGTTTTAGGGCATGTTGCCCAGTTCCATTAGAGATACTTTTCCATTTCAGTTTTTCAGACTTTGGCATGTATTAATTCTGTATTCAGTATTTCGTTACTTATTTCAGTTGTGGGATTTGTTGTGAGGAGTTTTCCTCCGGATTTATTTATATCGTGTGATGGTTATTCTATTATTTTCGTTATGGTGAATGGTAATGTTATTCTTGCTTTAAATCTTTTACTGCATGATAATCAGACTTTGATTAAAATTTGACAACTTACTTTTTAAATACTAGGTGGTTAGTGATAATAAAATGTTTTCGATAGTGATGCTATTAACTGAGCCAACTTGGCATTTTGATTTAATTTAATAAAGGAGTAGCTACCCGGTATTTAATTAGTCGGGGTGTCACAGTGGGTCTAATTAAAAAGGCCCAACTCACCCTGTGTGGGCCCGGCTATGCCCAAAAATACTCTGAGACCCAATTACTATGTGACACCCCGCCTAATTAAATACCGGGCGATCACTCCTTTATTAAATTAAATCAAGGTAAACAGTTGGTTCATTCTCAGCATCACTGTCGATAAAAATAAATTTTCCAATTTAACACCCTAAATAATTAAGCTAAGTGTCAAAACCATTTTCATACATACTTTCCAAATTTTAATTAAAGAAAAACATTTAATTATTTTTAAAAAAAAAACATTTCTACAATTAAAAATCACATCACAGTAAACCAAATAATATAATACATTCGTCAATCGAATGTCCACATATGAAGACTAAAGTCACCAATACAAACTGAATAAAACCCATAGTAACAATACTGAAAATGACTGAATTACAAATGTCCCAACAATAATGAAATAATGGAAAGGGCGACACGTGCCCAATAAATGAGAATGCTAGAAGTGGAGTCAATAAAAGAAGCCGTCTACGCAAGTGACCTGCAACTCCCACCTAAGCTGCAGCACGTTCCTCTCAAGGAATCCTAAGAAAGACGCCCCTGTGGCTGGGCACCTGAAATATATACATATATATACAAGAGAGAGAGAGAGAGAGAAAAAGAAACGGGTCAGAGCCCGAAAGTGTGTTTGATTTAAAATACGTTTAGCAAGTATTTAAATTGATACAGGCCAATGCAACAACATATTAGTGCGTCACTCTCTTGAGAAAATCTCACCTCTCTTCTAATGTGCACACCTATCGCACTAACCTTCCCAACCGTTTGTTTTAACATTTCGCACTAGTCTTTCTAAAAGATTTAACTTATCTTAGATTACACGTAAGATTTACAAATCACGATTCCATTTTAAAAATGTTCCAATTTGCGACCAAAGTTCTCTATTTTTAACTTTATAAAATTAATAAAGTTTTCCAGTGTCATATTATACTTTCTCGAAACAAACATTTATAATTTGAGTCAACAACCATGTCCTACTTATCAAATCACAGTAGGCAGTTTCAAATTTCATAAACTCATGTATATATATTAACTACTCGTATAATATATATACATATATCAGCACCCCGAATACAAACTATGGTGCGTGCATACTTCCACTATCCAAACCCCATACCACTCAAATCAAGGGGAATACAAATTCGGAATCACTCTCGAATTGTATTAACAGATACACAAAAATATCGAGGCGAAGCATAGATTCCAAGTCTCTAAGAGGATGGCACATACTCGCGTCTCTTAGGACCGTCTGAACTATCAATTCGATAGCCTGTACCAAGGATATCTATCTTCTAGGGTAAAAGTCAATATCCCCCATAAAGGTCCCATCGAGATAAGACTGTCCCAGCACGGTAACCTCAAGGATAGCAAGTAGCGCGGTATGTTTTTCACATGTATATAATATATGTACACACAATCATATAAATATACCACTTTATCATATTAATATAGGTTCTTCTCGTCACCCATAATTATACCATTTATCCTTAATTTCACATTTATAGAATTACGTATAAGGTTTCATTCCTAATCTTAACTCGAATGGTTTTCTCACTTATTACCTAACACTCGTGGGCTATATCCTCACAAATCTGAAATTCAGTAAGTATCTTTATTAGGTTCCAACGTAACTCTCTTACGCACCTCACCCTTTAACTTTATAAGTTTACCAACCCTAAAGTAATTGTCCCATAAATACCATTCTCGTTGAAAATTAAAGGTCCCAACATTCATTCATATGCCCTACTGGTCCTCAATGTCTCCCAAATCATTTTATCAAGAATTCCCAAGAATTATTTCACGACAATTTGAATTTAACTCATTTAAAGAGGGAATTAGGAGTCTGCCAGGAGGGTTCAATCGATCGAAGCTTGGGGCTCGATCGATCGAAGCTCTAGGCTCGATCGATCGATCAAGCAGGCCTGGGAAAAATTCTGCAGAATGCAGTTACGGGTTTCATCACCAAAGTTACACCAAATCCATATTTTCAAGTTCCAATCGTCCCAGAATTCTACTACTAACATTATAACAATATACTAGATGATTCTAACGTAAGGCATGTACATATTCATCATTTAAACATGGATTTTCAACCTAAAATTATGTCCAATTGTCAAGAACCCTAGAATTTTCTTAAACAGATTTCTAACAAATCTTTCTCCAGAATTTCTTTCTTATGATCATCAAAATTTCGTGGTTTATTACCTCTACATGGCAAGAGTTTCCAGAATCAACATATACATCAATACTACATGGATTTTCCTATCCAAAAATTGGGTTTTCTTCCATAGTTTTCATCATAAATCATTCCTAAACTAATATGAAGATTGCACCAACGAAAATAGCAAGTTAAACGCTTGCCTGGGATTTCTGGTATTCTGATTCACGGCTAATTTTGGTATGGCTGCGTTCCTCGTCTCGCGATCTACGCGGTGGTGGTGGCGGCGGTGCAAACCGGTGGCTTCTTGACCTTGAATTGCCTTGGAGCTCTCTCCTTTCTTCTCCAATGGCCGTCACTTGATTTCTGGATATTCTAACCCTAAAAGCTAACCTAAATGGCTGATATAGGTTGCTGAATTTCGTGGGTTTAATTACCCAATTATGTAAAATGACTAAAATGCCCTCCCGGGGTACTAATTAAGCCTAAAAATGCCCCGAGACCCAAACTACACCCCCGGGTACACTTTTCTGACTATCTCGACCCTACTGGACGCGTTGGCGCACTAAAAACGACCATACGGACAACTTATAAAATATTCACTTTTTATTTAATCAAATTAGTCCCGACGTGACACGAGCACGTTCCGACTTAAATTTCCGAAATCGTCATTTAATACACTCATGACATTCAATATAATCAATATAATATATATTACTTTGCTCGAAAGTAATATTCAACAAATTTCCCATAATTACTAACTCTCGTCACGTTAATAATTATAACATAATTAATTTCCGGATTTAAAATTAAATTAATTTATCTCAATTAAATTTAATAAATCCCATAATTTAAAAGCTATGAAAATACGGGGTATTACATACTACCCCCGGGTACTCTTTTCTGACTATCTCGACCCATCCGGACGCAACCGCACACTCAGAATTGCCATCCAAAATACTTTTAGAAATTTTCAAATTTCGACCTCAAAATGTGACACACGAGATTTTGAACCATTAAACTTAAAATTCGCCAATTATAAATAATTCTGCTCACTCAATTAAATTCTCCAACTCATGAATTTAAGTTCCTCCAAATTTAAATATTTTTATAACTCCCAAAAATAATTAAATATTAAATCCTCAAAATTACGGGGTGTTACATACTCCCCCCCTTACAAAGGAATTTCGTTCTCGAAATTAAGATGAGCGTAATGTTCTAAGCTTCGCATATTACTCTCTAGTCATGTGTCTCCAAGCCCGCTACATCTATCCCATCCGCTTCTAACCATACGTTACACAAGTATGCATTTAGATTACCCAAGGCGCCCATACACCCTATACCCATTCTGAACCGCACAATATTTGCCTTAGTTAACCCGGGTGCCCATACACCCTATCCCCGCGCTCTACCGGACGAAATTTACCCGACTATGCTAGTCGTAACCCGTAATATAACTTCGAACCCGTAGTCATATCACATATATACATATACATATATATCTACTGCCTGGGTACCTAACCCATGTACTCACGTCCAAACATCTTCCCACAAAATACTAGTCTCTCAATACAAAAGTATATACGCTTACCCTTATGCTACCAAAGACAACATAAAATACCGCGCCCTTACTATCACTAGTCCTTGCGCAAAATAAACCCCGAGCTATCTCTCTTTGCTCGAAAATAAATCTAACCATCATGATTCACTTTAGTAAACATCCCCACTTACCGGGATAAAATGTGAGAACACAAAACCTCATTATGTGCCACGCAATACTATATATATATATATATATATATATATATATATATATATATATATATATATATAAGCTATACGCCCTCTCCGGTGATACCTAGTACCAACCATACCCTGGTGTCGCGAACACCAAAATTTTACATCACTATCCACAATAGTTAAATTCCATCGCTATCCAGCCGATATTTAGGAAATATTATCAACCCTACTCCAATAATTCTCGAAATTAGTAATTCCTCGCATAATTCAAACCTTCACTCAGTGTAAACCTTCACTCTCCCGTAAAGAACGCCAAGGAAACTCCGTTACCCTACGGAAAGTTTAGCCACATACTATGGTTGCTACAGCCAACGTACCCACTAAGTTCGACTTACCCGCGAACTCTAGTGAAAAATAAGTCTTATATTGTGACATCCTCCTTGTCACTCAAAAATATACGCCATGCCCATAGGATAAAAATAATTACCTCCATACTCCAACTGCGATGGCTGATCCTCGGGTTTCGGAGCATCTTCTCCCTACCCGAATGTGCCCATGACTTGCTTTAGTGGTTGTACATCCAGGACCTTGTCCTGTAGTTGACCCCTACCTCGCTTAAGACAAATTATCTTCATGTGTCTCGATTTCCCCACAAACGAAACACCTTCTAATACATTCACCCTACCCCTGGTCCCTTCCATGCCAACCTTGTTGGAATTCCTAGCCATCCTACCGATAGCCTCTAGTTCTAGATCGTTTGGCATGATTTCTCTGTTGAAAATCCTGCCCCTGATCTCCCCCAATCTGCTGCTGGGATACCCCACTAGTATTATTCCCTCCTGCCTTATCCTACTGGCTAGTTACCACTCCCCTCCCGCTTCATTTCACGTGGAAGCGATATTCCTGACAGTGCCGGAGTGTTGCGTTATCGACATCAATATAACCTACTAATGCGGAATTACCCATTAAATGTTGTCTGATTCTCCAGACTAACCCATCCATAAACCTGGCTTTCTTTGTCTCTTCATTGCCCATCTCATCCGGTATAAAATTTTCTAACCGAGTGAATTCTTCCTCGTAATCAACCACTGAACGGTCCCCCCGAGTCACCTCTCTAAATTTTCTCCTCATTTCGGTCTCAACCGCTGGAGGAAAATACTTACGGTCGAACCGCACCCAAAACTTTGTAATAGATAGTGTGTCCCTTTCCTCACTGTGGTGATCGACTCTCACCACTATAGCGCTGCTCCCACTAAACTAAAAGTGGTTAGCATTTGCTTCCGCACCTCATCGCAATCTCCCATGCGTAGGTGACGCTAGATATCTCTCTTCCTTGACACGCTAGCACTACATCTAAACCCCCTCACAACTCTGGTGGGTTCCCAATAAAAATATCCTCTCTTTCTTGTCTCCACCCCGACGACTCCGCGTGAGTCTGAACGTCCGGCGCCACTAACACTTGTGGCTGATCCCGTGGAAAGTACCTTATCGTTGCGACCACCATCGTTTCAACCGCCTGCGCCACTAGTTCAGTTACATGTGCTGCCAAAATCATCTCTAGCAGTTGCTGCGGTAACTCTTTCCCCTGACGAGCCTCCCTCGTCTCATCTCCCCATGCTGCCCTAGTTGCTCTCTCTCTCCTGGGCGTCATCTGGAATGAGAATCGAATCGTATGAGTTCACTCTCAAATACAAATTTGGCAGAAGAACGTATATGCGCTTACGTATGAGAATACAACAATCCTATAATAGGGCTATATATCAAAGATTGTTAAGCTGAAACGTGAAAAGCCGCACAGATCCTAAGGACACTGGAACCTGATGCTCTGATACCATCTACGACACGCCGCCTAATAAAATACCGGGTGATTAGTCCTATACCAAATTAAAATAGGAATCTCAGTTATATCATCCTTAGCATCACTGTCGAAAACTTTTTAAAACTTACTAACCACCTAGTATTCCAAAAGCTGGTGCCAATTTTAACTTTTTAATTACACAAAACAGTACATGTGAAAATAAATATAAACCATTCACACAACTGAATAAAACTCAACTGAATAATTAATTAAACAATTTTCCGAATAAACCACCGGCCGCCAAAGTGAAATAATCCAATACAAATATCCAACACAAGAATAAACTAATCTCAAACTGAACTGAAAGTCTGGGCGACATGCCCTAAATAAAACTGAAACTGATACAATATTCCTACTCTAGGAATGAATGAATGATGCGTCTAATCCAAACTCCTGCTAGCATCCACATATGCCGCAGCTCCGTGTCCCTGGAATAGAATATCAATCCTGGCGTCCATGTGGCTGGACACCTAAAAGGTTTTGAAAATAGTTTTATAGCAAGGGTTAGAACCCAAAACATTTTGAAAATATTTAGCAAGTGAATTAACTGCGATAATTTAAAATGCATGAATGCGCTTCATATTTAAGTTAGTGTCGCACTCCCTTGTGGACATTCTTACCCCTCCACTATTGTGCACACCTACCGGTTACCTTAACCCCACCTAGTTGTACTACCCCGTCCAACTAGTCCTGGTATAACCATCCCTTGATATACTACTCTAACCCGAGTATAATGATTCTTGAATTATAAGTTATCTCACAATTAACTTAATTAATTCCTCGTAAATAGTAGCATATAATCGTGTCACAAGTTATATAAAGTAAATACATTACACACTGTATCATTACCCGTATATAATATTTAATACTATTATATACGTACCTTTACCACAATATCCACACATATAACATACGTATATCCATCCCTTCGAGTATACCCTCGCCGGAGGATTCCCTCTAAAGTGATATCTCACTAGGTGTGCTCACAAAACCTAGTTCCCCAAGTTGGAATCGTTCACCAACTTGGCCCAAACTATAAATGTAGTGGAGGCGGTCATATTCCTTCCCTGAAAGTGAGATAAACCCCTCACCCATATACCGGACGCTATGACCTGGGGATATACTCACCCTACTTCTCGAGCTAGGGGATTCACCCACGTCGCACAACCTCCCTTGATAGCACTAGAGTATATAAATTAAATAAATATATAATCACTGATATTTAATATCACTCACAATAAATATACACACATATATATACTATCACTACACCGTATATATATATTATAAACCCCGACTTTACCGTGTACTCAAAATCCCGTACACTGCCTGTAATTTCCTGAGTCTGTGGCCCGACTCAATGTAATTAATTTTCTCACTTAATAATTTATCGTCTTCCCGAGTCTATGGTCCGACTCTAATATTTTTAACTCACACCTCAATTTATATAATACTTTCCCCGAGTCTATGGTCTGACTCTAATTAAATTAACTAACACACATATTAATTTAATACCTCCCCGAGTCTATCGTCCGATTTAATTAAATTAACTAACACACATATTAATTTAATACCTCCCCGAGTCTATCGTCTAACTCTAATTAAATTAATTAACACACATATTAATTTAATACCTCCCCGAGTCTATCGTCCGACTTTAATTAAATTAATTAAGACACCCATTAATTTAATACCGATCCAAGTCTGTGGTCCGACTCCCAGTTAATTAATTCACACATTAATTAATTTACACCAATCCGAGTATGTGGTCCGACTCTTATAAAATTAATTTACACATTAATTAATTCAATACCTCCCCGAGTCTACAATCCGACACTAATTAAATTAATTATCACACCTATTAATTTAATCCTACACGAGTCTACAATCCGACTCTAATGAAATTAATTATCACACTTATTTATTTAATCCTACCCGAGTCTACAATCCGACTCTAATTAAATTAATTATCACACTTATCAATTTAATAACTTGTGTCACCCAACCATTATCCCCGGACTCGCTCACTTGGCCCATACCTTAATATTTTCTGAGTCTATATTCCGACTCCAAATTAATTACTCTCTCTCAATAATTAATTAAATACTTTGGTGTCACTTAACCAACATACCCGGACTCACTCACTTGGTCCATTTTACCTCTCATAATTTCATTCCCACATTTTCGCCCACAATGTATCACACATGCATTTCCATAAATTTTTTCAATTATATTTACCTATTATTATCAATATACCCCGAACTCGATCACTTGGCCCGAAATTAAATATTTCTCGAGTCTATATCCCGACTCTAAATTAATTAGTTGATCTCCAAACTTAATTCACTACCTTGGGGTCGCTTGACCAATATACCCGGATTCGCTCACTTGATCCGTATCTCACTATTTTGGAATAAAATTTCTCAAATCCATCCATTAAGTGCCCCAAATAAATTCATCCTAGTCCCAATTACTTTCTCCCATAATTGCTAGGAATATTTGTTTCATAATTATTTATCACTTATTAATGTACGAAACTTAACTTTCAACTAAATTCCCCTTTATATAACAAACTGGTCGAACTGCCCAGATTTCGCCATCATCGATCGATCGAGCCACCTGGGTCGATCGATCGATCGTTCCAGTATTCGTCCTCTCCAGTCACTGTTAGCCGTGGATGAAACTTAAAGCTTTGATTCTCAATCTAAGCCCTTACCCAAACACAAATAACATATCCTCCATATGAGATAAGGGTCTAAACATCCCACAGACCTTAATTATTCATCAACATCCATAAATTCCTAGGTTTTCCCGATTTGGGTATTATCCGGGTTTCAAATCCCTAATACGAATCTCATTCATATTATCAGCAATTAACCATTTATTCTCACTCGTTTTAACATACGATTCATTCCTCTACATTCTAGAATCATAAATACAATAAATCTCACCCTTAATCCCATTAAGGTATATTACTTTCCAAAAACCCAATTTTAATTTTGGTTACACACCCAAAACGAAATTTTGATTTACACATTACTATGATATGAATTGATTATCATCAATTTAGGAATCACAACAGTTAACCACTTGCCTGGAATTGTTCGTTGTGTCTGATCCGTTTGTGTAGTCCCTTAATTTGGCTCCAATATCCCCAAATTGACTCTTGATTTGCTTTCCCCCAATTTCCCTCTCAAGACCTAGGCTTAGAGTTGAGTTGACTGTCATTCCCTAATCTCTCAATTAGGTTAAAAACATCCAAACCCGTTTTTGGCCATGTGGGTCTAATTAAAAAGGCCCAACTCACCCCTTGTGGGCCCGACTATGCCCAAAAATACCCCGAGATCCAATTACTACCCCCGGATACTCTTTTCTGACTATCTCGACCCATCCTGACGCAACCACACACTCAAAATTGCCATTCGAAATACTTTTCGAAATTTTCAAATTTTGACCTCGAAATGTGACTCGCGAGATTTTGAACCATTAAACTTAAAATTCGCCAATTATAAATAATTCGGCTCACTCAATTAAATTCTCCAACTCATGAATTTAAGTTCCTCCAAATTTAAATATTTTTATAACTCCCAAAAATAATTAAATATTAAATCCTCAAAATTACGGGGTGTTACAGCAAGTTCGTCATTCATAGCGGCCTACCAACGAGGAGAGTTAAGGGAAATGGGTAAGGATTTGGGATCAGACGGATCAGTCGACAGTAAGGTTAGGAAGGCGTGGGAGTGGGACGGTAATCGTGTTTTATTGTGCATGAGCATCGTGTGATTATTTATAGATGGTGGGGCAATGAGAAGTTGGATGGATAGCGGAAGGGATGGAAAATTATTGGCAGTGGATGGGGAGATGGGGATAGGGGAAGTAAGTGAAGAGGAAATGGGGAAAGCAGGTGGCAGCGGGGAAGTTTTAGCATTGTGTTTAGATGGTGGGGCAGCAGTTGGAGATGGATAAGAGATATAGGTGCTGGGAGAAGTGGAACTGGCCGTGGGAGTAACAAGCGAGTATTCAGTGCCATGGGAATCGCGATCAGCAGCACATAAATCTGGGATGGCAACTGCATAAGTGGGCAGTATAATTCCTGGAGGTGGAGTGGAATTTGGTGAAAATTCTTGAAACGTAATAGTTGGATCGAGATGATAGGAAATGATAGCATAAGATGATGAATTTGCATAGGGAAAAACACGTTCATCAAACACAACATGACGAGATAAAAATATCCGTTTTGTGGGAGGGTGGAGACACCGATAACCTTTGTGTTGTGAGATATACCCCACAAAGACACATGGGTAAGATTTGTAACCGAATTTATTCCTCGAATAATCCCGTAAGCACGAAAAACACTTGTACCCAAACACTTTCAATGACTTATAGTTTGGCATCTTTCCATGGAGTTTAAAGAATGGACTACCCATTTTAAGGGTGGAGGTGGGCAATCGATTAATGAGATACATAGTTGTGAGCAATGTTTCAATCCACAAATTTTGAGGCACGTTAGCATGAAATAACATAGTAAGGCCTATTTCGACAATATGCTTGTGCTTGCGTTCGGCCACTCCATTTTGCTCGGGTGTGTGTGGACAGGATATTTGGCGATGAATACCATGATTATGAAGGTGAACAAGAAATTCAGTCAAGTTAAATTCTCCACCACCATCACATTGAAATTTTTTAATTTTATGATCAAACTGTCGTTCAACCAATTTTTGAAAAATTAAAAAGGTAGAGAAGAAATCCAATTTCTTTGACAATGGATATAACCATGTAAAGCGCGTAAAATCATCCACAAAAATCACATAGTATTTAAAATTTTGAACAGAGGCAACAGGAGTAGGTCCCTACAAGTCACAATGAACTTTCTGTAAAGGAAAATAAGTAGCATTATTTGAATCTGAAAAGGGTAGACGACAACTTTTTCCCATTTGACAACTATTACAAATATTGGGTGTTTTTCTCCAACTGGTAATATCAATGTTTGTATGTGATACCAAATGATTCAAAGTTTTGGCTTGTGGATGGCCAAGTTGTTTATGCCAAATATTCGATGGTGCTTTATTGGTCTTTATTGTCATGCAAGCTTCTTCATCTCCCTTAGTGTTTAAGGCATAGAGTCCATCCTTATTATCCCCGGTGGATAGAATTCTCCCCATGAGTTGATCCTTTATCTTAAAACCAGAAGCACAAAATTCAACAACACATGAGTCTCTTTTTGTGAGTTGACTAACAGATATAAGGTTTTTAGTAAGTTCGGGAACAACTAATACATAATTTAAATGAAACTTACCATGTTGAGAACATAAAGAGGTAGTACCAACATGTGTTATTTGTAAGGGAGATCCATTACCAACTAAAACTTTAAAATTACCACAATATGGTACACAAGACCGAAGGGTACCTTTATCTGCTGTCATGTGATTGGTTGCTCCAGAGTCAGGATACCATGTATCATTGAGTTGTGGAGAGTCTAACAGAGTAGTTGACATGAGGGCCTACGGGAGATTTTCATTCACATCATAGGCATAATCATACCTGGAAAAAAACTTAGCAGGAGTATGATTTGATTTGTGGCAGATTTGACACTGTGAGGGGCTAGAGCCCGAGATAGGGGGTGAACTAGATGAACCACCATGTCCGTGAGAAGCATTGGATTGAGGTAAGGAATGTGATGGATTTGGTGAACATTGTGGTCCATGTGAATTTCTTTTGTACTGAGTTGTAGAATCAAAACCTCTTCCTCTAGAGGTAAAATTATTGGAACTCCGACCACGATTGTTAGAGAACCTATTTCTCCCAAGAGTATGTTGCACTGTGAAAGCAAAGTTAGGATTTGTGTCTTTTGGTGATTCAACCTCTGTTACTGCAGTTCGATGCTCAAAACTTTGGAGTGCAGACATAAGTTGAGAAAAAGTGGGAAATGGTGGTTTGGAAATCATGGATGTAACAATGACATCATATTTTTTGCCAAGACAATAAGACAATTGAATTGTCTCGTCTTCATAAAAAATATGTTTCTGTATTGCAGCAAGGTTATCACAAATAGTTTTGAAACTCATTAGGTAATCATCTAAATAAGTTGAGTCCTTATTTGGAACCTGAAGTTGTCATTTCAATTATAGCTCCCTTTCTTTTGTGGCTTGGAGATAGAATTCCTCCAATTGGGTCCATAATTTGTGGGCTGTATTTAATCCCACAACATGACACAAGGCTTCTTCTGAGAGTGTCCCAATAATGAAACTACGAAGTAACTGGTCCATCCTGTTCCAGTTGCTCACAGTAGCTTCTGGGTTTTTGCCTTCTTTTGGTTTATTTTCTAGGTGGTCTTTCAGCATGTGGTCTTTAAGGTTGAGAGTTTGGATGAGTGGATATATTTTAGTTTTCCACAACAGGTAATTTTTAGCAGACAACTTGACTGGGATAATGGAAATAAGATGATACAGATTAGAGGGGGAGAGAGAGATGATGAAGGGTCAGACATAGTTTTTATTAAGAGAGCTTCAGTGCTCTGATACCATAAAAGAATATCAAAATAGGAGTTAAAGTTATTTTTAATAAGGCTGTAAAAAACTTATCGTAGCAATTACAATGTATAGGACTCATATATATAAATACAATGTTACCCACGTTCTCTACGTAAAAAGTTTTGAGGAAACCCACGATAACTCAACTGACAGTTCATGCAGTCGGGCATGACCCATGATATAACCCATGATTTTGTAACTGTTTTGATATCTCCAAAATATTAGGAAGCTCTCTTGAGTGCTGGGTATCCACGTGTGAATCAGTAGGTGAGAAGCATGGTTCTTTAACAGATAACACCTACCCGATGATACTGAAATTCAAATTGGGTATTAACACTATATTGGTAGACCTCATCGTTTCATAGAATGTCATATAATCAACTTCTTCTTTTAAAATGTAGCAGTCATCTCATATAAAGTGGACCATGAAGACTTAAAAGCAATTTATAAGATGTTCAAAGGAAATATATTCTGCTCATATCAACAAAGGAAGTCTCAAATCATTACCTAAATAAGTCTGAATGTGTAGTGTATTATATTACATTACTAATACTCTACAAAACACTGACATATAATTAATTTCATTGTATTGTTAGAGAATTGCAACATATTTAGTGCAAAAACATATGAAACAATCCAATCTTTTTCTACCATTCTTAACGAGGAGTTTAATTAATATTTAGGAATATTTATTAAAAATCAAAAAAACCATAAATAACAAAATCTTACTGGATGTTTTTATCTAAATATGTACACATACAATTTGATAAGGTAAAGCACATATTATGCATGAAATTCAAATGTTATGAATATAAAATATCAATAAAAGTATGAAAATATGAAGTATGTATTAGTAAAAGCTATCACCCAAGACATAATCAAATGTCGTTTGAAATAAATATTACCGTGATCCGAACCAACAATCTACAAACGAGTTAAAGGAAACCTAAATCCTACAAACCTAAGTAGCATAGGGGGAATTATCTCTCGAATCCATGAGAGGTACAAAATCATCTTATTTCTTAACCTTAGGAATATTTATCTCTCAATCTCTGGTCTAGGAGAATTTTAAAGTCTGCCTCGTCTCAAAATTGTAAGAACCCAATGTTCATCGTCAAGAGGATACCTATCTCTCATTAAACGTTCTTCTTTATTGATCAAAAAGTTAACCTTCTTCATGAGGTTTCTTATCTCAACCTTAAAATCCATTTTGGGATCTCTCTTCTAAAAACTATTCTTCCTAGAAACACATCTAGGGTTTTTATCATGCAACTAACTAAAGTTTTACAAAGTGTGTCCCTTGATCTTACAATTAGAACAGTAAGGAACAAATCTAGTGAAGGTTGGTCTAGGTTGTGCCTTCTAAAAATCCAATATTCTTTTCTTTTCAAGTCTCTTTATCTTATAGAAAAATTATGATATGTGGTTGTCTTTTCCTCAAAGGGAGTGACTAAGACACTTGGAAACATTTTGTGTATTTTGGTTTTATAAACTTTAAGAAAAAAATTCTTAGTCTTTTGTAGAATCATGAGGATAAACATTTCCCATTTCTTTTCATTTTGAGGTTGTTCCTTGATTGAGCTCTCATAATAACTAGTTTGAAAGGATGATTGCACTTTTTATTTCCAATTTTCCTTTCAGTCATTGATTCCTATTCCAAACTTATATCTTTTAATTTGACTATGTTCTAAAAGAATATTGTCAATTTGGTAGGATATAGAATTCAAATCCATTTTAAAACCATTTGCTCCCTTCTACTCAAGTTACAACTTCTCAAAATAAATCTTTAAACTTGCTTTTGTATCCAAGTTTTTTTTTCTCCTTCTTCAAAGACTCATTCTCAACATCTAATTCTTTCAACAACTCAATACTTGCATTTTTTTTTCTATTTTAAGTTCTTTAATGTCTTTCAAATACTTTTTTTCTAAAGATTGAAAGTTACGAGTTTGAAAACAATTTGATGTTCAGCTCATTCATTTTGGGATACTCATGATACAACTCATAATATGATTGAATTAAAATTTCTTCACCACTTTCACAAGAAGAGTTCGAACTATAGACATGAGATTTTTTTTTTGAAGACTTAGAAGATTTTATTGGGATAGAGATGAAGAAACGCCCTTCATCGGTGGCTTTCACAGACGAAAATGAAAACTTTTAAAAACAAAATAACACCAAATCGTGCATAAAAATAAATGAAACCTTGAAATAAATTCAGGACCTATGATATCTTGAACCCGTCTTCCTGCGAACGACGTTCCATTTGTCATGATTCGAGGTAGAGTTTACGTCGTTTGAGACAATATTGGGAACTTCCACTTATAAGTGAATGCCGCGATTTTCGTGAATTTGAACACTACTAGGAGTAACTTGGGTTATTTCTCCACTTGTGACTATATTCTCCAAATGAGGCCCATCTTTTTCACTTTCATCAGAAGATGAACTCTCAATAAGATCATTGTTCGGAACTAATTTATCTCTTTTTAACACGATGGAATCATGTTGGATTAAATGTAGAAAATAGCTTTGTTTTTTCTTATTTAAGTTTCTTTGATGTTTTCTACATTTTCTCCCATACGAGTCTTCAATAAATGCTCGAGCTTTTGCAGAATTATTGGAGATATCCCTTGAAGAGGAATTTTGAGCATTTTTAAAATTTAATTTTTTTGGGATACCAATTAAATTTTCATCCTTTTGAGAATCCATAAAATTTTCTTCCAAATCCACAATTTGATCAGCACGAGATTGATTAACCATCCCTGAATATGACTCTCAACAAGTTCAACAATACTCACATTATGTTTTTACACGATAAATAATCTTCCTATCATAACAATCATTATCCCCAATGTCATAAAGTTTAGCCATAATTGAAATGGCATATTCACTCTCATCACTTGATGAATCAGACCAGTATTAAGTATACGAATCGCTCAAACTCAGCTTATAAGCCTTTTTCTTATTCTCAAATGCTCTACCCTTTTATTTCATCTTCAAGTGCGTGGAGAACACATAAATTTGATGTTGAACTCCTCCACATAAATATTACTCGTCATCGTCTCTCATATTTCCTCTCCTTGAGGAAATAATATCCTTATAACCTTTACACTCATATTTAGAGGATTTTGATTTTTTGGGTTCAAAGTTATTTAACTTCTAAAAATTTTCTTATTATTTTTATGGAACTAGCTAAACCTTTTCACAAACAAAACCATGTCCTCATTAATATCAGCATTGGTCTTGTTTTCTCCTTCACTTAACTCAACTTTCTAACTAGAGTTGATAAGTCTTTCTTAGAATTAACCTCTTAATCACTTTGAGTCGTTAGAATATGCTTATGTTCACGAGTTTGCGATGAGCCAACTAGATCTTCCAACCTACATTGATCCGTATCAAGTATCTCATGAAGGATAACAACTTTAGATGTAAAACTAGAAGACAACGATACTAATTGCTTCTTCACAACATGAATATCTTCAATCTTATAGCAAATATTAAAAGAGGCAGTGAAAACCTTTATAAATTTAGTGTAAAACTCATCAAAAGTCTCATTTTAATCATCTAAAATCTAGTCGCACACCTTTGCAACTTTTTTATTTTCACCATCAGCTTTACCTCATAAGTTACACCCAAAATATCCCAAGCCTCTTTGGTCATTTTATAATTGAGTATTTTATTGCACTAAGTTATACTAATCAATGCAAACAAAGAGTTTAGAGAAACCAAATTGTAATTTCACGTTGCAAACTCGGCACTACTCTAATTAGCTCGTGGTTTTCTCATGTAAACTCCATTAAAATAAATTATAGTCCATGAGAAACCATCTTCTATAGTAATCTATAATCTATTATGAATATATCTGAAATGTTCTCGCATTTTC
Organism: Sambucus nigra; assembly: GCA_949130495.1. NCBI lineage: Eukaryota > Viridiplantae > Streptophyta > Magnoliopsida > Dipsacales > Adoxaceae > Sambucus > Sambucus nigra. The sequence goes on from OX422211.1 coordinate 173,871,922, forward strand.
ACTTAAGAATGTCCAGAATTGGATCCGTCAAAGTGAGCAGGGCGATTGGTGGAATCACCAACTTTCAAACCATAAATCTCAACAATCTAAACAATAAAAACAAGAAAATTTATTACACAAAATAGATCTAAAATATTAATTAAAAAATCACCCAAATCCTAAACGCAAGGTTCAACTTGCTTTGACACTAATTGAAATCGCATGCATTTAGGATCTTTGAAATGCCTCAAATATCCTAGATGGGTCGAATAGGATATCCTACAATTAAGTGCTCACATTTTGATAATTCTCAAACTATAGAATTTATTTTAAGAGAGTTGGTGGAAAATCCAATTTAACCTTTAAACGACAATTGAAAATTTGGAAATTATTTTTAAACCTTAAAACATATTGTTGATACGAAAATTAGTGAGCTAACGTGGACCAATTATATGAAGACATGTGTCATCTTACGTGGCAAATGCTTATACTCACCGAACAACTCGCAACACCAAGCTGCTCATCACCCCGAGCTAGTTAGGGTGCCGAGCTACCCAACGTGTAGAGAATCTGGCCAGGAAGATCAAGCGACAATTGCACATTCAATGAACATCGGATTTAATGAACATTCTTATTGTACAGATGTATATGTCTATTAAATAATGGCATATCGTCTATTCATACTGACAGCCCTAAGGCTATAAATACATTATAACGCCCTCCATAACAGGGTAATTGATCATTAGCAATTGTGATCGAGATTAAGGCAAAGACATTTGGCAATACAAAACAGTGGACGTAGGCCATTTTCATAAGGCTGAACCACTTTAAAAGTCCTTTGTCTTATTTATTACTTCATATTTATCTGTGATTGATTAATTAGATCCAATCTAGTTTTTTACATCAACAGATTGGCGTCGTCTATGGGAAAGAATATACGTAGCATTTTCGCTAAAACTTTCATCACAAAAGGCTGAGATCCCAAAATCCAGTAACAGGAACAATGATCGAGTCCCCCCCCCCCCCCATCTGCACCCCCAACTATTCAAGATCTCACAGGCATAGTGGCCAATTTATCCCAAGGGCAAATAGATATGCAAGACACCATACGTCAACTCATTTAAACTATTCATAACGGTGCGCCTGCCCAGTCATGTCAACGAAGCGTTCAGAGATCCACCCATTTATGGTCATCAAGAACCCAACATACGCTATTCTCGGATGTTTATCAGTCTAGACGTACTGATTCTCATTATATTGAGAGGACCAATGATCCCTCATATCAGCCTGGTTGGACCTCTTCTATAAGAGCTACAGATTCTCAACGAAATGTTACTTTAGTCCCAGAATGAACAAGTGCTCTGGAGAGGTTGAGTAGAGCCTCTTCCTTTGACCATTTGGGCCCTAGGAGGAACAGAAATCACCTTGGGATTGCATCAAGAAATTCTCAATGACCAAATAATCTAAGGGAAGGTTCTTCCCAGTCATGACCAGCAACTCGCCATGAAAGATCCCAAGACGAGAATTCAGCGCGATCTGTTGCTCGGGGAAATAGGTCCGAGGATGGTAGTAACGCATGGAAGGGCTCCATTCAGAGGTTAGAGGACAGGTTAGGGGAAATGGCTAAGGCCAAGAACCCTCTCCAAAGAACTTTTGTCAAGGGATCACCCTTCGTACAAGCAATTGTGGATTTTCCCACACCATCAAAATTTAAAGCTCCTGTAGTAACGCCTAAGTATGATGGAAAAATTGATCCCGTCCTTCAGATGGAGTAGTACCAAGATGCTGTTGATATCTATGCAGTTCCTGATGAGATGAGGTGCAAATTATTCTCAAGAACTATCATTGGGTCAGCCGAAATATCGTATATTAACCTTCCTCAGGGGCAAATCGCTACATTCCATCAGCTGGCAGAGCTCTTCATAGGGAATTTCTATTTTGGAGCGAAGCCAATGAAGAGAGTAACACACCTACTGAGTGTAAGGCAGAAAATAGAAGAGATCACCAGGGATTACATCACTCATTTTAATAATGGGAAACTGGAGGTAATTGACTACGAGGAAAAGACAACCATTACAACTCTGATGAGTGGTCTATTACCCAATAAGTTGTATTATATATTGGCCAAAGATCCCCCAAATCTATGGCAGAATTAATGGCTAAGGTAGCCAAAATTATGAACACCAAAGAGGCTATGGCTACAAAGAATAACGGTGAGACCAAAGCAGAGATTAAAGCTGAAGGAAAAACTGAGAGGAAGGATCAAAATCACAATGGGGGCAATAAGCAGCCAAAGGGGAAAGAAACGCTAGAGCAGTTGAGGAAGTATGGGAATTATACTCCCTTAAAGGTGGATATCAACCATATTCTGGAGGAGATTAAGAATAGCGAGGAGCTAACTTGGCCGGAGAAAATGAGGACAACCCCTGATAAGAGGGATCAGTCTAAATACTGCGAGTTCCACAGAGATCACAGCCATACAACCAAGCGTTGCATAGCTCTCCAGAATGAGATTGAAGCACTTATTCGATGAGGAAAATTGAGCAGGTTCATTGATCATCAGAATAATGGAAAGGCTAATGAAAGAGGAAGAAAAAGCTCCAAATCTCCTCGTCCAAATAAAGATGACAAGAAGAGGTACCATGAAGATGATCCAGAAGATGACCCTGACCTCCCTAAAAAGCCAAAGTAACCGAAATGCGAGGTATTTTCAATCTATTTTGGAGCATTTAAATGTAAAGTGATTACAGGTGGAGATGCATGAGGAGGGGATCATGCTGCTGAAAGGAAAGCATACCTCAATAAGGCCCAAGCTTGTTCTTTTATACAGTGCATAAACCTGGCTGAAGATGATTGTCCGAGAAAAGTGAACAAGGATAAACTGGTCATCGGTTTTTCTAGAAATGATCTAGAAGGTGTCTTATATCCTCACGATGACCCATTGGTTATCAAGATGAGGATAAGGGATGCGGTGATCTCAAGGGTGTTGGTAGATAATGGCAGCTCTGCAAATATCAGGTTCTACCCGTGCTTTGATAGTTTAAATCTAAAGCTAGCCCAGTTGGAGCCATATCATAGGCCCCTCCTCGGTTTCACTGGTGAGAAAGTATTTCCACTTGGGACGATCAAGTTGGATATGCTTATTGGTACCTGGCCTGCTTGCAGAATAGAAAAGGTACGCTTTTTTATAATGGACAAAAATGTCCAATTAACCTACAATATAATCATGGGGAGGGTAGGCCTGAAAAAGTTCGAGGCAGTGCCATCCACGGTACATCAATGCTTAAAGTTTTCGACCAATTTTGGCGTTGGAGTTGTGAAGGGCGACCAAAAAGTAGCTCGGGAATGCTATTATTAATCTGCCGAACAGGAGAAGTTGGAGGAAGCTAAGAAGAATACCACTATGTACCAAGTGGAGAAGTCTAAAGATGTAGAGATTGAGACCTTGGACCCTAGAGATGAATCCAAGCTTGTGAAGGGTCAGATTATGGAGACTACAGAGAATATCATTCTGGATGATGAACGTCCACAACGAATAACTCAAATTGGCGCCTCACTAGACTCGTCAATAAAGCAGGAGTTAGTGGCATTTTAAGGCACAAAAAGCAAGATTTTGCGTGGAGTCATGAAGATATGCCTGGGATAAATACAGCCTTCTTGTGCCAAGATCTGAATGCTAATAAGGAGATCAAGCCAGTAAAACAATGAAGAATGGTATTTGGCCCAGAGAAGAACCAAGCTATCCAGGAGGAAGTCGAGAAACTGCAAAAGGCCTCTTTTATTGAGGATGTCAAATATCCTGATTGGTTGGCTAATGTGGCGATAGTAAAAAAGAAGAAGAATAAATAGAGGATGTGCATAGATTTCACCGACCTCAACAAAGCTTGCCCAAAAGATCATTTTTCGTTGCCCCGAATTGATAAGCTGGTGGATGCTACTTCGGGGCATGAATTGTTGAGTTTCATGGACGCTTATTCCGACGATAACCAAATTAAGATGAAACCAGAAGACAGGGAGAGCACTTCTTTTATTACCCCAAGGGGTACATATTATTATAATGTTATGCCATTTGATATAAAAAATACAGGTGCAACATACCAGCGATTGATGAATAAGGTGTTCGTAGAATAAATCAGCAACAACATGGAGGTTTATGTAGATGATATGCTGACAAAGAGTAAGAAATCTACAGACCACATAGCTGATCTGAGCTAAAATTTTGATTAACTGGAGAAATATCAGATGAAGCCAAACCTGACTAAGTGTGTTTTTGCATACGAGAAGGCATGTTCCTCGGGTATATTGTGAATTCAGCGAGGCATTGAAGCAAATCCTGATAAGATCGAGGCTTTATTAGCACTGAAATCTCCAACTACTAAGAAGGAAATGAAAAGCCTTACGGGGCGTGTTGCAACTCTAAACAGGTTCATTTCCAGAGTGACGGATAAATGCCTCCCATTCTTCAAGGTGCTTAGAAAGACTTTTGAGTGGAATGATGAGTGTAAGCAGGCATTTCTAACTTTGAAGAAATACTTGGGGACGCCACCCCTGCTTTCAAGGCCGATGATGCGAGAAAGATTATACTTATATCTGGTTGTCTCTGAGAGCGCAGTCAGTTCAGCATTGATAAGAGTTGAAGATGGAGTATAAAAACCTGTGTTTTATATGAGCAAAGATTTTCGAGGAGCAAAGGTAAGATATCCCAGATTAGAGAAGCTAGCCTTGGCTTTGATAGAGGCAAGTAGGAGGATGAAAACTTATTTCCAGGCCCATACCATAATGATGTACACTGATATGTCACTCAGACAGGCTTTGCACAAGCCAAAAAAATTTGGAAGACTGATGTATTGGGCAGTCGAGCTAAGAGAGTATGATTTTGTTTATGAGCCAAGGACCTCACTCAAAGGGCAGGTGGTAGAAGATTTAATTGCGTAATTCACTTACCCAAATACTACCGACCAATAAGGGTCTAATGCAGAACAACCAGTGGATGTTAGGGAATCATCGGAGACTACCCCCGATCAACTCCTATCAGTAAATGTAATGAAAAGGACAAGCACCGAGCAGCAAAAACCATCAGAAAATAGCCCAGTGTTAGGAGATGATAAAAGGAAGTTCCAAACATTCCATCAGGGAACTTTATCAGACCAATAGTTTGATAATGGCATTCCCGTATGGAATTTGTATGTTGATGGCTCTTCGTGTGCCACAGGCAGCGGAGCCGATATAATTCTTCACAGCCCAGATGGATTGGATGTGGAATATGCATTGCGTTTCCAGGTCAAAGCTTCCAACAATGAAGATGAATATGAATCTATGATTGTGGGCCTCAGTTTAGCCAAAACACTGAATGTAGAGCAAGTTATTATGTTTAGTTATTCACAGTTAATCATAAATCAGATTCTTGGGTTGTATGCAGCGAAGGGAGACTTGATGTCAAGGTATCACTCCAAAATTATGGAGATTGTGTCCACTCTTACTGCGGTCCAATTGATCAGAATATCGAGATTAGAAAATACGAGAGTTGATGCACTAGCTCGGTTAGCCTCAGCTACTCACACTAAACTACGAAGAATGATTCCTATTAAGATTCTGGCAGACCGAAGTATAGATGAAGATTTAATAGTAAGATTCATCACCCTAGCAAGGGACCATTCTGGATGGACCCCATCAGGGCATATATTGAAGACGGAGTTGTACCAACTAACCAAATTACAGCCAATAGGCTGAAGTTTAAAGTTGCTCGATATGTACTGAATAATGGTGTTTTGTATAGAAGGGGTATTATAACAAGTCTACAGATATGTGTGCATCCTTCAGAAGTTAAAAATTTAATAGAAGAAATTCACGAAGTCTCTTGTGGAGCTTATGTAGCAGCTCGAATTCTCTTGCAGAGGATGATGATGCAGGGATACTATTGGCCATAGATGAGAGCTGACTGTACAGCTTACGTGAAGAAATGTGATAAGTGCCAACGTTTCTCTTCCATTTGAATAACTCCCTAGGAATTGTTAACACCCATCACTTCCCCTTAGCCATTTGTTATGTGGGGTATAGACTTGGTCGGGACTCTACCGACCACCAAAGGGAGATTCAAATATTTAGTAGTCGTTGTTGATTATTTCACCAAGTGGGTTGAGGCTGAGCCTCTCACTTACATGTCATATTAAAGGGTTTACTAGTTTATTTGGAAGAATATTATTTGCAGATATGGTCTGCCACATGCTTTCATTAATGATCATGGTACCCAATTTGATAATGAGGAGTTCGCTGCATATTGTCATCAATCTAATGTCCAGAAAATCCATTATGCACTAGGTCATCCCTAGAGCAATGGACAAACTAAAGTGACAAACAAAACTCTACTGAACGAGTTGAAGAAATAACTAGATGATGCAAAAGGAAATTGGATTAATGAGCTACATTATGTTTTATGGGCTTATCGCACAACACCCCGAACAGCAACTGGGGAATCTCCCTACATGCTAGCCTTTGGAAGTGAAGCAGTCATATCAGCTGAACTAGGATTAACCACACACAGGGTGCTTAATTTTAATTCTCCTGTAAGCGATTTGATGAGACGTTTAGACTTGGATATGCTCGAAGAAGTAAGAGAAGATGCGGCAATCAGGAACGCAACTTACCAACAACGATCTGCCTTGTTCTACAACATTAAGAGTCAAGAAATGTGATCTTAAAGAGGGAGATTATGTGCTCAAGAAAGTGATTCAGAAGCATAATAAGCTAGAGGTCAACTAGCATGGACCCTATCGGGTAACTACGATTGTTCAACCTGGGACCTACAAAATAGAAACCTTAGAAGGAAAAGAATTTAAAAATGCATGGAATACGGAGCACCTGCACAAATATTATCGGTAATACAGCTTCACATGTACCCCCATTTCTTTCAATATGAATAAAGATGATATTTTCTCCATATTCTTTTTGTTTAATTTTTTTCGGAGTACTCATGTTACACACTAAACCACTAACTACGGTTGGTCGACATATCAACAACCACCAACCACGGTTAGTCGGCATCAATAAATTTAACCAATAATGTTGGCATAACAATCATACAAGGCCAAGACTGTTTGATCATAGGTGACCTCAATGGGCATCCCAAACTAGGTAAGAAGATGGGTGGCCTCACGGGGCATCCACTGTCTAGGCACCAATGTAATCCTGAAAAGATTACTACAACTAAGAAGGATCATGGGATGAAAATCATTCCATTGCTTAGGCAATTATGGGTGACAAGTCACTACAACTAGGCAGCAAGTGGGGCAAGCTCCATTGTCTAGGCAATTAAAACAAAATAGGACAAATTGTCCCTCTATAGATATATATATGCATTCATCAACAAACAATATGTTATAAGAAAAACATCTTAAAAACTATTTCCAAGGAAAGAAAAGTGCACAAAGATGAAATTTTTCTTCATTAAATACAGGAAAGCAAATTACAAAAGATGAAGTTTTCATCATTCAATACAAATTTTCTATTTTGTTGCCCTTTTTCCCTCTGATTTTGATATAGGTTCCATTCCAGCCGGAGGGTCATCTAAAGCTTAAGGAGAATTGATGAAGTTCATATCTCGTAGCATCCTAGTATTGCTCGAACTTGGCCGCTCAAACAGATGAGGGGGTCGGGATATCTCATAATCTTCATGAAGATTGTAATCACCAAGGTACTTAGAGATCAAACATCTGGAATCCAACTAACATCTAAGTTGAAAGGAAGTACTGGTATATCAATAATGCCATGTTCATACCAATCCCACAGGGAATTTCATTTCTCAAGACGCATCACACCAAGAGCGTTCAACCACCCTTGCTTATACCCCTCATTGTTTGATTGCTTCAACCTGGTGTCAAGGTGGCATAAGGCTTCATTATATCCTTCCATCCAGAATTCTCATGGCTGTTTGTGGAATTGATATGTCAATCTCTCAACATTTTGATGGAGTTTCTTCACAAAATTCTCTTTACTCTCCAAGGCAGAACTTTGCTTGGAAATTTAATCGGTAAGACTTTGGATTTTTCTAGACATCTCAACCGAGGCTTGTTTTTTTGCCGTCAGTTGAACGACTTGATTTTCTAAAGCTACTTGGGTCCTCGTCTCTTCAATATTAATCCGACCAACTTTTTCTCGGCCATGAATAGAAGGCCTTGCTCTGCCACGAGTGGACGATGTAGGTTCGGCTCTTTTCAAAGCCTCTAATTCTTCTCTCAAAGAAGCATTTTCTGTTTCCAAAAAGGAAATGCCCTCATCATTGATTGGGATCGGAGCTCCAGAGGAAGAGGCAGACTTTGGTTTTTTCAATTCTTCTCTCAGAGAAATATTTTCCTCGTCAAGAAGCTTGGCAATGTGCCTGTGTTCTTCGACTTCAAGTTTCAACACACTTTCACTCATCTTATGGGCTGAGAGGAATTTGTCGTAACCCCGATCAACACTCAACTGTTGGTATTTTTTTCTCATAACCTTCATGCAGAAGAGTGGTGGTTTCTTTGTACTGAATTTGGAGTTCTTCGATCACTCCTTGATGATCTTCCATCATTTCATAGTACGCTACGTTGTTCACCATAGCTCGACCAAGCAGACATTTTAAGTATTGATAAGCATCAATTGCTCGTTCTGAGGCATCAAATCTAACAATATTAACTATTTGTGCTTCAGTAAAGTCTATATGACCAGCTATAAAGTAATCATTACATTTCTTCATAAACTCTGTATCATGAGCTGACAAGAGTGCCATCATGGCAATAAACTAGCAAGGCAAACAAGAATCAATCAACTACAGTGCAACTACATGTTAAGGAAGTAAAGTAAAAGACAGATAATAAATAACAAAGTCCTTTTTATTGATCAAAGTGAGAAGCAAGTACAACCAAAGATACAATAAAAAGGGAAAAGTAGAAGAACAATATAATTAAAAAGACAAAAAACTCTACACCTTTTCCTTATGTCCTACAACATCATCAGCCAGTTTGGACGAAGGAGTTGGTTGCTCGGAGGTCAGTTGGCGTTGCTCGGTAGAAGTTATTGCCTGCTGAATGTGCTCGGAGAGTTGAGGAATGGTAGCAGTAGGTACTTGTTATACTATCACCATAGAAGACTCATCATATGTAGCTTCATCCTCTTATTCTTCATCAATAGTAGGAGGAGGGCCATGAGTGTATTTCTGAAACAATTCAGAATCATTTGTAACACTCAACTCTTTTAATGCTGCGACCTATCTGTCTCTGAAGTAATTCAAACTTGCTTACTCCATCTGAAAAGTAATAGCAGTTAAGGCTTTGTTCCATCCTTTGTCCCAACTAGAGCTAAAGGACTTCTTCACAATAGCTTTTCTCTTCACCTTCTCAGAAGAAGTATATCCCTCAGCAAGCTTCACCTTCTCCTCTATATATTTCTTACACTGTCCAGCCTCTTCAAGCTTGCCATCAGCTTCTTCCTTACTGGAAATGGCAACCTTTAATTTTTTTCCTCGAACTCCTTGGAGACATTTACTACTTGATCTCGAGCTCTATTGGCTTGTTGATGAGATGTCTCTACAGATAGAAGTTTCTTCTCCCAAACAGCTTTATCTTCCTCATACTTTTGCCGAGAGTCCTTCAAAGATTGTGATAACCTAGCAAAAGCCTCTTCCACCCAACTGGAGGAAGTTGAAGTCTTAATAGCCTCATCGTTCTCCGGGATACTATTAAAACACGTCATAAACTGCAAAAGAAAAAAATCTCGGATCAGAATATGAACACGATACATGGAGATGAAATAGTAAGGATGATGATACTTACTGACACAATATGTTGGGAGGCTAAGTTGGTGACCTTCTGCCGAGAAAAGGAACCCTTAGCAGCTTGATATTCAGGAATGGTCCAAGACTTTATCAAACCTTTGGCCAAGCTCAGAGTAATGGGAGCTGGATTATTAGCTCTCAAAGAAGGATCCTCAACAGTATAAGGTTGAGCAGTAATTTCTATAGGTCTTTCTGATGGACCTATCCTCAATCTCCTTAAAGGAGCACCTTCAATCAAAGGTGCTGCCTCTTCTTGTGTAATAGCAACACCTTTAATCAAAGGTGCTGCCTCTTTTGGGACAACAAGTGGCTTTTTTCCTCCTTGATAGTTGGTATTTTTCCCTTAGATGGAGCCATATCCATTTTCTTCGTCCCTTCAGCTAGGACATCCCCTTTACTCTTTTTTCCCCATTAATGCTAGGAGCATCTTTGGCAAAGAATTCAAGCATTCTCCTCTTCCTCGTCATCAAATCAGCAATAGAGGTACCCAAATCAGAAGAAGATTCTTCTACGCTGGCTCGAGATGATGGAATTTGATCAAGATCAATTATCACAGGAGGGGCAAGAGGACGAGCAATAAAAGAGGAAGTAGTGTGCTTATATCTCAGCAAATAAGAAGCAGCTCTAACGTGCTCCCCAACAACTGATTGATGCAAACCCCAGATGAGTTTCAAATCTTTTATATTAATGTCACTCTCTTTTGGGGGCTTTCTTTTGTTATCAACTGCAAAAAGTAAAATAAATATCAGTGATGCATTTCATCAAATATAAACAGAGCTAAATCAAAAAATTAAAAATAACCTATCCCATTTCCATAAAGTGGACTTCCGGGACCTTGGTAAATATCATTTCCTTTTAATAGAGGGTGTTGTCAATTTTTCATCACTAATCCATGATCAAAATAGTCCCTATTAGCATCGGGAAGATTGACCACTAAAGATCTATTGGAAAACCTAGTTTTTAAATAAAATGTGGTATCACTGGTAACCTATTTATAACAAAATATAATCTCAGGGATCCCTAAATGAGTCCCATGAATATGGTTTCACCTATGTACTCCATTAACTACCCTCCATGTATTCGGAGCTCATCTTGTAGGAACAATATCAAAATATTGGCAAAACTCCAAACATAAGGAATTAGGCGGAAAAGAAAAGACACACTCCACTACAAAAAGGGAGGGAAACCAGTGTCCCTCAGCCAGAGAAAATAAATCATAAAGATAATGAGGTTCTTCTAGAATAACCCAAAAGGGAATTGCAAAATCATCTCGGAACTTATCCAACGATTCAATAAAATAAACCATGGTGGCTAAAGTAAAGAAAGAAAAAGTTCTTACAGAGGGATTGAGAAATCTACTAAGGTGGATGACAGAAAGAACGACAGTAGAAGGATAAAATGAGAAGACAAAGAGTTTAGAAATCTGTAGGTAAAAAGTAGATGACGATCTGTATCTATCGCTTTTAAACGCCTTGCATCGGGAAGTAGGAAAAGAAATGATTACTAGAAAAGAAAATTGCGATTTCGGCGGTTAAATGATGAAAAAGACGCAAATATCCAAGCGTCTGTTGCAGATTCAAAATATTTACAAGTTTGTCATTTCGCGCTCAAATGACAATACTAAAGGGAAAATTCCTAAGTGTTGGAGATCTTTAATTAATCAAGACGTAAAAAGGTGCCCGAGCAACTTTTGGAGAAAATGTTCCACACTCTCATATCAAAACTCAACTATGAAACATTGGGGGCATCTGTTGATACAAAAAGTAGTCAGCTAACGTGGACCAATTATATGAAGACATGTGTCATCTTACGTGGCAAATGCTTATACACACCGAACAACTCGCAGCACCAAGCTACTCATCACCCCGAGCTAGTTAGCGTGCTGAGCAACTCAATATGTGGAGCATCTGGCCAAGAAGATCAAGCGATAATTGCACATTCAATGAACATCGGATTTAATGAACATTCTTATTGTACAGATTTATATGTCTATTAAATAATGGCATATTTTTTATTCATACTAACAGCCCCAAGGCTATAAATACATTGTAACGCCCTCCATAACAGGGTAATTGATCATTAGCAATTGTGATCAAGATAAGGCAAAGACATTCGGAAATACAAAACAGTGGACGTAGGCTATTTTCATAAGGCTTAACCACTTTAAAAGTCCTTTGTCTTACTTCTTACTTCATATTTATCTCTGATTGATTAATTAGATCCAACCTAGTTTTTTACATCAACAAATATTTATAACTTTTTATTTTCAACTCACACTCTAAAAGACATATCTAAACTAATTAAGAGTGATTAGAGATATATGAGCTTTAAAAGTCATATACCAACAGCACCCCACATAAAATCTATGGTGCTAGACTTCCATATATAAGTATATATATACCATTCACTCATAAATTATATATATACTAACGGCACCCCACATAAAATCTATGGTGCTGGCATACTCTGCTATCAAGTCCCCGTATCACACAAACTAAGGGAAATACTAGTTCAGAATCACTCTCGAACTGTATTAACACAAACACAAACAACATTGAGGCGAAGCATAGATTCCAAGTCTCTAAGAGGTCAGTACATACCCTCACGCCTCTTAGGACCGTCTGAACTATCGATTCGATAGCCTGTACCAAGGATGTCTATCTTCTAGGGTACGAGTCAATATCCCCCATAAAGGTCACATCGAGATAAGACTGTCCCAGCGCGGTAACCTCAGGGATAGCAAGTAGCGCGGGTACGATTTTTACACAGAAATAATATATATGCATAATCACACCGTCATATATAAATATGTATTCACATCCACATTATTAAATTAGGTACTCTCACGACCCAAAATTATCATTATCCGTTATTATACGTTTTACTCAATTATATCGTATAACGACCTCATTCTTCTTTATTCTCGTAATTAAGTCATTTTTAACTCACTTCTCGTCTCTCGAAGTATTTCCTTTATCCAAGTGCAATTTCAGTAGGCCCTCTCTTGCCTTCTAATCCAACTTATTAGATGTTCCGATTATTTAATCACCACACGTATGATTTCTTAAGTCTGAAAGTCTCCCCGTTTACCCTTTATTTCCATTCACATTAAAGTTCCACTTTATGGGATTCTCTTGACCCTACTGGTCCTCTTTATGTTCCATTATATTCTAGCAACCCTAACCAAGGTTTACTACGCATAAAATCGGATTAAGCTAACACGAGCAAAAATGTCATTTTCCCAGGAGGGTCGATCGATCGATGAAAGGGGTCGATCGATCGAACCTTCGATCGATCGATGCTCTGGGCTCGATCGATCGATCAAGCAGTTATGGCGAAACTGCAGAAAACCCAGCTACGGGATTCTCACCCCAAACTCCTCCAAATCATCATGTTACAGTCCCAAACTCCCAATCAATTATACTATCAGTGTTGTATACCCATTTAAATAATTTCCTACGTGACACATGCGAATTTTCCTCAAGAATCATGGGTTAAAAAGGGACAAATTCTACATAATTCTTATGAACCCTAATCTTTACTTTAACTTAATCTCTTTCATTCTTTTTCCAGATTTTCTATCTCTACTATCATGGAATTTCGTGGCTCATCCTCTATATGTGAAATGGGTTTTCAGAAATATGAAATTTAACATTATAACATGCAATCTGTGTCTCCAATTTATGTTTTTCTTCAAGAATACTAATCTAATCAACCTAAGACTAATATAAAAGGATGCATTAACTTGATAAAAGCAAGATAGATACTTGCCTGGAAAATTTTAGTTCTGATTTGCGGACGATTTTGGTGTGGTTGTGTTCCCCATCGCGCGATCTACGCGTTGGTGGTGACGGCGGTGCAATCGGAGGTGTTCTTGACCTAGAACTCCTTGGAGAGCTTCTCCTCTTCCTCTCCAATGGCCGTCATTTGTTTTTGTTTGTGTTAACCCTAGAAGGTAACATTTCCCATCTGATATAACCCTATAAAATTCGTGGGTTTAATTACCCAAAATTACGAAATGTCCAAAACGCCCTCCCGGGGTACTAATTAGGCCTAAAAACGCCCCGAGACCCAAACTAAACCCCCGGGTACACTTTTCTGACTATCTCGACCCTTCCAGACACTTTGGCGCACTCAAAACGACCATACGAGTAACTTATAATTTATTCACTTTTATAAATCAACGTTTAGTCCCGACACGACAAGGGCGTGTCCCGACTTAAATTTCTATAATTGCCATTTTATTCACACGTGACAATATTATAAAAATAAATCTCATATATTACTATACTCATCCAGTAATATTCAACAAATAACAGATTTCCAATAATTACTAACTCTCGTCACGCTAGTAAATATTTAAAACAGCATTCCGGATTAAAATTAAATTAATTTATCTCAATTAAATTTAATAAATCCCTAAATTTAAAAGCCATAAAAATACGGGGTATTACATTCTAAACCAATACAATTTCGTATGTAATCCTCTACATATGTTGAGATTTCCAGCATATACTTATTTCCTCTAAAGCATGTGATTTAAATTATCTAAATCATCAAATTCTTCCATAAAGCATGTATTTATCAATCCTATTCTAACATGGGAGAGATATTAACTGGAAAAGTAGCAAGATAGATACTTGCCTCACATATGAAGGTCTGATTCTCAGGTGTTGACGGGTATGGTTGCGTCCCTCATTTCCCAATCTATGCGTTGGTGGTGAAAGATGGCAACGGTGGAGTAGGTAGGGTGGTTCTCCCCTTTAGAGTATTCTCCCTTCCTTAGCCTCTCTGCAACTCTACTAATTCTAATCCTCGAAGACTCTAACTAGCATCAGATAGATCCCTTTAATTTTCGTCCATAATTAAGCCTTAAAAAAAGAAATTACCAAAATGCCCTCTCGGGTTACCGATTAGGCCAAAAAATGTCCCGAGACCCTAACTAAACCCCTGGGTACAATTGTTTTACTCTCTCGACCCTTCCGGACATGTTGGCGCACTCGAAATGACCATAAAGGGGACTTATAATTTATTGACTTTTATAATAATAATTTAGTCACGACACGACACACACGCGTCCTGACTTAATTTCCATAATTGTCATATTATTCACTCGTGATAATTTTAATAAATTCAATCTCATATATTACTTTACTCATCTAGTAATGTTTAACATAATTCTTACCAATAATTACTAACTCTCGTCACGCTAGTAAATATTCAATTTAAAATCTGGATTAATATTAAATTAATTATCCCAATTAAATTTAATTAATCCCATAATTAAAGGCCATAAAAATACGGGGTATTGCATACTTTTCCCCCAAAAATGGAATTTCATCCCGAAATTTGGAAAAGAAGGCCTACCTAGTAAAACAATTCTAAATACTTTATCAGTACTCAAAACTAACTTTAGGGTAAGGCGTTCAATTACTATAGCCCCCGCCTCATAATAAGCTTATTTAACACTCTCAACACTATCAGTTATAGAGTCACACCTTAATAATGGCACTCACATTGTGCTCCAATCCATCGCTATTCGAATAAGATGAGCCTATACATCATTGGCCCCCATTGTCTCAATATTATTGGGAGGCCACTCCTCACTACATATCAATTACTCGTATTTTTCCAAACAAAAAACTATCATTCTGAGAGAAACCATGCGAACATCTGACCACTCTTATCAGTTCTTCGAATCTCAATTTTCGACGATGTAACTCTTACGACATTCAAAAGTCACCTAAAACAGTCATGGTAATTCCACCATAGTCGTCAGAATCTAACTCGGCCGATCAAAAATTTTGATTATCCACTCACCTCTAAACAACTAGAGGGAGAATAGTTGAAGGTTTTCCACTCAAAATATCAATAAGCAGTTTGTCCACAATAAATAAGTACAAGTGTTTACACACTACATTACCATTAGGTAATATTTTCTCCCAATTATCGTAATATGCTTCACTTACTAACTACAATTGTTGCAGATATGAAATGTCCACAATGCGTCCAAAATTACACTCGTACCTCTCCACAAGTCGTTTATCACCTTTCGCCTACTCCTCGGGCTATAGGTTATGTAACCTGTTCAAAACAAAACGTCATCCCCACTGCTTCCTGAAATCCTGTACTGAAGTTGGGGTTCAATGATTCTCATTCTAGTTCAGGACAATACCGGGAAGGATCACTTACCGGCGCAATCCTTCTTTTCAAAGAAAGACTAGGGCATACTGTCTAATATTGAATACCACCCAAAGGAATAATAATTACTTTCTTTTAGGTCAACTTGTTCCACACATTCTAAGGAACTCGTGAACTTATCTTGAGGTTGTCACCCCATCCAAGAAAATTTACCAAATTACTCTCTTCCATAATAGGAATCGTAGGCTTGCTACAAAATTCTTTGGTTGATCCTTTGTTCCAACCGATTTCTATCTATGAGTGTTGCCCGCGGAGACTACTCACTATGTCCCACTTCAACATTGACTTCTACTTGTAAAGTCTCACATTAAGTGACACTTAATACTCCCTTTCTTTGCTTAGCGTATACCAAAAGTTTCGACCCGTGCACTTTTCTCCACGATGTGCAATCCTGGGCCTTTTAAACCTCACTAACATCAACATTCTTTGTACTTGAAGTCGCTCTCAATATTTGACTAGTTACAACTCCGCTCTGAGTGTTCTCCATAATAGTTCAATTTTACCCTTCTCAAGTAATACCCCTTTTTAAATGGATTCCACAGCCTTTCAGCCAAATTCGGGTGTGCTATTCAGATTGCAAACGTATATATGGATTATCGTCCTTCTCACACGATGATTAATCCACTTTACCATTTCCACTTCATTATATTAGTCCCTCAGGCATGTATTTCACACGTCTATTCCCACGTCCCTTTAACCCGGACGACCCAAACATCAGCTAACTGGGATGCCCACACACCCTATAAACTGTACATATTGGCATAAACATTCCATATGTATCGTCCATAGCACTCAATTTTTTGTTGTCCCTATATTCACGACGCAGCCATAACACTTGGGTATTCCCAATCACCCCTGAAATTAAAATTGTAAATCCTCCTTATCATCGTTCTACTCTTCAACTCGTGGTGATAAAACAAATCTTCCAATGCTTCCTTACCACACAATCGGCTCCACTGGCCTTAAATCATAATTTAACTTCCAACTTGCAGTTATAATTACCTACTCCTATAACGAGTGAGGTACCGGACTCATGGACTAATGACCAAACATCTCCCTACTTCCAACCTTACGTAAATTTCATGCGTGGGATGTCTCACAAAGAAAAATCCAAGAAAGGAACTCCCCCCCCCCCCCCCCGATACACTACTACCTAGCATTGTCGGTTATCGAAATCCGTTAGGCCATCCATCCATAACATGTACCCCTATATTCCGCCTTTTGACAGAAAAGTTATATCTCCTCCCACAATTGTACTGAAACAAAGAACTTCTCACCTATTACACTATCTTTAAGTATTGGTGGTAATCACATTCCATAAACCTCGTGTGTATACAATCGGGACTCTCAAAATCCTGCCCCCAAACATATGAATATAAGTCTTAATTTCCACCTCTTTAAAGCATAGATATAACAATGTTCTCTTCCTATTACCAAGTCCTAAGTGCTAAACATAATAATGAGTGAAATCTTTTCGCTCAACGATAAACCCAATATACACGGAAATATAACAACAAAGTCCCTACAAAACCCGGAATTAAACATTTGGATACCACTATACCCTTCTAAGTCTCTATAATATATAATATAAATGCGAGCCCGACCCTCTCACAGGTGAGGCTTCACCAGAACAAAATATCCCGCATTAGGGCAGCAACCCCCATAGCCTTGCAATCACTGCCCCTTATCGTTCTAACCATTACTTATGAAACTATAATCAGGATAATATCATACCCGTATAACGCATCACTAAGACGAGTAATCTCAATAAAGTATATAATAATATTGATACACCCATTCATCCTCCGCGGATAACACTAAGGATAATCCCGCTATACTAGAAAAATATTCACATAATAATAACATTATAGATATACGCACTAAACTCGTCTCACATGCGAATCTAGCAATAAATAAAATGTAGTGACTCGCTTGTGTCACATAAAACACGCCTCATCCTCCGAGGATAAAACTCATACTTCTACCTTGCCAATCGCCTTGACTGCTTAAATGATTTTAGGACGTAACATGCCTGTCCAATTCAAAATAAAAACTATTTTAATCATTTCTCTTTACTAGGCATCATATTCTTGTCCCCTTTACTCGCTTCGGGAAAAATTTAACGCATGTGGTTTCACTCTCCACAAATCACTTCTATGCATAATCCACTTACCACTGGTCATACTGACCATTTTAGGGTTGTTCTTCTCTCGAACTTTGGTAGGCTCGATTCCTGATGGCTACCCTCCTCGTTCCCTTAGCTTTATTGGCCCTAAGGAACACACTACTGACTTCGACAGCCCTTACTGAATTCACCATTACTTGGTAAGGATTCGACTACCCGAATCATTTAAGTAGGTCCCCTGATGGGTCTCCCCCTTGCGGCATTTCACTAACTGCCTTTCACCCAGTCTTACTCCCCGACTAAATTTTCTGATTCCTTTAGCTCCCTTCCCAAAGAAGCATTAACATCTCTATGAACAATGCGTGACCTTGCCATCATATGGCTCAACTATCCAGTAGAATTCTCTTCAAGTTTTGCCAACTTTTCTTACGAGTCGATTTCCCTCTCGAGATCCTCTTCTCCATTTGTGTCTACTTCTTCCGGCACGAGACTCGCTAAATAATTAAATTCATTTTCACACATGGACCTCTGTCCGGACCTCCTGTGATGAGTTCAAAAAAGTATTCACATCTTAACCTGAACATTTGATGAAGGAACTTGTGGTCAAATTGTACCTAAGATCCTTTTGTAGACATAACATTCCACTTCTAAAAGTGGTGGCTGACTCTCACCATTATAACTTTGTTCCGGCGAGCAAGAAAAATTTTACCCCAAATTTTTAGTTTCGGTTAGCCACACTCTGCCATATGCCCAAGACTTTGGATATATTTTGTTGGTTAACACGCAAAATTCCCTCATTTCTAGAACTTCTACTGATGGCTCTCCTCAATAGTTCGTTTGACTCTCTCTCCCAGTCCTACCACGTTAGGTGAGTCTGATTTGGCATCAATTTTGACTATAGCAGCACTTGGGAATCATCTGCTGCGCCCTAGCCATCGTTACAGTCCTAGCCTCTTGTGCCATAATAGGGTTGACCTCGATTATGGTCATCATCCTCGAATATACTCTACAACCTCATTTAAGTTCTACCTCCTGCTATCTGCCCAACGGCCCTTTCCTTCCATACTTCGTTGTTCGAACACGTTCGAACGCAAATAAGATTCACTAATATACATACGTTATAGCAGGAGAACATAATCTTACCATAGAAATCAACAATCCTAAACAAAAGGTCCTATATCAAAGAAAGCTGCACTGGAAGCATAATAAGCCGCACTGATCCTAAAGGCACTAGAACCTGATGCTCTAATACCACCTGTGACACCCCGCCTAATTAAATACCGGGTGATCAGTCCTTTATTAAATTAAAATCAAGGTGAAAGGTTGGTTCATTCTTAGCATCACTGTCGCAAAATAATTATTTCCAATTTAAACACCCTAAATAATTAAGCTAAGTGTCAAAACAATTTAAAGTCTTCATTTATATAATTCCGTTGTAAAAAAAATCTTTTTAAACATCAACAAATTTGAATAATACAAATGATAAAGATACCAATCATCCAACAAACCATGCCGACAAGATTATCAAATCCAAATAATTAACCACAAACCATAGATAGTTTGAGAGATAAAATAATCCCAAATGAAAATAGAGTACTGAAATGATAGAATTATGCTATCCCTATCAAGTCTAAGCAAGTCTGGAAATGGGAGACACATGCCCTAACTAAAAGATCTAAACAGAAGTCTGGGGAACCAAAGAAGGAAGCATCTACTGCAATGACCTGCAACTCCCACACAAGCTGTAGCACGTCCAGCCAAACGATTCTACACCTGATGCCCCTGTGGCTGAGCACCTGTAATATATATATATATATATATATATATATGAAAGAGAGAGAGAAAATAACAGAAAACGGGTCAGAGACCGAGTGTAAAATAGTTTTAAAAATAGTTTATCAAGTATTTAAAATGCTTACCGGCTAATATAAACACCATGTTAGTACGCGACACTCTCTTGAGGATTCTCCGCTCTCATCTAGTGTGCACGCCTACCGTACTACTAAATGCCTCATAAGTCTATCTAACTTATCTCCTAATGATTTTATTTCGAGAAGTCATAAGGCTATGATATTTAGTTTAGAGATCAATAACTTCATGATTACTTACTTTACTTAATATATCTCAGTACTGTTACAAAGTTCCCGAATACTTACTATACAATTTGGAGCATTTATTCAATACTTAACTACTTATACGCACAGTATAAGATTTCCATATATAAGTATATATATTAATAACTCATATAATATATATACTATCGGCACCCCACATAAAATCTATGGTGCTGCCATACTCTGCTATCAAGTCCCCGTATCACTCGTACTAACGAAAATACTAGTTCGGAATCACTCTCAAACTGTATTAACACAATACACACAAAATGGGGGCGAAGCATAGTTACAAGTCAGTAAGAGGTCAGCAGATACCCCTCACGTCTCTTAGGACCGTCTGACTATCATTCTCAGATAGCCTGTACTAAGGAATCCTATGTTCTAAGGTACAAGTCAATATCCCCCACAAAGGTCCCATCGAGATAAGATTGTACGGGTGCGGCAACCTCCGTGATAGCAAGTAGCGCGGGTATGATTATTCACAAATATAATATTTAGTATATGCACACAGTCACACGGCCATAAATATTCACATTTCCAATTGGGTTCACCCACGACCCATAATAACATTAATTAATCATACTTAATACATTTTACCCAATCTTTACGCATAAAGAACTTATCTCATTACTTCTTAATTATAATCATTTCATAATTACTTCTCGTCCCTCGAAGTATTCTCTCTTCCTAAAGATCAATTCAGTAGGTACACCCTCTCTAACATACTAGTGTAAGTCATTCACGAATCTCTCAATTCTGTAGTTAACGTACGCGCGATTTCCTATACGTCTCAAACCTCCTCGTTAACCTATGGTTGCATCCCATATAAAATTTCATTCAACAGTATTCTACTTACTGGTCCTCATCATGACCCATTATGCTCTTTAAATAATATTCAAGGGTTCCTAAGCATCATATCTGAATTAAAGAAAGAGAGGAAAAACATTCAATTTCCAAGAGGGATCGATCGATCGAGGAAAGGGGTCGATTGATCGATCAGTCGATCGATCGACATTCTTGGGTCGATCGATCGATCAAGTGGTTCTTGCCCAGAAACTGTTAATCCGACCTACGGGTTTCACCCAAAGAAAATTCTCCAAAACACCATTAATGATCCCCCAAACTCCCAAACAAGTTTACTACTGATTAAATACACCTATATACATGATTTCCTATGTGAAGCATGTACAAATTCATCAACGGTATCGAATTAAAGGGTTAATTCATCATAATTACCAAGAACCCTAGTTTCATTAAAAATTTCTAATCTTATAATTCATTTTCTAGAGTTCTCACTTCTAAACCAATACAATTTCATGGGTAATCCTCTACATATGTTGAGATTTCCAGCATATACTTATTTCCTCTAAAGCATGTGATTTAAATTATCTAAATCATAAATTCTTCCATAAAGCATGTATTTATCAATCCAATTCTAACATGGGAGAGATATTAACTAGAAAAGTAGAATGACAGATACTTGCCTCAGATATGAAGGTTTAATTCTCATGTGTTGACGGGTATGGTTGCATCCCTCATTTCCCGATCTACGCGTTGGTGGTGAAAGATGGCAACGGTAGAGTAGTTAGGGTGGTTCTCCCCTTTAGAGTCTTCTCCCTTCTCCCTTCTCCCTTCCTTAGCCTCTCTGCAACTCTACCAATTCTAATCCTCGAAGACTCTAACTCCCATCAGATATATCCCTTTAATTTTCTTCCATAATTATGCCTTAAAAAAAGAAATTACCAAAATGCCCTCCCTGGTTATCGGTTAGGTCTAAAAATGTCCCGAGACCCTAACTAAACCCCTGGGTACACTTTTCTTACTATCTTGACCTTTTCGGATATGTTGGTGCACTCGAAATGACCATACAGGCGACTTATAATTTACTCACTTTTATAATAATAATTTAGTCCCTACACGACACACGCGCGTCCCGACTTAATTTTCATAAATGTCATATTATTCACTCGTGACAATTTTAAAAAATTCAATCTCATATATTACTTTACTCATCTAGTAATGTTCAACATAATTCTTACCAATAATTACTAACTCTCATCACACTAGTAAATATTCAATTTAAAATCCGGATTAATATTAAATTAATTTATCCCAATTAAATTTAATTAATCCCATAATTAAAGGCCATAAAAATACGGGGTATTACAATTATCCAGATAGTTCTGGAAAAATCTATACAACATAATTAAATAGCCGACAACTTTTGATCTCGTACTTCATGTAAATGACTCTGTTGGGGTGGATATCATTAATTATCCCTGGGGGTGGATCAAATATAATCAAATTTAATTTTAAATTATTATGCTTAAGATTTTTGAAATGTCGTGATTTTGTGATTAATTCCATACGCTTGGGAGAAAGGTTACACTAATAAGAGAAATTAATCACATAACAATTTAAAATACCGATGTAGATTATCTAATTTATTTTGAAACCTCTCTCATACTTACTATTTTGAAGCCAAGGGTATGTAACACCCCGTAAAATCCAATATAGGTTGATCAGACCTAAATTAAATTATATGATAGTCGTAACAATTGAATATCATTCTAAGCATGCATGAAATGAAACATAACTAAAACTAATAATGATAAAGATATAAAAGAATGAACAAGTAACTCTGATACCATACGTAATGACTACTATCCCCAAACCCATACAAGTATAAGTATCCAAAAAAATAAAATATACCATATACACGCCACCACTTATGTATCGTACCGAAACTATCTCAAATGGAGGATCAAAATAAACCATATACACGCATAAAATATACCATATACACTCCACGACTTATGTATCATACCGAAACTATCTCAAATGGAGGATCAAAATAAATCGGCACGCAGGCTGTGATACCTACACCCTAAGGAACAATGAGAGGATGCTGGTAGAGAAACTGATCAAAGTTGGGATAGAATGGACGATCTAGATCTAGAAAATGTTAAAATCCAAAACGTTAAGTCTAAGAAGAAGAAAAGTATAGCTGTAATTGAAATAAACCATAACTATGCACATGCGTATTTTGAAGTCTTTTAGATTTATCCCACCCAACAATCCTAACATCACAAGTAGCTAATTTCCCATCCCATTTGAACCCATGTTCAAGACTTATTATTCACAATTAAGAATATCCAAATGGATTCTAAATATCATGACACTAATCATAATCAAGTATATAAAGAAATTAAGATAATCTTAAAGTCTAAGAATCAAATAAGTAAGCTAAGAAATGAAGTCCTATCCCTATTTCCCTCGGGGGATTATCTCGCTCGTATTAAGTGGTATTAGGTAGTCCCGAACCTAAGCCTCATCACGATAAGGGGAAAATCACCACGTCTAACCGTCAAGAATATATCCCACCATACCCAAGACCATTTGAAGGAAATATCCCCGTAATCCATCTCGAATGTGGGTATTATACATGTGACCTAGGGGTAAAAAATGAATAAGGCATCTCATTTACTCACCGAGTCACCATTATCGTCCGCATTGAACGGTCCCGCATTATGGAATCCCCCCTTAGTACGTTCTCCATGAGTACTCAAACATAATATGCATTATACAAAATAACACTACAAATAATATCCATCACAATTTTCTCCTTTAAATCTCCATTTAGAAATATTTACTATAATTCAATATAAATGCAAAGGGTAATCCCTCCATTATCTCAAAATTTAGATCACAATAATTATAACATAAACTAAGGCATATAATTGTATTTAGGGCACTGATTATCCCAAAACAAACCACCAAATCAAAAATTTGAAAGTAGTAGGAGAAATTGCTTAGAAATCAGAAGCATTGATCGATCGACTAAATCCCGCAATCGATCGTTCGCTCAGTTATTTTAAAAATTACCCCTTATATGTTTTGTCTTCTCCAATTCATCAATTCCTAAACTAAGACTCCTTTAATGATCTAAAAACCTTAATATAAGTTTAAGATATAATATATACATTAAATCCACATGTAAAACATAATAAAAAATAATTGCATCATCAAAATCCTAGTTTTAACCCTAGATTTAACTAAATCCCCAATTACCACACTAAAGAACCCTAAAAACTTAATTATCTTCAAATGATTCAAGATTCCAATGTATAATTACATCTAAATGGGGGGGGGGGGGGGTATTGTTATCATAATTAAACAAGTTCTATTCAGACAATAATGTGTTTTAAGCCAGATTCATGTGAGTTTGGGATCAAATCAAGAAATTTGTACTAATTAATAATTAATCATCTTAATTATGAAATTATAGTACTAAACAAGATTTAAATCATTTTAATTCTATATTCATGACAATATGCAGAATCTAAATCAATAAACAATCTTATTATGATTCTAATAAATTTGTGTTGAAGTATTTTGTTGAAAAAGCCTCCAAAATCCTCCAAGTTTCCTTCTACTCTAACCCTATTTCTCTCTCTACAAATGGGTCTCTCTAAGATGATGATTGTGGTAAATCGAAGGCTCTTATGTCTTATTAGGATTTTATTCTTCTGAACTAAACTTGGGCCTCCCACATACATGGGTCTTGTCCAACTACCTCTATTAAATTGCCTTAGAACCCAACTAAACCATATATTCCACCAATTGGGCCTGATTTCATTAATTCTTATAAAAATCACATTTCATTAATATAACTTTAAAAATTAACCTTTAAAATATTCTGAATCTTTTAATTTCTTGATTCCAATAATTTTAACTCGAATACAACTTTATTATAATTACATTAAAAACATTTTTTAATGTTTTGCCGTGTCTTAATTTCAATAAATACATACATACACACATATATATATATATATATATATATATATATATATATATATATATATATATATATATTATGACATCACATATCACCCAAGCACGCAATATATTATATATATTTTAAAAATACGGAGTATTACATTCCTCCTTCTTATTCAAGGAATTTCGTCCTCGATATTCGAACACACCTAACTAGATAAACTCTAAATTATCTTGTATGCATGCCTTTTTTTTCTCACTCTCACATGAATTTGGTCTCTGATGATGCAAAAAATCATACCTAATGCATTCTCAACCATCTGTAAAAGCATAAATAAGTAGATAGAGAGAAATAGAGCACGAGATGTATAGTGGTTCGGCAATAAAATGAGTTACGTCAACTTTTGGTGCCTTACTCTCATTTTATGCAATCATTAATGCAAGATTCGGGTGCCATTAGAGGCATACAAGACAGGGAGAGACAGCTGAATACATATAAAATGTAACCCAGTGTATTGCGGGATGCAACTTATAGAGTAAGTCTATAGCGGGCTGCGGACTGTAAAGGCCCAGGTGGTCTGGGAGTTTCTAGAGAGAGTGTGTGTGTAGAGGTTTGGGCAGGGCTTCGCTACCAAATCTTGTCCTGCTAATTATAGGGTGAACACTTTTATTTATAAATGTCATAAGTAGGGGTCATGTGCATGAGGAACATGGCATATGGATAAGTTATGTAAGTGGGTAATCCTTCTAGAAGGTGGACAGCTGGCAAGTGCTTACTGATGTTTCTAAGTATGCAGCAGGGTATATGTTGCTAAAGAGGTATGTGGTTGTGGCCTACTAAGGATGCAACCGTGGCCTCATTATATGCTATAAGTAAAGGGACTGTCGCATCCTGTCTGAGCCCTAAACATCGGCTATGTACTTAATCCTTCCGTGACATATGTACCAGTATTGGACATATCAATAAGCCTCACTACCAAGAGGCCACGAGTTAGTACTGTGACTGTATTCTATGCTCATATGTCGCAGTGTAACTGCAGATGGTCTCATTATTTCATTATTTGTGTAAGGACATAATTTTATAAATGTCCGGGAGAGAATCTAGTAATTTTTTGTTTGTCCTAGATCATAGTATGTATGTCTGATACCGCTACATTCGGCAAGTCAACACGATCATCCACGACGACCTTGATCCGAATCCATGCATCCGTCATCTTCACACGTGCATCATGCTTCATGCAACGTTCTGCTCAACCGGTCCCACTACTCCACTACGAGGTATTGGTAAAATGTCTTATTGTAGTTGTTTATATTTGCATATATATTTGGAAAAAATTTCAGAAAATAATTTTTGAAGTCTGAAATATTTTTTATCAAAAGCAGAATTTTTTCTAAGTGTAGAAGCGGAGTGCCTCAATCGACGAGCTCATTCAAACGAGTCAGCATTGTCGTTCGAGCGAGATAAGCATCTCGCGCGAAGTCGTTCTAACGACACATGTCCCTCGTTCGAGCGCCGCCGCCGCCGCGATTTTTGTATAAATACTAGTGTACCTTCTACATGTTTTCCCAAGTCTTTTACGTACCAGTTTCTGTGTTTTCACAGCCCAGAAAATAGACTTCACCTTTTTAAGGTTTATACCTTTTTGATTCACAAATCCATTCCCATATATTTGTGTGAATCCTTAAACCTTCAAGAGGATCGTTTTTACTCATCTGGAGTATCTTATGGAGAAGTCGTCTCTCTTCTTCGTTGTTTCCCTCCTGGAAAGGGAAAGTTCCACCCGACGAATTTATGGAGAAGTCGTTCTCTTCTTCATTGCTGACTACCTGGAGTTCTTGCGAGAGATTCTAGTTGAGACATCAAAACTGACGCTTAAGGGTATTTCGTATGTCGTTCTTATTTTCATTGTAATCCGTGTAACCGTTTTTACAAATTACAGTGAAAATAAAAAAAAAAAGTTTTGCCCTTTTGGGGGATTTTTCCTGAAATTGTTTATTTGTGTCGCATGCTTTATTTATTTATGGGTTGACACACGCACACACATTTTTTCAAATTGGTATCAGAGCGGGTTACGCTAATTTATCGCGTGATCTTGATTTTTCAAGGATTTATTTTTTGATAAAATTTGACTTCTCACATCATCAAATTGGTATCAGAGCCTGTTGCACTAAGTTATTGTGTTTTGATCCTGATTTTTTACAAAAATGGCTTTTGATGGTTTTGATGATCTTCGATGTCAAATTTCTGAAAAAGTTAATTGGAAAATTCACACGAACTCTTGTTTTAAATCTTCTATTGAAAACGAATCTGAGAGGTGTCCTTTTTGTGAGGGTGTTGGTCACACGTTAGATGAGTGTACCACAAATTTAAAGAAGAAATTGAATAATCTAGTTTCTCATGTTTCTACCCTTAGTGATAGTGATTCTGAAGAATAAGTATTTTATGCTTCTAGGCGAGAGCTTCCCATCCGTGTGACTAGTGATGAGAGTTAGGGTGAAAATAGTGAGGAGGAAGAAGAATAATTGAGTGAGTTGCAAGTTGCCTACAATAATTTTTAGTTTGAATCTTTAAAGATAAAAAGGAAAACTTGAAACTTAAAGCTGAATTAAATAAACGTGCTTTAGATAATGATAATATTGATGCGTTGATTAAGGATCTTAGGGCACGTGAGGAGATGCTTAAAGAGAAATTTGGATATGTTGAGGGTGAGAGAGATAGTCTTCGAGGTGTGATGGAAGTTATGAAAAAGGAACTTTTAGAGTTTGAAGACTCTAGACGTTTGCTTGAATCTAGGATAGGTGAACTTGAGGTGAAATTGAAAGATTTAAGTAAAGTGAAATTTGATTTGGAGTCTAGGTCTGAAAAACTTTATAAGATTTTAGGCACCGTCGAGATCAAAAAGGATAGGGGTGGGATTGGTCTTGAAAAATATGTTGCACCCATTCCCACACGTGTGAGAGAGCCTCCTAGGATTGTTAAGAAAGAGGCTCCTATGTTTGTTAAGAAAGATCCCCCTAGGAACATCGTGAAAGAACCTCCTAAGATCATTAGGAGAGACCCACCTAGGCAAATTCGGAGAGAGCAATCGAGAAATTTGAGGAGAGGGACACCTTTAGGTAACACACACCGCCCGATTTACACTTGCACGCATTGCGGTAGGCAAGGTCATCTTAGGCGCTTTTATTACAAGCTTTTAAATGGACCTAGGAAGGTTAATAAAAGAATAAATTCGATTCCCAAAACCCCCACACTCCGTTACACATCAATTTGGGTTAGAAAATCTGATATAGAGGCCTATGGTTTATTTGTCCACAATTCCCGTTTGCTTGCACGTGATTCACCCCATGTGAAATCTTTTTGTTGATTGTGTTGGATGTTTGTCATACACTAGTTTTGGTTTCATGATATATATTTGCTAGTGTGATGACATGTACTTTTTGTATAAATTTTTGCTTTTGGAAAAATACAAAAAGATTTTATTTTGAAAATTTTTGAAAAACAT
The DNA here is from genome assembly GCA_949130495.1 of Sambucus nigra. Classification (NCBI taxonomy): domain Eukaryota; kingdom Viridiplantae; phylum Streptophyta; class Magnoliopsida; order Dipsacales; family Adoxaceae; genus Sambucus; species Sambucus nigra. Next base: position 173,900,428 of record OX422211.1, read on the forward strand.
AAAAAGATTTTATTTTAATAAATTTTTTGAAAAAACCAAGGTTCTAAAAAACGCGGGGCGTGGTCGAGGCGTGGAGGCCAAGCCTTAAGCCTTAGAAGCCTAGACGGGCCTTGGCGTAAAAAGGCGTGAAAAGGCGTTTAGGCCTTCTTAATATATTTTAATATTTTTAAACCATAACAAGGCTATTAAAATACTAAAATTGTACATATTATAAAAATATGTCCGAATATATGCAAATTAAAATACTATTGGATTATTTTGGATGAAATAATGGTCCGGTTAGTAAAAAACTTCTTTAAAAGGCGATATCGTTTCACTAAAGCATCGTTGTTTTTAGAAAAAAGTGCGCCTTAAGGGTTTTACCAAGAATAAGGCGTAAAAAACTTAAGGCGAGGCGTTTCTCCCAAGCCTTAAGCCTAGGCGTGCCTAGGCGGAGCCTAGGCGGGTTTTTTAGAACAGTGGAAAAAACTAAAAAGATTTTTGCATTTTGTTTGCACCGTTTATGGATTGAAACTTAGGATGACCGAGTCAAAATTTCATTCCATTTATCCATGTGACAATTTGATAGTGTTTTGAGACAATATATCATGTCATTCATGTGCTTTACAATGTTTGGAGTCAATGAGATGTAATTAGTTGTTACTTCCTACATGTTTGACTCATTTGTCCTTTACTGCACACGTGCACGGATTTGTTTGATTATTCTTCTTGTCTATCACATGTTGGTCGAGTGTTTTCATCTCAATCCTGTCCTTAAAATGAACCAAGTTCAATAATACGAGAGTAATAAAAGTAGTGCATGTGAAAACCATTTCCCGTGAGGAATTTGTTTAGTTTAAAAAATGATAAGTGAACACGGGAAATGGCTGCGAGTGAATAATAATCACGTCGTGAAAGCCACCGTTTGAAAAGAGCCCACATAAAAAAAATTAAGGCAATAAAAATATGAAATATGCCAAAATTTTGGGCCAATAGGTTTTCTCGAAGTTGAGAATTTAGTACCTCTTTAGATATAAAAAAAATTGCATTATTTTATATGTGGGAGTTTTGGATGGAAATTATTCAATGGGTTTGCACGTCCTTTGAAAAGTTCACGAAATGGCACTAAATAGTTTTGGACGTCATTGGTGTGGAAATCATTTAGACTTTGATTTGTTGATTTGATTAAGTCGATGTCATCTAAATTCAACAATTTTTACACCAAATGATATTTTTTTATGTTCATTCGTTAGGGGTACACATATGCATCGTGCACATATGATTGATTGAGTTTATTTACCTATCGAATGTGTTCACACCCATACACTCCATTTCCATGACTTTTTTGTTTTAGTTTAAATCCATGGTGTGATTTTTTGTATCTTATTTTTGTATGAAAATTTTGAAAAACCAAAAATAGTTTGTAAAAGTTTTTGGGACATACCTTTGCATGCGCATAGTTTCATCTATTTTTTCTATGCATTTTATCGTGATACTCCATGTTTTTATTTTTTCTTCTTATCTGTCTATTTGGGGACATCGTAAAAAGGGGGAGAAAGAATTATCATGTTATGGGGGAGTTTTTGCATTATGGGGGAGATTTGATTTATTAATGATGTACTCTTATATCATTTCAAACTCGATGCGTCACGAAGGTTTTTGCTTTTTCTCATGTGTGTAGGTACAAAGATTGATGATCATTATGTTGCACACCATTTCAGAAGAGATGAAGTTTTGAAGATGTTGAAGTTTAATTGACGACATGTCATTTCGTATTCTCAGTTTGAGGGTGTAATGGGGATATTATCTTGTATGTCATTTGATAGCATAATTCGGATTTTTATGTATGTACCGGCATAGACATAGGCGAAGATTTGTAAGGACATAATTTTATAAATGTTCGGGGTAGAATCTAAGAATTTTCTGGTTGTCCTAGATCATAGTATATATGTCTGATACCGCTACATTCGGACGTCAACACGATCATCTACAACGGCCTTGATCTGAATCCATGCATCCATCATCTTCACACGTGCATCATGCTTCATGCAACGTTCTGCTCAACCGTTCCCACTACTTCACTATGCATTATTGGTAAAATGTCTTATTGGAGTTGTTTATATTTGCATATATATATGGGAAATTTTTCAGAAAATAATTTTTGAAGTCTGAAATATTTTTTATCAAAATCAAATTTTTTTCTAAGTGTAGAAGCGGAGTGCCTCGATTGAGGATCTCGTTCAAACGAGTCAGCACTGTCGCTCGAGCGAGATAAGCATCTCGCGCGATGTCGTTTGAATGGCATGTGTCCTTCATTCGAGCGAGATGCCTATATCGTTCGAGCGCCACCGTCGCCTCGATTTTTGTATAAATACAAGTGCACCTTCTACACATTTTCCCAAGTCTTTTACGCACCAATTTCTGTGTGTTTCACAGCCCAGAAAATAGACTTCAATTTTTTAAGGTTTATACCTTTTTGATTCACAAATCCATTCCCCTATATTTGTGTGAATCCTTAAACCTTCAAGAGGATCATTTTTACTCATCTGGAGTATCTTGTGGAGAAGTCATCTCTCTTTTTCACTGCTGCCCTCCTCGAAAGGGAAAGTTCCAGACGACGAATTTATGGAGAAGCCATTCTCTTATTCATTGCTGACCACCTGGAGTTCTTGCGGGAGAATCCAACCGAGACATCGAAATCGATTCTTGAGGGTATTTCATATGTCGTTCTTATTTTCATTGTAATTCGTGTAACCGTTTTTACAAATTATAATGAAAATAAAAAAAAAGGTTTTTCCCCTTTGGGGGATTTTTTCTGAAATTGTTTATTTATGTCACATGCTTTATTTATTTATGGGTTGACACACGCACACACATTTTTTCAATTTATGATGCGAAGGGGTGCCATGGCCAACAACTTGTTACGTTTTAACTTCCAGCGGCCTCTTATATAAATGGGACAGGTTGTGGCCTCATTACCTTTTACACATCTTTGAGAGCATTAGCACCCTTGTGATTTTTGGCAGCTTTTTGTAACGGTCTAGCAGTGGTGATTCTTCTCTTTAATCGTCTAACATCCTATTTCCATGTACGTTTTTCTTTTCTTTTCCTGCCTAATTTCCTTATCCAATGTTCATTCCTACTTGATTTTTTATTTTCTCCAACCCATATCTGCTAGAACCCATAATAATTCTAAACCACTGTCTTTTTTGTCTTGTTAATCCTATACGAGCTCATTTTCTGTCTTGATAGGATTTAAAGGAACTTACATTTTACATAAGAATTCATGTTATCCATAACCTTTTTTTTGCTAAGATTGAGGTGAATGGATCAAAGCTAGGGTTTTATTATGTTTAAAATGACTGTTTTGTTTAGGTATCAGTTTAGGTTTTTGAGTTTTTTATGAAGTTGGGTTATTTGGATGTGTTTGGCATGCAAGTCTAAGTTGTTGGCGATTAAAAATAGTTGGATTTATTATGTAGGGAATTTTCTAGGTTTAGATTTTTTTTGCCTAGCCCCTATTTTGGATTGATTTTTTTGCCAAGAACACCCATAGGCTATTCTTGGTGTTCTTGGCCAAAACCCTAGGGTTTTAGGTGCTTGATCTTCAGAACCCAAGAAGTTAAATTGTTTACCTGTTCTCCCCCATGGCTGCATCTTGTTAGGTTTTTTAGACTAATTAGCTGTAGACTTTGCTTTAAACTTATTCTCTGCTGGAATATTGATTTCCTTCTTTTTCTTGTGGTTGTGGCCTTTACCTTGAGTTATAAATTTTTCACTTTTCCAATTTCTTCATTTATTGTCACAGCCTTGATAATTAGGCAGACTTCCATTTTTATTCTGATCATAATGGCTGTGTAGTCCTTATGCTTTACAGGTTTTTGCCACGGCCTTATGCATTGGAATACTTGGGAGTATTTGGAGGACTTTTGGAAGAGAAACTTTGGTGTTCCTTCTCCCGCGGTGCTTCATATAAAGCCTTTAAAGAACAATGGGGCCTGTAGGCTTAAGGACATCCCAAACTACATTCGAGTATATTCCGACTCCGTGGCGTGTTCTAACTATAGGTATTCTAGGAAGGATGTGGATGATCTCGATATGGAGGACGATACATGTTCAATCAATCCCCCCCCCCCCCCACACAAACTTAAATGTCGCAACAGTCACCCCAATGACTATTATTGCTACGGAGGCAAGAAACATTGAAGCTGGGACCACTCGCATAGCCAGGAGTCTGAAAGAGATCCTGTGTCACATCACCACCCTTGTATTATGACGAGAAGTGGATGACTGCCCTGGACGAGACCTGTGAGTTTCCAGAGGGGAAAATTTGTACACTTCCTTATGTGGAGAAAAGATGGTCATGCTCTATATTCCCAAATAACGGGGTCTGCTTCCCCTTTCTCTTAATTCTGTTAGGACTATGGCTACTTGTCATAGTGCCTGTTGGAAACATTTGAAGTGTTTTAAACTTGGTCTCAGCCCCCAGTGGCTGGAGGGTCATCCTTGCTACTCTGGTTATTTTGGGGGGGAGTACAAGAAGAATATCACAGTCACAGAGTTTTTTAATTTCTACAGGCTGAAGGAGAACACGGTTGAAACCCAGGTTACTTCTATATGGGTTCGCGAAGGGGGACAAATATCTGATGCGAGGGAGGCCTCCATTGTTAAAAACTGTAAGGACAAATTTTTATTTATTTCTAGGGAGAACGGGGATATTTACCCAGAAGAGGGAGAGAGAGATAGAGAGAGAGAGAGAGAGAGAAATTAGGTTTCCATGAAAATGGGCAGCCTACCCACAAAAGGTATTAAAATGTCGTGGCCTTCATTTCTTTCTTTAATTATTTTACCTGTAGCCTTTACTTTCATCTATGATAATATATGTGGTATGTACTAACTCCTTTGAGATGCAGCTTGTATAGGTCTCGCACCATCCATAATATAGAGGGAGAGTATTGAGGTTGCAATCTTCCTTGAGGAGGATAAGAAAAACTTTCCTGACATAGTGACTCTGCGATTTTTGTACAAATTCAAATACTACCCCGCACACCAGGCTCCAATGAAGGCTGGAGAAGGTTTTTTCCCTCATCTTAATTATTTATGTGGCATTAACTTTAATCTTGGAATATTAACATTTCTCCTCTTTCAAGTGGTGCCACAGAGGATATTAACAAGGATCTCCTAGACGCCCAACTCGATAAAATGGAAGCAGCCATTCAAGGCCTTAACTAAGACTTAAAGAAGAAGGGCGAGAAGAGGAAGAGGGAAGCTAAAGAGGATTCTACCCCTCAATATGATAAGGAGGAAGACCCTCTAAGTGTGAAGGAGGTAGCTCCTTCTAGTGATGTCATGACCACTGTGCGTAAGGCTGAGTTGCCTACTATAGACCCCCAACATGATGATAAAATTAGGGTCAAACTAGTTGTGATAGATTTACTGATTTTTCTAGGGGGATTTACATAAAGGCTTTATCTTCATTTAAGTTCCCAACACTAGGTACCCTTCATGGACTGTGGTTATCGTTAATGATAATCTAGCCACCCCCCAAAGTAAGGCAGCTAGGTGTATTGAGGGGAGTATGTAGCCTCGTTTGAGGCAACCAAATTGAAAAACCCCATTGGGATACAATAACAAATATTCTCCTAAGGATGAGGCAGGCTTGTGGGTTCCTCTGATATCGATTTCCTGGTAGAGGAGGACACAAAGGATCTAGAAGAATATTCTCAGCACAGTCTGTTGAGAGTAAGGATTCTTTCACTTACTTTCCTTCTGCAACCATTTTTGTATACTTTGTCTTATGCTAATTACTTCACTATTTTTCTGTCAGTCTTGGGAAGTTGCTATGACCCAAATGGTCAAGTACGAGAAAGTCTATACACAGCACCAGGCTGTGGAGTTCAGCCATCAATCCCAGCTGGAGGGTGCCAAATATGCATCATTTGAGGTTGCCAAGAAATATTTAGAGGCAGCCCTACAAGATTATAAAATGGATGCACACAAGAAAGTGGAGGCCATAGTTAAAGCTCAAGTTGAGGCTGAGAAAAACTTCACTGAGACTGCTAAATCCTTAAAAATTTATGAAGCCAAAGCACTGGAGGTAGAAAGTCAGGCTGCAACAATCTAAGGAAGGTTAGATATGGCAGAGGTAAGGAATCAACCTCTTATCACCAACCATGTCGCAGTTTTGAAGGCACTTTAAAATTAGCATACCGTAGATGATTTAAATAGGTATGAAGATCACTCCATGGATAAAAATAAAGAAGTTGGAGATACTGTTGGCTCATTAAAAACCTTAAGAGACTTCCACCTCATTAATAACGAATCCTACCTTTGAGACTACAAGGAGCTGAGGCATAGGGTAGCAAACAATTTTCCAGGGGCCAAGGATAAAATTTATGATTGGAGGTTCAATAACCCTGAGCACCTTGCCTATGTAGAACAGCTCAGGATGAACTAACCATGAAGCAGCATGAGGAGGCCTTGGAAGAAGACAAAGAAGAGACAGAGACTGTGGCTAATGATTATGAGGATGATAAAGATGAAGACATGAGTTATTTATATGTACCTTTTTATTTTCAAACTTTTTCTAACCTTGTACTTATTATTTCCATAACCTTAATGTAATTTTTTTAAACTACATGGGCTCTCCACGGTCGTTAACATTGTAATATATTTTTGTCATATTCAAACACTATAACTTTAATGATTTTGTTGATGGATATCTTTATATTTCTTTTCCCTTATTGCGGTCTCTAACTTGTTACTTTGTATGCTAGTTTGTATTGTACCTTTAGGCACTAGTTTGTGATGCAACTTAGATAATAGCTCCGTAGCCTCTAGGAATATGCTGCAGTAGATTGACTTTAGAAATAGACTACAGTAGTTTAGACTTAGGAGAAAAATTAGTTATAGCCTTAAGGTCAGAGCCATCTGTATCGAACTTGGGCTCTAGGTCTTCTGCCTCCTATTTTTTTTAGATGCTTTCAGTAATGGCTATTAAAATTGAAGTTGGGTGTTGAACTACCCTTCCGCGGAGCCAAGAATGGGATTAGTATACTTGTAAAGTTCCTTTTGCAGTGTTATTGAATTGTGGGGGTTCTTTGGGAACTGATTCCCTTGTTGTGGGCATCATGTTCATAGCTCACCCTCCTTATCTGGCTGTAGATTTTCCCTTAGAGTTGAGATCCTTTCTTTCGTTGGGGCATTTTTAAGCCTCCATAGGCTGGGTTCATTATAAAGCCACCCACAACTATATATGGGGCATTTTCATGCCTCCATAGGATGGGTTCATTATAAATCCACCACTGCTATATATGGGGAATTTTCAAGCCTCCCTAGGTTGGGTCATTATAAAGCCACCCACGACTATATATGGAATATTTTGAAACCTTCGTAGGTTGGGTTCATTATAAATCCACCCAAAGTTAATAGAACAAATATTATAAGCCCCTATGGTTAATAGAATGATTATTATGATCCCCCAATGCTAATAGAAGCATCATACATATTTAAAAACCATCACGATAAAAGGGTTGTTAAATATCATTTAAGACTGCCACGCCCTTTTCTTCTAACTACACCTTTTCCCATTTACTTCAATCTTCGGGATAATTGGTTGCTAGATTGTTTCCAAACCTGTTAAAATAAGAATATTTCGAAAGACTTTAGATGGGTAGAGTGAGAACTCAGAGATGACATGTTCATATATATATATATATATATATATATATATATATAGACACGTGACTATTCAAGAAACTGAAAACATATAAGACTGAGCTTAAAGTATTCTTTGTTTGTAAAACTTTATAAACAAAGATATTATTAGGCAAAGACAAGTATGCATCTGTCTCAGTTAGGGGATGAAACCCTAAGGAACTGCTGGATCATGCCATGCCTAAAGATCCTTTCAATATCATTCTTCAAGGTGAAACACTCATTTGTGGATTCGTTATGGTCTTGATGAAATTCACACCATTTGGTCATGTCTCTCTTATATGGTGGGGTTTTGAGCTTCTCTGTCCAACCGAGTAGTTTCTTGTCTTTGATACTCTCAAGAATATCTTTCAAACTAGAATTTAGCAATGTGAAGTTCTAATAGGGCCTTTATGCCTCTTATTTCTCCTACTTTCTCTTCCTCTTCAAAGTTCTGGCCGCATCCTTAACTTCTAGAGCTTTTGGATCTGTGGCCTTTTGCAAGAAAGTAAAGGCTGCAGACTCTAGCTTTATAAGCCTTTGCTTCAGGAGGTTAATCTGGCTCTGGAGTGAGGCTTAGTTGTCATACAGGTGGTTAATACAGCTCAATAAGTGGGCCACATATTCATTCTAGTGATGATCTGATCCAAAGATTCCTTCTACTGCATCTACTATGATAGTCCTTAGAAATATACTCTGAGATGAACTAAATCATGGTGAAAAACCAAGATACGTAAAGGAAAAAGAAAGTATGAACATAAGGATGCAACCTGTTTATCATCGGTTGTGGCATGTCTAAGAAAGAGTAGGGTATTGTGTCCTCTAAAGGCGATGAGGGTGAGGTTGCGGCCTCTAGGTCCAATAGGGATGCGGTCATGGCCTTTATGAAGGACTATTCACTAAAAGTGATTTAGGCATGCATGGTTTCACCGGATTGGACGACTTGTCGGGCTCTTTTCTCTTGGTGTAAAAGTAACTAAAAAGTTAGTAAAAAAAGGAATCATAACCTATGTTGGGCAGTTTATCGATCCTTAGGGCAGCTGCCCTGTTGAACTTTGTTCGCCGAATCATTGGTTTCTTAATGATTTGACCTTGTCTTTTGCAAGTTAACCCCCTTTACAAACCATAAAGCCCATGATGGGAGTTTTTCAATCATTTCATGGGATCTTCGGTCCAGAGCATCTCAATTTTAATATTTAAAAGTGAAAATGTACCAAAATTCAAAGATCTGGATAAACTGATGCAAAGAGGATGCGACCTATGGGCAGTCAGCATGCCAGGCTGCATCCAACAAGATGAAGTGGAGGGTTTTTTCAGAAATGGACCCAAAAAATTGGTTTCACCGATAAAAACATGACCAAAAAGGTCCTCTAAGAGCTAACCAAAGACATTATGTGCAAAATAGCACTAATTTGGTAGAAAAAATTGCAAAGTATAGGAAATAAAATGGTATGAGATACCAAAAAATAGAGAAAGATGAAGAAGGGTGCATCCCTAGTTACCCACCTTTATCAGGCCATTGACTACTGAGTTTTTCAACACAAACTGGTAGGGCAACATCATTGGGGTAAGAAAACTCATTCTAAGGCCAGAGAAAAAGTCTTAGAAAATAAAAATTCCCTTAGGGAGTTTATATGCAAGATATAGGTCTAATAACCGAAACCTCATCCATGGGATAATGACCCGAAGGTCTTCTTGGATGAAATAAGGTGTTATGGATCCGATTCGAGAGGGAACTTAGTAAAACACGTCGTATCCCATAGGCGAAGCCCAAATAATGATGCTAGAAATAATACTTCGGTCATTCTCAACCATCATATCAAGTGTAAAAGCATAAATGAGTACATAAAGAAAAATATAACACAAGATGTAGAGTGGTTTAACTAAAAAAATGAGCCTACGTCCACTTTTGGTGCCTTACTCACATTATATGCAATCACTTATATAATATTATTGCGCCATTTGAGGCGTATAAGAAAGGGAGAGAGGGATGAATACGTGAGAAATGTAGCCATGTGTATTTCGAGATATAGCCTATATAGCTAGTCTATAGAGGGCTGCGGACTGTTATGGCCTGGGCATTCTGGGAGCTTCTTGAGAAAGAGTGTGTGTGTAAGGGTTTAGGTAGGGCTTCACTACCAAATCTTTTCCTACTAATTATGAGGTGAACATTTCTATTTATAGAAGTAATAAGGAGGGGTCATGTTCATAGAGCATGTGATATGTGGATAACTGATATAAGTGGGGAATCCTTCTATAAGGTGGATAACTAATAAGTGCTTACGGACATAGAAAAGTATACAACATGGTATTGTTGCTGAAGAGGTACGTGGTCATGGCCTGTTAAGGATGCAATTATGGCCTCATTATATGCTGCAAGTAACGGGACTGTCACAACCTGTCTGAGCCCCAAGCAACGGTTATGTACTTGAGCCTTCCACGACATATGTACTAGTGTTAGGCATATCAGTCTCACCATGATGTTTCTACTAAACCCTCACTAAAGTGATAACCTTCGATCATTACCTCTGTTCTCTTGGGTCAATTATATGTTGGGGCCTCTCCTCATATTTGGCGTCCTACTACAACTTAAGACTATTGAGATCTATGTGTTCGTAGTCGTACTCATTCCTCAATATGGATACATGAAGAAAAACGGCAGGTAATGTATGAAATTTATCGGACAATACCAAATGATTCATATCGGGCCCACTCTCTCAATAATCATAAAGGACCTACATAATGGGAAGCCAACTTCACCTTTTATTCCAAATCTAACCACCCATTTGATCGGGAAGACTATCTACAATACTTGATTCCCCCACTTGGAATTTCAGTATATATTTTTTCTTACATTCTTAATCCTTTCGACCTTTATAAGAGACTTCTATAAGCGTTTCAGTGAGCGTGACCCTTCCTTAGGGGTTCCAACTAAGGTCCGACACAAACAATATATACTCCTCTGAGCTTTCCCAACAATTAGGTGAACGACCTACCCATCCATATTACGCCTCTTATGGTGCCATTCCAATCGTCTTCTTGTGTCTATTTTTTATTGGCGAACTTATCAAGCGTCACATGTACACCACAATTGTCCTTAAGGTCTAATACGCAAGCCTTGAGCATATCCTACAACACCTGATTCACCCGTTTCGTCTGGACATCCAACCGCGAGTGAAAAATAATGCTCAAACTCAACTGAATTCCTATCGCATATTGAAATGCCTTCCAAAACTAGGAGATAAAATTACTGACCCTTACCTGATACAATATCTAGTGGCACTCCATGTAGTCTCACTCTCTCGGCTATAAATAATTTTGTGTATTACTCTATAGAATAATCTGTCTTGATTGGTAAGGAATGGGCCACCTTCGCTAATCTACCAATAATAACCCAAGTAGAATCACGACCATGCTACGACCATGGTAACCCAAAAATAAAATCCATTGAGATGATTTACCATTTCCATTAAAGGACCTCCAAGGGTTATAACTATCCCCCCACCCCGATTATTGGTGCACTACCTTTACCAACTAAAAATTAGCACACCTCGGAACATCATCTACAATACCCTTGTTCATTTCTAGACCACCAATACGATGGCCTCATATCTAGGTACATCTCCCTGCCCTCTGAGATGAATAGTGAACTATGACTTGTGATACTCATCTAACACCGATTTCTTCACTTCTGGATCCTCGAGCACTATTTCCCATCCCTGGAATCATAAACCTCTTTCTGATCCAATCGAGAAGAAAATAACTCTTCCCACTTTTAGCTCATTTCCTTTCCTTGGCGAAAAGAATCACTCAAATGGGCTTGAGCTACCCTTGAAATAATGGTCAGGGAAACCATCACCATGACCATAAAACATCCGAAAAATCCGTCTCCCTCAGTAGACTCCACCTCTCGGCCCCAAAATCCACTAGGTCCACTCCATGTTTTGCCCACTATCATATAAGAATCTATCACATAACCTATTATATCCTATGGTTTCTCCTATCATAATATCGTGTTAGGATATATTCCTAACTAAACTAATATAACCGTTGAAACACCAACTTGACAGTAAAGGATTCCTTCCACCATGCCCTTGTGGAAAAGCATCGCATATATTAATGGCGATAAGGTGAGGTCAAATGATATTAGCCTTGCCCTACCTAAGCCTTCTAAGAGGAACTATCCATCGATTTCTAACTTCTAATTGATATCGCCTTTTTGGATACCCCTACTGTAAATATAATTAATGACACCTGATCTTTCACCTGAATCTCCAACTAAGCTTATGCTCTCTCCCAATTTACTTTTTGTTCGGTCCAGTAATATGAACAAGTTCTACTATTGATACCTTAACCTCCAAGGAGTTGTCACCCGTTCATGCCCTCAAAACTTACTAACTCATTGCTCTAAAACAGGAGAAATCAACCCAATTACCCCCAAATGGTCCCTTGTCCACCTTGGAACCCCTGATCCTTGTCACAATCAGATGGGTATACTCCCTTACCTCAAAATTTTTAATCATATCTAGAATATAAAGTGGACCATCAAAAAAGTGCCTTAGTTAATGCTACCTCTCGTAGTTTAGAGCCCACCTGAAAGAAAAAGAATTATCCTTAAAAAAGGTAAACCTCTCCTATCCTCAAATGAAAAAAGAACCCATTCCCAATACTATTTGCATACCCTCTCATGGAACCTTCAACACCGGGGCATAAACCTCTCCTAATTACATATTTATTGTACCGAACACCATTAATACACCACCTCCACCTCACTAAGGTATCATCGCCAATCATAATGAACACCATTACTACACCACCTCCTACTAATTACATATTTTGACCCTCTGATGACGTGTCTGCTCCATACTATGATAGAAATATGCCTTCTGGATATCCTCCTCTTGATCTCACCACTAATAATTACTCGAACACATTTTAATCACTACGAGGAAGAACTTTCCTCCACTGTTTTGACAGGTCATTAATGCGAAATAACAAACACTCTTTCGTATCTTGACCTTATCGTGTTCCTAGCGGTTCACACATCGCTTATTGACCCATCTCCCTTTTGGAGCTTACTCGAGGTAACGCCATTCCTAAATAATCAACCGATTAAAAAACTGTGGTGTATACTCCCACACACCTCTACTTTCCCCGATAAAGTCAATCCCACGAAATGCCATCGCATTGGGTTCAACTCTAGTGCCTCGCTCTAAGCAGAAACCAATTTCGTATATAGGTGATAACGCAGCATAAAATCTAAATATAATTAGAATTACCAGCTACTACCATTAATAACTTTAGGCAACTTTAATCCCCTTTGATGTAATTGTATCCATATATAAATTAGTGTGCCAAAAACTCTTTCGGAGCCTAAGCGCAACTACTCAAAGCAAATCTCGGCCCCAAAAATGACATTTAAAATCCTACCCCCGGTAGTCAATATAAGTGTACACCTATCTATACACGAAAGATCAATACTAATAAAATGATATCTCATCAAAATTCAACAAAGCAGATGAAAATTTAGTCGACCTAATACACTGTCGCGTCTTTATAATCATGACGTAAAGTAACCCTTACCCGTTAGGGTGTTCACATGTACATAAATCTTGGAGATAAGAATACATATCCCTCATAATCGTAGTAAACAGACACTACTAAAATAGAAATGACAAATCCTCAAGTGTCTAATCAAGACTCATATATGCGGTCCATGAACGTACCCATGACCATCACCTAAAGGTGCCCCAAAAGTCAGTCTCCTTTCAAGCATATGATAATTAGGTGTCCCCGTGCGCCATAACGTAACCTATTCCTCGAAATGAAAATATCGAAAAGGCGGACCCACATGCAGCCCTATTAACCTTACTTTTTTGGTCAGTTCTGCTAAAAAATAATTCCTTATTTACCCTGCTCTCATAGGTCGTGGCTTCACTAACCAATATTTTGTGGACCTACTGGATAAAACAAATCACATCGTCCACTTTTGGAAACCTCTTAGGGTCCAATCCTCCTATGCGGTTCCTTCTGATGGTGAGGTCCAATTTGGACGATTGCGTCGTTAATGATTCCTCGAGGTGTATTGATGGAACTATCTGCGAGTCGGAGAGTCCGGTTTGAGGGCTTAAGGTCCCCAAAACCTAATTGCTTATAGATTGAATAGGGGAGAATGTTGATACTTGCCCCTAAATCTATTAGCGCTCTCTTAATTCGATTCCCCTCCCCCCTGATTCACGAAATAGACGGTGTACCCGGATCTTTGAATTTGGGTGGAAGGTCACTTGATAGTATTGAGCTGACGTTCTGTGATAGGAACACATTTTTATTTACCTTTTTATTTCTCTTTACCATAAGTCACTCCCTAAGAAACTTAGCGTACGCAGGAATTTACTTTATGGTGTCGAGAAAAGGTAAATTAATCTTTACTTGCCTAAGAACGTCTAACACGTCTTCACGAGAGGAATCTTTGACATGAGATACTAACCGTTGGGGAAACGAAGTGATTGTGGGGGGTTTCACTATGACTTCGGGTTCACTAGTGTTCTCGTTATCACTCTCGTTCAAGGAGGCATCTTCGGCCTCTTTCGTGCCGGGAAAAACCTCCTTGCCTTTAGGTGTGTCGTGCGGGAAAGGTGATAAATCAACAACTTTCCCACTGCGTAGAGTGGTTATGGCTCAACAATTCGCTTGATTTGCATTAGAAATAGATCTTACACGAGTTGACCTTGGTGAGGTCCTTGGCCCTGGGCAGGAAACTTGCCCTTCTTTTGGATACTCAGCGAAGATCGCAACTTTGAGATGTTCGCGTTCATGTCAGTGAACATGCGATCATATCTAGCATTGGTTGCACTGTGGGAGTCAATAAACTGGTTTATTGTATCCTTGAGGTTCCTCCGCGGTGGAGTAATATATGGAGCTTGAGGGGGTGGTGCTTGCTGAAAATGAGGAGGGCGTGGAGATGGGACAACTTGTGAATGTGGGTTCATCGCAGCTTATGGATGTCCGTAGTTAAAACCAGGGTGGTTTCTCCACGGTTGTACGAGTTCCCATGCAGGGCGTTAAAATTTCCCTTGAACCCTCTTATAGCATCCACCTGCTCGATGTGCATAGCTTTGTAGGAGAAAATCGTCGAGCATTCCTTTGTGGAATGACCCGCCTCACAGATAGCACACACCTTTTCTTTCGCGACACGGCTGGATCCAGAGATATCTCTCAATCGACTATCAAGTAAATCTTTCATGTCTATCTGAAACCGATCAAATCGACGGTCTATTATGGCATTACTATCCAATTAGAATATACCGGATGCATTAGGCGTGGTCGATACTTGTCTAGGCCGGATTTGGGTATTAGGATCGAATGAGTCCCATGCTTGAGTAGTCTCTGTGACATACTTAAGATGGGCCTTAGCATAGCTGGAGTCTAATTCCCAAAAAGGTCTTTCACACATTGTTTGCACAAGTTAATTGGAAGCCACTGCCAACCCATTATAGAAGAAAGAGATCAAGTGGTGTTTTTCAAAACTATGATGGCGGCATGCTCTTACCAACTCTTGGAAGCGTTCCCAACACTTATCAAAAGGCTCATTATCTTGTTGTCGGAAGCCTTAGATTTGAGTCTTGACAGAGTTGGTCTTGTACAGTGGGTTGAATTGAGATAAATTTGGATTGCATATCCTTTCAGGAAATAACGGAGTTCGGTGGTAGAGACCATAGCCAGGTCTTAGCTTTATCCTTTAAGGAAAAAGGGAAAATCTTTAGGCGAACGACATCCTGTGTGCAAGCTTGGTCACTAAATGTGTCGCACGCCTCTTTGAACTCTCTTATGTGAAGGGATGGTTTCTCCGAATCCATGACATGGAAAGTAGGGAGAATCTGTATCATCCCAATACGGAAGTGGAACTGACCGGCATTATACGGAAGTAAAATGCAACCAGGGGTGACAGTTCGTTCAGGAAAGAGTAAGTCTTTCATGGGACGATAGGGTGGATTTCCCTCTCCAGTGTCGAAACTAGCGGCGTCGGGCATCGCTCTCTCTTCCAATGACTCGGAATACTCACTGGATGTCCTAGACGTGTGACTCAAGGATGGACTCGGGGTGTAACTACCAATAGAGTTCTCAGGAGTAGGAAGTGGAACCCAAAACTGTGGAACGCGAGGCGTGTGGGGACTGTCAGAATTATACTCAACAATAGGATTTTCGTGAATTCGGGTTGCAATATTTTGAGGAGTTTGAGTATGTTCAGTATTTTGCATTAAAGGCTTGTGATAGATGATTTTTTTAGATTTTTTTTTTTATTTTTTTTTTTAAATTTCTGGTCTTAGCTTTCGATTGACTCGATCTAACTTAAGTCTACCTAATTCCCCGGCAACGAAGCCAAAAACTTGACGCGACCACAAATATGTTCTAGTGTATGTGCTATTTAGGCTCAAGTGCAAGCCTGTCGCTCAAGTAATAATCCCGGTAAGTCGGGGTCGAATTCTCAGGGAAATAGGATGATGAAACCGTGAACAACGTTGGGAAGATGAAGGAATCTTGACTTAGACTCTAAAAGAAAAGAAAAAAAGGTGATTTAAAAGGGAAATTTACTATAATTAAATGCGTATTTAAATTAAGTACTGACTAAGCTATACATAAATGAAATGCAAAATAGCTAATTAACCTAAGAAGGATGGTAAGCTATTAACAAAATTAACTGCAAATGGGAACCAGAGGTTGGGTTATAATCCCCCTCACCCTAGTAATTCACCCTGTAGGATACTAGATTTTGGAATTAGAATTTATAAGGAACCCGGTCTTTATTAATCCTAAGCATTCCGTATATGAAGGATCGTAGCCCGCATCATACGAAATCAACACTACACCAAAATTGGCGATTGGTCACGGCCAAAATCCCTGACCAAAGCTGTGGGTCGCGGACTTGGGCCGTGACCATTTCGGGCGTGACCATTTTCGTGGGTCGCGGCCCATGTCCGTGACCAAAAATTGGTCACGGCTGAGAGGGGTCACGGAAGATGGTTGCTGACTTTGGCCGTGATCCATGTCGTGACGGGTCGCGGCCCTCATCAGTGACCCACAAACGTGAGAAATTGGCCGCGGCCAAAGTCCGCGACCCACAATCGTGACAAAAAAAAATTAAAAATGATCGTGGCCCTTATCCGTGACCCACAACCGTGACAAATTGGTCTCGGCCAAAGTCCGCGACTCATAACCATGACAAAAAAAAATTAAAAAATTGGTCGCGGTCCTTATCCCTCACCCACAACCGTGACAAATTGGTCGCGGCCAAAGTCCGCGACCCACAACCGTGATAAAAAAAAATTAAAAAAATGGTCGCGACCCAAGTCCGTGACCCACAACCGTGACGAAAAAAATGGTCGCGGACTTTGGCCGCGACCATTTTTATGCGTGATGAAAAAATAAAAATGGTCATGGACAAAGTCCATGACCATATTTAACTATAATTTTAAAAAAAATGTATTTTTTTTATCCTATCCTAAAATTGGGGGTCCTGTGAGTGCACCATCAGTTGCTACGTGTAACGTTTGACGCGTACGAGGTGTTACAAATATTTATTATTGGCAATATAATAAAAAAAAATCACAAATTGCGAATCGAGAACGTTGTTAATAAAAAAATATATATATAAACTTATAAATATTACACGGCTTAATAAATTACAGACCAAAAAAAATTGGGCAGAGTTTCCTCTATTTTCTTGACATTCCAAAACATATAAATGTAAAACCTACTTATTATAAAGCCCGCACCACCATAAAATTCAACAATCAAATTAGAAAAGCCTGCACGGCCATAAAACTAAACAATAAAAGCCCACACGGCTGTAACAAAAAAACAAAATCCTGAATGTCCACAACATATAAACAATCTTCATGTTGTAGACCATTGCCTCCTTCGTTTGTTCCGCGTGCAAAAATCCTACAAATGATAGGATACATAAAAAATAATATCAGTAACCAAGTAGTTTTACAAAAAATTTAATCAAGCTGAAAAATTGCATATATGAGTTAAATTTATCAGTAACCAAGTAGAAATATGCAAATTTTCGTCATATTCTCAAACCAGGAGACCCGCGGCTGCGGGGACAGTTCCTACAAGTTACATTGGTCCCGTGGGAGGTGTTGGTTCCACCCACGAGGCCGTTCGGGGGTTGTTTTGAGTTTTCACCCTCTAACGCCATGTTTTGCTTAAGTCTAAAAATATGAAAATTACCATCGTATTCTCAAATCGGGAGTCTCGCGGCTGCGCGGTCAGTTCCTACGAGTTACATTGGTCTCGTGGGAGGTGTTGCTGCCACCCACGGGGATGATCGGGGGTTGTTTCGAGTTTTCACCCACTAACGCCAAGTTTTTAAGCCTAAGTCTAAAAATATGCATATTATCCTCGTATTCTCAAACCGAAAGTCCCGCGACTGCGGGGTCAGTTCCTATGAGTTACATTGGTCCCATGGGAGGTGTTGGTGCCACCCACGGGGCCGTTAGAGGGCTGTTTTGAGTTTTCACCCTCTAACGCCATGTTTTTAAGCCTAAGTCTAGAAAATATGCAAATTATCGTCGTATTCTCAAACTGAGAGTCCCGCGGCTATGGGGTCAGTTCCTACGAGTTACAGTGGTTCCGTGGGAGGTATTGGTGCCACCCACAGGGCCGTTAGAGGGTTGTTTTGAGTTTTCACCCTCTAACGCCATGTTTTTAAGCCTAAATCTAAAAATATGCAAATTATCGTCGTATTCTCAAATCGGGAGTCCCGCGGCTGCGGGGTCAGTTCCTACGAGTTACATTGGTCCCGTGGGAAGTGCTGGTGCCACCCACGGGGCCGTTCCGGGGGTATTTCGAGTTTTCACCCTGTAACGCCATGTTTTGCTTAAGTCTAGAAATATGCAAATTACCATCATATTGTCAAACCGGGAGTCCCGTGACTGCGGGGTTAGTTCGTACGAGTTACGTTGGTCCCGTGGGAGGTGTTGGTGCCACCCACGGGGACGTTCGGGGGCTGTTTCGAGTTCTCACCCTCTAACGCCATATTTTTAAGCCTAAGTCTAGAATTATGCAAATTACCATCGTATTTTCAAACCGGGAGTCCCGCGGATACGCGGCTAGTTCCTACGAGTCACATTGGTCTCATGGGAGGTGATGGTGCCACCCACGGGGCCGTTTTGGGGGGCTGTTTGGAGTTTTTACCCTCTAACTAAATGTTTTTAAGCCTAAGTCTAGAAATATACAAATTATTGTCTTATTCTCAAACCGGGAGTCCCGCGGCTGCGGGGTCAGTTCGTACGAGTTACGTTGGTCCCGTGGGAGGTGTTGGTGCCACCCACGGGGACAGTCGAGGGTTGTTTCGAGTTCTCACTGTCTAACGCCATGTTTTTAAGCCTAAGTCTAGAAATATGCAAATTATCATCGTATTCTCAAACCGGGAGTCCTGCGGCTACGGGGTCAGTTCCTATGAGTTACATTGGTCCCGTGGGAGGTGTTGGTGCCACCCACGGGGCCGTTAGAGGGCTGTTTCGAGTTTTCACCCTCTAACGCCATGTTTTTAAGCCTAAGTCTAGAAATATACAAATTATCATCGAATTCTCAAACCGGGAGTCCCGCGGCTGCGAGATCAGTTCCTACGAGTTACATTGGTCCCAAGGGAGGTGTTGGTACCACCCACAGGGCCGTTAGAGGGCTATTTCGAGTTTTCACCCTCTAACGCCATGTTTTTAAGCCAAAGTCTAAAAATATGAAAATTATCATCGTATTCTGAAATCGGGAGTCCCATGGCTGCGGTGTCAGTTCCTACGACTTACATTGGTCCCGTGGGAGGTGTTGGTGCCACCCACGGGGCCGTTCGGGGGTTGTTTCGAGTTTTCACCCTCTAACGCTATGTTTTGCTTAAGTCTAAAAATATGCAAATTATCGTCATATTCTCAAACCAGGAGTCTCGCGACGGTGGGGTCAGTTCCTACGAGTTATATTGGTCCCCTGGGAGGTGTTGGTGACACCCACGGGGACGTTCGGGGGCTGTTTCGAGTTCTCATCCTCTAACGCCATATTTTTAAGCCTAAGTCTAGAATTATGCAAATTACCGTCGTATTCTCAAACTGGGAGTCCCCCGGCTGCGCGGCTAGTTCCTACGTATCACATTGGTCTCGTGAGAGGTGATGGTGCCACCCACGGGGCCGTTCGGGGGCTGTTTCGAGTTTTCACCCTCTAACGCCATATTTTTAAGCCTGCGTCTAACAATATGCAAATTGCCGTCGTATTCTTAAATCGGGAGTCCCACGTCTACGGGGTCAGTTCCTAGGAGTTACATTGGTCCCGTGGGAGGTGTTGGTTCCACCCACGGGGACGGTCGGGGGATATTTCGAGTTTTCACCCTCTAACGCCATGTTTTTAAGCCTAAGTTTAGAAATATGAAAATTATCATCGTATTCTCAAATCGGGAGTCTCGCGGCTGCGGGTTCAGTTCCTACGAGTTACATTGGTCCCGTGGGAGGTGTTGGTGCCACCCACGGGGCCGTTAGAGGGTTGTTTCGAGTTTTCACCCTCTAACGCCATGTTTTTAATACTAAGTCTAGAAATATGCAAACTATCATCGTATTCTCAAATCGAAAGTCCCGCGACTGCGGGGTCAGTTCCTACGAGTTACATTGGTCCCGTGGGAGGTGTTGGTGCCACCCACGGGGCCGTTAGAGGGTTGTTTCGAGTTTTCACCCTCTAACGCCATATTTTTAAGCCTAAGTCAAAAAATATGCAAATTATCGTCGTATTCTCAAACCGGGAGTCCCCCGGCTGCGGGGTCAGTTCCTACAAGTTACATTGGTCCCGTGGGAGGTGCTGGTGGCACCCAGGGGGCCGTTCGGGGGTTGTTTTGAGTTTTCATGCTCTAACGCTATGTTTTGCTTAAGTCTAAAAATATGCAAATTATCATCGTATTCTCAAACCGGGAGTCCCGCGGTTGCGGGGTCAGTTCCTACGAGTTACATTGGTCCTGTGGGAGGTGTTGGTGCCACCCACAGGGACGTTCGGGGGATGTTTTGAGTTCTCACCCTCTAACGCCATGTTTTTAAGCCTAAGTCTAGAATTATGCAAATTACCATCGTATTTTCAAACCAGGAGTCCCGCGGATGCGCGGCTAGTTCCTACGAGTCACATTGGTCTCATGGGAGGTGATGGTGCCACCCACGGAGCCGTTTTGGGGGGCTGTTTGGAGTTTTCACCCTCTAACTACATGTTTTTAAGCCTAAGTCTAGAAATATACAAATTATTATCGTATTCTCAAACCGGGAGTCCCGCGGCTGCGGGGTCAGTTCGTACGAGTTACGTTGGTCCCGTGGGAGGTGTTGGTGCCACCCACGGGGACAGTCGAGGGTTGTTTCGAGTTTTCACTCTCTAACGCCATGTTTTTAAGCCTAAATCTAGAAATATGGAAATTATCGTCGTATTCTCAAATCGAGAGTCCCGCTGCTGCGCCACTAAACTCATTGGAAATACTGGTCTTGTTTGTAATAGATTAACTTAAGTGGATTATGAATTCTGCATTATATTTTTTCACTAAAGGCATGACAGCGTATAATCAATCCCACCTATATAATAGGAGTGTTACCTCATTAGGATATTTCACTATTTGAATAAAATATATCATAGGAGGGTACAATCTCAATCTAACAAATTATATCATTTAACTTGTACCCAAAAAAGATCATTTAACAAAATATATCTTTTAAATTTTGGCCATGGTCAGTAAGGAAGTTAGTAGTCAGGAATTTCTATGAGTATCAAAGAAACTGTATTTATTTTGTCTAAGAAAGTATATTTACAATGTGAAATGACATTCACCTGTAATCAATGCATGCCACTATAATGTCTCTTTCTGCCAACTGTTATCCTAAAAGAGAACCCCAAGCTTTATACCTACATTACCAAATAATATAGAGACCTCAATGGGAAATACCTCAATAAGAATTACCTTAATAGTGTTAAATGAGTCATCAACAACAATTTGATAACATCATTCCACGAATACAAAATGTAAAATTGAAAAATAAATGAAAACCAATCCAAGTAGGCAATATGTAAACCTCTATCCCCTTGCTTTCAACATGCAAACCAATCCATAGAGAATGCTGTAATATCCCGTATTTTCATGGCTTTTAAATTATGGGATTTATTAAATTTAATTGCGATAAATTATGGGATTTATTAAATTTAATTGAGATAAATTAATTTAATTTTAATCTGAAATGTTATTTTAAATATTTAATAGCGTGACAAGAGTTAGTAATTATTGGGAATATATTATTTGTTGCATATTACTGGATGAGTATAGTAATATATGAGATTTATTTTTATAATATTGTCACGTGTGAATAAAATGACAATTGTGGAAATTTAAGTCGGGACGCGCCTGTGTCGTGTCGGGACTAAATGTGGATTAATAAAAGTGAATATTTTATAAGTTATTCATATGGTCGTTTTGAGTGTGCCAACGCATCCGGAAGGGTCGAGATAGTCAGAAAAGTATACCCGAGAGTTTGATTTGGGTCTCGGGGCGTTTTTAGGCCTAATTAGTACCCCGGGAGGGCATTTTAGTCATTTTGTATTTTTGGGTAATTAAACCCACGAAAATTAAAGGGGTTATATCAGATGTTGAGGTTATCTCCTAGGGTTAGATAACTCAAAACACTAGAACGGCCATTGGAGAGGAGAGGAGAGAGCTCTCAAGGCATTCCAAGGCTCAAAAATCACCCGTTTGCACCGCCGCCACCGCCAATGCGTAGATCGCGAGACGGGGAACGCAACCACACCAAATTCAACACCAAACCAGATTTTTTAAAATTCCAGGCAAGTGTTTATCTTGCTTATTTCGTTGATGCATCTTTCATATTGGTTTAGGAATGATTAGGATTAAGAGTTTGATTAAGAAAAGAGTTCTAATCAGATACAAACACTAAAAATTTTATTCCGGACGATCGGACCATTGGAATTGGATGAAAGTTTAGAGAGAATTATCTGACGACGAGAGGAAGCTACAGAAAAAAATTCAACTCGATCGGATCATTCAATATTTTTTAATATTTTTTTTGGATATTCTGGAAACCCTTTGTCATGTAAAGGATTAAGAGTTTGATTAAGAAAAGAGTTCTAATCAGATACAAACACTAAAAATTTTATTCCGGACGATCGGACCGTTGGAATTGGATGAAATTTTAGAGAGAATTAGCTGACGACGAGAGGAAGCTACAGAAAAACATTCAGCTCGATCGGACCGTTCAATATTTTTTAATATTTTTTTGGATATTCTGGAAACCCTTTGTCATGTAAAGGATTAAAAGTTTGATTAAGAAAATAGTTCTAATCAGATACAAACACTAAAAAAAAGAAAATTTATT
This sequence comes from Sambucus nigra, assembly GCA_949130495.1. NCBI lineage: Eukaryota > Viridiplantae > Streptophyta > Magnoliopsida > Dipsacales > Adoxaceae > Sambucus > Sambucus nigra. The sequence continues at coordinate 173,923,500 of OX422211.1, forward strand.
CCGGACGATCAGACCGTTGGAATTGGATGAAATTTTACAGAGAATTAGCTGAAGACGAGAGGAAGCTATAGAAAAAAATTCAGCTCGATCGGACCGTTCAATATTTTTTAATATTTTTTATGCTAGACAGTTTTATGTTTTGAGGACTCTTAGAGAGAAAAAAAAATTCAATTAAGTATATATTAAAGGGGAGACACGTAAGAGAGAGTTAGGTTGGAACATAAATGGATATCTACTGAATTGTACATTTGAAAGAATAGAGTCTATGAGGGTTACGTAGTAATTTGGAAAAACCCTTCGAATTAAAGTTAGAAACGAACCATTATACTTGATAAATAATAATGGGAAAATAAGGATAAATGTTGTGAATGTGGGTTATTGGATAAACCTAAATTGATATAATAAAAGTGGTATATTTATATGATTGTGTATGCATATATTATATACATGTGAAAAACATACCCACGCTACTTGTTATCCCTTAGGTTGCCGCGCTGGGACGATCTTATCCTGTGTTGCCTTATGGGGGATATTGACTCGTACCCTAGGAGATAGATATCCTTGGTACAGGCTATTGATTTGATAGTTCAGACGGTCCTAAGCGACGCGGGTATGTGCCATCCTCTTAGAGACTTGGAATCTATGTTTCGCCTCAATATTGTTGTGTTTGTGCTAATACAATTCGAGAGTGAGTCCGAATTTGTATTCCCCTTAATATGTGTGATATGGGGTTGGATAGTAGAGTATGCCCGCACCATAGTTTTTATGTGGGGTGCTGTTATGATATATATATATTTTACGAGTAGTTAATATATATATGAAATTCTTAAATCTGGAATTACCTACTGTGAATTTGTAAGTAGGATATGGTTGATGACTCAAATTATAAATACGTGTTTTGAGAAAGTATAATGTGACACTGGAAAACTTTGTTGATTAATAAAGTTAAAATGAGAACTTTGGTTATAAGTTGAAATCTTCGTTTTAAATACTTGTGTTGTTCAGTTTTAAAATCCTACGAATAAACTAAGATAAGTTAAATCATTGGGGAAAGATAGTGTGGTATATGACGAGATAGACCATTGGGAGGGTTAGTGCGATAGGTGTGCACATTAGAAGAGAGGTGAGAATTTCTCAAGAGAGTGTCGCACTAATATGTTGTTGCATTGGCATGTATCAATTTAAATACTTGCTAAACGAATTTTAAATCAAACACACTATCGGGATCTGACCCGTTTCTTTTTCTCTTTTTCTCTCTTGTATATATATGTATGTATTACAGGTGCCCAGCCACAGGGGCGTCTTACTTAGGATCCTTTGGAAGGAACGTGCTGCAGCTTAGGTGGGAGTTGCAGGCCTGTTGTTTAGACGACTTCATCCATTTGATTCTACTCCTAGTTCAGTTTTATACAGCAGGGGCATGTGTCGCCCTCTTTCTATTATTTAGTTGGTATTGTCAGAGATTGCAATTTTTACTTTCAGTACCTTTATTTCGGGATTTATTACTGTCAGGATGTTTTCCTTTAGGGTTGTAAATGTTGGGATTTATTATTGATGATTAAATTCGTGTATGTTCAATTCTAGTTTTATTTTTAACGTGTGACTCTTTAGATGTTAATGGTTTAAGGTTTTATAACCGGACTTAATAAAATGAGAATAAGGTTTTAAATGGTTTTGACACTTAGCTTAATTATTTAGGGTGTTTAAATTGGAAAAGTATTTTTACGACAGTGATGCTAAGAATGAACCAACTGTTCACCTTGATTTTAATTTAATAAAGGAGTGATCGCCCGGTATTTAATTAGGCGGGGTGTCACAGGTGGTATCAGAGCATCAGGTTCTAGTGTCCTTAGGATCTGTACGGATTATTATGCTTTCAGCGTTTCTTTGTTTGTTATAGAGCCCTATGTTTAGGATTGTCGATTCCTTTGACGAGATTTCGTTCTCCTGCTATAATGTGTATACACTAGTGAATTCTAATTTCGTTCGGATGTGTGCGTGTGCCGAGCAATGACGGATGTCAGAAGAGGACCGTTAAGCGTACATCAGGAGGCAGGGCTCAGTTGAGATTATGAAATATATCCGAGGATGATGACTGTAGTCGAGGTCACCTCCATTATGGCACGAGAAGCCACGACTAGAAAGGCGACTAAGGTGCAGCAATGATTTTCAAATGCTGTTATCGTCAAATGAGGTGCGAGGGTAAACTTACCCAACGTATTACAAAAACGTGTAGAGACTGTCAGTGGGAAATTTTAGAAACGCGAAAATTGTATGTGTTTACCAAAGGAGGTAAAGTATCCAAAGGCTTAAATATAGGACGGAGTGTGGCAAACTGAAAGTAAAAATTTAGAGAAAATTTTCTTGGCTTTCGGGACGAAATTATAATGGTTGGAGTCAACCACCAATTTTAGAAATGGAATGCTATGCCTATAGGAGAACCTTAGGTACAGTGTTGACTGTATGTTCCTTCCTCGACTGTTCAGGATGAGAAGCAAACGTGGTTCTGAATTCATCGCAGGAGGGCATGACAGAAGTCCAATTGTGGATATGAATCCTAATCGTTAGCAAATTTTGTATCGAAAGAGGTAGATACTAGTGGAGGAAATGACTCCAAGTGGGAGACCAACTTGTAATAATAGTTGATAATACTCGAGGAGGAAATTCTGATGGACGACCGATTCAGAGGTTGACAATGTCATATTTTGTCAATATAGATGATAACGCTTCTTTGTGGGGGAAGTTAAAAGAATCGAAGAATTTAGTCGAGAATAAGACTGAATACAACGGTGGTGGTATAGCACCACAAAAGGATGTGGATACACATCAGGAAAACCATTTAAATGCTTCAGATAGTTAAATTCTTACCAAGTGATGGTAAATTCAGTAAGTACTATTATAGATAGTAACATGATCTTTATGGCCTAAAAAGGCTAAGGGAACAATCGAGATGGCTAACAGGAATCGAGTCTACTAAAGTCCGAGAGAAGGACAATCCTAACCTGGTTAGTAGGACAGGTGGTAAGTGGATTATGTGTTGAGGTATTTTATGCGGAGTGAGATCGCTCACGATAATATGTTCCAAAATGAGAAAAAGGAAAAGAATACGGTGCCTAGTAAAAGGCAACGATTAAAATAATTTTGTTTTGGTTTGGGCAGACGTGTTACGTCCGAAAACCATTTGTACAGTCAAGACGATTGCCAGGATGGAAGTATAAGTTGTATCCTTAGAGGATGCGACGTGTTTATGTGACACGAGCGAGTCACCATATTTTTTTCATTGCTAGATTAGCATGTGAGACGAGTTTAATGCATATCATTATAAATGTTACCATTATGTGAATATTTTTCCTTAGTATAGCGGGATTTTTCTTTGGTGCTATCCACGGGGGATGAATGAGTATATTAACAGTGTTTTATACTTTATTGAGGCTACTCGTTGTAGTGATGCGATACACGAGTATGATATCATCTCTGTTAAAATGTTATAGAAATGGGTAGTATGATAGTGGGCATTTATTGCAAGGCTATCGGAGTAGTTACATTAGTGCAACACGATTTGTTTTGGCGAGGCTTTACCTGTAAGAAGGTTGGACTCGCACTTATATTATCTATCCTAGAGACTTCGGAGGAGATAGTGGGCTCGAGATATTCGATACCAATGTATGTATAGACTTTATCAGTATGATTCAGTATGTACCGAGATTTACCGTTGAGCGAAAAGACTTGACTCGGTATTATGTTTAGCACTCCGGACTTAGTGATAGGAAGAGTGCAGTGTTATATTTATCCTTAAGAGATGTGGGAGTTAAGAGTTATACCCCTAATGTTAGAAAAAGGACATTTAGAGAATTTCGATCGTATGTATCCGAGGTTTATAGAATGTAATTACCATCAACCAATACGGGACGATAGTGAAATTGGTGAAAAGTTCTTTGTTAAGCATAATTACGGGAGAAATTGTAACTTTTCTGTCAAGGGACGAAATAAAGGGGTATATACTATGGACGAAGGACCTAACGGATTTCGATAACCGACAATGCTAGGTAGTAGTGTATCGGGGGGTTCCTTGTTTGGATTTGGCTTTGCGAGACATACCACGCATGAAACTTAGCGTAAGGTTGGAAATAGGGAGACATTTGATCACTATTCCATGAGTTCGGTACCCTGGTCGAAATGGGATCAAGTAATTATGTATGTAAGTTGGAAGTTGAATTTTGTTTTAAGGTCATTGGAGCCGGATTTTTGTGGTAGGAAAGCATTGAAAGTTATCCCCACGAGTTGAGGGGTGGAACGATGATAAGGAGAATTTAAGAATTTTGATTTCTAGGGTGATTGAGAGTACCCAAATGTCATAACCTCGTACAGAACACAAGGTGAATAAAGAGTTGGAATGATTTTTAGCATGGATTATCTGGAAAGAACTTTACATTATACAAAAGAGATGATCTGTAATTATTTTGATGAATAGAGCGTTAGTGATTTTTATGGTTGTTGTACCTATTTGGGAAAATTGTTGTACTTATCTGAGGAAGGTTGAGAATTATTATCCCTCTTTTGTTGTCATGGAATTTGAATGCCCTATTCCTTTTATTCCGTTGAATTTAGTTAGTCCTACAGATGAGTAGCACGTCGTTCGCTCTCCCAGGGCGGTCGGAGTGTTACAAAAATGTGGGCATCTTGGTTAACTATAGTTAAAATAGTCCGAGTCAAAGGGATGTGGTAATAGACGTGTGAAATATATGTTTGTGGGACTAGTATAACGAAGTGGAAGTGATAGAGTGGATTAAACATCACATGAGGGGCGATAATCCATACATAATGCAATTAGAATAGCACGCCCTAACTTGATTGGAAGGCTGTGGGAAGCCATTCAAGAATTGGTATTCCTTGAATAGAGTAGAATTTAATTGTTATGAAGCACACCCGGAGCGGAGTTATTATTAGTCAAGTGTGAGAGAGACTTGCGCATACAAAGAGTAATGATGTTACTATAGTATAAGAGATCCAGAAGTGCGTTTCGTGGAGAGAAGAGCACGGGTCGGAACTTTCGGCATACTCTAAGGAAGGAAAGGGAGTATTACGTGTCACTTAATGTGAGACATTTCAAGGGAAGAATCGATGTTTAGCGAGACGTAGCGAGTAGTCTCTACATGCACTGCCCATAGGTAAGGTTTGGTTGAAAGATGAGAATCAACCAAAGAATTTTGTGTTTATCGAAAATTCCTGAAATTGGAAGAGGTTGGTAAAGTCGGTAAAGTTCTTAGATGGGTTGCCATCCTCAAAACAAGATCAAGGGTTTATCCCGAACATGTGAATTAAGTCGCCGAGAAGGAAGTGATTGATATTCCTTTGGGTTGGCTTACAATATTAACTAGTATGCCCCAGACTTCCTTTGAAAGGAAGGATCGCGCCAGTGCATGGTCCGGCGCAGTATAAATTTCTGAATCAGGATGAGATTGGTGAATCCCACCTTTGATATGGTGTTTCAGGAACCAGCGGAGATAAGATTTCGTTTCGAGTAGGATGTATCACCCTTAGCCAGGGAATAAGCGCATGGTGATTAAAGATTAGTGGAGCCACGTGAAAGAGATTTTGGAATCTTGGTACGATGATTTCAAGAATGCTTTGTAGAAGCACTCGTAGCTGTTTTTCGCGTACGAGGTACTTATTAAGGTTTTGTTATGGAAGAACCTCGACTATTCTCCTTCCGTATGTTTAGAGGAGAGTAGATAATCAGAATTTTTGGATCGGTCGAGAAAATATTCGATAACTATGGTGGAATTCCACGACTGTTTTAGGCAGTCAAGAGTGGTCAAATGTTCGTATGATCTTCTCAGAACTGGAATTTTGTGTATGAATAAATCCGAGTAGTTGTCATGTAGTGAGGTGCGGCCTCCTAATGATAGTGAGATAATGGAATTTATAACGTATAGACGTAACCTATTCAAATGTTTTCAGTTGGGAGTGCAATGTGAAGTGTCTCCAATGAGAATGTAAAACAATGTTGCTGTGAGGAAAAAGATATAGTGATTGAGCGCCGTACTATATAGATAGTTTGCGTACTGACAAGGATATCCAGAATTGTGCTACCTGGTAGGCCTTATTTTCCGAATTTCGGGACGAAATTCCGTTATTAGGAGGGAAGTATGTAATACCCCGTATTTTCATGGCTTTTAAATTATGGGATTTATTAAATTTAATTGAGATAGATTATGGGATTTATTAAATTTAATTGAGATAAATCAATTTAATTTTAATCCGAAATGTTGTTTTAAATATTTACTAGCGTGACAAGAGTTAGTAATTATTGGGAATATATTATTTGTCATATTACTGGATGAGTATAGTAATATATGAGATTTATTTTTATAATACTGTCACGTGTGAATAAAATGACAATTGTGGAAATTTAAGTCGGGACGCGCCTGTGTCGTGTCAGGACTAAATGTGGATTAATAAAAGTGAATATTTTATAAGTTATTCGTATGGTCGTTTTGAGTGTGCCAACGCATCCGGCAGGGTCGAGATAGTCAGAAAAATATACCCGGGAGTTTGATTTGGGTCTCGGGGCGTTTTTAGGCCTAATTAGTACCCCGGGAGGGCATTTTAGTCATTTTGTATTTTTGGGTAATTAAACCCATTAAAATTAAAGAGGTTATATCAGATGTTTAGGTTATCTCCTAGGGTTAGATAACTCAAAACACTAGAACGGCCATTGGAGAGGAGAGGAGAGAGCTCTCAAGGCATTCCAAGGCTCAAAAATCACCCGTTTGCACCGCCGCCACAGCCAATGCGTAAATCGTGAGACGGGGAACGCAACCACACCAAATTCAACACCAAACCAGATTTTTGAAAATCCCAGGTAAGTGTTTATCTTGCTTATTTCGTTGATGCATCTTTCATATTGGTTTAGGAATGATTAGGATTAAGAGTTTGATTAAGAAAAGAGTTCTAATCAGATACAAACACTAAAAATTTTATTCCGGACGATCGGACCGTTGGAATTGGATGAAAGTTTAAAGAGAATTAGCTGACGACAAGAGGAAGCCACAGAAAAAAATTCAGCTCGATCGGACCATTCAATATTTTTTAATATTTTTTTTGGATATTCTGGAAACCCTTTGTCATGTAAAGGATTAAAAGTTTGATTAAGAAAAGAGTTCTAATCAGATACAAACACTAAAAATTTTATTTTGGACGATCGGACCGTTGTAATTGGATGAAATTTTAGAGAGAATTAGCTGACGACGAGAGGAAGCTACAGAAAAAAATTCAGCTCGATCGGACCGTTCAATATTTTTTAATATTTTTTTGGATATTCTGGAAACCCTTTGTCATGTAAAGGATTAAGAGTTTGATTAAGAAAAGAGTTCTAATCAGATACAAACACTAAAAAAAAGAAAATTTATTACGGACGATCAGACCGTTGGAATTGGATGAAATTTTTCAGAGAATTAGCTGAAGACGAGAGGAAGCTATCGAAAAAAATTCAGCTCGATCGGACCGTTCAATATTTTTTAATATTTTTTATGCTAGACAATTTTATGTTTTGAGGACTCTTAGAGAGAAAAAAAAATTCAATTAAGTATATATTAAAGGGGAGACACGTAAGAGAGAGTTACGTTGGAACATAAATGGATATCTACTAAATTGTACATTTGAAAGAATAGAGTCTATGAGGGTTACGTAGTAATTTGGAAAAACCCTTCGAATTAAAGTTAGAAACGAACCATTATACTTGATAAATAATAATGGGAAAATAAGGATAAATGTTGTGAATGTGGGTTATTGGATAAACCTAAATTGATATAACAAAAGTGGTATATTTATATGATTGTGTATGCATATATTATATACATGTGAAAAACATACCCACGCTACTTGCTATCCCTGATGTTGCCGCGCTGGGACGATCTTATCATGTGTTGCCTTATGGGGCATATTGACTCGTACCCTAGGAGATAGATATCCTTGGTACAGGCTATTGATTTGATAGTTCAGACGGTCCTAAGAGACGCGGGTATGTGCCATCCTCTTAAAGACTTGGAATCTTTGTTTTGCCTCAATATTGTTGTGTTTGTGCTAATACAATTCGAGAGTGAGTCCGAATTTGTATTCCCCTTAATATGTGTGATATGGGGTTGGATAGTAGAGTATGCCCGCACCATAGTTTTTATGTGGGGTGCTATTATGATATATATATTTTACGAGTAGTTAATATATATATGAAATTCTGAAATCTGGAATTACCTACTGTGAATTTGTAAGTAGGATATGGTTGATGACTCAAATTATAAATACGTGTTTTGAGAAAGTATAATGTGACACTGGAAAACTTTGTTGATTAATAAAGTTAAAATGAGAACTTTGGTTATAAGTTGAAATCTTCGTTTTAAATACTTGTGTTGTTCAGTTTTAAAATCCTGTGAATAAACTAAGATAAGTTAAATCATTGGGGAAAGATAGTGTGGTATATGACGAGATAGACCATTGGGAGGGTTAGTGCGATAGGTGTGCACATTAGAAGAGAGGTGAGAATTTCTCAAGAGAGTGTCGCACTAATATGTTGTTGCATTGGCCTGTATCAATTTAAATACTTGCTAAACGAATTTTAAATCAAACACACTATCGGGATCTGACCCGTTTCTTTTTCTCTTTTTCTCTCTTGTATATATATGTATGTATTACAGGTGCCCAGCCACAGGGGCGTCTTACTTAGGATCCTTTGGAAGGAACGTGCTGCAGCTTAGGTGGGAGTTGCAGGCCTGTTGTTTAGACGACTTCATCCATTTGATTCTACTCCTAGTTCAGTTTTATACAGCAGGGGCATGTGTCGCCCTCTTTCTATTATTTAGTTGGTATTGTCAAAGATTGCAATTTTTACTTTCAGTACCTTTATTTCGGGATTTATTACTGTCAGGATGTTTTCCTTTAGGGTTGTAAATGTTGGGATTTATTATTGATGATTAAATTCGTGTATGTTCAATTCTAGTTTTATTTTTAACGTGTGACTCTTTAGATGTTAATGGTTTAAGGTTTTATAACCGGATTTAATAAAATGAGAATAAGGTTTTAAATGGTTTTGACACTTAGCTTAATTATTTAGGGTGTTTAAATTGGAAAAGTATTTTTACGACAGTGATGCTAAGAATGAACCAATTGTTCACCTTGATTTTAATTTAATAAAGGAGTGATCGCCCGGTATTTAATTAGGCGGGGTGTCACAAATGCATATATGCTGATGCATATGTGCAAGAATATATGCTGCATATATGCAAGAATATATGTTGCATATATGCAAGCATATATGCAGCCTGCATATATGCATATATGCTGCATATATATCTGCATATGCAGATGCATATATGCTGCATATATATGTGCATATATGCAAGCATATATGCAGCTTGCATATATGCATATATGCGCATATATGCGGCATATGCATATATGCATATATGCTGCATATATGCGCATATATGCGGCATATATCCAGCTGCATATATGCAGCATATATTCTTGCATATATGCAGCTGCATATATACGGCATATATGCATTTGCATATATGCTGTCGGGTTTTTAAAACCATACATATAATGTGTTTTTATAAACAATACATATAACGTGTCGGGTTTTTGCCTTCTAATGCCATGTTTTTAAGCTCAAGTTTAATAATACGCAAATTATCGTCGTATTCTCAAACCGGCAGTCCCATGACCGTGCAGTCAGTTCCTACGAGTTACATTGGTCCCGTGGGAGGTGTTCGTGCCACCCACGGGGCCGTTCGGGAGCTACTTTGGGTTTTCGTCCTCTAGATATTTTCAAATTATCAATGTATTCTCAAACTTGGAGTCCCGTGATCATGCGGTTAGTTCCTACGAGTTACATTCATCCCGTGCGAGGTGTTGGTGCCACCCACGGGGCTGTTCGGGGGTTGTTTCGAGTTTTCACCCACTAATGCCATGTTTTTAAGCCTAAGACTAGAAATATGTAAATTATCATCGTATTCTCAAACCGGGGGTCCCGTGATCGCGTAGTAAGTTCCTACGAGTTACATTGGTCCCGTGCGAGGTGTTGGTGCCACTCACGGGGTCGTTCGGGGGCTGTTTCGGATTTTCACCCACTAACGCCATGTTTTTAAGCCTAAGTCTAAATATATGCAAATTACCATCGTATTCTCAACCCGGGAGTCTCGTGATCGCGCGATCAGTTCCTACGAGTTACATTGGTCCCATGGGAGGTGTTGGTGTCACCCATGGGGCCGTTCGGGGTCTGTTTTGGTTTTTCACCCTCTAAAGCCAAACGATAGAGATAAATAAATGAAAACATATCTATTCTAAACAAAATAACCGATAAATCACCTACCATTTGCACAAATAGTAGGACATTACACTTAAAAGTAGATGAAATTCAAAAATTAATGAAAAGTGCTAATACAATGTCAATATCATAATAAGATACAAATAAGATTGATGAGGATAAAATAATATTTTGATACTCAATCTTCCTCTAAATCAACTAAAAGATCCTTCAAATTAGGGTTGTCATCAAAAGCTCACTGGAACTCTTTTGGAGCCTTTGATGTGTCTACTTCAGTAGTCATACCCTTTGGTGTATGCCCAACAATAGACCAATTGCCATCGTTTATGCACTTCGAGTATAATACCTTCTTTACGTTCTGAAAGGAACAAATAAAAGGCTCGTCGACTATGCGGTCTTTAGTCTTCAGCTTTAATAAATCTACCATAATAAGTTTGGAGTCGGGATCAACTTTGCAAGCATTCGTTGTATCCTCCACCTTTACCCAATCACAATAGAATACGGTTTCTGTGAAATCCAAGTAATCAAGTTCTAGGATTTGTTGAATTATCCCATAATAGGTTAGCACCGTATTCTTTAGATTTTTATCACTTTTGCTAGCGATACAGGTGGTCAAGGCAGAAATTGATATTCCACTATTTTGCATCAAAATCTTTTCCTCGTATGGATATGAAATATAATCAAAACCGTTGGTGCGGAATTTCTTAAACTCTTTCTCACGAAAACTAGGACCTTTTGCTAGGCGTGCAAGTCTGGAAGAGACATCACCTCTTTCTAGAAGCTGCATTTATTAATGACTTTGTATTAGGGTATGTTTTTACCACACATGAATAAATAACTGCACACATAAGATGTGAAAAGTACCTCTTTTGACACCCATGCCCTAAAGTCAATTGTCGTCCAATTTCTCCTTTGATTTTGGATAATTTTGTTCTCGTACTTCCTACCGAAAAATTATAGAGTTTAGATCATAAAATAAAAATTACATATAATCAAAGAAGAAGAATTCAGTAAATACTCACTCTCTCCAGTCTTGGACTTCATCTTTCGATTCGAAGACATGACGAGTTGCTTGCTCGTATTGTAGGTTTGTGAGTTTCACCTCTTTAGGGTTCCCAAACGATAATTCATCCTCAAACTCGTCAGGTTCCTCTATCACTCATTCTCCACAAGGATTAAACCTCCTCACCTCTTGTTCTGGCATATGTTCCCTAGCGTATAGCGATGATTCCACCATTACGTATTCTTCAGCAATCGACCCTCCAATATACCGTGTATTCTTTACATAATCTTTGAAGGTTTTCATCAAGCGCTCAAAAGGATACATCCAATGATACCTCACGGGACCACATAATAAAGCTTCATCGCATAAATGCACAAGCAGGTGGATACTAATATCGAAGAATGAGGGAGGAAAATATTTCTCTAATACACAAACTGCCTTGGCTAAAGTTGATTTCGCAGCTTTAATGTGCCTTCTGTTTACCACTTTTGCACAAAGTAGGGTAAAACACAAACTGATTTGCATAATTGCCCGACTGAGAAGCAATGCCTAAATAACAGCGGGATCAATTGGATGATTACGTGCCAGTCGTGAGACTTGCACTGTTTCAAGTCATTTGCTTGGTAGCTTACCACCCTACGTAAATTACCAGAATAACCAGTTGGAGTCTTCAATTTGAACAACGTGTCTAAGAGTATCTTCTTCTCACTAGTAGTCAAAGTGAAAGCAGTCGGGGGGATAGAAATTCTTCCTGTCGTTGGGTCATTTTTTAACCACAGTCTCTTCTTTATTTTCATATCCTGTAGATCTCGGCGGGCACGCTCTCCATCTTTGGAATGAGATCCACCCAGACATGTTCCTATCAACTGTTTTGCAACATTCTTCTCTATGTGCATCACATCAATTATATGCCTTACACGATAATCTTTCCAATACGAAAAATCAAAAAATATTGATCGCCTGGACCATGGCTTCGCTTTACTAGGGTCGTTGGGATCCTCCCTAGCTTTACGCTTCAGGTTTACAAACTGGGGGTGTTTGCCTACATACCTATTCCCCGCAGTCGCAGCCGCCGCCTTCTCCCCAATTTGCTGACTAGAAAGTCTAATAGGTGTCGTTCTGCACTCGTGACCGACAGGCAAAAAGTTAGACTTGTCGTTCATAAAAGGGTGACTGGTCGGCAGAATTCTACGATGACCCATGTAACTCATCTTACCACTATGTTGTAACCAATATGCTTCAGTTTCCTCCCCACATATGGGACATCCATAATAACCATGAATATTACAACTGGACAAGTTCCTATAAGAAGGAAGATCGTGGATCGCCCACATCACCATTGCTTTAAGTGTGAACTCTTCACCCTTAGGAGAATCGAACGCCGTCACGCCTTTATCCCACAACTCTTTAAGTTCTTTGATTAATGGTGCTAAGAATATATCAATATCATCACTGGGAGACTTCGGCCCGGGTATCAACAAAGATAGAATAAGTTCAAGCTTAATTAGTTATATATAGATAGATAAATAGATAGATACCTTTTCAAAGTAAGACTTTAAAATAAGTTCAATGTGTCTGATCTCCATCCATTCGGTATTAGTTTTTAAGAACCTATGAAGTTTTTCACAGGGCCAACTAGAAGGAAGGGTATCTATGATTTATGTGTAGATGTCAGTGATATGAACTCGGAATGCCCTATTTCTCAACTTGTCAGCAAGATTCAATTTTACGTGCATGTGGTGCGAGACATCACAGTCTATGTTAATGCTCTCTGTACGTAGTTGTATCCATAACGGGTGGATTTGTTTTTTACGCCTTCTCCAGCAACGTAACCAAGGTCAGGGCTATGTCGGGATTATGTGTGTGAAATATATTTTGTATAACGTCATCCCAGTTTTCTGGTAAATAAAATCGAATACGATCGAATAAGTAATCTTGCTGGATATCAAATCCACGATTTACAAGGTAGTTAAATTGTTCGATCTTTTTATTTCCGTACCTATAAATAGGAGTACCCTCTATATGACGCATGCTAATAAAAGAGTTATGTGTGCGGTCTAATTTCAACCTCTCCCACTTTTGTTGACAGTAATTATCACTGTGCCTCATTTTTCCTGAGAAAAGTATATGAGGGCATGAATACGAGTCCTGCTATTAAGGTTTAGGTTTAAAAGTTATGAGAGTTTAAAAGTATATGTAAAATCCCAACAACAACCCGCTGTAATTGTTTATAACACATATTTTAGTACTTACACACATATTGTAGTACTTACACACATATTGTAGTGCAAAAAATCACGACATGCATATAACCCCTAATATAACTTGATGGCACGCATATAACCCCAATAAAATCACGAAAAGGTGGATGTAAATTTTTTTACTCATTAAAAATCCATTTAATTATATTTTGCCAAAAAAATACACACACATACAATCTAGGTTTATTGGTATAATCTATACAAACACACACATGCAATCTAGGGTTTATTGACATAATATATACATACACACACATACTATTTATGGTTTACTAAACCCTAATATTATTTAGGGTTTACACACATACAATCTGTACATACACACACATACTATTTAGGGTTTACACACATACAATCTATACATACACACACATACAATATAAGATTTATTGAAATAAACATACATAAATATATAATTCTATACACACACAGACATATAAATATAAATCTATACATACACACACATACATACACAGAAATTAGGGCTTTACATATACATATAACTCAATACATACCTCAACCTCCAAATGAAATCGCCAAAATCGTCAAAATCGCCAAAATCGTCAAAATCGCCAAAATCGCCAAATATAATAAAGGAAAGCAGCTGCAACTCAACCTCCAAATGAACGAAATGAAAGAAGGTTTTTTTTTAAGACCTGGATCTGGTCACGGCCAACCGCGGTGACTCCATATGCGCCACCCCTAAATTTATAAGTTCACGACCCAGAACAGGCAGACATGGTCATGGCCTAAAGCCGTGACCCACCATATGAGACTCTTTTCGAAGCTTGATTAAGGTATGGTCACGACCTATAGCCGTGACCCATACTAAGAACTCGTCACGGCCCATAGCCATGACCCTTGATCAGTGATGCGTGATGCATGATTAAGGTATGATCACGGCCGATATCCGTCACCCATACTAAGAACTCGTCACGACCCATAGCCGTGACCCTTAATCTGTGATGCGCGATGCTTGAATGATGTATGGTCACGGCCCATAGCCGTGACCCATACCCAAAAATGGTCACGGCCCCAGGCCGTGACCCTCAATGTGTTTACTCTCTTCTTCGTCATGCCATGGGTCACGAACTTGGGCCGTGACCAATCCGCGACCAATCTTGGAGGGAATTTTTGCGCGAGTTTGGCGCTAAGATGGTCACGGCCTGGTCACGGCCCAAGTCCGCGACCACTTGGCTCACGGATTTGCCCCGTGACAACTTCTAGAGCATCGATAATTTAGTGTGATAATAAATATGGTCATGCCAAATATTGAGTGGGTCACGACCCAAGTTCGCGACGAGCTGGTCGCGAACTTGGGCCGTGACCCACTCGGCATGACCATTCGTAGGATTTAGTGTAGTACAAAGGTAAGATTAAAACAGTGTCGCATTAACTACACGCGCGTCGCACTCTTAAGCATCCCGGTTACCTAGGGCAAACGATATCAAAAGTCCTACGATGGTTGCGATAATCACTCAACACGATTCCTTTAAATTTCAATTCAAAAATCTATTTTCAATTATGATAAATTTCATCAGGTGGGGTTCATGTACCCCAACCCTTAAAATATTAGCTAGACATGACTAAAAGAAGAAAGATATCAAATTTAGAATTAAAAGAAATAATGATTGGCAAGAACAATTTTTAATTTGAGATAGCAACTAAAAATTGAAAACTAATTAACTAAGTAAAAGAGTGAATAAATTAAATGAAATGAAATTGCTTGCATGCACTGAATCTGAAATCAAATCTGAATCCTCTAATCAATGTTCAAAACTAGGGTTTTCAACACAAGTGAGAGAGTTTTATCTCCTTAAAAACTAAAACTAAACTAAAAATTATTAAAATTCGAAACCCCCTTTATCTCAATAACTACAAGTTAAATACATTACGAAAAATCCGGAGTTGTAGCTGAATCAAACTCTAAAGTCGAAACAAAGAATAAGGATTTATCTTCGGTGGATCGGTCCTTGCGCCCAAGAGCGGATTGGTCCTGCTCCAAATTTGGATCGGTCCGTGCGCCTAGGAGAATATCGGTCCGGGTCCAAATCCGGACCAGTCCTTTTTTCTGGAAATAGGATCGGTCCAGTATGCAAAATTTTCCAGTAAGTGATAAAAATACGGATCGGTCTTTTTTTCTTCTAAATAGGACCGATCCTCCTTCATTTTTCATTTTCTCTTCAATTTCTCCTTATTTTCTCTTCATTATCTCTCGTCTTTAGAACCTCGTAACTTCTGGTCCGGAACTCAGAATTGGACGCCGTTTCTTCTATGCGCCTGGGGACTCGAGGTCTTCAACTCATTTTGGGTTCTCGTCCGCATTCCTTATAGAAGTTACGCTTTTACCCTTTTGACTTTTCTCCCTTGATTCATTTTTCTGATTTGGCTTTTTCCTTTCTTTACTTAGAAATAAATACCTGTAAATATCATAAAGAGGAACAAAACTCGAGATACTACGTAGATAGGTCAGTAGCATATATGGGACAATCTAACCTATTTTGGGACAATCTAACAAATCCTAGAACTCGATTACTTAGATTTAACAGATACCGTATTCTATTGTGATTGGGTGAAGGTAGAGGATACTACGAATGCTTGCAAAATTGATCTTATCTCCAAACTTATTGTAGTATATTTATCAAAGTTGAAGTTCAAATATCGCATAGTCGACAAGCCATTTATTTGTGCCTTTCAGAACGTAAATAAGGTAGTCTACTCAAATTTCATAAACGATGGCAATTGGTTTATTGTTGTGCATGCACCAAAGGGTATGACTACTCAAGTAGACAACTTATAGTCTCCAAAAGAGTTCCAGTCAGCTCTTGATGATAACCCTAATTTGAAGTATCTTTTAGTTGATTTGGAGGAAAACTAAGTATCAAAATATTATTTAATCATTATCAATCTTATTTGTATCCTATTCTGATATTGACACTATATTAGCGCATTACTTTTATCTATTAATGTTTAGTTTGATGTATGGATGTTTAATTTAATTTACAAATGTTTAATATGATTTATGTATGTGTAGTTGTGACATTTCAAAACTTTGCTTATGTAATGCATTTCAAAAAATTTACTCTATTCATTTACAGAAGTAGCTTCTGTACACTTTATGCTTGAGAAATATCTAAAGTTAACTTACATGACTCCAAATCAATATTTTTATATTACTAATTATGGAGAGTACCTAATCTTATTTAGTGAACAATTTTCATTTTTGTGGTTCCAAATATTGATTTGGACTCATTAACTTTCGATGATATGCTATATTCAATCGAATGTTGGGGGGCATGAACATCTTTCACGAGATGCTCGGTTTGAGAATGGAGTCTCCTGAGTTTGGGATTGGACCAAATTGACCCAACTCAAATTCCACATGTTTCTGTACATATACATTTGTTGATCAGTTTTATTGATATAATATTCATAAAATGAAGATAAATTAAAGTCTCACATGGGACAAAATCAACATCATTGATTTTCTCAAAATTTGGAAATTCTAAATTGGTGATGACGTTATTCTTTTCTGAAAATTAACCTTGATAAAACTCAATGAGATCAGTGGATAGGCAATTTCAATTTTCAAAAATTACGTATCCACCAATCTACTTGAGTTTAATAAAAGATAATTTTCACTTTAGAACATCAATTAACTAAAAGTTGGGGATTCAAACATAAAACAAACTCATATAAAACTTATCCACAAAGTTCATCAACCAAAAGGGATAAATCAAATCAAATTTAGAGTGAAATACCAAGTAACCTTTAGAAAATGCTATTAATCCAATACACGAAGATTTGAGTTCATCACATCATGTTTAAGGTCATTAAAAATGAAGAGAAATATTCTAAAGAGGAAACAAATTCTTAATCTCCAGGAAAATAAGAGCTTATCCAACACAGCAAGAGCTCTTTCAAGGAAACAAAAAAATTCATAAAAATAAAGTTCATTGAAATAAAACAAAAAAGATTTCATGGTAATTACACCAATAGCATCAAAGAAGTTCATATTCTACCTCAACCAAAGCGATTCTTCAATATCTAGAGTTTTATTTACAACAATATCCATAGAGAGGAGGATATTAATGAATCTTCTCATAAAGCAAAAAAAACATTGTACGAGTTTTCAATATATAAGAACACTTCAATCAAACATTGTAATTAGTCTTTGACGATCTGAGAAAAATAAGAAATCCATTGTATGTTTTAGGCCAGTAGTTCCTTTACACAAGAAGCCAAGGAAAGACTCGTGAGATTGGTTGTGTCCTCTTAAGTAAGAGAAATACTTGGGTTTTGTTATAGTTTCAAGATGTGTAATATTTTTATAAGGTGTTTGATATAAAGTAGTAAGACAAAGATAATGGAGATTTTTCCATATACCTTAGAGAGGTTTGAATGTGTTGGGGGAAACACAAAAATATTTCTTCCCTAAGAACTTCGATCGATCATCCATAGGAAAATAAAAACAAAAACTAGGTTTGAAACATAAACCTAGGGTTTCGAATTACAATAGCATTGTGGTTCTTGTTGGTGATTCGAATGAAGAGAAATATGATGCTGAAGATGATGATCTTGCTTCCTTCATAAGGTATCCTAAACCGACTCATCGAAACTCCTACTAAGTCCAATTGATCGACATAGTATAAAATATATTTAACCATAAATATCAAGAATTCTCGTAATAATGATTCTTATTTCAAAATTAACTGGCACACCTTGAATTAAGAGTAAATGGCATACATGGTTTTAAGAATAAAACTCCAATAATATCCCATTTAATCTTTAAGCCATATACATATGCATCTAACTCCTAATCAATTAAATTATAAGTAATAGTCTTACTTGTAGAAGGATCAATCGAGTGTTATTTGATACAACCTAGGTCATAAATGTATTATCCACCTTGTTCGATTGAACTAACTGAAGCATATGCTTAATCTCCCTAACCCTTTTATGGTTTATAGGCTCTCATGAACATGCAATTGTAAAACCAAGAACACTTTAATGCGTAATAGACAAATGGATTGAAAGGAACTTTACCCATGTTATTTCATAAGTTCTCGAGTTTTATAGACTATTTTGTTACCTCCTAAGTGGTAATAACTTCAACCTCCTTAGTGGAGTTAGCAATGCAAGATTACTTATCACTCCTCCAATTTATATCTCCACCCTTAGGGTAAACACATGTTCTGAGGTGAAAAACTTGGAATACTTATTTGGATGAAAAAAGTATTTTTTAACTAAATGGTACAAGACTATCATACTGAAATCTACTGACCATTCCAACGCCATAGCATATGTTTGGTTTATAGCACAATATAATATACATGAGGCTATCCACCGTCGAAGTATAAGGTATATTCCTCAATCATTTTATATGATTAAGTGTTTTAAATAACTAATCCCTGGACATAGTGATTCCATCCTTGAAAGGAAAATCCTTTCTTGGAATACCTATGCTAATCATATGAGTAAAAATTTGATATAAGCAACTTTGAAGAAGCCCAACATCATTTTTATCTAATCAATTGAAAGTTTGACCATAAGGATGTAATTGTATTGTCCTAAGCTCTTTATATTGAATTATCTAGACAACCACAATCTTGTGTGAGATTATACTCCCACCTCATTCCAAATTAGGTGAACATTATATTATAAATACTAGCACATTTCTGTTATGCTTCTTATACAAATAACTATTATTCGGACTTTGATAAAAGTCAAAATATTGATATCTTGATCAAATTGGAGGTTCCAAGACCTTGATGTTAGCTCGAGTGTATAAATGGACTTCTTAATCTTACACACTTTGCTTTTCTGACTTAATGCTATGTATATGTCAAGACAATTATTTAAGAACTCTGTCTTGGCGTTAAAAACATCCTAACAAACTTAGCGTGGCTACCTATGTGAAAGTTTTTTCATAGCCAAAACATTTATTTATGAGTAAACCGTTTCACAAACCTGGCCTTGAAGGCTTCCACCTTCCTATCCATCTTTCTTTTAACTTGTTATAGGTCCACTTGTACCCGATGGGTTTTATCCCAATAGTAAGTCTACAAGTCCCTAAAAACTTGGTTTTAATACACCAAATCCAATTTGGTATCCATAATCATAAGTCCAATCTAACATTCCTTGTCTTGGAATGTAGGGGTGTTCACGGGTCGGTCGGTTCGGTTTTGACCGGGTTTTTTGGGCCGAACCGACCATGTCGGTTTTTGGAGGAGGAGAACCGAACCGAACCGAAAATGCTGAAAAACCGAACCGAACCGAACCGAATCGGGTCGGTTTTTTACAGGGCCGGTTCGGTCTGCCCGTCGGTTTTTGACAGGGCCGGTTTTATACAGGGCCGGTTCGGTTTTTTCCTTTATTTTAATAAAAAATAGATTTTTTTAATTCCTAATATAAATATAAAATTAAAAAATATAATATAATATGTCAAGACTAATATAAATATAATATAAAATATAAAATTTAAAAGTATAAAAATTAAATCGGTTCGGTTCGGTTCAAAATCGGTTTTTTTATGCGAAAACCGAAAACCGAACCGACCCTGTCGGTTTTATACCTGATTAAACCGAACCGAACCGACCCTCAAAAAAACCCGGCCCGAAAATTTTCGGTTCGGCTCGGTTTTGTCGGTTTGTCGGTTTGGTCGGTTTTTTTGCACACCCCTATTGGAATGCCTCGTTGTAGTTCATGGGGCCTAATTTGTGTTTACCTAAAATCTCATCGAAATGATCACCCAAAAACTCACCTTTCAAGTTCTCTCCTAATCCTTCCACTATGACGTGGAACCACTTGCTATCCAGTCTAAGTGACCAATGTATCCTGATCATTGATAATATTCCCACAACCGCTTGGTAGTGTATTATAGATATCAGGTTGTACTTCATCTTGTACGAGTGGTCTAGAAGTATTAGTACCCGTGCTTTATTACATAACCCTATTTCAAGAACTAGGAATTGATGTAATCAATAACCTTCATGTTATTAGGAATATGATATAAACTACCTTTATAAACTTTAGGATTACCAACAAAGAGATATACTTCTATCCTTGATTCCAACTATTTTGGTTCATTCCTCAGCACTAGTGTCAGGCACTTCTAGATCCAAACTTGTCCTAGAATGTTCTTAAGCCCATTCTAATGTTCAATGGGAGTTGAAGAGATCGATTTATTTGAAATAGAATTCAAAATATATATTTTCATATCTTATGAAAAATTCCAAAAAGAATGTTGCAGTCTAAATAATTAGACATAAACCTTAGTATATCTAAAAGAGTCTTATTTATTTCTTTCCTCTAAATCATTCTGAAGTGGAATACCCCGTGTAGAAAAATTGGATATAATCTTAAGATTCAATAAATGATTCTGTAATTCTCCCAAGAGGTACTCTCCCATAATCTGATCGTAGAGTTTGAAGTAATTTTCCACACATATGCTCCACCTTAGTCTTATTCTCTTTAAAATAAACAACGACTTCAAAAATTAGGTGCATAAGCTAAACATATCCATAACTTGATTAATCAATTATAAATTTAATGAATTACTCAAAACACCTATTCACTGGATAATCATATGACTACACAAATCGAAATAAACCATTTTTATCACATCTTTATCTCTTTAGCTTTTGGTCTTGAAGGGCCCTTTGTTTATTTTACCTTCTAAAAGGGATTCACATAATATAAGTTCCCCCACTTCCAATGAACTCAATTATCCATTCTAAACCAGTATTTAAATTCTTTTTAGAATAAAACAACCTAAGCGTAAGTGACAAAATTGTGTTTGGTTCTATTAAGAAGGAAACTTTCTTTTAATTACTACTCCATTAAAATTATCCACTTCAGTATTTAAAAGTACTAGTGAGAAAAACCTTCAAATATATAAATAATTTTTCAATTTACCCAAATATATAAAAGATAACCAAATTTTAATAAAAATAATTTTATTAAAATAATCAAATATCCGTTCAAAACCAATTTAAAACCCAAAACCAACTTTTCTACACCAAGTACATTAAAATAATATACCCACATTAACTTTATGTCTGAATCATAATCTAAAAATATTTTCTTTTGCTAATATTGTTGGCTTATTCTTATTGCCCGTTATTCAGAACATCCCTCCTTTAAATAGTTTCCCAGTTACCCAGAACCTCTGCAAAGAGTTACAGTTCAGAGTTATGGCTCTTGAGTCTACACACGAGGTTCTTGTATATCTGACCGCATATAATGCTTCTACTTTCAAGAGAAAAACATTACCATGTCCTTTTTCCTTGTAGATCTTGGAAAAATCGAACATCGTTGCTCTAAATGTTTTAAGTACTTATAGTGAAAAAATCCGCCTTTCGACTTTCTCACTACTACCAAGGAATGTGAACTTTCTTAACCCTAATATATTGAGTTTTAGACCTAACCTTATTCTTACACCTCCCTTTTGAAAAATAAGTTGAGCTCTCAAACACCATCCCTTGGCTGCTCACTCGTAGAATACGAAATGGATTTCAGTTTCTCCTCTATATCTAATTTAAAGAATACCTTATTCCATCAATGATGAATATCATTTTAAGAACATGATTCTAACTTGAGTTTCATCTACTAACATTAGTGTTTATGAATTTCAAGCCGTCAATTCTTTAAAATTAAATATATACAAATAGTACTTCTCCATTGGGGGTGTAATACCCTGATTATTATTTTTATTTAAATTGAGTTATTTATGTGTCAAAATGCATTTTAAGGACTATTAATAAATTTCATGACATTTACGCCAGGTACATATGTTATGTAACATGAAAATAGGGTCGACACGCCTATTCTCTCATTCGAAATAGAATTTTTTTTCACATAAATCAGAGATTAGAACGAATTTATAACATATTGTTTTTAATTATTACTTTAACTATAGTGTGTATAAAGTTGCGTAATCCAAAATTAATGTCGACACGAAAAAAATACAAAAACATGTCTTACGCGCTCCAATACTAATTTATAGTTGGTTGGATAATTTTTTATGTTGTGTTGGTTAATTTTGGAAGTGGCATGACCACTGGTTTATTGTCCAAATAAAGGGGGGATTTTCGATGTTTTTCTAAATTTATTTGGTGTCACAAACATTTATTTTATAACTACTCGTAGCGAATATTGATACTCGGAAAATATAAAATATGACAGACATGGACTACTATTTTAATTAATTTAATTACGCAATTAATTTCGGGTCAACTTTGGAAATTAATATTTTTAGAATCACATATCAAAAAAATACCCGAAAATAGGTTTTTTACTTGGAGATCTTGCTAAAATAGTTAAACTATATGTTTGAACTAGATAATACTCAACTCAACTCAACTCAACTCAACTCAACAAAGCCTTTTTCCAATTATTTGGGGTCGGCTACATGAATCCTATTTTTCCATTCCATTTTGTCCAGTGTAATATCTTCGGTTAAACCACATATCATCATGTCCCTTTTTATAATATCTCACCAAGTCAATTTAGGCCTACCTCTACCCCTTGTGTTACCATAATTATTAACTAAATCACTCTTCCTTATAGGATCATCCATTGGTCTACGCTTGACGTGTCCAAACCATCTAAGTCGATTTTCTCTCAATTTATCTTCTATCGGAGCTACTTTTACCGTTTCACAAATTTGTTCATTTTTAATTTTATCCTTTCGAGTTTTACGACAAATCCACCTTAGCATTCGCATCTTTGCCACACTCATTTTCTGCACATTTTGTTTCTTGGTTGCCCAACATTCTGTCCCATATCACATGACGGGTCTAAGGTCGTCCTATAAAATTTACCTTTTAACTTCAAAGGTATATGCCTATCACAAAAAATGCCGGTAGCACTTCTCCACTTAATCCAGTCTGCTCTAATCCTATGAGTAACATCATCACTAATATCTCCATCTTTTTGAATAATTTATCCTAAATAACGAAAATGATCATTTCTAGGTATCTCTTGACCCTCCAATTTCACCACATCTCCATTTGTCCTCCTATTACTACTAAAATTTCACTCCATATATTCTGTTTTAGTTCTGCTTATTTAAATAAATTGAATCCCTTGATTCAATTTAAAGAATACATTTTTATTCATCTTCACCGAACGACGTTAGTTATTATAAACCTAAACCATGCTTCCCAAACACCGATATACCCACTTCATTTAAACTCCGGAGCAAAACAATATACGAGAACTGGAATACAATAATGGAACATCCTTAAATATCAACATAAAGCTCATAAACGTTGGTAGGTGATTTCTTATTCAATATTATTTCTCGCAATGATATTGAATTACGCCTATCGTTGATATCACTTCGTGATACACCCAGTATATCATATTCTCATTGTGGAAATAATTTAATTAGTTCAATCTGCTTACGTAAAATTGATTCATATATTGAAATGATTATGCAATCATATTATTTCAAATGATGCTTATGACCCGATTACTTATTTATAGCATACATTACAATCAGGGAATAATCTTTCGTTATACCCACGATTGTATTATTTGACCTAAAGGACTCAGATGTTTGAGGGCCTAGTTATTGCTTACTATATGGAATGCCTCTCTTACTATTAGCTTAGCACGGTTACTTTTATCTTCGATTATCTGGATTGATTATCTCCAAATTAATTGGATTGGTTTAGTTGTATGTATTTGCTATTGCCCTAAGCCTATGGACAGATAATTATGGGTTATTTGTTTATAAACCATTTGCGGCCTTTAACCAGATGTAGCCCTTGATATTTCTATTTTTAGCAATATCATCATGTATTATTATGCTTCTCTCACTCTGACTATTGAATCAAATTTCTTATTGTACTCCTGATGTTATTATCTTGAAAATAATTTTTATACTTGCTATAGAATTAGAGTCATCTACTGGGCAAAGTTTTGCTTGTTCCTTCTTTTTCAGTTATGTTTATCGGGTATCGAAAGGCTATGATGAATATTTCAGAGATTAATTGATACATAAAAGCAAGGAAAAGTCATAATAAAAGAAAATGAGCATGGTTTGGAAAAAGAAATATTTTGTATAGAAGTCTGTAATAAAGAATATATTCTTAGATTTCAGTTATAACTCATTTGAGTATCAATCAATCATTCAGTTGTTGCAGTATTTCAAATATATTTATGGTTTAAAATTATTATCACGTAACCCTCACGCTCGAGAAATCGGGTTATGACAGGGGGAACCAAACATACACAACACTTAATTTAAAATAATTTCCATAAGTTTTAAAATATTATAAATTTGTGATTAAAACCATCCGTTGGGGGCGGACAAAGCTGACGTGATGAGTCAATCAGATCACAATTTTAAAACATTAATGAAAATCGTGGATAAAATTAGTTTATTATCCCCTTAAGTTAGAACAATGTCTATTTATATTTTTTAGACCTTGAAATTTATTTCAGTTAACACTTTAAGACTAAAATAGTGAGTGAAGTTTGATTTTTATTAAATGTTAGAGTCATCATTGAAAAATTAATTTCTAATTTAAAATGCGAGAATTAATTGATTAAATTTGAAATTGGAATCCATGTACCACCAATAAATAAATAATCCCGTCGGGCATCCTAACTCCCTAATGAAGTGAAATTTCTTGTTGGGAGCTTAAATCATCCCAACTTAAACTATACATATTTTAACCTTTCAATTATGTTCTCTGGATAATTCAAGAATGTTTTGTCCTATATAATCAAATAGCCAATGTTTTTTGGTCCTACAATTAATGACAGTGATTCAGTTGGGGAGGATATCATTGATTTTGTTTTAAGTGTATACTACTAGTTCATTCCTCAAATCTAAATCCACTTGTGTAGAATTTCCCCGTTGGGGGAACCGAATTCACTCAAATTCATTTCTTCGAACCATCACTTAAAAGTCTTAAAAAGATCATATGTCATGATTAAACCCATTCGTTGGGGGCCAAATCAAATCTGACGTGAGGAAAAAATACATCATATTCTTAAAGACACCAATGGACTTAATAATTTAAACTTGATGGTATTTTGAATAAAAATATTATTTAATTCCAAATGACCAAATTAAATCCTTTGTAATTTCCCAATTTACAGCTACAAACTAAATTATCTGAAGTAGAATAATATTCAATCACAATTCAAATAGGAATCAAATTTTCATTCCATCGTGGACTAGAGTTCTTCTTAAAGTATAACTCTTCAAGATTAGGAATCCTTCTTAAAGTAGACTTCGTTTTAAACAATAATCCTCCTCCAAGTAAACTTCTATGTAACCTAGAGTTATTCACATAAGAAAACTCTGAAAATAGTCCATTTTGATCTGGTAAGATTCGAGAAGAAGATCCAAGATGCAAACTGTAGAAAAATAGCAAAAACTGACCAAACCATAGACACTTCCAGGGCTGGATTGATCCAACCTACGAATGGATCAATATGATCCCTATTTAGATCAATCCGATTTGGGTTCGCATAGATCTGGGGTTGTAGCTCATCATTTTCTTCGCGGGTTCATTAAAAGCAAGCAAAAACATCCATAACTTTATCAAAACTCATGAAACTATTGTTCAAGACCGTAACCCATGTTAAGACATGATTCTAACTAGTAAAAACTATTTCATCCCCTCACATACACCAATTAATTCAATAATTAGAAAATAACCTAATTACTATAACCAAATAGAATCTATGAAGAAAAATAACAACGGATAAACCAACGTAGGATCTATTCATAAAAAACAACATTGATGTGACTATGATGGAATGGATATACATTATAATCTCTATAAAACCATATTAACACGATACCATACACAAAGATGTATTTTTAAACAATGTGCAAAACTAGGATTTCAAGTGGAACAACATGAACCTTTTCAAAACATGATCAATCTACAATCAAGGATCTGATATCGATTGTAGGTGATCAGGATTCAAATAAATGTGTAAAAATTTATTATTTAAGAACTTCGATCGATCATGCACTAGAAAGTAAAGACAAGAACTAGGTTTAAAACATATGCATAGGGTTTCGAACTACAATACCAATGCGGATCATGTTGGTGATCCAAATAGGGAGAAATATGTTGATGAAGATGATTATCTTTCTTCCCTCCAAATGTATCCAAAACCCTTTCTATAATCCATTGAACGTCTTGGATCATCTAGTATATTATCTACCCAAAGTAATCCTTGTGTGTGGACACTCTTAGACAAGAAAACTTTGTGAAATATGAGAGAAATAACTTTCTCTCTCCTCACCCCTTCACAAAAATGTGAATAGTTTTTTTTTCTTTCCCTCTCTAACCCTCCATAATGGATGTCTTACCCAAAACTATACATTACACTAATATATAGAGGTATAAGTCATGAGTTAGGGCTAAGCTAGGCTTCCGGAGAGTTTCGAGCCTACTACTTGGGTAATGGACTATACTAGGTACCCAAAACTAAATAATTAAAATAACTTCCAAATAAATACTCGAAAATCCAAAATTACAATCCCGTAATTTATTTTCTTTCTTTATTTAATCATATTTAATTCCATTAAATAATCACGACATGAACTCCAATTTAATTATCTTTAAATCACTCGGAATAAAAGGGTCTTATTTGCACAGTTAATTTGGTACATAATATGATTTCTTGTATTAAGTGCATGATACCTGCTTGGTCAAATCCGTTTGTCACTAATCGATTTTAACCACCATCTAACCAATTCTTTAATTCTAAGACTTAACTTAATTGATACGCTACCAGATTATAAAATTTACTGATCAGGTTTACTGATAGAAACAAATCTCACAAGCCTATCAAGGGGGTATCATAATCCAACACTGCACCAAAACAAGTTTATGATCATGATTTTGTCCCGTGACCATGGCACATCGGTCATGGTTTTGTATCGAGACCATATTAAGGGTGATAAAATCATGGGTCACAGTCCTGAGGGGGTCATGGTCCAAAATTGTGACCATTCAAATTATGAAACTAGTGGTCACATTCCAAAATCGTGACCCCTAGTGTGAAATTTTTTAATAGTCACATTGTTTCTCACAGTCCAAAATTGTAACCACTAGGGTGATAATTTAAAAACACAAAATATTTTATAAGAGCAAGTTTTATAATTTCTCAGTTTATTTTTTATTTGGCTTATCCCTTTACAGATTCACTGCACCATCATGACTGCTTATACGTATTCGAAGATAAAATTGAAGACTTATTGAAGATTAAAGAATCATTCATCTGAACAATATTCAAAAGAGTTATGGTAGCTTGGTAGAGTCTTTACTTTGCCAAGAGTTGTCATTTTAAAAGTTTGCATTTCAAAATATTTTTTAAGCAAATTTTTGAATTTTTTTACAACTCTTTAGAACAAGTTTTTCATGGATTTTGAACGAGTTATACTATGTTGTTAGAACGAGATTTCAAACGTTCGTACGAAATCTGGAACGATGCCTTTTGTTCAGTTTTGGAATGTCATTCGCAGGCTCATTAAATGAGATAGAGTATGTAATTAGAATTAGGGTTCCCACGATCGAACAAGACGATTTTACATCAAGTAATGAAATGTCATTTGAACTATCATTGGAAGCCCGATCGAACAAAAAAGGGTACGTCATTCGAATGAGGGACCTGGTCATTTGAACGAGTACACAAAATTTTATTTTTTAATTAGATATGATCCAAATCTCTAATGTTTATCTTTTTATAGCCAACTTCCTTATAAATAGAGATGCAGGATTAGAGTCTTTAAGAACTCTTTTTTACACTTTACCATACCTTTTTAGAATTCCTTTTGTCATCGAACTCTACTAATTTTCATCCCAACCCCCTGAAAATTTAGAGATCACTTTATCAAATTAAGAAGAACACTTTCATGTTCAAGAACCCTTGTAAAGTTAATCTTTACTGCTGATTTGTGGAGCAGGGGCTATACGGGTGAAGAAGAAGGTTGATTGATGGATACTAAGGGAAGACTGCTTCCTATGGGCAGTACTGGACTGTGCCATTATTATTGAAGACTTGAAGAATTGCGTGTCATACTTAGTGAGGTAAGTATTTTGTAAGTCATATTGTGTCAGTCATATTTTGTACAGTGCTGAAATAAAGATTTTTTTCGAAAGGAATTTTTCCTTACTTCTTCGAATATATGCTTGTTTGGTTTGACTTATTTAATTTGGATTTCATCTTTGAATGCACACTAAATTAATTTAAGATAATTTTTCCAAAATTTGAATTTTTGTGTGTTTGGCCAAAGATACGAATCAATCCATAGAATCCTTGCATTCTTAAATTGGTATCCGAGCGGGTTGCACTAAAATATCATGTGATTTTAATTTATTATAGATTTTTTTAGATACCAATTTTCTCAAATTGGTATTAGAGAAGATTGCACTAAAATATTGCATGATCCTTTTTACAAAAAAAATTGGATATCAATTTTTTCAAATTAGTGATCTTTAAAAATTTAGATTTTATGGAAAATTTATATAATAGGATGTCAGTTTTTGATGGGTCAAATTATGCATACTGAAAAGTTAAGATGAGGTATGCCTTAAAATCTATTGATGAAAGACGCTGGCTTGTTTATGAAAGAGAGTGGACACCACCCACAGTAGCCAGTGGTGATGTCATAGGCTAAAAACATGTCTTTACTTGGATAGAAGAGGAATTTAAATTGAGTAATTTTAACTCATGTGGCTTAAGTGCCATTTCTAGAGTCGTCACCCCTGATGAGTTCCGTCGCATTATAATGTATACCACGTCTAAAGAAGCTTGGGTTACCCTCCATCTCACTCATGAGGGTACTAATTATGTGGACACTTTTAAGATAGAGAACCTCACCACACAATTTGAGACTATTAACATGCTAGAGTTTGAGTCCTTCGATGAGTTTTATACACATTTTTTGGACATAATAAATTCTAGTTTGAAGTCAAATATAGTTTTAATTGAGGTGAGAAAATTCCTTAGACTCATGTAGTTAAAAATATTTTGAGATCACTTCTAATCTTTTTTATTCCAAAGGTTACAGTGCTTAATTCGTTGGGAATATTAGATATTTTTAGGTTAAAAGATTTTGTAGGAGACTTTCAAAGTTGTAAAATCGATATGTTTCTCAAAGCTAAAAAGAAAAAGGAAATAGGGATTATTTTGAAAGCTCAAAAGAAGAATGAAAAGTTTGTGATTCTGAGTCATAATTTAATTTTGAACTTGATGATCTTGCCTTATCAGCAAAAAATTTCAAAAAATCTCTCAAATTTAATAATGAAAATTCTTTCGAAGAAAAGATTTTTGAGAAAAATAAAGAAACGAATGAGGGAAAGAATGTTTGTGAGAAACATGAGGTGGGATGCTATGAATGTGAGGGAAAAGGACACAAGGAACATGAGTGTACCACTAGGCTAAAAAGGCAAGGCAAGAAAGTTTCTCATAAGGCCACTCTTAGCGATAGTGACATCGAGTCGATGGATTCCGAGGATGAATCGCCACATGAATTATGTCTTGCATTCATGTCCAGTCGCGTGAGTACTTATGATTTATCCCACGACAATGAGGACATTTCTAAACGTGAAAGCATTGATGATGGTTTCAATTATTTTGGAGAGAGTGAGAGTGTGGAAAATAATTTGAGTGAGGGAGAAGATGGATTCCGAAAAGCCTTTCATGATATTTACACTGAGACTTTAAAAATGAAAAGTCTTAATAAAGATTTATCTCTTGGGATGTGTGAATTAGTGAAGGAGGTGAGATTTGTGAGAGAGTGTGAGGTTTTGGTGAGTCAACTCAAAAAAATAAAAGTTTCTTTATGTGATCAGTTGATTGTTATAGTTAGGGAGAAGACCCATTTGACTAACACCATGGCTAGTCTTATGACAGATCTGCAATCTTCATTGGAGACTCATGAAATACTTGAAGCACGTGTATCCTAACTCGATATTGATTTCGAACGTGCACGAGAGGTCAAGATCACTTTAGAGGACATATCTAAGAAAGTTAGAAAGATGTTCCTCGGTCCCATGTTAGGTAAGGTCGAGAGGCAAGGAATAGGTTATGATAGTGAATTCACTTCCCTTATTGCACCCGGGATGGTTTTCAAGTTTAAGATGGATCTATATAGCCCTCCCTAACCCACATAAAAAATATAACCCGCGTAGGAGAGCTCGTCCTAGACATTTTGAGAAAGGTAGACCCAAGCCCGTGTATGTTTGTTCCCATTGCAAATAAAGAGGTGACCTTAGGAAATTTTATTTTAAGTTATGGAGAGTTTCTCACTTGGGGCTTCCCCAGTATGCTCTCACGCGAGATCGTACACATGTTTTCGCACGCACTCCCACACGTGTTACTCCACATGCTCCCACCTATCATAATAGAGATTTTTCTAGTTTTCAAGATTAAGTAGAGTTTTTAGTCGAGACTTCACAATGTTTGACGGACGAATTTCATAAGATGTCCTCTCCTTTTGAGAACTCCTATGGGCCTAATGATTGAGGTGGAGACTATTTTCTAGAATAGGATGCTTATCATATTCATATTTTATATCCCTATTGCTAGATTGTATTTTCATTGTATTCATATATTTTTCTTTTTAATATATTTTGAAAATTTCCAAAATGATTTTTGCTTTTAAGAGAGGTTGAAAAATCCAAATAGATTTTTAGTTTTTAAGAAAATACTTGAAAAATTGAAAAAGATTTTATTTTGATAAAAAATTTCAAAAAGACAAAAATACTTTTGTATGTTTTATTTCTCGCCATATATGGATGAACATTTAAGATATTCGGATCACCCCTGCACACCATCCATTCACCTGACTTTTCATAGTACTTTGAGATAGGAATTTTTTTCATTAGTGTCCTTAATAATGTGTGAATATCATTATGTTGTTTATTGATGATTAATTTCTACATGTTAGACTATTTGTCATTTTAATTCCACACGTGCACTGAATTTTAGAACATTGTACTTACTTATCATGTGTCGAATACGATGTTCTCATCTCAATTCTACTCAATAATAAACCAAATGTAAAAATAGATTAGTTGTTCTTGTAAAAACCATTGCCGGAATTTCGTTTCCTAAAAAATATTGATATATGCTAAGCAATGGAAAGGGGATACAAAAGAGAAAAATTCCCTCTGCATTAAAATACACCATTTGCAAGAAGAGCATAAAAAGATTAACAACACACAAAAACAGAAGTACCAATACCATTTAGTTTATATTCATTGGTGTTTAGTTACATATAAGCATTATGATTTCTTCAAAAATGTTTTATAGTGAACTCTTATATATGTGAGATTTTGAGGGAGTTATAAAGTATAAGATCAATGGATTTTCACAACGGACTTTCTTGACAAATATTAAATAGTTTTGTGTTATTATTTTGAGAATCATTTTAATTCGAGGTATATTGCATTAGTCGAGTCAATTTCATTTAACCTCAACATTTTACACCTAAGGTAGAAATTAAATGCTTTCTTTGAAAGTATCTCATAACTTCGTTCACCTATGTTATGAATGTTTATGTTGATTTGCCCATGAAAAATGTTCACATAATTACATTTTGTTTTTACGATTCGAATATTTTAGTGTCATTCCATGGTGACTATTTATTTTTTTGCCTATATGTACTTTTTATACTTTATACTAAAAATAAATTCAAAAAAATTCAAAAAGGCATAGTGTGTTCTTGATCAACCTATTTAAGATTATCATTACATGTACTTTATTAATTATCTTTGTGAATGTATCTTTATTCTTCATGTGATGTTTACTATTCATGATTAGATTTTACTCATTTGTATATGACGGACATAAAGGGGGAGATGGAGAGTTTTATTTATCTTTTAAAACTCATACGCGTCATGGTATTTCTTTTGTCTCATATGTGTAGGTCATTCCGTCTTGATGATAATTTCATGGACCGCACAAGATGAAGACTTTTCAGTTAAAGACTTATACATTTATCCATTTCCGTTTCTTGATTTGGGAGAGCATTAGTTGTATTAGTCTTTAGGGGTCAATTTGTCTTTCGTTTGTGTTTTGTACCAGAATAGACAAACGGAGAGATTTGTAAGAGCAAGTTTTATAATTGCTTAGTTTATTTTTTACTTGGCTAATCACGTTACACATACGCAGCACCATCATAACTTCTTTTATGTATTCGAAGAAAAATTTGATGTCTTTTGGAAGATTGAAGAATCCTTCATCTCAGCAATATTCAGAATAGTTATGGTAGTTTGGTAAAGTCTTTACTTTTCTAGGGGTTTACATTATTTTAAGAGTTTACATTTCAAAATGTTTTTTTAATATTTTAAAGAAAATTTTGAAATTTCGACGACCCGTTAAAATGAGTTTTTCTTGTCATTCGAACGAGTTACACTATGTCATTAGAACGAGATTTTAAACATTCGAACAAAATCTAGAATGACGCCTTTTAGTCAGTTCTGGAATGTCATACTAAGGCTCGTTGGAAGTCGTTCAAATGAGATGGTATATAATTAGAACGAGGGTTCCCACAATCGATCGTGATGATTTTACATCAAGCACTGGAAAGCCGTTTGAACTGTCGTTGGAAGCCTGATCGAATGAAAAAGGGTATGTCTTTCGAACGAGGTACTTAGTCATTCAAACGAGTGCGCATGATATTAAATCTAATCCAATTCTCTAATGCTTATCCTTTTACAACAAACTTCCTTAAATTAGAGATGTGGGATTAGAGTCTTTTTAACACTTTTACACATCTTTTTAGAGTTCCTTTTGTGATTAAACTCTATCAATTTTCATCCAAACCCCTTGAAATTTTAGAGATCACTTTATCAAATCTAGAAGAGCACATCCATGTTCAACAACCCTTGTAGAGTTTATCTCTACTGCTAATTTGTGGAGTAGATGCTCAACTGGTGAAGAAGAAAACTGATCGGTGGATACCGAGGGAAGACTGTTTCCTGTAGGCGGTGCTGGACTACGCCGTTGTTGTAGAAGACTTGAAGAATTGCGCATCACACTTAGTGAGATATGTAGTTTGTAAGTCGTATTGTGTCTGTAAAATCTTATACAGTGTTGAAATAAAGGTTTTGCTCGAAAGGAATTTTTCCTTACTTCTTCGCATGTTTTCTTGTTTGGTTTGACTTATTTAATTTGTACTTCATCTTTGAACGCACGCTAAATTAATTCAAGATAAAATTTACTAAAATTTGAATTTGTGTGTGTTTGGCCTAAGATACGATTCAATCCATAGAATCCTCTCATTTTTCTAATTTAGTCACGATTTTGGACAATGACTAAATATTTTATCTTTTTAAATTGTCACATTAGTGGTCATAGTTTTGGACCGTGACAAACAAAAAACACCAAATTAAAAAAATATATATTTGGTCACGATTTTGAACCATGACCAAATTAAAAATATGATAAAATAAATTTTAATTTTATGCATTCCAAAAAAACTTATACATTTTTCAAACTTGTTTAGATTTTCAAAAATAAATATTTAGCCAATACGCCATCTATAAATCAAAATATAATACTACAACACAAGTTAACTAACTAGAACCATCAGATTGTATAACACAAATAATAATACAACATGTGATTCCGTGAATATGTAATAACATTGCAATATCCTAATCAAAATCTAATGTAGTGACTGCTTCTTTCCACGAAACAAGACTTTAAAATGTTCCTTCTCCAACTATGCGTGCAAACAAGACTTTAAAATGTTCCAAATTGTAAGTAACAAAGGACTTAAATTCCAAAATAACTTTGGGACACCTACGTAGCCAAAATAACATTAAAGTCCACGTACTTTGTAAGATGAACAAGGATGGGATCTAACCCATAATCCGAATCTAGGTTGTCTCTTTTGATTTATGAAAATATATGTCAAATGTGTTAAAACTGTAGAAAATTGTTAGAACACTCTAAATTGGGAATTAATTTACAAGCCCCCTTTTTTGAATTTTTTATTTATGAAAATATATTTGAACACACACGCGCACACACACACACACACACACACACACACACACACATATATATATATATATATATATATATATAGAGAGAGAGAGAGAGAGAGAGAGAGAGAGAGAGTTCGAATCGTATACGGACCTACTTAAGGTCACTTTACGGTCCCAACTAAAAACTACACCGTTTAACACAAAAAATACAAAGCCTCACATTCACTCTTTCAAGCAGCCGTATAAGACAAAACCAACTGAGCCATATTTGCACCTGCCAAAAGGTCAATGATTGGAAGAAAAATATGGCTCTGTTTTTCATCCTCATTTCCTATTCAATTACACCTATAATCAACCAAATTACAAATGACAACCCTTACAATTCACAATTAAACCCATCAATTTTTAAGTTCGTAAAAAAAATAATTAACCAAATAAAAAAACCTTTTGTAACCTTAAAATATAAAAACATAGTACTCTTTCACCCAAAGAGGCATTTTAACCTCACACGAATACGATCCATTTAAAACACGTCATGAGTATATATCATGTTTCAATTGGGCTGTGTCCGTGCAAGGTTAACAATATATGACTTTATATCGTGTCGCATTTTATTTTACTCGTGTTCGTGTTAAGTAAAAATAATTTATGCCGTGTTATGTTAATTGGGTCGGATTTGTGTTAATTTAAAAATAAGATTTAATGTCATATATTGTTTTTTGGGCTTGATCGTTAATACGCTCAAATTTATGGTATTCTACCGATATTTCCCCCACTTCAACCCAACTAAAATCATTAGTTTTTATAATATATAAAAACTCTTTTTTATATAAAAATATTTTATAATATGTAGACTTTAATATAATTACATTTAGTCATCGAATGTAAATTTTTTTCTTCTTAATTCTGTTTAGTAATGTTCTTGCCATAATATCTGCCAAAATTTTGATTACAAAGATAAACCATTTAGAAGAAAGGTTTGATTTTCTAGGGACTTGTCCGTGCAAGGTTAATAAAATAAGATTTTATATGATGTCGCATTTTTTTTTACTCATGTTTGTGTTAAGTATAAATAATTTTATGTCGTGCCATGTCATATTAATTGGCCCAGATTTGGGTTAATTAAAAAATAAGATTTAATGTCAAGTATTATATTTTGGGGTTGACCATTACTCCGCTCAAATTTATAGTATTCTATCGATTTTGCCTCTACTTCAACCCAAAATATGGTTGTTTTATATGTTATAAAAACTAATGACTTTGGCTGGGTTGAAGTAGGCACAAAATCGGTAGAATACCATAAATTTGAGCGGACCAACGGTCAAACCCAAAAAACAACACATGATTTTAAATCTTATTTTTAATTTAACACAAATCTGACCCAATTAACATGACACGACATAAAATTATTTTTACTTAACACGAACATGCGTAAAATAAAATGCGACATGATATAAAGTCACATTTTATTAACCTTGCACAAACAAGTCCCTACAAAATCAAAACTTTCTTCTAAATGGTTTAAATATGTTCTCAAAATTTTGGGCTATATTATTAATACAACATTACCAAACACAATTAAGCATAAAAAAATTACCTTCAATGACTAAATGTAATTATATTAAAGTCTACATATTATAAAATATTTTTATATAAAAACTGTTTTTATATGTTATAAAAACAAATAATTTTAGTTGGGTTGAAGTAGGGACAAAATGGGTAGAATACCATAAATTTGAGCGGGCTAACGATCAGCCTCAAAAAATAACATATGACATTAAATTTTATTTTTAAATTAACACAAATGCGACCCAATTAACATGACACGGCATAAAATTATTTTTACTTAACACGAACGTGATTAAAATAAAATGCGACATGATATAAAGTCATTTTTTATTAACCTTGCACAGACAAGTCCCTACAAAATCAAAACTTTCTTCTAGATGGTTTATTCCTATAATCAAAATTTTGGCATATATTATTACATCAACATTACTAAACACAATTAAGAAGAAAATAATTACATTCAATGACTAAATGTAATTATATTAAAGTCTACATATTATAAAATATTTTTATATAAAAACTGTTTTTATATATTATAAAACTAATGATTTTAGTTGGGTTGAAGTAGGGGCAAGATCGAAAGAATACCATAAATTTGAGCGGACTAACGGTCAATCCCAAAAAACTAAAATTGAATCTTATTTTTAAATTAACACAAATCCGGCCCAATCAACATGACACGACATAAAATTATTTTTACTTAACACGAACATGAGTAAAATAAAATGCGACATGATATGAAGTCATATTTTATTAATTTGGCACGGACAAGTCCCTACAAAATCAAAACTTTCTTCTAAATGGTTTATCTCTGTAATCAAAATTTATGCATATATTATTACAACAACGTTACTAGACACAATTAAGAAGTAAATAATTACATTCAATGACTATATGTAATTATATTAAAGTCTGCATATTATAAAATATTTTTATATAAAAACTGCTTTTATATATTATAAAACTAATGATTTTAGTTGGGTTGAAGTTGGGGAAAATCGGTAAAATATCATTAATTTGAGCGGACTAGCGGTCAACCCAAAAAAATTATATGACATTAAATGTTAATTTTAAATTAACACAAATCCGACTCAATTAACATGACACGACATAAAATTATTTTTACCTAACACAAACACGAGTAAAATAAAATGCGGCACGATATAAAGTCATATATTATCCATCTTGTACGGACACGACCTAATTAAAACATGACATAATATCATGACGTGTTTTAATTGGATTGTATTTGGGTGAGGTTAAAATACCTCTTCGGATGAAAGAGTATTATGTTTTTATATTTTAAGGTTACGAATGTTTTTTTGTTTGGTTAATTGTTTTTTTTTTAAATTTTTACGAACCTAAAAATTGATGTGTTTAATTATGAATTCTAAGGGTTGTTATTGTATTTTGGTTAACTGTAGGTGTAATTGAATAGAAAATGAGGATGAAAAGCAGAGCCATATTTTTCTTCCAATCATTGACCTTTTGGCAATTGCAAATTTAGCATAGTTGATTTTGTCTTATACGGCTGCTTGAAATAGTGCATGTGAGGCTTTGTATTTTTTGTGTTAAACGGTGTGGTTTTTAGTTGGGACCGTAAGGTGACCTTAAGTAGGTCCGTATACGATCCGTGAGATAATGTATAAAAGCAGTTTTTACCGAGGACACGGATTGAAAATATCGAGTAGGTCCGTTTATTATATATACTCGTGAGATAATGAAAAGCGTGGATTAGTAATATAATCGAGGCAACCACACATATATTGAACACATGACAATATTCACACATGAGCATAAAAAAATTATTTGGTTCTCAAACTGGGAGTCCTGTGAGGAAACAATTATTTCAATCGAGTTACAATGGTCCCATGAGGACACCATTAGTTTTTATGAGTTACATTAGTCCTGTGCGAGGTGTTCATGCCTCTATTCGGGTCGTTTGATGGTTGATTTACATTTTTCTCCTTTCGTGGCATATTTTTAAGCTATGTCTAGATATTTGCATATTATCATCATATTCTCACGCCGGAGTGCCGTGAGGGCACGTTCAGTTCCTACTAGTTATGTTAGTCCCGTGTGAGGTGTTCGTACCTCTTACAGGGCCATTATTGTATTTCGTGCATTTTAATATCGCCGCTTGAGGGTTTCAACTAATATGAGGTTTTTTTTTTAAAGTATTTTTCGTGCATTTCAAACTTCGACTCAAGTTGAGTCTATTATATTTGATGAAATATTTTTTAAAATATTTTGAGCTCCAAACGATTTCGTGCATTTCAAATATTTCAAACTTCGACTCAGTGTGAGCTCCACACAATTTCGTTCATTTCGTGCATTTCAATCCCGCCATTGTGTGTGTGTGTGTGTCTATATAAGTATATTCATACACACACGCATTGAAACACACATACACACACGCGGAGTCACTCACACACACGTACACATACATTGAAACACACACACATACACATGTAATGAAACACGCTGAAATACACACACATACTAAAATGTATACAGAGAGAGAGAGAGAGAGAGAGAGAGAGAGAGAGAGAGAGAGAGAGAGAGAGAGACGGAGAGATATACATGTGTTGATAAAAAGAGAGATGGCAACCTTAACCGAGAGAGAGAGAGAGAGAGAGAGAGAGAAAAGGCAACCTTCACCGAAAAGGGAGTGAAATAAAGGCATCAAGGTTTTTTTTGCAAAAAAAGGAGAGAGAGAGAGGCAACAAGGGTTTTGAATAGTGAAATGAAAAAAAGACTTAACTGGTCAAATTTATACCCAAAACTTGGTCACGATTTTGAACCGTGCACACACCACCACCACCCGGGACCAATCAAACACTTAAACTTGGTCAGAGTTCAAGACTGTGACCACCATTGTGACCAATTAAAACTCAAGAAATGGCCATAATTTTGAACAGTGACCAACTTAACGTGACCATTTTTAACAAGGGTTGGGGGTCACGATTCTGAACCATGACCATCGTTCACTTATATGAATCATGAGTGGGTCATGATTTCAGAATGCGACCACTATAGTGACTATAATAACGGGAACTTTAGCACCTAAAGGGGTTGCGATTGGGTTACGATTTTGGACTATGACCCCTCTAGTTACGACTCTAGATCGTGATCATCTCTTAATTATGGTCACTCTTTGACTTGGTCACATCATTAGTCATGGTATTTTGGAAGGGGTTACAGCTTTGGGCCATGACCACCTGCGGCTCTAAACCGTGGCCAATTGACTGTGACAATTTGCCAATTTTAATGTAGTGCAAGATCTATCTTGGACGCAGATTCCTTCGAATTATGATCTCAGACCTAATTGAACAATCATTACCTAACTTGAGGGGGTCTTTTGATCCAATATGAAATTAAATATCACCCATAAAAATCAAAGCAATAATCATGCAAACATTCCAATCCATCTATCCACTTATTGTAAATAGTGTGAGATTGCCCAAGTCAAATAAAGGAATCCATTGGACTTAAATCTCCCGGATGGTGTTATTCAATACATTCCTGAATGTATCGGTCACAATCTTCTTTTGAAATATCAAATAATTTCTCGAACCATCAGATAAGTTTTCGTAGTTTGAGATAAATCACTAGGATTTCATGTACAACTACACTTATATGATATCAATTCCTATATAGGTTATGAACTATTCAATTAGACTAGAACCAAAATTCCAATCTCCTCTTATCAAACCAAACCCAACTCACCGAAATTCCAACTAAGTCCAATTGAGCGACATAATATACATTATATTTAACCAGAAATGTAAGGTATTCTTATAACCATGATTCTTATTTCAAAATGAACTGATACAACTTTACTGAAAAGTAAACTTCATACATGGTTTTAAGAATAAAACCCTGACATAATGTAGATAGGAGGCCAAGTCATAATAAAAATCTTGAGTCCATTATTTATCCCTTAATTTTTACATTCATGCTTTACTTATTATGTGTAATGAATGTGTATGTTAATGTATACAATAAGGAATAAGTCATTTTATCGACATACATAGAATAATTTTTTTTTTTAAATTGAATTTGTTAAAAGCCAATTAAATCGTAAAATCCCAATTCACCCCCCTTTTGGTATGCTTTTCGGTCGAACAAATTGCTCAACCGCAATGACAGATATGTTGCGTCCAAAATAATTTCATTGTCGTCCTTCGTGACTCTGCAACATATGTATTTTATTTTCCCATTTAATGGAGATTTTTTTTGCATTTGCAAGGATGCGTGTAGTATTTTTTTGAATATATTTTTGTAATTGTAATAAGAATTAAAGAAATGACAAATAAAAACTTTTATTTCATTCATAAATAACCTTTACATTAAATAAACTAACCTAAGAAATTCACAATAAAGTCTAATAAAAGTATTCATCCCACTTCAAAGGATTTCTAAGTCAGTAGTAGTAGTTGCGTCAAATGGGAAAATGGGTCGAAACTAGCATCGGGGAAGGCGTCAAAGCTAGCATATATTCCTCGCCCGATACCACGACATTATAATAGAAAGTGGGTTCAACCCTTATACACGTCCATCGGTCACCAAATCTCACGTATGATGAGTAAACTTCCCAACGAGTATTGCATTTTTGGAGGAAACATTTTCTTTAACCATCTTCCTACCAAACAAGATTGAAAACATTAATGTAAATTCTAAAAACATTTCCTCTAAATTCAACGTAATATTCATAATCACTCACTGTCAAAGTTGAAAAATAAATGATTGAATATTTGATATGCGTGGATAAGTGTGAAAGGGTGGGAAAATAAAATGGCTAAAACTCAATCATAAGTGGCATGATATTCGATCTTCTGTTCCAAGAGTTCCCGAAATGGTTGATTTTTCACTTGATGGTTATATATGCCACAATTGTTGTGGTAAATATGATATCAAAATAACCTCAAATTTTCCAATTTTGAGAGTTCTTTCTGTCAGATGCGGGATTAGACTTTTAGAACAACCATTTGAGAGTTTTTTTTTTGTGATAAAATTCTTCCAAAGATTTTCTAAGAACCCACTTTTTCACCCAATAAGTTTACGATCCAAGATTCATCCTACATATGCTTTAAAGATCCTGTTTTGGGCACCAAGTTTATTCTCCATATCTTTGTGAGAATTGTTTCGTATTGGTGGATTTTGTATTTGTTGTATTACGGTGAAGAAGAGGGGGATTCAATATTCCAATAGTCCACACACACATCAGTATCCACCTATCTTGGCTCAACAACCGTAAAATAATCTCACAACATGCTGATGTACGAGGAAAACCCCATGTGAAACAAATTTATCTGCTTATCACCTAGATTCATGTTTTAAGTTAAAAAGATAAAATTGGATAAATTTATCTATCGCTACAACTCGATTTAAAATTAGTGAACAAGTTTTACTAGGTTAATCAGTTTAAAGTTTTGGTTTTTAAATTTGAAAAAATATAAAAATTGGATTCTTATTTTCAATACAATCCCTACCTAAGCACACACCATAAAGGGGCGTTCTCACACGTATCTCACCTTTATAGGTTAAGTGAGATAACGTTTTATATACGAGAATAATTACAAGTTAGTTATTGACGCATGTGGGAGAATATATGCATATTTTCTTTTGTTGAACATCTATTTGGTTGCTAATGTCATTCAGTTACAAGGTGCATGCCTTCCTAAAAGGTGCTAACTAACAGGATTAATTAGTTCCTGTCAGCTTTTGGTCGAGCCAACCCCAATGTATAATCTCGACTCATCTTTTCTGTTTTGCACTTGACTGGGTTGACCTTCGCTGTTAGGTGTCACTTTATGGTTGTTCCATGGGTCCTATCATATTTAGGGTATAACACTAAATATGTTTTAATGATTTTTGTCTAATAAATTCCATCAAAAACATTTTTGTTCCAATTGTTCCTATTAGATAACAAGTAGTGAATATTTACATGTATGAGTATGAACTATTGAGGAAAATATGTTTTGATAGGACCAATAAGAAATCGTCTTATATAAACACAACTTAGTTGTGAAGGTCTCATTATTTAGTTGGCTATAGAGGAACACAACACTTTTCAGCTTATTACATGGTAAAAAACTTAATGGACATTAATTTTATCATCTATAGTTATTTAGTAATGTTGAAATAAAATCTACCAAGGTACTTTTTATTTTATATTTTTACATGGCTCCTCATAACATGTGCCTCAGGGGCATACACGAAAATCCTAAAAATAGTAAGGCCAAAATTTTGACATACAATTATATGACACAAATATTCATATAGAACTTTCATACTTAATATTTTGAGTCTCAAAACAAGTGCCCTAAGAGCATGTCATCATTTTCCTATTACTATTTATAATTTTTAGTGACTCACTTAAAACTTATTAAAATATATTCTTATTATTACTAAGTTCTTATGGATTAAAATAGGGATTGTAAAGATCGTTCATTAAATCATGCCGCTGGTGGTGGGCTATTTGGCACATTCTCTAGAAAGATGCTCTTCGAAAAAATGTGTTAAAAAAATTGGGAACTCAGTGTGATGCTTGTTGGTTGGAGTACAATGTGGAAATATCTTCCAAACTCTAGGTACGAGCGGCTCCGTGTTTCCCCGGCCATTTTGACATTGCATTGGAACCGTTAGATTGGGATTTATCTTTGATTACCTTTGTCCTTTTTTCTTTGTTTTTTGGTAAAGAACCATTGTCCTTGCTTTGTACTTTTTGGTCTCCATATTTCACAAGCCGGTGTAAATCAAACCTATTATTATGGTATCCCCGCCATTGGATTTGTGTGGATGTTTTTTTTTCTTGGGAGTGATTCTCGACGTATAGAGAATTTGTACAGAATTATCTGTACATATTGACGTGTTGTATCTGTATTAATTCGTATTTGGATCCACTTAAAGTACGGATCAATACAGACACGACACGGTACAGACTATGTTGTACAGAATTCTCTTGTACAAATATAACTTTTGTTTTCTTTTCGTA
The DNA here is from genome assembly GCA_949130495.1 of Sambucus nigra. Taxonomy (NCBI): domain Eukaryota; kingdom Viridiplantae; phylum Streptophyta; class Magnoliopsida; order Dipsacales; family Adoxaceae; genus Sambucus; species Sambucus nigra. The sequence goes on from OX422211.1 coordinate 173,966,641, forward strand.
CTTGTTTGGCGCATACTAAAATGGTCTAAGGTAGAATGGAAGAAAATTTTCAAAACATTGGTCAATGTAGATTAATTGTTATATTTTTTAGTAAGTTATATGCTTTTTTTTAAATGAGGTTTTGACCTTGATTAGACATAATTTTTAGCTTTTAAAAAAATTAGATTTGATCTCCGCATGTACCTTATGCATTGATTTCTTTGTAGTTTTAATTGTTGAATTTTTTAAGGTGTATTTCTATATACAACATTTATGATGTCCAAACCCAAAATTTTGGATTAGGTAACACTAATCCTTTGACTCGGGTCAAAGGGTGTTAAAAGTAAGAGAAAGTAAAAACCATAAGTCTCGTCCTGTAAGCTTGATAACACACAAAGGTAACCACTCATTGACTGAAAATCGATTAAATTAATTAAGCCATTATCTTATTTGGATTCACGTTATTAAGGTCTTCTCAATTTTAAAAAATTTCAACAAAGTTTTCTTTATTTATACATGATTACCAACTTCTTTATTTATTTAAAATGTTAACAATAAGCCACAAGCACTACCAATAATCCCGTCCACCTATTTAATATTACAAGAGTTCACAAATCAAGTTTCATCAATAAGTAAATGTTCACCAGACTCAAGTCCAAGAAATTAAAATCTATAAATCAAATAATCGTTAATCCGCACGTCCTATTTCAAGGTCTAGGTAAAATATTACAATGACAATGACACACCTTGACAGTCTTAAAGTTTAAAGAACGAACACATTAGTACAAGTACTCTACAATAATATAACCAAACAAGACAAGCACATAAAAATGAAAGTTTACAAAGGAGGAAGGATCGTAGTCTCATCACGTAGCCATGCCAGAGCTTCTACCCTAGTATATTTTTACCCTTATCTTAATGTGTACCTAGGGGAGGTCGAAGGACAAGGATGTGAGACAAATGTCCGATAAATTTATTATAATTACCATGTCATATATCGCAACGTTAAAAGGGGAGGAGGTCAAATGAGGGTAATGTTACTAAGATAGTCCACGAAGTCAATTAGTACATTCTATTATAAGTAAACTAGCTAAAGTTAAAAATCATGTTTAACAAATATGAGTGAAAATGAAATAAGAATGCATGTTAAGACAGAACGATAAAATGCTAAATTTGGAAAATCAAATTAAAACATTAAGAATTTAAACGTTTAAAATATTTTAAAATAAATGTAATAGATAACAAGGTTGTATAAATATTTCAAGAGTTTCATTAAAAGAACGTGTTTGCATAATTACTTTAATACACAGAAAAATCCTCTAGTTTATTCGGACTTATCACTGGAGGTGCGGGTCATCCGTGAGCACAAGCGTGGTTCGAACCTTCTACGGGCCCCTCACCGTGTGGCGTTCGATTACCTATTCTTACTTGAAAACCCTATAGATATTCGGGGACTCCTCACCCCAGAATGTCATCATCTCGTATATCACCACAAAGAAAAATTCACATTTTTAAAACCATTGGTAGTATATAAACTACAAAGAATATCTAATTTTGTAAATCAATTCAAATGTCAAGCTCGACTCAATGACAAAAGTCCAATTCTGAATTCAAATTCCACAAAGAAAGGTTCATAAATACTCCAACAGATTTCATAGTATAGTTCACTGGTTTCTCGTTTAAATTAACTTTTAGTCACAATCCCCTTTATCACTTAAATTATGAAATTATATCAAATTCTCATTCACATGCTTCCTTAAAAATCCAATCTAAAATGGTGTTTCCCGTACCCAACTTCACTTGAGTTAACCCGTAAAAGGAAATACCATACCCATAATCAAGAAAAATCAAAACAATTACCAATCGTTACAACATTATCTCATGGGAAAAGTAAAAATAATCTAAAAAAATTGAGAACGACATTTATCTACATGTGTAAAATCTTATATATATATATATATATATATATATATATATATATATATACAAATACGCCGCACATTAATATATTGTAACAACCCGCCTAATAAGATACCGGGCGATCACTCCAATATTAAATTAAAACAGGAGTCACATATGGATCATCCTTAGCATCACTGTCGAAAATCCATTTAATTACTAATATCCTATTAGGTGGCCGTTAAAAACTTTTACTTAACTACTCTTATAACGAATAAATTACAACATCCACAATTAAATGCGTAATGAACTGAAATGAAAATGAAAGGTACTAAAATAACCGAACACTCGGTCCAAATATACAACCATATCGAATGCTGTACTGAAAGAATAAATATATGCAATTGAGCCATTGGCTCGAAAGTTTATACAATACCTCCTATCTAGAGTACAAGGAAGGAAACGTCTACCGATAACCTGCAAGCATCCACAGCTGCTGCAGCAGACGTCTGACTCGAAAGAATTGTCATCCAGGCGTCCCTGTGTCTGGACACCTACGTATATATATAATATAACAAGAAAGGAGAAGTAGATAAACGGGTCAGAGCCCCGAATGTTGAAAATATTTTGCAAGTGCATAAATGCCTTATTATTTTGAAAAAGGTTTTATCTCATATTTAAGGTTGGTATCGCACTCCCATGAGATACCCCTCACCACTCCGCTAATAGTGCACTCCTAGCGCATCTATCTAGAACATTCTAGTCAAGCTACCCTGCTAAACTAGTCTATCACCCAACCACTATCTACCCTAGATAGTCCAAGTAATGTACTAAGGGCGAAGCTTCACCCCATTCTCAACGTTATGCCATGTTCGTGCGTGGGGTGTCTCGCAAAGCGAAATCCAAACAAGGAACCCCCCCGATACACTACTACGCGGCACGGTCGATAGTCGAGATCCGCCAGTCCCTAAGTACAGAAAGATATATAATAATATATATACCATAAGAATTAATAATATAAGAGCACTAAGGATTAAACTTCTCCCCAGTCTCAACACACTGCCATATTCGTGCGTGGGGTGTCTCGCGAAGCGAAATCCAAACAAGGAACCCCCCCGCGATACACTACTATGCGGCAAGGTCGATCATTGGGATCCATTAGATCCTCGGCACTCGATTCATCCATATATACATATCCATACTATAATATACATCCGGATCTATCTCCCGGACTGAGGATTTATATACAAGCATTTATCAATACTTTTCATTTCTCAAAACTTTCCATTTCCCTTTTTATACTCAGGAAATGTAAATATAAAAGCCAATTCATTATCATGAATTGCTTTAACAAATCGTTTACCTTTTTAAAGCCAATTTTATTATCATAAAATGCTTTTCCTTTATATGTCATCCCTCGAAGCCATTTCCATTATCATGAAAATGCTTTGATCAAATAATGCTTCCACATCCCTTCTTCCATCCGGGAGTGTTACCGAAGCTAAACCTTTATCCCATTTCCCTTTTTATACTCAGGAAATGTAAATTAAAGCCAATCCATTATCATGAATTGCTTTAATAAATCTAAGACCGTCCCTCCGGGTATCCCCACTGGACGCGCCCCTAAATGGCTATCATCTTCCAGGGCCTCCAAGACAACCTGGGAACCTAACAACGTCGGGAAGCGGCCATATTGCCTACGGGAAAGTCAGGACCACACCCAGAATCCCCTAACCAGCGCAGAAAAATATAAATAACCGCCCATATGGCCTAGGGACTATATCCAACCTGCTCAACAGCCAGGAAGGCTTCACCACAACGCGCGCAACTTCCCTTATGATAGCGATTTAGGGAGGTGTGTAACCATAATCCATAATTTATCAATTATGAAAAATATTTATCTTTCCATTTTGAAAATATTCATTTTTATATTTTCAAAATCATTTATATCACATCATACATATACATAATCACATAGTATATATATATACCATATATTCCTAGCTGAATATATAAAAATGGCTATATTTGCCAAACCATCTAACGATGACCAATAATCCCAAAGATTCTCTCAAAGAATCATAATCATGCATTCATATATGCATGATACTAAACCCAAACTATTTTCTTACTTTAATAAATAAAACCTACTTAAATCCTATCTACGGATTCATTTAGATATCTCCAAATATACTAATTCACTCTAAGTGAATACACACATATACAAACTCCCAATTCCTCAAGTCCTTTAGGACATAACCCTCCATAAATTTCTAATTTGGAAGGCCTTTAAACATAAACTCAAAAAGGAGAAATAATCCTAATCTCCAAAATCTTGGGCTGAAAACAAGGCACCGGTCGACCGGTCCTACACCCCCGGTCGACCGCGGGTTGTAAATAAGCCTACGAAACAAAGCAGTAGGCCCTTTCTCCTTGACGCGGTCGACCGGCCATAGGGGCGCGGTCGACCGGTCACACCAGGTCTCTTAAATTAAAAACCCTCAATTCCCTTAACCAACAGCCTAAATTCATTTTCGGGGTTTCTAAACTACCCCAAACATTATCCCGAACATCTACGACATTAATTCTAGCCGTAATTTTTCCAATTCCCGATTTGATTTCCGAGTTGGAAATTCCAACCCGGAGCTGTCATCTTGTAAAAATCATATCAAATCGTAGAAAATTTAGAAAAGTACGCGGTCAGCGCCCACGCGACCGTATCGAAACGATTTACAACTTTCGTGTTTTGGACGAAAGCTAAATCAATTCTTTTCCTGACCAAAAATGCCCCCAAAGGTGACGGGTTACTATTCATCGTCACCTCCGAGACGATTTCCGCCATTAAAGCTTCTCCCAAGCTTTTGTCGCCTCACCCAACGTCCTACCACCTCAACCAACTACAAATACATTTATAACACGGGTTCTAAACATCCTAGAACCCGGAATCACCAATTAATTTGGATTAAAACCTAAGTTCCACAAAATTGAAATATTATTGGGGTTTAATTGTTTTAACTCCCAAAAACCCGTTTTATCCCCGATAACCCACCCCAAAACCATTAGGGTTTGTTTATACCAAACTACGGTATGAGATATTTATGCAAAAAGATAAATAAAGCAAGTAAACACTTGCCTCGTGGATAAAATCCGACGACCTCGAGTCGAATCCCGCGGAGTTTGGCCGGAGTTCCTCCCTTTCTCCTCCTTTCTCCTTCCTCTCTCTCTTCTCTTTCTTTCCTTTCTTCTTTTCTTTCCCTCTCTCCCTCTTTATATAAGAGAAAAGGGTTTTAAACCCTTAAAACCCAAAAACGACTCGTTTACCCAATTACGAGTTACTTTTACCTCTAAAAATATTCGAAACTCATTTTCGACAATCGGACACTCTTTTCCGACTATCTCGGACATTCCGAGAATTATGGCGCAGTCGAAATTCCCATCCGAGGTACTTGACCGCAAATCACTATTCCAACCCAAAATAAATAAATGCGGGTTTTTCCCATTAAAAATCTTACCTCGTGTCGCTATACTCCACGGCGACATATAATTAAATTACTTCGACCTATATAGTCCCAAAATAATTTATAACACCCTTCGAAAATCATTCAATCCTCGAAAATTCCAAAAATTACTATTTAGGAAAATTCCCCAAATTGCCAATTTATATCCAATTATGGAATTTAATGGTCTCCAAAAGGACGGGTTGTTACATACTCCCCCCCTTACAGCGGAATTTCGTCCTCGAAATTCAGATACGACCTACACCACCAATCCTAGGATCACTCAAAATCCTAATACCTCAAAGGGAATGACACTAACCCAATGGTTCCCAACCATGTGCAATACGACTACCACGATCGTAAAGTGACTCTAATACGTCACATAATACCCATCATCTATAATGCCTATCGGCATGAATTTCAACCTTATATACTACGCCCATTCTATTTCAGGCGGTATATAAACAAACTTACCAAGGTGCCCATACACCTTTCTAACTTGCGCACATCTGCACATATATAGTGAACGTCAGACACGTAACACTCGCTCCCAATAAGGGTCTCCTTTCCTCGGTGTAATACTCATCTATGGGTCCTCCCGACCCGCGAAAATCAAACTCCTAACCTCGGTATTACCGACTCTATCGAGCCTACATCCTATAGTGCTACTATCTAGGCGTTACCCTACCTACGCGAAACTAATAAAATCCTAAGTATGTCCCTAGTGCCCAAGGCCTCTCTCGAATCCCGACATTTGCTCGGTTTCGTGCGTGGGACGTCTCGCCAAGGCGAAATCCAAACAAGGAACCCTCCCGTTACACTACTCCCTCACGTCGTCGGTCATCGAGATGTAACAGCCCAAGGCACACCAGCGGGATGTCCTAAATCCTACCTCGCTAACCTACGAATGCATTCCTACTATCTTATCCTTCCGCCCATACGAAAGGAAACCTAACTAATCAAAGTGCCTACTCTCTGTAGGAACACTACTAACATCACACCGATCAAAGATTTTTCTCCAAATTTGCCTTCTCATTAAGGCTTGGCTAACATCCTCGAATAAATTTCTCTAAGTCCTACCCCACCCAACTATTCGTGGTGAGATGACCACTTTAGTGCTTTTCCATAGCACCATATCTCCATAAACATACCATCCTAACAGGGCTCATAATCTATAGTGGTTCATCCACACTATAAGACTAACCCACATCCTTGCATCCCATAACAGCTCTCCACGCCCGGCGCCGTTAAGAGTCATGTGTGGAGTGTCTCGCAAAGCGAAATCCAAACAAGGAACCCCTCCACACATTAACCCTTGACTTCGTTGGTCACGGAGTCCCGTTATTTCAGACATGCACCCGGGATATCCCTATCTCCTAATCCAACAAAAAGATGGTCTGAACTCCTATCTCTAACTAAGAGTCACACCACCCAGCGCTCGCACTATTTCTAAGTCCTTGCGCAACCCGGTACTGAGCTAAACCTTACAGCTCAACAATGATCATGTGGGCCTTATATTTTATCTATAAGGTTGCCACACATACCAACTAAAATAAGGAAGCCTCTACTCATCGAGGTTCCATTAATCCATAATAATAAAGGTGAACTCGACCTTTATCAAGGTGAGACACCACAATAACAACCTGTCCCCTCCAGGAACTGTGGACACGATAGACTTGCCATCATTAGCCTGCTATCGCTCCGATCAACCAATACATTATACGTATATATACAAAATATAATCACCCGCCTCTATGGCGAGTGAAAGAAAACAAAATTCCGCTATCGCGGAAAACACACAAGCCCGCATTATTATGTTATCGTGACCGCCATAACTCAAATTACACACACGAGTCTAGGGCTAACTAACACCGCGACTTTACCTAGTCACTCCAAATATACCTCCTCGATTGAGGTAAAACTCATAACAACATCCTTCTCATTCCAACTAACTCATGGGGACTCACGATTAAAACTATCCGTAAGGTCCCTTTCGAACCCTCAATTTCAATGAGGAATTCGACTTTAGTACCACTTTCTACTTCAGCGGTACTGCGGTAATCCTAACTACCATTATTTAGTAGTCGCCACCGAAATCCTTAGCAATTGCCATAAGGAGAGTGACCTCTACTATGGTCCTCATCCCAACCTTCTACTAGCTGCTCCAGCTAAGCCTCACCTCCTGCTGCCATCCAAGCTCCGCACACGATTCTCAAACGACCGAGCAAAAGATTTCTATAATCTTCTAACATGGCAGGAGAACGCAATCTCACAAGAGATAACAACAATCCTAATCCTGGGGCTCTATAACAAATCGAGAGCAACGCTGAAAGCGTAGTACGTCCGCACAGATTCCTAAGGACACTAGAACCTGATGCTCTGATACCATCTGTAACAACCCGCCTAATAAGATACCGGGCGATCACTCCAATATTAAATTAAAACAGGAGTCACATATGGATCATCCTTAGCATCACTGTCGAAAATCCATTTAATTACTAATATCCTATTAGGTGGCCGTTAAAAACTTTTACTTAACTACTCTTATAACGAATAAATTACAACATCCACAATTAAATGTGTAATGAGCTGAAATGAAAATGAAAGGTACTAAAATAACCGAACACTCGGTCCAAATATACAACCATATCGAATGCTGTACTGAAAGAATAAATATATGCAATTGAGCCATTGGCTCGAAAGTTTATACAATACCTCCTATCTAGAGTACAAGGAAGGAAACGTTTACCGATAACCTGCAAGCATCCACAGCTGCTGCAGCAGACGTCTGACTCGAAAGAATTGTCATCCAGGCATCCCTGTGTCTGGACACCTACGTATATATATAATATAACAAGAAAGGAGAAGTAGATAAACGGGTCAGAGCCCCGAATGTTGAAAATATTTTGCAAGTGCATAAATGCCTTATTATTTTGAAAAAGGTTTTATCTCATATTTAAGGTTGGTATCGCACTCCCATGAGATACCCCTCACCTCTCCGCTAATAGTCCACTCCTAGCGCATCTATCTAGAACATTCTAGTCAAGCTACCCTGCTAAACTAGTCTATCACCCAACCACTATCTACCCTAGATAGTCCAAGTAATGTACTAAGGGCGAAGCTTCACCCCAGTCTCAACGTTATGCCATGTTCGTGCGTGGGGTGTCTCGCAAAGCGAAATCCAAACAAGGAACCCCCCCGATACACTACTACGCGGCACGGTCGATAGTCGAGATCCGCCAGTCCCTAAGTACAGAAAGATATATAATAATATATATACCATAAGAATTAATAATATAAGAGCACTAAGGATTAAACTTCTCCCCAGTCTCAACACACTGCCATATTCGTGCGTGGGGTGTCTCGCGAAGCGAAATCCAAACAAGGAACCCCCCCGATACACTACTATGCGGCAAGGTCGATCATTGGGATCCATTAGATCCTCGGCACTCGATTCATCCATATATACATATCCATACTATAATATACATCCGGATCTATCTCCCGGACTGAGGATTTATATACAAGCATTTATCAATACTTTTCATTTCTCAAAACTTTCCATTTCCCTTTTTATACTCAGGAAATGTAAATATAAAAGCCAATTCATTATCATGAATTGCTTTAACAAATCGTTTACCTTTTTAAAGCCAATTTTATTATCATAAAATGCTTTGATCAAATAATGCTTCCACATCCCTTCTTCCATCCAGGAGTGTTACCGAAGCTAAACCTTTATCCCATTTCCCTTTTTATACTCAGGAAATGTAAATTAAATCCAATCCATTATCATGAATTGCTTTAATAAATCTAAGACCGTCCCTCCGGGTATCCCCACTGGACGCGCCCCTAAATGGCTATCATCTTCCAGGGCCTCCAAGACAACCTGGGAACCTAACAACGTCGGGAAGCGGCCATATTGCCTGCGGGAAAGTCAGGACCACACCCAGAATCCCCTAACCAGCGCAGAAAAATATAAATAACCGCCCATATGGCCTTGGGACTATATCCAACCTGCTCAACAGCCAGGAAGGCTTCACCACAACGCGCGCAACTTCCCTTATGATAGCGATTTAGGGAGGTGTGTAACCATAATCCATAATTTATCAATTATGAAAAATATTTATCTTTCTATTTTGAAAATATTCATTTTTATATTTTCAAAATCATTTATATCACATCATACATATACATAATCACATAGTATATATATATACCATATATTCCTAGCTGAATATATAAAAATGGCTATATTTGCCAAACCATCTAACGATGACCAATAATCCCAAAGATTCTCTCAAAGAATCATAATCATGCATTCATATATGCATGATACTAAACCCAAACTATTTTCTTACTTTAATAAATAAAACCTACTTAAATCCTATCTACGGATTCATTTAGATATCTCCAAATATACTAATTCACTCTAAGTGAATACACACATATACAAACTCCCAATTCCTCAAGTCCTTTAGGACATAACCCTCCATAAATTTCTAATTTGGAAGGCCTTTAAACATAAACTCAAAAAGGAGAAATAATCCTAATCTCCAAAATCTTGGGCTGAAAACAGGGCACCGGTCGACCGCGGGTTGTAAATAAGCCTACGAAACAAAGCAGTAGGCCCTTTCTCCTTGACGCGGTCGACCGGCCATAGGGGCGCGATCGACCGGTCACACCAGGTCTCTTAAATTAAAAACCCTCAATTCCCTTAACCAACAGCCTAAATTCATTTTTGGGGTTTCTAAACTACCCCAAACATTATCCCGAACATCTACGACATTAATTCTAGCCGTAATTTTTCCAATTCCCGATTTGATTTCCGAGTTGGAAATCCCAACCCGGAGCTGTCATCTTGTAAAAATCATATCAAATCGTAGAAAATTCAGAAAAATACGCGGTCAGCGCCCACGCGACCGTATCGAAAAGATTTACAACTTTCGTGTTTTGGACGAAAGCTAAATCAATTCTTTTCCTGGCCAAAAATGCCCCCAAAGGTGACGGGTTACTATTTATCGTCACCTCCGAGACGATTTCCGCCATTAAAGCTTCTCCCAAGCTTTTGTCGCCTCACCCAACGTCCTACCACCTCAACCAACTACAAATACATTTATAACACGGGTTCTAAACATCCTAGAACCCGGAATCACCAATTAATTTGGATTAAAACCTAAGTTCCACAAAATTGAAATATTATTGGGGTTTAATTGTTTTAACTCCCAAAAACCCGTTTTATCCACGATAACCCACCCCAAAACCATTAGGGTTTGTTTATACCAAACTACGGTATGAGATATTTATGCAAAAAGATAAATAAAGCAAGTAAACACTTGCCTCGTGGATAAAATCCGACGACCTCGAGTCGAATCTCGCGGAGTTTGGCCGGAGTTCCTCCCTTTCTCCTCCTTTCTCCTTCCTCTCTCTCTTCTCTCTCTTTCCTTTCTTCTTTTCTTTCCCTCTCTCCCTCTTTATATAAGCGAAAAGGGTTTTAAACCCTTAAAACCCAAAAACGACTCGTTTACCCAATTACGAGTTACTTTTACCTCTAAAAATATCCGAAACTCATTTTCGACAATCGGACACTCTTTTCTGACTATCTCGGACATTCCGAGAATTATGGCGCAGTCGAAATTCCCATCCGAGGTACTTGACCGCAAATCACTATTCCAACCCAAAATAAATAAATGCGGGTTTTTCCCATTAAAAATCTTACCTCGTGTCGCTATACTCCACGACGACATATAATTAAATTACTTCGACCTATATAGTCCCAAAATAATTTATAACACCCTTCGAAAATCATTCAATCCTCGAAAATTCCAAAAATTACTATTTAGGAAAATTCCCCAAATTGCCAATTTATATCCAATTATGGAATTTAATGGTCTCCAAAAGGACGGGTTGTTACATATATCAAGTATGATGTCTGCTCCACCGGGAATTTATTACTTGGCTGGGCCAATGTGTGGGGCTATCACAAAAATTCTTGATTCATCCCACCTTAGTAAAGTATGCTATTTAATGTAAGTGGTTTTTAACATTCTTAATAAGAGATGAAGATAAAAAGACATCTCAATTATTTGATTAATATAAAATTAAATATAAATGTTGCATAACGATATAAAAATATGTGATAGTGTTCTTTGTTGTTAGATATACAACTAATAATGTGTGACAAACAATAATTTCATAAAAGGTTAATTTATTAATTTATGCGACAATTGATCGAGAAAATTTTGAAATGTAACCACTTAGACATACATATAAGATTCACTTTTTGTCAATTACATTTTTTGTGAAATTATTATGTATGCTTCATTTTTATTTACCTATGTGTGTGTGTATATATATATATATGAAGTGTTGAAAGACAAACTAATAAGAAGGAAGGAATATAAAAACACATAACATGTCTTGATATATTAAAAGACTAACATGTGGAAAGATACATATATATAATATAAAGGATAATAAAATATTAAGGTTATATGAAGAGGACAATTAATATTATTTTCATAGACGTAGAACTTAAAAATTATAATACTCAAAACATCCATCTTTCTAAATCACTCATCGTTATATGCCTTCCATTTCCATAACCTCCAATCTTATTCAATCATCTCTCTCTCTCTCTCGTGCGCGCACGATCTCGCTTGTTTTCTCATTATTAATAAACATTTATCTTCAGTGTTCACTCCAATATTTCTTGAGTCTTTTTAGAATGTTGGAGAGGTGAGAAATTTCATATATAATATCCCTTATTTGATAAAATTTTCTTGTTGCAACAAGGAGGGATAACCTAACAGCATTATGGTTGATGATATTTGAGAGATTAAGCATCCATCAAAGAGAACAACAAAGATCAATATCTCAAAAAAAAAAGATTGAATACATACTTTTGTTTTGTTTTTTTACCATAATCATTATTATTGTGCTTCACTGATATTTTATACATGGATTTTTTGTGTTTTTATTTTTCTCTGATTTTGTAATGTTTGATTGGTTTGGGAAAGAATGTTTTATTCAATCTTATTTTAAGTAATATGTTTATCATAGTTAAGTGTGATGAAACGATTTTTTGTTTAGATATCGCGAATATTTTACACTATAAGTTCAATTTGCAGTTTAGTACTGTAAAGGTAAGTTTGCAATATTTGACACTAAAAATTTAATTTGGCAATAAAAATGCAAATTTAAGTATCCAACTCGAATGCTTGGTGCTTGGGGGAAGGTACGATGCACAACGGTGCTTCGAGAAAAGTGTTGTCGAGAAAGCTATAAATCATTTTTATACCAAAAGGTTTAATTTGTAATCCGATGACTAAAGACCCGGAGATTTAGGGTAGAAGTGTTGTACCACGTGTTTTTTAATAATTAATATAATTATAGAAAATAATTAGAAAATTGGTTTAATTGGAAAATTTTAATAATTAATTTAATGGATAAATTAAATTGGATAATGCTTCGTGCTAAATTATGGGATTTCATTTACAGGATAAAGTGTATTATGTTATTTGGTTTTAATTTTTTGGGTTGGGCTTGTGGGGCCATTTGAATGCCCAAATGGTATTAAAGGATGATATAGGTAAGCACGCCGCATTTTCAAGACACAAAGACACACCTAGACTTATATTTTTATGCTTTTATAATCCAAAATAAGATAAACCAAAGGAAGAACATAAACTTTTGTCCTTAACACAATGATTCTAAAAAGGTGTTAGATATTTCACTCGAATCGAAGGTGTAATTCTTTTGTTATATGATTCATAATTCTTCATTGAACTAGAGCTAATATATGATATTATGTTCTTAGTTAATGATTCATCATGTTATTAGACTTTTATATATAATATTTTCTTAGTTATGAATGTTTAACAAATAACTCTAATTTGAAAAGTGTGATAATATTGTTTATATTTTTACTTTTTAAAATCTTTGTATGACTTGTTCTCTTGTTGCAAAAATATGCTTCTATCTTCTTGTAAAACACTTTTATAGCTATAAGTTTCTTAAAATTTAATTGGTATCATTTGCTTTCATATTATTCTTATTTAGTCCATGTAGTATATCTCTCATTCTTTCTTATTGGCTTAGTTGTACACATGCTTTGATTCCCCATGTTCATCTTGGTGTATTCTATACTCAAAGCTTTATATCTTAGAGGAACTATTGTGTATGTTTGGGGACATCACCTTTTTGTGGGTGGTAATTTTGTACGGTGTATCATTACTTTATTTTAGTCTTAATTGACCTTTGGTTAAATGTTAGTTTTTCATGTACTTGGTGTATATTGTTTCTCCTTTAAAATTAATATTGGATATTTGAATGCATTATATGATGATATAATTGTTGTTACTTTTGGGATATTATATTTGTGTTCTTTGATTACTTGTGTACAATTAGTTCATTATTGTAAAAGTTATTCCATTGTTGGCTTTAAGTATCTTTAATTATGATGAAGTTTTTTACGATGCTAAGATATATTATTGCATATCTTTCTTTGATCATGTATCCTTGGTGGTTTCTATTCATTGTTATATTTATGTTTCACCTTTGGATGATTTATAACTTTTGACTTGATCACGGGTTTGTTAAATTTATTTCATAAAATACTTGCCTTTACATGATTTATCATTTGGTATATAGACTTATCTTTTATGAGATAAGATTTATATTGCACAATATCAATTAATTATAAATCCACTACTATCCATTATAATTAGAAAACGTTTCTTATGTTTATTTGGGTGTTAAGTACATTTTAGATTCTTATGCTAAAATCTTGATAATAGTTTTTATATATTTGTCTTGTTATATTAGTATTAATCCTTTTGCCTCTGTATACTATATCATACTGTACATATCCCATATTACTATTATATCCCTATCCTTATTTTAATGCATATCATATTTTATAGTTCAACTTATTTTAACTAACTACTTCTTATATTTCGTTTTCTTGTATCTTTGTTGATTCGTTTTCTTAATCTTTTCACTTTTTTTAAAAGTGGAACAAGTTTATCAATGTTAAAGAAGTTTTGATTAAGGGAGAGAATCAACTTGTGACAAAAGTGATATATTTATAGGATACAAGGATATATATAATTTTCATTCTTAGGTTTTACTATTCATATTTTATTTATTAGGGGAAGAGAATTTATGCTATGACATATGGCGAGTGTTTAGTAAGGGGGGGAGGATTTAAATATTTTAGTGATATATATTTTACCGTTACTTATAGTTATCTTTGATGCCTTATATATTACATTTTATTCATATCATATTTTAACTTTTATATCAAGCATATACGGTTGTATGTTTATTTTAATCCTTTGGATTATCTTATCCTAGTACACTTCTTTATCAAATATTGCATTATGTTTTTAGTGACAATAACCATTGATTTTATCATCATTTCTTTTATCGATTCTATTAGAAAAAGGGGGAGCATAAGATTTAATTTAAAGATAATATTATTATGAGATATTATGGGATAGGTTATGTGAAAATTAAATATAGAAAGAATAAACGTAGGTAATGAAGGTTATGTGTCGTATATTTTAGAAATTTGACTTAAACTTTTTATATGCTTTGTAGTGATTATATGAACCATATTTACAGTGTTATATAATGTGTTAATCTTGTTACTTATATTTCACTATCATTTTATTATGAAGTATTTTAATATGTTTGCTAGTGTTTGACAGGAAACATGTTTCAAAATTTCAAAATAGTTAAGGAATATCTTATGATTCTTTTGAGTATGTCTTTCTATTTTGCCTTTGACAAAGAAATGTTATGTCATAGGTGATATGTTTTATTCATTTGTTTATAATCTTCTTCTTTTTTTCTTGTTTTTCACGAATTAGATAAAGGATATTTGAAGACTATACATATACTCGTGTTCCCCGACTCATTTGGTTATCTTGATACCACTGCCAAAAAACATCTTGAGGCTTAGTTCAACAGGTCTGCGTGAAGCTTAAAATCTACAATTTGAAGACCGAACATCACCAAAGCTTCATTAAGAATTTTTTTAGAGTAAGCCGAATTATGGGACTTTTAGAGTGAAGGTAAATGGAATTAGAGAACTTATATTCGACTCTTTGGTTAAATATTTATAAAAATTAAAAAAAGATTTAGTTGAAGCTTATGGTTTGAGATATGACCAAACTCATGATCCAATATACTTTTCTTATAAAAAATATTTAAAATAATGCATCCTTGTGTGTTTAGAACACTTGTTTTATAAGTTGGTACGAGTATTTTGGGTTTCTCAAGATTTCTACAAAACTAGTAAACTTTAATTCCTAGTGAGACCCAACTAGCTTCAGAAAAGTTGTACCTCACTTAAGGAAAGTTTTACTTTGCTAGTCGCAACATCCGAAATTTTTTAAGATTTTTTTTGGATTCTGGCGCGACCTTGATCCCTACAAATTCTCTTCAACAAAGTTTCCATGAATGACCAATGGGGAAATATTTTTGAGATCTTTTCGTGATACTTTATTTTTTAGCTATATATTTTGAAAAGATTATTTACGTGGGCTATAATTACTTAGGGATTGAAGAGATTTTGTCCACAAGCTTGAAATTTTATTTAATTTCATCTTCTCTACAAAAATAACTTAAGGTTTTTAAGGTTTTCATATTCATTTTATAAAGCTAAAAAAAATAGATATTTAAAGAGGAAAAACATATTTTGTATTTTCGAGATATTCGTGTTTCATTTAGAGTTGAAATTTGTTTGTAGTTTTATTAATTATTCTCAAGACTTGAACAAATATTATGTAACTTTATTCTTGAGAGAATTTAAATCTTTGATATCTGAAAAATAATTTTGATTATTTTAAGTTGCCAAATACTTTTAAATACTTCGATCAACCATTATGATTATCACTGTAGACACCCCATTCTGTTACCCCCCTAAGTCTCCTTAGGTCCCTAGTACCTCCCTTCATCACCGTAAACCCAGGTCACGTCCCGAGTACGGACTTAGAGGTCATCGGGCACTCCCCGGCTCAGTTTGACCCAAAAGTCAAACTCTTCATCTTGATCGAGACTGAATGAATCTTCGAAGGGCATTGAATACCCTTTCCAACGGTCCACCCCGTGCGCGATGCCGACTTACCAAGCGGACGAACGATCCGTTTGCGTCCGAAACCTGACCTAGAGGCCACCGGGTGCTCCCGGGCTCTATTTGACCTAAGTAAACTCTTCAGCCCAACCAAGGCTGAATGAATCTTCGAAGGTAACTGAATACCCTTTCCAACGGTCCATCCCGTGCGCAATTCTGACTTTCCCTGCGGACGAACGACCTGTTTGACTCCGGGAGGTCACCAAACGCTTCTCGGGCCCGGTTGCCCAAAGTCAACTCTCCAAACCGGGTCAAACTCTTTGGAATGTCGAAGTACATCTCCTAAAATTTCCAAAGGTCTACCCCGTGCGTGATTCGGACTTACCATACGGATGAACGACCCGTTTGCGTCCGAACGATCCCCCGTCCAATGGACCGACAAATGCTTCCGAGCCATATTTGAACCTAAGTTAACTCCCGAACCCGGGAGTGGTACAAAGGACTTTCAAAGGTCTCTGAATTACCTTTCCAACAGTATGCCCCGTGCACAATTCTGACCAACGTTTTGCCCTCGGCGGCCGATTTTCCAAAAAAGCATGAAGCGCACTGCCAAATGGCAGGTTCTAGACCCTGACTATCGGCACCTGCCGATAGGCAGGAACAGGTCTATGCCGATCGGCACTCACCTGGGCCTATAAAGGGAGGCCTGCACCTCATTTACAAGGGGAGCCCAGATCTGATAAAAATCTCTCTAAACGAATCCCAAAAACCTCTCTCGAAGGCAGCGTGATTTCAACTTTCAAATCCCTTTTTTACTTCCACTTTTCATCAAACTTGGTGAATTAGCCACTCTCCATCATCATCCAAATGCAAGGGTTGGTCTCCAATATTCAAGATCAAGCTCAAGATCTTCAAGAAGGTCCAACTTTCTCAAACTCTCTCTTAAATTCTCTTAAATTCCCAATAACTTATTTTCTTATTTAGCACTTTTATTATCTCATCTCACACATCCTAATATACTTTTTATTTAGTATTATTGTACATATTTTATTTTCATAAAACCCAAAAAACAAGAAAAAGAGGGTTTGCTCATAAATTCCAAGTAGGGATTCTCACACTTTTTCCGCACTTTTCTCATAACTAAAACACTTTTTCTACACACACACACACACACTTACAAATAAGAAATTCCCCATTTGGATTTATGGTATAAACCCTACCCCTCATTTTGTATGCGAACTACGTGGACTTTGATGCCTTTATAGGCTACGTAGGCGTCTCGGGGTAAAACCCGAGACTCGAGTCCTTTCTCTGATTTTCTATCTTCTATAAATCCATTTTCCTTATATTCTATATACTTGCCCTTAATAACGTATTGCTCCATATGCGTTATCGTTCCATTATAGTGATCAACATAGGGGTAATCGCGTAAATCTTATTTTTCTAATATTATTCTTATATCTTCCTACGGATGACTCGCTTTATCTTTTCCATGATACAAGTCGAGGATTCCTACCTCTATTCTATATATACACATGCACACATATCACGGGGGGAAACAAAAGGAAAATAGAAAATATTCATGAGAGACCGAAAGGGCGGAATGGGTGCCTAACACCTTCTCATTTAGTAACTAAGCCTCCGAACCCTTCCCGAATTGTCTTGGTTTTGCACGCACCAATATGTCTTTGGATGCCATCCTTCGGGGTGGCTTCCCCTTTTTCTTTTGTTTGTTTTGAGTAAAATAGACTGGCGACTCTGAATCTCTCTACATTTTTACACCACATGTCAAACGACGCCGGCCGAAGAGCTCCCGAGAGGGACGCGCGGGACCCGAAGGATCCTTTCCTCCGCGCGCCCGCCCGCACGGCGAGGATCGGGGATGGCCAAAGTGACGACTCTGCTGGGGATATGTGTGATTGTTTGTGGGCTTGACTCTATTTACATGAATGTTATATTTTCTTATGTTTCCCCCATATTTGCATGTTCCCCTTTTTCATATGTATCCCATGCTTATGCTTATGTTCACACACTTGTAGAAATCTCTCCATGTACACTTCACACCACGTGCACCTAGGATCACATATATCCCCATGTTGCATGCATCACCTATCCATACTTGGTGTACCTTTTGGGGTACTTGTACTTTGCTCCCTGTTTGGTATAATCAAGAAAGGCATTCTCATCATAAGATACTAATAAGAGAATTATGTATGATTCACACGACATCACCAAAGAGCATTGATATTGACCAAATTTTACCCAGTAACGGGAGGGTCACTTCGTGATGGGCGCTAGTCCGGTAGGTTGCAGTTAGCCTAAGCGATATGAGTCTCACCTTCCATTGGCCAAGTACCTTCGACGTATATCGAACGGTTCCCCCGCATCGTACTGCTTGACCGAAGTCATGACGGGAGGTATATCGCAGGGAATTCGTTCACGTATGCCAAATATATCAAATTTTCTCTCACTCATACCGTTCCCACGAAGTATATGGTGAGGAAATTCACGTACACTCAGGTATATCAAATGGCCATTCCACACGTACCGATTGCCCGCAAGAGCAAGACGTATATCGTGGAAGTCACACGCCAAAGGGGGGAACCCATGTCGATTCACCCAACCAACTACATACCCGCATATAGGTGTCAGACCTAGGACACGCACTTTAGATTACCGATTTCAACCCAAAACTCTGCCGAAATTCCGGGTCGACCTGCCGCCTAATTTTCGCGCATTTTTAAAATGGGTCCCTATCCGTGAGCCTGGTTACAAGTCCAACCCGTAGCTTTGCATATATTAAGACCCCCACTTTTCCAGGCTCGGGTCCCGTCCGGCAATGCATTTAGGAGAATTAAATACAAATAAAAATATAATAATCATGCTGAGTTCAGTCTCCAAAAGCATTTTTCCCATCTTAATCAAAAATCCAAAAACATTTCTCCCTTCTTTATCAAAAATCCAAAAATAGTTTCTCTTTTTTTCTCAAAAATAAATCTCATCCTACGCCTTCTCAGGTCTATCGCAAACCCTTGGCCTGGCTTCCTATTAGCTTCGGTCTTCAGTCAAATCACCCCGGAGTTTCATCTGTTCCTCTACCACTTCTTTCGAGTCTAGAATACATCCATTTTCCATGGAGAATACAGATCAAGCACCAGTCATACAGTCGGATCTGACGATAGTCCTAGCTCAGCTCGTGTCCAAGATCGACAACCTCCAAACTGAGGTCCGAGAGATGCAACAAAACCAAGTTCCAATTCCTCAAGATCCCGAGGCCCTATTCCCTCGTGCTATGGGTCCACCCGAGCCCATCTGGGTTCCGGAAGAATATCAGCACGCTCCACGTGCCCCTCCTGCCAATGGGCCGCCGCCTGCCCAGCTTCCAATGCCAAACATTGCCCAGCCTCTGGCTAACCTTCTTGTGGTCGCTGATCCAAAGGAGAAGGAGTTGAATAAAGTCAAAGAGGATCTCAAGATGCTCACCAAGAAGTTTGACCAAGTCAGGATCTCTGGTAATTACATGGACTACACCCACATATCTCCTTATCCTAAAGCGAGGTTAGCCGAGAAGTTCAAGATGCCAAATATCGAGAAGTTCGGAGGGAGTGGACCCCCAATTGTTCATCTTCACAGTTATCATCGTTCCATGACTCTACTAGGGGCTTCTGAAGAGGTGATGGCCCAATTATTTCAGCAAACTTTGAAGGATAGTGCCCTCCGATGGTTTTTATCTCTTGAGGAATCAAGAATCCGTAGCTGGGAGGATATAGCCCGAGAATTCATGTCGCAGTACAAATACAACGAAGAGCTTGAGGTCACCCGTCGTGATTTAGAGCTGCTCAAACAGAATCCTGGAGAATCAGTCAGTAACTTCATAACTCGGTGGAGGGAGCATGCAGCTACCATGACCAATCGACCATCCGAGGATGAACAGGTCAACATAGTGAAGAAAAACTTCTTGCCCCATATTCGAGCGATGATGGGAGGACAATACTATCCCCACTTTTGAGCTCTCAGAGAGGCAGGAGTGGAAATCGAGGAAAGCCTCTTTAAAACAGAGGTTGAACCGAAGAAGGTGTCCGGACAGTTCACCCCTAGAAAGTATGGCAAGCCTGTCAGTGCTACCATCTCGACCATCAACAACATCTCTCAACCAACCACATCATGGGCACCAGAAAGCCGCCCTGACCCCATCCGAAGGGAATACACTGAGCTCCATGCTCCCCTCTCCAAAGTTTACCAAGCTCTGTTAAGCCGAAACCTCATCAAACCCTTGGATCCATGTCCATTGCCAAATCCACTCCCAAGAAACTTCAAGGCCGATACTCATTGCGCCTTCCACCAAACTACCGACCATACCACCGACCAATGATTTCATCTCTGGAACATAATCCAAGATCTCATCGGCCAGGGTACCATCGCCCCACCAACCAATCCTAAGCCAAACACTACTCACAATCCACTTCCGAATCACACCAATGCCATCTTCTTAGAAGAAAATGCAAATTCCGATCCCTCAACTCAAATCACACCCATATACTCTCCTAAACCTCTTCAAACTTGCCCATATTTCCTCCTACACCCTACTAGTCTCGCTGATCAGGCACTATCACTCCTTACCAGAGCATGCATCGCTGTCCTTACCCGTTCTAAAAATGGAAGTATGGAATTGTCAGAGGTGTTAAACCAAATCCTAGAGTTCGGGCTGAATTTCCCTCACAGATGGTCACCGATTGCCAGAAGTTCAGCACACTATTCTTAGAGGCACGAAAATGGGCCCGAGATTCAGACAAGTGGGTGGTACCAATCGACAAAGTCAGCCTAGATGATGTTGTCCAGACTATGGCAGAATTATTCGGGCAAACCAACAGCATTTGCAGTATCACCGGGTTACTTGACACTTTGAAACTACAAGGGCGTTTGGTCCCTTCAATCACACATATCCCCACGGAATGGGAGGACCTGTATGAAGAAGCCATTGAAGTTGTGGAATTCATCGACTTCACAGGGAAAGACAAAATTGTTACCACCGGATGGGGGGAAGAATTCAAAGATTCGAGCGAAGAACAAGCTTCGGGAAGAGCTGGCCTAGTAGACGACATATGTGGGATGATCTCATTTGAAGAACTCCTCGGAGAAATAAATAGGGTGGCAGAACAACCTGAGATTGACGAAGAAACGGGATTCATGTTCTTTCATTCTTCAGTAAATCACATGACCAGATCAGGGAGATATTACCAGGTTCCAATCTCACTACCAGCAAATGACAAAGGGAAGGGCGTTGAAAACCTTCCTATGCCAGAGATTACCATCGAGGAGAGCAAGATCCTCGATCAACTGAAGAAAACTCAAGCTAACATCATTCTATAAGGAATTTTCATGTCTTCCCAGCTACACAGAAATGCTTTAATCAAGCTGCTCACTCGACCCATAGTTCCTCCATCTACCACACCAGAAGAAGCGGTAAATCTGGTCGGATCCTTGACCTCTACCTGAATGCTATCATTCTCGAAAGAAGAAATCCCCAGAATTGGGTCAAATCATAATCATGCACTCAATATCTCCGTCGAAGTTATGGGAAAGGTCGTGCCACTCTCTCTTGTCGATAACGGATCCGCCTTAAATTTTTGCCCATTGAGAACCTTCAAGTGTTTAGGCCTAAAAGAAAGCGACCTCGCTCCAACCTCCGCCGCTGTGCATGCCTACGATAATACCCTTCGTGAGGTGATGGGGTCCATAAAACTTACAATAGGGGTTGGCCCTATAAACCCCATCATTGAATTCCAATTCATAGACATCCCAGCTTGTTTCAACCTGTTGCTCAGACGACCCTGGCTCCAAAATATCAAGGGTGTGTCTTCCTCACCCAATCAGAAATTCAAGTTCTTCACCGATGGGCGAGTCATCAACATTTTGGGCGACAACGAAAATGCCGAGGGGGAAAACACCAGCAGTCCAATTCTTGAGATACAGCACGGGTCAAATGATATGCTCCTATCAGGATTCCGAGTCGAGCCACTCCAACTCCCGGCAGGGGACGGTTTTAAAGAAAGGGTTTGTCCAGAATATGACCCTCATGGCAATGTCAATGTGATTCAGATGTTCAAAAACATGCACTTCAAGCCTGGACTAGGGCTAGAGCAAAGGCAGTAGGGGATACTTGAGCCCATCAAACTAAAGAAAGATTTCCCTCCTTGTAGCTTGGGGTATCAACCCTTAGAACAAGAGCTCAGAATGATCCGCCAGTCTCGACCAAAGAGAGGATTATAATGTATCCGAACTATCTCAAGAGACTCCTTAAATGGGCGATTCATCAAAGAAGGCGAGGACTTCCCCTTTTGCGGTTTTCCAGAACCATGGTATGACCACACAGATAAGAAGATGAGGCCGGGAATGGAGATCTTTTTCCATGACAGCTACCTATGGGCTGAAAGTTTCCCACATCGCGTGCAACCGCTCATCAAAGATGCTGAAGAGACTGAGGAAAGCGATTCCGAAGATTCCTTCAACTTACAGATACTGGGGCTGGCACTCTCCATGGTTCATTCAGGCACTGCATCAATGGACCCATCCCATCTGATTAAAGCTGTTGATACTCCTCTCCTCAACTGGCATGTTGCGCCAGTTCTACCCCTTGAAATCCCCCCTAACCCTAATGATTACCCTATTTCTTCTTCTGTTGCCTATCCTTGCTCAAATGTAATCGAGACCTCTTTTGAGGAGGTTCTCAATGTTTTTTTTCCTATCAATGAAATAAATGAAGATTTTGAGTATCTTGTTGTGCCTTACATTAACTGCTTGAATTCTAATCAAACTTTTGATGATGATGATTTTGCAAATGAATAATTTTTAACTGATCTAAATAAGGTTAATAATAAACAACATAATCGCGTTCAAGTTAATAAAGAAGAGACTGTTGTTATTAATCTCGGTTCTAGTAGCCAACTGCGCGAGATTAGGATAGGGGCCACCCTTAACGAGCATGAGCGTGCACAACTCGAAGAATTACTGAAGGAGTTTGTAGATGTCTTTGCATGGTCGTATGATGATATGCCCGGCATCGATCCTTGAATAGCTCAACACGAGATCCCCACTCTCCCAGATTACAAGACGGTTAAACAAAAATTAAGAAAACTCCGCACCGAATGGTCGTTCAAGGTCAAAGAAGAGGTGGTCAAACAGTTAAACGTGGGTTTCATTCGGGTGATCGAATATCCCACACGGATAGCCAACATTGTACCTGTGCCGAAATCAGGAGGGAAGGTACGAATGTGTGTAGATTATCGAGATTTAAACAAAGCTTCTCCAAAGGATGTTTATCCGCTACCCAATATCGTCATGATCGTGGACAACACAGCCAATCATGCTCTTAAGTCATTTGTCGTCGGGTTTTTCGGATACAACCAAATCAAGATGCACCCAGACCACCAAGAAAAAACCGCATTCATCACCCCATGGGGATCCTTTTGCTACACCGTTATGCCATTATGTCTCAAGAATGCTGGGGCTACCTACCAAAGGGCTGCCACAACCATCCTGCATGATCTGATCCATAAGGAGTCGAGGTTTATGTGGAAGATATGATTATCAAGTCCAAAACTAGAGAAGGTCATATTCCCGCTCTCCGAAAGTTCTTCGAACGACTGCGATGGTATCAGATGCGACTTAATCCACAGAAGTGTGTCTTCTGCGTTACAAAAGGAAAACTCTTAGGATTTATGGTCAGCGAAAAGGGGATAGAAGCAGATCCTGCAAAGCTGAAAGCCATACTTGAGATGCCACCACCCCAAACAGAGAAATAAGTCCGAGGTTTTCTTGGGAAATTACAATATATCATCCGGTTCATCAGCCAGCTAACCTCCATCTGTGAATCGATCTTCAAGCTCCTCCGAAAATATTCAACCAAGGTTTGGAATGAGGCCTACTAAGAAGGTTTTGACCGAATCAAACAATACCTAACCCAACCTCCAGTGCTCATGCCACCACGGTCTGGTCTCCCTTTGCTCCTATACCTAACCATAATCGACACTACAGCTGGGGCTTTGCTAGCCCAATACCTTGAGGACTCCCGTAAAGAAAGATCCATCTATTACGCCAGTCAGAAATTAGTCGGGTACGAGGTCAACTACATTGCTTTAGAAAAGGCATGTGTTGCACTTGTCTGGGTCACCCAAAAGTTACGACATTACATGCTCGCCTTCCCCATCAAACTTGTATCCCGAATGGATCCCATCAAATACCTGCTTAAGAAACCCGCCTTATCCAGTCGAATGGCCCGATGGTTGATGCTCCTAATCGAGTTCGATATCGTGTACGTCATGCAGAAAGACATCAAAGGAAGATCCATCTCTGACTACCTCGTCTATTACCCCATAAAAGAAGCGGAGGTTCGGATCTTCAAATTCCCAGATGAAAATATCCTCTGCGCCACTCAAGATCGCCTTCGATGGAAAATGTTCTTTGATGGCAATTCTAACAAAAAGGGATATGGCATTGGGATACTTTTGATCGCCCCAGATGACTCCCACACTCCCATCGCCATTAAATTAGATTTTCCTTGCACCAACAACATGATGGAATACGAGGCATGCACAGTGGGCCTCAAGGTTGCTCTCAAGAAAGGTATTCAATACCTTGATGTCTACGTGGATTCTGCCCTTATCATCGGCCAAGTGCTCAGAAAGTGGAAAGTCAAAAATAAAAAGCTCTAACGCTTTCATGCCCAATTAGAAGAGTTAGCTTCCCGATTCTGAGATATCACCTTCCATTACCTACCCCGAGAAAAGAATAACCTAGCTGATGATCTTGCCACCTTGGCCTCCATGGTCGACATGCCCGAAGGAATAATAATGACCCCCTTCCTAGTTCAAAAGCAAGACAAATCGATCCATTGCTACCATGTTTAACTTGTCTCCACTGAAGATCCCGAACTAGCCGATTGTTGGTACTATGATATCTGGTACCTCCTCAAACATGGTAGGTATACCGAGGGTTCCAACAAGAAAGATCGAACAACCCTCCGAAGATTGGCCGCCCAGTACATCATCTGTCATAAAGCTCTACTCAAGAGGAATTTCGATGGAACTCATCTACACTGCATCGTAGGAGTTGAGATTGAGAAAATAATGCAGAAAATCCACAGCGGGGAATGCGGACCCCACATGAATGGTCACATGCTCGCCAAGAAGATCATCCGACAGGGCTACTACTGGACAACCATGATCTAGGATTGCACCGCCTATGTTCAGAGGTGCTTCAAATGTCAACAATTCTCCAACCTTCAACACTTGCCTCCGCGAGAATTATACAACATGACCTCTCCATGGACGTTCCCCACCTGGGGTGTCGACATCATAGGGAAGGTTACACCAAAGGCTTCAAACGGACATGAGTTCATCCTGGTTACCATCGATTACTTCACCAAATGGGTCGAGGCTGAGTCATACGCAGTATTGAATGCCAAGAAAGTGGCCAAATTCCTCAAGAAAAATATCATCTGCCGATATGGGGTCCCGTACGAGCTGGTATCAGATAATGGGCTGCATTTCGAAGCAGAAGTCACCGAAGTAGTCAACGAGTATGGGATTCAGAGACACAAATCTTCTCCCTACCGACCTCATACCAATGGTGTAGTTAAAGCCGTCAATAAGAACCTCAAAGCCATCATCATCAAGATGACCGAAAGTTATAGGCATTGGGCCGACCGGATCCCATACGCCCTCTGGGGCTATCGAACCTCAATCCTAACCTCTACTGGGGGTATCCCTTACTCCCTGGTCTACGGCATGGAAGCAATCCTACCAGTGGAGCTGTAAATACCCTCGCTATGCGTCATGCTTGAAAGCAATGTTAGCGAAGAAGACTGGTGCCAAAGCCGTCTTGATGAGCTAGCCCTCCTAGACGAAAGAAGATTAAATGCTCTTTACCACATACAGGGGCACTATCGCCGAATAGCGCGATCGTTCAATAAGAGAGTCAAGGACCGCAATGTCTAAGAGGGGGATTTATCCCTCAAGGAGATAATAGAACCCATCTGGGACCTCAGAGGGAAATTCAAGCCCAATTGGAGCGGCCCCTATATTGTGAAGAAAATTTTATCCGGCGGTGCCGCCATGCTCACTGACCTAGATGGGGAGGAGATGGCTCGTCCAGTTAACATGGACCGTCTCAAGAAATTCCACCCCTAGTCCGAAATCTCGGTGCGCTACGACTCTTCTCATTCCCCTTCTATTATAAAAATAAAAAAATATATAAAAAAAATATTCATTTCCCTCTACCCAGAACTACGTGAGCCTGATCCTCTATAAAAAACTATTTTAAACCTTTTCAAAAAATCCCAGAGGTACGTAGGCATCTCATACTCCCCACATGAGCGCGACCCCTTCTTTTTCACTAAGTACTATTCTTTTCTTACCTCCGAGAACGGCGGTTCATTCTAGAAATACTTGAACAAAAGTATTATGTATGCCTTAGCGATCAGTTTAGATAATTCAAAATATAAAACTCATCAAAAGGCACAGCTGGGTGATCAGAAACTTGTTTATTTCATTAATAAGAAATTACAGTACGGATTACATAAGAAAAAGGAACGGACAACTCCCTTCCCCCTACTACCATAAAAAGCCAAATAAAATCCCCACATACATAAATAAACACTCCAAGAGTCCTACCCAAAGCTACCAGAGGAGCTTGCACCCTCATCATCTAAATCCTGAGGTCCCCAAGTTTCCCCTGCCTGAATAGAGTGTCGTAAACATACCATGGATCGATGAGCCTTAACCATCTTCGAAAGACCATAACACCACCTTCCATGGTGTCAGATAAAATAAACCATCTTTGTCCAGTATCCACTGCCAACATCTTGCTGACTACTCTCCTTCAAAACCACTTCATATAATCTTTGGGGACATGCCAAACCTTCCCGACAGACTGAGAGGGACGGGTCGACGGACGCCGATTTTCCCACTGAGACCCAAGCAACAGACGCAGGCGCTCAGTCAAATTTTCAACCGAAAAGAAGTTTGAGGTCCGAGGGGGCACGACCTGGGCCCAGCCGAATTGGCGCAAAAGCCGCAAGGGAAATAAAAAGAGGTTTGTCTGAGACCAACCAGCCGCACATATGAATACTCTCCTAGCTCCAGGACAAGCTGCAACAATCCCCACCAAGGCACTGACCAATATAGACCACAAGCTCCATGCTCCACAAGCTAATTCTCCCAGTTCTCAATATACAGGCCAACGCGGATGAAGTAGCGCGAAAAGAAGTTGGGTACGGCCGACAAGGGATATTCTGGAGGAGTCTACAAACGGAATCTTTCAGACAACCACATGAACATCATCATAGGGCTACCCCTCAAAAAGTCAGAACAACCTTCTCTCCAGGCATCTAGGCCATTCAGAGTCTCCGCAAATATCACCACCGCATGATTGCGACGGTATGACATCCATGAAGTAATGGCTGTAAGTTGTGGGTCCACTTGCACCTCCCCAGTCACCAGCAACAATTTGGAAACCAGGCCCAGAACCACGACTCCAGCATAGCCAGCATCACCTAATTCCCGCAAATGCACGGACCGCAGCACCACCGGGAGGGAGATCATTCCTCCAGCAACCAATGATCTGGCCACCGAAGGCGAAATACGAAGAAGCCCGGCCAACAAATCCCTAGGAGAGAGGGATAATTCATGCAAAGCCGCAGCAACACTGGGATTTACCCCCAGCGTAGCAGAAAATTCCTCGTAGGTAGGATAAATTTCTTCCAACCCAAAGTGAAATACATGGTCTTCGGGATACCAGAATTGTACCGCCGCCACCAGCATATTCCACTCAATAGGTCGACTGCGCCACAAGGAGACTCGACGCATGTTGAAAGCATCATAGTCGACATTATAGGAGCACATTGATTCCAAGGCTTCGAGGTAGCTGACAAACTCAATGCTACCAGGGAGAGCCATCTTGCAAGACTAAGAGATAGTGGGCAAGTAGATAAGAATGCAAAGTTGTGATGAAAACACTCCACCCTTACCCCTTTTTATACTTAAAAACCCTCACAAGGGACATAATCCCTGTAGAAATCGAAGGGAATCCTACCCCACAAGGTACCAAAGGTTGAAGAGGGTACCAATCAAAGCTTTGAATTGATGGGACTGGACTGAACTGCCAATAGGCAGGTCAGGGTACTTGTCGATCGGTAACCCCCCCATTTTTAGAAATTTCCCTTTTTTCCTCTTTTATCAAATCAGAAAACTCAATAAAAATAAATTGATATTCTCAACAGAATTTCAAAATCCCTTTAAATTTTCCTTTTTAATCAAAAACTTTCCTTCAAAAATATTCCTTTTTACGGTCTCAGCAGAAAAGTAAAAAGTGCATGTGCATGCATTCATTCATCATTAATAAAAAAATAACAAAAACCCCAATACATTGCATATATTATGTTCTGTGTTACATCAATTTTGTAGGAAATAAAAAGAAAAGGCAAAAATAACAGGACTCAGCCCGAACCAACATTCTCTCTTTCTCTCACTAAGAGCTTCCACCCCTGTGACGTGCTCTCTTCCCCCTACGGTGAGATGACGCACCACCACTACCCGAGCTAGAGTCCTCCCCAAACGAGGCAGACTGCACCAAGCAAGAAGGAACAGGAACCGCGTCCCGAATATGGGAAGTCGCCGAAGATATCCAGTCTCTGATGTCCCTTAGCCGAGTGGTCGACACCCGGACTTGCTGCAAGGAAAGGAGAAATCAGTATCAAAGCATAAATGACCAAAATAGAAAGGAAAGTAAGAGAGGAACAGAAAGGTATACCGCAGGTCGTAGGACCTCCTCTGTCAAACCTAACTCCTCCAGATCCATTGCATGAGGACGGTGTAGCACAGGCACCATCCCTCCATCAGCCCATCGAATGTTGTATGAAGGGGTATGCAGCCGTACAAAAGGGACCTCCGAGGTCACCGCCGCCGCAGATGCCGACGGACCACCACCACTGTGGGAAGATCCCACCGCCTGACTCGAACCCGCCGGAGGGAAGGGCAGCGCATCATATATGCTGGGCGCCATCAACCAGATCGTCACAAAATCCATATAGTCATACGGCGCAGCCGTATCGGTGTATAGCAAGTAGGACTTGCCAATCATCGCTGCGATCCTCTCATCCTCCGACAGCAGTCGCTCCCGCCCCATATGCGTAGGAGGCTGCGCGGGTGGCACCACCACCTCCTCCTCAGTAATTTGACGAACCACCCTCTCCCCAAGGTATCAGGAATGACCAAAATCATGCGCCAGTAAATGCCTCATCCGTGCGTTCACCCCGGTCGCCCCCGCATCCTGAATGGCTGTCCCCTACGGGTAAAAGGTCACCTGAAAATCTCCGAGCGAGTATAAATCAATACAAGATCAAAAGGAGCAAAACCCAAGATTGAAATGGAAAGAGTCTTACCTACCACTAGTCAGGTCATTCAAGACCTGACGCACCGCCTCCAGGGAAAGAGATCCCTTCGACTATCGGTTGGCCTTACGCCATCAATACAATCGACAGAAGTCCCCAACAGTGTCGTCCTTCAAAGCAATCAGCGGGCTATTGCACCCAATCACCTCATAGAACCACGTCTGAATTCACAAAGCAAAAGGAGACACATAAGGAAAATGCGAATGCATGAAAGGAAAATGCGAATGCATGAAAATAAATGCACAAACTGAAGAATACCTCAAGAAGGTACGTGGCCCCAGTAAAGGTCTGTCGGCAGCACCAGCTGAATACATCCAGAGAAAAGTAAAGGGTCGCCAAGGTCAGACTCCCCCAATCATCGAAAGGGATGTTTGAAAACATCCTCAAGTACGGCAGAAACCACAAATGGATGACGTCGCTGCTCGATGCCACCATAAAACGTCCCAACACCAGAAGAATGAATAACTAGGCCATCTGCCTCACTTGCAACCCGTCCTCCACATCAATCTCCATACCCAATAGAACATCTTTCAGCAGGGATAGCCGGATAGAATCCCCAGAGACTATCCTCCCTACATCACCAAGTGCCGCACGCACTGCCTCCGGTCTCACCCGTAAAGAGCGATTCACCTATATCTGCTCTCCATCACAATCCAGCCCCAGCAGCTGCTGCACATCTATAGGAGTCACAGTCATCTCCCCGAAGCCGAAATAAAAGGTGTGGATAGTGTTCCACCACCTCTCTCCCAAAGCGCACAGGACCGCTGTCGAACGAGGCGTCTCATCCAGCGCCGATGCCAACCACCCAAAACCCACTGATGAGACCACCCAGCGCACCACAGGTGGGAGATGCTCCTAGACATCCTTGAGCCCCATTGTCCCACGAGCACACATGTTCTTCAAAGAAATATCAGACGGGCGAAAAGAAAAGTCTCATCAAAAGTCAAGAAAGAAAAATCACCAGAAAGAGAAGAATGCCAAAGGTCGGGTTACTTACATAACCGTCGGTAATCACTCTCGAAGAGCGATGACGCGATGGCTCCTGCAGCAAGGTCCGCTCATCCGCAACAGGATCAAACGCATCAAAGGAGTTCTCACTCCCTCAAAGCAAGAGGCGCCCTAGCCCTCCACTCCACATTCGCCCAATCATCAACGGTCAACCACTCCCGGTGGACTGCAGTGCTCACAAAAGCGGCCATTTCTTGAAGATCGAAATGATACTGACCCCTTGCCTTCCTGAGGTAGCCCAAAAGTTCATGCCACTGCTGAATGGCACCCTTCATATTATGCCGACCAGCACCCCCCTTAAATTTCATACAAAAATTCCCATAAAATACCAGAAAACCTCGAACAATCCCTGAAAAATTCCCAAAAATCCTAGGAAGGATTTATAGCCTTTTTACCAAGAAAATTTCGCATTCCCTCAAGCGGAACCCCTCTTCCCCAGTGGAATCCTAAAAAAAACAAGTTAAAACTCATCCCGCCAAAGCTTCGGAGGATCACCTGATCACTTCCCCAGCAGAATTCTCTTACAGGACCTAAAATAGGCTATTCCCCCCTACGAGGTCTCCTAAAAGCTTCCCCAGCTATCATCTCCCTAGCTCAGATCCAAATCACAAAGCTCTTTCTCCAGCAGAATTAAAATCCAACCTTTATCCACTCTTGGGTCAGAATTGGCCCCGATCTTGGATCGTCACCTGAGTTAGGTCAGAATTGACCTCGGTCCTCGATCGTCACCACTCTTAGGTCAGAATTGGCCCCGATCTTGGATCGTCACCTGAGTTAGGTTAGAATTGACCTCGGTCCTCGGTCGTCACCACTCTTAGGTCAAAATTGGCCCCGGTCTTGGATCGTCACCTGAGTTAGGTTAAAATTGACCTCGGTCCTCGATCGTCACTACTCTTAGGTCAGAATTGACCTTGGTCTTGGATCGTCACCTGAGTTAGGTCAGAATTTACCTCGGTCCTCGGTCATCACCACTCTTAGGTATGAATTGACCTTGATCTTAGATCGTCACCTGAGTTAGGTCAGAATTGACCTCGGTCCTCGGTCGTCGCCACTCTTAGGTCAGAATTGGCCTCGGTCTTGGATCATCACCCGAGTTAGTTCAGAATTGACCTCGGTCCTCGGTCGTCACCATTCTTGGCTCAAAATTGGCCCCGGTCTTGGATCGTCACCTGAGTTAGGTCAAAATTGACCTCGGTCCTCGGTCGTCACCACTCTTGGGTCAGAATTGGCCCCGGTCTCGGATCGTCACCTGAGTTAGGTCAGAATTGACCTCGGTCCTCGGTCGTCACCACTCATAGGTCAGAATTGGCCCCGGTCTTGGATCGTCACCAGAGTTAGGTCAGAATTGACCTCGATCCTTGGTCGTCACCACTCTTGGGTCAGAATTGGCCCCGATCTTGGATCGTCACATGAGTTAGGTCAGAATTGACCTCGGTCCTCGGTCGTCACCACTCTTGGGTTAGAATTGGCCCCGATCTTGGATCGTCACCTGAGTTAGGTCAGAATTGACCTCGATCCTCGGTCGTCGCCACTTTTGGGTCAGAATTGGTCCCGGTCTTGGATTGTCACCTGAGTTACGTCAGAATTGACCTCGGTCCTCGGTCGTTACCACTCTTGGGTCAGAATTGGCCCCGATCTTGGATCGTCACCTGAGTTAGGTCAGAATTGACCTTAGTCCTCGGTCGTCACCACTCTTGGGTCAGAATTGGCCCCGATCTTGGATCCTCACCTGAGTTAGGTCAGAATTGACCTTGATCCTCGGTCGTCATCACTCTTGGGTCATAATTAGCCCCGGTCTTGGATCGTCACCTGAGTTAGGTCAGAATTGACCTCGATCCTCAATCTTCACCACTCTTGGGTCAGAATTGGCCCCGGTCTTGGATCGTCACCTGAGTTAGGTCAGAATTGACCTCTGTCCTCGGTCGTCACCACTCTTGGGTCAGAATTGGCCCCGATCTCGGATCGTCACCTGAGTTAGGTCAGAATTGACCTCGGTCCTCGGTCGTCACCACTCTTAGGTCAGAATTGGCCCCGGTCTTGGATTGTCACCAGAGTTAGGTCAGAATTGACCTCGGTCCTTGGTCGTCACCACTCTTGGGTAAGAATTGGCCCCGGTCTTGGATCGGCACCTGAGTTAGGTCAGAATTGACCTCGGTCCTCGGTCGTCACCATTCTTTGGTGAGAATTAACCTCGGTCCTCGATCGTTACTACTCTTAGGTCAGAATTGACCTCGGTTATTAGACCTTTACCCTAAGCCCATAGATTTGGCTTTGACCGGCAGAATTTATCATCCCCAACACACTCCTTAGGTCCTCAGAATCGGCATCGACCCTCTGAATCGGTCATACTCCCTCAAAAGCATCATGTGGTGTCTATTCGACGGTCATTATTTATTCTAAACTCATCCGTTGAGGGGCTCTGTAGACACCCCATTCTGTTACCCCCTAAGTCTCCTTAGGTCCCTAGTACCTCCCTTCATCACCGTAAACCCAGGTCATGTCCCGAGTACTAACCTGGAGGTCATTGGGCACTCCCCGACTCAGTTTGACCCAAAAATAAAACTCTTCATCTTGACCAAGACTGAATGAATCTTCGAAGTTCACTGAATACCCTTTCCAACAGTCTGCCCCATGCACAATTCTGACTTACCAT
This sequence comes from Sambucus nigra, assembly GCA_949130495.1. Lineage (NCBI taxonomy): Eukaryota > Viridiplantae > Streptophyta > Magnoliopsida > Dipsacales > Adoxaceae > Sambucus > Sambucus nigra. Next base: position 174,000,201 of record OX422211.1, read on the forward strand.
GCGGACGGACGATCCGTTTGCGTCCGAAACCTGACCTAAAGGTCACCGGGCTCTCCCGGGCTCTATTTGACCTAAGTCAACTCTTCAACCCAAATGAGGCTGAATGAATCTTCAAAGGGAACTGAATACCCTTTCCAACGGTCCATCCCGTGCGCGATTTCAACTTTCCATGCGAACGAACGATTCGTTTGACTCCGAGAGGTCACCAAATGTGTCTTGAGCCCGGTTGACCAAAGTCAGCTCTCCAAACCAGGTCAAACTCTTTGGAATGTCGAAGTACATCTCCTAACCTTTCCAAAGGTCTGACCCATGCATAATTCAGACTTACCATCCGGACGAACGACCCGTTTGCGTCCAAACGATCCCCCATCTAATGGACCGACAAATGCTTCCGAGCCATATTTGACCCGAAGTAAACTCCTGAACCCGGTAGAGTTCTAAAGGACTTTCAAAGGTCTCCAAATTACCTTTCCATCGGTATGCCCCGTGTACGATTTTGACCAACGGTTTGCCCTCGGCGGCCAATTTTCTGAAAAAGCCTGAAGCGCACTACCAAATGGCAGGTTCCAGACCCTGCCTATCGGCACCTGCCGATAGGCAGGAACATGTCTATGTCAATCAGCACTCATCTGGTCCTATAAAAGGATGCCTTCACCTCATTTGCAAGGGGCGCCCAGATCTGATAAAAATCTCTCTGAACGAATCCCAAAAACCTCTCTCGAAGGCAGCGTGATTTCAACTTTCAAATCCTTTTTTACTTCCACTTTTCATCATCCTTTTCATCAAACTTGGTGAATTAGCCACTCTCCATCATCATCCAAGTGCAAGGGTTGCTCTCCAACATTCAAGATCAAGCTCAAGATCTTCAAGAAGGTCCAACTTTCTCAAACTCTCTCTTAAATTCTCTTAAATTCCCAATAACTTGTTTTCTTATTTAGCACTTTTATTATCTCATCTCACACATCCTAATATACTTTTTATTTAGTATTATTGTACATATTTTATTTTCATAAAACCCCAAAAATAAGAAAAATAGGGTTTGCTCATAAATTCCAACTAGGGATTGTCACACTTTTTTCGCACTTTTCTCACAACTAAAACATTTTTCTACACACACACACACACTTACAAATAAGAAATTCCCCATTTTGATTTATGGGATAAAACCCACCCCTCGTTTTATATGCGAACTACGTGGACTTTGATGCCTTTATAGGCTATGTAGGCATCTCGGGGTAAAACCCTAGACTCGAGTCCTTTCTCTCATTTTTTCTCTCATTTTCTATCTTCTATAAATCCATTTTCGTTATATTCTATATACTTGCCCTTAATAACGTATTTCTCCATATACGTTATCGTTCCATTATAGCGATCAACGTAGGGGTAATCGCGTAAATCTTATTTTTCTAATATTATTCTTATATCTTCCTACGGATGACTCGCTTTATCTTTTCCATGATACAAGTCGAGGATTCCTACCTCTATTCTATATATACACATGCACACATATCACGGGGGGAAACAAAAGGAAAATAGCAAATATTCATGAGAGACCGAAAGGGCGGAATGGGTGCCTAATACCTTCCCATTTCGTAACTAAGCCTGCGAACCCTTCTCAAATCGTCTTGGTTTCGTACGCACCAGTATGTCTTTGGATGCCATCCTTCTGGGTGGCTTTCCCTTTTTCTTTTATCTGTTTTGAGTAAAATAGACTGGCGACTCTGAATCTCATTACATTTTTACACCACATCTCAAACGACGCCGGATGAAGCATTCCTGAGAGGGACGTGTGGGACCCGAAGGATCCTTTCCTCCACGCACCCGCCCACACGGCGAGGATCGGGGATAGCCACAATCACATCCTAGGAAGTTATAAATGTACACTTATAGATTTTGTTGGTTCCAATTTCATTGAAGAAAAAAGTTTGGATCTTCAACTTAAAAAAAGAAACTTGATTTTGATTATGAATACATTAGTTGCGTAATAAAATTGGTCATGGTTGTGAAGTGTTCTCCAATTATTGGCGCCTTCTCGTTACGAAATATATTATGTGAAATAAAATTAGTGAATGTTACCATAGTTCATTCGTCATTGGTTTGATTTGAGGTGATTTCCATTGTATAGTTTTTCCTCGTTATGCCTTTGTGTGGTGTGATTGTTTATATTTTCAATATTTTTCTTTATCATATTAATCTAAGAAGATAAAATTAAATTTGAATCATTTTGGTAAACTTTACCATATACACATAGGTGTAGACACCCCAAACTCTCACCCCTTCCTCAAATCATCTTGACTATAAAATCAATGTTTTACATTTATTGCATCCAACACCAGATTAATTTTAATGCCCCGAGCATATATTTTAATCTCGAAATAGAAAAAAATTACCATTAAAATATGTCAAAAGTTAGGGTCAGGTCGAACATCTAATTTGTGTGGTCTGACACTCGCAATGAATGTCTGGTGAATTTTTTAAATGTCGTTCGGCGTTAGTGGAACTAGAAATTTGTCTCCAATCCCTCTTCGGTTGCTCTTCCATCCCTCTCTAATTATTCTCCAATGTATATTTTTACTTGGACCCAAAGTAAAATTCTCCTATAAATACCAATATCCCACAATCTCATTAGGACCCCTTGCCCATTGGCAAAAACCTATAGAATGCTTAGAGAAGGAAATCATCTTCCTACTTTTTAAGAGTTCAAAAAAGAAATGTAAGGGTAAATATGCCAAATGCTCTGATACCAGTATAATAATGCGCAAACAAATGTTCTCGGAAAAGATGGTCACAAATAAGAAATTCTATTTTTATGGTTTTCTAAATTAAAAGTCCAAGCATACAAAACCAATTTTAAAAATATTTTAATCTTTGATTAAATTTTTTATAAAGGCAAATATGTGTTCAAGACAATATGAATATGCTACACATTCAAAGACACAACTACTCAGGTACAATCCCTTTCGAGCAAAACCTTTATTTTACACTTTAGAAATAATACAAGATAGTAGACTTACAAACTATTTTATACCAGTCACAAATATAACGCGCTAGTCTTCACAAAATATCTAAAGAATACCATGTTGTCCAGATTATACGGAAGAGGGGAGGGGGTGAATTGAGTTTAGCAAATTTTTAGTCAAATTAAAATTTTAGAAAAATATTTAATTTACAACACCTTAACAATATTCAGATTAATAAATCTTTAAAAAATAAATCCAAGAATATCAAATAAATGCAGTCAATAAATTTAGACAAGCTAAAATGCAGAATTTAACACACCACAAATATTAAATTAATTTTTGTATTTAATATAAATTAATATTATGAAAATAATTTATTAATTCAAAAATAATTATTTTAATCCTAAATTTTTTTTTACCAATTTTCGGAATTAATTTATTTGTAAATTAGTGTGCTGAAAATATTAACTTAAGCAAGCACAAATAAAATGTGAAAAATAAATAACACCATATTTTAACGTGGTTCGGTCAAAACCTGGCCTACGTTCACGCGCCTAGAGCTTCTGACTCCCTTGCGCTTCACTATCGTAATCCACTTGAAGGGTAGGATCAAACCACAACATACAACTATTTGCAAGCTAACTCCGAGCTTCAAACCCCGTGGTCCACTAGCGGGTAGGAACCAATCACCGACACAACAATCTGAAGCTTCAATAATGCTTCAAACAAATCTGAATATTTTTGGTACAATGTAGAATAATGAAACTCTCCAAAAATATAATTTATAATCTGAGTTTCTTCTCCTATAATAAGACTTCAATAAATTATGTTGGTGTATACACAAGTCTTCTTCTTCAATGATTGAGTAGATATAAAATTAATTGCTCTCTTGAATGTGTAGCTGAGTGATAAAAATAAATACTCTCAATAAAAATCTCTAGTACTTGATCATATTCTCATTGTTGCGTGTCTGTCTTCAATGCAGCTCTTGAATGCTTTAAATGTGACTTCCAAAAAATTAGCTATTGGAGACAACCATTTTGAGCATTAAATGCTCCTGATTTTCTGAGATAATGTAACTTAAAAAATAATTATCTCTGATTTTTCATTTGACTTCTCAATAAAAATATAGTTGTTGAGGCATGGAAATAGCACTCTGAAAATGTAGGACTTGAAAGAACTCTTGTAGTTTATCTTCAAATAACTTTCTGCAAAATATGTTAGTCAAAGAAAGAAAGAGAGATACAATGTTCTGATAAATTGATGTTATTCATAGAGTTTTAGATGTAACAACTTCTCCAACGTACACATTGACAAATGGCAAAGTTCTAATCTCAACCAATAGGTTCTAATGAGTAACTGGCGGTTAAAAGAGTATAACCAAAATGGGTACAACTGGTAAAGTCCTATACGACCTCAAAAATATGTTCAGTTAACATGAGTACTTTTCGAAGCCCAATGTTTATAAAATATAAACCAACGCTCAAAACAGGTCCTATAGTCGAAAGTAACTTAGATGATGAGAATAACTAAAGCTTCTAATGTCATAAGGTCAATTCAAGTACAAAAGGTCACATCGAATATAAATGAGGTACACCCCTAAAACCCAAGGTCATACAATACTCATAGGTCATAATCGTGTAAAAATAAGATACCCGCTAAAGGACATTGGCGTTTTAAAAAATTGGTCAAATCAAGTCTAACATGAGTGGACTACTCGCCTAAGGCTTGAAGGCTTTAAAACCTAAGGTTTTAAAAAACAAACCTAAAACAATTAAAAGGTCAAAACCATATAGTAGCTGGACATGGTATGGTCTAATCGACTATAGGTATAAACCATAAAACTCGGACAGATAAGAGCAAACACAAGCAGGTAATCCAAATTTTCCTAAGGTCATAAAGATGAAATGTAGCAGGCAAGGGAGTGGTCATATCGGTATAAAAGAGCAATAGGTATATTATCTCCAAGACTACAAAAGGCGAAAAAGAATATATAATAAATATTATACAATAAGAAATATCTATATAATAACTTAATAAAGATATGTTTGGAATCATCAAAACCAATATATTAAATTAAACTAAAATGTACATTAATTATAATTAAACTAATTAAATATTAATAAAATGTTAATTATATTTTTGTTTAACAATCTCCCCCTTTTTGATGATGACAAGCAAATGATTCACAATGATCCTAAAATAATTAAATTAAGTAGAAGTAGTGAATCATACATATTTCTTCCACATTTGACATTATCAAAGGTATTTAATATAAATCAAGTGTGATCGGATAAAAGTGTGAAGCTCCCCCTATCAAAAAAAATTCGTGCATGGGATATGACCATAAATCACAAGGGGCATAAAAATTTTCAATACGCACATGTGTCATCATATATTCATCATAAATTTTTCATAGCATGTATTCGATTTTATTGATAGACAATAATATTATCAAATAATGTACAAGTCACCAAAATGATAAATGATAAATAATAAATGATAAATTATAAATGATAAACTTTTCAAATGCATCAATGATAAATGATACCAATTGTTATGGGTCGCACACTTTTTACACATAAATAGAAATCATAACTCAATGTTCTCAAATAATTTGAATTAAGCGCATATCATGAGTTAGAATATAGCAGCACAAATATAGCGATAAAATTTTTCTATTTTGTTCATACTTTGCCGTTTTCAAGACACGAGCTTAAGATTCTCGAAATAATCAATCATATTGCAATATCCATAATAATGTATCAAAGTTTGTGATCAAGTATTTTTTAAATAAATATTTCTCAATAAACATTTATCCCCCCCCCCCAAGGGATGCCAATGAAGGCATATATGCATATAATAAATATCGTGCATCTATTTTCCTCAATATAATTATTTTTAACGAGTCTCACAAATGATACCAATTGTTGATCATATGATTTCTCAATTTAAGAACATATATCACAAATGTTTCTATCTTCCAAAAAAAATAATAATATGAATGTCACAAATATTCAAATAATGGCACTAATTTGAATTAAACTAACTCATGAATATGATCATATCATCAAAATCAATAAGTGAATGTTTTAAAGTTAGCATGTAACTCATCTAACTAATATACTAGAATATTCTCAAATGAAATTTCCATTACAAAATTATATACAATGAAGTCATGAATTAATCTAATATTATTATTCACAAAAATATGTCTAGATGTAATACACGAAAAAATATGAATTTTCATCTCAAGATTTATCATCAAAATCAAGTGCATGTGTCATACAACACAAAATCAACAAAGGTAAAGAGTACAAATTTACATGTGAAGACTTAAATTATCAACAACATCAAAAACATACTTTGACAAATATTCTATGCATGGAAAAAAATATCATTTAAGATTATAAAATTAATCACAAGATATGAATTTTAAAAAAAAATGGTGTTTCTTACCACCTTACCAATACCAATGATATATCCATGAAAATTTCTCAAAGTGTGGAATTTTCAACCTCAGGTAATGATACATGAAATTTGTAATAATACCAAATCATATGCCTTAAATATCAACATTCCATCTCAAAATGCAACCTACACAACTTTCAATATTTTCTCTTTGATACCAAGAAAGTGTTAGGTCCACAAAGCAATATGCATTAACCAGACAAGAATAAATTTATTCACATATTCAACCAATAAACATATTTAAAAAATGAATTTAATCATATTATTATACATCAATAAGCATATAAAATATGAAAACACTATATCACAATATTCATCAAGTAACAGGCAAAAAAAATCCAATACTAACTTTATTTCCATAGAATTTTTGTGCAAGTGCCAATATCAGTTTTGCACCTAAAAACTTTATCTTTTAGAACCCAATATGTGTGTGGTTGATAAGGATTAGCAGACATAATTGTTTCTTTAGGAATCCAAGCTAATTTTGTGTTCTTATACCTTCTTTTTCTAAAATGACAAAATTTGGAATAATGTGTATGTCTACCACAATATGTGCATAAAGTGTTAGGATGACTAAATGAGACTTCAATTTTAAATAGATTGGAGTAAGTATTTTTCTCATTTTCTTCATCATATCATATACCATTATTATTAAACCGAATTCTTTGACTTTCCACAATCTTATAAAAAATATTCATTTCCTTTAGTTAAGGTATCTAGAGATTTCTTTAAATAATCAATGTCCCTTTTTAACTCACTATTTTCACATTCAAGAGGGGTAGTGACAATAACAAATTTTTCCCTTTTCAAAGATTTCATTTCATTTTTCAAGGATTCATTTTCTAATTTCAAATCATTAATATATTTTGAATATAAATCATATTTTGAAGATAGTAGAGAATGAGACTTTTTAAGTTCAATATATTTATTTTTAAGTTCTTCAAAACAAAAATGTACCCCATTATCATCATCACTATCACTAGAAGTTTCAAGGTTAGAATGTACCCCATTTTCCATAGCCATGAAACAAAAATGAGCAACTTCATTTTCGTTTGAAACTTCATCGAAAGAGCTAGTGTCGGAGTCACTCAATGTTTTGGCCTTCGATGTCTTCTTCCCTTTCTTATACTTTGGACAATTAGGCTTAATGTGTCCAACTTCATCACAATGAAAGCATCTTAATTCAGAATGAGTATCATCAATGGATTTCTTTGAAGAAGGTTTCCTTTTTCTTTCTTTGGCTTTCTTTTTGTAATTAAGATATTTCTTGAAATCTTTAGCCAATAGGAAAATATCATCATCATCTTCACTTTCTACATCCTTACTTGAAGATTTTAGACAATAATTTTGTTTTCTTTAGGTTTCTCTTCTTCAACAAATTCCTCGAGCTCCATCTCATGAGTGATTAAAGAACCTAATAGCTCATCAAGAGAGATAGGTCTTTCTCTTATTGCTTCTTGGATAGTCAATTTTTTGGTCATCCAAGTTGTCGGTAATGACCTGAGAATTTTACTCACCAACTCATTGTTAGTATATATTTTTTTCAAGAGATTTAAACCATTGATAATATTTGTGAACCTAGTGAACATATCAGAAATATATTCATCGGGTTTCATCTTAAATAACTCAAAACTATGAACAATCATACTTATTTTAACTTCTTTTACTTTACTTGTTCCTTCATATGTGATTTCTAATCTATCCCAAATTTCTTTAGCAGATTCACAACAACAAATTCTATTATACTCATTTACATCAAGTGCACAATGTAAAATATTCATAGCTTTAGCATTTATTTGAATTTTCTTAATATCTATTTCATTCCATTCATTTTCTTCTTTAGGAACAGAAAAATTATTTACCATTTTCATAGGAACAAAGGAACCGTTTATAACTACTCTCCAAACTTCATTATCATATGACTGGAAAAAAAAATTAATTCTATTTTTCTAATGGCTATAATTAATTCCAAAAAATAGAGGAGGTTTAAAAATGGATTGGCCTTTACTAAGGGATATTGTAACATATGCCATTTATCTTTAACTCTAAGGTTTTTCAATCTAAAAATAAGAAGAGCACTAGCTCTGATACCAATTGTTCCTCAGATTATACTCAAGCGGGAGGGTGAATTGAGTTTAGTAAATTTTTAGTCAAATTAAAATTTTAGAAAAATATTTAATTTACAACACCTTAACAATTTTCAAATTAATAAATCTTCAAAGAATATATACAAGAATATGAAATAAATGCAGCCAATAAATTTAGACAAGCTAAAATGCAGATTTTAACACACCACAAATATTAAATTAATTTTTGTATTTAATATAAATTAATATTCTGAAAAAAAATTATTAATTCGAAATAATTATTTTAAGCTTAGAAAAATTTACCCGTTTTCGTAATTAATTTATTTTCACATTAGTGTGCTGGAAATATTAACTTAAGCAAACACAAATAAAATATGCAAATAAAATGCGAAAAATAAATGACACCGTATTTTAAAGTGGTTCGGCCAAAACCCGGCCTACGTCCACGCGCCTAGAGCTTCCGACTTCCTTGTGCTTCACTACCATGATCCACTTGAAGGGTAGGATCAAACCACCGCGACAACTATTTGCAAGCTAACTCCGAGCTTCAAACCCCATGGCTCACTTGCGGGTAGGAACCAATCACTTGTACAATAATTTGAAGCTTCATCAATGCTTCAAACAAATCTGAATATTTTTGGTACAATGTATAATAATGAAACTCTCCAAAAATACAATTTATAATCTTAGTTTATTCTTCTTGAATGAGACTTCAATAAATGATATTGGTGTAGGCACAAGTCTTCTTCTTTAATGATTGAGCAAATATAAAATCAATTGCTCTCTTGAATGTGTAGCTGAGTAAAAATAAATGCTCTCAATAAAAATCTCTAGCTCTTGATCATATTCTCATTGTTGTGCGTTTGTCTTCAATGCAGCTCTTGAATGCTTTAAATGTGACTTCCAAAAAGCTAGCTGCTAGAGACAACCATTTTGAGAATTAAATGTTCCTGATTTTCTGAGATGATGTAACTTAAAAAAATGATCTTTGATTTTCGTTTGGCTTCTCACTAAAAATATAGCTGTTGAGGCATGGAAATAGCACTCTGAAAATGTAGGTCTTGAAAGAACTCTTGTATCATATCTTCAAATAACTTTGTGCAAAATATGTTAGTCCAAGAAAGAAAGATAGATACAATGTTCTAATTAATTGATGTTATTCATAGAGTTTTAGATGTAACAACTTCTCCAATGTACACATTGACAGCCGAAAAATTTCTAATCTCAACCAATAGGATCTAATGAGTAACGGACGGTTAAAAGAGTATAACCAAAATGGGTACAACTGGTAAAGGCCTATACGACCTCAAAAATATGTTCAGTTAACCGGAGTACTTTTCGAAACCTAATGTTTATAAAATATAAACCAACGCTCAAAACGGGTCCTATGGCCGAACGTAACTTAGATGATGAATAGAACTAAAGCTTCTAATGTCATAAGGTCAAGTCAAGTACAAAAGGTCACATCGAATATAAATGAGGTACACCCGTAAAACCCAAGGCCATACAATACTCATAGGTCATAATGATATCGTGTAAAAATAAGATACCAGCTAATGGACATTGGATTTTTAAAAAAATGATCGAAAATGGTCAAATCAAGTCTAACATGAGTGGACTACTCGCATAAGGCTTGAAGGCTTTAAAACCTAAGGTTTTAAAAAATAAACCTAAAGCAATCAAACTGTCAAAACCGTATACTAGCTGGACATGGTATGGTCTAATCGACTACATGTATAAACCATAAAACTCGGGCAGATAAGAGCAAACACAAGCAGGTAATCCAAATTTTTATAAGGTCATAAAGATGAAATATAGCAGGCAAGGGAGTGGTCATATCAGTATAAAAGAGCAACATGTATATTATCTCAAAGACCACAAAAGGGCAAAAATGATTATTTAATAAATATTATACAATAAGAAATATCTATAGAATAACTTAATAAAGATATGTTTAGAATCATAAAAATCAATACATTAAATTAAACTAAAATGTACATTAATTATAATTAAACTAATTAAGTGTTAATTACATTTTCGTTTAACATACCACTTGTCTCCAAGCAGTCCATAAGCGACAGATTCACTCTTAATATCTACCGATCAGCCTCATCCTTCTTCTTCAGCTGTGATCCCTTCGGGTTCACAGGTGAGCAATGGAGTACCACTCCACAAAGTGTATCCAAGGATACTAAACTTTTCTAGGGTTTAAACCGATTCATAAAAATTATTTTAGGAATGCAAAGTGTGAATCTAAAAGTGGTTTGGTAACACAAAAAGTGAAAACTTTTGAAACATATATTCAAAAAGCGTTCCTTTACATGTCCTAAAAAAATAAACATGAAACAGGTATTTATAGGCCGTTCACAAATTCGAGACGGCGGCTCATTCGAACAAAAATGAGACTCGTTCGAATGAGAATAACAGTTCGTTCTAAAAAAAATGAATCTCGTTTGAATAAAATTGTCATCTCGTTTGAACAGGCTTCAAACAACCTTCAAACAATGCCAAACCGTACGGTAGAACGCCTTCGTTAGATGCTCGTAACATAAATATACCGAACGACTTAGACATCTCGTTCAAATGAGAATGCCTTCTCATTTGAACGAGGGAGGAAATATTTGAAATTTAATTTTAAAATAAAATGCCTCGATTTTTAAGGACAAAATCCCGTTTCAGTTTTAATAAAAATCAAACATCCGAAAATAAATTTTATAAATAAATATAAACATTATATTGCTTTATACCTTTATGGGATGTAGGTAAGTCTTGAATGTTAATGTCGATTTGTCGTGATGGTGCTTGACGATTTGTAATGGGATACACCAAACTAGCCTAAAACAATGCAAGGCATATGCTATGGGCAATATCTGAAAACTTGCTCTTATAATTCTCTCCATTTGGCTATTTTGGTACAAAAATAAACAAATCTATCCAAAATCCAAATTACATCAACATAACTCTATAAATGACAAAAGAAATCTAACACCCTTCCCAACCCTAGAATGGAATGGCATTAGTGTGTTTGTCTTCATACTCTCCTTGTTCTTCTCTTTGGAAACTTTGTCTTTATACAGTGTGTCTTGATTTTTGCTTTATGTACCTACACACATTAGACAAAGAAATGTACCCGTGACACATAGAGTTTTAAACAAACATAAAAACTGCCCCGTAATTTTTTATCCCCCTTTTTTGTCCGTAATAGACAAATAAGTATAACATAATCATGAAATAAAAAGCACTGTGTAGGAGAAAAGATATCATTAAGAAAAGATATAAATCAAGCATATGTAACGATAATCTCAAAGGCCATCAAAACCAACTATATTTGAAAATTTCCAAATTTTTTCAAAAAGTGTACATTTTATAAATACAACACAATACCATATATAATATATGCAAAATAAACCAAAGAAATTTTTGCACACATATATAGGTCTAAATAACCATAAAATACGACACAAAATACATAAGCCTTACATAAAATACATAATATATGCGGGGGCATAATTAAAAGCCCAATCAGTTAGCTGACCTGCCCAGTGCGTAAGAGGGACTGCTCAGCCTAAATACTTAGATTATTATTTGGACGTGCATTTAACATATGCTTAAATGCATGGAGATAAGTATGAATCAATTACCAGTAATCTCGAGGAGATATTGAAGAACACTTATGTGCTATCTATCAGGTCAATTGAGTTGCCTATGGAATTCAATCACTTATTTCATACTTCTATAAATGGTAAATCCTGACTCGGGGTAAATGGATGTAACAAAAAATATTAAGCGATTCTATAATAAAACAGTAACCACTATGTGGATGTAGGCAAGTTGTCGAACCACATATATCTATTATTGTGTGTGTGATCTTGGATTATGCTCTTTGTGATTGTTTTATGGATTTCTTTATTGTGATATTTCTTGTACTCATAATTGGCACCGGTTTTTGAAAATGATTTCTATTCTTCCAAAACCTTCACAAACAGAAAGCATGTGATGTCTCACCATATCATCAATATTCCTCAGGTTGGCGATGTGCAAGAAGATCCAGTTCCACCTAGGGTCAGGTCGTAGATTCTCTAGCATGCAAACCCTATGTTTCTCTAGGAAAGGCAACCTTCCAAAGAGAGCCGGGGACCACCCAGATCTCCAGGTTAGTCGACGCTTACGAAGCCAAGATTTGAGAACAAGGGGAGGCAATGCGCCTCCAGGTGGAAGAGGATACTCGCCTTCAAAGGCAACTTGAAATAATGGAGAGAGATCTTTATATGGACATAAGGAAATACCGTGATAGGACTCCTAGTCCATAGGTGAGTAATACTCCCAGCTGAGGGAGGACCTCCAAGCGCGACTAAGATATAACTGAACGTGGCAGATCAGAGCGTGATCGATCAGAGCATAGCTAGCTAGAGAGATGCCATAGGAGCAACGATCGACATAACGAAGACATTAAGATTCTGGTACATAGAGAGATGGACTAACATCCAGCCCATCGTGGAGTCAGGTCCACTAGAGAGATAGCCAGGAGGTCTCTTAATACCCAGATGAAATACCCTTTCTTAAGGGAGGTCAAAAAAGAGGAGCCCCCAAAGATGTTTACTGCTCCCAAGTTCAAGATTTACGACGAAAAAATAGATCCCATAGACTACGTTCGGCAATATAGACAAGGAATGACCTAATGGAGACGTAATGATGCACTAATGTGATGGATTTTCCCTTATAGCCTACATGAGGTAGCATAAAAGTGGTTCGAGAAGCTTCCTCACAGGTTGATCAGAAACTTCAAGGCTCTAGTAGAGGCCTTCACTTATCGCTTTATAACTAGCAGCTCTCGCCCTAAGAGGATGGATGCACTACTTACGATGAAGAAGAAGCCATAATAAAGCCTTTGCGATTATGCCAAAAGGTATTGTAAAGTCTTCAACGAGGTTGAGGACTGCTCGGAGCAAGTTTTCGTAGCTTCCTTTAAAATTGGTATATCGACCATCTCTTTGCTACACCAGTACCTAACTAAGAAAGAAACCAACACCATTGATGACCTCATGGCTCGCATTGAGAAATATGATAAGGTGAAAGATATGGATCACTCTAATACAAGGGCCGGCATTTGAGAAAAGGTAATTAAGGGAGCAGAGAATACTAATACTTCAAAGAAGGAGAATAAGAACGGGGGAAAGAATGGCTCCAAGAATGGGAATAAGGTTGATCCCTCCAAGACGTTCCAGGCTGTTAACACAATCCTCAAGGAACCCATTAACAAGATTTTGAGCAAGATCAAAGACCAACCATTCATAAAGTGGCCCAAGAAGATGGGTGGCGACCCAAAAAAAAGAAACAATGCGCTGACATGCACATTTCACAAGGAGGGTGACCACAGAACTGAAAATTACAAGGCTCCGAAGTCACACTTAGAGAAGTTGGACAAGATGGGCACCTCAATGAGTATATAAAAGAGAAAACAGAGAAGGTCGCAGACAATGGCGACCATAAGCCGAACAACATCCTTGACGATGATACATGACATGAGTTTGCGGTAATCCATGGGGCATCAGACCTTAAGCAAATCTAATGCAATGTCGTTCGAATAGAGCTGAAGAAGGTCACTTCTGTCATAGAGGCTTTTTAGATTGACCCCGCCAAAACCCAGGCTGGTAAATGTCGGTGGCCAAAGGACATCGACAATACCAAGCATATTATTTTTATCGAGGAAGATTTAGTCGGGGTGAGAAACCCACATCACGACGCACTAGTCATCACCCTCAGAATTGCCAATTAGAATGTTGATAAGTCGCTCATGGACTAAGAGAATTTGTCAGAAATGGTGTACCTGGATTCGTTCCATAAGCGTAAGCTGAACATCGCTAACCTTAAGGAAGTTTTAGTTGGTCATCTTTGCAGGAAGGATCACGATGCCACTGGGAAAGATAGCCTTACCAGTCGGGTCAGGTAACATCTCAAAGCTAATTGAGTTCTTAGTGGTGGACATTGAGTCCCCATATAATGCCATCTTAGGCAGAGGATGGTTGCATTCTATGAAGACCATACCATCCACCTACCACCAAAAGTTGAAGTGTATGACCGATTAGAGCGTGGTCGAAATTCGTGGTGACCACGCCATTGTTAGGAAATGCTTCATCGCGACCATTCTCCCAAAGAATGAAAATAAAAAGGATGTAAAGAATGCTAAGGAGGGGGTAGTACCCTCCAAATAGAAACTACGGTACAGACGACCAGGGGTGGAGAAGACCAGGGTCCACCCCGTCGATAGGGTAGTCAAAAGCCTAGAAGAAGTTGGGGCCAATGATAACTTGCTAGAGAGGAAATTTCTAATAGGAGCCACCCTCGTCGATAAAGAGAAGAAATAATAAAATGCCTTTCTCAGGAGGTAATCTAGATGTTTTCACTTGGGAACTATATGACTTGCTAGGGATTGACCCCAGCATAGCCTGCCATCGCCTGCACATCGATTCAGCTTTCAAGACGATCACCCAAAAAGTCTCGTCGAATAGCTCCCAAAAAGGCTAAAATGATGGAGAGTGAAGTGGGGAAGCTACAGGATACAGGATCCATTAGGGAAGTTCAGTTCCCTAAATGGGTATCCAACCCAGTGGTGGTGCGCAAGAGCAACGACAGTTGGAGGGTCTGTATTAATTTCACGGATCTCAACAAATCATATCCCAAAGGTAACTTCTCGCTTCCTAAAATAGATTAGTTCGTTAATGCTACGAAAAATCATAAAAGAATGAGTTTCCTGGACGCCTACTCTGGCTACCATCAGATTCCTTTGTTCGAACCCGATCAGGATAAAACGTCCTTTATCACCCCTATTGGATTATATTACTACAAGGTTATGCCGTTCAGTTTAAAGAACGTAGGGGTGACTTATCAGAGAGTAGTCAGCAAGATGTTCAAGATATATATGGGAGACACGATGGAGCTTTACATCGACGATATGCTAGTCAAAAGCAAGAACAAGGGCGGCCACCTCATGGACTTAGCCAGAACTTTTGAGATCCTCATGAAGTATCGGATCAATGTCAATGCAAGTAAGTGTTAATTCGATGTCTAGTCAGGAAAGTTCTTGGGTTATCTAGTCACTAAAAGAGGAATTGAGGCCAATCCAGATCAGATCGATGCTATCGCAAGAGTTCAGCCTCTTCAGATGTTACGATCAAATATATGACAATCAGATTTTTAAAAATTATGCTTAGGATTGTCATATATATTGAGTTTATAATCTTAAAAAACACAAGTTTGAGTTCCTGTGATTGTGCAACACGTGTGTGTGGGTGTGTGATTAGCCCCAGTTATGTGTCTTCCGTCTCTCAAAACTTAGACATTATCTCAGCCCTTGGATCATTTGTAATCAACATTTTGCATATCGTACGACTTAATCAAAGTGAGATTGGAAAGGACCAATGAGAGTGTGAGATTGTGTGGTGTAACTCTGATCGTTAGATTTAAACTTGAACGGTCATTGAAATCACAACCATTTATTTCCTTCGATGATCTAGAGCTTTCCTGACCCTGTATTAATAGAGACCCTTGGTGAGACCTTGAGAGACTTTTGGTAGTCATACCATTTGAGAGAAAAAAGAAAAGAGAGAGTAGAGAGAGAAGGAAAGGAATAGAGAGAAAACTAGAAGAAAAAGAGAGAAAAATACTTAGGTTTTCCTCAAACCAAACACATACTCAATCGTATAAACAAAACCAGAAAATCACTATAATTGAGTGATTAGAATTTTATATTTTCTTGAGGGCTTTTGGGTTCGATCGTTTGAAGAATACTCTTCAAACTTTATCTCTCTTAGGAACCCGAATCTCTAAGTGTTTTTCATATTTCCTTCTGGAAATTGTGAGAAACACGTTTGAGATATATTTCACGTTGATCTAGTGTTTATTTATGTTCTCCTATCTAGATCTTGTGATTTATTGTATATTTGTTTAGATCCATTCTCTCTAGTTTCAATACCTTGAAAAAGAGACTTCAAAATTCGCGTAATTTTTAGATCTAAAGTTTTTGTTTCTAAAACAAAGTTTTATAGTTTGTGAAGCTTGTTTTGTATATAAATAAATTTTTTAAAACTTAGATCTGTTTTTAAAATATGTAACTTTAGATCTGAAATTTTGTTTCGAACATAAGTCTGATTTTTTTAAAATTGAACACTTATATGTCATATAAAAATATTTTAATTCATAGGACTGTTTGTATATTATAAAGAGCGAAGTGAGTTGCATTCTGCATATTAGGCACTTTACAGTCACTACACTCTCACACAAACACATAGAAAAAGTGTTGTTCCTTTGAGAGATTCGGTTTGACTGAGCCACTGGAGCAAGGAGTTAAAGAAAGTAACGGGTGGGAAGATCAACATTGTCAGAATACCATGGAGGAGATTTGTGCTCGTTAGGTATATTTTTGTTTTTTGGCTTTAGGATCTTGTGTTTGCATGTTCACGTGCTTATAACTCTTTAAACTATTTTAGTGGATTTTTTTGGTTATGGCATAGAGGTCACCGTGGATGTTTCCTCAGATTTGAGGTTTTACCACGTTAAAAATACTTGTGTCAAACTTACTGAATTTTGTTCTTACTGTCATATGGTTTGGTTTCTTTCCAAAGAATTAGTATAGTTTTTCACTTAAAACCTAGGTAATCAAACTACCAAGTTTTGAATGTGAATTTATCAAACTTTACACATCTTGTGTTATAAGATTTCTAAAAGGAGTTTCCTAAACAACTTTGTTTCGGAGTTTACTTAATCTTTAACTTTGTGTTAAAAACTTAGTGAACGATTTTCACTAGGTGTAAAAAGGCATTTAAGCCTTTTAAATATATTTTAATATGTTTTAACCATAACAATGCTATTTAAAATACTAAAATTGTACATACCATGAAAATATTTTTGAATATTTGCAAATTAAAATACTATTTGATTTTTTTGGACGAGATAATAGTCCGATTTGTAAAAAAAATCTTTAAAATGCGATATCATTTCACTAAAGCATTGTTGTTTTTAAAAAAAGTGTGTCATAAGGCTTTTACCAAGAATAAGGCGTAAAAGGCGTAAGGCGGGGCATTTTTGCCAAGTCTCAAGCCTAGGCGCGCCTTTTAGAACACTGCTCCTTAGTATGAAACCTAACTCCATTAGCAATGCAAGCGTTATACTTCCTTTCTCGTACATCAGGACCACATGCTAATGCTTATAGCTGATCAGGGGCTTCTAAGAACTTTTAATGGTACAATTTTTTCATTTTGAAATTTTTTTTCTCACGTTACATGATTTAGATAAATTTAAAATTAGTTATAACTAATGTTCTAAAAAACGCGGGGCGTGACCGAGGCATGGAGGCTAAGCCTTAAGCCTTAGAACCCTAAGCGGGCCTTAGGCTTAATAGAGCGTGAAAAGGCGTTTAGGCCTTTTAAAATATATTTTCACATTTTTAACTATAACAACGCTATTAAAAATATTAAAATCGTACATACCTTAAAATATGTCTAAATATATTCAAACTAAAATACTAAGAAAAGAAGAAAAAAAACACGCGTTTTTTTGGACGAGAGACCGAGAGGTTTTGGACACCATTTATCTTTTGATTGTTTTGAATGAGATATTGGTCGTGTTGTAAAAACAAGTCTTTAAAAGGTGATGTTTCACTAAAGCGTTTTTATTTTTAAAAAAAGTGTGCCTTAAGCCTTTACCAAGAATAAGGCGTGAAAGGCTTAAGGCGGGGTGTTTATCCCAAGACTCAAGCCTAAGCGTGGCCTAGGCGAGCCTTTTAGAACACTGCTTATAACATCAAACTCGATAAAAATTTCTTACACGTTGTTCGACCCAAAAGGGGAACTGCTTTCGTTTTCTTTGTTCAAGAAGCAAAACGCTTTCGTTCATAAGCTCCTCCTTATGTTCACTTAAAAATTTATCAACTATAAGCTAAACTCGAGGTTAAAAAAATTACTATACATTAAAAAATAGTAATAAATAAAATGATAAATTATATAAGATATGGATCCACCTTCTCACAATTACTCAACACATACTATCAGCACAATTCTCACTCTGAATCTGTGAAAAAAGTCATATGAAGATGCTTTGAAAGGACGTACCTTTTGAGAGAATACATCTAATCTAAAATCTTCCATCTCTCTTTCATAATTTCATTCATCCTGATTAAATTTACTTTCAATCCCTTGTAGGTACAAGGAGTAAAATGTCAAAAACTCGTTTATAATGTATGACCCCGTTATTGAACCTTTAGGCTGGGATTTGTTACGAACATATGCCTCACGAGTGACAATATACCTATTAACATTTCACACGAGACAAAATATTTCATTAAATCATAAGTGAATAACTAGCGTGTATTTAGTTGTGCAAAGAGAAAAATTATATCAACTTTCAATTGGATACATCCATCTATACTGCACTGGTCCTCCAAGAAATGCCTCTCGCAATAAGTGAACCACTAAATGAAACATTTCATCAAAGAATGCTGGTGGATATATCATTTTGAGTTTATACAAAATCAAGACAATGTCCCTTTTTAATCTTTTTAACACGTAAACTTTCGATGTCAAACAAAACGAGTCCTTAACGAACTTTTCCAACTCCACTAGCGCAATATATGCATCCTTTGGTAAATAACCAAGAATACCAATAGAGGGTAATCATTTTAAGAAAACGTGGTAATCGTGATTTTTTAACCCTGAAACTTTATCATTGCTTCCATTAACACATCGCAAGATATTGGAAGCATAACCATCAGGGAACTTGACTGATTTTAAGAAATCACAAAATCCTTATTTTTCTAATTTGGATAACGTGTAACTTACGGGTGGCATTTCATACATATCACCATGTGGCTTCAAATGCAATTTCTTCCTTATCTTCATATTCGTAAAATCTTGTCGTGCTTTATAAGTGTCCTTTGTTTTGCCTTCAATATTCAATAATGTGCCTAATACACTTTCACATATATTCTTCCCAATATGCATGACATCTAAGTTGTCTCAACTTTAGCGTCTTCCAATATGATAATTAAAATAAATGCTCTTTTTGGTCCCATTCAACTCTTTAGGAGTACACTTTCTCTTCTGATTATAAAAATGCTTCCCTGGTTTATAACCCTTAACATGCTCCAATTATCGTAGCACGTCGTCTCCATCCAAATCAATAGGCTTCGATAAATTCTCTTATATATCATCAAACTATATGCTCCTCCTCCAAATATAATTTGGGGAGGGGGGAGGGGAATACCATCGATGGCACATATAACAAAGCTTGCTTCATAACTTACGTGAAGACGTGTGCTCATTACAGGTAGGACATGCTTTATATCATTTTATGATCCACATAGACAAATTAGAATATGTTGTAAAGTCATTTATAGTCCATATAATCGCCGCATGCATCCATAAACTCTTTTCAAAATCTGCATCGTAGGTCTCTACACCAACTTCCCATAACCCTTTTAATTCATCAACTATTGGTTGTGGATACACATTTATATCCTTACCGGTGATGTAGGTCCGAGAATGAGTAAAGACATCATAAAAAAATGTGATTTCATACACATCCAAGGAGGTAAGTTATAAGGCATAAGTATAACTGGCCACATACTATACGAATTATACATATAACTGAATGGGTTAAACCCATCACTTACTAATACAAGCCTTACACTATGAGGTTCTTGTGAAAACCACTCGTGCTCCTAATCAAACTCCTTCAAAACTTCATAATCAGGTGGAAGCCTCATTTTATTTGCATTATTTTCACGATTCTCTTTATGACAACTCATATCACCAACTTTTTTCCTAGACATAAACCATCTCTATAGCCTTGGTTTTAGCGAAAAGTAACACAATACCTTGAAAGGAATTCAATTACCCTTGCCATCATAATTTTTCACCTCAACTCCCTATATATTGGGCACTCGTGTCTATCTTCAAATTCCTTCCAAAAGAGTGCACAGTTATTTTTACAAGCATGAATCGACACATAACCTAATCCCAAGTCACGTAACATTGTAGTTGCAGCAAGGCGAGACTTTAGGAGTGTCTGTCCATTAGAAAAATCTTCCTTCAATAACTCAAGCAACATGTTAAAGGATTTATTGCGCTAACGATTCATAACCTTTAAGTGAAGCAACTTCACAAGAAATGACAAAGTAGAGAACTTGGTGCAATTAGGATATAATTCACATTTGACCTCACGCAATATCTTATTAAAAGTTTTCATTTCTCCCACAACATATTCTTGAGTTTGACAGCCATATGATTCTACCGGATTAGAATCTAAGAAGGTTCCCATTTGCATATCTTCTAACATTTCTTGCACTTCATCATCTTCTTCATCTCCACTACCTAAAAATTTTTCAGCAACATCATCATTAATATTAACACCAAAAGTATCATAAACCCCACTCTAAACAAACTCCCTATGATGTATCCAATGTGTATAGCTCGTTGAGATCCCATTAGAAAAATATGATCCTACTCTTTGTCAATAGTTCTGATGTCGATATTCAAAAAATTGACGCACGGGCACCTAATGTTACTAGTTGGTCCCATATGTTTCTTAACATGTTGAATGAAAGACCTAACTCTCATCACATATATCTTAAAATATATATTAGTCTCTTGAATCCAGCTCTTATCCAACTCCGTGATGTAGTCCTACAGTAATATTGAAATGAACATTTCAGACAACTGAACTATTAAGTAGACAATTATAAAACTCGATTCAATAATTAAGTAACATAAATGATAGAAAATATTTTTTTTGCTAATCACTTAATGAGAAGCGAGTCATTTATCTAGCATTGAACCCATAATATCGAAACTATACCAACTCAAGAATATGGTTAAAGACCTTTTTTGGTAACATTGGTGAGGAAATTGCAAATAATTGGAATAGTCCAAGAAGTTTTTTGCAAAATTAGTAGTTCGGAATGTACTTTCAACACATGTGATAGTTCAAGGAGGTTTCTTTCATTTTAACATAACGTCAATATAATAATTCTAGTATAGACATGGCTATACAAATTATAAGGAAGAAAACATAACTGAAAAAATCACGCAATAAGCTTTTCCAAATGCAAAAAATACATTCAACAAATAATGATAATTATATACTGTATAACTAAAATAAAATACCTTAGTAATTTATGCTTGATTACCAATACAAGTCGGCTTACTAAATACTTGTAAAAAAATTGCATTTAATTAATTAATAAAAAGATAATGATCATAAATTAAGAACATTGGGTCGTTAAATATACATTCTAACTATAAAATCACAAGCCACAAAGTACAATTGGGATTTAAAAAGGTGATAGAGATAATGGCAAATAGAATTCAATGCTAAGTCTGTTGTGAAGTTTTCAAGGCAAATATTGATATATAAAATTTTATAGGTGAAGCTATGAACATAATTTAATGACCCTGAATTTGTTTCTATCATGATAACCTTAAACTTAATAACATAGTGTATTTTATTTTTTACATACATATATGATTTCAAAGAAGAAGAAAAAAGTTCAAATTACATATAAGAAATAGGGAGGAAATAAAGAATCAAGGAACTATAGTTTACCCGGTCTAACTTATCATTGTTAAACTATAGTTTAGAATATTAAAATGAGGAGGAAAAAAGCATCAAAATCCAACTCTAATAAAACTATTCAAAATCCAACTCAACTATGAAATCATTCACCCAATAAAACCCAGAATACAATAGGAACTCGAGATTTAAGAACACACCTCTTTTTTATTTTTATTATCAAAACCGCAAAACCTAAAGTAGACTTTGTAACAACTCTCTTATTTTCTCTCAATCATGAAGAATGGAACTTTATGTTGGAATATTAAATAAAATTCATCAACATATTAGATTATCAAAATTACCTTATAAAAGAATTATAGGAACTGTGTACCTAAATCCATAGTGATGATTGAGACTAGGGGGTTGGAGGTCTTACACGGACTAATCCTTCTCTCTTTGAGTTCTCTCTCATTGATGGGAATGAGGAGTAGAGTTTTTTAGTGCATTAGCCTTGGGGATCAGATGCCTTCATTATATTTATAGACATCTAATTAGAACCCCGTAAATTCTAATTAGTTGACTCTTGAGTAACCAATAGGTGACTTTGAGTAATTCGACTCTTGAGTAACCAATACGTGACATTTAGGTAACCACACATTTCAGATTCCATACTTACTGCTGATGTATTTTGAGCTTGCCTAATTAGATCACTTTATTTGCCCATTTAAAAATTGAAGCTCAAATTACTATTTTAATATGTGATCCCACATTAAATTATTTGGAATATATAAAATATTCCAACAATCTCCCACTTGGGCTACATAATAATTCCGAATGTAATTATATTCAATAAACTTATGTGCTCACCAAATTTATTTCTATTCTTAAGACATCTTCCGAATCAATCTCGTCCATCTCCTATACCAGTATGAGACCAAAGAGACCTTCGTTACATTTATATGGTAACTCGATCCATCAATGATCACCACACCAAATATATTCAACGACATAGATCAAGTATGGATGTGTGGATGGAAATTACATGTAATGTGATCTTAGATATGCCTATTTACAATTGGTCCTAACTTTATTCCGTAGTGAGATCAAACCTTAGTATTTTAAGCCTTATGTTATACAACAATTAAAAGATAATCCATTCAGAGTAAACAACAAAATTAAAATACCATCAACTTTATTCTGCAGAAAACTAAAATATACATAAAGTATCTGAGTAGTGTCAAATGAAGGAACATTAAATCGAATACAAACTCCCAATAAAGATGAATATCATCAAACTGAACAACACCCATATGGGCAATGTGCTCATGAAAGACCTCGGGTTGTACGCCTTAGTAAGCGGATCCGTGAGCACAGAGTTTGTTCTTATATGTTCAATAGACACTATATTACTCTGAACTCTTTCCTTAACAACAAGAAACTTAATGTATATGTACTTAGACTTCAATAAGCTTCTGTTATTATTCGAATATAGAACTGTTGAATTATTGTCACAATATATCTATAGTGGTCTTTCAATGCTATCCAAAATATGCAGCCCAGTGACAAAATTTCGCAGCTATATCGCATGATTTGTTGCCTCATAACAGGCTATGAACTCTGTTGCCATAGTGGAAGGTGCAATGAGTGACAGCTTAGCATTCCATCGAAAATAGAACGCCAGACAACATGTATACATTGCCAGAAGTGGATCTCTTAGTGTCTTGGCAACCCGCAAGATCGGCATCAGAATACCCAATGATCTCCAAATTATCTTACTTTCGATAGATGAGCATGTAATTTTTTTATTCCCTATAAATACATCATAACCCATTTGGTTGCTTTCTAGTGATCCATTCCAGGGTTACTCGGATATCTACCTAACATACCCATTATGTAAACTAAATACGAACGCATACATACTTGAGCATACAAAAGTCTCCCAATATCTAAAGCATCAGGAACCTTTTTCATTTCTACACTTTCAGTCTCATTCCTTAAACTTATCTCCCTTAGCAACAGGAGTATCTCCTTGTGCAAAATCTTTCATGTCAAATCTAGAGAGTACCTTCTAGATATAGCTCTTTTGAGATAATCTAAGGATACCTTGAGAATGATGTCAGTGTATCTTAATTCCCAAAACAAAAGAGGCATCCCCAAGATTTTTCATTTCAAAATTCTTAGTTAGAAATCTGTTAATTTCGTGCAATAAGCCTATATTATTGCTAGCCAATAGTATGTCATCGACATAGATCACAAAGAAGTTAATTTTACCATATATGGATTTCTTAAGTTTGCAAACCATAGACTTTGGATCAACTGGGTTAAAGTTTTTGGGTTGCACTATATACATGGTTTCCTCAATGTTACCATTGAGAAAAGCCATCTTAACATACATCTGACAATGCAGCTATAAATCAAAATGATCTATAACTGCTCATGAGGTTGTTGAGTTTGCTCTTCTGGAATAATTCTTATATTTTGAGTAGGGAAGTCCTCATTGTTGTCTTTTTCAACACTGTCAACAGGATGAACAATGTTTGGGAGAGGAATTGATTCCTCTTTAAAGACAACATTCTTATTCTTAACCGTATTTTCCCCCTCAAACACAACATCCTCAAGAAATCTCACATTTCCCATCTCGAAAAAGGACTTAGTTGAGGGATCAAAGAAATTAAAACCCCTCAACCGTACTGTATACCCAACAAAATAGCAGCTAATAGTTCTTGAGTCCAGTTTCTTTTCAATTGGCCTATAAGTCCTTGCCTCAGATGGACACCCCCAAATGTGTAAATCTTTAATGACATGTTTTCGGCCTATCCATAGTTCATAAGGGGTTTTAGCTACTGTTGTATAAAGTACTCTATTTAGAATATATACTGCAGTCTTAAGTGACTCTCCCTAGAGTAAATCTAGAAAAGAAGAATGATCAATCATACTTCTTACCATGTCCTTAAACATTTTGTTTCGTCTCTAGGAATTTGGTAAAAGTTTCTAGACTTTGTTCACCCGATCTATCATATCTGCTATAGTATGCACCGCCACAGTCAGATTTGATAACTTTGATCTTCTTGCCTAGTTGATTTTGAACTTTGGCTTTGAAGGCCTTAACACGTTCAGAGCTTAAGACTTCTCATGAATTAAATATAAGTACCCATAACGAGAATAGTTGTCTATAAAAGTGATGAAATACTATTGGTCATTCCATGAAGCTGTAGGGAATGGACCGCAAATCCCAGAATGTATTAATTCTAAGACATCTTAACTCCTTTTGGAACTTAATTTCCTTATGTTTGTTTGTTTTCCCTTTATACGCTCAATACAAACATCAAAGTTTGTGAAATTAAGGGGTTGAAGTATTCCATCTGACACAAGTCTTTCTATTCTCCTTTTGGAGATATGACCTAAACACTTGTGCCATAAAGCAACGGAATTCTCATCAGTTAATTTTAATTTTGCAAGGTTTCATTAAATGAAGCATTGGTGTTTAATAAATATAATTTATCAATTAAAGAACCAGTCGCAACCAAAGTAGAATTTAGAAAGAGACTAACTTTATTATTTCCAAGTGAATAAGAATAACTGTATTTGTCCAAAACAAAAAATAGAAACCAAGTTCCGTCTGAAAAACGGTACTACATAAGTCTTTGTTAATTCAATAAAATTATCAGTTTCAAAAGATAATAAAAAGGTCTCAATTACTTCAATTCCAACTATTTTTCCATCGCCCAGATAGATGAATCTTTCAGCATCATTTGGCGGCCGGCTCCACAGGCAACCATGCATAGACATACTTACATGAGTAGTAGCACCCGAATCTACCCACCATGGATAGGTACAAAAGCCAAATTAACTTCCGAACAAGCCAAAATGAGAAGTGTACCTTTCTTTACATGCCATGTGGCATAATTAGAACAATCCTTATTCACATGCCCAGGTTTCTTAAAAAGAAACAAGAAAATTGTGAATCCTGAACTTGTTTCTTTTGTTGAACTTTAGGTTTGGGTTGTGATATTACAACTGCAGTACCCTTATCATTAGTCATTTTCCTCTTTATGTTTCCTCTTTATGTTCCTTGAGGTAGATGAAATATAAGTAATTTCAGTTGTCTTTTATCGCTTCAACCTTTCCTCTTCTTACACACAATGTGAAATGAGCTCATTAAGAGTATATTTATCCTTTTGAGTATTATAACTCACTATAAACTGTCCATAGTGTGTAGGAACATATATCAATAACAGCTGCACGAGAAAGTTACCATACAAATTTAACTTTAGTACTTTAAGTTTTGAAGTGATGTTAGACATCTCCATAATGTACTCCCGTATGTTTCCTTTGTCTTTATACATTATTTGGATAAGGTTAGCTAAAAGCGTACTTGTCTCATCTTTTTCGTTATTTGCCAAATGTAATTCCATATCTTAAAGGAAATTTTTGGCAGTTACTGATGATACAAGAAATCGTCCACTTGTCGTTCTCGTACCAGCAAGTCAAGAGTAAAGTGTATAGAAAGTAAAAAAAGTAAGTAAATGGAGAGAAGACAATATATAGAGTGGTTCAGCCCCTAAAATAGGCCTACGTCCACTGTGTTTCTCCGTTCTCATTATATGTATGGTATTGTACAATATAATCATGCATAAAGAGGCGTACAAGTATGAGAATAAAGGAGAGTACATGATGACTAATGATCCCGCTGTGCCGGAGAGGTCGCTATAATATGGATGAGCAATTCCCAATTTGTATGGAGGGGAAGTGTAGAGAGAATCGGTACTGTAGAAACTTCTCCGGTTGTATGGAATCGATCCTCCATTTTGAGGTGTGGACCTCTATTTATAAGAGATATGCTCACATGCAATGAGCACGTGACGCACGAAGTCTGGAGTTAGGATGGAGAGGGATGCGTCTTGTAAGGCAAACAACCTAAGCGCCGCATCCTCTAGCAAAAGACTAAGGTTCCGCACCCTGGACTGTGTGGATCTGTGGCACGTTGATTGTGATCGGGTAAGGAGGTCGCGCCCTGTGTGAGGTTGGGTCGCACTCCAACTTCAGTAGAGGCCGCGCCCTATGATGATGAGGACCGCGGCATGTATCTTCTGCGGTAGGGTGCTATAATTGTATTATCAATAAGCCCCCAAGTCGTAGTGCCAAGAGTTTGATTGGAGCTGCGGCTTTAGTTAAGTTCCCTTATATGCCGCGGTAGTTATCAAGGCGACGATTCGTCTTCCGCTCTGTCTTATATAAATTGTTTTGGGTCGTGGACGTCATTACGTTTCCAAAACTTTGAGAGTAAATTGAGAGCGAATCTCTGTGTCCATCTTTATTCACTTTTCGATGACCCTTCGTGGCTTTGAGTGGCGATTTCAAGGTGGTGTGAGGCTGAGTCATCGCCGATTTCTTCAATTCCAGGTAACTTTTCAACCAATCTTTGTAAATAGTTTTCGTAGCTCGCATTTCTTCTTTGAATGTACAAACACATGAGCATGAACACACATGAACGCTGAGCACATCAAGAATTGTTACGATTAATCTTCATATACTGAACTGAACCCCCGATCTCCCAAACACCATGAAAATCATATAGTTGTTCTTACTGTTCATAGTCAAACTCCTTGTATTATGTGAATTTGATCTTGAATCGATTAAACGTTAGATACTCAACTGTTTAAGAAAGAGGCCGCGACATGATAGGATTTCAATAATCTATTCCCTTGCTGTTTTGGTCCTTATCTGCGGCATACCGTGGGCGAAGGCCACGGTCTTTTAAGTTCTGAGATTTATCCTCTGCGGCACTTCGATGCATATCTACTTAATCCTCCACGGTGGTGGGGTTTTTTAGGGATAAATAATTGTAATTGTTATTAGAATTTCTTGAATTGACCATTAGTAATTTTAAAAATGGTCGTGGTCACAAATCTCTAAATCCATTTGAGCCTCTTTCTACTGCAGTGTATGTTCCCTTGCTGATTTAGGAGGTGGCTGCGGCCAGCAGGGTCAGAGGAGGATTCCTTAGGAAATATTTACTATTCATACATAATCTTCCCGTGGCTTCTTAAAGTCTTTTCCAAACCATACTGGCTGCGGCGCCTAACTGCGGACTCTTCTTTTCAGGTACTGCTGCAGCCATATGAGCTTTGACCCAAATGAGTTTCTGAGAGGCTTTTGGGCAAAGCACTTTGGAACCTCTCCTCCTGAACTCACTTCAGTGCCCCCTCTAAAATCAATAGGGCCTTGCAAACTAAGGGATTGCCCCAACTGCGTGATACTAGACTCAGACTCCATGGACTCTGCATCTGGAAAGGATTTTCAGTCCGCGCCGATGAAGGAAGAAGCCAATTCAAGTAATCATCCCTTGGGTGTAGGGGATGATGCCATGGAAGTTAGAGATAACCCAGCTGGTATATCTGGGAGGGCTGAGAGACCCTTAGCTGCACTTGATATCCGCTTTGCCATGACCTAAGACTGGATTGAGCAGGTGGCTGAGGCCTTCGAATTTCTAGGAAATTTGATGTGATTGGCACCTGTCGCGAACCAAAGACCTTGCACGACTCTGGCTGATGATTGAATTTGCTTCCCACTTCATGCGTTTATTTATGGGCTGCAGTTGCCTGTTCCCATTCCCATCTGTCGCCTTTTTCAGACAATGAAATTATCCCCAGCCCAGTTAGATCCTAATGGTTGGAGAGCCATTCTTGCTGCGGTTGTCCTTTGGGAGAATCTATTCAAAAGGGACATCACTCCTGTGGAGTTCTTTCATTTCTACCGTCCAAAGGAGAACTCAGTGAAGTTCGTAAGGTACTACTACTTCTCTGTCCGCGACAGGGACGAGACCCTTTACCCTGGGTGGCCGACCAGTGTGAAGAACTAGAAGGGGAAGTATTTTTAAATCTCCGGTGAAGGCTGGGAGATTCACCCCGAGGAGAACGAGAGGGAAAGTCCGTATAGAATGCCGCGATAATGGGGGTCTCCATCCAAATTAGGTATTAAGATTATAGCAGCGTCCTTTCTTCATATTTTCACATTAACTTCCACTAACCTTTGGATTATTATTCTGCAGTCCTTGATAACTTGAATTTGAACAAGAGGCAAGAGAAGAGAGTTGCTGAGGCCGTGGCAGTTCCTGCTGAACATAAAAAGTTCAGTACACTTGTTACATTAGCAACTATATTCAAAGCAGGGTTTTTTCCTAACAAGTCCATTCCTCAAGTTATGGCCGCGGAAGGTAATACCCTGACCGTCATAATTTTTATTCCGCGGTAACTTATGCTCCTAAATTCCGTATCCAATATTTGATGTTGCTTTTTTAGGTGAGGAGGTTGACAGGGAATTGATGGCCGCGCAATTGGCGAAAATGGACGAGGACGCAATCGTTCTAAACAATACTGTGCAGAGCAAGAAGAGGAAAAGGTCCAAAGCTAAGGCACCTGCCGCGGCTCCGTCAAATGATTTGGACACTCCAGCCACGAACTCAACTCCTTCCGCGAAGAAAACTGGCGTTGCCGCCCAACCACAACCTGAATTTGATGACGATATAGGGGCCAACCTGTCCGCGGCAGGTTTGATGTCAGATGATGCTCCCAACACAGCTTCTCCGTCGTCGCCACCTATAGTTGCAATTAAAGCAAACTTAGCACCTCCTCAGTTCCGCGGTTCTTCTGGTCCCGATGGTCGTTCGCGACCTCAATTGAGACAACCTGACCCCGAGTCCTCATGGGACACTACCGCGAAGGCTACGCGGAGAATGAAGAGGGCCCTTGATGCCGCGGACCTCGACAGGCTTGTGGGAGAAGACCACGACGACCTGGAGGACTACGGCCTCCATAGTCTTTTGAGGGTAAGTGCTTTGTCTTCGTTTTTCTCTTTTGTTCCATATAATGCAACTAACTTTTTTTTTATTTCAGGACGCGGATGTCATCGTAGCCCAAAAAAGGAAGTACGAGGCCCTTTACAAATTGAAAGAGGCATAGAAGAGGGTGCACGTCGCGGATCTTGAGGCTGCACGAACTATATCATTTGAGGCCAGGAAACAGTCTTCAGCCGCAGCTCTTAAGGCGGACCAAATTGACCTGACTTCTGCCAACAATAAGAGGGAAGAGGCGAAGGAAAACTTCAAACAGGCCGTGAAATCCCTCAAGGCCTCCCAGGCTCAGACCGCGGAGGCTGCACAGGCCGCGAAAATTTAAAATCATAAGCTCGTACTTCTACAAAAGAAGTACGAAGAGCTGGAGGCCAAGTTCACCCAAGCTGCCATAGATCATGCCGCGAAAATAAAGAAGATGGCGGCAGAACATGGTGATGCCCTCCATCTGGCCATTGACCATGCAGTAGAGTCATTCAAAGGCTCTAGGGACTTCTTCCTTATGAATAATAGAGCCTATCTCCGCGGCTACCAGGAACTAAGGCATAGGACTATAAAGAACTTCCCTGAGACCAAGGAGAAGGTTCTTGCTTGGAGACTCAGTGATGCGGAATACCAAGAATGCATTGCTGAGTTAAAGGTCGCGGAGGAGGAGAAAGCCAGGCTAAGAGCGGAAGCAGAGGCAGCGATCGCAGAGGAAGAGACTAAAACAGCCACGGATGGTGAGGATGCTGATGAGCATGATGATGTCGCTTTCTGAATTTGTTTATTTTTTTATCATTGATATAGGGCTGCATCCCTTTTGTTAATTTAATTTATAGTGGTTGCGGCCCATATGCTTGTAATCTTTAACTGATAATATCAAGGCTGCGGCCACCTTTTAACAATTAATTATTTTGGCTTCATTCCCTTGTATCTCTTGCATCTTCTTTTTGCTCGTTGTCATGCTTAATTGAATATTTTATGTATGCCTCTTACGGCTTGAATACAACTGCCTTATTGATGAACTTGTAGAAATACGTCTGCAGCACTATAATATATTTCTTCAATGACCGCTCTGATTGAATTTCCCCGGCAACCTTGAGTAATGCCCGTGAATCTTTACAATTAATTGTTAGAGGTTGCGGGACCTTGCAAGGGTCATGGCTGCGACACCTTCAAGTGTTTGAAATCCATCATGTAGCTTTTCAGATGGATCTAAATCCAAGTCATTCCCGCATCAACTCTTAGTCGCTTTAACGGCTGCGGTTGTATTGACGGGGTTACTACACTCTTGATCGGTATTGGTCGTATAAAGGAGGCCAAGGATTTCCTCCGATCGCTTCAATTGCTTTTCACAGAATATGGCCTTCATCTTCCTTAGCATCGCCCTTTTGTGTGTAAGCGGGATATTATCAAGCCTCCTCATGCTGGGTTATGTTATTAGGCCACCCACAACCATCATATAGGATACCTCAGGCTGGGTTATGTTACTAAGCCACCCACAGCTATCATATAGGATATTTTCAAGCCTCTTCAAGCTGGGTTATGTTATTTAAGCCACCCACAACTAACATATAGGATATTATCAAGCCTCCTCAGGCTGGGTTATGTTATTTAAGCTACCCACAGCTAATATATAGGATATTATCAAGCCTCCTCAAGATGGGTTATGTTATTTAAGCCACCCACAGCTATAGATATATTTAAAGCCATCTCTGGCTAGATATTACAAGTCTCTCGACTTAATGACGCATCCCTAAAGCTAAGAGCGGGCATTGGAATCCCTTATGAGAGACGTTACAGTCCAATCTTGTATAATTGCTTCCAATATTTGCCATCCCCCCTTTTAATTATCATCAACTTCTGGACAATTAGGCGTCTTGTCGGGCGTCATTGCCCATTTAGATATTATCATTCCCAAGATTGCTTCGGATCGAGATCTGTTTAAGATAAAAATGGTCTTTTAAGATAACATTTCATGGAAATGAGAATCAGAATATGACACTATGAAAGTGAACTTGATTTTATAACTATTCATATATATATGACTTTGTGAGGATAATACAAAGTTTAGTTTAACGCAACATAAGCGGAAGTTGTCATTTTAAAGTAGACAGATGGAATGTAAGAGATAAAGCATGAAAAATGGGCATGTGGCATGTGAGATAAGGCTACATCCCCTAAACATCTTTGAGGAACCTCCACAGCATCCCCAGTCCAATTAGCCTTTCAATTTCATCCTTCAGAGCATAGCATTGCTCGGTGTCATGGCCATAGTCTTGATGGAATGTGCACCAAGTAGCTTTGTTCCTCTTGTGGGGTGGAGCTCTCAGCTTTTCTGGCCATTTCAACAGCTTGTCCTCTTTGATGAACTCAAAGATCTCTTCAATCGGGAAGGTCAACAGAGTGTAGGCCCCAGACCTCTTCTCTGCCTTCTCAGCTCTCCTTTTCTGGCACTTGCTGACTGTTTCTGCGGCTAGAGCCTCTTCAACTTCCGCGGCATCAAAGGTTGCTGAAGCTATAATCTTGGGGTCCGCACCCCCATTGGGAGAGGCCGCGGCCTCGAGCATTAGCACCCTTTGAGTCAGGTAGTTGACCTGGGTCTGGATTGAGGCATGATTGTCGTAGAGGTGGTTGAGGTGATTGTACAGCTGCACAATCTCATCTTTGATTTCTGTGCTCTGGCTGGACTCTCCTTCCATTTTCTGCTTTTGTTAGTCTTTACAAAGTATATGTATAATCTGGGATAAAACTAGTAAAAGTGAGTAATCACAGAAGCAGTAACTAAGCAGGAAATGGGGATAAAGCGTTGTACTGCTGCATTGTTGAAAGGTGCCACGACCAGTATAGCACACAGCACAGTGAGTAATCACAGAAACACTGAGTAATTAAGTAGGAAATGGGCATTGTATGATATTCACCAAGGATGAGCCGAAGACCTCCCAAGTCCATTCCTTTATGTTTTGAAGGTTCAGTAACATAAACGCACTAGCAGAGGCCGCGGCATGAAGATATTTAAGCTACCTGTCGTATCCCTTTTTAGGCAGGGAGGGAAAAGCAATCCCAAAATTGAAACCCAAAAGCTGGGTTTTTGTCCAGAAACACGGGGAGAGCATGCCTACTAGGGTCTATCCATGAGAGAATAACCTCTCGGTGCACATGATGGCACAATTCAAATGATAAAACCCTAGATCATAAGCCAAGAACAATAAAAAGGGTGCAAACATAATTCTTCCTTAACCATTCATCTTTTCGGGGGTAAAGCCCATCATGCTTTTCAGCACTATCTAGATGCAACGATATCAGAGGGGCATGTAGGATAGATCCAAGGTCATAAAAGAGAGACCATAACAGATCTGAATATACAGCTTACCCATTTAAGGGTGTGAATTATAAAATAGAGCTCAATAACCTGAATCTACCAGTGAGACAAGGATCCAAAGGATCCCCACGAATAAAATAAGGTGTGAAGAACTCGAACTATAGAGAAACGAGATTAAAATACCTCGTTCCCACAGACGGCGCCAAATTTATGATACGAGAAATCGTCCACTTGTCGTTCTCGTACCAGCAAGTCAACAGTAAAGTGTGTAGCAAGTAAACAACGTAAGTAAATGGAGAGAAGACAAGATATAGAGTGGTTCAACCCCTAAAATAGGCCTACGTCCACTGTGTTGCTCTGTTCTCATTATATGTATTGTATTGTACAATATAATCATGCATAAAGAGGCGTATAAGTATGAGAATAAAGGAGAGTACATGATGACTAATGATCCCGGTGTGCCGGAGAGGTCGCTGCAATATGGATGAGCAATTCTCGATTTGTATGGAGGGGAAGTGTGTAATAACCCTCGCTTATGAGAACGTATTTTATATTAATTACTAAGTATGGTAATTAGATATAAGTGTTGGGTTATGATTTGAATGCTAACTTAATGTAGAAAAGTTAATATTCACTATGAGTTTGTATATATACCATAACTATAGGAGAATATCGCTATGCTATGTTTATTAATATCGTATGAATAAAATTGATATTTGCCTTAATAATGAGACCGGAACTTAAATTGAATTATAAAATGTCCAAATGATAATTTGGAGGCCGTAGTTGATTCCGGAACGTTCGAGATAGTCAAATAATGTACCATATTGTATTTTGAGGTTTTGGGCACTTTTGACTGATTATACCTCAATTATGTAGTTGCGTATTATTTTATCGCGTTATTGATTAATTAAGTTGGGATTTTGACTAAAGGCACGATTTATGTCTTGTGGGAATCACTATTCACCTAATTTTCTTTCCAAAACCTAGAGAGAACTAGAGAAAGGGTAGAAAGAAAGAAAAGAGATTTGGAGATTTGAGAGGGATCTTTGCTTCCACCCAAAGGAAATCTGCAATTTCTGAATCAAGGCAAGTTTCTACTTGCTATATGTGGTTTAAGATAAATGATTTGTTATGATAATGATGTATTGTTCATAGTTTAGCTATTTTAGGGTTTTCTTTATGTAATTGTGGGTTTTGATCCATTTGAAGATGATTGGGATGATTGATGAAGTTTAAGCTAGTCCCTAGTAGCTTTGATGATCTATTGGTGATGATAAATGAGTTTGGTTTGAGGAGATTGAGTTGGGGTAGAAATTGGAGTCTAAGACTCCATAGCCAAACTTGGCAAAATCGCAGGCCCGAATCGATTCGGCCCTCTGGGCGAATCGATTCGGTTAGGTCAAGTGCCCAGGTCTAGTGAACCGAATCGATTCGGCTTGACCCGAATCGATTCGGCCCTCTTGGCGAATCGATTCGGCAATTAGGCAGAATCCCATATCTCCTGGCCGAATCGATTCGGCTAGGCCCCGAATCGATTCGGTAACCCTGCACTTTTTCAATTTTTTTTTTCTTTTTTTTTTATTTAAACCCTTTTCTTTAGGACTAGTGATTAGGAACCTTCTTAAATGAAGTAAACCTAGGGTCTTAGAGTACTAGTTGAGTTTGGTTGACTCCCTAGACTCGAAGGGGTTTATCTAGGGTACTTGTCAAAAGGAAATTCAAAGTAATGTTTAGGCATTACCTTTGTAGTGTAGTTATGAGAGTCTAGGAAATCTTAAGGTCGAATTTGGGTACTTTAGGAGTCATTGCAACTAGGCTATCTTGATGGATTATCGTAAAGTCCAAAAAGGGACATTTGGGAGAAATAACTTGAGAATTTATATATTCTTCGAGGTTATTAGAATGAAGTGAAGTACACAACCATAACGCATTTTACAAAATGTGAAATTGATAAGGTAAATGATAACTTACTAAATCATGTAATGGAAATAAATAAAATGGATGTTACACACCTCTCTAAATACCATCTTAAGGGAAGTCCGAGCGTGAGGTGAGGCCCCTGGCTAGTGAATGCAGGGTGGATATAGTCCTAGGCCATATGAGCGCTTGTTTTATATTTTTCTGCGATGGGTAGGAGATTCTGGGTATGGTCTTGACTACCCCGCAGGCATATGGCCGCTTCCCGACGTTTACGATAGGATCCCCGGTTGTCTTATGCTAGGCCCTGGAAGATGATGGTTATTTAGGGACGCGCACAGTGGGGAAACCCGGACGGGCGGTCTTAGAATTGTTATATATGTATATTTATAACTATTCTATTATCGAGTTGGACTCGATGGAACATTAATGCCATAAAGAGCAAAGGACATGCCACAAAGAGCATACTATTGAGATAAGCGCCATAAAGTGCACACGGTAATAAATGTATTCCTAATAAGGAATGGAAAGAAGATGGAATTGAAATGATGAAAGAGGAAAAGGCTTATAAGTACTTTTAATTCTTATATAATTGGATTTCATTTTTATAAATCATTTATCTGTCTTAGTTCTTTATATGATGTTATCATGCTAGCATATTATCCATGCTTACTTGTACATTATTGTCATACCTGTCATTTATCTAGTGATCATATCAAACCGGCCTCTAACCGGTTCTTCTCTCTTGTTGTGTATGTATATATATTATATTCGTCCAGGTGTTCCGCCGCAAGGTCGCCCGTGATGACTTTCTTTTCTCTGAGTCTTTTGAGGAGCCGTGACATTTTGCGGATATCACGGGATATTTTGTGTAGACGCCTCTATTATTGCCTTCTAGTTATGATCAGTCTTTTCGGGCGTGTGGCCCAAACCGTTGTAATTGTATAATGGATGCTTTATGTAACACCGGAACCTATTGTGCAATGTATAAATTTTATTGACCGATGTTTATTTCGGTCCTTTCCTTATTATTGTTGGTATATATATATGCTTGTGGGAGTTTCCACCTTCTCCTTTATGATGGGTTATTGAGAATGTTTTCTTTAAATTTCAAAACTAAATTTTTTGATAACCCGTTTTCTGGAATATTGTGTGGTTATTCCTGATACTCTGTATGTTATTGTGATGCTGAGAATGATATCTATCCATGACTACTGTTTCATCGGGGTATAGGGCTGGCCACCCTTTATTTCGGATAGCGGGTTATCACAAAGTGTAGAGAGAATCGGTATTGTAAAAACTGCTCCGATCGTATGGAATCGATCCTCCATTTTGAGGTGTGAACCTCTATTTATAAGAGATATGACCACGTGCAATGAGCACGTGACGCACGAAGTCTGGAGTTAGAATGGAGAGGGATGCGGCTTGTAAGGCAAACAACCTAAGCGCCGCATCCTCTGGCAAAAGACTAAGGTTCCGCGCCCTGGACTGTGTGGATCCGCGGCACGTTGATTGTGACCGCACTCCTTGGTGAGGAGGCCGCGCGCTATATGAGGTTGGGCCGCACTCCAACTTCAGCAGAGGCCGCGCCCTATGATGATGAGGGCCGCGGTATGTATCTTCTGCGGTAGGGTGCTATATTTATATTAATAGTTACCTCATCGGACATACCGCCCCTGAAATCTTTTAGAATGTTGCACTTTAGCATCATTAGACTAAAGCGATCAGAACGATCCCACTTCTCAAAATTCACTTTATCTGTAATAGGAGCGGGTTGTTCTTTCCTTATCGCATAGTCTAAATTTATACAACTGAAAACGATAAGAATGTCATCTTTCCAGTTCTTAAAGTTTGTACCGTTAAGCACATGAATTGAGGTCATGTCTGCAGTAATATTAACATAATAAGTAGTAACTTAATCTGAAAAAATAAATAAATTACAAAAGCTCCAATTTAAAATTTATGTCATGGCATATTATAATGAAATAAACTGATAAATACAGGACATAAATGTTATATAACTGGTGGAATTGTGGGCCCATCAATGAGAAACCTAGCACAACATTAACATTTAGTCTTTGGACATAAATATTAACTTTTAAGTGGTACTCTCAGTTCAGAAAAAAATATTGATAATAAATCCGGGCAACTAACCCTCATTTAGGCTAATTAATTGTACATTATAGAATTCGGTCAAACAACTAACCTTCATTTGCGTCGATTAATTGTCCACGTGAAAACTATAGAATTATCACATATTTAATTCTGCATGTATATTTATTATTCAGCCAAATAATAATCTTCCTTTGGACCGATTATTACCCACAGGAATAATAAATATATTAACATCATTTTTATATCTCAAAATAAATTAATCTATGCAATAGAAGTTACTTTGGCAACGTATTACTTTAATTAATTCATTTCCAGATATAATGCAATTTTGGTATTTTTTTTAAAGGAAATACCCCGAATGGGAATCAAACTTTATTAAAAATCTGAAACCAAATGATTTTTAATTAAATATGCAAGTATTTGGTACACCTAATTTTATACTTGCCTTAGTTCCCCCAAAAAATATGCATTTAGAAATAATTCTCACAAAAAAAACTAATTTGGAAAGAATTACCACAAACATTGAGTTAGAATTAATTCAAAAAAAACTGAATTGGGTGCTCATTTATTTTTTCAAAAATGGAAATTTTTTAGTTATCACTACAGTGACATAAACAATCTCTTCAAGATCACTCTCTAATTAGCGGAATCGCAAAATCAATTTTTAAGCGAGAGTTATTGGCATTGACATTATTACCAAAAATGACAAAAACGTATTTTTAGGGGTCTAAACGATGTCAAATTATCAAGATAGGGTGGTGCCCATTGTTTAGAATGAGTTTTGTTTATTTCAACGTTTCCAAATGACCACCAAAATTTTGTAAAATTCTGAATAAGAAAACGAAATGTCATTGAAAACGTCCCTTAAAATTCTAAATCAAGATTTCAACAGTTCTCATATTAATCTTGAAAAAAACTGAATTAATCCATCCAAATCCATTGTGAATCTTTTGAAGAAAATAAAAAATCACCTTGGATTAGCAATCCTTAATCAATTTGGGACTGTGATTATGAAAATTATCACAAATCATACATAAATTATACATAGAATTCTAAAAGTCATATGGGTTCTAACTAGATCATATGTATGATAAATCAAATAAAATCACTTCTAAATTATAATCAGAGTACCAATCCCAATAATCTAATATGAAGAGACACTGATACCACTTGTTGGAATATTAAATAAAATTCATCAACATATTAGATTATTGAAATTACCTTATAAAAGAATTATAGGAACTGTGTACCTGAATTCATAGTGATGATTGAGACTGGGGGGTTGGAGGTCTTCCACGGACTAATCTCTCTTTCTATGAGTTCTTCTTCATTGATGAGATTGAGGAGTAGAGTCTTTGAGTGCATTAGCCCCAAAACCCTTAATTATATTTATAGACATCTAATTAAAACCTCATAAATTCTAATTAGCCGACTCTTGAATAATCAATAGGTGACTCTTGAGTAACACGACTCTTGAGTAACCAATAGGTGATTTTTGGATAACCACACATTTCAGATTCCATACTTAGTGTTGATATATTTTGAACTTACCTAATTAGATCATTTCATTTGCCCATTTTAAAAATTAAAACTCAAATATAATTACTATTTTAATATGTGAAGGCACATTAAATTATTTAAAATATATAAAATATTCCAATACTTTACGCCCCAAAGTCAAGCTCTTTCTACCTCCTGATAAAATTTCTCTCTCTAAATTCCTATAATTATTTTTTGTATAATTTCTCTCTCTGTATATATAAAAAAATCAATCGAGGACTTTTATGGATATATGTATGTATAGTTAAACAGTTAATAGAGGTCATTTCAAGTTGTTTTTCAAACTGAAGTTGTACTCGATATATGTATGTATAGTTGTAGTGGTTAATAGAAACTGTAATGAAAATTTGGGTAACAAATTAGTAAAAGTAAAACATACCGGAGATGAGAAAAGTTTTGGAGACGTGGCGGGTGGCCTGTCAGCGACGGAAAGAGAGAGAACTAATTACAAACATACCTTTTGTTTATTTGCTTCTTTTTAACTTTTTTTAGTTGACCTTATACTAATCCGTGAGGAAACGTTTTGTGAGAAATTCTATAATTTTTGGTGACAAACTTTTTTGTCATAAATATATTGTCTCTTTGTCACAAGGAGTGAACCTCAATTTCCTGTGGGTGGGAAACGTGCGCCAAAATTTTCGTTCCCATTTCGTTACAAATTACACTATGTTCTCACCATTTTTTTTTTGCTTCCCTTAATTAGTGACGAAATTATTTTCCCTTCCGCAATATTATATTTGAGTGATGACATTTTTTTATCACTAATGATATATTTTGTTGTAGTGTTTAAATATCAAGAACAAATCAACAAATTAAAAGATCAAAAGAAGCAATGATTGACCCTTGCTGGCGACTAAGGATGAAGTTTGGTAAAATCGAATTGCTACGAGTTTACACACTAATTGTGAGAAATTCAATAGCAAATTAGTCTAAAATTTATCACATTTTTACTATATATACAAGGATAGGCTATTTCCACATCCGTATTAGCCTCCTCCACTCAATATTTGGTTTTAACATAGAAAATTCCTATTTCACCCCTCATTTTTCTTTCAACCCTATGAACGATTTTTTTAGAAAATATTTTTGAAAACTGTGGTCCTTTTTGTAAACTCTTTTGAAAAATACAAAAATTATTTTATATTAAAAAATACTTTTACTATTTTATAAAAAAAACTTTCTTTTAAAAATGGTTTATAATAAGTAAAAAATAATTAAAAAAAAGTTGTTCTAACTTTAAAAAAACTGTTTTATCCGTTAAAAACTATTTGTTACAAGAAACTATTATTAAAAAAAAAATTTAACAAGCGATAAACTTTTAAAACAAAATAAAAACGTTTTAACTCTTTCTCCAAAATATTTATAAAATGAAAAGGTTAAAAATAAAATAATGTTTTTACTTATAAAAAAATGATATCATTTGTTTTTAAATAATGTACAGTTATAACATACATAATAAAAATGGCTAAATAGTGTAAAAAAAATTATATAAATATAAAAATAGTTCTTTAACAACACGTTTATTTAATAGGTCACGTATTTATAATAATTTACGATAATTAGCCTGTTATTTCCTACATGCTACATCAATGACAAGTAAATTATGATAAATTTAATGTTACATGTTAATTATTGTTTTTAACTTTTCTTTCATTTTATCAATAACTGGGCGAATTTTTAGCTGCTTTTATTTTTTTTAATAAATTGTACTTTACTTATGGAAAGTTTTTTTTACTCTTTTCTATAAAGAAAAATTAGGAGAAAGAGTTCAAACATTTTATTTATTTTCAAAGTTTAAAACCCGTTAAAAATATTTTTTTAGCAAAAAAATAGTTTTTTTTTTCAAAAATAGTTTCTTACAACAAATTGTACAACAATTTTTTAATAGTTATAGTAGGTTTTTTTAATGAATTTTTTTACTTCTTATAAATAAGTTTGAAAAGAAAGCTTTTTATTTTTTATAAAATAGAAAAACATTGTTTTATTTTAAAACAGTTTTTTTCCTTAAAATAGTTTAGAAAAAGGAAAGCTTTTTTCAAAAAAATAAATTTACTTTATATTTACATTACACTTGAAGGGTTGAGAGAAATGAAGGATGAAATAGTCATTTCATATGTTAAAACCATTTATGGAGTGGGAGAGTATGAGAAAGGTGTGGAAATACACCCCCCCCCCCCCCCCCACCCCCTCCCTCCCTCACCTCTCTTTCAAT
This sequence comes from Sambucus nigra, assembly GCA_949130495.1. Lineage (NCBI taxonomy): Eukaryota > Viridiplantae > Streptophyta > Magnoliopsida > Dipsacales > Adoxaceae > Sambucus > Sambucus nigra. The sequence continues at coordinate 174,041,227 of OX422211.1, forward strand.
TGGGATTTTTTTTCCCGTTTTTTAGGTTTGGTGTAATTTTCTATTTTTATATATTTTTTTGTTTTACATTTTTTAATAGAAATTTCGTTGAAAATAATTTTATATTACTGAAAATTATTTTTTTATTGCTGGAAATTATATTTTATTTAATGAAAATAATTTATTATTGTTGAAAATTATTTTCATATACTAAAAGTACTTTATATTGCTGAAAATTATTTTTCCATTGCTGAAAATTATTTGTATTTGATGGAAATAATTTATTATTAGTGAAAATTATTTTTTATTTGCTGAAATCATTTTTCTGTTTTAGAAATAATTTTATATTGCTGATGTAAGGACAATTTGTCCATCTTTATGTATATGTTATGTCATACGCCGTTACAAGATTGATGGTTGAAAAGATCACATCGTCATCAACGAAATCCGAAATCCGAAGATCAAAAGAAGAAGGAATCTGGAAACAGTCAGCCGGACCGGTCCGCCCCAAAATAAAAAGAACCGATCCGACTGCGGACAGATCCGCCCAGGACCGGACCGGACCGCCTTGCAAAATGAGTCCAGAGAGCACCGAACCGATTGCGAACCGAATCGGCTTCAAATTAAAAGAACCGATCCGCCATCGGACCGATCCGCCTGAGGCCCGGACCGATCCGCCCTGGATAAACTCTGCCAGATCGTGTAGCAGATTTTTTAGGGTTTTGACTCCTTATTTAAACCACGATCAGTAGTTGGTTTCAATAAGACTTTTCCACGTTTTTCAGAGCATATCAACCCTAAAGTCTTCACCTATTGAGTCCTATGATTCTAGGTTTTTAGATTCACACATCTTCCATATCTATGTGAATCAAGTTTGGTAACCCAAGAACACCATTGCTGTTGTTCAACCCTTTGTGAAGTGGACCGTTCCTTCCTCTTCATTGCAGCCCTACTGGACAGGGATAGTTCCAGCCGCCAACCCTACTGGAAAGGGAGTCTTCCAGCCGCGACTACAGAATCCGATGCCTGCGGGTAATTCTTAGTCAAAAACTTGTATTTCAGTGTAATCCGATTGTAAGCCGTTTCTCTTACAAATTATAGTGATATACAAATGGTTTTGCCCCTGTGGGGGATTTTTCCTCAATTATGTGTGTTTGAATAACTCGTGCATGATTTCATATTGTTTCATTCACACCTAGTTGCATGTTTAGGGTTTGTTTGGGTTAAAAGGTGTTTTAAATATAATTTGATCTTAATTGAACGCAAGCGCCAACTCTTTCAGCTGAAAATTATTTTTTATTGCTAAATATAATTTTGTATTTGATGGAAATAATTTGTTATTGCTGAAATCATTTTTATATGCTGAAAATACTTTTATATTGCTGAAAAACATTTTTTTATCACTGAAAATAATTTTTATTTGTCTAAAATGATTTATTATTGCTGAAAAAAATATTTGTATTTGCAGGAAATAATTTTTATATGCTGAAAATAATTTTATGTTGCTGAAAAATATTTGTATTGCTAGAAATATTTTTTATTTGCTGAAAATGATTTATTTTTGTTGAAAATCATTTTATATTTTTTTACGAACTTCCATATTTTTAAATGCTTTGTATTTTATTGTATTTTCCAATAAATATTTTCATTTTAAATATATTTTTTTGAATATTTTTTTTAGAATTTTTCAATCTAAAAAGCATATTTATATGCTGAAAATAATTTATATTGATGAAAATCATTTTTTTATTGCTGGAAATAATTTCTTTTTGTAGAAAATAATTTTTTTCAGTAATTATTTCTTACAATTTTGCTGGTTAAATTTTTGTTTTGGTATTTTTCAGAATTTTTGAATATATATTCGTATTTTCCAAATGTTTTTAAAAAATTAAATTTTTTCCAAAGGCTTTATGATATTTTTAAAATATTTTTTTGGTATTTTCTTTATTTTTAAATGTTTTGTTGTTATTTAAAGATTTTTTTCAAAAATAATTAGGTTTGGACAAAAATGCCCTTACTTAAAGTCATATGCCATGCACATGACTAACGATTTTTGCCAAAAGTTAACCGAATTAGATGGCAGTGGGTTAATTATAATCTTTTTCAAAGTTAGGGGTGAATTGGAAAAATCGAAAGAAGTGGTGGCAAAGTGTTTGGGGGATCAAAGTTTAGTTGGCATATGTATAATTGACCTTAAAAATTTTGATTTTTTTTTTTAGGACCTAAAATTAGGTGTGATGTATGGTACGTGATGTAGGAGAGTCTTCATCTCTCTCTTTCTCTCTCTCTATATATATATACAGACAAACTACAGTACATGCCACGTATATATACAAAGTATACATATCTGTTTTTAAAATAATAAAAAATAATGTTTTGGCTTAACTTTTTATATGACATTCAAATATTTTAGGGACCATATAAAAAAAATCAGCTCAAAATAGTTATTTTTGTTATTTTAAAAATCGATATTCGTGAAGCTTTGGAGAGACTTTCCGCTGAAAGTGTTATACAAGATGCCATTGGAGATTGCCTTAGAAACTTAGTGAAAAATACATTATATCAAGTAGGGGTGGCCGTGGGCCGGGCCTGGGCAGGCCCGGTCGGGCTCGGGCCGGGCTTGAAAAATTAAGTGTTATCCCAAGCCCGCTCGGGCCTAGATCGGGCCTTATTATGTAATCCCAAGCCACCCAGATTTGAAAGCTCTTTACCCAGGCCCGCCCGATCGGGCCCTATTATGTTAATTAAAAGATTTTTTTTAAAAATTAAAATACCTATTTTTTTATTTAAAGACCAATTTTTTTAATTAAAAATCTGTTTTAAACTCCATATATTACAAAGTCCATATATAAAGTTTCTCACTTTACATGAAAAGACTTGGTATACGTTTTTATATTTATAGAAGTCCCCCCCCCCCCACACACATATATATATATATATATTTCGGGCCTCGGGCCGGGCCGGGCCGGGCCTCATCGGGTTTAAGAACTCATGCCCAAGCCAGCCCGAAAAAAAATCGGGCCTATAAAATTTTGCCAAGCCCGCTTTGCGGGTCTATTTACCTTACCCAAGCCCTATTTTTTTATTGGGCGGGTTGGGCGGGCTTGGCCGGCCTCGGCCCTATGGCCACCCCTAATATCAAGTCATGTATTGTTTTATTTTATGGTAAATTATAGTAAAAAACTGAAAATTATATATATTTTATAGTTCACCCAAAATGTGAAAAAAAAAATTAATATTTCGTATGCACAATAAGAAATTTTTATCAACTTTTCCTTCTCATTTTGGATAGTGGACAAGACATCGATAGTAGATGGAACTTTAGTATAATTTATTCTTCACTCTTTTTTCTTGACATATTAGCAAATAAGGAATGAATATTCTTGTTATATTTTCTTCAGAAACTTCGAAAACCGATTGCCGCGAAATGTTTGCTGTAAATATCAAATTGCCCACAACATACATATACCTTCTCGAGGCAGGAAATGTATATTCAATTCAGATAGTAGATGGAACCAATGTTTGACTTGACTTCTTAGTTGATCAGTTCTAGCCAACCTAACTAGAACACCAGGAATTTGGTTGCTCTGGATTTTTAGTGTACACAATTACTCAAAGAAGCTTCTTGGAAAAATCTTTTCAAAGGTGAAAGGTACGAACCACGAGCAACTGGAAACATCTCTGCGTCCCACACAATTGGAATGTTATTTGTTTCCACATTTGACTCTAAAATATTAAATGAGGTAAAACAAATTTTTTAGACAATATATTTCACCAGCACATTTTTTAAACAGATTTTTTATAACATTTTCTTAAAAGAGTTTTTAAAAACATTAAAACAGTATTTTAAATAGTTTTAAAAACTTTTAAAAAAAATCTGCCTACAATAATTAAAAAATTGTTTTAACATTTTGTAATAATTTAAAAAAACTGTTTTAAATATTAAACATTAAAACTTTTTAAAAAACTATAAAAACATGTGTTAAACATTTTTAAAATTGTTTTAAACATTAAAACTGTTTTGAATAATTAAAAAACTTTTTTAAACATGAAAACTATTTTAAACATTAAACATTAAAACTGTTTAAAACTACTTTAAACATTAAAATTCTAATTTTTTTACAAAAATTTAATGCTTAAAATAGTTTTAATGTCTAAAACAGTTTTTTAAAACAATTTGTTTAAAACTGTTTTTAATACTTTTTTAAAATATTTTAGTATAAAGAAAAAAAAAAAAAACACTTGTAAGAATTGACAAATTTGTGTGACAAATATTTCTCACTCAAATAGCAAAACAAAGTTTGCTAACATTTGTGGCAAATTTATGCATTGGAGGTGTTGTACAATGACAAATAACTTGTAGGCAAGAGCGGAGCTAGGATTACTCGACGGGGTGGGTAATACCAAGTCAAAATCCATAAATATTAAATAAAATAAAAAATAAGAGAAAAATATGACAAAACTTACTTCAATAATAGAATTCATTCATAATCAAATAAAGAAGTTTATAAAAATTGTTCCCCCTAGTCTTTAAATATTCACATTCATTGATTACAAAAAAATCTATCGAAATTTTGCTCGACGAGTCTTTAGTGATTCAAATTCATCGATCACGGATCTAAATCAATACTCAAAGTGAGGGCCCGTTTAAGGAAGAGAGACAAGCAATCGACAATAAATTCATCCCCTATTGAGTTTCGAACTGATGTTTTAACATGTTTCATACCGGGAAAAAAACTCTTTCAGTAGTCGTCGTGGAAACGGGAGGAGTGAGGAGGAGACGAATCAATCTATCAACCAAATAGTAATCATCAATCTTTCTCTTAAGATAAAGTTGTCGACATAACTCACCTAGGGTAGAAAGATTTTAGAAATCGCGATCACCACCTACATCAAGATGGTAATGTGTCAACTAGCACCGCAAGCGATAGATATCTTGTCCGTCAAAATTCTTATGATAATTTTTTTTTTGCAATCTTGCATATATCCTCAACATTAAATGTTGAAAAACAATCACTGGGATCCAAAGTCGCACTAAGAGTAAGAAGTTCCAATACCTCACAGAAAAATTATTGTTCTAACTCGGTCAATTGAAAATCTATTGTGTCATTAAAAACATCATAGTGATAATAATGTTCAAGTGTGATGTGATCTTTCTGCTGGCATTGACGACATGTACCCTCGTCAGAATGAAAACTCATATTCAGTCTAGGAATCGAATGTTGAATACAAAATGGCGTCACAGACTCAAGAAAAGTTCCCTAACCACCCTGTCTCAATTTTTGAAGAAGATCTTTTGTTGTAGAAACTAGCTTCATAACATTTAGAATATCTTGAGTTTTACGTTGTAAGGCTTGGTAGAGCATGTCAGTGATCCCCATGATTTTGTACGTTAAAAACATAATAAATATTAATTCAAATTTTGTAGCTTTGAACACACCACGAGCTTGCTCGCGTATTTACGGACTTGCTCCACAAATTTTTAAGAGCCCAACAAATGTGCAAGTTGCATCATACATATCAATCAAGTCCCTCACTAAATCATAATGTGAGCTCCAACGAGTAGCTCCCAGTCGATGCAAAGTACTAATCTGATTAGCCCTTTTACCAGATTATCGTTCACCACTGGCCAACATACGTTCGATATCATTCTTCTGTGAAGATTTTAACTCCGACAAGAGTTTTGGAGAAGAGGCAACAAGATTCACAATACAAGTCAAATGAGAGAAGAATTGTCAAACACTAGGATCTTCTTTTGTCGCTGCAAATAAAGCTAGTTGAAGTTGATGAGCAAAGCAATGAACATAATAGGCATATGGGTAGTCCTTAAGAAATTATGCTTGCAATCCATTCCAATGACCTTGGATATTGCTAGTACCATCATAACCTTAACCTCGTAAGTTTTTAATAGGGAGATTGTGACGAATAAGCATATTAGATCTCTCCTTTTAAAATTTGGTGTTAATGGGTTTTCAACCCCCGCAATATCAAAAAATCGTTCAGCTATCAAACCATCTTTCTTAATGTATCTCAAAATAAGGGCCATTTGTTCCCTTTTTGACTAATCTTGAGATTTGTCCACAACAATACAAAACTTTCCTCCCCTTATTTCATCACATATCATCTTCCTCACGCTATTAGCTAAGATATTTCGAATCTCCTTTTGTATAAAATGAGAAGTGTACATGGCATTACCTGGAGCATTATTTAAAGTTATACTTGAAAGATCATCATTCCCTTCAGCTTTGAACTTCAATAATTCGACAAAATTCCCTCGATTCAATGACTCTGGTCCTTCATCATGACCTCTAAAACCCACAGATTTTAAAAACCGTCCCTTTTGGCATGCCTTAAATTTTTAGTTTTTTTCCCAAACAAATATAAGGGACGAATTTTTAAACCGTCCCTTTTGGTATACCAAAAGGGACGATTTTAAAAATCTGTCCTTTATGCTATAGCAAAAGAGACGGTTTTAAAATCTGTCCCTTTTGGCATAGCAAAAGGGACACATATTTCCGACCCATTTGATAGTTTTCTTTATTTTTCCCTCACATTTTTTCATTTTTCCAACTTGCAATCACACGACCACTCCCCCTCTCATACCCTCTCTCTCGCTACTCTCTTCCCTCTCACTCGCTGTGACGCCCCACCCCCTCTCCCCTGAGCCGCCCCACTCCACAGCGCCACCCCATCCCCCTCTCCCCTGCGCCACCTCCTCTCCCCTGCGCAGCCCCATCCCCTTGTACCCACAGCTACATCCCCCTTTCTCTTATTCAGTAGTTGGTTTCTTGATCGTTGGTATCTTGATTTTCATCTCAATCAGGTACGATTTTTATCTTTTAATCGTTGGTTTCTTGATTTAATTATTTTGCGTTGAAAATGTTTAGGGTTGGGGCTTTTCATTTAGATTTGTTCATTTTGTGTTCAAAATTTTTAGGTCTATAGATTTTTCATTTAGAGTTGTGCATTTTTCATTTTTCATATTTTGTGTTTTGGTTTTGAATTTGTTTTTTTTTTGTTCTACCATTTTTCTATGAGAATTTATTCAATGTTATATAGGTTGCGTATGCTACTTTGTTGACAAAATGGCTAAGTAGTGTAAGCTTGAATCATTACCTGTTAAAGTTTGAAGTGATAAATATATTCATGTTTGGTTGTTTGAAGTGTAGACGAGTGGTCCAAATTTTGTTATTTAAGTCTTGAATAGTTTATGCATAGTTGGCGCACATTTGCTTAGTTGTTTATATATTTGTTCAGTTGTTTATAAGTTTTAAGGTTTGTTTTTATCTCATTGTGTCATTCAATAGTGCCTACTAACATATAAATTTGATTTTGCTGGCATCGCGGGAGTAAATGGAGTCATTGACAATGATTGATGGGAGAAAAAATCATTGAAACAAAACTAAAATAGAAATCCCACGGGTTTGAGTATTCTATTTATGGAATGAGGTTTACCTTTTCATTTTTAGTTTTATTGTGTTTACGTGGATTTAGGTTTGGTTATTGAAATCCCATGTTATTGTAATTTTCATCATTTCGGATTTGGATTCGGTATTGGTGTCATAGTCATGGATTATAATAAATCAGAATAGTGTTCATTTTTTCCTTTTTCTTTTAAGTTGATAGATTTATGGACTATGTACATATTTGTTTAGGTTGATAAACTAAAATAGAAATGACAGTAGTTCAAATTATGCTGATGAACAAATGACCTGATGCAACATTAGTTACTAAACCAGTTCTTTTTCTTTTCTTTTTTTTTTTTGGTACAAAGGGAGGCTGAAAATAGGAGCGCTCTAACAAAACCATTCATCTCATTCAATACCACCTTCTAGACACCAGCGTGGGCTTCATCACAAGGAGCAAATGATCAATAGGTTTGTGGACACGACACTCAATGGTACTATGTATAACATGTGTAGCATTTGTTTATATCTCAATTCAACTAGGGTAAGCCCATGCCGATGATACGGTGATAATTTTCTTAGATGTTCATGCTTATAATAGGAGATTTCCTAGAACAACCCCCAAACGATCTTTAATGATGTTAGTAGGAGGTTATTTCTTTAATTGATATAGCAAAATATTTAGATGATGTTATTACTCTGTCTGGAAAGGGCAACTGAAAGGAAAGGGCCATAGCAGCTGCTGTTGAAGGTGTTGAAAAACACTGGGGAGCCTCTATTTCTGGTTAGTGGATAGTAGTATTGCCTTAAATGTTTTTTTTGGACGTGTCTTTTTCTTAAATGATATCAATCTTTTTTTCTTGTTCCGTGATTGTGTGCTTCAATTTTTCACATAATGGTCGTTATACAGGTCCTAACTCATTTATCGAAAAAATTCGAGAGCGGATGTTTAAGCCCTCTTTATCTACGATCATTTTTCGAGAATTTAAAGTAGGATATCTCTACTTTTATATTTCTAATTGTATGCGGTATTTTATTTGGCTATTTGTTGGTGAACTTCTTAGTGTAACATAATACATGTACATTTGTTCCATTGATTGTGGCATTTCCAGGATTGTAACTGTCTCACCAACATACACACTAGTAATGGCAACAAGGAAGATGCTTGAATATCATTTGAGCTCTGCAGTCGTAACTGTGCATGATAAACCATAAGGAATTCTCATGTAAGTTCCTTCTCAATTATATAATCCATAATGTAATTGAAGAAATGATCTTGCAATTTTTTTACAAACTTGATTTGAGTTATTTTGCCTTTTTAGTGAATATTAAGTATAATATGGGCCTTTTATTTTGGCCATCTCAAAGGATATCTTGATGCACGTGATATCACTGAATCTTCCCTCCGAGTCCACTTTAGTATATTAGGTATTGTAATTGTCTACATGAGACAAGATTTTGTGTTCGTCATGTTTTGATAATTAAAATCCAATATTTTTATTCAAATTTCTAATTAATTTTTTCAGTTTTTAGTTTGTAAAGAAGTTTTTATTAGTTATCTACCAATGCGAGAGAGCATATTAATTTTCGTATCTTTCTTTTGAATGAAAAAGAACATACTCATGATCTTGTGAAATTCATTTAATATAATATATAAGTGATGACTCCAAATCCGAAATGTGCAACAGTTAATACTCTCATTGTTGATGCTCTACATACTATGCATGATGGGAAATTTTTACACCTTCCTGTTATTGATAGAGGTAAATTTCGATGAATAATTAATGTTGATTTGATTCTCTGTATGCATTAAGGTCAGATACTCGAAGTTTGACATATCTCATAACTACAATAATTTAGACTAGGAAATGAAATTGACCGTGATAACCTACCTTATATTGTGGTATATGACATCAGAAATCTTGCAATTCAGATTCTTCATTGGTCCTTTCCCCAATTTTTTATGCTTATTACATTATGCAGTATGAAGATAAAGACCAGGATAAGGTTGTACTTGCATCAGTCAACGATCTAGCTGTGGCTGTTGACCATGCAAGGTTAGCCAGTTTGAAATTTCTGAAAGAGGTAGTTCAGTTTTTAATATTGGCAATTTTTGGAATGGTGATAACTTTGTTTTTATTTGTAGTCGTTGTTCCAAGCCAAGTTAATCAAAACCTTAAAATACCTACAAAATAATATCAAACTCAAGTGTAGAGGTAAATAAGGGTGTCAATCCACATCAAGGTGGTAAAGCGAAAGGAAAACAATTGTAATTCACTTTTTATTACCTTTTTGGAATTTTTGTTTATGCTTTTTCAATATTAAAATAATTTTGAGATGGAAGTGAGTTAACTAATAACTAAATTAAAAAAAGGTAATCAAACTAAAACTAAAATGTGAAAAATATAAACAAGTGTGTGATAAAAGTGAGTGAGATGTAACTAAATAAGAGAAAGTAGTCAAGGGATGAAAAATCCACCCTCAATGTACACAAATTAATCTAGCATGCACTATTTTAGTTTCATCAATTTCCAAAATATTCATTTAATTCAAAAGCTAATTCTCGTTACATTAATGAATTAATTGAATATTCTTTTAGAAAAGTAAGTTTAATCCCCACAAGCACTACTCTAAATGAATTAAAATCAATTAAATGAATCACCCGCTAGGATCAATTCATCAAACTAATTTTAATTAGACAAAATAAAAACAAGAGTAGATGGAAATTATACTAACAATTAAATCAAGTGATAAGCCTATCTTTAGTTTGAATCAAATGATTAAATGATAATACAAATATCAATCTTTTCTCAAGGATGATTTTCCATTTCTCAATGTGAAAATAAGTAGGAATTAATTTACTAATCAAAGGAAACTAACAAAATTAGAATTGACAATTAAATCAAATTGGATTCATAACGGTTTCAATTCATTACTTGAATGAGATGATTAGCCCTCCATAATCATCATCCAATAAAAATTAGAATCAAATAAAAGCATAAAATGAAAATTAGAGAGGAGTAATCAAACTAAAATTGCCTTCAATTGCATTAATTCTTCAATTCTTCCACCATCTCAAATTAATTACAAACAATCAATTTATTGAATTGTTTCTCTAATCTAAAAAAATAAAAAATAAAAAAACTAAACTACTAAAAAAATGGTGTTTCTCTATCTAATTCTCTCTCTAGCCTAACTCCTCTCAAAAATGGTCTTCATCTTCTGTAAATAGTAGGCATAGAGCTAACGGTAAATTGGGTAGGGATTAAATGGACATAAGGGGTGTGAGGATAAGTTGGGGTCAAAATAGGAAAATGCGCAAATATGCATGAGTTGTGTGAGGTCATGTGGAAAGGGGGGTGGTGAGGATAAAAACAAATCAGATTTGGTTAAAAGGGTTTGGGGATATTTAAGGAATATGGCATGTGGGTTTTAATGAATTTGTTTTATGATTTTGGCTTGGTTTTGTTAACAGGTGGGAGATCGTGTTAGCTTAAGGAGGTGGCAAATGGGTCTTGGAGTTAGGTGGGTCAATTGGGTTTGTGGATTGTGGCTGGGGCTATAAGGGTTCAGGTCGGGTGGTTCGATTTTGGCTAGAGGTGGACGCGGGCAGGAGCAGTGGGTCGACGGCGACGGGTTGGTATTCGGGTTGGGTTTGGAATAAGAGGTCCGCCAGAAATGGGTGTGGGTTGGATGTCCGCCGGCGGGGGTGGGGTATGGCCTACGGTTCTGATTTGGATGGTGGCCGCCAGTGGGCGATGGGACTGGCTCTGGCGAGTATGGGTTTAGGATTTGGCTCGACGATAGGGAGCAGGTCCGACCAGAATTTGATGTAGCCACGGTGGTGTTTGGTTTAGGTTTTAACAGGTAGGGGGCTGTGGGTTTTGTGGATGAGAGATAAGGGTGAAGTAGTTGTTTGGTAATGGAAGAAAGAGAAGAGAGAAGGTGTTATTGGGGAAGAAGATGATGGAGGGAGTTATTGTGTGTGGTGAGGGTGTAGGAATTTAGGTGAGGGTGAGGAAGAGTTTGGGTGTATTAGTGTATAGGGTATATGGTGAGGGTGATGAAGACGTGTTTGTGTGTAGGTGAGTGTAGGATAGGTGGGTGTGAGTGGGTTTATGTGTGTGTTTAACTTAAATACCTAAAAATAATACTGACTAACTAACAAAATAAAATTAATAAAACAAAATCTAAAAAATAAAATCCTATTCTAAAAAATAAAAATAAAAATAAAGCAAAGACTCAAATTAAAAAATCAACTAAAAATAAAAACAATTGACACGACACGCCACACTATACAAATTCTAAAAAAACTAAATACGATTAAAATAAAAACTAACAAATAAAAAACAAAATGAAATATTAATAAACTAACTAAAAATTAAGAAAATAAAAGAAAATATAAAAAATAAGACACGACACACTAAAAATTAAAATATAAAAATCCTAAAAATATATACATGACTCAATAAAATAAAATAATAAAATAAACCCTAAAAATAAAATTACACAAATAAAATAAATTGGGACAAACTAAACACACACGTTTCGGGACAGGTTTGGATAGGTTTAGGTATGCTAGGATATGGGACAAGGGTAATTAGCTCCGTAATTCGCACAATTGCCTTAAAATACGCGTTTGAACACCGCAACGTGCATTCGGCCTACAAAATAGATAATAAAGCACATAAGACCCAAATTATCGAGAATTAGCAACTAAAATACGTCTATTTGAGGTATAAATTTACACTTTTGGGTGCTTATCACACCACCCCCAAACATAGGGTTGTTAGTCCTCGAGCAATAAGATAGAGAGAAAAAGAAAGATAAGTAACCAAAAGTGTACCACTTTCGCGGGCACTTGCGATTGAACTTAGCATGTGCAACAAGCCTTTAAACATATAGGTTGCCCTTCAGGACGAGTTGTGTCTCTGAGAGTTTGCAGGGAATATACCCACAAAATTCTTATTTAAAAAGATTTATTGAAAGGCAGTCAATCTCTTATTAGACGTAGAATAATGGCACAATCCATCATGAGAAAAATATTTTGAGAAATACAAGCTAGAATTATAAAAAGATTAAGCTAAGTAAATACTCAAGGCACATCCTCCCTAGAACTCAACGTGTATGGTGTGAATAAGTCAAAACGGGTCGAGTATCACCAGAGTAATTCCTAGATTGTCTTTTCGGAATCAACGCTTCAACTTCAAATCTCACGGATATATTTCTCTCAACGAACTCTCGAGATTTGGGTAAGTGTATCGCTCTTGTGTGTGAGGAGATGAGTAAATGTAAGCAATTTCAAACGTCTCACACACACATAAGAAAGAACGTACATTTAAAAAGAAAATGATCTCATGAAAGAAATGTTAATCACTGTAGTGTGAACGTCGAGTTATTCACCACGTCGACTTTCATTTGCCCAAACACCTAGGGAAAATATGGATGTATATGGGTGAGGGGAAAATGAAATGAGAAGGATGGGATATGAGGTAGGATGGTGATGTATGGATGATAGATGGATATGCGATGGGAGAGTGTTCTATACTTGAAGAAAAAATATCTTTATTACATATAACTAACCACAAACTCTCTTTCTTTTATTTTCTCTCTTTTTTTTTATTTTTCTTTTCTTTTTCTCTATTTTCTTTTTTTTTCCTATTTTTTCCTTTTTTTTATTTTTCTCTCTCTTTTCAAAACAACACTGAAAACATTTAACATTTGGAAACTACACTCTTTTATTTGAAAATGAAAGATGATATGGAGATGATAGGTTATGGTATGGGGAAATATGTGAAAATATGGAAGAGCATGGGAGTGTAATGAGTGAAGTGTAAGGTGAAAAATGGATGCTAAATGGAAAAGTGGTAGGTGTATGGATGAAAATCTAGTGATCGGGACAAACATAACGACACACATTTCTTACAACTCGAAAAAGATTTTGTTCTCAGTGATCAAGCCAAAATTTTATGAAAAATAATGTGATCATACAACGATTTAAAGTGCGGACCCAAACGAAGTTTAATCAACTTGTGACTCGGAGATTGCGTAAAACTCTCTGAAAGGGTAAAGGCACGAATCTCACAAGCTAAAGTCTCTACTAGTGATCCTTAAGGTTTTCTTGAGAATTGTAATACTCCTCAACTCTAAACCGTAGTGACGCGATAAGTGCGCAAATTTTTGTTGAGTCTAGAAATTTATGGTGCAAAATACCTTGTTACGTATTACATAAGCTATTTAGAAAAAATAATATATTCTAGCTTGATTCTTAGACTTAAAAGGATGTATGATTGAAAATTCACATTAATGAATGAGATGAAAGAAACTGCACGAAATTTTAAAAATCAAGTTCAAAAAATCAAAATTTTTCAAAAGAGGCATGATTTTGATAAAACTCCCCACCCCCAAACAAAAAGGAACATCGCCCTCGATGTTTGATAAAATGATTATTAAAATTGAGAGCATATGGTAGGAAAGAGATTAACAGAAACAACCGCTAATGAAGTGGATAGATGAAGCCAAGAATAAACCTGAATAAGAAGTGAGAGAGAAAAAATAGGTACAAGTCCATAACATGTAAAGCATTGGGTGATGTGAAACACCACCCCCAAACAGGATGAGACTAGTACAAAGTAACGCGGGCTTTCTCTTGGTAGTGCTAAGTTTAATGTCTTCAGCCAGACCAAAGAAAACTCACCCTAAAGAGAGGAACTAGGAAAGCGCAGGGCGGCAGAAAAATTGGGTGATGATAATCACCCCTAAACAAGACTGAAGTGTCAGTCTTGCAAGATAAAGGCTAAAAATGGCCGATGCACCTGTATGGAAAATTGCAACACACGATGCAAAGCATCGGTGGACCATGGGTGGGTGGGGATTAGGGTAAGGGTGAGGGTTATGAGGTATCGGCCACGGGCCTTGTTGAGCTTAAAGGTAAGGGCAACAAGGGCCCTATAAGCATGGTTCTCAAGCTAGATGGGGAGGCGAAATGGTGTGAAAATTATAATGGGGTGGACCTTATAGAAAGTACACGCCATGACATGCCAGGGAGCTGTTGATGGAAAACATAAACACCACAACGAGTGGCGGGCATGGGGTAACAAGCTCGATGTCACGGAAGTAGAGAGTAGCACCACATATACTCTCATGTATGGTGAAAGACTTAAGGTTAGGATCTAAAAAGGTAGATGGAAATATAAAAGGTGTACAATCAAGATCCAAACCAGGTGGTGGGGTGGAAGGGATAATGGGTGGGTCGGGTGGGATAAACAGTGGAGGAAGATGATCCAACTCAAGTGTGGGAGACACACACTCATTGGAAGGAGTAAAGGAATACTTACAAGGGAGTGTGGTTTCTAATTATGGAGAGGTCAACTTCTCCATAAGATTAGCATCGGTGAATGCGGTGGGTGGGTAAGACGAGGATAGAGGAAGCACTAGAAATATTGGGCTCAAAGGGAGCCACGCATAGAGGAACATGATCCATATCCGGATAGTTAGGAACTATCACAGATTCTATCTCGAAAAAATGGTGAGCACTCGTAGTCGGAGCTAACTTAGGATAAATTGGTTCCTCGGGAACACAAGAAGTGGGATGAATAGGTATAGACTCGGGCATTTCTTTGGATTTGTCGGGAAAGGGAATGTGAATCGCAATAATGGGTTCATGTGGAAATGGTGGGATTGGATTGGTCTCACTAATGAAAGGTAAGTCAACACAATTATCGACTTGGGACTTAGACCATGGAATGGTCTCAACTTCGAGAGTCTTGGGGTGGTAAGATTGGTCACACTCAAAATCTATGTCACAAGAAGACACATCATCAGCACACTCAGGGGAAACAATGGGTGGATCCATGGGAATTTTTGACTCTCTTGCACATTCAAATGCATTTAACCTTTGTTCAAGTCTTTGGAGAGCTTGAGTTTGAATTTGAGTGGCTTTCTCTTGCTCGATGATAAATTGTTGCAAGAGTGCCTCGAGAGCGAAGGTGGATGGTGGGGGTGGAGTGACGGGTGGTGGCGGATGAGGTGGACACAACGCGCTACTATCATGATTATACGGAGAATACTCAAATAAAGTGTGTGAAGTGGGGTCAAGTCCATCGGACACGAAAGGATCGCTTTCGTGATGGACAAATGGTTAATACTCATGGGGTGCGTAGAGAGGGAACTGATCGTGAACGGGTGCACAAGGTTGCCATGATGACTGTTGGAAAGTGTGAGGATCCACAACATTGGGTTGGTATTCGTATAGCGTGGAAGGGTCATCAGGCCTCCACAAATAACTAGGGTACGCACACAACTCGGGATGAGATATATCATGACAATAGGCAGAGGTGGGTTCCGAAATAGTGTCATATGGATACACATGTTCTATGGTGGGTTCTTAGGGATATGACAAGTAAGGACACTCATGGGACAAGTGATCGACATAGGAACAATGGGTGCACGACAAGGTATGCGACACGTCGACACTTGAGGGTAATGGAAAATGAGGAGCGTGCATGGACGGGTCAAGAGTATCTACGGTATTCGTGAGAGAGTTGTAACTACTAAGAATATCATAAAGAGATAGCTCGGGATCACTCTCACACGTGTCGTGCGTCAATGGAAAATGACCAAAGTAGTCCCGTAAGGGACGTTCTTCGGCCATGTGGAGAGAAATATTTTTTTTGGAGTTTTTTGAATTTTTTCAAAATGAAAGAAAAAATTTTGGGATCTTCTAAAAATAATGGAAGAAAATATTTTTGGAGTTTTGTGAAAAATAAAGGAAGAAAATATTTTTGGATTATTCTAAAATGAAAGAAAGAAAATATTTTTGGATTTTTTTATAAAAATGAATGAAAATATTTTTGGATTTTTTGGAAGAAAAGGTGGGAAAAAATATGGACTCTTGATTTGGACGAACTAACTAAAATCGACCACCGAAAAATGAATTGGACACACGCAAGCCAATGAGAAATCCTAACTAGCACATAGCCAATTTTATCTTCAAAATTTAGTGAAAGGGGTACTCAAATTTTAATTAAGTCCGCGGGCGATAAAAATTCACCGAATTTTCTTTTGTTATCGTCGTTGCAAAAATTTTCTCCTGGTGAGCTACCTAGTTGATTGATTGTAAATTTAGTGATGGCTAGGGTAGCACACAAATGGTAAGCGAGTGAGTCGGGTGATGAAATCCCTTCTCGTGAGTGACCAGGTGTAGGTCTTAGTCAATTAATTCATCACGCCATTCGAAAAATGCGAGAATAAAATCAAGCAAGAGCACACAAAAGAATTGACTCTATAATAGGAGAGGCGCGAGGGTTCAAGAGATGTCCCTCCCACGGTTTTTACGCCGTGGAGTGCCAAAAAATTTGAGTTGACCAGGGGGAGATCACGCCTATATCAGTCAGTCCCGGGAGTTCGACAGACCCAAGGTAGAGAGGCTTCTAAATCCTCGCCTTTGGACGCCCTCTCTCTACCTTGTCCGATTTTCCTATCACGCTGTCTTTGATTATTACAATTTTTAAAATAAAAAATAAAATAAAGGTGTCTCTACGCACCGTAATACAAGCAATGATAAAAATCCTAATACAAGCCTTCTAAAAATCGAAAAAAGGGTACAAAAAATAATAAAGTGCAAAAACTAAATGAACTACAAGTTGAAATCCGCTCCGAGTGCTTCACGCTCCCAAGAATGGCAACAACGTCATTTGATAACTTTGTTTTTTTGTGTAGTCGTTGTTGCAAGCCAAGTTAATCGAAACCTTAAAATACCTACAAAATAATATCAAACTCAAGTGTAGAAGTAAGTAAGGGTGTCAATCTACATCAAGGGGGTAAAGCGAAGGGAAAACAATTGTAATTCACTTTTTATTGTCTTTATGGAATTTTTCTTTTTCTAATTTTGTTTATGATTTTTCAATATTAAAATAATTTTGAGATGGAAGTGAGTCAACTAATAACTAAATTAAAAAAAAAGGTAATCAAACTAAAACTAAAATGTGAAAAATATAAACAAATGTGTGATAAAAGTAGGTGAAATGTAACTAAATGAGAGAAAATAGTCAAGGGATGAAAAATTCACCCTCAATTTACACAAATTAATCTAGCATGCACTATTTTAGTTTCATCAATTTCCAAAATATTCATTTAATTCAAAAGATAATTCTCATTACTCTAATGAATTAATTGAATATTCTTTTAGAAAAGTAAGTTTAATCCCCACAAGAACTAATCTAAATGAATTAAAATCAATTAAATGAATCACACCCGCTAGGATCGATTCATCAAACTAATTTTAATTAGACAAAATAAAAACAAGAGTAGACGAAAATTATACTAACATTTAAATCAAGTGATAAGCCTATCTCTAGTTTGAATTAAATGATCAAATGATAATACAAATTTCAGTCCTTTCTCAAGGATGATTTTCCATTTCTCAACGTGAAAATAAGTAGGAATTAATTTACTAATCAAAGGAAACTAATAAAATTAGAATTGATAATTAAATAAAATTAGATGTATGAGGGTTTCAATTCATCCCTTGAATGAGATGATTAACCCTCCATAATCATCATCCAATAAAAATTATAATCAAATAAAAGCATAAAATGAAAATTAGAGAGGAGTAATCAAACCAAAATTGCCTTCAATTGCATTAATTCTTCAATTCTTCCATTATCTTAAATTAATTACAAAGACTCAATTTATTGAATTTTTTCTCTAATCTAAAAAAAATAAATAAAACAAACTGAACTACTAAAAAATGGTGTTTCTCTGTCTAATTCTCTCTCTAGCCTAAATCCTCCTCCAAAATGGTCTTCATCTTTTTTAAATAGTAGGCATGGAGCTATGGGTAAATTGGGTAGGGATTAAATGGACATGAGGGGTCCGAGGATAAGTTGAGGTCAAAATAGGAAAATCCACAAATGTGCATGAGTTGTGTGAGGTCATGTGGGAAGTGGGGTGGTGAGGAAAAAAAATAAATCAGATTTGGTTAAAAGGGTTTGGGGCTATTTATGGAAAAAGGGTTAAGTGGGTTATATGGCATGTGGATTTTAATGAGCTTGTTTTATGATTTTGGCTTGGTTTTGTTAACAGGTGGGAGATCGTGCTGGCTTAAGGAGGGTGAAAATGGGGCTTGGACTAAGGTGGGTCAATTGGGTTTGTGGATCATGGCTGGGGATATAAGGGTTCAGGTCGGAGGGTTCGAG
This sequence comes from Sambucus nigra, assembly GCA_949130495.1. Classification (NCBI taxonomy): domain Eukaryota; kingdom Viridiplantae; phylum Streptophyta; class Magnoliopsida; order Dipsacales; family Adoxaceae; genus Sambucus; species Sambucus nigra. The sequence goes on from OX422211.1 coordinate 174,059,810, forward strand.
TTTGGCTGGAGGTGGACGCGGGCTAGAGCAGTGGGTCGACGGCGACGGGTTGGTATTCGGGTCGGGTTTGGAACAGGAGGTCCGCCGAAAATGGGTGTGGGCTGGATGTCCGCCGATGAGGGTGGGGTATGGCCTACAGTTATGATTTGGATGGTGGCCGCCGGTGGGCGACGGGGCTGGCTCCGGCGAGTATGGGTTTAGGATTTGGCCCGGCGATGGGGAGAAAGTCCAACCGGAATTTGATGTAGCTACCGTGGTGTTTGGTTTAGGTTTTAACAGGTAGGGGGTTGTGGGTTTTGTGGATGAGAGATAAGGGTGAAGTAGTTGTTTGGTAATGGAGGAAAGAGGAGAGAGAAGTGTAATACCCCGTAATTTTTTTATTTTTATTTGATGGATTAATTGAATTAAATGAGAATTTATTTGGAAATTAATCCGGAATTAAATACTAGCGAGATGTGAGTTGGTATTTGAGTATGATGTTAAAATAAAATATTACTGAGAATATATGGTAACATATGAGTATTGAAAATATTAAATTTGTCGCGAGGGAGAAATACGATAATTTGGGAAATTTAGTTGAGGCGCGTGTGTCAGTCGTGTCAGGAATGAATTTAATTAGATTAAAAAGCAAATTATATTTTTATTAATCGAATGGTCATTTTGAGTGGGCCAACGTGTCTGGAAGGACCGAGATAGTCAGAAAATACTAGCCGAGGGTTTAGTTTGGGTCCCAAGACATTTTTAGGCCAAACTGGCAACCCAGAAGGGTATTTCGGTAATTTTAAAATTTTAGGAATTAAAACCCAGGAATTTTAGAGTTAAATTAGATATTATTAGAGAGTCCACTAAGGCCATTACCAGCCAAAAATAAAAGAGTGGGCTACGGGGGTTTTTGAGAGAAGTTATAGAGAGGTTAAACGAGGTTCCAAACCAAACCATCTCCCATCGCCATCATTTTGGAAGGACTTATGACCAGAAAGAGGAGAGAATCACCCTACAATCACCGTCGACAAATCTGACGAACAAACCTAAGGCAGGTGATTTGATGTTATTAGTTTCAATGAATATTTCCTCCATGTTTAGTGTAGAAACTTTATATGCTTTGAAAATTTTGATGAAAACCCAATGTATTTGTCATGGAACTCATAAGGTTGGATAGGGATTGCATGTAGAATGTTTACGGATGAAATTAGTACCCAAAAACTTAACTTTGATGATTTAAAAATGGATTAATGATGAGTATTTAAGTGAAATAAAATTATATGTTCATGTTCATAGGGTTTGGGGCAAGATTTGAGAATTTATGGTGATTACATGTTGATTAATAAGATTTGACCCCAAAAATATGTTAAGAAATGACTTAGGGTGACCTGGAGTAGGTTAGCAACACAAGAACGTAATTAGTATGAACTTAGGATGGATTTGGAGAAAGGAATTTGGTGAAAAAATGAAGTTGGGAAAATTCTGGACGTTTTCTGCAATCTCGTTAGAAAACTAACCCAGGTCGTTCGAACGACCTCGTTCGAACGAGATTCCAGTGTCCCTTCTAACGAGTTCATTCAAAGCCCTTCATTCGAACGACACTCGTTCGAACGACCTCGTTCGAACGACCTCGTTCGAACGAGATTTCTAACGAGTTGACAGAATGACCTTTTACGGCCGATTTTTATTTCGAACTCCACATAGGTTTGTTTATGAGTATTATTTTGGTTGAAGTTTAATAATTTCGTCCCTAGAGAATTAATGTTGGGAACTTATGAATACTTAGACTTGAGAAAAACCAGTAGGTATGTTTGTGTGATCGGAGTATAATTACGATTAAATTTGGAGAAGTATATAAAAGACTTAGTAACCTTATGAGTTAGGTTTTAAGTTCTTGGAGCTAAGACGTGAGAAGTGTCGACAGTCTATATTGTATATTATTTGGAAACTTTTAAATATACAAAAATTGAATGACGGTATAGCGATGTAAAATATACCTCTATTATTATTATAAGTTATCTAAGATATGTGAATGCTTGGTATATGGACTTATATGTGTATAACATACCTACCATACTTGCTATCACGGGAGGTCGTCTTTCGATCAGGGCCATCTAATCTTTGTGTGCCTACGAGGGGGATTTAGATTGGTACCTCAAGGACATAGGTCAGAGAATGACTTATTGGTGAGTTAATAAGTCTGCTGACCATGGGAGCGTAGGTATGTGCGTGACCCATGGGATGTGAACTATGTCCGCCTCCATTATGTGTGATTGTTACTTATCGAAACAGTTCCTAAGAGATTCGGAATACGTGGTCCTTATGTACGTGATGTACCTGGACTTGATAGCAGAGTATGTGTGCACCGCAGCTTAGCCTAGGGGTGCCATTATTGTATATTTACGATGAGATTAAATATTGATAATTGAAATGGACTGCTTATATAAGTGTAAGTGTGAATAATTTGTATCATTTTTGTAGAGTTAAAAATGGGAACTTCTTAGTAATTATTGTAACTAGTTCTGAGAAACACACAGTAAGACTCTTAGATTATATTAAGATATCGGGAATTGAATTCTAAATGGAAAAGTAAAGTGAGGTTATGGATTGGACTAGTTAGATAATGGAATAACTAGAACGGGTACGGGTACGATAGGCGTGCACAATTAGTTGAGAGGTGAGGAACTCATGTGAGAACACGCACTATCATGTATTTTATATTCACTGTTTAATGACATTAAACACTTGCTATATTTCAAACTGTTTTCACAATCGGGCTCTGACCCGTTTGCTTTCAAATCTATTTTTTTGTTTGTAAAAACCTTTTAGGTGCCCAATCACAAGGACACCAAGCTTAGAAGTTCCATTCCAGTGACGTGTTGTAGCTGTTGTGGAAGTTACAGGACCTTGATTATAGACGCCTCCACTTTCTACCTTGATTCCATTTCAGACTTATTTATCTGTAGGGCATGTCGCCCCTTTTTCTAAGAGACAGTTTATTTATTCAGTTTTATTTCAGTTTTGGATGTAATTAATTAGTGATTCAGACTTTATATTCGATTTTATTCAGTATTCGAATTATTCTGAGGAGTATTCCTCCATTTTATTCCATTGATCATTCTATTGTGACTGTGATGTGGTTGTGGTAATAGCATTTCTTAATTTAAATTGGGTGTATGTTAATCTAATTTAATTAAAATTGACAGCTCACTTTTTAAATATTAGGTGGCTAGAAATTGTTAAAATGCTTTTCGACAGTGATGCTATGAACTGAACCAACTTGACATTTTGTATTAATTTGAATAAAGGAGAACTACCCGGTATTTAATTGGTCGGGGTGTCACAAGAAGGTGTTGTTGGGGAAGAAGATGATGGAGGGAGTTATTGTGTGTGATGAGGGTGTAAGAAATTAGGTGAGGGTGAGGAGTTTGGGTGTATTAGTGTATAGGGTATATGGTGAGGGTGAGGAAGAGGTGTTTGTGTGTAGGTGAGTGTAGTGGGTTTGAGTGGGTTTATGTGTATGTTTAACTTAGACACCTAAAAATATTACTGACTAACTGAAAAAATAAAATTAATAAAATAAAATCTAAAAAATAAAATCCTATTCTAAAAAAATAAAAATAAAAATAAAACAAAGACTCAAATTAAAAAAAAATCAACTAAAAATAAAAACAATTGACACGACACGACACACCATACAAACTCTAAAAAAAACTAAACACGAATAAAATAAAAACTAACAAATAAAAAACAAAATGAAATATTAATAAACTAATAAAAAATTAAGAAAATAAAGGAAAATATAAAAACTTATACACAACGCGCTAAAAATTAAAGTATAAAATTCCTAAAAATATATACATGACTCAATAAAATAAAATAATAAAATAAACCCTAAAAATAAAATGACAAAAATAAAATAAAATGGGACAAACTAAACACACACGGTTCGGGATAGGTTTGGGTAGGTTTAGGGTAGGCTAGGATACGGGACAAGGGTAATTAGCTCCATAATCCGCAAAATTGCCTTGAAATACGCGTTTGAACACCGCAACGTGCATTCGACCTACAAAATAGACAATAAGGTGCATAAGACCCAAATTGTGGAGAATTAGCAACTAAAATACGTCTATTCAGGGTATAAAATGTACACTTTTGGGTGTGCTTATCATATGGTAATTTTAGTATTTTGTTTTTTGGTAAATTTGGCATGTAATTTCTCTAAATCTTTTTTTCAAAGGCTTAAATCGAAACCAATTTTCATATTTTTGGTTTTGGCTTTGGCTTTGGCTTTCGATAATTACCAAAACCCTTTTTTGCGACCTAAACGGTAGTGTATAGTAGGTGGCAAGTCCATCAACCACCCCTAGTTTGATATTCTAGAGTATAGAGATGCATTACATTAGTTTTACTTTCTCTTCCCATGCATGATGTAGTAGCAAGAATATAGTTTTGTTCCTGCCCGAGTATACGACGAGAATTTGCAAATGGTTAGACCTAGGATTAAAAACATGCCATCACAGGGTGAAAAAGTAAAACAGCCACAAAACAGTCCCGTAAGAGCCACGAGCGCCTCGCAAGGGAATAACGTAACTCGTACAAATCGACCGTTTAGTCACTTGACTCCCGGTTTGAGTATATAATGAAAATTTGCACAAGTCTAGACACATACTTTAAAACATGACGTCAAAGAGTGAAAGCGTAAAATAACCAAAAAACGGTCCCACAAGAGACAGAAACACCTCGCACAGGATCAATGTAACTCGTAGGAACCGACTGCGTAATCACGGGACTCCCGGTTTGAGTATACGACGAGAATTTATAAACGGTTAGACTTGGGCTAAAAAACATGCCATCATAGGGTGAAAAAGTAAAACAACCACAAAACGGTTCCATAGGAGGCACGAGCACCTCGCACGGGACCAATGTGACTCGTATGAACCGACTGCGTAGTCACCAGACTCCCGATTTGAGTATACGATGAAAATTTGTAAAAAGTTAAACTTAGGCTTAAAGATAAGTCGTCTAATGGTGAAAATAAAAAACAGCCACAAAACGATCCCGTAAGAGGCACGAGTACCTCACACGGGACCAATATAACTGGTAGGAACTAAACGCGTAGTCACGGGGTTCCCGATTTGACTATAAACGATGAGAATTTGCAACAATTTAGACATAGGCTTTAAAACATGGCGTCAAAGGGTGAAAACGTAAAACAACCGCAAAATGGTCATGTAAGACCTATGAAGCACCGACACTCTCTCGAAAGCCAGGAGTCATCTTTGACACGAGTCCGACACGTGACACGTTCTGACACATTGCCGACACGTTGGGACACGTTACTGACACATTGCCCGACATGCTGGGACACGTTGTCTGACATGCTGGGACACGTAAAAAGGACATTTTTTTGTCATTATGATTATGCCTTATTAATGATTTTTAATGTTAAAGTGTGTTTGAATTTTGTTTTATATCGTCCATTTTCTTAATTTCATGTTAAGAATGCTCTAATAATATATTTTATGGAAAAAAATCTATTTTATTTCATTAATATATGTATATATTTAAATATATATATTATACATTTGAATATATATTATATATTATACGTATCATACGTGTCGGATCCTAGTTTTTGGAAAAATCACGTGTCGCGTGTCGTGTCGAAATAGGTATTACGTGTCGAGTCCGTGCTTCATAGTGTAAGATGCACGAGCGCCTCGCACGGGACCAATCTAACTCATGGGAACCGATCGCGTAGTCACCAGACTCCCCGTTTGAGTATACGACGAGAAAAAGCATGCCGTCATATGGTCAAAATGTAAAACAGCCACAAAACGATCCCGTAAAAGGCATGAGTACCTCATACGGGACCAATATGACTCGTAGGAACTGAACGCGTAGTCACGGGACTCCCAGTTTGAGTATATGACGAGAATTTGTAAATAGTTAGACTTGTCGTCAAAAGGTGAAAAATTAAAATAACTACAAAATAGTCCCTTAAGAGGCACGAGCACCTCGCACGAGACCAATGTGTCTCGTATGAACCAACTGTGTAGTCATCGGTCTCCCGATTTGAGTATACGATGAGAATTTGCAAAAAGTTAAACTTAGGCTTAAAGATAATGGTGAAAATGTAAAATAACCACAAAACGGTCCTGTAAGAGGCACGAGTACCTCGCACGGGACCAATATGACTCGTAGGAACTAAACGCGTAGTCACGGTATTTTGGATTTGAGTATCCAACGAGAATTTGTAAACAGTTAGACTTGGACTGAAAAACATGTCATCAAAGGGTGAAAACGTAAAATAGCCACAAAACTATCCCGTAAGAGGCACGAGCACCTCACACGGGACCGATGTAACTCGTACGAACCCATCGCGTAGTCATTGGACTTCCGGTTTGAGTATATACGACGAGAATTTGCAAAAATTTAGACTTAAGCTTAAAAACATGACGTCAAATGGTGATAACATAAAATAGCCACAAAACGGTCCCGTAAGATGCACGGGACCAATTTAACTTGTGGGAACCGATCGAATTATCACCGGACTCCCCGTTTGAACATACGACGAGAATTTTCATACGATTAGACTTGGGCTTAAAAATATGTCGTCATATGGTGAAAATGTAAAACGGCCACAAAACTGTCCCGTAAGAGGCACGAGTACCTCTCTCGGGACCAATATAACTTGTAGGAACTGAACGTGTAGTTACAGGACTCCTGATTTGAGTATACGAAGAGAATTTGTAAACTGTCAGACTTAGTCTTAAAAACATGTCGTTAAAGGGTAACAAAAGTAAAACAACCACAAAACGCTCCCGTATATGGTACGAGTAGCTCGCACGGGACCAATATAACTCTTATGAACTGATCACGAAGTCGCCGGACTCCTGATTTGATTATACGACGAGAATTTGCAAAAATTTAGACCTAGGCTTAAAAACATGCTGTCAAACAGTAAATATATAAAACAACTACAAAACGGTTCCATGAGAGGCACGAGCACCTCGTACGGGGCCGATGTAACTCGTACGAACCGGTTGCGTTATCATCGGACGGCCTTTTGAGTATATACAACAAGAATTTTAAAAAAATTAGGCTTAGGCTTAACAGCATGGCGTCAAAGGGTGAAAACGAAAAATAGCCACAAAACGGCCCCGTAAGATGCACGAGCTCCTCACACGGGACTACTGTAACTTGGGGAATCGATCGCGTTGTCACCGAACTCCCCGTTTGAGTATACGATGAGAATTTTCATACAATTAGACTTGGGCTTAAAAACATGTCGTCATATGATGAAAATATAAAACGGCCACAAAACGGTCCCGTAAGAGGCAGGAGTACCTCGCACGGGACCAATATAACTTATAGGAACTGAATGCGTAGTCACGGGACTCCCGGTTTGAGTATACGATGAGAATTTGTAAACTGTTAGATTTGGGCTTAAAAACATGTCGTCAAAGGGTGAAAAAGTAAAACAACCACAAAACAGTCCCGTATGAGGTGCGAGCACCTCGTACGGGACAAATGTAACTCGTATGAACCTCATACGGGACTGTTTTGTGGTTGTTTTACTTTCAAAGTCACCGAACTCCTGGTTTGAGTATACGACGAGAATTCAAAAAAATTTAGACTTACGCTTAAAAATGTGCCGTCAATGAGCGAATACGTAAAACAACCACAAAATGATTCCGTGAGAGGCATGAGCTCCTCGCACGGGACCAATATAACTCGTACGAAACGACCGCGTAGTCTCTGGACTCCCAGTTTGAGTATACGACGAGAATTTGCAAAGGATTAGATTTAGGCTTAAAAACATGTTGTCAAAAGGTGAAAACATAAAACAATAACAAAACGGTCCCACAGGTAGCACGAACACCTCGTATGGGATAAATGTGACTCGTATGAACCGACTGCGTAGTCCCCGAACTCCCGGTTTGAGTATACGATGAGAATTTACAAAAAGTTAAACTTAGGCTTAAAGATAATGGTGAAATGTAAAATAACCACAAAACGGTCCTGTAAGAGGCACGAGTACCTCGCACGGGACCAATATAACTCGTAGGAACTAAACGCGTAGTCACGGTATTTTTGGTTTGAGTATACAATGAGAATTTGTAAACAGTTAGACTTGGACTGAAAAACATGTCATCAAAGGGAGAAAACATAAAATAACCACAAAACGGTCCCGTAAGAGGCACGAGCACCTCGCATGGGACCGATGTAACTCGTACGAACCGATCGCATAGTCACCGGACTTTCAGTTTGAGTATATACGACGAGAATTTGCAAAAATTTAGACTTAAGCTTAAAAACATGGCGTCAAATGGTGATAACATAAAATAGCTACAAAACGGTCCTGTAAGATGCACGGGACCAATGTAACTTGTGGGAACCGATCGCATTATCATCGAACTCCCCGTTTGAGCATACGATGAGAATTTTCATACGATTAGACTTGGGCTTTAATACATGCCGTCATATGGTGAAAATGTAAAACGGCCACAAAACTGTCCCGTAAGAGGCACGAGTACCTCGCTCGGGACCAATATAACTTGTAAGAACTGAATGTGTAGTTACGGGACTCCCGGTTTGAGTATACGAAGAGAATTTGTAAACTGTCAGACTTAGTCTTAAAAACATGTCGTCAAAGGGTAAAAAAAGTAAAACAACCACAAAACGGTCCCGTATAAGGTACGAGCAACTCGTACGGGACCAATGTAACTCGTATGAACTGATCACGAAGTCACCGGACTACTGGTTTGATTATACGACGAGAATTTGCAAAAATTTAGACTTAGGCTTAAAAACGTGCCGTCAAACAGTAAATATATAAAACAACCACAAAACAATTCCGTGAGAGGCATGAGCACCTCGTACGAGGCCGATGTAACTCGTACGAACCGGTTGCGTTATCATCGGACTCCCGTTTTGAGTATATACGACGAGAATTTTCAAAAATTTAGGCTTAGGCTTAACAACATGGCGTCAAAGGGTGAAAATAAAAAATAGTCACAAAACGGCCCGGTAAGATGCACGAGCTCCTCTTACGGGACTACTGTAACTCGAGGGAACCGATCGCGTTATCACCGAACTCACCGTTTGAGTATACGATGAGAATTTTCATACAATTAGACTTGGGCTTAAAAACATGCGGTCATACGGTGAAAATATAAAATGACCACAAAACAGTCCCGTAAGAGGCAGGAGTACCTCGCACGGGACCAATATAACTTATAGGAACTGAACTCGTAGTCACGGGACTCCCGGTTTGAGTATACGATGAGAATTTGTAAACTGTTAGATTTGGGCTTAAAAACATGTCGTCAAAGGGTGAAAAAGTAAAACAACCACAAAACAGTCCCGTATGAGGTGCGAGCACCTCATATGGGACAAATGTAACTCGTATGAACCGATCGCGAAGTCACCAAACACCTGGTTTGAGTATACGACGAGAATTCAAAAAAATTTATACTTAGGCTTAAAAACGTGCCATCAATGAGCGAATACGTAAAACAACCACAAAATGATTCCGTGAGAGGCATGAGCTCCTCGTACGGGACCAATATAACTCGTACGAAATGACCGCGTAGTCTCTGGACTCCCAGTTTGAGTATATGATGAGAATTTGCAAAGGGTTAGATTTAGGCTTAAAAACACGTTGTCAAAAGGTGAAAACATAAAACAACCACAAAACGGTCCCACGGGCAGCACGAGCACCTCGTATGGGATCAATGTGACTCGTATGAACCGACTGCGTAGTCCCCGAACTCCCGGTTTGAGTATACGATGAGAATTTACAAAAAGTTAAACTTGGGCTTAATGATAAGCTATCTAATGGTGAAAAGGTAAAATAGCCACAAAACGGTCCCGTAAGAGGCACGAGTACCTCGCACGAGACCAATATAACTTGTAGGAATTGAACGCATAGTCACGAGATGCCCGATTTAACTATAAACGATGAGAATTCACAAAAATTAAGACTTAGGCTTAAAAATTTTGCGTCAAAGGGTGAAAACGTAAAACAGAAATAAAACGGTCCTGTAAGATGCACGAGCACCTCGCGCGAGACCAATGTAACTCGTGAAAATTGATCGCGTAGTCACCTGGCTCCCCGTTTGAGTATACGACGAGAATTTGCAAATGGTTAGAATTAGGCTTAGAACATGTTGTCAAAGGGAGAAAACATAAAAGAACCACAAAACAGTCTCATAGGAGGCACGAGCACCTCGCACGGGATCAATGTGACTCGTAAGAACCGACTGCATAATCACCGGACTCCCAGTTTGAGTATACGATGAGAATTTGAAAAAAGTTAAACTTAGGCGTAAAGATAAGCCGTCTAATGGTGAAAATGTAAAACAGCCACAAAACGGTCTCGTAAGAGGCACAAGTACCTCGCACGGCACCAATATAACTTGTAGAAACTGAACGCCTAGTTACGGGACTCCCAGTTTGACTATAAACGATGAGAATTTGTAAAAATTTAGACTTAGGCTTTAAAACATGGTGTCAAAGGGTGAAAACATAAAACAAACACAAAACGGTCCTGTAAGACTCACAAGCACCTCGTACGGGACCAATGTTACTCGTGGGAATCGATTGCGTAGTCACCAAACTCCCCGTTTGAGTATACGACGAGAATTTGCCTACGGTTAGACGAGAGCTTAAAAATATATCGTCGTATGGTGAAAATGTAAAACGACCACAAAATGGTCCTGTAAGAGGCATGAGTACCTCGCACTGGACCAATATAACTCGTAGGAACTGAACTCGTAGTCACGGGACTCCCGATTTGAGTATACGATGAGAATGTGTAAACAGTTAGACTAGTCATCAAAGGGTGAAAAATTAAAACAACCACGAAATGGTCCCGTTAGAGGCACGAGCACGTCGCACGGGATCGATGTGAGTCGTATGAACCGACTGCATAGTAATCGGACTCCCGATTTGAGTATACGACGAGAATTTATAAAAAGTTAAACTTAATCTTAAAGATAAGTCGTCTAATGATGAAAATGTAAATCATCCACAAAATGGTCCCGTGGGAGGCACTAGCACCTCACACGGGACCAATGTAACTCGTACGAACCAACCACGTAGTCCCCGGCCTCCCAGTTTTAGTATACGACGAGAATTTATCAAATTTAGACTTAGTTTTAAAAACATGGCGTCAAGGGATGAAAACGTAAAATAGTCATAAAACGGTCCAATGAGAGGCTCGAGCACCTCGCACGAGAGAAATGTAACTCGTATGAACCGACCGCGTAGTCAAGGGACTCCCTATTTGAGTATACGACGAGAATTTGCAACATTTAGACTTTTATTTGATTACTGATATCATTTTTACATAGGTTTAAATATTATTTGATTACTGGTATCTTTTTTGTTTTGTTTCTTATATTTTTTTGCAGGATAACACTTTAGGGTTATATTTTATTCCCGTGGAACACATGAACAAAGCAATGGTTTGCGACAGGTAGATTGTTTATTTATTATTATTGTTGATATGCGAGACTGTTGTTTTAATTTTTTTTTCTAGCCGTGTGGGCTTTTGTAATTATTAAACATGTTGATTTTCATGTATAAACAAAGGTGATTCTGTCAAATTTTTAAAAAAAATTATAAAGAATTATTGATATGGGAGATTTTTCAATTTTTTAATGGTCGTGCAGGCTTTTGTGTTGATTAAACAGATTAGTTTTCATGTATAAACAAAGGAGACTCTGTCGAAATTTTTTAAAAATTATAAAGAATTTGTGATATGGGAGATGTGGCCATCCCCGGTCCTCGCCGCGGGCAGGCGCGTGAAGGGAGGATCCTTGGGTCCCGCGCGTCCCTCTCGAGAGCGCTTCGGCCGTCGTCATTTGATATGAGGTATAAAAATATAGTGAGATTTAGAGTCGCCAGTCTATTTTACTCAAAACAGACAAAAGAAAAAAGGCAAGCCATCCCGAAGGATGGCATCCAAAGACATACTGGTGCATACAAAACCAAAATGATTCGAGAAGGGTTCGAAGGCTAAGTTACGAAATGGGAAGGTGTTAGGCACCCATTCAGCCCTTTCGGTCTCTCATGGATGTTTGATATTTTCCCTTTTTATTTTCCCTGTGATTTTAGACTCGGACTTTAAAACATAAGATCAAAGAGTGAAAGCGTAAAATAACCACAAAACGGTCCCACAAGAGGCAGAAGCACGTCGCACAGGACATATGTAACTCGTAGGAACCAACTGCGTAGTCACGGGACTCCCGGTTTGAGTATATGATGAGAATTTACAAACGGTTAGACTTGGGCTTAAAAGCATGCCATCATAGGGTGAAAAAGTAAAACAACCACAAAACGGTTCCATAGGAGGCACGAGCACCTCGCATGGGACCAATGTGACTCGTATGAACTGACTGCGTAGTCACCGGACTCCCGATTTGAGTATACGATGAGAATTTGTGAAAAGTTAAACTTAGGCTTAAAGATAAGCCATCTAATGGTGAAAATGTAAAACAACCACAAAACGATCCCGTAAGAGGCACGAGTACCTCGCATGGGACCAATATAACTGGTAGGAACTAAACGCGTAGTCACGGGGCTCCCGATTTGACTATAAACGATGAGAATTTGCAAAAATTTAGACTTAGGCTTAAAAATATGGCGTCAAAGGGTGAAAACGTAAAACAACCACAAAAAGGTCATGTAAGACCTATAAATCACCGACACTCTCTCGAAAGCCACGAGTCAGCTTTGACACGAGTCCGACACGTGACACGCTCCGACACATTGCCGACACGCTGGGACACATTTGGACACGTTGCCGACACGCTAGGACACGTTGTCTGACACGCGAGGACACGTAAAAAGGACACATTTTTTATGTCATTATGATTCTGCCTTATTTATGATTTTTAAAGTTAAAGTGTGTTTGAATTTTGTTTTATATCGTCCATTTTCTTAATTTCATGTTAAGAATTCTCTAATAATATATTTTATGGAAAAAAATCTGTTTTATTTCATTAATATATGTATATATTTAAATATATATATATATATTATACATTTCAATATATATTATATATTATACGTATCATAGTGTGTCGGATCCTAGTTTTCAAAAAAATCACGTGTCGCGTGTCGTGTCGAAATACGTATTACGTGTCAAGTCCGTGCTTCATAGTGTAAGATGCACGAGCACCTCGCACGGGATCAATCTAACTCATGGGAACCGATTGCGTAGTCACCAGACTCCCCGTTTGAGTATACGACGAGAAAAAACATACCGTCATATGGTGAAAATATAAAACAACCACAAAACGATCCCGTAAGAGGCATGAGTACCTCATACGGGACCAATATGACTCGTAGGAACTAAACGTGTAGTCACGGGACTCCCAGTTTGAGTATATGATGAGAATTTATAAACAGCTAGACTTGTCGTCAAAAGGTGAAAAATTAAAATAACCACAAAATGGTCCCTTAAGAGACACGAGAACCTCGCACAGGACCAATGTGACTCATATGAACCAACTGCGTAGTCACCGGACTCGCGGTTTGAGTATACGACGAGAATTTGAAAAAAGTTAAACTTAGGCTTAAAGATAATGGTGAAAATGTAAAATAACCACAAAACGGTCCCGTAAGAGGCACGAGTACCTCGCACGGGACCAATATAACTCGTAGGAACTAAACACGTAGTCACGGTATTTTCGATTTGAGTATACATCGAGAATTTGTAAACAGTTAGACTTGGGCTAAAAAACATATCATCAAAGGGTGAAAACGTAAAACAACCACAAAACGATCCCGTAAGAGGCAGAGCACCTCGTACGAGACCGATGTAACTCGTACGAACCGATCGCGTAGTCACCGAACTTCCGATTTGAGTATATATGATGAGAATTTGCAAAAATTTAGACTTAAGCTTAAAAACATGGCGTCAAATGGTGATAACATAAAATAGCCACAAAACGGTCTCGTAAGATGCACAAACCAATGTAACTTGTGGGAACCGATCGCATTGTCACCGGACTCCCCGTTTGAGCATACGACGAGAATGTTCATACGATTAGACTTGGGCTTAAAAACATGCCGTCATATTGTGAAAATATAAAACGGCCACAAAACTGTCCCGTAAGAGGCACTAGTACCTCGCTCGGGACCAATATAACTTGTAGGAACTGAACGTGTAGTTATGGGACTCCCGATTTGAGTATACAAAGAGAATTTGTAAACTGTCAGACTTAGTCTTAAAAACATGTCGTCAAAGGGTAACAAAAGTAAAACAACCACAAAACGGTCCCGTATAAGGTACGAGCACATCGTACGGGACCAATATAACTCGAATGAACTGATCACGAAGTCACCGGACTCCTGGTTTGAATATACGATGAGAATTTGCAAAAATTTAAACTTAGGCTTAAAAACATGACGTCAAACAGTAAATATATAAAACAACCACAAAACGGTTCCTTGAGAGGTACGAGCACCTCGTACAGGACCGATGTAACTCGTACGAACCGATCGTGTTGTCATCGGACTCCCTTTTTGAGTATATACGACGAGAATTTGCAAAAATTTAGGCTTAGGCTTAACAACATGGCGTCAAAGGGTGAAAATAAAAAATAGCCACAAAACGGCCTCGTAAGATGCACGAGCTCCTCGCACGGGACTATTGTAACTCGGGAGAACCGATCGCGTTATCACCGAACTCCCCGTTTGAGTATACGATACGAATTTTCATACAATTAGACTTGGGCTTAAAAACATGCCGTCATATGGTGAAAATATAAAACGGCCATATAACAGTCCCGTAAGAGGTATGAGTACCTCGCACGGGACCAAAATAACTTATAGGAACTGAACGCGTAGTCACAGGACTCCCGATTTGAGTATAGGATGAGAATTTGTAAACTGTTAGATTTGGGCTGAAAAACATATCGTCAAAGGGTGAAAAGTAAAACAACCACAAAACTGTCCCGTATGAGGTGTGAGCACCTCGTATGGGACAAATGTAACTCGTATGAACTGATCGCAAAGTCACCGAACTCCTGGTTTGAGTATACGACGAGAATTCAAAAAAATTTAGACTTAGGCTTAAAAACGTGTCGTCAATGAGCGAATATGTAAAACAACCACAAAATGATTCCGTGAGAAGCATGAGCTCCTCGCACGGGACCAATATTACTCGTACGAAACGACCGCGTAGTCTCTGGACTCCCAGTTTGAGTATACGACGAGAATTTTCTAAGGGTTAGATTTAGGCTTAAAAACATGTTGTCAAAAGGTGAAAACATAAAACAACCACAAAATGGTCCCACAGGCAGCACGAGCACCTCGTATGGGATCAATCTGACTCGTATGAACGGACTGCGTAGTTCCCGAACTCCCAGTTTGAGTATACGATGAGAATTTGTAAAAAGTTAAACTTACGCTTAAAGATAAGCCGTCTAATGGTGAAAATGTAAAACAGCCACAAAACGGTCCCGTAAGAGGCACGAGTACCTCGCACGGGACAAATATAACTTGTAGGAATTGAACACATAGTCACGGGACGCCCGATTTAACTATAAACGATGAGAATTTACAAAAATTAAGACTTAGGCTTAAAAATATGGCGTCAAAAGGTAAAAATGTAAAACAGAAATAAAACGGTAGCACCTCGCGCGAGACCAATGTAACTCGTGTAGTCACCGGGCTCCCCGTTTGAGTATACGACGAGAATTTGCAAACGGTTAGATTTAGGCTTAAAACATGTTGTCAAAGGGAGAAAACGTAAAAGAACCACAAAACGGTCCCATAGGAGGCACTAGCACCTCGCACGGGATCAATGTGACTCGTATGAACCGATTGCGTAATCACCGGACTCCCGATTTGAGTATATGACGAGAAATAGAAAAAAGTTAAACTTAGGCTTAAAGATAAGCCGTCTAATGGTGAAAATATAAAACATCCACAAAACGGTCTCGTAAGAGGCACAAGTACCTCGCACGGCACCAATATAACTTTTATAAACTGAACGCCTAGTTACGGGACTCCCGGTTTGACTATAAACGATGAGAATTTGCAAAAATTGAGACTTAGGCTTTAAAACATGGTGTCAAAGGGTGAAAACGTAAAATAAACACAAAACGGTCTTGTAAGACTCACAAGAACCTCGTACGGGACCAATGTTACTCGTAGGAACCGATTGCGTAGTCACCGAACTCCCCATTTGAGTATACGACGAGAATTTTCCTACGATTAGACTAGAGCTTAAAAATATATCGTCGTATGGTGAAAATGTAAAACGGCCACAAAATGGTCCCGTAAGAGGCATGAGTACCTCGCACGGGACCAATATAACTCGTAGGAACTGAACTCGTAGTCACGGGACTCCCGGTTTGAGTATACGATGAGAATTTGTAAACAGTTAGACTTGTCATCAAAGGGTGAAAAATTAAAACAACCAGAAAACGGTCCCGTTAGAGGCACGAGGACGTCGCACGGGATCGATGTGACTTGTATGAACCGACTGCATAGTCACCGAACTCCCAATTTGAGTATACAACGAGAATTTGAAAAAAGTTAAACTTAGGCTTAAAGATAAGTCGTCTAATGGTGAAAATGCAAATCATCCACAAAATGGTCCCGTGGGAGGCACTAGCACCTCGCACGAGACCAATGTAACTCGTATGAACCAACCACGTAGTCCCGGGCCTCCCAGTTTTAGTATACGGTGAGAATTTGTAAAATTTAAACTTAGGTTTAAAAACATGGCGTTAAGGGATTAAAACGTAAAATAGTCCCAAAACAGTCCAATGAGAGGCTCGAGCACCTCGCACGAGAGAAATGTAAGTCGTATGAACCGACCGCGTAGTCAAGGGACTCCCGATTTGAGTATACGATGAAAATTTGCAACATTTAGACTTTTATTTGATTACTGATATCTTTTTTACATAGGTTTAAATATTATTTGATTACTCATATCTTTTTTGTTTTGTTTCTTATATTTTTTTGCAGGATAACATTTTAGGGTTATATTTTATTCGCGTGGAACACATGAACAAAGCAATAGTTTGCGACATGTAGATTGTTTATTTATTATTGTTGTTGATATGCGAGACTGTTGTTTTAATTTTTTTTCTAGCCGTGTGGGCTTTTGTGTTGATTAAACATGTTGGTTTTCATGTATAAACAAAGGAGATTCTGTCAAATTTTTTAAAAAAATTATAAAGAATTATTGATATGGGAGATTTTTCAATTTTTTAATGGTCGTGCAGGATTTTGTGTTGATTAAACAAATTAGTTTTTATGTATAAACAAAGGAGACTCTGCCGAATTTTTTTAAAAATTATAAAGAATTGTTTATATGGGAGATGTGGCCATCCCCGATCCTCGCCGCGGGCGGGCGCGTGAAGGGAGGATCCTCGAGTCCCACGCGTCCCTCTCGGGAGCGCTTAGGCCATCGTCGTTTGAGATGAGGTATAAAAATGTAGAGAGATTTAGACTCGCCAATCTATTTTACTCAAAACAGACAAAAGAAAAACGGCAAGCCATCCCGGAGGATGGCATCCAAAGACATACTGGTGCATACAAAACCAAAATGATTCGAGAAGGGTTCGAAGGCTAAGTTACGAAATGGGAAGGTGTTAGGCACCCAATCCTCCCTTTCGGTCTCTCATGGATGTTTGATATTTTCCCTTTTATTTTCCCCGTGATATGTGTGCATGTGTATATATATAGTGGAGATAGGAATCCTCGACTTGTATCATGGAAGAGATAAAGCGAGTCATCTGTAGGAAGGTATAAAAATAATATTAGAAAATAAGATTTACGTGATTACCCTTACGTTGATCGTTATAATGGAACGATAACGCATATGGAGTAATACGTCACTAAGAACAAGTATATAAAATATAAAAAAATTGGATTTAGAGAAGATAGAAAATGAGAGACACTACACCAAAATGACAAAATTGTCACCTTTCAGCCGACCACCCTTGTCAAGGTCATTGACCGTGACAAAAAACACTCATTTTGTGTCACGGTCATTGACTTTGACACGACCGTGACAAAGAATTGTCACGGTCATTGACCGTGACAAGGCTGTGGAAAATATAGTTGTCACGGTCGTGTCATGGTCAATGACCATGACAATTCTTTAAATAATTGTCATGGTCAATGACCTTGACACGACCGTGACAACTTCTGCAGTAAAAAAAGCCCTAGGCTTCTTTTTTCCCACCCTTTTTTGGTGTTCCCCCCTCTCTCTCTCTCTAAGCGATTTCTGCTCTCTCTCTCTAAGGTATGTTTTTTTTTCCTCTCTTTCTCTTTCTCTTTCATTTCTATATGTGTGTGTATGTGTATGTGTGTATATATATGTGTGTATATGTATGTGTATATGTGTGTGTATGTGCTTGTATATATGTGTGTGGTGGTGTGTGGTGGGGGAGGGGGTAGTGGGGGTGGGGTGGTGCAGGTGTGGTGGGGGTGGGGTGTGGTGAGGGGAGGGGGAGGGGGTGGGGGGTGTGTGTGTGCGTAGATGTGTGCGTGTGTGTGTGGTGGGGGGGGGGGGCAATTTTAACAATTGTATAGCTTTAATTAATAAATTGTATAACTTTAATTGTAATTTTAATTATATAGTTTTAGATGAAAGTAAATTAATAATTAGTGCCAATTTCATATGAAAGTAGGATTGCCCCTCATTGTAAATTAGTAAATTAATAATTGTATACTTTAATTGTTTGTTTAACTGATGAAATGAATTAATTGAGTAGATGAATTAAAAGGAGTACGGGTTATACATTTGTTGTTGAAATTGCTGTTGGATTATTTTGTTTAGTAAATGTTGGGTTGGTTAGTTTTAAAAGTGGCATCACCACTGGATTATTGTCCATATGGGGGTGGGATTTTTCAACTTTTTTTGAAAATTACTTTGTATATCGAACAATATATACGAAGTATGATAATTAAATGAAACATACTTGAAATTAAATATGTGTATATGTGTGTGTATGTGTGTGTATATATGTGTGTGGTGGGGGAGGGGGGAGGGAGTGGGGTGGTGGGGGTGTACTTGTACGTGTACGTGAGCGTGTGTGTGGTGAGGGTGGGGTAGGGGTGTGTGTCTATGTGTACTAATAACATTTTTTTATCTGTACTAATAACATTTTTTTACAGCAAATGTCTCCTTCAGGTACTAAGGCGAAGATGATGATGCTGTTTATGATGATGTCGCCTGGGCTCGGTGGTAGCGGAGGCGACGAGGGTTCCTCCGCCCCTAGGCTCCCCAAATATGAAAAATTTGGGATTACCATCGAGAGCAAATCGGAGCTATTAGCGAGATCCCTCGAGCTGCTAAAGACGGTCATCGGCCCGGGGTTTATGAGTTGGAAGGAGGTGCCATATGAGCTCAAGTTAGCTGTTTGGGCGGCACTATAGGTAATATATTTATATTTCAATTTCAATTTCAATTTCAATTTCAATTAAAATTTCAATTTCAATTAAAATTTCAATTTCAATTTCATTTTATATTTATATTTATTCGCAACTAACATTGAATTTGTTGGACAGGAACAATTCAACTTGGATCCAAAGCTACGCGATTCCGTCTTGGAGAAGTTGAGGGAGCAACAAAAGACGTGGAAGAAAAATATGCGGACACGATACTTTGGGAAAACACGAGAGTCCATTATACAATGGCGTGGAACCGTCCCACCCAAGGAGCCGATCTCATTGGCACAATGGCAAAAGTTCATTGACAATGAGATCGAGGATCGACAATTGGCATCTCGCCAATCGGGGAGGGAAAATCGGGCAAAAAAGACGGACGTGCACTACTCCGGCCGGACCTCTTACGTCGAGGTGGAGCATAGGATGAAGGTAAGATTTAATTTTTCTATAACTACAGAAATATATTATTCTTCATTATTTTACTTTGCGGGGCCGATACTAATTTTACTTTATTTTATTTCAGGGGGTAGGGAGTGGGCCAGGGGCTAAGCCACATAGGCTCGATACTTATGTGGCTCTTCGGACGAAGAAGGGGAAGGACAAGGAGGTTTCCCCGAGCGTCGCGACCACGATTGTAAGTAATCCGACAGTTTAATTTTTGTTAATTACGTTATAATTTTTTAGTTTACTTATTTTACTAATCATGTACTTTTTGTCGTTTCAGGTAAAGCTTAAGGAAGTGCATGAGTCGCAGTCTGATGCCGACAAGGCGCCTTTGTCCACAGACGCACTCAGCCAAGTTCTTGGCTCTGACCGCAAGGGGAGGACAAGGGGGTGATCTCGCGGGTGGCCAAATCTAGGATCATCAAATTGGAGACGAGCGACACCGGGTTGGCTCGAACGGTGGATTCATACGATTCGAAGTTGTCCTGTTTGGAGGCGATGGTCCAAGATATGTACGCATTCATGAAGCGTACGTTGGGTGGAGACCGTAAGAGGAAGGGGAAAGGGAAGGAGAAGGCGGTGGAGGAGGAGGAGGTGCGGGAGAACGAGGCGTAGGAGGACGAGGATGTGGACCTCGCTGCTTCTTCACCGTCACGTGCATATTTCGATGATCCACTTCCTTATTTGGCTCCCTTCCCAGACCGATGTCGACACTTGGTTGGCCGAGCGTGTTCATATTGGATGTATTTAATGGCCAGCGGATAGGTCGGGGGTTGAGGGACCCGAACATCGTCGAGGGTGGAATAGTTCATGGACGTGTGCTTCAAGGGGTCGAGTCCAAAGTGCTCGTCACGCATGTGATACCCGAGAAGGAGAACTCCCTATTGTGGTTAGGCGAACAATGCGGCACGATGTATATTAGTGGGTGTGTCATATCGTATATCGTGTAGCCAACTCACCTCCTCACATTTACCCAAGACATGTCGTAACATTATTTTTAAGTTAGTCCATTTTAATTATATTTGGATTATATCGTCATGTATATTATTTCTATTTTGAATATTTGGATTATATCGTCATGAATATATATTTGCACTATCTTTAATTTATTTGGATATATGATGTTTGAATAGGTACAACCAACGTTGTTATAACATGTACAAATATACTGCTGGGCAGTGGCGGAATTTTTTTAAATTCTGCCCAAAATTTTCACGGTCGTTGACCGTGACAATTTTTTAAATATTGTCACGGGTTTATCAAGATTATTAACCGTGACTAAACTTGTCACGGTACATGACCTTGACACGACCGTGACAATTCTAACGAATTTGTCAAGGTCAATGACCGTGACACGTTCGTGACAAAAAAATTTATCTCGCCCTAAATTGTCATTGTCATTGACCTTGACAAGTCCAACTTGTCAAGGTCAATGACCGTGACAATAGTGCAGATTTGGTGTAGTGAGAGAAAGTGAGAATATGACTCGAGTCTAGGGTTTTACCCCCGATACGCCTACGTAGCCTATAAAGGCATCAAAGTTCACGTAGTTCGCATATAAATCCAAATGGGGGATCTCTTATTTGTGAGTGTGTGTGTGTAGAAAAAGTGTTTTAGTTGTGAGAAAAGTGTAAGAAAAATATGAGAATCCCTATTTGAAATTTATGAGCAAACCCTCTTTTTCTTATTTTTGGATTTTATGTATATGAAAATAAATGATGTGCAATAATACAAAATAAAAATATATTAGGATGTGTGAGATGAGATAATAAAAGTGCCAAGTAATAAAATAAGTTATTGCTAATTTAAGAGAATTTGAAGAGAAAGTTGAGAAAGTTGGACCTTCTTGAAGACCTTGAGCTTGATCTTGAATGTTAGAGAGCAGCTCTTGCACTTGGATGATGGTGGAGAGTGGCTAATTCACCAAGTTTGATGAAAAGGATGATGAAAAGTGGAAGCTGGAAAGGGATTTGGATGTTGAAATCGCGCTGTCTTCGAGAGAGGTTTTGGGGATTCGCTGAGAGCGATTTTTATCAGATATGGGATCCCTTTGAAAATGAGGTGAAGACCTCCTTTTATAGGCCCAGGTCACTGTCGATCGGCATAGACCTGGTCCTGCCTATTGGCACCTGCCGATAGGCAGGGTCTGGAACCTTGCCATTTGGTAGTGTGTTTCGGGCCTTTTCAGAAATTTGGCTGCCGAGGGAAAACCGTTGGTCAGAATCGTGCATGGGGTAGACCATTAGAAAGGTAATTTAGAGACCTTTAAAAGTCATTTGGACCGCTCCTGGGTTTGGGAGTTGACTTTGGGTCAAATATGGCTCGGAAACGTTTGTCGATCCATTAGACGGGGAATCGTTCGGACGCAAACGGATCGTTCGTCCGCATGGTAAGTCCAAATCGCTCACGGGGAAGATCGCTAGAAAGGTTAGGAGATGTAATTAGACATTCCAATGAGTTTGAGCTAGTTTGGGGAGTTGACTTTGGTCAAGCGGGCCCTGAAAGTATTCGGTGACCTCTTGGAGTCAAACGGATCGTTCGTCCGCATGGTAAGTCGGAATTGTGCATGGATTAGACCATTGGAAAGGGGTTATAGTGACCTTCGAAGATTAATTCACCCTCCATCAAGATGAAGAGTTGACTTAGGTCAAACAGAGCCCGGGAGCGCCCGGTGGCCTCTGGATCAGGTTTCAGATGCAAACGGATCGTTCGTCTGCATGGTAAGTCGGAATCATGCACAGGATGAACTGTTGGAAAGGGATTTCAGTGCCCTTCGAGGATTCATTCATCTTTATTCGAGCTAATGAGTTTGACTTTTTGGTCAAATGGAGCCTGGGAGTGCCCGATGGCTTCTAGGTCGGTACTCGGGGTATGACCTGGGTTTGTAGTGATGAAGGGAGGTAATAGGGACCTAAGGAGAGTTAGGGAGTAACAGAATGGGGTGTCTATAGAGACCCTCGATGGGTGAGTTTGGAATAAATGATAATAGTCGAATAGACACTACATGATGCTTTTGAGGGATTATGACCGATTCAGAGGGTCGACGCCAATTCTAAGGACCTGAGGGGTGTGCTGGGGATTGTTTGAATGACGATCAAAGGTTTAGGTCTATTCTGAGGACCTGAAGTGATGCTGGAGGATGACCAATTTTGTGGGTCAAAGCCAAATCTGCGGGCTTAAGTGATAAGGGTGATCGATTCTGCGGGTCAAAGCCAATTCTGCGGTCTTAGGGTGAAGATCTAATAACCGAGGTAAATTCTGACCTAACTCAGGTGATGATCCAAGACCGAGGTCAATTCTGACCTAAGTCAGGTGATGATCTAAGATCGAGGTCAATTATGACCTAAGAGTGGTGACGACCGAGGACTGAGGTCAATTCTGACCTACCTCAGGTGACAATCTAAGACCGAGGTCAATTCTGACCTAAGAGTGGTGATGATCGAGAACTGAGATCAATTCTAACCTAACTCAGGTGACGATCCAAGACCGAGGTCAATTCTGACCTATGAGTGGTGACGATCGAGGATCAAGGTAAATTTTAACCAAACTCAGGTTACGATCCAAGACCGAGGTCAATTCTGACCTAAGAGTGGTGACGACCGAGGATCGAGGTTAATTCTGACCTAACTCAGGTGACGACCTAAGACCGAGGTCAATTCTGACCCAAGAGTGGTGACGACTGAGGACTGAGGTCAATTCTGACCTAACTCAGGTGACGATCCAAGACCGAGGTTAATTCTGACCTAAGAGTGGTGTTGACCAAGGATCGAGGTCAATTCTAACCTAACTCAGGTGACGATCCAAGATCGAGGTCAATTCTGACCTAAGAGTGGTGACGACCGAGGACCGAGGTCAATTCTGACCTAACTCAGGTGATGATCCAAGACCGAGGTTAATTCTGAGCTAAGAGTGGTGACGACCAAGGACCGAGGTCAATTCTGACCTAACTCAGGTGACGATCCAAGATCGAGGTCAATTTTGACCTAAGAGTGGATGATGATTGGATTTTGATTCTACTAGAGAAAGTGCCTTGTGATTTTGATCTGAGCTGGGGAGATGATAGCTGGGGAAGATTTTGTTTCTTTAGGAGGCCTCGCAGGGGGTAACAACTAATTTTGGTGCTATAAAAACTCCGCTGGGGAAGTGATCAGGCGATCCTTAGAGATCCTCCAGGGCTTTGCCGGGAGGAGATTCACTTGGTTTTTGAGTATTTTGCTGGGAAAGAGATGTCCCACTTGAGGGAATGCAAAATTTTCCTGGTGAAAATGTTCTAAATCCTTCCTGGGATTTTTAGGAATTTTTTGAGGATTTTTCGGGGCTTTCTGGTATTTTCTGGGAATTTTTCTATGAAATTTAACAGGGGTGCCGGTCGGTATGGTATGAGGGGTGTCATTCGACAGTGGCATAGACTTTTGGACTACCTCGGGAAGGCAATGAGTCAGTGCCGATCGATATGGTTGGGGTCAGTGTCGATCGGCATGGCGTTTGGCATCTTATATAAAGGGGGCGAATCCCTTCATTTTTTTCTTAGCTTCTTTGCTTTATCTCTTTCTGTGATTTCTCTGCAAATTGTTCTAGCATTCCAATCTTCAAGAAATGGCCTCTTTTGTGAGCATTGCAGTCCACAAGGAGTGGTTGACTGTTGATGACTGGGCGAATGTGGAGTGGAGGGCCAGGGCACCTCTTGCTTTGGGGAGTGAGAACTCCTTTGATGCATTTGATCCTGTTTGGGATGAGCGGACTTTGCTGCGGGAGTCTTCACGTCATCGCTCTTCGAGAGTGAATCCTGGTGGTTATGTAAGTAACCCGACCTTTGGCATTCATTTCTTTTTGGTGATTTTTCTTTCTTTCTTGACTTCTGATGAGATTTTTTCTTTTTGCCAGTCTGATATTTCTTTGAAGAACATGCACGCCTGCGGGACGATGGGGCTCAGGGATGTTTGGGAGCATCTCCCACCTGTGGTTCATTAGGTGATATCATCAGCGGGGTTTGGGAGGTTGGCATCTGCGCTGGATGAGACGCCTCGTTCGATAGAGGTCCTGTGCGCTTTGGGGGAGAGGTGGTGGGATACTACCCACACCTTCCATTTCGGCTTCGGGGAGATGACTGTGACTCCCATAGACGTGCAGCAGCTGTTGGGGCTAGATTGTGATGGATAGCAGATAGAGGTGGATCGCTCTTTGCGGGTGAGACCGGAGGCAGTGCGTGCGAAACTTGGTGATGTAGGGAGGATAGTTTCTGGGGATTCTATCCGACTGTCCATGCTGATGGATGTTTTGTTGGGCAGGGTGATTGATGTTGAGAACGGGCTGCAAGTGAGGCAAATGGCCCGATTATTTATTTTGCTAGTGTTGGGAGGTTTAATGTTGGCGTCGAGCGACGACGTCGTCCATTTGTGGTTCTTTTCGTACTTAAGGATGTTTTTGAACATCCCTTTCTATGATGGGGGGAGTCTGACTTTGGCGACCCTTTACTCTTCTCTGGATGCATTCAGCTGGTGCTACCGGCAGACCTTTACTGGAGCCACGTACCTTTTTGAGGTATTCTTCAGTTTGCGCATTTCTTTTCATGCATTCGCATTTTCCTTATGCGTCTCTTTTTATTTGTGAATTCTTATCTTTGACAGATGTGGTTTTATGAGGTGATTGGGTGCAATACCCCGCTGATTGCTCTGAAGGACGACACTGTTGGGGACTCTTACCGATTGTATCGATAGCGTAAGGCCAATCGGCAGTCGAAGGGATCTCTTTCTCTGGAGGTGGTGCGTCAGGTCTTGAATGACCTGACTAGTGGCAAGGTAAGACTTTTTCCATTTTCAGTCTTGGTTTTTGTGCCTTTTGATCTTGTATTGATTTATGCCTGCTTGGAGATTTTCAGGTGACCTTTTATCCCTAGGGGACAACCATTCAAGATATGGGGACGACCGGGGTGAACGCGCAGATGAGGCATTTGCTGGCGCATGAGTTCGGCCATTCCTGGTATCTTGGGGAGAGGGTGGTTCACCAGATTGCTAAGGTGGAGGTGGTGGTGCCATCTGCACAGCCTCCTACGTCTATGAGGCGGGAGTGACTGTTGTTGGAGGATGCGAGGATCGTGGCGTTGATGGGCGAGTCCTACTTGCTGTACACGGATACGGCTGCGCCGTATGACTATATGGACATTGTGATGAGCTGGTTGATGGCGCCTAGCATATATGATGCCCTGCCTTTCCCTCTTGCGGGTTCGAGTTGGGCGGTGGGATCTTCCCATAGTGGCGGTGGTCCGACGGCATCTGCGGCGACGACCTCAGAGGTTCCTTTCATGCGATTGCATACTCCTTCGTACAATATCCAGCGGGCTGATGGAGGGATAGTGCTTATGCTACATCGTCCTCATGCGATGGATTCGGAGGAGTTGGGTTTGACATAGGAGGTCCTCCAACCCGTGGTATACCTTTCTGTTTTTCTCTTTCTTTCTTTTTTGTTTTGGTCATCTCTGCTTTGATACTGATTTTACCCTTTTCTTGCAGCAAGTCCGAGTGTCAACCACTTGGCTAAGAGACATCAGAGACTAGATATCTTCGACGACTGCCCATATTCGGGATGCGGTTCCTGTTCCTTCTTACTTGGTGCCATCTGCTTCATTCGGAGAGGACTCTGGCTCGAGTAGTGGCGGTGCATCGTCTCTCCGTAGGGGAAAGAGAGAACGTCGCAGGGGTGGAAGCTCTTAGAGAGAAAGGTGGGTGAGAGAGAGAGAGAGAAGGCGGGTTCGGGCTGAGTCTCGTTGTTTTTTCTTTTTCATTTTATTTCCTGCAAAATTTATATAACACAGAAACAAATAGATGCAATGCAATGGAGTTTTTTATTATCTTTTATTAATAATGAATGAATGCATGCACATGCGCTTTTTACTTTGCTGCTGAGACCGTAAAAAGGAGTAATTTGGAAGGAAAGTTTTTAATTAAAAGGGGAAATTGTATAAGGAGAAAAAGGGATTTTGAAATTCTATTGAGAATATCAATTTATTTTTATTGAGTTTTCTAATTTGACAAAAGAGGAAAAAAATGAAATTTCTAAAAATGGGGGGTTACTGATCGGCAAGCACCCTGTCCTGCATATCGATAGTTCATTCCAGTCCCATCAATTCAAAGCTTTGAATGGTACCCTCTTCAGCCTTTTGTGTTTTGTGGGATAGGATTCCCTTCAATTTCTGCAGGGATTATGTCTCTTGTGAGGGTTCTGAAGTATAAAAAGGGGTAAGGGTGGAGTGTTTTCATCACACCTTCGCATTCTTACTTACTTGTTCGTTATCTCTTAGCCTTTCAAGATGGCTCTCCCTGTTAGCATTGAGTTTTCTAACTACCTCGATGCCTTGGAAGCAATGTGCTCTTATAATGTCGACTATGATGCTTTCAACATGCGTCGAGTCTCTATGTGGTGCAATCGACCTATTGAGTGGAACGTGCTGATGGCGACGGTATAATTCTGGTATCCCAAAGACCATGTATTCCGCTTTGGGTTGGATGAAGTTTGTCCTACCTACGAGGAATTTTTTACCATGCTGGGTATAAATTCCAGTGTTGTTGCGGCTTTGCCCGAATTTTCCCGTTCTCCCAGGAATTTGTTGGCTGGGCTTCTTCATATTTCGCCTTCGGCGGCCAGATCATTGGTTGTTGGAGGAATTATATCCCTCCTGGCTGTGTTGCAGTCTGTGCATTTACGGGAAGTAGGTGACACTGGCTATGCTGGAGCCGTTGTTCTGGGCCTGGTTTCAAAATTACTGCTGGTGATTGGGGAACTGCTGGTGAACCCGCAACTTGTAGCCATTACTTCGTGGATGTCATACCGTCGCAATCCTGCGGAGGTGATACTGGCGGAGACACTGAATGGCCTGGATGCTTGGAGAGAAGGTCGTTCTGACTTCCTGAGGGGGTAGCCCCATGATGCTGTTCATGTGGTTGTCTGAAAGACTTCGCCCGGTGACTCCTCCAGAATATCCTTTATAGGTTGTACCCAACTTCTTTTCGCATCACTTCTTCAATGCTGGCTTGGATATTACGAGATGGGATAATTGGTTTGTGGAGCATGGGGCTCGAAATTTGTATTGGTCAGTGCCTTGGTGGGGGCAGTTACAACCTGTTCTGGAGCTAGGAGAGTACTCATATGTGCGGCTGGTTGGTCTCAGACATACCTCTTTTTATTTCCCTTGGCGGCTTCTGCGCCAATTTGGCTGGGCACAGGTCGTGCCACCTCGGGCACTAAATTTCTTTTCGGTAGACGTTTTGACCGAGCGCCTGCGTCTGTTTCTTGGATCTTTGTGGGTGAATCAACGTCCGTCGACTCGTCCCTCCCAGTCTATCAGGAGAGTTTGGCATGTCCCTGGGGATTATATGAAGTGGTTGTGGAGGAGAGTAGTCAGAAAGCTGTTGGCAGTGGAGACTGGATAAAGGTGTTTTGTTTTATTTAACACCATGGAAGGGGGTGATGTGGTTTTTTCGAAGCTGGTTCAGGCTTATCGATCCATGGAGTTTTTACGGCACTCTGTTCAGGCAGGGGAAATTTGGGGACCCCAGGATGTAGATGATGAGGGTGCAGGCTCCTCTGGTAGCTGTGGGTAGGACTCTTGAAAAGTTTATTTGTTGTAATAGGGAATATATGTGGGGATTTTATTTGGCTTTTTATGGCAGTAGGGGGAAGGGAGTTATCCGTTCCTTTTCTTATGTAATCCGTGCTGTAATTTATTATTAATGAAATAAGTAAGTTTCGGATCATCCAGCTGTGCCTTTCGATAAATTTTGTAATTTTGAATTATCTATACCGATCGCTAAGGCATACATAATCCTTTTGTTCAAGTATTTGTTAGAATGAACTGTCGTTCTCGGAGATAAGAAAAGAATAGTATTTTGTGAAGAAGAAAGGGTCGTGCTCCTATAAGATGTATGAGCTGCCTACGTACCTCTGGGGATTTTGGAAATTTTTTTATTTTTCTTGAAAAATGGTTTTTTTGCAGAGGATCAGGCCATCGTAGTTCTAGGTATAGGGAATTGAAGAGAGTTTTTTTTTTCTTTTTTTTTAGAATAGAAGGGAGATGAGAAGAGTCATAGCGCGCCGAGATTCCAGACTAGGGGTAGAATTTCTTGAGACGGTCCAGGTTGACTGGACGAGCCATCTCCTCCCCATCTAGGTCAGAGAGCATGGCGGCACCGTCGGATAAGATTTTCTTCACAATGTAGGGGCCGCTCCAATTGGGCTTGAATTTCCCTCTGGGTCCCAGATGGGTTCTATTATCTCCTTGAGGGCTAAATCCCCTTCTCGGACACCGCGATCCTTGACTCTCTAGTTGAATGATCGCGCTATTTGGCGATGGTACCACTGTATGTGGTAAAGAGCTTTCAATCTCCTTTCATTTAGGAGGGTCAGCTCGTCGAGACGACTTTGGCACCAGTCTTCTTCACTAACTTTACTTTCGAGCATGATGCGTAGAGATGGTATTTCCAGCTCCACATGTAGGACTTCTTCCATGCCGTAGACCAAAGAGTAAGGGATAGCCACAATAGAGGTTCAGATTGAGGTTCGATAGCCCTAGAGGGCGTACGGGATCCGGTCGGCCCAATCCTTACAGCTTTCGATCATCTTATTGATGATGGCTTTGAGGTTCTTGTTAGCGGCCTCAACTGCACCATTGGTCTGAGGTTGGTAGGGAGAAGATTTGTGTCTCTGAATCCCGTACTTGTTGACTACTTCTGTGACTTCTGCTTCGAAGTGTAACCCGTTATCTGATACTAACTCGTGCGGGAACCCATATCGGCAAATGATATTTTTCTTGAGGAATTTAGCCACTTTCTTATCGTTTAATACTGCGTATAACTCAGCTTCGACCCATTTGGTGAAGTAATCAATGGCAATGAGGATGAATTCGTGTCCGTTTGAAGCCTTTGGTGTAACCTTCCCTATGATGTCAACACCCCAGGTGGAGAACGGCTAGGGAGAGGTCATCTTGTATAATTCTCGAGGAGGCAGGTGTTGAATATTGGAGAACTAATGGCATTTGAGGCATCTCCGGACATAGGCGGTGCAATCTTGGGCCATGGTGGTCCAGTAGTAGCCCTGTCGGATGATCTTCTTGGTAAGCATATGACCGTTCATGTGGGGCCCGTATTCCTCGTTGTGGATCTTCTGCATTATCTTTTCAATCTCAGCCCCTGCGATACAGTCTAAATGAGTTCCATCGAAGTTCCTCTTGAGTACAGCTTTATGACAGATGATGTAATGGGCGGACAGTCTTCGGAGGGTCGTTCGGTCTTTCTTGTTGGAACCCTCGGGATACCTACCATGTTTGAGGAGGCACCAGATATCATAGTACCAATAATCGGCTAGTTCAGGATATTCGGTGGAGACAAGCTCAATATGGTAGCAGTGGGTTGATTTGTCTTGCTTTTGAACTAGGAAGGGGGTCATTGTTATTCCTTCGGGTATGTCGACCATGGAGGCCAAGGTAGCGAGAGCATCGGCTAGGTTATTCTTTGCTCGAGGTAGGTAATGGAAGGTTATATCTCAGAATTGGGAGGCTAACTCTTTTAAGTGGGTATGTAAGGGTTGGAGCTTTTCGTCCTTGACTTTTCCACTTTTTGAGCACTTGACCGATGATGAGGGCAGAATCCCTGTAGACATCAAGGTATTGAATACCTTTCTTAAGAGAAACTTTGAGGCCTACTGTGCATTCCTCGTATTCCGTCATATTGTTGGTGTAAGGGAAATCCAATTTAATGGCGATGGGAGTGTGGGAGTCATCTGGGGTGATCGTAAGTATCCCAATGCCATATCCCTTTTTGTTGGTAGCGCCATCAAAGAACATTTTCCATCGAAGGTGATCTTGAACGGTGCAGAGGATATTTTCATCTAGGAATTTGGAGATCCAGACATCTGCTTCTTCTACGGGGTAATCAGCGAGGTAGTCAGAGATGGCTCTTCCTTTAGTGGCTTTTTGCGTGATGTACACGATATCGAACTCGGTTAGGAGCATCAACCATCAGGCCATTCGACTGGATAAGGCGAGTTTCTCAAGCAGGTATTTGATGGGATCCATTCAGGATACAAGCTTGATGGGGAAGGCGAGCATATAGTGTCGCAACTTTTGGGTGACCCAGACAAGTGCGACACACGCCTTTTCCAAATAAGTGTAGCTGACCTCGTACCCGACCAATTTGCGACTAGCATAATAGATAGCTCTTTCTTTGCGGGAGTCTTCAAGGTATTGGGCTAGCAAAGCCCCAGCTGCAGTGTCGATTATGGTTAGGTATAGGAGCAAAGGGAGACCAGGCTATGGTGGCATGAGCACTGGAGGTTGGGTCAGATATTGTTTGATTCGGTCAAAAGCTTATTGGCAAGCCTCGTTCCAAACCTTGGTTGAATCTTTTCAGAGGAGATTGAAGATCGGTTCACAGATGGAGGTTAGCTGACTGATGAATCGGTTGATATATTTTAATTTTCCAAGAAAACCTTGGACTTCTTTCTCCGTTCGGGGCGGTGGCATCTCAAGTATGGCCTTCAGCTTTGTAGGATCTACTTCTATCCCCTTCTCACTGACCATAAATCCTAAGAGTTTTCCCATTATAACGTTGAAGGCGCATTTATGTGGATTGAGTCTCATCTGATACCGTCGCAGTCGTTCGAAGAACTTTCAGAGAGCGATAACATGACCTTCTTTAGTCTTGGACTTGATAATCATATCATCCACATAAACCTCGACTTCTTTATGAATCAGATCGTATAGGATGGTTGTGGAAGCCCTTTGGTAGGTAGCCCAAGCATTCTTGAGACCAAATGGCATGACGGTGTAACAAAAGGTTCCCCATGGGGTGATGAATACAGTTTTTTCTTGGTGGTCTGGGTGCATCTTGATTTTGTTGTATCCGGCAAAGCCATCGAAGAATGACTTGAGAGCATGACTGGCTGTGTTGTCCACGATCATGTCGATATTGGTAGCGGATAATCATCCTTTGGAGAGGCTTTGTTTAAATCTTGGTAGTCCACACACATTCGAACCTTCCCTAATGATTTCGACACATGTACTATGTTGGCTAGATATGTGGGATATTCGATCACACGAATGAAGCCCACGTTTAACTGTTTGACCACCTCTTCTTTGACCTTGAGCGACCATTCAGTGCAGAGCCTTCTCAATTTTTGTTTAACCGTCTTGTAATCTGGGAGAGTGGGGATCTCATGCTGAGCTATTTCAGGATCAATGTCGGGAATATCATCATAGGACCATGCGAAGACATCCACGAATTCCTTTAGCAATTCTTCGAGTTGTGCGTGCTCATTCTCATCAAGGGTGGCCCCTATCCTAATCTCGCATAGTTGGCTAATAGAATCGAGATTAATAACAACAGTCCCTTCTTCATTAACTTGAACGCGGTATGTTATTTATTATTAACCTTATTTATATCAGTTAATAATTGTTCATTTGTAAAATCATCATCATCACAAGTTTGATTAGAATCCAAACAATTAATGTAAGGCACAACAAGATACTCAAAATCTTCGTTTATTTCATTGATAGGAAAAATAACATTAAGAACCTTATCAAAAGAGGTCTCGATTACATTTGAACAAGGATAGACAACAGAAGAAGAAATAGGGTAAACATTGGGGTTAGGGGAGATTTTAAGAGGTAGAACTGGCACATCATGCCAGTTGAGGAGGGGTGTATCAGCAGCTTTAATCAGATGGGATGGATCCACTCATGTAGTGCCTGAATGAACTATGTAGAGTGCCAGCCCCAGTGTCTGTAAGTTGAAGAAATCTTCGGAATCACTTTCCTCAGTCTCTTCGATATCTTTGATGAGCGGTTGTACTCGATGTCGGAAACTTTTGGTCCATGGGTAGCTATCTTGGAAAAAGACCTCCATCCCAGGCTTCATCTTCTTGTCTGTGTGGTCATACCATGGTTCTGGAAAACTTCAAAAGGGGAAGTCTTCACCTTCTTCGATGAATCATCCATTCAAGGAGTCTCCTGAGGTAGTTGGGATGTAGTCTAATCTTCTTTTTGGTCGAGACTGGTGGATCATTCTGAGTTCTTATTCTGATGGTTGATACCCCAAGCCACAAGGAGGGAAAGATTTCTTCAGTTCAAGGGCTCAAGTATCCCTTACTGCCGTTACCCTAGCCCCAGTCCTAGCATGAAGTGCATGTTTCTGAACATCTCAATCACATTGACATTGCCATGAGGGTCGTATTCTGGACAAACCCTTTCCTTGAAACTGTCCCCTGCAGGGAGTAGGAGTGGCTCAACTCGAAATCCTGATAGGAGCATAGCATTTGACCAATGATGTATCTCAAGGATTGGACTGTTGGTGCTTGCATCCTCGATATTTTCATCATCGCCCAAACTGGTGATGACTCGTCCGTCGACGAAAAACTTCAATTTTTTATGGAGTGAGGAAGACACACCCTTGATACTGTGGAGCCAGGGTCGTCCGAGCAACAGGTTGAAATAAGATGGGATGTCTATGACTTTGAATTCAACGACAGGGTTTATAGGGCTAACCCCTATTATAAGTTTTATGGATCCCATTACCTCCCAACGGGTATTATCGTAGGCACGTACAACGGCGGCGGTTAGAGCGAGGTCGCTTTCTTTCAGGCCTAAACACTTGAAGGTTCTCAGTGGGCAGACATTCAAGCCGGATCCCTTATCGACAAGAGAGAGTGGCACGGCCTTCCCCATAACTTCGACGAAGATGTTGAGTGCATGATTGTGATTTGGCCCAATTCTGGGGATTTCTTCTTGAGAAAATGATAGCATCCGTGTAGAAGTCAAGGATACGACCAGATTTACCGCTTCTTCTGGTGTGGTGGAAGGAGGAACTGTGGGTCCAGTGAGCAGCTTGATTAAAGAATTTTTGTGCAGCTGGGAAGACATGAAAAGCCCCTAAAGAGTGATGTTATCTTGAGTTTTCTTCAGTTGATCGAGGACCTTGTTCTCCTCGATGAGCATATCCGGCATAGGAAGGTTTTCAACGCCCTTCCCTTTGTCATTTGCTGGTAGTGAGCTTGGAACCTGGTAATGTCTCCCTGATCTGGTCATGTGATTTACTAAAAAAGGAAGAACATGAATCCCGTTTTCTCGTCAATCTCAGGTTGTTCTATCACCCTATTTATTTCTCCGAGGAGTTCTTCAAATGATATCATCCCACACATGTCGGTTATTACGCATTCCACAACTTCAACGGCTTCTTCATACAGGTCTTCCCATTCTGTGGGGATATGTATGGTTGAAGGGACCAAGCGCCCTTGTAGCTTCAAAATGTCAAGTAACCCGGTGATACAACAAATGCTATTGGTTTGCTCGAATAATTCTGCCATAATCTGGACAACATCATCTAGGCTGACTTCATCGGTTGGTACCACCCATTTGTCTGAATCTCGGGCCCATTTTCGTGCTTCTAAGAATAGTGTAGTGAAATTTTGGCAATCGATGACCATCTGTAAGGACAATTTCAGCCCGAACTCTAGGAGTTGGTTTAACACCTCTGACAATTCCATATTTCCATTTTCAGAACGGGTACGGACAGCGATGCATGATTTGGTAAGGAGTGACAGTGCTTAATCAGCGAGGCTAGTAGGGTATAGGAGGAAATATGGACAAATTTGAAGAGGTTTACGAGAGTATATGGGTGTGATTTAAGTTGAGGGATCGAAATATGGGTTTTCTTCTAAGAAAATGGCATTGGCATGATTTGGGAGTGGATTGTGAGTAGTGTTTGGCTTAGGACTGGCTGGTGGGATGATGGTACCCCGGTCAATGAGATCTTGAATTATGTTTTGGAGGTGAAAGCATTGGTCGGTGGTATGGCCAGCAGTTTGGTGAAAGGTGCAATGAGCATTGGCCTTGAAGTTTCTTGGTAGTGGATTTTTCAACGGACGGGGATCCAAGGGTTTGATGAGGTTTCGGCTTAATAGGGCTTGGTAAACTTTGGAGAGGGGAGCATGGAGATCAGTATATTCCCTTTGGATGGGGGCAGGGCGGCTTTTTGGTGCCCATGATGTGGTTGGTTGAGAGATTTTGTTGATGGTTGAGACTGTAGCAGTGGTAGGCTTGTCATACTTTTTAGGTGTGAACTATCTGGACACCTTCTACGGTTTAACCTCTGTTTTAACAAGGCTTTCCTCTATTTCTACTCCCACTTCTCTGAGAGCTCGGAAGTGGGGATAGTATTGTCCTCCCATCATCGCTTAGATATGGGGCAAGAAGTTCTTCTTCACTATGTTGACTTGTTCTTCCTTATATGGCCGATTATTCATGGTAGCTGCTTGCTCCCTCCAACGGGTTATGAAGTTACTGACTAATTCCCCAGAGTTTTGTTTGAGCATCTCTAAATCACGATGGGTAACCTCAAACTCTTCGTTGTATTTGTACTGCGATATGAATTCTCGGGCTACATCCTCCCAGCTACGGATTCTGGATTCCTCGAGAGATAAAAACCATCGGAGGGCACTATCCTTTAAAGTTTGCTGAAATAATTGGGCCATCACTTCTTCAGAAGCCCCTAGTAGAGTTATAGAATGATGATAACTATGAAGATGAACAATCGGGGGTCCACTCCCTCCGAACTTCTCGATATTTGGCATCTTGAACTTCTCGGGTAACCTCGCTTTAGGATAAGGAGACATGTGGGTGTAGTCTATGTAATTTCCAGAGATTCGGACTTGGTTAAACTTCTTGGTGAGCATCTTGAGATCCTATTTGACTTTATTTAACTCCTCCTCTTTTGGATCAACGACCATATGCAGGTTAGCCATAGGCTGGGCAATGTTTGGCATCGGAAGCTAGGCAAGCGGCTGCCTATTGACAGGAGGGGCATGTGGAGCGTGCTGTTATTCTTCGGGAACCCAGATAGGCTCGGGTGGACCCATAGCACGAGGGAATAGGGCCTCGGGCTCTTGAGGAATACGAACCTGGTTCCGTTGCATTCACGGACCTCAATTTGGAGGTTGTCAATCTTGGATATGAGCTGAGCTAGGACTGCCGTCAAATTCGGCTGTATGACTCGTACTTGATCTGTATTCTCCATGGAAAGCGGATGGATTCCGAACTCAAAAGAAGTAGTAGAGGAATGAATGAAACTCCAGGGTGATTTGACTGAAGACCGAAGCCAATAGGGAGCCAGGCCAAGGGCTTGCGATTGGCCTGAGAAGGCGTAGAATGGGATTTATTTTTGAGAAAAAGATAAGAAACTATTTTTGGATTTTTGATAAAGAAGGGAGAAATGTTTTTGGAGACGGAGCTCAGCATGATTATTTTGATTATTATGTTCTCACTTGTATTTAATTCTCCTAAATGCAATGTCGGACGGGACCCGAGCCTGGAAAAGTGGGATTTTTAATATATGCAAAGCTATGGCTGAACTTATAACCAAGCTCACGGATAGGGTCCCATTTTAAAAATGCGCAAAAATTTGGGCGGGAGGCAAACCCAAAATTTCGGCAGAGTTTAGAGTTGAAACCGATAATCTGAAGTGCGTATCCTAGGTTTGACACCTATATGCGGGTATGTAGTTGGTTGGGTGAATCGGAATGGGTTCCCCCCATTTGGCGTGACTTCCACGATATACGTCTTGCTCTTGCGGGCAATCAGTATGTGTGGACGAGCCATTTGATATACCTGAGTGTACATGAATTGCCTCACTATATACCTCATGGGGACGATACGTGTGAAAACGAATTTGATATACTTGGCGTACGTGAACGAATTCCGTGCGATATACCTCCCGTTATGACTTCGGTCAAGTGGTACGATGCGGGGGAATCGTTCGATATACGTTGAAGGTACTTGGCCAATGGAAGGTGAGAGTCATATCGCTTAGGCTAGTTGCGCCCTGCCGGACCAGCGCCCATCACGAAGTGACCCTCCCGTTACTGGGTAAAATTTAGTCAATAACAATGCTCTTTGGTGATGTCGTGTGAATCATGCATGATTATCTTATTAGTATCTTATGATGAGAATGCTTTTCTTGATTATGCCAAACAGGGAGCAAAGTACAAGTACCAAAGGTACACCAAATATGTATAGGTGATGCGTGCAATGTAATCCCCCGTACTTTTATGGATATTTATTTAGGGGATTAATTAAATTAAATGTGAATTAATTGAGAATTAATCCGGATAAAATACTAACGAGATGTGAGTTGGTATTTGATTATAATGTGTATACATATGATATTATATGAATATTGAAAATATTGAAATTTGTCGTGAGATAGAAATACGGCAATTTGGAAATTTTGTTGGGACGTGTGTGACAGTCGCGTCAGGAATATAATTATTTTAATTAAAAAGTGAATTTGATTTTTATCAACCGTATGGTCATTTTGAGTGCGCCAACGTGTCCGGAAGGGTTGAAATAGTCAGAAAATACTAGCCGGGGGTTTAGTTTGGGTCCCGGGGCATTATTGGGCCATACCGGTAACTAAAAAGGGTATTTTGGTAATTTTGGGATTTATGACCAACGAATTTTGGGAGTTTAAAATAAGGAAATTAATGACCCACTAACCCATTACCAACACTTAGGTGATTAGAGGGCAATGGGAGTTTTAGGAGAAGTTAGGAGAGGTTCCCAAAAGAGAAAACCCTAACCTTCATCTTCAACCTTCAACCTTGGGAGAAAAGGAGAGAGCAACCTTCATCAATTCAACACCAAATTAGGAGAATAATCCAAGGCAAGTGGTTTAATTACGTTACTTTCAAGCGAATGCTTCTTCCATGCTTAGAAATTGATATAATTGCATTGTATTGGGAGACTTGTAAAAACCCATGTAATTGGAGTTATAAATTCATGTTTCGATAAAGAGATTGCATGTAGAATTGTGTTTGGGCGATTATACTGTTAGAAATACATCTTTT
This sequence comes from Sambucus nigra, assembly GCA_949130495.1. Taxonomy (NCBI): domain Eukaryota; kingdom Viridiplantae; phylum Streptophyta; class Magnoliopsida; order Dipsacales; family Adoxaceae; genus Sambucus; species Sambucus nigra. The sequence goes on from OX422211.1 coordinate 174,097,553, forward strand.
ATGTTACAAAAACGGATTTAATTATGGATATAGATGACTTTAATTTTCTAGGGCTCATACTCATAAGGTTTGGGGTAAAATTGGGAGATTTGATAATTGGGTGTGATTTAGGGGGATTCGACCCCATATATATGTTAAAATACGACCTAAGTATGTTTAGGAATGATTAGAAACCTTGAACTACTGTTGGAATGATGTTTAGATGATATTAGAGGTGAAGAAAATTAGGAAAAACGAGATAGGAGAATTCTGGGCTCGAAACTGTCACCTCGTTAGAAGGCCTGCCCAGGTCGTTCGAACGAGCTCGTTCGAACGAGCTTCTAACGAGTTGACAGTTTGACTTCTAACGAGTTGGATGTTCGTTTGATGCCTTTCGTTCGAACGAGATCTCGTTAGATGCCCACTTCGTTCGAATGAACTCTCGTTCGAACGAACTCGTTCGAACGAGACTTCTAACGAGTTGACAGATTGGCCTTTTTGGCCTAGTTTGATTTTTAGTGTCCCGTAACCTTGTTTAATTGTAGAGATAACATTACCTTGATGATTAATTGATATAGTTGGGATATTCGGGATATATTGAGGAGTAAAATATAGAAGAATGATTTGAACCAAATGGTATTTGTGGATTAGGACACGTGCGACTAATCACGATGCGAGGATAATTAATGACTTAAATGCATATAAATCGGGGGGCATATAATTTGTGTGACATTAACAGTTGGTATAAGAATGAGAAGTATACCACTAATAAAATATGGTAATTACTAAGATGTGTGCATGCTTAGTATGTATGATTTTATGTGTATGACATACCTACCATACTTGCTATCACGGGGGGTTTGCGTTCGTTTAGGACCATCTAATCTTTGTGTGCCTACGGGGGGATATGTATTGGTACCTCGAGGACATAGTTCAGAGAAGGACTTATTGGGAAGTTAATAAGACTGCTGATCATGGGAGCGTAGGTATGTGCATGACCCATGTGATGGGACTGTGTTCGCTTCCATTATTTGTGATTGTTGTTATCTGAGAACGATTCCTGAGAGATTAGAAATGCGTAATCCTTATGTACGTGATGTACCGGGATGGATAGCAGAGTATGTGTGCACTGCAGCTTAGTCTCGGGTGCTTGTATTATATATTCATGACGTGAATAATATACGCTTAAATAATGAGAACTTTCATGTTGGTATTGTGAGTATAATTATGGTAACGCTTTGAGAAAATAAAAAGGGATAACCTGTAGTGAATTGTATTGCTAATAATTGAGAATCCGAGTTTAAGTAAAACCTCTATTTAATTGATAACGTTACAATGTATAATGGGAATCGAGTAGAAAGGGGTAGAACTTATGACGGTTTAGTTAGATATGAATGTCACTTAGATGGGTAAGATACGTTAGGAGTGCAAAATTAGTCGAGAGGTGAGGATTTCATGTGAGTGTACGTCCTAACATGTATTTTGCATTTATTGTTTTAATGTTATTAAAGCACTTGCTGTTTTCAAAATACTCTCCACTTTCGGGCTCTGACCCGTTTGCTTTCAAATCTATTTTTGTAAAAACCTTTTAGGTGCCCAGCCACAAGGACACCATGCATAGGATTTCCATTCAGGTGACGAGTTGTAGATGTTGTGGAAGTTACAGGGCCTTGCTAGTAGACGCTTCCTTTGGCTTTGACTCCATAATTCAGTTCCATCATTTGTAGGGCATGTCGCCCATTTCTATTAGAGACATTTTATATTTCAGTTATTCAGACTTTGGTTTGTAATTTATTCAGGATGGAGATTTGTTTTATTTACTTCCATATTGGGATTGTTGTGAGGAGTATTTCCTCCAGACTCATTATTATTTGTTGGTTACTCTATTGAGACTTTATCGTGAATGGTTGTGCTACATTTCTATAATTTATTTATTGCATGTTAATCAGATTTAATTTAAAATTTGGCAACTCACTTTTTAAATACTAGGTGGTTAGTAATCATTAAAATATTTTCGACAGTGATGCTATTAACTGAACCAACTTGGCATTTTGTATTGATTTAATAAAGGAGTATCTACCCGGTATTTAATTAGTCGGGGTGTCACAGGTGGTATCAGAGCATCAGGTTCTAGTGTCCTTTAGGATCTGTACGGCTTATTATGCTTCCAGCGTAATTCTCTTTGATGTAGAGCCCTATGCTTAGGATTGTTGATATCTTTGGTGAGATTTCATTCTCCTTCTTAGATATATATGATAGTGAATCTTATTTGCAATCAGGTGTGTTCGTGTGCCAAACGATGTAGTACGTCAGGTGAAGACAGTTGGACGAACAGCAGGAGGCAAGGATCAGTTGAGATTAATAAATAAATTAAGGGAAGACCGTAGTCGAGGTCACCCATATCAGGGTACGGAAGTCCTGGACGGTCCAGACGGCCAAGGCACGACTTGTGACTTCCAAGCACAATAATAGTTGAAGGTAGAGTCAATTGAGACGCACCCAACAAGGTTGGATCGAGAGAGGAAGAGTTGGGTGGGACATTGAGAAAACCAGCGGTGGAAATACTTGAAAGGCGGAGATGGCGTGTGCTAGCCAAACAAACATAATACACCCAAAGGCTTGGACTTGTGTCGGAGTATGGCCAATCGAGAGTGAAAATTTGAGGAAAATTTTCTTGTCTCGTGAGAGCGGAGTTTCAATGGGGAGAAACAATCACCACACTTATAAGTGGAATGTGACGTCGAGAGAAGGCGTACACGAATGGTTTGACCATAAGCTCCTTGATCAGATGTTTAGGATGAAAACCGAATGTCGTTCTGAACTCACACGAGAGGTCCGAACAGAGGTCACTTTGTGAGAAGAAATAAAATTATTTAGTGAACCCTACACCGGGTGAAGTAGGTGAAACGGAGAAGGGGATATTAAAGGGAGAATTTACATAGAAGAATTGCTAGTCCTTCTGGCAGAATTCTGCTTGGACGGTTAAAGCAAATGGTATTGTCGCATAGTGTTAATTTGGAGGTAAACGTCCCCGGGTGGGGAAATACAAGAATCGAAGGCTTTATATAAAGTAAGACTGTGGAAAACAGTGTTGGTGAAGCACCACAATGGGAAGACCCAACGGAGAACCAGTTAAAATGATTCGAATAGCTGAATTACTACCGGGCAAAGGTGATTTCAGTGAGAGATGTAGAAATTAGTAGCGTGTTCCTTAGGGCCGTCAAAACTAAGGGAACAACGGAGGTTGTCGTCTGAGTCGAGACTACCAACGTCCGAGAGATGGACCACCTTAACATGATTTGTGAGACAAAAGATAAGTGGAGTATGTGTAGAGGTATTTATGTGGGGAGTGAAACCCGTGCGTTATAAAAATTTTCCCGATACAAGAGTAGGGATCAAGGTATTATGCCTAGCGAGGGCAACAGTTATTGAAATATCCGGTTTGGGACAGACATGTGTGGTAAGTCCAGGAACCATTTGAGCAGCCGGGACGATTATTAGGATAGAAGTATGAGTTATATCCTCAGATGAGGATGCATGTTATTTGTGGCATGAATGAGTTACTACATTTGTTACAATTGTATATTCACTTGAGAGTCGATTTTAGTGAGTATATCAGTAATTTTATTATATATAAGAACATTTTTCCCTGATAGTGTGGGGGTTACTTTTATTGTCATCCGCGGAGGATGAATGGGTATATTAATAGCGGTTTATGCTTTATCTAAGTTACTCGTTTTAGTGTTGTGTTATACGAGTATGATATGATCTTAATTATTGTTTTATATATATGATTATACCGATAGTGTGCTGGTATTGCAAGTTTATTGGGATTACTACATCGGGGTAGCATGTTTTGTTCTGGCGAGGCCCCATCTGTTAGAGGGTCGGGCTCGCAATTGTACTTTCGTGCATATATGTATATATATATATATATATATATATATATATATATATATATATATGTTGTGATTTCAAAGTATAATGGTCTCGGATATTTAATCCCAGTATGCGTAGGGATTTCATTATTATGAGTCGTATGTAATTGATATACTAGTCAACAAGGAGTTAGTTTGTTTTTGTAATTAACGATAGAGAGGTCGTAACAAAAAGAGTGCATTGCTTTATCACCCGTTAGAGATTTGGAAGTTAATACTCATAGTTGTGTCTGGGGACGGGAATTTGAGGGTCTCAAAATGCCTCGCATGTTGTATATGAAATGTGATTTCCATCACTGTAAAGAGAAAAGTGTCTTTCAGAAGGAGTTCTTTATTTATGTATAATTGCAAACTGAGATGAAACCTTGTTGTTAAAAGACGAGATTGTAGGGGTACATATTATGGACAGGGCTTAACGGATTCCGATGACCGACAATGTTAGGTAGTAGTGTATCGGGGGGGTTCCTTATTTGGATTTCATTTTGCGAGACACCCCACGCATGAAACTTAGCATAAGGTTGGTAGTAAGGAGATGTCTGGCCCTTCGTTCATGATTTGGATACCTCTATCGTTATGGGAGTACGTAGTTATAACGGGAAGTTACAAGGAGTAAATTATGATGTCAGGCCATTAGAGCCAGTTGTTAGTAAATTACGATATAAGTACTAATAATGTTGGTTTTGTCACGGCGTGTTGAAGGACGCATTGAGGATAAGGAGGATTTATGATTTCTAATTCAGAAGCGATTGAGAACGCCCAAGTGGTATAGCACCGTTGTATTTACAGTGACAATAAAGAGTTTGGGATTTGTATGAAGCGTATATAATGTTTAAAAATCGTATGGTTGGGTTATAAGGGGTGTAGACATCTTGATTTGCTAAAGTGCAAATCAAAGGAAAAGGGAACATAGACGGGTGAGATTATTACTTATGAGATTAAACGTCATAAGAAAAGGTGTAAGTGAATATCATGTGTAGTCAGTGTAGCACGTTCAAATTTGGAGAAAAGGCAGTAGAAAGCCATTTAATAAAGGGATATCTCTTGAGAAGGCGAATAAATTATTATGAGAAATTTGGAGTAGAGTTCCGATCAATCGAATGTTGAGGGTGACTCAAGAGTAAATAGAATGAGGATGTCAATCAGGTATAAAGTCCAAATATGCACAAAGTGGTGAAAAGTGTAAAGGTCCAAACTTTTGGTATTCGTCGGGAGAATAAGATCATTAAGTATCATTTAACGGGGAAAATTTTATGTGAATATCGATATTGAAAGAGGTATAGTAAGTAGTAGAACAGTTGAGGTTAGATGATCAACCAAATAATTTTGTATCGAGACGACGATTCCAAGAATGGGAGGGTCAAGTTGGAGAATTTTCTTGAGAGGTAGCCAACTTATTGATAAGTAATTAGTTCCTTCGATTATGTGGGACACGTTGTCCAGAAGGAGAGAAATTGTTATATACTTGAAGTGATTTACACTATTAGATAGTGAACACGTCGGTACATGGTTCGATACAGTACTATTCAGAACTAAGAGGAGATCCCCGAAATCCACCTTTAACGTGGGGTAACAAGAAGTAGTGGAAATACGTTTCACTTGGACTAGGCTGTATCACCTATGGCCCGAGGTGTAGGCGCAAGGTGATTGACGACTGGTGGACTGTATAAAAGAAATTTTGAATTCATTTCGATATTTTTATTCCCAAATCGAGAAACTAGTAAGCAAGGTAAATGGTGGTAATGGGAAGAAAATATTATCTAATAGCAGAGCTGGGTGAAACCACCCGTATCTATTTTATTGTGGACAAGGTGCCGAAAATTGTTTTGGGAAACACCACTCGAATGTATTTTTACCTTGTGTAAAAGTCACAACGTCGGGATATTTCAAGGAATGGACAAGCGTAGTCTGATGTGTTATTGATTCATCCCAGGATGGGAGTTTGGAGTTTTGATAAACGCGAGAGTTAGTAGTGAGGTGCGGACTCACAATACTAATAAAAAAATAATGCAGCTAATGATGTATAGGCTATTTTTATTAGAATGTTGTTTAATAAGAGCACAACGTGAGGTGCATTTATCGAAGATTATTCTGATAAGGTATCAAGTATGTTAAACAAACTTATTGTGAAGCGAGGGTTTTAGCGATTTAGGCTTTTCTTTATAATTGTTTTGAATACTGGAGGATACCAAATTTTTCCAGGTATGCCTTATTTTTCCGAATTTCGGGACGAAATTCTGTTATTAGGGGGGAAGTATGTAATACCCCGTACTTTTATGGATATTTATTTAGGGGATTAATTAAATTAAATATGAATTAATTGAGAATTAATCCGGATAAAATACTAACGAGATGTGAGTTGGTATTTGATTATAATGTGTATACATATGATATTATATGAATATTGAAAATATTAAAATTTGTCCTGAGATAGAAATACGGCAATTTGGAAATTTTGGTGGGACGCGTGTGACAGTCGCGTCAGGAATATAATTATTTTAATTAAAAAGTGAATTTGATTTTTATCAACCGTATGGTCATTTTGAGTGCGCCAACGTGTCCGGAAGGGTCGAAATAGTCAGAAAACACTAGCCGGGGGTTTAGTTTGGGTCCCGGGGCATTATTGGGCCATACCGGTAACTAAAAACGGTATTTTGGTAATTTTGGAATTTTGGGATTTATGACCAACGAATTTTGGGAGTTTAAAATAAGGAAATTAATGACCCACTAACCCATTACCAGCACTTAGGTGATTAGAGGGCAACGGGAGTTTTAGGAGAAGTTAGGAGAGGTTCCCAAAAGAGAAAACCCTAACCTTCATCTTCAACCTTCAACCTTGGGAGAAAAGGGGAGAGCAACCTTCATCAATTCAACACCAAATTCGGAGAATAATCCAAGGCAAGTGGTTTAATTACATTAATTTCAAGCGAATGCTTCTTCCATGCTTAGAAATTGATATAATTGCATTGTATTGGGAGACTTGTAAAAACCCATGTAATTGGAGTTATAAATTCATGTTTTGATAAAGAGATTGCATGTAGAATTGTGTTTGGGCGATTATACTGTTAGAAATACATCTTTTATGTTACAAAAACGGATTTAATTATGGATATAGATGACTTTAATTTTCTAGGGCTCATACTCATAAGGTTTGGGGGAAAATTGGGAGATTTGATAATTGGGTGTTGTTTAGGGGGTTTCGACCCCATATATATGTTAAAATACGACCTAAGTATGTTTAGGAATGATTAGAAACCTTGAACTACTGTTGGAATGATGTTTAGATGAGATTAGAGGTGAAGAAAATTGGGAAAAACGAGATAGGAGAATTATGGGATCGAAACTGTCACCTCGTTAGAAGGCCTGCCCAGGTCGTTCGAACGAGCTCGTTCGAACGAGCTTCTAACGAGTTGACAGTTTGACTTCTAATGAGTTGGATGTTCATTCGATGCCTTTCATTCGAAAGAGATCTCGTTAGATGCCCACTTTGTTCGAATGAACTCTCGTTCGAACGACCTCTCGTTCGAACGACCTCGTTCGAACGAGACTTCTAACGAGTTGACAGATTGGCGTTTTTGGCCTGGTTTGATTTCTAGTGTCCCGTAACCTTGTTTAATTGTAGAGATAATATTACCTTGATGATTAATTGATATAGTTGGGATATTCGGGATATATTGAGGAGTAAAATATAGAAGAATGATTTGAACCAAATGGTATTTGTGGATTAGGACGTGTGCGACTAATCACGATGCGAGGATAATTAATGACTTAAATGCATATAAACCGGGGGGCATATAATTTGTGTGACATTAGCAGTTGGTATAAGAATGAGAAGTATACCACTAATAAAATATGGTAATTACTAAGATGTGTGCATGCTTAGTATGTATGATTTTATGTGTATGACATACCTACCATACTTGCTATCACGGGGGGTTTGCGTTCGTTTAGGACCATCTAATATTTGTGTGTCTACGGGGGGATATACATTAGTACCTCGAGTACATAGTTCAGAGAAGGACTTATTGGGAAGTTAATAAGACTGCTGATCATGGGAGCGTAGGTATGTGCGTGACCCATGTGATGGGACTGTGTTCGCCTCCATTGTTTGTGATTGTTGTTATCTGAGAACGATTCCTGAGAGATTCGGAATGCGTAATCCTTATGTACGTGATGTACCGGGATGGATAGCGGAGTATGTGTGCACCACAGCTTAGTCTCGGGTGCTTGTATTATATATTCATGACGTGAATAATATACGCTTAAATAATGAGAACTTTTATGTTGGTATTGTGAGTATAATTATGGTAACGCTTTGAGAAAATAAAAAGGGATAACCTGTAGTGAATTGTATTGCTAATAATTGAGAATCCGAGTTTAAGTAAAACCTCTATTTAATTGATAACGTTAGAATGTATAATGGGAATCGAGTAGAAAGGGGTAGAACTTATGACGGTTTAGTTAGATATGAATGTCACTTAGATGGGTAAGGTACGTTAGGAGTGCACAATTAGTCGAGAGGTGATGATTTCATGTGAGTGTACGTCCTAACATGTATTTTGCATTTATTGTTTTAATGTTATTAAAGCACTTGCTGTTTTCAAAATACTCTCCACTTTCGGGCTCTGACCCGTTTGCTTTCAAATCTATTTTTGTAAAAACCTTTTAGGTGCCCAGCCACAAGGACACCATGCATAGGATTTCCATTCAGGTGACGAGTTGTAGCTGTTGTGGAAGTTACAGGGCCTTGCTAGTAGACGCTTCCTTTGGCTTTGACTCCATAATTCAGTTCCATCATTTGTAGGGCATGTCGCCCATTTCTATTAGAGACATTTTATATTTCAGTTATTCAGACTTTGGTTTGTAATTTATTCAGGATGCAGATTTATTTAATTTACTTCCATTTTGGGATTGTTGTGAGGAGTATTTCCTCCAGACTCATTATTATTTGTTGGTTACTCTATTGAGACTTTATCGTGAATGGTTGTGCTACATTTCTATAATTTATTTATTGCATGTTAATCAGATTTAATTTAAAATTTGGCAACTCACTTTTTAAATACTAGGTGGTTAGTAATCATTAAAATGTTTTCGACAGTGATGCTATTAACTGAACCAACATGGCATTTTGTATTGATTTAATAAAGGAGTAGCTACCCGGTATTTAATTAGTCGGGGTGTCACATGCAACATGTGGATATATGTGATCCTAGGTGAACGTAGTGTTAAGTGTACATGGAGAATTTTGTACAAGTGTGTGTGCAGAAGCATAAGTATGGGATACACATGAAAAGGGGGAACATGCAGATATAGGGGAAATGTAAACAAATATAACATCCATGTAAATAGATTCAAGCCCTAAAAAATATACGTGTCCCCAGCACAGTCGCCACTGTGGCCATCCCCGATCCTCGCCACGGGCGGGCGCGTGAAGGGAGTATCCTCGAGTCCCGCGCATCCCTCTCGGGAGTGCTTCGGCCGGCGTCGTTTGAGACTAGGTGTAAAAATGTAGAGAGATTTAGAGTCGCCAGTCTATTTTACTTAAAACAGACAAAAGAAAAAGGGGAAGCCATCCCGAAGGATGGCATCTATAGACATACTGGTGCATACGAAACTAAAATGATTTGAGAAGGGTTCGGAGGCTATGTTACGAAATGGGAAGGCACCCATTTGTCCCTTTCGGTCTCTCATGGATGTTTGCTATTTTCCCTTTTTTATTTTTCCCGTGATATGTGTGCATGTGTATATATATAGTGGATATAGGAATCCTCGGCTTGTATCATGGAAGAGATAAAGCGAGTCATCTGTAGTAAGGTATAAAAATAATATTAGAAAATAAGATTTACGTGAAATGGAACGATAACGCATATGGAGTAATACGTTACTAAGAACAAGTATATAGAATATAAGAAAATTGGATTTAGAGAAGATAGAAAATGAGAGAGAAAGTGAGAATAGGACTCGAGTCTCTGGTTTTACCCCGAGATGCCTACGTAGCCTATAAAGGCATCAAAGTCCACGTAGTTCGCATACAAAACGAGGGGTGGGGTTTATCTCATAAATCCAAATGGGGGATCTCTTATTTATGAGAGAGAGAGAGTGTGTGTGTGTGTGTAGAAAAAATGTGTTAGTTGTGACAAAACTGTGAGAAAAATATGAGAATCCCTACTTGGAATTTACGAGCAAACCCTATTTTTCTTGTTTTTTGGGTTTTATGTATATGAAAATAAGATATGTGCAATAATACTAAATAAAAACTATATTAGGATGTGTGATATGAGATAATAAAAGTGCTAAGTAATAAAATAAGTTATTGTGAATTTAAGAGAATTTGAAGAGAAAGTTGAGAAAGTTGGACCTTCTTGAAGACCTTGAGCTTGATCTTGAATGTTGGAGAGCAGCCCTTGCACTTGGATGATGGTGGAGAGTGGCTAATTCACCAAGTTTGATGAAAAGGATAATGAAAAGTGGAAGTTAGAAAGGGATTTGGATGTTGAAATCGCGCTGTCTTCGAGAGAGGTTTTGGGGATTCGCTGAGAGTGATTTTTATCAGATCTGGGCTCTCTTTGAAAATGAGGTGAAGGCCTCCTTTTATAGGCCCAGGTCACTACCGATCGTCATAGACCTGGTCCTGCCTATCGGCACCTGCCGATAGGCAGGGTCTGGAACCTGCCATTTGGCAGTGTGTTTCAGGCCTTTTCAGAAAATTGGTTGCCGAGGGCAAATCGTTGGTCAGAATTGTGCACGGGGTAGAGCGTTGGAAAGATAATTCAGAGACCTTTCAAAGTCCTTTGGATCGCTCCCGGGTTTGGGAGTTGACTTTGGGTCAAATATGGGTCGGAAGGGTTTGTCGGTCCATTGGATGGGAATCGTTCGGAAGCAAACGGATCGTTCATCCGCACGGTAAGTCCGAATAGCGCATGGGGAGGACCGTTGGAAAGTTTAGGATATGTACTTCGACATTCCAAAGAGTTTGACCCGGTTTGGAGAGTTGACTTTGGTCAACCGGGACTTGAAAGTATTCGGTGACCTCTTGGAGTCAAACGGATCGTTCGTCCGCATGGTAAGTCGAAATCGTACACGGAGCGGACCATTGGAAAGGGGTTAGAGTGCCCTTCAAAGATTCATTCAGCCTCGGTCGAGCTGAAGAGTTGACTTAGGTCAAACAGAGCCCGGTGGCCTCTGGATCAAGATTCAGACGCAAACGGATCGTTCGTCCACATGGTAAGTCAGAATCGCGCACGGGATGGACCGTTGGAAAGGGATTTCAGTGCCCTTCGAGGATTCATTCAGCTTTGGTCGAGCGGAAGAGTTTGACTTTTTGGTCAAACGGAGCCTGGGAGTGCCTGATGGCTGCTAAATCGGTATTCGGGGTATGACCTGGGTTTGTAGTGATGAAGGGAGGTACTAGGGACCTAAGGAGAGTTAGGGGGGGGGGGTAACAGAATGGGGTGTCTACAAGGGATTTTTCAATTTTTTTATGGTCGTGCGGGTTTTTGTGTTGATTAAACAGGTTTGTTTTCATGTATAAGCAAAGGAGACTCTGCGGAATTTTTTTATAAATTGTAAAGAATTGCTGATATGCGAGATTCTTATTTTCAATTTTTTTATGGCCATGCGGGATTTTGTATTGATTAAACAGGCTGGTTTTCATGTATAATCAAAGGAGACTGCCAAATTTTTTTAAAAATTGTAAAAACTTGTTGATACGATTAACTAATATATTTGGATATTTTATTTTACTATAATATTATTTTGATAAAATGATTATTTATTGATTGCAGGTTGTGCACAAGAAGTTGAAGAAACATGTTTATCAGTGTGTCTACTAAATGTGACACTAAGAGAAGTTTTTGAAGCGTGACAACTATATTTATCATCTTAATTTAGAGATGATATTTTTTTTGACAATTGTATGTCTTATTAATTAGTATGATTTTGTACACATTTAAATATTTGAACTTCAATGTAGTTTAATGGAAGAAATTGTTATTGGATACGTGCTTCAATGAATGCGGTTGATATATTGCGTTTATGATCGGATGATTTGATTTATAATGCAAATTAGACGTCATTTATTATTGCAACATAAAGCATATAATAATATAATTTTTTATGATAATTTTTTATTTATCAATTGGGACAGTTATAAACCGTCCCTAATACTTATTTGTATTAATTGAAAATACCTTTTGGGACGGTTTTTACCGTCTCTAATACGCATTTTTGCATCAATTGAACTTACATTTTGGGACGATTTTTATCGTCCTAATTGGGTTGCCAGAATCTGAGTAGTATTAGGGACATTTTATCCGTCCCTAATACTATTGACTGGAGCGGGAATTTTTTCGCGAGAACACCATTTAGGACGGAAAAATCCGTCCCTAATGCCAAATGTAGAGCGTCCATGAATTAACATTTAGGACAGTAAAACCCTAAAATATTTGCGACGGCTAGTATAAGTGACGAATTTTTGCCATTGCAAAATCCGTCCCTAATACTCTTTGGGACCGATTTTTGTACTTTTAGGGATGAATTTTTACCGTCCCTAATACTCATTTTTCTTATAGTGCATATTGAAATCGCCGATATTGTTTACCAAACAAAGTCCTTCGATACTCAGAAAGTTTAGGTTGATAAGGCCCAAAATTTATGCATGCTCTTCTAATCGCATCTCGTCGAGTAGGAAATTCAACATCCCATATCGAAGTACGTAATCTAGGATCTCATTCAATAGTAAAAGAAGAAAATGGTACTGGTTCCACCACTTGAGGTATGGAAGGAGGGTGTAAATCGGGAGTTGCAGTATCCTTACATTGACGCGGGAGGTATATTTTTCGTCGATGTCTCACCGCTCTCTCTTTTTAAAGGACGAAAATATAGTTTTTACTTTCTTTGTTGATGGTTGATTATCTGCCATAATAATTTATAACCTAACAAAAGAACAAGTAAATATGATTTATTATACAATCATAAAAAAATATTAATACAATTTTTAAATAATTCAATCGTTGAATGCTTACAATTACCAAAAATACCTGAAGATAGAAATAATCTCAACTGAGCAATTAATTAATTTCTTATTTAACAACTAATTAAAATAAGAAATTTTAATTAATTTAATAATTAATACATTGATAATAATTAAACTAAACAAATAAAATCTGAATAACAAATGTAAAAAGTTCAAACCCCAAAATTCTAACATTTTAGGAAAAAAAAGTTCACTTATTTAATCTTGACAGGAAAAAAGTCCCCAAAATTCTAATATTTATTAATTAAAAGAATAAATCTGATATTTCAACAACTTATTTAATCTTACAAAAAACAAAAATTGAAATAATAAATTTTAATTAATTTAATCATCAATAGATTGTTAAATAGTTAAGGTGCAACAAATAAATTATGAGTTTTATTATTTATACCCTAAGCCCCGGATTTAGAAAGAAAAAAAAACAATAGGAAAAATAGGAAAAAACAGTTGCAAAGAAAAACGAAAAAAAAGGGAAAAATGTTTATTACCTGAGAGAGAGAGCAGGAGATAAATAGTTTGTTGGCCGGACGACGTCTGCTGATATGTGAGTGGCACTGGCTTTGGTTTCCATGCGGCGGCTGAATATTTTGTTCTTTCTTTATTTGGGTTTGGGAATTAATTAAGGAAAATGATATTGGAACTGAATTTTTTACCGAAAGTGGAATTACCGAATGAGGTGGAGGGTTTCTATCGGTTCTTTTGTGGGGTCCACACCAGTGGGATCAAAGAACAAACCAATAATACGTCGCCACGTGTATTTTCGGTAAAAAATTATGTCAAAAATTCAGTTACAATAGAAGGACTCATTAATTAATTGGTTTGTTTTTGTTGTTTTGTTGAGAGAGAAGGAATAACATTTGACTTGGGAACAAAACAAAACTGCACACACACGTTTCTTTAGTCTAGCCTATAAACCGGACACGTTAGTCTTTTCTTTTCTTTTGTTCCTTATTCTGTGGACAAAATATGGGTTGGTTTACTTAATTTGGGTTGGGCTTAATTCTATGAATCATCTGAACTTATATTTGCAAGCAAAGTTTTTTTTTTTTTTTTGGGGGGGGGGGGGGGGGGGGGGGGGACGCTCAGATCCGTCATTGTACAACTTGTAGGCAAACTTTTGTTCCAAACACACCAAATTGTAGGTAAATAATCCATTTGTCAACTTATTTGCCATTTGTCATGGCAAATAAAAGTAACCAAACGGACCCTAAACACATCCTGAGTGGGTTATTACAAATGTTTACATTTGGATTGCTTCTTATTTCAATAGTTAAAAAGTATCAAATCCTGGCAGCTGCGTCTTCAGGCCACGGACCGCAAGAATTAAACATCTATTTCGTAAGTCTTGTTCGGGATGAAAGAATTAGTTCGAGGTGCACATAAGCTTACTCGAAATTACCCTTCATAACAAAAAAAATGTACATTTTTCTGTTTAAATAAATAGAATTAGTGTAAATTTAAATTACATTGTATTAATGGACTTACATTGATAGGTAATAAATTGTCACCCGTTCAAAGTTATTGGATGGTAAAATATTATTCGTTCAGACTTTTGATTAAAAAAAAGAATAGATCTACGCAGACTCTCATTAGAGACTAAATGGGTGCAATTCACTAGCCTGTCACATCCGTATTGGCTCGTGTCCGGAGCCAACAAATACAAATTACTGCGGGTGTGACATATTAGTCGGTCACACCCATTGAGTCCCAAATGAGAACCGGTCTAAAATTATTGTAAAAAAAATCTGAAAAGATGATCTCTAACGTGATGGGTGATGGATGGTAAAATGTTCCCGCCTGAGGTGAACCCCACTTCTCAGAACAATTTTGGGCATTAAACTGTTACCTATCCAATGTTGGAAAATTGGACTTGAATTGGGTTTTAGAAAGCTGTCGAGAATTTTCTGGACAGAATTTTGAGCAACTTTGAGCTCAAATTTAGGTGGGACCCACACTACGAAAATCGTGGGACCATATACGAACGCGTTCACCTCCGCAAGGAGATTAACGTAGTATATTCATACGTCCAATTTTAATAAGTTATGAATGATAAATATGTCCCCAAAGTGACTCACAAAGCAATGAAAGTTAATGAATTGGGTGTGTTTTAACTCTTGTCCCACATTGGAAGAGTAGTGGAAATTTGATGAGTTAATAACACCCCAAGTATGGACTAAGGCTTGGATGCCTTGGGGTATCCCAACTCTTTGAAGGGGAGATGACCTAAGCTATGCACGGGTTGACTTTCGGTCAAAAGTCCACACGCGCGCGTCGGTCCGGTCGGCGGGCTTGGCTCGGCTCGGCGGCTTATAGAAATCTCCTACATTTTTGGGCCGAATTTATTTAACTTTCTGGGCTTTAATTATTAATTAATTACGAAATTAATTAATTAATTAATAAACTGTTGGCAGTTATTGTCAACAGTTAATTTCGTTTAACTGATTAACTGTTTTTGATAGTTAATTTCGGTTGACTGTTCCAACAGTCAACACAAACGCTATAAATTAAACATTTCCCCTACAGAATTGACAACTGAAAAAATTGCCCTCCAATAATTCCGAATTTATGCTGCATCTTTTTTCAGAAAAATACAAACTTTTCTACTGCTACTGCATACATTCCTGCATATCATTCTTTGGTCTGGTTGAGTATAAACACAGAATTGTGTTCGAAGAAATTAATCATTGTTGTGCTGCTTGGTTAATTTGGAAATCCGTTCTATCTTGGGAGACAATTATTCATTATCTTTGGCACCTTGTGGAGGGAATAAATTTGTCTTAAGGAGACTGTTCTAAACAGGGCTCGAAATATTTTTCTATTCTAATATTATTTCTGTAAATACAAGTAAGTATTTCATTTCTATAATTTCGTTTTATTCTTGTAATTATATTATAATTAATAATTCTGTACTTTTGTATTTATTAAACAGTAGACATAACATCCAATCCATATACATAGATATGCAGGGATAAATGTATGCACTTCTAACTTTTTCCGTTGTCCTAATGTGAATAACCTAAGGAGTATTTATGTTTTAGAAAAATTGGGCGATCACATAGTTATGGTCTATATTTGTCTACGGTTTATAAATTTTAGGTAATTGAATAATTATAATTGGTGTGATTTGCATGCATACGAATTTGTTTGATACGCATGATAAATGCACTTTTTGTTGTGCCAAATTCATTACTAATTTAAACGCTCAAAAAAGTACAAATAGTCAGTAAATTAACCACCGTGTATATATTTTATTACTCAGATGAGGATGCATGATTGTCATTGTGATTATTTAACCAAACTTGTCAACCCTTATAATAGTTTATAATGAATGGGTTACGTATAGTATATGACTATGTTCAGACTAATACAAGGGATTAGGCCTAAGTTGGTATTGCATTCCTTGCTTAATTACAACAGGAATTAAATGGAACCACCCAATTGGCACCATATATAAAGCTGTGTATTGTTGTAAAGGTGGTTGAAACCGACTGGTTTAGTGAAATATGCAATTGGAATCAGCTGTACCAACTATTTTAATTTGCTAGAGTGGGTCACCCTACTAACATCTTGATGAACTAGTTGCCGACTTGGTTCAGTGGATCAGGATTTTTCCAACCCATAAACCTCTCAATATTCTATTAGTATTGAGTATAAGCAACAGTAGTAAATTACTAGTAAGACTTCACAAATTAGTACACGCTCTGTAAATTATATTAAGGTACAGTAAAAAGCAAGAGTTTGGTAAAAGATAAATAACCTCTGTCGACAATGAAATCCCATATTTGGATGGACCGTCTATGGGATATAGTAAACTGGGTCTTTTGCTTTCAATACTGACGTGTAAAAGATATTTAAAAATTATATTTTAACTTAATCATGAATAGTAAGGTATTTTATTATTTTATGATTGAAAGTATTGTATTTAATGAACGAGATAATACTGATATTTATAAATTTTAATTTTAATATTTAATATTTAATTAGTAATAATTGGCTTATTCAAATAAGGTACATTTGTGCAAATGTATCAAAACTTGAGGAATCTCTACTTAAAAAAATTATAGTTGTGGTTTTACATCAGTTTGGATTCACTCCAACTTATTTAGCCAATTTATTAGCTCCAAAGTGTGCAGCAGATAGGTGAGCCTATTAAATAAATCGATTTGAGAGAGTGAGCATGCCACGTTGGACAGCAAGGAGCACGTTTTTTTTTTTTTGTCAATTCCAATGGTATCTCAAAATATTGATAACAGAACCATGGTATGCCATCTCTCTTTAAATATGCTATTATAATTTATTTATGACAAAAGTACTACATTTTTTTTTGGTTTAGACATAAACCACAATTTATTATGAGTAATATTCCTTTCTTATGATAATAATAAGATTCACGATTTCAAATTCATAAATTATAAATAAATATTAGTTTTATATGACTAACTAGCAATAAAAGAAATTATTTATCTACACTGATATTTAGTTCGTGGTTTAGTATGAACGCTAACTGGCAATTTTAAACATTACCAAAGAAGTAATAATAAGTTAGAAAGACCTTAGAAGTCACTTACTTACCCATTTTAGAAGTATTGCTTTCGATATAGCGTGAAACTGAAATGTCTTTTTCCCCCTACCAAAAATAAAATGTCTTATTCCTCACCTAAAAGATGACCTGCTCTACAGCTGTATGGCTAAGCGGATTGCACTATTCGGTTCCTCTTTATCTTTCCATCTTCCTCCATATTGACTCTCTTTTTCATTTTCAATTTTTTTTTATCTCTTTAGTTTGCCTTTTCGTTCTTCTTCACTAGTTAATGGCTATATTCTAAGTTGGATATTGAAATTTTTATTTGAAAGTAGTTAATTTAATAGAAATTTACACCATATTATATTTATATAATGAAAATGACGTCTAATAAATTTTTCGAATCGATCCAAAAAATTAATAGAAATCTCAAATCAATCTAAAAATTATAACTCCTACAAGTGGTATTCGGTAGAGTCACGTGAAGGCAAATGTGAATGATGTTATAAATGGCTCATACATTGCAAATGAATGTGGTACATAAGGTGTACTTTTTTTTTATAAATACATGTTGTCCAAAAATCGTTTTGACATTAGTAAAAAATTATAGAAACTATTAGGGTAAATTACATTAAACCCTATAAACCAGTGATTTTTTACACCCAACCCATTTTCATAAAAGCAAATAATACGCATAAAAATATCAAAAAATTATTAAAAATGGGTTGAGTGTAAAAAACTAATAGTTCAGAGGGATTTGGTGTAATTTGTCCTAATTTTTATGATATTAGTTAAAATAAAATTAGAATAATAAATGAGCCCCAAAAAATATCCAAAATCATCCCCCAAATGAATTGGGATAGCATTAAATATTGTACTTTTTACTGTAATAATAACACGGTACAATGTTTTAATGCTATGCCAACTCATTTGAACGATAATTTGGAAGATATAGTTTGTACTCATAAAATTATAATTTTATGCATGTCACCGTATATATACGTTGGACTTTTTAATTTTAGAATATCCAAGAAGAAACAATAGATTTTTAAAAAGAATGAATGCAAAGGTAAAATGAAGTATTTGGATATCAAGTAATACACTTTCTAGTTTGCGTTTCATACCCTTTTTGACATAACAATATTAAAATTTAGTTTACTTTTGTATATAAGTCTTATTTGAAAGAATTTTCTTCATATAGATAACTAAGTCATATTAACCCAACTAAAAAATGTATGACTAAAATACCCCAAACATTTTAAAAACAACAAACCTCTAACTAAAATGTAAGGCTGAGTAACAATCCTCATTTTCTCACGTCAAGGCTGGTCAGACATAATACGTCGAAGATGGGGCTTGTCAGTCAATTAATACCATTCAACGTAACATAAATATGGTAATTTAAAAGCAAATACTTTAAAACTTTATGAATATAGCTCTCACAATAATTAAAACCAAACCAACACTAACTGGAGAATAATCCAACTACAAGTAATATCATAAACTCCAACAAAATGTAAATAACTAAATAAATCTTGGGCTTATGCTCTTACAATGCTTCCAAATAAAATAACTAAACTCTGACAGAAAAGCACCTAAGCTAGAGTCCACAATTCGGGAGGCTGCTAAGCACTGAGAGGTTGCAAGGCTGGTACAACAACAATCATGCTATCCCTGTCTAGAAATAACCTGGGGGAGGGGGGAACATATATAATTTGGGTCAGATCCCGAGGTGTGCAATAATTAACTTAATTAATTTATGATGCAATAATAGAGTTGATGCAAAATAAGTATTCCCCCTTTTCGACACTCACATGCGTATAACATCTCACCTCTGTGACACCCCGCCTAATTAATCCCGGGTGATCAGTCCTAAATCAAGTTAGAACAGGTTTCTCATTTGGTCCATTCTTAGCATCACTGTCGTCTTATTTAATTACTAATCACCTAAGTGAGAAAAATTAGACTGGTGCCAATTTTGATCTTTCATTATTTAAACAAACACCCATGCGGAATATAAAACTATATAACAATCACAGATAACTGAATTAATCATCCACAAGTAAAAATAATTGACCGAATAAACCAACGGTCCAAATAATAAATCCCATAAAGACATGAATAAACTCCCAACAAGTCTAATACAAATAAATGGAAAGTGAGCAACATGCTCGAATACTAATCATGAACTTCTACATTTAAGAATGAAGAATGAGGCGTCTATCAAAATCCCGCAACATCCACATATGCTGCAGCAACGGATCCCTGGAGTATAGTCAAGGCTGGCGTCCCTGTGGTTGGACACCTAAAAGGTTTTTAAAAGTTTTTATAGCAAGGGTTAGTACCCAAAACATTTGAAAAAAATTTAACAAATGATTAACTTGCAGTAATAAATAAATATGCATGCTCTTCATATTTTTAGTTAATATCGCACTCCCTTGAGGACTTCCTTACCCTTCCTCTATTATACCTTACGAACGCTTTAATTAAATTACCTAGTTACTCATCTCATGACTAGATAATTAACAAAGTTCCTTTATACCCACCCTACTCAAACTGAGTATGTAGTGATTATGATTTTTAAGTTATTAGTAACATCAACTTAACTAAATCATTTCCCTTTTTAACTTCATATAACTTCTACACTTGTTATACATGTGAAATAACTCATATTTTTCATTAATAGCCCGTCTATAATTAATTATCCAATTATATACTTATAATCATATTTCAGCATTCACAATCATACTGTAATATATATATAACAACTTTCATCCTCCCGAGCAAAATACTCCCGGAACGTAAATTCTATAAAGTGCTATCCCACTAGGTACAATCACATAGCCTAGTTATCCCAAGTCAGAATTTTCACACCAACTTGATAAAATAAAATAATTGGAGGCGGTCATATTCCTTCCCTGAAAGTGAGATGTCCCTCACCCATATAACGGACGCTATGACCTCGGGAATATACTCACCCTACTCCTCAAGCTAGGGAATTCATCCACTACGCGCAACCTCCCCCTATAGCACTATAGTAACAAATATCTAATCACTGATATTAATTGTGCACACCATATATATATACTAACGCCTCCGTATATATAAATATAAAAGTCCCGGCTATACCGTTCGCTAAAATCCGTAACATAAGCCTATTAAAATTATTAAGAGTTTATGGTCCAACTCTAAATATTAATTAAATTGCACTTTAATTAATTTAGTTATTTTTGGTGTCGCCCCCACCATAAATTTGGACTTACTCCCGTAGCCCAAAATAAATTTACCCGAGTCACAATTCCCGACTCTAATTTATTAGCCTCAAACCCTAATTAATTTATCTACAATTAATTAGATTTAAACTCATGTATTTAATTTCTCAATAATTAATTACATAAGATTTTTATATAAATTTTCCCTCTTATATAACCAACTGGCGAAACTGCCAGATTCTGGCGACCGTCGATCGATCGACCCAGACCGTCGATCGATCGATCGAACAGGTCTTCGTCTTCTTCGCGAAGACATGACAGCCATGGACTAGATTTCTTAAACCCTAATCTCTTCTAACTTGAATTTTAAGCCTTTATAACACCAGTACATTTTAGAAACCTTATTAGGACTCCCCAGAAAGTCCACAACAATCATCAACTCGTCCATAAACTACTAATCCATAATTTTGGGGAAAAATCTGTCTTTATCTTTAAACCCATTTTCATTCCAACTTTCTTCATCAAACTCGTTCTAATTTATCCGAATATCCTTCTAACAGATACACATCAATATTCCATTATCAGATTTTTTTACATAAATCCTTATAAATTCCGGCAATCAGATTCATGTTTTCTTTTGTATTATCAAAACCCCATGTTTATGCCATGAAACCCCAAAACAAATTTTAATTCATTACATCACATAAATACGAATTGAAAGACAGATTTAATGCTATTGCAAGTTATTCACTTGCCTTAGGTTTCGTAGTGTCTGAATATGCGATGGATTCCAAGGTTGAAGATGACCTTGTTGGCTCTTTTGAGATCCCCAATTGGCTTTGGCTGCTGCTAGGGTTTCCTAACCCTTTAATTCCTTTCTCTCCTTAAGCTCAGCCAGCCCTTATTTCTTTTTATTAAGTTAATTAATCCATTCCCGTTTTTTGACTAATGGGCCAAGCCCAAGTGACCAAAATGCCCCCGAGTGGCCCGACTGTGTCTAAAAACGTCCCGCGACCCGTTTACTACCCCTGGGTACACTTTTCCGACTATCTCGGCCCATCCGGACTCAACTGTACACTCAGAATTTGCATCCGAATTAATTTATAAAAATACTTATCCCCCACCCAATATAGTCTATACCGACTTCTGGATGTGATAAGTACATACCTCGTCATTAATACTCGAAACAACGAAATTACATTATTACTATTCACTCAGTAAATAATTTTCCCTAAATATTAACCATTCAATCCCAGATTAATATTTATATATTATTCTATCATAATTAATTCATTAAATTACAACACACTAGTAATTTAGAATTTCCGAATTAATTAAATTTTAAATGTACCAAAAATACGGGGTGTTACATACTCCCCCCTTATAAAGGAATTTCGTCCCCGAAATTAGATCGTACCTGCGTTGAAAAGCTCTGGATATTTTTCCCGCATATCCTCCTCCCGCTCCCAGGTAGACTCGTCAACATTGTGATGACCCCACTGTACTCTAACCAATGGAACAACCTTGGATCGTAATTTTCGCTCACTATGATCCAGAATAGCTACCGGCCTCTCCTCATACGAGATGTCTGGCTGTAAGTCGATCTCCTCGAGTGGAACGTGCCAAAAGGCTCTCTCGATCCTTCGATATTTCTTCAGCGATGCCACATGGAATACATCGTGTATCCGCTGAAGATGTTCTGGTAACCCAAGCTTATACGCCACCGGTCCCACCCTCTCAATAATAGGGAAAGGTCCTACGTATCGCGGTGCTAACTTACCCTTCTTGACGAACCTCATCACCCCTTTCATTGGGGATACCCGGACTAAAACCTGGTCCCCAACTTCTAGCTCCACATGTCTTCGAGAAGCATCAGCATAACTCTTTTGCCTGTCCTGAGCTATCTGAATTCTTCCTCGAATCAACTCTATCTTGGAAGATGTCTCCTGAACAATCTCCGGCCCCAAGAGTTTGTTGTCCCCCACCTCTAACCAACAAACGGGTGAACGACAAGGTCTCCCGTACAGTGCCTCAAACGGTGCCATGCCAATCGTGAATTGGTAAGAGTTGTTATACGCAAATTCTACCAAAGGGAGATATTTCTCCCATCCTCCCCCGAAGTCCAAAATGCACATTCTGAGCATGTCTTCCAGCATCTGGTTAACTCTCTCAGTCTGTCCGTCCGTCTGTGGGTGATACGCTGTACTCAAGCGTAACTCCGTGCCCATTGCCTCCTGAAAGCTCTGCCAAAAGTGGGCGACAAAGATTTTGTCTTGGTCGGATACAATATTTATAGGCACTCCATGCAACTTAACAATCTCTGCTATGAATAGGTGTGCATAACGCATCGTCTCGAAGTCTGTGCGTACCGGCAAAAAGTGGGCCACCTTAGTCAACCGATCCACAATAACCCATATGGAGTCGTGACCCCTCTGCGATACAGGTAACCCTGTGATGAAGTCCATGGAGATGCTCTCCCACTTCCACACGAGAATTTCTAACGGCTGTAGCATCCCTGATGGTCTCTGGTGGTCAACTTTCACAAGATGACAAGTGGCACATTTCGAAACAAACTCCGCTATGTCCCGTTTCATTCGTTCCCACCAATACTGCCTCCTCATATCTTGGTACATTTTATCCCCACCGGGATGTACCGCAAATTTCGAACCATGGGATTCTGTCATAACAGCGTGCCTCAAATCCTCATCCTCTGGCACCATTAACCTCTCATTAAAGCGTAGGCCTCCTTCTGAGCTAATCGAGTAACCCTCTGCTCCCTCAGCTAACAACTGGCCCACCCTATCCCGGCAAATCTGATCCTCCGCCCGAGCCTTCACAACTCGCATAATGATCTCGGGTGTGATGGATAAAGCTGGCATGCAAGCCTTGGCTACGTCATCCTCATATTGAAGCTCTCTCCACTTCGCTTTCCATACCTCTGATATCTCCCCAGTCGGCCTTCGGCTCAATGCGTCTGCTACCACATTGGCCTTACCAGGATGATACTGAATATCAAACTGGTAGTCCTTCACGAATTCTAGCCACCGCCTCTGCCTCATGTTCAGATCCTTCAGTGTGAAGAGATACTGAAGTGACTTGTGATCCGTGAATAGAGTAAACTGCTCTCCTAGAAGATAATGCCTCCATATCCTCAAAGCAAAAATGACTGCTGCCAACTCTAGGTCGTGAGTGGGGTAATTCCTCTCGTGGGGCTTTAGCTTCCTGGAAGCATAAGCTATAGCCCTCTCCTCCTGCTAGAGCACACCCCCAAGACCCCGTAAGGATGCGTCTGTGTAAACCCGATACTC
Source organism: Sambucus nigra (assembly GCA_949130495.1). NCBI lineage: Eukaryota > Viridiplantae > Streptophyta > Magnoliopsida > Dipsacales > Adoxaceae > Sambucus > Sambucus nigra. The sequence continues at coordinate 174,121,543 of OX422211.1, forward strand.
TAGCCCTCCCTTTGGCAATGCAAGCACGGGTGCAGATGTCAACTTCTCCTTTAGCTCGTCGAACGCTAATTGACAACTATCATCCCACTTGAAAGGTACTCCTTTCCGAGTCAGATTCGTCAAAGGTCCTGCAATCTTAGAGAATCCTTTAATGAATCGACTGTAGTAACCGGCCAAACCCAGAAAACTGCGCACCTCGGTCGGTGTCGTGGGCTATCCCCACTCCCTCACCGCCGACACCTTATTCGGATCCACTACAATACCCTGATCTGACACGACGTGACTAAGGAACTGTACCTCCCGTAGCCAGAATCCACATTTCCCTAATTTGGCATAGAGATGATGATCCCTCAGTGTCTGTAAAACCATGCGCAAATGCTCTGCGTGCTCCTCCTCGGTGCGTGAGTAGATTAGGATGTCATCAATGAACACGATGACAAACTGATCTAACTACTCCCTGAAAACCCTGTTCATGAGGTCCATGAACACTGCTGGTGCATTGGTGAGCCTGAAGGGCATCACCCTGAACTCATATGATCCATACCGCGATAAGAAAGCGGTCTTAGGAACATCCCCCTCTCGGATACGCAGTTGATGATACCCTGACCTCAAGTCGACCTTGGAGAAGTAAGACGCCCCTCTCAATTGGTCAAATAAATCATCAATTCGAGGCAACGGATATTTATTCCGTATCGTCACCTTGTTCAGCTCCCTATAATCCACGCACAAGCGGAGTGAACCATCTCGCTTCTTCACAAACAACACCGGCGCACCCCACGGCGATGTACTCCGCCGAATAAAACCCTGACCCAGTAGTTGCTGAATCTGTTCCCTCAATTTCCGCATTTCTGAAGAGGCCATTCGGTAAGATGCCCGAGCAATCGGCCTCGTCCCCGGTGCCAAATCGATAACAAATTCGATTTCTCTGCTGGGCGGTAATCCTGGTATCTCCTGGAATACATCCTCAAAGTCCCTCACTACAGGAATAGAGTCTAAAGGAACTACCACCTCCTGTGAGGTTTCCTCCTCAATGTAGTATAAGTGAGTGCGCGACCCTCCCTCAGGAAGCGGCATTGCTATCAGGAACATTTCCTGTCCCGGAATGGAAAACACGATTGTCCTCTCATAACAATCCACCGTAGCCCGGTAACCTGCCAACCAATCCATGCCCAAGATGACATCATACCCCTCCCTATCTAACACTAAGAGGTCTGTTGCTAAACTAAGCCTCCCAATCAAAATGTCTACTCCTCGACAAATCGAGCGAATCAAAGCCCCGCTGCCTACTGGTGACTCTACACTCATACAGAGGCTACCCGCTGTCTCTAATAACCCAGCCCGTTTAGCAAAATTAGATTTAATGAATGAATGTGATGCTCCTGTGTCAAAAAGAATGCTACCCTCATGACCATGAATGAAAAACATATCCTCAACCGCTGGCGGCGCCTGCTGTGCTGGAGGATTGGGAATATCCCGAACGTTGTACACACGTCCGTAGTGCATCTGCCCCTGATGCTGTGGGGCGGGTGGGACTGGTGCTGCTGGCGGCATCTGACCCTGTTACCCCTGCTGGGCACCCTGCTGCTGGCCTCTGCCCCTCTGCGGGCACTCCCTCTTGATGTGTCCTGGCTGGCCACAGGCGAAACAGCGTTTCTGGTCGTCACCCTGCCGTTGGCCCTGCTGGCCCGGTTGGCCTCCCCCGTTGTTCCCTTGGCCCTGACGGCCCTGAGGAACCTGCTGTTGCTGATTAGGGCCTGGTTGTCCCTGCCTGAACCCCTGTCCTCCCGGTCGGAACCCACCAGGCTTAAACTTCTTAGCCTGATTCCCTTGCTGAATGATGACCTGCTGTTGTGTGCCACTCGTCTCACTACTAGTGACCGCCTTGCCCTGCTGGCTCGGCTCACCTGCCTTCTTGTTCCCCTTAGCATGGAAACGATGATCCTGGAAATGTACAAGTGCGGCATTAACGACATCTGTATAAGTCACTAACGCCAGATTTCCAATCAAGTGTTGCCTGATTCTCCAGGCTAGGCCATCCATGAACTTTGACTTCTTCCGCTCCTCATCGCTCACCTCATTTGGCACAAAGTTTTCCAAACGGGTGAACTCCTCATCATATTCTGCTACTGACCTGTCACCCTGTACCAACTCGCTGAATTTCTTTCTCATCTCAGACTCTACTGCTGGAGGGAAGTACTTGCGGTCAAACCGCACCCAAAATTCAGAAATCGGCATCGAATCCCGCTCCTCAGCGGTGGTTACGGACTCCCACCACTGTAAGGCTGCCCCTGACAGACGAAAGGTAGCAAGCATCTGTTTCTGCACCTCTATACCCTCTAACATGCGCAGATGGCGCTGAATGTTCTTCTTCTAGTCACAACCCTCGACCACATTGGTGCTACCTCGAAACTCAGGTGGGTGACCCTTCTGAAAGGTCTCCTTCACTCGCTGCCAAGATGGTGGCCCCACTGGAGCCTGAACTGCTGGAGCCAATGGAGGCGGTGCCTGGGGCTGCGGAAAATGAGCTGCCATAGCTCACATCGCTGTCTCGACCGCTTGGGCCACTATCACTGCCACCTGAGTGGTAGAAATCAACTCGGGTGGGGGGGGGGGGTGGTGGCGGTACCTGTGGCTCCTGGCGACCCTCCCTCACCTCATCTCTAGCCTCAGCCCTCTCCGCTCTCTGTCTCTTTGGCGGCATCTGAAATAGATTGAATTGTATAAGTACACAATTTATACAAAAACTAATAGCAGGAATACGATATCTCACAAGAGGAAAATATAATCAACAGTCCTAATAATAGGGCTCTATAACAACCGAACGTTACGCTGAAACGTAGAAAGCCGTACAGATCCTAAGGACACTAGAACCTGATGCTCTGATACCATCTGTGACACCCCGCCTAATTAATCCCGGGTGATCAGTCCTAAATCAAGTTAGAACAGGTTTCTCATTTGGTCCATTCTTAGCATCACTGTCGTCTTATTTAATTACTAACCACCTAAGTGAGAAAAATTAGACTGGTGCCAATTTGATCTTTCATTATTTAAACAAACACCCATGCGGAATATAAAACTATATAACAATCACAGATAACTGAATTAATCATCCACAAGTAAAAATAATTGACCGAATAAACCAACGGTCCAAATAATAAATCCCATAAAGACATGAATAAACTCCCAACAAGTCTAATACAAATAAATGGAAAGTGAGCAACATGCTCGAATACTAATCATGAACTTCTACATTTAAGAATGAAGAATGAGGCGTCTATCAAAACCCCGCAACATCCACATATGCTGCAGCAACGGATCCCTGGAGTATAGTCAAGGCTGGCGTCCCTGTGGTTGGACACCTAAAAGGTTTTTAAAAGTTTTTATAGCAAGGGTTAGTACCCAAAACATTTGAAAAACATTTAACAAATGATTAACTTGCAGTAATAAATAAATATGCATGCTCTTCATATTTTTAGTTAATATCGCACTCCCTTGAGGACTTCCTTACCCTTCCTCTATTATACCTTACGAACGCTTTAATTAAATTACCTAGTTACTCATCTCATGACTTGATAATTAACAAAGTTCCTTTATACCCACCCTACTCAAACTGAGTATGTAGTGATTATGATTTTTAAGTTATTAGTAACATCAACTTAACTAAATCATTTCCCTTTTTAACTTCATATAACTTCTACACTTGTTATACATGTGAAATAACTCATATTTTTCATTAATAGCCCATCTATAATTAATTATCCAATTATATACTTATAATCATATTTCAGCATTCACAATCATACTATAATATATATAACAACTTTCATCCTCCCGAGCAAAATACTCCCGGAACGTAAATTCTATAAAGTGCTATCCCACTAGGTACAATCACATAGCCTAGTTATCCCAAGTCAGAATTTTCACACCAACTTGATAAAATAAAATAATTGGAGGCGGTCATATTCCTTCCCTGAAAGTGAGATGTCCCTCACCCATATAACGGACGCTATGACCTCGGGAATATACTCACCCTACTCCTCAAGCTAGGGGATTCATCCACTACGCGCAACCTCCCCCTATAGCACTATAGTAACAAATATCTAATCACTGATATTAATTGTGCACACCATATATATATACTAACGCCTCTGTATATATAAATATAAAAGTCCCGGCTATACCGTTCGCTAAAATCCGTAACATAAGCCTATTAAAATTATTAAGAGTTTATGGTCCAACTCTAAATATTAATTAAATTGCACTTTAATTAATTTAGTTATTTTTGGTGTCGCCCCCACCATAAATTTGGACTTACTCCCGTAGCCCAAAATAAATTTACCCGAGTCACAATTCCCGACTCTAATTTATTAGCCTCAAACCCTAATTAATTTATCTACAATTAATTAGATTTAAACTCATGTATTTAATTTCTCAATAATTAATTACATAAGATTTTTATATAAATTTTCCCTCTTATATAACCAACTGGTGAAACTGCCAGATTCTGGCGACCGTCGATCGATCGACCCAGACCGTCGATCGATCGATCGAACAGGTCTTCATCTTCTTCGCGAAGACAGGGCAGCCATGGACGAGATTTCTTAAACCCTAATCTCTTCTAACATGAATTTTAAGCCTTTATAACACCAGTACATTTTAGAAACCTTATTAGGACTCCCCAGAAAGTCCACAACAATCATCAACTCGTCCATAAACTACTAATCCATAATTTTGGGGAAAAATCTGTCTTTATCTTTAAACCCATTTTCATTCCAACTTTCTTCATCAAACTCGTTCTAATTTATCCGAATATCCTTCTAACAGATACACATCAATATTCTATTATCATATTTTTTTACATAAATCCTTATAAATTCCGGCAATCAGATTCATGTTTTCTTTTGTATTATCAAAACCCCATGTTTATGCCATGAAACCCCAAAACGAATTTTAATTCATTACATCACATAAATACGAATTGAAAGACAGATTTAATGCTATTGCAAGTTATTCACTTGCCTTAGGTTTCGTAGTGTCTGAATATGCGATGGATTCCAAGGTTGAAGATGACCTTGTTGGCTCTTTTGAGATCCCCAATTGGCTTTGGCTGCTGCTAGGGTTTCCTAACCCTTTAATTCCTTTCTCTCCTTAAGCTCAGCCAGCCTTTATTTCTTTTTATTAAGTTAATTAATCCATTCCCGTTTTTTGACTAATGGGTCAAGCCCAAGTGACCAAAATGCCCCCGAGTGGCCCGACTGTGTCTAAAAACGTCCCGTGACCCGTTTACTACCCCTGGGTACACTTTTCCGACTATCTCGGCCCATCCGGACTCAACTGTACACTCAGAATTTGCATCCGAATTAATTTATAAAAATACTTATCCCCCACCCAATATAGTCTATACCGACTTCCGGATGTGATAAGTACATACCTCGTCATTAATACTCGAAATGACGAAATTACATTATTACTATTCACTCAGTAAATATTTTTCCCTAAATATTAACCATTCAATCCCAGATTAATATTTATATATTATTCTATCATAATTAATTCATTAAATTACAACACACTAGTAATTTAGAATTTTCGAATTAATTAAATTTTAAATGTACCAAAAATACGGGGTGTTACAACCTCTCATCTAAGTGTGACGTGTCTCGCATCCCAAAGCCCCCAAATATTAACTATGACTACGTCCCAATTTTATATAATGAGTAACAGATTTAAATGTGCAGACTACATTTAGTTATAATTATCAATAATTTACCAGTCTTATAATCTCCACCTAAGAAGCATAAATATTCACTATGCAATAAATGATCACAAATAAATTTATGGCCACATCCTTAGGCAATTAATCTATGTATATAGTAACCGGGGAATTTATAATACATGTCCATTCATATATGTGACACACAAGGGCATCTACCGTTGGTATCAAATTCGTGCTCTATCGGCAAGCTAGAAGGAATCCTAACATCCAAATCGGACAGTCCGAAGGAATCCAGACATCCTAAGCGGATACCACAAAACACACATAAGTTGGGGGCGGCTCCTACGCAGGACACCTGTATACGGCCCATACCCAGCAGTGATATAGGAAGGGTCAGCGCCACACCTACCGCTCGAGGGTGGAGCCTCTACGTAGTTCCTATATGCCTACAAAATGTCAAGCCCTCCTGTGCCCACATGTGGTCATTAGCTCGAACACATGAACCCCTGAACCGATAGGTAAGTCCACTGGTATGTCCACACACAAATGTAATATAATACATATTATTTTTTTCCATATAATATGTAAAGGTAATCACTCCATAATTACCATAAAAGTCCATCCAAAGTACATATAAATCCAAAAAAATACATATTATTAACCCATATAATATGTATAAGTAATTATCCTATAGTTACCATAGTAATCCAACCCAAGTCCACAACATTTCCCTATTTATTAATAATTTACTGCCAATTAAATTATTATTTCCCCATATATAATTACTTATTATTTATCTCATATAATAAGTGTAGGTAGTTACTTTATAATTACCTAAATATCCCACCTAATATCCACAGGTATTCAAATAATACTTAATCATCCGATAATTATTAACTCCCATTCCCTTTTATAATTATTTAACCCCTTAGTTAAATAAAAATTTTCCAATGTGAACGCGTTTATATTTTTAGTAAATTCGTTATTGACCCAAACATGGTTCTACTCACTCGTTTGAACTCCTAAAAATGTCCACAACCAAACCCTAAACCCAACTCCCCCAGGGGCGAATCGATTCGGTAAAGGCCAAATTGGTTCACTTGTCAAGCCGAATCAATTCGCATTAATCCGAATCGATTCGGACCTGAGCAGTAGCCCAGATCTGTCTCGTTTGTTTCAAGATCGAATTCTTATACTTCATTCTAAATTCACTTCTTATGGTTTATACTACTTCATAGTTATATAGTTGAGTCCCTAGAACTTGTTTAGTCCTCTTAGAACCATTAATTACATGATTTAATCCCAATTTCCGACTCAATTCTTCCAAAATTTATTAACATTAAACAGATATTCCAACTCTGATTTTCATGAAATCTCCAGCACTGTTAGTCCATAATATACAACATCAATCATGAGGTTTTCATTAGATTTTAAGCCCATATATTACCATTACTTTCCTCGACATTAAATGGTCCATATGTCCCCAATTCTACTATCAAGAACCCTAAGGAATCTAACCCAAATTTTAATAGTTTGATGCTTAATTTCTGGGAACAATTCTACAATATAGGATCAACCCCCTACATATTCAACATCAAAACCAACATAATTACCTAATTCCCAGAAATATAAAAAGGAGATAAATTACATGCATCAAGAAATAAATTGGAACATAAATTAACAAGAAAATTCTTTCCTTAAAGGTTTATGTGGAAAATAATCCCGTGAACCCCTTTTTTCTTTCTCTCCTTGATTCGCCCTTACTCTTGCCCTTTTTCCCCTTCTTTGGATTTTTACACTCTTTCTCCCATTATTATTAGTTTAGGTTATCTATAAGGATAGTGGGGGATTGTTTTACCCCCCACTTAAACACTTAATTAATGATAATCCCGAGTTGGGCCTAAACTTTTGGACCCAAACCCATAATCTAATTAGCCCCAAAGCTTCCTAACTTATATACCTATAACCCAAGCCCAATTATAGATATTTAAAACAATAAATCGAGTATGCAACGCTCTCCAAAATGCATCCCAAATATTTTTATTTCACTTCTACATTTTACTATGCTAAAACGACTCGCGCCCAAAATTTTATTTACGTGTTAATTATTTTTCGCTCGCTTAAATTTTAAGTTCTCTCAAATTAACTTATTATAAAAGAAAATAAATCCGAAATCATAAATTCCCATTAAATCGAAATATTTTATTCCAAAAATTGACGGGGTATTACATTCTCCTCCCCTTATAACAGAATTTCATCCTCGAAATTCGCTAAAGCCCAGCCTCGTGTTTTTACCAGTGTTATTAAACTCAAGTTTTACCCGCAACTATTCCATATTCATATCCCATGAGATAAAGAAAATGCCCACCCATGCCTATCATTAAATTACTTGTGTGTTCATATATTCCACATCATATGTACTCACACGTAACATTAACAAAGATATATGGCACAAAACCGTCTAACTTGTACCATTCATACCAAGTATAACCATACACTAAATATATCACCATATATGTACATGGAAGAGAAATAAGGATCTCAGTATCCGATTTCCCTCAACTCTTGACTTTTGCCAATTTCGTGTATAGGACGTCTCGCAAGAGAAATTCAAACAAGGAACCCTCCCGATACATGTGACACCCCGTATAATTAATCCCGGGTGATCAGTCCTAAATAAAGTCAGAACAGGTTTCTCAGTTGGTTCATTCTTAGCATCATTATCGTCTTTTTAATTACTAACCACCTAAGTGAGAAAAGTAGACTGGTGTCGATTTTTATCTTTCAATTAATGAAATAAAACTCATGCGGAACATAAAATAATACACAATCACAGTTAACTGAAATAAACATCCACGAATAAAATACCTAACCGAATAAACCATCGGTCCAAATACCCAATACAAGTAAAGACAAGAAGACAATCTCAACAAGTTTAAAACTAATAAATTAAAAGTGAGCGACATGCTCAAAACTAATAAAGAGTCTCTACATGAATGAGAGAATGAGGCGTCTATCAAAAACCCCTCAACATCCACATGTGCTGCAGCAACGAATTCCCGGAATTGAGTCAAGCCTGGCGTCCTTGTGGCTGGATACCTAAAAGGTTTTTAAAAATTTTTACAGCAAGGGTTAGTACCCAAAAACATTTGAAAATATTTAACAAATGATTAACTTGCAGTAATAAGTAAATATGCATGCTCTTCATATTTTAGTTAGTGTCGCACTCCCTTGAGGACATCCTCACCCCTCCTCTAATGTGCACTACTAACGCCTTAAATAAATTCACCTAGTTCTTTTTCATCTTATGACTAGATAAATAATAAAGCCCGTTGTAAACATCCTACTCTAACCGAGTATACCTTGATTATGATTTTTAAGCTATTATCATCATTAACTTAATTGAATCATTTTCCTTTTATATTTCATATAACTTCCACATCTGTTATACATATAATACAACTCATGCTTTGTATTAATTGGCCCGTATATAATTATTTACCTAATTATATACTTAGTTACATTACAGTATTCACAACCATACTAATATAACATTTAATAATAGTATTTTTCCCGAGTAAAGTCTCACCGGGTAAAATTCCTCTAAAGTGTTGTCCCACTAGGTGTATTCGCCTGACCTAGTTACCACAAGTCAGAATTTCTCCCTAACTTGGTTATTACATAAATATTGGAGGCGGTCATATTCCTTCCCTGAAAGTGAGATGCCCCTCACCCATATAACGGACGCTATGACCTGGGATTATACTCGCCCTACTCCTTAAGCTAGGGGATTCATCCACTACGCGCAACCTCCCCTATAGCACTAAACAATATAATAATAATATCTATCACTGATATTAAAGCACACCCATATATATATACATATACTATCGCACACCGTATATATATATATGTACAAAAATATCTCGGCTATACCGTGTACTGTCCGTAACACGAATCTATTCCATTTTATAATGAGTTTGTAGTTCAACTCGAATTATGAATTAATTTTCACATTAATTTCTTTTGGTATTACCCTCACAAATATATCCGGACTTACTTTCGTGGCCCGAATTAACATCACCCGAGTCTCAATCCCCGACTCTAAATTATTTAGCCTTTATCTAAATACAATTTATCTCGGTATTTCTTAATCGTTATTTCCGGACTTGTTCACCATATCCCTATTTAATTATTTCGAACAACTTTCCAAAAATTCAACCTTAGTGTGTCACACTTAATTTCTCCAAAACCCAATCAATTTCTAAATTATAGTGTCACACTAAGCCGTCCTCAAATTCTAATTAATTTTATTCACTATTAATTAGATTGTTGAACCCATGTATTAATTACTCATCAATTTAAGACCTGGAAACTATTAAATTAAAATTTTCTCCATATAAAGGAAAAGTGGGCGAACTGCCAGAATCTGCCGACCATCGATCGATCGACCCCAGACCTTCGATTGATCGATGGAGCAGGTCTTCATCTTCTTCGCGAAGACAGATTCAACCATGGACGAATTTTCCCAAACTCTAGTTTCCTCTAATAGCAACCTCAAGCCCTCTTAACATTAATACATGTTAGAAACCTTATTAGGGACCTCCAGAATGTCCACCAACATTATAAATTCGTCCATTAACTACAATTTCTGAATTTGGGCAAAAATTCATCTTTAACCCTTTACCCATTTACACCCTAAATTCCTTCATCAAATTCGTTTCTAATTATCCAGATATCATCCTACTAGATATGTATCAACTTATAAATATCAGATTTTACACGAATTTTCATTCAAATTTGTAAATTAGATTATTTTTTTCAAAATCCCATGGTTATGCCATGAACACCCCAAAACGAATTTTTAATCAATCACATCACATAAATATCAATTGAAAATTAGATTCAATACTATTGCAAGTTATCCACTTGCCTTAGGTTTCGTAGTGTCTGATTTGGAGATGAATTCCAAGGTTGAAGACGACTCTTGTTGGCTCTCTAGTGATCCCAAATTTGCCTTTAACTGCTATTAGGGTTCCTTAACACACTTAGCCTTTTTCTAAACTCACCTCAGCCGTTTCTTTATTTCTTCTAATTTAAAAATTAACCTAAATCCCGTTTTTTGCCTAATGGGCCAAGCCCAAGTGACCCAAATGTCCCCGTATGGGCCCGACTATGTCTAAAAACTCCCCGTGACCCGTTTACTACCCTTGAGTACACTTTTCCGACTATCTCGGCACATCCGGACTCATCTGTACACTCAGAATTGGCATCCGAATTAATTTATAAAAATACTTATCCCCCACCCCTTTAGTCTATACCGACTCCCGATTGAGATAAATGCATACCCCGTCATTAATACTCGAAATGACGTAAATAAATTATTACTATTTGCTTAGTAAATAAATTCCCCTAAATATTAACCATTTACTCCCCGATTACTATTTAAATTTATTTTGCCATAATTAATTCATTTAAAATTACGACACATTAGTAATTTAGAAATCCCGAATTAATTAAATATTTAATGCACCAAAAATACGGGGTGTTACATACTCCCCCCCTTACAAAGGAATTTTTCCCCCGAAATTAGGTCATACCTGTGATGAAAAGCTCTGGATATTGTTCCCGCATATCCTCCTCCCGCTCCCAGGTAGACTCGTCAACATTGTGATGACCCCACTGTACTCTAACTAGTGGAACAACCTTGGATCGTAACGTTTGCTCGCTATAGTCCAGAATAGCCACCGGTCTCTCCTCATACGAGATGTCTGGCTGTAAATCAATTTCCTCGAGTGGAATGTGCCAGAAGGCCCTCTCGCTTCTGCAATATTTCTTCAGCGATGCCGCATGGAACACGTCGTGTATCCGCTGAAGGTGCTCCGGTAATCCCAGCCTGTAGGCTACAGGACGCACCCTCTCGATAATAGGAAAATGTCCCACGTACCTCGGTGCTAACTTACCCTTCTTGCCGAACCTCATCACCCCTTTCATAGGGGACACCCGGACTAATACCTGATCCCCAACCTCTAACTCAACATGTCTCCGTGAAGCATCAGCGTAACTTTTCTGCCTATCCTGAGCTATCCGAATCCTCCCTCTGATCAATTCTATCTTGGTGGATGTCTCCTGAACAATCTCCGGCCCCAATAGTTTGTTATCCCCCACCTTTAACCAACAAGTGGGTGAACGACAAGGTCTCCCGTATAGTGCCTCGAATGGTGCCATACCGATCGTGAATTGGAAAGAGTTGTTATACGCAAACTCTACCAGAGGAAGATATTTCTCCCAACCTTCCCCAAAGTCTAATATGCACATTCTGAGCATATCTTCCAGCATCTGATTGACTCGCTCAGTCTGTCCGTCAGTCTGTGGGTGATAGGCTGTACTCAACCGTAACTCCGTGCCCATGGCCTCCTGAAAACTCTGCCAAAAGTGGGCCACAAAGATCTTATCTTTATCCGACACAATATTTATCGGTACCCCGTGCAGCTTAACAATCTCTGCTATGAATAGTTGTGCATAACGCATCATCTCAAAGTCTGTGCGAATCGGCAGGAAGTGGGCCACTTTAGTCAACCGATCCACAATGACCCATATGGTTCTGCGATGTCGGAAACCCTGTAATGAAGTCCATGAAGATGCTCTCCCACTTCCATACGGTAATTTCAAGTGGCTGTAGCATCCCTGATGGTCTCTGATTGTCAACTTTCACGAGCTGATATGTGGCATATTTCGAAACAAACTCTGCTATGTCCCGTTTTATTCCTGCCCACTAATACTGCCTCCTCATATCCTGATACATCTTATCCCCTCTAAGATGTACCGCGAATCTCGACCCATGAGATTCTTTCATAACAGCGTGTCTCAAATCCTCATCCTCTGGCACAATCAACCTCCCATTAAGGCGCAAGCCTCCCTCCAAGCTGATCGAGTAACCCTCTTCTCCCTCAGCTAGCAACCGGCTCACCTTATCCCGGTAGGTCTGATCCTCTGCCTGAGCCCTCACAACCCGCATAATAATCTCAGGTGTGATGGATAATGTTGACATACAAGCCCTGGCTACATCGTCCTCATATCGAAGTTCTCTCCACTTCGCTTTCCAGACTTCTGATATTTCCTCAGTCAGTCTCCGACTCAATGCATCTGCTACCACATTAGCCTTACTAGGATGATACTGAATATGAAACTGGTAGTATTTCACGAATTCTAACCATCGCCTCTGCCTCATATTCAGATCCTTCTGAGTGAAGAGATACTGAAGTGATTTGTGATCCGTGAATAATGTGAACTGCTCCCCTAGAAGGTAATGTCTCCATATCCTCAAAGCAAAAACAACCGCTGCTAACTCCAGGTCATGAGTGGGGTAATTCCTTTCGTGGGACTTTAGCTTCCTAGGTGCATAATCTATAGCCCTTTCCTCCTGCTGAAGCACACCCCCAAGTCCCTGTAAGGATGCGTTAGTTTAAACCCGATACTCTACTCCTCCTTTCAGCAATGCAAGTACGGGTGCAGATGTCAATTTATCCTTTAACTCGTCGAAAGCTAATTGACAATTATCACTCCAAGTGAAAAGTACCCCTTTCCGAGTCAGATTCGTCAAAGGGCCCGTAATCTTTGAGAATCCTTTGATGAACCGTCTGTAATAACCAGCCAATCCCAGAAAACTGCGCACTTCAGTCGGTGTTATGGGCTGCCCCCACTCCCTCACCGCCGATACTTTACTCAGATCCACTGTAATACCCCGGTCTGACACCACGTGGCCAAGGAACTGAACCTCTCGTAGCCAAAATCCACACTTATCGAATTTGGCATAGAGCTGGTGATCCCGCAATGTCTGTAACACTATACGCAGGTGTTCTGCGTGCTCTTCCTCGGTGCACAAGTAGATTAGGATGTCATCAATGAACACGATGACAAACTGATCAAGAAACTCCCTAAAAACCCTGTTCATGAGGCCATGAACACTGCTGGGGCATTGGTGAGCCTGAAGGGAATTACCCTGAACTCATAAGATCCATACCGCGATAGGAAAGCGGTCTTAGGAACATCCTCCTCTCGGATACGTAGTTGATGATACCCAGACCTCAAGTCGACCTTAGAGAAGTAAGACGCCCCTCTCAACTGGTTAAATAGATCGTCAATCCTAGGCAACGGATACTTATTTCGTATCGTGGCCTTATTCAGCTCTCTATAGTCCACGCATAACCGTAGTGAGACATCTCGCTTCTTTACAAATAATACCGGTGCACCCCACGGCGATGTACTACACCGAATGAAACCTTGACCCAGAAGTTACTGAATCTTCTCTCTCAACTCACGCATCTCATAAGGGGCGATACGGTATGGGGCCCGAGCAATTAGCCTCATCCCCGGGGCTAAATCGATTACAAATTCGATTTCCCTGCTAGGTGGCAACCTTGGTATCTCCTGAAACACATCCTCAAAGTCTCTCACAACAGGGATTGAGTCCAACGGAATAGCCACCTCCTGTGAGGTTTCCTCCTCAATGTAATACAAGTGTGTGCATGACCCTCCCTCAGGTAGTAGCATTACTATCAAGAACATCTCCTTCCCTAGAATGGAGAACACGATGGTCCTCTCGTAGCAATCCACCGTTTCCCGATAACCTGCCAACCAATCCATACCTAAGATGATATGGTATCCCTCTATATCGAACACCAAGAGGTCCACTGCTAAACTAAGTCTCCCAATCAAAATATCCCCACTCCGAAAAATTGAGTGGATCGTAGCCCCGCTGCCTACTGGCGACTCTACACACATCCGAAGACTACCCGCGGTCTCTAGTAGTCCAGCCCGTTTAGTAAAATTATGTTTAATGAATGAATGTGATGCTCCCATATCAAAAAGAATACTACCCTCATAACCATGAATGAGAAACATACCCTCAACTGCTGGCGGTGCTTGCTGCGCGGGAGGATTGGGAACATCCCGGACGTTATACACACGCCCGTAGTGTATCTATCCCTGCTGAGGTGGGGCGGGTGCTGCTGTTGCTGCCACTGGCGGCATCTGCCCCCGTTGCCCTTGTTAGGCCTCCTTTTGTTGACCTCTGCCCCTCTATGGGCACTCCCTCTTGAAATGTCCTGGCTGGCCATAGACAAAAGAGCGTCTCTGACCATCCCCCTGTCGTTGGCCCTGTTGACCCTGGCGCGGCTGGCCTTAGCACTATTGGCCTCCCCCATTGTTCCCTTGGACCTGGCGGCCCTGCGGAACCTGCTGCTGGTTTGGGCCCGACTGCCCCTGCCTGAACCCCTGTCCTCCTGGTCGAAACCCACCAGGCTTAAACTTCTTAGCCTGATTCCCTTGCTGACTGCCCGTCTGCTGCTGAACACCACTTGTGTCACCACTAGTAACTGCCTTACCCTGTTGGCTCGGCTCCCCTGTTCTCTTGCTCCCCTTCGCATGAAAGAGATGATCCTGGCGGTGTATAAGTGCGACATTAACGACGTTTGTATACGTCACTAACACCGGATTCCCAATCAAGTGTTGCCTGATCCGCCAGGCTAAGCCATCCATAAATCTCGATTTCTTCCGCTCCTCATCGCTCACCTCATTTGGCACAAAGTTTGTCAAACGGGTGAACTCTTCCTCATAGTCTGCCACTGATCGGTCCCCCTGAACTAAATCACTGAATTTCTTTCTCATCTCAGTCTCCACTGCTGGTGGAAAGTATTTGCGGTCGAACCGCACCCAGAACTCTGCTATTTTCATCAAATCTCGCTCCTCGGTGGTGGTAACTGACTCCCACCACTGTAAGGCTGCCCCTAACAGACGAAAGGTAGAAAGCATCTGTTTCTGTACCTCGGTACACTCCAGCATGCGCAGATGGTGCTGAATGTTCTTCTTCCAGTCACAAGCCTCTACTACATCTATGCTACCCCGAAACTCAGGTGGGTGGCCCTTCTGAAAGGTCTCCCTAACTCTCTACCAAGATGGTGGCCCCACTAGAGCCTGAACTATTGGTGCTACTAGAGGCGGTGCCTGGGGCTGTGAAAGTGAGCTGCCATAGGTCGCATTGCTGTCTCGACCGCCTGGGCCACTATCATTGCCACCTGAGTAGTGGATATCAACTCGGGTGGGGGTGGGGGTAGCGTACTTGTGGCTCTTGGTGAGCTTCCCTGACCTCATCCCTAGCCTCATCCCTCTCCGCTCTCAGTCTCCTAGGTGGCATCTGAAATAGATTGAATTGCATAAGTATATAATTTACACAAAAATATTCACAGCAGAAATACGATATCTCAAAAGCGGAAAATGAATCAACAGTCCTAATAATAGGGCTCTATAACAACCGAGTGCTACGCTGAAATGTAGAAAGCCGCACAGATCCTAAGGACACTAGAACCTAATGCTTTGATACCATCTGTGACACCCCGTCTAATTAATCCCGGATGATCAGTCCTAAATCAAGTCAGAACTGGTTTCTCAGTTGGTTCATCCTCAGCATCACTGTCGTCTTTTTAATTACTAACCACCTAAGTGAGAAAAGTAGACTGGTGTCGATTTTTATCTTTCAATTAATGAAATAAAACTCATGCGGAACATAACATAATAAACAATCACAGTTAACTGAAATAACCATCCACGAATAAAATACCTAATCGAATAAACCATCGGTCCAAATACCCAATACAAGTAAAGACAAGAAGACAATCTCAACAAGTTTAACACTAATAAATGAAATGTGAGCGACATGCTCAAAACTAATAAAGAGTCTCTACATGAATGAGAGAATGAGGCGTCTATCAAAAACCCCGCAACATCCACATGTGCTGCATCAACGAATTCCTGTAATTGAGTCAAGCCTGGCGTCCTTGTGGCTAGACACCGAAAAGGTTTTTAAATTTTTTTATAACAAGGGTTAGTACCCAAAAACATTTGAAAATATTTAACAAATGATTAACTTGCAGTAATAAGTAAATATGCATGCTCTTCATATTTAGTTAGTGTCGCACTCCCTTGAGGACATCCTCACCCCTCCTCTAATGTGCACTACTAACGCCTTAAATAAATTCACCTAGTTCTTTTTCATCTTATGACTAGATAAATAATAAATCCCTTTGTAAATATCCTACTCTAACCGAGTATACCTTGATTATGATTTTTAAGTTATTATCGTCATTAACTTAATTAAATCATTTTCCTTTTATATTTCATATAACTTCCACATCTGTTATACATATAATACAACTCATGCTTTGTATTAATTGGCCCGTATATAATTATTTACCTAATTATATACTCAGTCACATTACAGTATTCACAACCATACTAATATAACATTTAATAATAGTATTTTTCCCGAGTAAAGTCTGACCGGGTAAAATTCCTCTAAAGTGCTGTCCCACTAGGTGTATTCGCCTGACCTACTTACCACAAGTCAGAATTTCTCCCTAACTTGGTTATTACATAAATATTGGAGGCGGTCATATTCCTTCCTTGAAATTGAGATGCCCCTCACCCATATAACGGGCGCTATGACCTGGGATTATACTCGCCCTACTCCTCAAGCTAGGGGATTCATCCACTACGCGCAACCTCCCCTATAGCACTAAACAATATAATAATAATATCTATCACTGATATTAAAGCACACCCATATATATATACATATACTATCGCACACCGTATACATACATATATATAAATACAAAAATATCTCGGCTATACCGTGTACTGTCCGTAACACGAACCTATTCCATTTTATAATGAGTTTGTAGTTCAACTCGAATTATGAATTAATTTTTACATTAATTTCTTTTGGTATTACCCTGACCAATATATCCAGACTTTCTTTCGTGGCCCGAATTAACATCACCCGAGTCTCAATCCCCGACTCTAAATTATTTAGCCTTTATCTAAATACAATTTATCTCAGTATTTCTTAATCGTTATTTCCGGACTTGTTCACCATATCCCTATTTAATTCTTTCGAACAACTTTCCAAAAATTCAACCTTAGTGTGTCACACTTAATTTCTCCAAAACCCAATCAATTTCTAAATTATAGTGTCACACTAAGCCGTCCTCAATTCCAATTAATTTTATTCACTATTAATTATATTGTTGAACCCATATATTAATTACTCATCAATTTAAGACATGGAAACTATTAAATTAAATTTTTATCCATATAAAGGAAAAGTGGGCGAACTGCCAGAATCTGCCGACCATCGATTGATCGACCCCAGACCTTCGATCGATCGATCGAGCAGGTCTTCGTCGTCTTCGCGAAGACAGATTCAGCCATGGACGAATTTTCCCAAACCCTAGTTTCCTCTACCAGCAACCTCAAGCCCTCTTAACATTAATACATGTTAGAAACCTTATTAGGGACCTCCAGAATGTCCACTTACATTATAAATTCGTCCATTAACTACAATATCTGAATTTGGGGAAAAATTCATCTTTAACCCTTTACCCATTTACACCCCAAATTCCTTCATCAAATTCGTTTCTAATTATCCAGATATCATCCTACCAGATATGTATCAACTTATAAATATCATATTTTACATGAATTCTCATTCAAATTTGTAAATCAGATTATTATTTTCAAAATCCCATGTTTATGCCATGAACACCCCAAAACGAATTTTTAATCAATCACATCACATAAATATGAATTGAAAAACATATTCAATACCATTGCAAGTTATCCACTTGCCTTAGGTTTCGTAGTGTCTGATTTGGAAATGAATTCTAAGGTTGAAGACGACTCTTGTTGGCTCTCTAGTGATCCCAAATCTGCCTTTAATTGCTATTAGGGTTCCTTAACACATTTAGCCTTTTTCTAAACTCACCTCAGCCGTTTTATTATTTCTTCTAATTTAAAAATTAACCTAAATCCCATTTTTTGCCTAATGGGCCAGGCCCAAGTGACCCAAATGTCCCCGTGTGGGCCCGACTATGTCTACAAACTCCCCGTGACCCGTTTACTACCCTCGAGTACACTTTTCCGACTATCTCGGCACATTCGGACTCATCTGTACACTCAGAATTGGCATCCGAATTAATTTATAAAAATACTTATCCCCCACCCCTTTAGTCTATACCGACTCCCGATTGAGATAAATGCATACCCCGTCATTAATACTCGAAATGACGTAAATAAATTATTACTATTCGCTTAGAAAATAAATTCCCCTAAAATTAACCATTTACTCCCCGATTACTATTTAAATATATTTTTCCATAATTAATTCATTTAAAATTACAACACACTAGTAATTTAGAATTCCCGAATTAATTAAATATTTAATGCACCAAAAATACGGGGTGTTACACCCTCCCGATACACTATTGTACGGCTTAGTCAGCTATTGAGATCCATCAGCCCAAGATTAAAATAAAAAGAAATAGACATGAATGTGTGCATTAATGATATAAATTTCAACTTTCACCCATTGTCAATTTAAAGTCTCATATTGTCAAAGGGATACACTAAATCCCAATAAATATACCCATTTAATTACTCAAATCAATAATCCAAACTATTCGAGGGTCTAACATATCTCAGCTCCCGACCTTTGCTACTTTCATGCGTGGGATGTCTTACAAGCGAAATCCAAACAAGGAACCCTCCCGATACACTACTACGTAGAATTGTCGGTCTCTGAGATCCGTCAGTCCAGTACCCGTGTTTATAACATACCCACTAAATTTTACAAGGATCTCTAGATCCTATAATTAACCACTTAACTATATTTAAACTCAAAGTGTCACAATTTCCTATAACATTTTCCACAGTGAAAATAAATGTTCATACCAACTAGTCACACCACTTAGATTATTAAAATTAATTGTTCCCGTAAATATCAACACAACCACTATGGTTTAAGTTCTCCTGAGGTAAATTCCTATACCCTAACACACGTGACATCATAAATGCATGTCCCTCAACTCGCGGGCGAACCAAAATAAAACGGAGTCTACCCTCCCCAATGTGCAATGAGATATCTCCTACTAGTAGTATCGTACACTAGTACTAAACTAAGTATATTCTATCAAATAAAAGTATTTGGGATCATACCATTACCATCTATGCTGGCGTTGGTACCTCTCCTGGTGTGAGGTGATAACCGCGCTCGTATTACAGTTGCGGCCGCTGTCCCTGAGGTAGAGCGGGTAGTGCTGGTGCGGTCGGCACTGCCTCCATTGGTTGTACATGCAATGGCTTGTGCCCCTCCCGGGGTACCTGGTGTCCCTGTTGTCCTCCTAACTCCTTCGTCACTCGATTACCATGAGGGCACCGCCAGGCGAGGTGGCCCTTCTCACCGCAAACAAAATAATTACCCTGGAATTGTTGCCTATCTTGTGGTACCCCGTGTTGATCTAATTTTGATGCCCTTAGCCTTGGTGGCCACAAATATTTAGTAGGAGTGTAAATGCTTATTATTCAAATAAAATTCGCGGTAATTACATAAGGTGAGTGTAATTACGTATTAACAATAAAAATTAACACACAATAAATATTTACCACGAATTTAAATATATTGTATGAAATAAATAAACACGTGAGGTTAGATATAAAGTATCAAATAAATAAACACTTGTAAAGAACTTCATAATCCTCTCCCCGTCGTCCTCCTCCTTCTCATTCCTCTTCTTCTTAATAAATAACTCCCTAAAATGTAAATATACAACCTTTGCGAGTGTAGTAAATATTTACACCCTAAGTAAATATTTAATTAAAACATATTTCAACCCTTAATCTATGGAGTGACAACCCTAGGATCTATATATCAAAAGACTCATTATCTTAATCTGCAACGTCTCTTTCATGAGAGACTAATACATTGTTATTAATTAGGACAACCGATTTAGACCCTAAACTACTTCGAGAAGTCTTCCACGTCATTATAGACTACCTAATACATTTGAGCATACAAGCTTTTGCAAGTTTTTTTCTCGAACATGTGTCAAGAGTCTATCTTTTTGGATGGGAATGATTATTTAAGAGAAATATCGTGAATGACTCCACATAATTTTTAAACTTGTCATGGAATATGTAATTGAATTCTCAAATAAATTTTGAGCCATATAAACCAAACTTGAAGGGAAAATGTAGCAAATAAGCGATTCATTGTCATTCCACAAGGCCATTATCTTGTCGTAATGAAAATATGGTTGGTCAAATCAGTATTTCCATCATATATCTTCAATCGCAGTAGTGATGCTTTGTTAGGTGGACTTATCTCTTTAAATGCTTAGAATAATGGGGGGGATCATGTGGATGGGGAGAGCTCTCCCTCGCTAGTGAAAGTAACGACGAGGTCGTCTTACCATCTAATTACTTTTGAATAAATCTATTTATCTCGTCTTAAGACTTCACCCCACTTCCTATTACATTATTGAGGCTCTCATTTTGCTATGGAGTGCGACTATGAGTGATGGATGTGTTTCCCTTATACTTCATGAATGTGTCGCTCTCCACTCCCTTCCCACTTCGACCCTTATGTAGGTCCCAACCTTATTGACGTTTAGGTGTCATAGAAATATCTTGGTGATATTATTTGTCCTTACGAAGTTCAAGTTTAATTTTCTTTAAACAGTATCAAAGGCATTCATTCTCTTCATCCTTTCATCGAGTGTGATGAGTATTCTCTCGAATACTCTCCTTATAAAGTGAATAAAAGGAGAAAATTGGTTTGACAGTGTGGTACCTCAGGATACTACACATGTGCTTGGAGTGAATGATATATTTATCGTGTCAAGATGCAGAAACCAAACCATTTTCATAGACATGTTGGACTATGTGATTATCCTCTTGGATGATTGCCATGTGCATGATAAAATGCTTACGTGTGCACTCTTTAATAGATCTTATGAAAAAGATAATACTTAATATCTCTCTTCCCATATACAAACAATACCGATTATAAGGGAAAATATTAATGTACCAATAATATCTCATTTAAAGAATAATTTAATAATGTCAACAAATAACAAGCAATCATAAAACAAGCACATATATGGTTCGACAACTTGCATTTGTCCAAGGGGCATTGCAATTTATATTAATATACATTCCAGGACTACATAGAGGTTTATTACTTTGATCAAAATATTCCATTAAAAGATTCTTCGTGCCTTTATATATAGTTCAATACATTTTGTTGTAGTAACAATCTATTTATATGTTTTTATGGGACTCTCATTCCCACTCTCATCACATACTTATATTATCTTCATGTTGTTTTAATCTTTTGGTCTTTTAGTGTTATATATGATGTGAAAAGTGGGCCTACATGTGAATCTTCATTTCTTTCAAATACCCACGACATGAAGCCCCCTCGTTTAGTCTGGGACTCCAACGTTTATGGACTCGAGGAGACATAGATAGATAGATAGATAGATAGATAGATAGATAGATAGAT
Source organism: Sambucus nigra (assembly GCA_949130495.1). NCBI lineage: Eukaryota > Viridiplantae > Streptophyta > Magnoliopsida > Dipsacales > Adoxaceae > Sambucus > Sambucus nigra. Next base: position 174,143,658 of record OX422211.1, read on the forward strand.
AGATAGATAGATAGATAGATAGATAGATAGATAGATAGATAGATAGATAGATAGATAGATAGATTGATAGATTGATAGATAGATAGATAGATAGATAGATAGATAGATAGATAGATAGATAGATAGATAGAGAGATAGAGAGAGAGAGAGAGAGAGAGAGAGAGAGAGAGAGAGAGAGAGAGAGAGAGAGAGAGTTAACTCAAACTACCATTTGGATTATCTTATCTTAAATGGTGGGATTTTGGTATTCAAGTTAAATAGGTAACTTAGTTGCGTAGTTTGTGAGGTGTCTTACACCAGTTGGGACTCTTTAACTTTATGTCGTATTTAAGGAGTGTTTCCTCACTGAAAATTGGATATAATAGAATTAGGTAATCTCTATCTTGTGACTCAATAAAAGAATTATATGAGTGATTTTTAAGGGTTTACTTTCTACAGAAAATTGGTTAGTTTGGGAACAAATTTTGGGGATTTTTTTATTAAGGAGTTGGGTAGTTACTAGATTCCTATAATGAGATTAACCCTTGTGCGTCTTCCATTATTGTGTGTGAGGGCTATATGTCATAATAAATATTTATCTGTGTGAGGAAGGAAAAAAAGGTTCTTCCATTTGTAATATTCTTTTATTTAATGACTCAGATCGCCTATGGATGTAGCCAAATTGGTGAACTACATAATTTTTTATTCTTTCATATCTTTTAGATTTTCTTTATTTGGATTTTTATATTATGGTGCTATTAATTTATTGGTTATGGATCCCTAGTCGATACATACACCACGTTCGCATAACAAATTGGTATCAGAGTCTAGGTTAGTTAGGATCTTTTGTTATGGCATTTAAGATAAAGTATGATGTGGAAAAATTTCATGGGAATAACAATTTTGGCATTTGGCAAATGGCAAATGGAGGTGATCGACCTCCTTGTCAAAGAGGGATTGATACATGCCTTCTAATAAAAATCTAACATAATGAAACATAAAAGGTGGAAGAAGATAGTTAGGTAGGCTTGTTTCTATGATTTAGTTGTGTTTATCTAGGGAGAATATACTTAACATTATGACAAAAACTTTCAGTAAGGTGATTTGGGTGAAGCATGAGAAGCTTTATGGAGAAGTTTTTGAAAAATGGGATTGATTTAAAAAAGGAGTTCATTTGATTCTGTATGTGCCCAGGTACTTTATTGCAAGATCACCTCAATGAGTTTAACAGACTTCTTTCAAAACTACGGTGAAGATGGAGGAAGAAGACAATATTACGAGTTTATTAGTTTCTTTTTTCGAGTGGTACAATGATTTGGTGATTACGATGATGTACTAGAAGAAAAAAATTTGGGATGAGTTCATGCCAAGCCTTATTTTAAATAAAAATAGAAGGAACGTGGTTAAAGGTTATGGTGATGCTGCAGGCCTAGTCATTAAAGGAAAATTAAAGAACTAAGGAGCTCAGTACCAAGTTAAAGAGGCACACAGACCAGAAGTGTAACTACTATCATAAGATTGGTCTCATCATTCATTCATGTCTGAAATGAAACAATAGTAAAGGGAAAGAAAAGGTTCAGGACACATTAGCAGCAGTGGTGGATGCAAGAAATTCAGAGGATGTCCATGATTTTTCTCTCATGAAAATTGATAATTTTGGTGTCATTAATAACGCTTGGGTTCTTGATTTTATTTGTTAAATCCATATGCATCCTAATTGGGATTCTTTTCCCTCCTATAAAAAGGTGAAAATTGGTTTAATTTAAGTGGACGATGATAGAGCCTTCAAAATTTTAGGAATTGGATCAATCAAAATCAAGACATGATGAGCTGGTGTGGACTTTGTGTGGAGTGCGACATGTTCTGGGTCTTCAAGTGAACCTTATGTATGGGGATGTGCTAGACTTCATGGGTTATAAGGTCGTAACATCGGTTCGTGCTATGAGGGTCATGACAGGTTCTCTTGTGGTGTTTAGAGGATAAAAGGTGTGGAATTCGTATGTTTTCCAATGTAAGATGGAAATAGGTGGAGATATTTTAGGATACTCTATGGTGAGTGAAAAATCGCATTCGAAGCTTGAAAATTGAGAAATCAATAAAGGATTACATTATGGTAAGATTGGCAATCTTTACCCTTATTCGGGTTATGACAGGGCTACATAACATTTTGGGAGAGTGAAATTATCTTTTAGATGGAAACTGAAATTGCAGTAATCCTTAGAGGGAGGACGGGCATGACATTATCTTGTGGTAGTTATACTGGCATTGATGTATCCCATTTAAGAGCCAATAGGATGAGTGGGAGGCAAGCATTGGGTCATGATAGAGATGGGAGGGTAAGTCGGGGGTGTCCATATCTCCTAAGAAGGGATAATTTGACTTTAAATTACCAACCGGTGGTTAGGAGGTAATTGGGGGAGGTTGCTAGGTGTGATGTCAAACTATGGGATTTCGAGAGTGTTATGGATTATTATGGGCATGACAGAGATATTGGACACATTCTTGTGGATGCACAAGATAATCAATTGAAGAGTAAGTCGAGGGGTTAGGTTTGAGGAGGCTTCAAACCTAGTCAGAAATATTTATTAGTGTTCGGGTGATGTTGATCGTGTAGTTTGTTGATAATACTCACTTTTATTTTTGTTGGATTGTTTATAGGATTTTTTTGGGGGGCACAATTGTGTGTAATATGAGTATTTTTATAGGGTTCGCGACCTGCGAACATAGGATTTGCCTGAGTAAAGAATCCTTCGCATCAACAAAGGTTCTGTGATTTTTATTGAAAAAATTCTTGTTTAGGGTATGACTATAAAAAATTATCTTCGCATCAGTGGGGGTCACGGACAGTGAAAAACGTTTTGTCGCTTCAGCGAACCTGTTTGAGAATAAAGTTTAGAAGACTCAGTTTTGTGTTAATCTTGATCTCGCCAAGGTGTGTATTTGTAGAACTTGTCTCGAAATGTAACTCCTACATTTATGGACTTTAGTGTTGAGAGAGTTTGAGTTTAACTCAAAGTTCCATTGGTTTATCTTATCTTATCAAGTGGGATTTAAGTATCCAAGTTAGATAGGTAACTTAGGTACCTAGTTTGTGAGGCGTTTAACACCATTTAGGACTCTTTGATTTTATATCCTATTTAAGGAGTGCCTACCCACAGAAAATTGAATATGAGAATTGGTTCATCTCCATCTTATGACTCAAAAAGACTATTTTATGAGTTAAAATTAAAGGTTCATTTTTTTTTATAGAAAATTGATTTTTGGGGGGGACCAATTTTCGATATTCTCTATTGAGCATTTGGGTAGTTACTAGGTGACCTTGTTGATGATAATATTTACGATTGTTCCATTATTATTTGCAAGTGTTATTTGTTAGAAGAGATATTATTCTGTGAGAGGAAGGAACAAAAAGTAGTTTCATTTGTAACCTTCTTCTATTTAGTGACACGGATCCCTTATGGATGTAACCAAATTGTTGAACCACGTAAATATTTTTGTTCTTTAATAACTTTTATATTTTCTTTATTTGGATTGAATTATTTTTTTGTGATTGATTTTTTGGTCACAGAGCCCTAGTCATTATAGGGACCACGCTTCTGCATAACAAATTGGTTTCAAAGCCTAGGTTGTAGACTAGGATATTTTATTATGGCATCTAAGATAAAGTATAATTTGGGGAAATTTTATGAGAAGAATCATTTTGGCGTTTAGCAATTGGAGGTGTGTGGCATCCTTGTCAAAGATATCTTTATCCACGCCTTATAAGTAAAACCCGACACAATAAAGGATAACAAGTGGAAGATGATAGATAGGATGCTTGTTCCACATTCAGTTGTGTTTATCTAGGGAGATTAAACTCAACATTGTGATATATACTTCCACTAAAGCGATTTGGGTGAATCTTGAGAAGCTTTATATGAACAAGTCTTTGATAAATCATATTAGTCTAAAAGGGAGTTCTTTCGATTTTGTATTGCTTGATTACTTCATTGCAAGATCACCCCAATGCGTTTAATTGACCTATCACAGAACTATTAAACATGGAGGCGAAGATGAAGGAAGGAGATAAGGTTACAATTTTGTTGGCTTCTCTTCTCGAGAGGTGAGATCATTTCGTGATTATAATGATGTTAGGGTAAAAATGTATTGCAAAAAAGGAGAAAGTGGTTGAGGGTGACGGTGAAACCATAAGGCTAGTTGTTAGAGGTAAACCAGAGAACCGAGGTTCGAGGACCTTCATGTAAAAGTCAAAGAGGCACAAGGACCGAGAGTGTTACTAATGTCACGAGATTAATCACATCGTTTATTCTTATACCAAACGAAATAATGGGAAAGGTAAAGAGAAAGTTCAAGACGCATCAATAACGTGATGGGTGCAAGTGATTCGAAGGATGTCGATAATTTTTCAATGACGGAAACCGATAATTCTGGTGTCATTTAATGATAATTGGGTTTCTAATTTTGGTTGTTTAATTCATATATGTCTGAATCAAAATTCTTTCTCCTTCTACAAATAGGTGAAAATTGGTTCTATTTTAGGGGTCAATGTGAGAGCCTTTAAAATTTTGGGACCTAGATCAATCGAAATCTAGAGATGTGATGGGTTGGTGAGAACTTTGTGTGGGGTGCGACATGTTCCAGGTCTTTAGGTGAACCTTATGTCTTTGGGTGTATTCGACTCCATGGATTATAAGGTAGTAACATCAAGTGGAGTTATAAGGGTCGTCGTAGGTTCTTTTGTTGTGTTTAGGGGCACCAAGGTGATAAATTTGTATGTTCTCCAATGGAAGATAGTAACAGGTGGAGTTATTATGGATTCTTCTATGGTGAGTGAAAACTCGCATTCGAAGCTTGGCAACGGGGGATCAAGGAAGTAGGGTTTGCATTATGGGAAAATGGCGATATTTATACTCATTCGGGTTATAAGGGGGCTAAATATTTTGGGATAGTGAAATTCTCTTCTAGGTGAAAATCGAAATTACAGCAGTCCTCGACGATCATAACAACTTGCAATAGTCGTAGTGGGTGAGGTATCGCATTTTAGAGCCATGAAGATAAGTAAAAGGCAAGCATTGCGGCATGATAAAGATGCGAGGTAAAGTCGTGGGTGCTCACATCTCCAAAGGAGGGATAAGTTGACTTTAATTACCAATCGAAGGTTAAGATGCGGTTGGGGGACGTTGCAGGTTGTGATGTCAAACCAGGGGATTCTTAGAGTGCTATGGAGCATAGTGGGTTTAGGATATGATGGAAGTATTCTTGTGGCTGAACAAGATATGCATCAGTTGAAGAGTAAGTCAAGGGTTAGGTTTGAGGACGCCTCAAACCTAGTTAGAAATATCCATTAGTTTTTAGGTGATGACGATCATGTATTTTGGTGATTACCCTCACATTATGTTTTTGCTAGATTATTCATTGGAGTTTGTTAGGCACAATTTTGTTAAAGAGGATTTACTGGATGGGTTTGCGACCAACAAACATTGGATTTACCTTACTAAAGGTTCCTTTGCATCAGAAAAGATTTGTTATTTTTTTTGGAAAAAAATTAAGGTTTGGGGCTCGACCAACAAAGGTTTGACTTCATGTCATTGAAGTGTTTGGAGGCAGCGAAGGTCATTTTGTTGATTCTGCGAACGGGTTCAACATAAGATTTGGAAGACTAAATTTTTTGTTCTGTTTCATCTCACCAAGTGGGTGATTTGTAGAAGTTGGCTCGTTCTGGGACTCCTACGTTTATGGACTTTAAGGGAGAGAGAGAGAGAGAGAGAGAGAGAGAGAGAGAGACAGAGAGAGAGAGAGAGAGAGAGAGAGAGAGAGAGAGAGAGTTTAACTCAAACTCTCCCTTGGTTTATCTTATCTTATCTAGTGGGATTCTGATGTCCAAGTTAGATAGGTAAGTTAGTTATTTAGTTTGTGAAGTGTCTTACACTCTTTAGGACTCTTGGATTTTATCTCCTATTTAAGGAGTTTTTTCCCACCGAAAATTTGATATGAGAGAATTGTGCCATCTCCATCTTGACCCAATAAGAGAACTTTATGAGTGAAAATTAAGGGTTCACTTTCTGCAGGAAACTTTGTTATTTCGAGGACCAATTTTGAGTATCTTCTATTGAAAATTTGGGTAAAATCTAGGTGTCTTTGTTGAAATTAGTATTTGTGAGTCTTCCACTTATTGTCTGGGATGAAGGGACAAAAAGTTCTTCAATTGGTAATCTTATTTTATTTAGTGACACGGATTATCTGTGAACATAGCCAAATTAGTGAACCACCATCTCTTTTTTATTTTTTTCAATTTGGACTGCTATTCTTTGATGTGATTGGTATGCTGATTATGGTGCCATAGTGATACACGCACTGCGCTTCCGCACAAGCGTGTATCTTTCTTCTCAATAATATAATTGTTTTTGTTGGAAATTATTTCTCAACTAGAATTCTTAAAAACAAAAACTACAAATAAAAAGATTGTTTTAATAGTGCTTTTAATGGCAAAAGTTAAAAACAAAAGTTAATAAGTCTTTCTTATATATTTAGGCTATAAGAATATTAGCCAACAAAATAAATAAATAACAAATATGAGGCGTATTTTTCTAGTTGAATTGATCGGCTAGAAAGGAGATGACTCATCGTAAAAACAAAATCTATGATACAAATACTTCAAAATATCAAATCCACTTGTCATCCTAATCAGCTAGCTCTAAAACAAGATAACCAGCAACAGGCAATGCCTATCTTATTATCAACTTATTTACACCAAAGACAGGTGTTTTGGAACACTGACAGACTGCTATTACGCGATTGAATGAATAGTATTCATACAAGTGAAGGCTGGGAAAAACCTTTTTTTGTTTCATAGAATCAATCAGCGCACTTGGCACTTACACATCAATGTTTGTGGCAGTAGAATAACATTACTGACATAAATAGTATTAATAATTTTACGTCGACACATACTTTTAATATATTTTTATAGATATATTGACGTGTCATATTTATATTGATATTTAAAATTTTACTCATTATCATTTAAATTATCAATCAATACAAATATGACACGCAAATATCTATAATAATATCTCAATTTTGTGTCCGATCTAAGATTTTGTTGTACTCTATATGACGATTTGATGTTTGTCATATAAGCATTATCGTGTTGTATTAGCTTTGGGTATCTTTGTGTTGGTGTCACACATTTGTGATAGTGTATCTATCTTTTTTATTTCATTATAACTTGAAATCTGTTAAAAGTCGACGTATTTTCATGTTTTATTGTGTCATGCACTATTCTGTGAGGCCTATAAATATCAAACTTTATTTTAAGATCATCTCAAATTAAGAGTTACATTGAAATTAATGAACAATACTTATTTTCCGAATAAATCAAAGTTTTATCTCCACAATTACTTAAATTAAAATTAAACTTTACTAAAAGAAATTGAATATCAATGGTGACAGAATGAAACTGTGGAACACACAGTCATAATAATACACCTAACATGAGTGATATCACTTAACCTTATCCTCTTGTTGCATCATTTTCAGAGATTAAAAAACACATTATATTCGTACTTTTCTTTTTCTTTTCGGGGATCATTAAAAAAATATATTATCCTTGCATTTAAACTTAATTGATTTTTGTTGAATTAATAAGTTATTTACCAAACATGATTAAACAAATGAGAAAAATGTGTCCATGGCCATGATAAACAAAACTATAAATATACAACACATGAACCTTATTACCTATACACAATTTAAATACAATTAATTTAATCTAACAACATTGTCTAGTGCTACACCTAACAACCGACGTATTATCCTCCTAACATGCACATGGCGTGAGGCTGAACCTCATGGATTGTTTGGATGCAGTTACAAACCGTCACTCATTTTTGTCCACTTCATGCCCAAAGTGCAAGTGGCATCATCTCAACCTCAACTACAACACACACTACATAAACACCACCAACCCAACTCAACCCACACGCTAAACACTCATTCAAACACACAAATAAACTTTCATTGACTTGCTCCAATTCAAATTGCAATACTCATTCAATGCTAACAACCTCAATTTCATATAAAAATAAATAAATAAATATAATCAAATCACCACTATAGATATCAAACTCTTTGTACAACCATAAAAAAACTAACTAACCATTAAAAAACGAGAACAAATACATAGAATCTGAATCAATAATAAATCCTTAAATTAAACTACAAATGGTACGAGATTTGGAGCTTCCCCGGTAAAGAAAGACGTGATTTTTTTGCTGGGTGAGGACTTTCCACCTCGTCATCAACAAAACCCGGCCAAAATTCTGGTAAAGCCGGCAAATTTAAGTCAAACCCACGGTGACTATTAGTGGATCCCACACCTTCCGATGAGGTAACTCCACTATTATTAGTATTACCTTCGTAATGACGCCTTTTGTGTCCTCCCAAAGCCTGTCCAGTGGGAAAACATTTGTGACAAATTGAACACTCGTGGGTCCTTCTTGTACCATTAGGTGTAGCTGTTGTTGTGACCGAGGTGGTGCCAAATTGTTCATCGGTGATAACATTTTTTCGATGACTAGCTTTGTGACCACCGAGAGCTTGGTAAGAGGCAAAAGCTTTATCACAAACACTACACTTGTAAACTAACTTAGATTCTGAAGATGGTTGTGATGGTGGTGGGGGTGAGTCGGTGCAGCCACGAGCTAGCATAATAAGGCAGAGAGCTAGATACTCTTCTTCAGTGGGTGGGCTGTCCACACGGGGACGTTTAGTGCGTTTTCCCTTTGTCCAAGATTCGTATTGGAAAGAAGGAGTTGGTGTAGTGGGGGAGTTTAAAGCTTCAAGAGCCATTAGTATCCAAATCAAGAGAGCTGTGGAAAGAGAGACTTTTTAAAGGGAGGCGTAAAATATGATGAGTTTGAGAGTGAGGAGGAGTTTGGGGTTTATTTATAAAGAGGTGAGTGAATATGAGAAGATTGAGTTGGCACAAGGGAGGGAAGTTGCGTGACAAGTGGTACTTAGTGGACTGAAGTCGGTTAGTATAATCTTTATAATGTAATAGAGTGAACTAAAGACTTGAACTTGAAGAATGGTTCCAAGTCAAAATAAACAACGCGGTCTATAATTTTAACTTTTTAAAGCTCGTCACGGCAGCTAACCAGCAGCCGTCCCACACGAGATGAGAGACTAGTCCATGGGTTCATGCACCTAACCTTCACACTGTCATGAGGTCATCGGTTCGACATTTAAAAAAAATAGATGAGTGCGAAATTGAAAGATGACTTGCTAGGCAATGCTCATTGTCCCAATTTTTGGTTTTCATTATGTTTTGAGACCATAAATCACGGGAACTATGAGGAGAGTAAATAGTTGAACAATGTTAATACATATTTTTTGGAATTGAATCTGCAAGATAATATAATATGACAATGAAAGTTTGGAAGTTTGTACAAAAATTTTCCTTTTTTGAAGTGGCGTAACAAGAGGTGTTAATTTTTTTTTTAATTTTTGATATTTTTGAAATTCATTCCAATTTGGGAATAAGACAAGGCATAACGATGAGGAAGTTCATTTCATTGTCCCAAGTAAAAAGTGAAGCTAACCGATTCACATCCTTCGAATGACGACTTGTTTGCTTTGCAAAACATAAGGTTGAAGGTTGTAGTTCGATCAAGTTAGTTTATTCGTGAAAAATCTACACCCGGTAATCATTTTGTATATCACATCGAAGCAAATGTAATTCAATTGTTTTTCAGTTAAACACTTTCTCATTTCTACAACCTTTTCAAGAACAGGCGAACTCTTCATCATTAAGACACTTCTTTGTAAATTTTACAAACTCATTAGCACTTTTACGATACACATTTTCGAGTCCATTTGTCCCATTAATCCACTCTTTGAATAGGGGATACCCCATAACAGCTTGTAGGAATCGTTATCTACCATGCATGAACACATGTGGTGTTTCTACAAGTTAGTTTATCCCCGTGGGTAGTTGAATAATTAGTTAACTCGAACACAAGCGCAATCTAATTAAAAACGTATCATGTTATAATAACAATGTTAAAACACTATCATGTTGAAACCATAAGCCGCCTATACATACCAAATTGGTTTTAGTTATACTTTATAATCTAATAAAAATTAATTTTCAAAATCTAGGTTACAACCCTAAGCCGCATACATACTATGTAAGGACATTATTTTATTGTCCGATTTAAATTTGAGTATGTCGTATACCGCTACAACCGTCGAAGAAATATTCAAGATCAATCATGGGTTAAGATGGATTCGAATATCAAAGTTCTTCAACATTCAAACCTCCACGAGATTAATTTGGTAAGGTTATGTTTAAGTACCTTAGTATTTCACTTAGAGTGTTGGGATATATTTTACAAAATATTTTCTAAGTGTTGGTGCGGAGTTTTTCATCAATTTTTTTTTAAAGTTTTGAGGCGGAATATTTTGTGGCGAAACAAAAAAATTATTTTTTAATTTTTTCGTTCGAGCGACAGGAGGATGTAGCGCGAAGTTCGTTCGAGCGACGCGTGTCCCCGTTCAAGCGAGATGGCATTTTCATTTGAGCGATCTGCAACCTTAAAGTTTTTATAAATAGGGTGTTAAGCCACTCTGTTTTTTATAAGAAGGCCTGATGTTTTAGTTTCTGCAAACACTGCAAATCGGCATAACACTTTGTCTTCTTCGTTTAGGGTTTAATCCTTTTTTTTTTCAATTCACAAAATGTCCCAATCTTTATGTAAATTATTTTGTAACCCAAGATACAACTTTGGTGAAGTTTTTCTCTTGTAGAGAGGGTAAATCTATGACTGACGGTTGTGTGTTGATTTGGAGTGCTTGAGGGTGTTCCTGGCTGATTAGGACTGCGTGTTCTTGTGAACTGTTGCGGTTGTTCCATTACTGACTCAAGACTGCGTGTCTTTGTGGATTCTTGCGGAAGTTCATTGCAAATTTCATTATAATTTTTGTAAGTAGCGATTTACTATTTTATAGTGAAATAAAGGTTTTGTCCGAAAGGGATTTTTCTTGAAATCTGTGAGTTAGCAATTTTATTTATGATGGTTTGACACACACACATACACACACATATAGTTGCATGTTTAGGGGCTGAATTAATTTGGTTTGATAGTTGACACCGATTAAATAAGGTTAACTTGGAAATTTGTGAAATCGGCGTAATCAAGTATCACACTAGCATTTACAAATTGGTATCAGAGCATGTTGCGCTAAGTTATTACGTTTTATCCATTTTTTGCAAAATTGTGTGATGTTGATTTTTTTTAGATCGTAATTTGTTCGATGGAGCGCTTATATAATCAGATGCCCCCTCTTGATGACACGAGTCAGAGTTTTGATGATTTAAAAAAATTGAATTTGAGGTTTGCGAAAAGAATTGATTTGTTGAAAAAAAAAATTATCGTTTTAAATCCGCTATGGATATTTTGCAACGGTCCAAAGTCAAAGAGATTTTTATCATGAGAAATGTGTTTCTTTGGACCATGAATTTATTGCTTTAAAATTGTTCAAAAAGGAGAGTGAAGATAGACTCCTAGTTTTAGAAAAAGAATCGGAGGACTTTAAAGATTCTAGTGTTTGTGTTTGTTCCAAAGATGATAAAAATATTTTAATCGATGAGTTTTTGGCACGTGAAAAGACTCTTAGGGATACGTGTGCGTATTTTAAGGGAGAACATGATAACCTTTTAGGAATAATTGAAAATTTAGAGAAGGAGTCCCTAAAATTGGAAGAGTCTAATCTTTGCTTGAGTCAAGAATTTTGGGGATGAAAAATGATTAAACAGACTCGAGTAGTGTTAGTAGCAATGGTAGTGGCTCGTTGTGTTGTCATGTTTTGAGTGTTAAATCCAAGACCATTATTTATTTTAGAGGGTCAATATATCCCAAGAACGTTAGAAAATGCCAACCCATAGGTGTTGTTCCAGACATTTACACATGTTCACATTGTGGTAGGAAAAGTCACATTATGTATTTTTGTCTTGATCTTGAAAGAAATCCTAGGAAGTTGAAGTCTAGTGTTCCCTTGGTTCCCAAAACCTCTATGCGTCGTTGCACACCTATTTGGGTTAGGAAATCTCTTTTAGAGGCACTAGATGTTAGACTTGTTGATTCTCGATTGCGTGCACATGATTCTTCTCTTGCTATATCATATAGATGATTGTGGTCACATGTTTGTCATACTCTAGTTGTGCTTCATCTTATATTCTTGCTAGTGTTATGACACGTGTACTTTTTGTATTAGTTTTTTTTAGAAAACTTTTGAAAAAATATTTTATTTTGATGGAATTTTTGAAAAATTGAAAAAGATTTTTGTAGTTTGTTTTGCACCGTATATGGATGGACATTTAGGATAACCGAGTTACAATTTCATTCCATATCCATGTGACAATTTGGTAATATTTTGATGCGCATCATCATTTTATTTTTGTGCTTTACAATGTTTGGAGTCAATGAGATGTAATTTGTGATTACTACCTTCATGTTTAACTCATATTTGCCTTTAATGCACACTTTTATGGATTTGTTTGATTATTGTACTTGTTATCACATATTGGTCAAAGTGCTGTCATCTCAATTTTGTCTTCAAAACGAACCATATGCGATAAAACTTGACAATAGAAGTAGTGCATGTAAGAAACGTTTACCGTGAGGATTTAATTGCAATAAAATATGATGAGTGTCACGGGAAAGGGCTACGAGAGTAAAAAATTAACTTGTCGCGAAAGCCACCGTTTGAAAAGACCCCGAAAAAATTAAAAGGCAATAAAAAGATAAATATGTCGAAAAGGGACCACCTCAAAAGAAAAATAAATGCATAATTATTTATGAGGGAGTTTGGATGGAAAGTAATGAAAATGGATTTGCACATCCAGATAGCGTCATGAAAAAGCATTGCATAGTTTTAGACATTATTGGTGTGGGAATCATTCTTGATTTTGATATGTTAATGGATTCAGTCGATGTTATTTAAATTCAACACTTTTGACACCTAAGGACGATTTTGAGATTCATTCGTTAGGAGTAGATATATTCATCTTGCACATATGTTATAATTGATTGCTTTGATTTTTCTATTGAATTTTTTCACACCCATTCATTCTGTTTCCATGATTTGGTTATCTTAGTGAAAATTCATGGTGTGTGATTTTTATAAAATTATTTGAGAAAACGTGACTGTGTGACAATTGATTAAATTCGTAAATATCTAATTTGGCACACTTATTTAATTAGAGTCTATTTTTAAACAAACTAATTCAGCCCTACACATGCATCTAAACATCATAAGAAATTCAATCCATGCATGAAAAATAAAGACGACCGATAAAGGAAAAAAAAACTTTCGGGTAAAAACCTTTTGTAAACACTTTGAAAAATTCATAAGACCTTTGACTTACATACAACCTGATAATCGCCCACAAGTGTGTAATGCACGGTGCCTTCAATAAATCTTTAAAGATACGAGAGACAGCGAAATACCCTCCAAGCGTCGGTTCGTCGACTTAGGCTCGTCCACACGCAGAATGACTACGCTCGGTATCCACCGATCAAAATGGAGATCCCTTCTCCACAGAGGTTGAACAAAAGCAAAGTTGTTCTTAAACACCAAACAATTCACTAAAGCATATGGGAGTTTTGTGAATTGAAAACAAAAAGGATTAAAACCCTAAAGGAAGAAGCCAAAAAGGATCCTGCTTTCGTTGTATTTCTGTTCGTCAAAACGCTGTGACTTCTTAATAAAAACGTTACCATTTAATGAGTATTTATACAAAAATGCACCGACTCGAAATCCGAGCTCGTTCGAACGAGAAGCGTATGTCGCTCGAACGAAGGACGCATGTCGTTCAAACGACATCGCGCGACTTCCAGTCTCGTTCGACGAACTTCAACATAAGTCAATTCATAAGTATCATATGATTCAATTCAAATCATTCATTATAAATGAAGTCCGATCTAGACTCAGGTTCTGATATCTAACATATTCAAATTATATCCCAAAACTACTTTAATTATTCTTGGTAATCCAATCCTTATCATATTAGGTTTCCAACACAAAATACGACACATCATTCCAAGTTTCTTAGGGCAAGATATGTCCATTTCTTTACTACATAGCAAATCTGCCCTATAGGCTCCTCTATCATTCAGTAATCTTCCAAGAATTTTCATAATTTTTATACATTATAACTTTCTATGATATTTCACCCAATTTCATAAAACACATTTAATAACACAATATTAAAATTTCATAATTTTCAGAGTTCATTTGCTATGTCAAGCAAAATATCAAACATATTGTATGCATTTTCACACTTTTGGGGCAGATTTCATATCCAAACTTCAAATCATCACCCAAGGTTCATTTATTGGTATTTTTACTTTATTTTCGGATATGATATAAATATATGAGTCCATTTTAATCTTCAATTTCAATCAATTAATTCCAGTAAGTATACAACAAGATATGGATTTTTGAATATATAAGGTTTCTAAATGAAGCAATTTCAAGGGTTTACACATTCAAGTTTGTTTAAACTTGTATCTATCCATAAGTACACATCAAGATATGGAATTTTAGTAAACACATGATTATTTATATTATTTAAATCAGTAATACAAAAAATTCAAACAATATTTATGGATGGAATTACCTTAGGGGCTTTTACGTAATTTTCTATGAATTTTTCTGAATGTTTCTCCTCACTTTCTTCTTCCTAACCCTCACAATTATTTTTCCTCAACCTAAAACTCTCCCAAACTGAATTTGCTGAAGAAAATAAGATATCTCAAGGGTTTAAGTCGGCCAAACCAACCTCCACCTCCAACCAATCAAAATATAACATGTGGCATTATATAAAACAAAATATCTTTTAAGGCTAAATGACTATTTTACCCCCTGTTTGTAAAAAGACAATATCTTCCCACTCAGATGTCCGTTTGATGAACCGTTTATTGTGTTACAAACCTAACTCATATATATACAAATATCTAGCTTATACCTCAAGTTAATTATTATATTGTAATGGTCAAAACTTGCCTCCAACATGAACATTCTTACCGAAAATATTAAAATTTGGTGCTTGTAACTAATTCAATATTCGTACTTTATGAAGGTAGAATTAGACTAAATATAATGACTTAACATTATATATACTAATAACATATTATTCATATCACATAATCTAATCATGATTTAAACATAATTTCTCATAATTATATTCAGGTTGTCACAATTTCACTTAGAGTGTTGGGATATTTTTTACAAAATATTTTCTAAGTGTTGGAGCGTAGTTTTTCATCAAAAGTTTTTTTAAAGTTTTGTGGCGGAATATTTTCTGGCGAAACAAAAAATTTATTATTTTAATTTTTCCTTCGAGCGACACAAGGATGTCGCGCGAAGTTCATTTGAGCGACGCATGTCCCCGTTCGAGCGAGATGGCCTTTTCGTTTGAGCGATATGCCGCCTTAAAGTTTTTATAAATAGGGTGTTAAACCATTCATTTTCGATAAGAAGACCTGACATTTTAGTTTTTGCAAACACTGCAAATCGGTAGAACACTTTGTCTTCTTCGTTTAGGGTTTAATCCTTTTTGTTTTCAATTCACAAAACATCCCATTCTTTATGTGAATTATTTTGGAACCCAAGATACAACTTTGGTGAAGTTTTTCTCTTGTAGAGAGGGTAAATCTACGGCTGACGGTTGCGTGTCGATTGGGAGTGCTCGAGGGTGTTCCTGGCTGATTAGAACTGCTTGTTCTTGTGGATTGCTACGGTTGTTCCATTGCTGATTCAAGACTACATGTCTTTGTGAATTCTTGCAGGAGCTCATTGAAAATTTCATTGTAATCTTTGTAAGCTGCGATTTACTATTTCATAGTGAAATAAAGATTTATTCCGAAAGGAATTTTTTTGAAATCTGTGAGTTAGCAATTTTATTTGTGATGGTTTGACACACACACACATAGTTGCATGTTTAGGGGCTGAATTAATTTGATTTGATATTTGACACCGATTAAAGAAGGTTAACTTGGATATTTGTGAATTTGGCTTAATCAAGTATCACACTAGCATTTACATACTAAATTTGAAATTATGGTAGAACCTTCATTATGTTCTTAGTTACATTTACAACAAACAATATCAAAGCCACAAATCCCAAATCCTTCACACTTTTAAATAAACTCACAAATAATTTTTTATAACAAAAATGAGTATATTTACAACAAATAAACTCAGATATTCAAGCCCAAACAAGATATCAAAGTCAAATATTCAGATTATAACAATGTCCAAACCTAGATTTTGCAGAAATTGTTCTTAACAGTATCAAGTTATACATGTAAAAATAAATATTTTACAATAAACAAACACATATATTCATACCCAAACAAATATCAAAGTCAAATTATTCAAACCTAGATTTTTCACAAGTTTTTTTTCTAACAACATCAAATTATACATGTAGATACAACTATTTTATAATAAACAAATACATATATTTAAGCCTAAATAAACATCAAAGTCAAATTGTTCAAACCTAGATTTTCCACAAGTTGTTTTCTAGCCATACATTTAAATATAACTATTTTACAACA
Source organism: Sambucus nigra (assembly GCA_949130495.1). Classification (NCBI taxonomy): domain Eukaryota; kingdom Viridiplantae; phylum Streptophyta; class Magnoliopsida; order Dipsacales; family Adoxaceae; genus Sambucus; species Sambucus nigra. The sequence continues at coordinate 174,160,265 of OX422211.1, forward strand.
AACAAACATATGTATTTAAGAACTGCAACTATATATATATATATATATCATGCCTTTCGGTGAAAACAAATATATGATTTTTTACCTAGGAGATAGAGGGAGCTTGAGTTGATGAGAGAGAGGAAGGAAAGTGTAGTGTTGTGGTGGGGAAAGGGGTTTTAGGGGCTAAAATCTCGACTTCTTTTTATCACGGGCCTTGTCACGGCCAAGGACCGTGATAAAAACATGACAAAAAATATTGTGCATTTTATCATGGTTAAGGATCATGACAAGACTATGACAAATCCTATCACGGTTCTATCAGGTCATTAACTGTGACAACATGCACGTGTTTTTTATCACAATCAAGGACCGTGACAACACCTGGTTGGAAAAAGGTAATTTTTTACTCTTTTATTGTAGTGAGGTTTTATTTGGTCAAGACTATGTGTTTGTTATAATCAATATCTTTTGTGCGTCAATGCTTGCCTGCTGAATTTTTAACATGGTCAATCTGGAAAGCCTCCATCACCACAATGACTTTTTTCAGTTCCATCCGAACAACATTGCCTTGGATATAGTTGGGACTTGATGCACGATAAATGCTCGCAAACTCGTTTCCCAACTCGTCATCGTCTAGGACATTGTTCGACTTCTGGTCTTTCTCCACGACAAGCTTTGCACCCTTTTTCTCCACGTAGTCGTTTAGGTGACCGGTCTGGACAAACTCTTCCAAGTGAGATTTAAGAACCTTACAATTCTCATTCTTGTGACCATTCTCCTTGTGATAGGCACACCTCAGGGGGGTGTTCCTCTTTTATGGATCTCCTGTCATTTTTCTCGGTCACTTGAGGAATTGTTGATCTTTTATCTTACTCAAGATCTTATAGATAAGCTATTTGAAAAAAGTGTTGATTATCTGGTAGATCTTGGCAGGGTTTTCCCTCACTACACCAAAAAGGCCAAAATGCCACCCTTGACCTAGACACCATTATCACGGTCAAAGACCGTGATAGAAATAACACGCATTTTTTGTCACGATCTTTGACTGTGACAAGTCCATTACAAATAATTATCAAGAACTTATCACAATCTTTGGCCATAACAAGACGGTTGTCACAGACATGTCACGATCAAAGATCGTGACACGTTCGAAACATCATTAAAAAGAAAAACAACCTCTTTAGTTTTTTCTTTCCCTCGTTTTGTTTCCTTCTTTTATTTCTCTCTCTCTCTAAACTGTTTTGATTCTCTCTCTCTCGTGTGTGTGAGTTTTTGTGTGTGCGTCAGTGTGTGTGTATATGGACAAAGGTAGGGCAGTGGCAAAGGTAGGGGATTTGAGATTTATGGGTTAGTGTGTGTGGGGGGGGGGGGGGGGGTCACTGTGTGTGTATGTGGGGTATTGATTTTATTTTTTATAAAATTAAAATTGGTAATGTAATTGTGTGTGTGTTATTGAATATTTTTTTACAAAATTAAAATTGGTATTGAAATTGGAAATGTAATTGTGTGTGTGTTTTGGGGTCACTGTGTATGTGGGGGGGGGGGGGGGGTAATTGAATTTTTTTTATGATATTGAAATTATGTGTGTGTTTTGGGGTCACTAATGTAATTGAAATTTGGTTTCTCCTAATTGTACCAACGACGACCATCTCTCTCTCTCTCTCTCTCTCTCTCTCTCCACATACATTTCGGTACATCTCTCTATCTATGTATCTATCTATCTATCTATCTCTATATGTACATATTTCTCTATCTCTCTTTATATATATACATAGATATTTTTGAGTTGTTGAATTATTTGGATTCTTGAATTATTATTGACTTGTGGATTTGAACATTTAGATGACCATTGAGTTGGTTGGCCCTAGAAATTTCTAGTATATCGCATTATTATTTGCATTGTTGTTTGGGATTCTTGAATTGTTGTTGACTGGTGGATTTGAACATTTAGATGGCCATTGAGTTGGTTGGCCCTAGGCATTTCTAACATTTAGGATTGTGATTAAACCGAATGTAAATAAGTAATCATGCATTCATATAAGAATACATGCATGCATGTAGCTCGCAAAGCAAGTGTTATATAACAAGTAACTAGGATAAAAGGTAATAACAGGAACCACAATAGATAGCTATATATTGCAAACTTGTTTTGTAGGCTATATGCATGCATGTATTCTCATGTGAATGCATGACATAATGGTTCTGTAACATTTATAACTACTTTAAATTACATATAGTGCGCATATATACTAACATTCTAGTTCTTATGTGTACGCATTCAATAGCCCTTAGACCCGTTCGAGAGTCATTACCTCAATAATGAGATCTCTCGAATTGTCCCGTTTGTAAAGTTTGGGACTGCATAGTTTTTGTATAATAATATTTTAGTGGCTTAAACTTATTACTCTTGGGGGAAGTTCTTTTGTCGTATCTTAATGTTCTCTGGGTACATACTAGATGATGCGATTTTAAGTGTTATTTTAATTGATAAATTAAAATAACACTTACACTTGCGAATCTATGTCGGTCTTGAATGGGATAGGACCACTCACCCTTTAGAGGAGATGGAGAATATAGGAATTATATTATTTTTATAATATAACACCGAAAGATGAAATGTCAATCTTGTAGTAAATTATTTAATGGGAACTAAATGTTCACACTTTTTTTAATACTAATCCATGAATATACACTTCTTACCCATAATAGGTTATTATTTGTAGTAGCGGTGATGGGATATCCTAAATAGAAAGAGTGGATGGGTGAGATAAATATATTAGGGGATGTGTTTCTCAAAGGTGCTAAATAATTTGTGAAATATGCAAGGACATGCCATAATGATGAAGAATCCTCGTTTTCATATGCTAAGTATAAGAATGGTAAGGTGTTTCAGTGGAAAACATTTGAACTACATTTATTAAGATGGGGTATGCAAGATAATTATCATTTTTTGATTTTTTTTAAGGGAATCAAAAGTTCCATTGTCCCCGAACAACCTTCACCAAGTAGGATAGATGTACAAGGGAAGGAGGACAATGTAAATCATAATATGCTAGAGGATTTAGTTGATGACGCGTATAGAGTTCAACAAATTTAGGCTGTGGTTGTCACATAAGGTAATTATAATGAAAAGTTTATTGTTAAGTGTCACATTACAAGAAAGATTTAAAACTATCCTAATTAATTCATCTATATTCTTAGCTCTTAAAGATGGGTGATGCGACATCAAGGCCTGCTCGTCAATCTACTGTACCGTTATTCATGGCACAAGATTATAAAAAGTAACGATTGAACGGTTACGTATTCGGTGCAAGGGTATACCAGAAAAATATAAATGTACAGAACCCAGGAAATTCATACAAGGCACTTACTCATTTTCGAGCAAGTGCGAAAGATAGAAACCTCGTTGAAGCTGAAATGACTTACTATGGTGTAATTCAAAATATATTTTGATTAGATTATATAAGCTTTAAAGAGGTTGTGTTGTGCTAGGATTGGGTAAGATTTAAGGATAAAAATGCTTATAAAGTTGATCCTGGCACCAATTTAATCATGGTTGACTTGTCCAAGTTGAAGAGCAACGAACACGTGAGCGATGAGCCGTTTATTTGTATTTTTCAAAGGTCAAGCAAGTGTTTTACTTGGAGTATATCAACAGCGAGTCGTGGTCAATCGTCCTACATACGTCAAAGCGTCTAAACAATAGTGTGGATGACTTGGCTGCTCCTACCGAATATCAACCCATTTTTTATGATAACTTGAATTTTAAACAATTTTTAAATTAATAATAAGTATTCTAATTATTTTTCACGACGAGTGGGTGTGATATTCTAGTGCTTTATTTGTATTTTTCAAAGGTCAAGCAAGTGTTTTACTTGGAGTATATCAACAGCGAGTCGTGGTCAATCGTCCTACATGCGTCAAAGCGTCTAAACGATAGTGTGGATGACTTGGCTGCTCCTACCGAATATCAACCCATTTTTTATGATAACTTGAATTTTAAACAATTTTTAGATTAATAATAAGTATTATAATTATTTTTAACGACGAGTGGGTGTGATATTCTAGTGCTTTATTATTATTATCGGACAACGGTTTAATGCTTTAATTCTTTTGTACTTGATCAGTTTACTACTTGTAATAACCAGTGAGTGTATTCTTCTAGTGCTTTGTTATTATTCGATTTTTTAGTTTTTTGGTTAGTGAATTTGTTAATTTGGATTTTAATTAAATTAAGTATTAATTCAAAGTCCATGACATGACCCGATATTGAAACAATATTTAGATTTATAATATCAGTAACTTGTATTCTTCCAATGCTTTGTTATTATCGATTTTGAATCAAAATTAGTTTTTTAGTTAGTGAATATGTTAATTTGAATTTAAATTAAATTAAGCATTAATTCAAAGTCCATGACATGACCTGATATTGAAACAATATTTAGATTTATAATGTTGTTAACTTGTATTCTTCTAGTGCTTTGTTATTATTGGTTTCGAATCAAGATTGGTTTTTGGGTTAGTGAATATGTTAATTTGAATTTTAATTAAATTAAGCATTAATTCAAAGTCTATGAAAATATTGAAACAATGTTTAGAATTATAATGTCGTTAACTTGTATTCTTCTAGAGCTTTGTTATTATCAAATTTGAATCAAAATTAGTTTTTTAGTTAGTGAATATGTTAATTTGGATTTTAATCAATTTAAGCATTAAATCAAAGTCCATGACATGATCTAATATTGAAATAATATTTATAGATTTATAATTTCGTTAACTCGTACAATTTTCTAATTCACTTGGATTTTATCATTTTCTCATATACATGTTTGTACTAATAACAACAATTTTTGCAGCAAAAGTCTTCATCGGGGCATCGCGATAGCGGAGACGATAAAGGCTCCTATGCCACTAGGCCCCTAAAATTTGGAAAATTGGGGTCCGTCGTCAATAACAAGACTGCATTACTGGCAAGATCCATGGAGTTGTTGAAGACAATCATCGGCCTGGGGTACACTGATTCGATGAAGGTGCCAAATGAACTCAAGATTGCCATTTGGGGGCACTACAAATAGTGTATTTATATTTTATAATTTAAACACAACTCATACTTACTTTTTAGGTTTATATTTATTTAATAGGATTAATTCGGCCTGCCTGCATATGTCCGCGACTTCATGTTGGAACCATTGAGAGATCAGTATAAGACGTGGAAGAAAAACATGGGTGCACGGTACTTTGGGCTGACCTGACAGTCCATTACGATAGTGCGTGACACTGTCCCATCGAAGGAGTTGATCTCATTGGCATAGTGGCAGTAGTTTCTCGATAATGAGATGGTGACAACTGGCATCTCGTCAATTGAGGAGGGCAAATCGGACGAAAAGGGTGGACGTGCACTACTTCGGGCGGACGTCTTATGCCGAGGTGGAGCACAGGATGGTAAGTTTGTATATTTCTTTAATTTTAGTTTTATGTTATTATAATTTAGCATTACTTTGCGTTACTTACTAATTCTGCATTATTTTATTTCAGGAGACGGGGCATGGCCCTGGGGGTAGTCCACATAGACTCGATACTTATGTGGCAATCCGGGTGAAGAAGGGCAAGGATAAGGAGGTGTCCCCGAGCGTGGCAGACACGATTGTAAGTTATAATTGTTTAATTTTTTTAATTACGTTGTAATTTTTTTTATTAACTTAATTAACTAATCATGTACTTTTTATCGTTTTTGGCAAAGCTTAAGGAAGTGCATGAAAAGTAGTCTAATGATGACAAAGCATCTTTGGCTATGGACGCACTCAACTAAGTGCTCGAGGTGGAGCACAAGGGGAGGATGATGGGGTGAGATCTCGAGTGGGGAAGTCGAGGATCATCGGGATAACAACATCACATAAAATAAACATTTTTTATTTAATAAAATAAACCTGTGACACCCCGACTAATTAAATACTGGATAGCTACTCCTTTATTAAATTAATTCAAAATGCCAAGTTGGCTCAGTTAATAGCATCACTGTCGAAAACATTTTTTTTTTTTTTACTAACCACCTAGTATTTATAAAGTAAGTGCCAAATTTTATTTAAAGCCTGATTAACATGCAACAAGTGTAAAAAGAATACTAACACCATTCACCATACTGAAGTAAAAAGAATCACCATCACATAATGTAAATAAAGTCTGGAGGAAAAACTCCTCACTACAAATCCCACAACTGATAAGTAAACTGAATACTAAATCAATACATGCCAAAGTCTGAAAACTGTAAAGGAAATGTAACTCTAATAGAAATGGGCAACATGCCCTACAACTGAGAGATAATGAATCTGGAATCCAAGTGATAGAGGCGTCTACAAGCAAATCCCTGTAGCTTCCACAAACAGCTACAGCTCGTCACCTGAATGAGTATCCTATGCATGGTGTCCTTGTGGCTGGGCACCTAAAATGGTTTTACAAAGAAAAATAGATTTGAAAAGCAAACGGATCAGAGACCGAATGTGGAGTTATATTTTAAAAACCTGCAAGTGCTTTAAAAACATTTAAAACATTAAGTGCAAAGTACATGTTAGGACGTGCACTCACATGATATTCTCACCTCTCGTCTAACTGTGCACTCCTAACGTGAGTACCTATCTACAACGACACAAACCACTAGCTAAGTGACATTATATCTAGCTAGACTGTCATAGGTCCTACTCTTACTACTCGGTTCTATTAACATTATAACGCTCGTAATTAAGTAGGGGGTTTAACGTAAACTCAGATGCTCAATATGCAATATATATCACTATCAGTTAACTCGTTATATTTCTCGAAACAATACCGTAATTATATTCACAACATTAACATGAAGGTTCCCATTAATTAAGTGTATATTATTCACATCATAAATATACAATATAAGCACCCCGAGAACTAAGCTGCGGTGCACACATACTCTGCTATCCATCCCGGTACATCACGTACATAAGGATTACATATTCCGAATCTCTCAGGAATAGTTCACAGATAACAACATCACAAACAATGGAGGCGAACACAGTCACATCACATGGGTCACGCACATACCTACGCTCCCACGATCAGCGGACTTATTAATATCCCAATAAGTCTTTCTATGACCTATGTTCATCAAGGTAACCAGTCTAAATTCGGGAAACACAAGGATTAGAGGGCCCTAAGCGAACGCAAACCTCCCGTGATAGCAAGTATGGTAGGTATGTCATACACACAATTTATATACCAATACTAAGTAAACACACGTTTTTAGTAATCCCGTAGTTTAATCGTAGTACATATCGCATTCTCGTACATACTTATAATTATCGCAATTTATACTATTCCGGTTTATAATCATACGCGCCATAATTTATTCTCACGTCGTAGTAGACACTCACGTCTCAACCCAAACCGTCCATTTAATATAACTCTCGTATATAATTTCCTTCTCATAAATACCCAAAAGTCCCAATTCTATCACTACATCATCATCGGAATGTTATCTATAACCTCGAACAAGTTTACGGGACTCCAAAAATCAAAACAGTCCAAAAAAGCCCAAACTGTCAACTCGTTAGAAGTCTCGTTCGAACGAGACTGTTCGAACGAGATTCCACTGTCGGCTCGTTAGAAGTCTCGTTCGAACGAGACTGTTCGAACGAGATCCAGTTCGTTCGAACGAACTGTACCTTCTAACGAGATCTCGTTCGAACGAAGTTATCGAACGAGGTTCCCTTTCGTTAGAAGCGACTGGTCAATTCGTTAGAAGCTCGTTCGAATGAGTTCGTTCGAACGACCTGGGAATGGTTTCTAACGACTGACCAGTTTCGTCCCAGATTTTCTAAATCTCATTTTTTCACCATTATAACTCCTCAAATCTCTTCTAAACTAAGTCCCAACAATCGTTTTAAGGTCTCTAAACAACCCTAAACATATTATAATGTTAATAAAACCGAGTAATAAGAGTATGACCTATGACAGTCTAGCTAGATATAATGTCACTTAGCTAGTGGTTTGTGTCGTTGTAGATGGGTACTCACGTTAGGAGTGCACAGTTAGACGAGAGGTGAGAATATCATGTGAGTGCACGTCCTAACATGTACTTTGCATTTAATGTTTTAAATGTTTTTAAAGCACTTGCAGGTTTTTAAAATATAACTCCACACTCGGGCTCTGACCCGTTTGCTTTTCATCAGTATTTAATAAGGATTACAAATTCCGAATCTCTCAGGAATAGTTCACAGATAACAACATCACAAATAATGGAGGCGAACGGACGAACAACACCGGATTGAATCATAAGGTTGACACTCATGACGATAAACTAGAAAGGTATGAGGCAAAGATCCTAGATATGTACGCCTTCATGAAGCGTTAGTGGGGGTCAACCTCCGATAATGGGAAGGGGAAGGGGAAAGAGGTAGACGGTGACCCCACTTCTCCATCACAGATAGACACGGACTCATCACCCTTATATGATCCGTTTCCCATCTTGACCCCCGTCGAACGACCTATGTCAATAATTGGTTAGTCGAGCGTGCTTTTAATAGACATATTTAATGGCACGCCGATAGCGAGGGGGTTGAAGGACTCAGACACCCACACAGGTATGTTGGTTCATGAATGTGCCATGCAAGACTTTGAGGCAAAGGTTCGCGTCACACATATTGTGATCGGAAGGGAGAATGCACCTTTGTGGTTGTAAGAATAATGCGACGTTTGATGAATTAATGGGTGTCTCAATTCACATGTTGTGTGACCTTCCTTTCTCCTCCGACCTACTGTAGACCCTACTCCATGACATTATTTGTATTTATTTTATTTGGATATTGGATATTGTATATTATTTGTATTCTTTTAATTTGGTTATAGATATTTACATGTTGGTTTGGTTTTGGTTATGGATATTTGCATTGGTTATTGAATATTGAATATTGCTTAATATATATGCTATTTGGACATGTTAAAATTTACTATAACAGCTATAAATATAGTGCTGGCAGTAGCAGTGGCCATACTGCCAAACCGTCTTTTTTTAAATCTGCCAAGATTTATCATGGACTTTGGCTGTGACAAGTCTGTGACAAAGAAACTCATCATCGACTTATTATGGTCAAAGTCTATAACAAATTTTTATTTGTCACGAACTTTGACCGTCACAAGTTTTCCTTTGTCACGGACTTATCACGATCAAAGTCCGTGACAAATGTCTTTATCACCCCAAAACTTATCGCGGTATTAGACCTTGACAAGTTTGACTTGACACGATTTTAGACCTTGATAAGTGGGTAGTTTTGGTGTAATGCTTGTCATTATTCTTAGGTCCCCAATTCATCTTCTTTCTCCCCTTTTTGAGGACATTTCCTTATCGCCATTTATGGGTGTCTTTATCTAACCATTATTATACTGGGTGATAGTGACCACATCTTCGGCCTCGACATACTTTTCGATCCTTATCGTAAATCGTCAATAGAGTTAGCATCATGAAAGATTGATGCAACATAAAGTTTCTTGGCAGTCCAATCTTGAAAGAGTCTAGGACCACCTGCTTGGAGCAAAACTCCACTTCATTATAGGTATCCCAATACCTATGATCATACTCCTATAACTTCTCTCGGGTTTTCTTCCATATAGTGAGGAGAAAGGCCATCTTTTTTGGATGTGCACCACTAATGATGAACCTGGCAGTAAAGGCCTCCGTGAGGTGCTTAAAGTTTCTAAGAGACTGGTACGAGAGCTTTTTAAACCACTTTTGTGCGGTACACCTCATACTAGTGGGGAATATGTGGCACATCAGAGCATCATTATTATTCAAGAGGGTCATTGATATAAATAAGTTTGGTCTCATCTGGATGAGACCCACAGTGATAACACATCCCCTCACAGTATATCTCAGACTCATCATATGCTGAGCTTCCCACCCCTTTGGTCATGTTCCATAATCTAGTCCTCCTCACCCAGTGACTGTCATCATCAATTATTGAGCACACTACTGGACTTGCAAATAGCGAAAACCCGGTGTCGATCTCAATATCATTGGCTTCCTTATCTCTGGTGGTGATACAGATCCACCACTGCTGGAGTCGAACCACCATTGAAAGAGCTTGAGTTGGGTGTTTACTGAGGTTCATTAATTCAACTCGCTTCTTGGTTTTCTGCATTTTCTCTACTTCTCTTTACTGTTTGGTTAAATCTCACAAGAGATAGCCATTGATCCGCCTTGTAACGTGAGGGCTAGCTCCAGCTAATTGCCTCAACAGTCTGAAATGGCAGATATGACGACGACGTTGAGGTCCCTTGAGGCCAGCCACCAACAAAGAAAGCAACAGTTCTATGCCTTTATCCAAGACATAATGAGCAGAATTCTCGATGATCCTATTGTGAACCTAATAACTCCGACCGCCCAGGAGGCAGCGAATTCGACAGCAGGGGACCACTCCCGGCTCTAACAAAGGAGGCGTAACACCATCCAAATCAGACGAACGTCGTTGATCTATGGCATCTCCACCTTAGAAGGCAAGTTCAGTAATGCCCGGACGATGTGGCCTGCGAAGAGGAAGGATATTGGGAAAGGTATGAAATCTCAGACACCTCTTATTGGCCAAAGGCTACTCTAGCACCAACCTAAGAAGGAAAAAGTATCCAACATACTTCCCAGCGTCATTAGAGAGGCTAGACATTTAACAGACTGAGCAGGGGATCAAACTTTGATCGTGTCTCAGCTGAAGGAGTGAAGTCAGACGAGACTAATGCTCATGTAGCTTTGGAGGAATGCATGTCACTGGTCGTTCCAATGAAGAAAGGCCAAGACGAGAGCAGTAAATAAAGTATCACAAAGAAGTTAACAGTAGGTAGAGAACTATTGATAGAGAACTAGTTTCTGGGGTGGTTTAAGTCAAAAGAGCGAGAGACAATATAGTGCAGGACGAAAAGGTCTAGAACAGTTTGATTTAGAGGTTAAAAAATAAGATCATCAATTTAATTAAAAGACGAGACCCTGAACACAAGGCATATATGGAGGGATCTCCATTTTTGCACAAGATTGTCAATTACCCCACTCCTATAAAGTTCAAGCCGTCGCGTGTGACACCCAGATATGACGGGAGCACTAACCTCGTCCACCACATTCAGATATATCAGTTGACTGTCGACATCTACTCAGCTCCCGATGAAATAAAGTGTCCAAATTTGTCCAACACTCTCACAGGTACGTTGCATGTGTGGTTTACTGTCCTACTGAGAGAATCATTAGAGAACTTCAAGAAACTCACAAAAAAATGTATCCATAACTTATATTTCGGCATGAAGTCAACAAAATGAGTAACTCATATACTGAATGCCGAACATGGGAAAAATGAACCTATGAGGGAGTACATCTCTCGCTTTAACAAGGAGAAGTTAGAGGTGAAAGATTACGACAAGAGTATTGCGATGATAACCCTTATCAGTGGGATCCATTCTGGAAAACTCCTATGGAACCTCTCTGAGGATCCTCTAAAGTCCATGACAGAATTTATGGTTGTGGCCGGGATAATCATGAATGTGGAGGAGGGAATGGTGACTAAGAGAGGTGACGTGAAGGAGGCAGGAAATGGTAAGTCCGGCTAAAATAAGGATAAGGAAGGGAAAAAGAGGTAAAATGATGATAAGTTTACCAATTACACTCCATTTATTGTAAGCTCAGATTTGATATTGAACAAAATAAAAGACAATATGGAGCTCAGTGTAATAACCCGCGTAATTTTGGGCTATTTTAATTAATTTCTGGAAAATGGAGGAAAATAAACTTTTTGATAAAATTATTTTTATTGCTCAAATATGTTGGTTATTATTTTTAAAGGCGAGAATTTCAAACGGTTTCGAAATCGGAGTTAAAACGGATTTTTAAATGTTTTTAACTCTTGGAGTTGTTTTGACTTCCAACTCTTCATTTCTTTGCCTTATTTAAAGGAGTCTTTTGGATTCCAACTCTTCATTTCTTTGCATTATAAAAGGAAGTCGTGGGCAACCCTTTTTAACCTACTTTTGGCACAAATTTTGGCAGCAAATATATTTTATATTCCTCTTCTTTTTATATACACATTGGCCCTTGAGATTTGTGAGTTCCAACCTTAGATTAGAGGTGTTCTTGGGGCTATTTTGTTGGAGGTTCTTGGAGAAGCATTTGTAGATATTTTGTGTTGATCTTGAGGATGTGATCATTGGTTTCTCATCATGGTTTGAGGTATGGGGTTTTACACAATATTCTCCTTAAATCTCGTGAGTGTCATTCTCTTTGAATTCTTGTTTAATTGAACTCATATTTGAATTGATAAATTCATTGAAATCTCAAAAATAATTGTTGAAATTATTTTTATTCATGTGGTATTAGTATATTGTTGATGAGCACGTTGTCATGAGATTTTAATATGGCACGGAAGTTGGGCACCCGCCAAAATTCCTGCTTCCCGGGCTATGTCTTGATAAAGCATATGCGGATGGGGTGAGGCCTGGTGACCTGGTTAATGTGTTGTTGAGAAATTTATTGATAAAATGCTATTGAGATTTGCATTTTGATTTGAATATTCGTACTCCTGTTGTTACGTTTTATTCATCGCTAATATATATTTGTTGAGCATCTTTCCTGTCATATTGTGTACTTCCCCATATTTTCTTTTAGTGGCAGGTTTGCACGGATTTTGGGGAGCTATGGAGATTGATTTTATCGAGGATTGTTTGGGAAAGATTTGTATTATTTATTTTGTTGTATAGAGCATTGGAGATTTGTATTTTATTTTTCGAGTTAGATGTTGTATTTATTCGAGAGACTTGTTGTAATTGAAGAGATTGAGATTAGTGAATTTATATTATTGTGGGTTTATTTAGATGCTCTATACCTTGTCACTTGTGGATTTGGATTTATTTTATCGCATTAGCGCTCCGTTCGCTCTCTCCGAGCGGGCGGGGTGTTACACTCAGGTGGCCTAAGAAGTTGAAGTCCCCACACCTCAATAGAGATAAAGTAAACGGTGCGAGTTCCACCAGGACCACGGCCATATGACCGATCATTGCTTCGCCCTCAAAGATGAGATAGAGAAACTGTTAAAATGGGAAAAGCTCATAAAGTATGTATATGAGAGTAGTGGTTGAGATGATGAAAGGAAAAGGTTTAACGGAAGAAAGGACAACAAGCCCAGAAAAGAGATTTAAGCAAACAAAAGTGTAAAAGAATCAGACAAAAGCGGCGCCAGATCTTCTAACAAAACTTCTGGTAGTAAAAGATAACTTGTGCATGATTTCCCCTGGTTTTAAAATGATTTGTAGTCGACTTCCAGGTGAAGGTACTGAGTCGGCCGATAGGAAGGCTCATATAGTGTTAGATCCCATATTTTTATGGCTTTTAATTATGAGATTTATTAAATTTATTTGGAATAATTAATTGAAAAATAAATCTGAATTTAAATGCTAGCGAGACGAGAGTTGGTATTTGATTATTATAATGTTGTTGAATATTACTGAGTGATTATGGTAATATGTGATTATTGAATTTATTAAAAATGTCGTGAGTTGAAAATACGACAGTTTTGGTAATTGAGATGGGACGCGCGTGTCAGTCGTGTCAGGACCTAATTTAATAGGTTTAAAAGTATTTTATTTTTATGTCATCCGTATGAACATTTTGAGTGCGTCAACGTGTCCGAAAGTGTCGAAATAGTTAGAAAACACTAGTTGGGAGTTTAGTTTGGGTCCCGGGGCATTTTTAGGCTTAACTGGCAACCTGGGAGGGTGTTTTTGTCATTTTAGATTTTAAGGAAATTAGACCCACGAATTTTAGAGTTTATTTAATTGTTATTGGGAAGGCCATTAGGGCCATTATCATCCAAAAAGTAAGAAGCGGGCTACGTGAGATAGAGGAGAAGTTACAGAAGGGTTTCCATGGTCATAACCACCACATACCACCACCACCGCCGGATTTGTGACCGAAAAGAGAGGGGGAAGCAACCAACAACGTCATCAACGGATCAGAATCGGTATTCTACAGGCAAGTGATTTATCTTGCAAAGATTCAAAGCATATATTTTACATGATAGTGTAGATTTGAAGATTTATTATGAACAATGATACAAATTGTAAAATGGGAGCATTAAATATTGAATCCGGGTAGGGTTGCATGTAGTTAAAGCTTCTGGACGGATATTAGGTACGAAATCATGTTCCATGTGTAAGTAATTACGAAATTAAACTAAAATTTACGATGTTCTTGAAGAAATTAGGAAGAACAAGGGTTAGAAGAATAATTAAGACTTTTGATCCAAGAAAATGTTGGTTGGGGATGATGTAATGATTCTAATAATGTTAGAAATTATGTAAACATGTTGGTATGATGATTAGTATACTTGGTTGAGAGTTTTGGACGTTAAAGTAAAGAATTTGAGGTGTAAAAAGAGGAATCCCGTAACTGTTTATGCAATTCTGGGCAAATACCTGCTTGATCGATCGATCGACTCAAGAATGTCGATCGATCGACTCAAGAATGTCGATCGATCGACGATCGATCGATCGACCCCTTTTCTTCGATCGATCGACCCCTGCTGATTTTTGGCAATCGTTTCCTTTTAAGGTTTAATGAAAATCCTAAAGCTGGGGTTGATTCTTAGGTTGATTAATATAATATTGTGGAACTTAGATAAGGTCAGTAGGGTCTTAGTTATTTTCGAAAAATATCATAACTTAGTGGATTGAGCGTTGTAATTACGAATGGTTACCGAGTGAGGATGGTTGGAGATCTTTCGATTTTGGGACTGAAAGTAGAATGAATGATAACTTAAAGGATTTTAGATTTGCTGAGATAACCTTAGGAACAAATGGGAGACCTAATATTTACTTGGGATAGGTATAAGTACCCAAATTCGTATGACGAGACTTGTCTCGTTAAATAAATATTACGTAAAATATTCGGAACGTAAATATTGTGGGTGAGGCTTAATATATAGGGGATGATCATACCTATATTGAAATTTTATATATACTGGTTGTGTGATTTTTTAGTATATGGACTATTGTGTGTATAACATAACTACCATACTTGCTATCACAGGAGGTCGTTCGTAAGAGGATAGTCTGGTCTCGATGTGACCTTCGGGGGGACTTTAGATTTATACCTCAGAACATAGGACTTGAAAGGGCTTATCTCTGAATGGATAAGTCTGTTGACCTTGGGAGCATAAGTATGTGCGTGACCCATGGGTATGTGAACTATGTTTGCCTCCACTATGTGTGATTTTTATTTAAACGGTTCCTGAGTGATTCAGAACTTGTGATCCTTACGTACGTGATGTACCGGGAATCGATAGCAGAGTATGAGGGCATCGTAGGTTCTATCCTTGTGGGGTGCCTGATTTGCATATGAGATATTATATGGGTGTATATATATATACTTGAGATAGTTCTGTTGTGTTGCTTAGTAGATGTGAATATCTAAGATATTTGAATGGGCTAAAAATATGAATTTAATTAATACTCGAGATAAGTAATTTAATGAATGTGAATATGAGTTATGAATATGACTTATTTGGGTGTTACGAGTAGATAGCCTATGTTAGAATGCGAAATCAGGAGTGGTACAAACTAGTTAGATAGCGGCATAGCTAGGATGGGTTAAGGGCAATACGTTAGGCGTGCACATTAGTTGAGGGGTAAGAAAACTCATGTGAGAGTACTCAACTAACGTGTTTATCATATGTGTTGTTTAATTGTAATTTAGACACTTGCTAAACTTTTAAACTATTTTCACCTCAGGCTCTGACCCACTTTCCCTTCAAATCTATTTTTGTTTTGTAAAAATATTTTAGGTGCCCAGCCACAGGGACGCCAAGCATAGGAGTTCCATTCTGATGACGTGATGTAGCTGCTGTGGAAGCTATAGGATCTTGGTATTAGACACCTTCATATTCCTCCTTGGTTCCTTCAGAGTCATTTGTATCAGTTAGGGCATGTCGCCCATTTTATTTAGAGGTTGTAGTTACTGACTTTCATTATTTCAGTTATTGGTTTATTTATTAAGACTCTTGTATTGAGACTTTATTTATTCTGGTACTATTTTTATTGGAGTGTTTACTCCAGACTCGGTTGATTTCATTTCGTTGGTTATTCATATAAGATTTTTTATACGATTCATGGTTAATGATTTAATGCTTAGTTATTGGATAACTTAATTAATAAAATTTGACATCTCTCTTTTTTAAATATTAGGTGGCTAGTAATTAAATAAGTATTTTTCGATAGTGATGCTAAGACTAAGCCAACTTGATATTTTGTATTAATTTTATAAAGGAGTAGCTACCCAGTATTTAATTAGACGGGGTGTTACATATAGTTGAAGCAAAAATATCACCAAAGAGGGTCGACATAAACTCGATCGATATTGAAGCCAAGCCGAGCAAGCTAAAAAAGTTTATATAAATAGCCAAATAGTGGGATTCTTAAGGCTAGACTTCAAGGGGATTTTGGCTCCACACGATGACCTCCTAGTCATTAGCACATAAATTCATGGATACAACATAGCTCGTATCCTGATTGATGGTGGGTGGGACTATTTTAAAGGTCTGAAGTTAAGAAAGAAAATACTAGTTCCCTACCAGCCTTTGATTGGATTCAGTGGGGAAAAAGTGCATCTGCTCGAAATATTTGAGATGGACATATGTATAGGAACTTGGTTGAAATGTCTGACCAAGAAAATTAGCTTTTTATGATGGATGAACATGTGTTCTCAGCCTACAACATCATCTTAGGGAGAGTAGCACTAAAAGAATTTAAAGTTTTGTCTTACATTATACACCAAATGATGAAATTCCCGACCCCTTACGGGGTAGGGGAAGTACACGGTGATCAAGTGGAGGCCCGAGAGTGATACTTCATCTCTTCCAAACAGAGGGAACCCATAGAATCCATCGTTCTCAACAAGGACAAAACAAAAAAACCATCCAAATCGACACATCCCTAAGAGTAGAAATAAGGGAGCAATTAATCAAGTTGCTAAGAGAGAGAGAGAGAGAGAGAGAGAGAGAGAGAGAAAGTATATTTTCCTCAAGTCATGGTGATATGTCGAGGATTGAACCCGAAATTATCTGCCATCAGCTCAATATATATGAAATGGCTAAGCCAATGAAGCAAAGGTGATGCATCTTTACAAAAGATTCATATGATGTGATACAAGATGAGGTAAAGAAACTACAGACCCCATACTTCATCAAAGAGGTCCAATACCCATAATAGCTTTCTAACGTCGTCACTGTGCCCAAGCAGAATGGGAAATAAAGGATGTGTATTGATTTTACAGACTTCAACAAGGCTTGCCTAAAGGACAGCTTCCCATTAACTCATATGACCAAATAGTGGACGCAATGGTGAGATATGAGCTCATGAGCTTCATGGACACTTACTCCGGGTATAACCAAATTTTAATGTATAATGAGGAGGCTGAAAGACTTTTTTATTACGGATAAAAGAACATACTTCTACAAGGTAATGCCTTTCGGCTTGAAGAATGATGGGGAAACATATCAAAGGTTGTTCAATAAAATGCTTGAAGATCAAATTGGAAAGACGATGGAGTTGTACAGAGATGATATGCTTATGAAGAGCTTGAAAGCCGAGACGTATGCGTCCGATCTGAAGAGGACTTTTGATACAAAGTATAAATATAGGATGAAACTAAATTCGATAAAGTTTGTGTTCTGAGTTGACGCAGGAAAGTTTTTGGGCTTTATTGTTAATCAAAGGGGGATTGAAGTAAATTTTGCTAAGATTAAAGCGCTGATTGATATGCATATGCCGAGAACAATCAAGGATATTCGAAGGTTAACTAGAAGAGTGGATGTCCTGAACCGTATTGTCTCTAGAGCGATAGGCAAGTGCTTACCATTCTTCAAAATCCTAAGGAAAGCTTTCGCTTGGGATGAAGAGTGTGAAAGTGCATTTAGAGAATTGAAGACTTATCTCGGTTCTCTGATGATCCTCTCTCGTCGAATTTAGTGAGAGAAATTATTCTTATATTTGGGTGTCTCGGAGTCGACAATCAACGTCGCCATTATTTGAGGCGATGATGTAATTCAAAAGCATGTATATTTCAATAGGAAAGCTCTACAAGGGGAAGAGATAAACTACCCAAAGATGGAGAAGATAACATACACCCTTATCCACGCTTTAAGAAATATGAAACCTTATTTCTAGGCATATATGATGATGGTACTGACTGACACTCCACTTGGGCAAGTCATTTATAAACCTAAGAAATCAGGTAGGTTAATGGTTTGGTCAGTGGAGTTAGATGATTTTGACATCTTATACCAACCAAGAAGTGAAATCAAGGGACAAACACTAATAGATTTTATAGCAGAGTTTACTTAGAGCACTAAAAATGATCCCAAAGCCGCAGAAGGGGACGAGATGCCCCCAATTATTCAGAAGGAAGCTATAGTGGAGGAGGTGTCAGCTGATAGGGTACATTGTATGGAAAAAAAAGAATCTCTTGATTAAGAAATGAGCATTTAATGAGGGTCCTTTTATAAAATGAGAACCCATTTGGAGCTTGTTTGTGGATGGATCATCCTGTGAGAGTGAGAGTGAGAGTGGAAGAAGTTTAATATTGTCGGCCCCGGATGGAACCGATATAGAGTATGCTTTGCGATTCAACTTCAAAGCATCAAATAATGAGTCAGAGTATAAGGATATGCTAGAAAGACTTTCTTTAGCTAAGGCACTCAATGTCAGCCAAGTGATTACTCATGGTGACTCTCAACTGATTGCCAACCAAGGGCTGGGAGTTTATGAATCCAAAGATAAAAAATGGCAAGGTACCTAGCTAGAATGAGGAAGAAATTATTAAACTTTATTGAAGTTAAGATGAAAATAATCCTAAGATTGGAAAATAGTAGAGCAGACGTATTAGCAAGACTTGCATCGGCTACTAGAATAGAGATCAGTCGGTTTGTGCATGTTTTACTCAAGCTGAGTATTGAAACTGAGGAGGTTAAAGTGAGCCTCTACTTAAACTTAAATTTGGGAGAGTCATGGATGGATCTGACCATTGATTACATCAGAGATAAAAAGTTACCCAAATCTAAAGTCGAGAGAAGAAAGATTAGATATCGCATAGCTAAGTTCACTATTATAGGTGACGTGCTTTATAAGAGAGGTTTGTTACTGTCGCTTCTTTGATGTGTACATCCCACAGAGATGGGATGTGCTCTCCAAGATATGCATGAGGGATAATGGGTGAGTCATGTAGGTAGACGATCTCTGGCCAAAAGGATCATCACTCAGGGTTTCTTCTGGCTGACTCTGGCAAAAAACTCGATAGAATATGTTCAAAATGTCATAAATTGCGACGTTTCACTAGCATACCTCATCAACCACTCTCATCTATATCAACCCCATGTCCATTTACGATGCGTGGGATAGACTTGGTGGGCCCTCTACTTAGGGCAAAGGGGAATTACAGGTTCTTGATCGTTGCAATTGATAACTTTTTAAAGTGGGTGGAAGCCGAGGCAGTGATAATAATTACCGAGGCAAAATGATTTATATTTATTTGGATAAACATCATTTGTAGATATGACCTCCTAAATACCCTATTATTTGACAACAAAAAGTAGTTTAAAATGAATCCCTGAAAGCATATTGCGCAAGCATCGGCATCAAACAATTCCACTCCTCATCCGGTCGAACCCAAGAAAATGGTCAAACAGAGATCACAAATATAACTATCTTGGACGGGATAAAGAAAAAGCTTGAGGACATAAAGGGAAAATGGTTTGATGAGTTGTATGGTGTATTGTGCGCTTACAGGACTATAGAAAGGAATCTGACATAGGAAACACCATTTATGCTGCTTATGGATCTGAGGCTGTAATTTTAACATAGATCGGGCTACCAAGTCACAGAGTACAAATTTATGACCCAGAAGTTAACCCTAAAGAAACAAGACTTGGTATAAATCTAATTGAAGAGAGATGAGAAGAGGTTGCAGTCAGGCATTCCACTTATCAATATAAAGCGGTCAGGTTTTATAACAAAAGAGTGAAGTCTTGGTCTATTGTCATGGGAGAACTTATGCTTAAAAAAGTCTTACAAAAGACCAACAAACTGCACCCTAATTGGTATGGACCTTATAGGGTGACAAAGCAGATCATTACCGACACATATCGGCTTGAAAATCTTGAAGCTGAACCATTATTTAATCCTTGGAATACAGATCACTTAAAAAGATACGATCAGTAGTCTTCCAGTCTCATATTCAATGCATTATATTTCAGGCCTACCTTCAGTTGCATGAATCAAAGTATTTAATAAGGAATATTCCAAGTGTTGTCCATCTTTTATTTCTGTGTATCTAATTTTCATGGTATTTAAGTACAGAACATCATGTAATTATGGGGAATCAAATCAATCTCTCTCTCGACGGTACGAGAGTGATTTGGGAGTCTTGGCTCCTTAATGTCAATCCAAGAATGCCGAGAGGTGGGAGATACCAGTATTAACATTTAAATAGAAAGTGATAAATAGAATCATTTAAGTACGATTATGCAAAACATAATATAATTGTAGTGAATTAATTAATAACTCCCTCTTGGCGGTACGAGAGCGATTAGAGAGTCTCGATTCCTTAATGTAAATCCAAAAATATCAAGAGGAGGGAGATCCCAGTAACATAATTTAGATGGCAAAGGATAAATAAAATCATTTAAGTATCGTTATGAAGAACATGATTTAATTATGGTGAATTAACTAATAACTCTGTACTCTCTCTCTCGACGGTGCGAGAGTGATTGATGAGTTTCAACTCCAAAAAGCCATCTTTAATATAGCTTAAAATAGGAAACCTCGTGAAATAATCTTCTTAAATATCAAACATTTTGGTGATAATCCAACATCAGACACAGAAACTTTCAAGGAAAAGATTTATCTCAGACACAATAGTTGGTGTTGAAAACCACATCGATATCATTTTTATATCACAGTCCAGAAAATAGCAAAAATGGAGAAGTTATGACAAATAAACTTGTTCATAAATTAATATTGTTCAAATTCTTAAAAGAGTTACACAAAGGGGGCACATGTGACCACATACGGTCGCCCATAAAAGGTGAAGGTCTAATTATCCACAAGTATTTGATTTGTCTCGGCAGGTACAGTAGGGTTCTCAATTTGAATGACGATATTACCTTTCTCATATACAACCCTTTTGTAGCCTCCACGTTGACTACAGTAGTCTCGACTGCGATCGCAACAGTCTCAACCTCAGCTTGCACCTGATTTGAAGCTTACACACTCTCTAAATCGACCAATTTGAATGAAGTGATGACCTTGGCTAGTTGAGGATCATTGGCTGCCAACTCAGGATGCATGTTGGATACTCGACTGAAAATAACTTTCGTGCATTTTTCCAAGTACTGAATGGAATCATCGAAAAACTCCTCAGACTTCTTAATGTCCACGAGAGATTTCTCAGCAGCCGCCTTCAGCTTCTCGGTATCTCCATCAGCCTGTTTCTTCAACTGCTCCTCAAACTGATCAACCTTGGTCTGAAGATCAGCCTTCATCGTCTGTTTTCTTTCTTTATAATGTGTCCTCTGCTCAACATACTTAGCATTATAATCAACTTTTATCTTTTACAGTTGTTACCTCAGATTGTCAGCATTTGATTGTGCATTCTCATCCACCTTAACCTTCTTATCGGCCTCGATTGCACACAACGATGTTCTTCAGGGCAATGATTGATTGCAAAATAAGAAGATAAGTCACTATGAACGATACAACACTTAATGAAAAATCAAGTATAACATAGAAAATATAAACTATACCCGTGTAGGGAGTCAATTTTCATGCCCAGTCGGGTCAGGCGAGCAGTCGCTATGGTGTCGTCTTTTATGGGGGTGATGGGGTTAGTGGTGTGCCTCTGAGGGGCATCCTTCTTCTTTTTCTGAGGGTGAGAATTGGCAGATGTGCCCTCAGTGACATCATTTATTTTCTTGGACCCCTCAGCAGTTTGGGGCCCGACTGTAGTTGACTTTTACTGAGGTTGTGATGGCACTGAGGTTTTTCCTGTAGACGGGCCAGGATGTTGCCTTTGATTGGAGCTGCCATTTCCCAAACCTGATTAGAAACACCTTTTGGACGATCTGAAAAAAGGAACAAATGAATAAGTACCGACCAAAATAAAAAATTAGATGACATTAAAGTTAATGTTTTTAAAGAAGTGCTTAAAAAGTTCAGTAAGGGGTTCCACCCCCAACCCAGTGCATTCAAGTAGTTCAGTTCACCAGGTCTTAAAAAATAATAAGGCCCCCCTTATTGCCTTTGCCGTGTAATTGATCAATGTTTTTTCTCATCTCAATGCTCATACTGGGATCCATCTTGGACGACATTGAAATTCTATCCAATTTCCTAGAGACTCTTGGCTTGTTAGTAGCCGACAGCACGCTGTCATCAAACTCCCAATCCTCGAATATAAATAAGTAGTGAGACTTCCAATCACGGTTGGAAGTTTGGTTGATGGGAATAAGCTTCCTTTCTGGGAGACGAGCCATGAAATGGTAGTAACCGGGCGCAACTTTTATCGTGGAGACGGTATAGCAAGCTCCAAAAACATCAATCCAGATATCTTCCTCGTATCATACTCTCTAAAGCTGAGCAAACCCAATTAGTTTCCTCTAAGCATTGGGTGTTATCGGTGCAGGGGACCGGCCAATGAATGTAAGGATGGCCCTAATAGATGAGTGAATTAGAAGACGAAAGTCGATCTTGAACCTTTGCTCATAAACAACTACTTATCCTTCAACTTTATTGTTGAAGGCGTGCTTATTATCTAAGGGAACTCTTATCTTAATGAAGGACTTAACACAGTACAGGTTCCTCCAAACAATAAGTTTGGTTTCACGTACGTCACTGGGGATGGCCAAGCACACTCGTATCCTATTCATACTATTCATCTTTATCCTCTCCTCATCAACGATCGGAGCCTTATCACGCGAATCACAACTTTTAAACTCGACCCCAATCATAGCCAAGATGTGAATTTCCATGGGAGGCACATGGACAACTAATTTTATCTATGACCATCGTCAGAGATATCATACACCTCAGGCTCAGGATCCCCCTGTTGGTGAGATGAAGTGGTGGCATGGCCACAGTTGCTTGATTCAATTATTGCACCCTTATCTAGATGATCAAGGGGAACAAGCACGGCCACTTCAAAATAGTTGGACCTATATCTCTCTCATCCCCTACGAGGTTTTGGAATATAATCAAGGATATAGCCTGAGGAAGAGGGGGAAGACAAGGAGGCTTTGGAAGACACACCGATTTTGTCTCACTACTCAATGAATTTACAACTTTGGACTCGGTCAAAGCTGGGTACGTAAGGAGTGGAGGAGGAAAAACTACAAACATAAGAGTTGGGGTTAGAGGAATTTGAGACTTGACTTCAGGTTTTTGCGTAGCCTCGGCCTCGGCCTTACGTATCTCTCATAAAATACGCTCTTGGAGATGGGAAACTTTTCTCCTAGTTCGAATAATTTTTCATACATGAAAGACAAGAATGGAAGCTGACCACAGTTAATCAAATATCAAAACAAATAACTTGAAGGGTTATAGGAAAGAACCAGTCAAGAACACGGTGAATAATTTTAGTGAGCTTCAAACAGAAAACTCACTGGAAAACTCAACCAAAGCCCGGAAACTTCTAAATCCACCAAATCTTAATCTTAAAAGCGATGCCGAATTATTAAATCTCCCCGGAGATACCTTAATCCCAACCTGTTGCCACCAGAAATGGTGGTCGAAAAAATAAAAGATCATCGAAAATAGAGAATAAGGTAAAACTGAAAATAAAGCTCGTTGAAATTAAAAATGAAGCATAAATATAGTACCTGGGAAGAAGAAGACGATCGCCGGAGAACAAAGGATGTAGAAAGAGAAAGTTCAAGCTCTGGTTATGATGCAATGGAAAACGGTAGAAAAAAGAGAAATAAATTAAAGGGTTGGTTTTAAAACTAACTGAAGTGCACACGAAATCCCATAAATAATGATTGATGCACGATTCACAAGGCATCACGCTTCAGTGTAGCCACTTGGGTTGCATGCTAGCCCACACATTAACTAACATGTGTCAACCTTGAGGAACTAAAACGACATCCCTGACAGCATGCTCTCCTACTCCAATCAATGGGATATATTCTGATATTGAGGGAACAAGTGACTGTTTGGAACCAAACTGAAGCACCTTATACCTTTGACTTACTTAAGTCTATATTGTATAAGTGCTCAACTAATTTGGAAATAGTGACAAAATTGGTTGTCTAACCTAGAATCCAAAGAACCTCATAATTATTCTCTCTAATCCTCTTCAATGATCCAAGAAGGTATAAATTGAATCACACTACACACATTAGAAGTGCATACATGTGTATATATTGCTTAAAATTGATTGTGTGTTAAATTCCCCTTAAAATGCTGCTTTAATAATTTTTTGGGAATTTTTAAACATTTTTAAACAATTTTAAAATAATGTTTTCATTAATAAAAGTGTGATTATAAACTTTGTGGGGTTAATATGGTATTTTGAAAAATTCATTTTTCATTGGAATGTTTGATTGGGTAGAATGTAAATGCGCTAGAGACTTAAGGGTGCTGCCTGTAATTATTTTTGACGCGCGTTTGCAAGCCTCTTATATGCCAACACTTGTCACGTTCCTGTTGTATCACTTTGTGTTTGTTATGTGAGAGGGTTTCCTGGTGGTTTGCTGATCGTTAGATCAATCCTTATCGATGGCCTGCATGTGTTTTAAACCTATCCTTGTGCTATCACTGTGGACCAATCAACTTCGACTTAACCACCGCTATTTTATAACCCTTAGATCAAGTCAATTTTAAGAAGACTTAATCTCAGCCCTTGATTGCCTTCGACTATCCAGAACCTTCCTCCACTCCTATAAAAGCCATCTAATTCTCAACCTTTCAAGACTTTTGGCAGTCGTCATTTCTAAGAGAAAAAAATAGAGAGAAGAGAGAAGTGAGAGAGAAGTGAGAGAGAAGAGAGAAAAAAATAGAGAAGAGAGAGAAAGGGAAAACTGTGTTAGCCAAACCCTAACCCTAACCCTAAACACTTCAAATCTGATTCAAACCTTCGTATATACAAAACCCCAAACACAACCGTGAGTGTTTGAGAGAGAGTGGTGTTACTGGTTTGTTCATATTGAAGCTGTAACCTCTTGATCTGTGATCTTATTACCAACTTAAATATTCGTGTGAAGATCTGTATTTCTTCTTCATAGAAATTGTAGATCTACACTTTGCATGTTATATTTCACTAGATCTGCATGTTTCTTTCTCGATTTAAGAAAATCTTTACTGTTTTAGTTTTGTAAATGTTTTATGGTTTCTATTCTTACGAAACTTAACCTTGACCTAGTTGGATTCACACTTGGAGATTTTCAATCTCAAAAATATTTTTAAAACAGAGATTGATTAAGATCTTGACAGATTTAGAAGCAAGATATCCGTGGAATCTGGGATATATTAAAGGTCAAAAAGGTTTCAAGTGTTGTAAGAAAGAAAGAAAAGAAAATCACAGCATATAGTCTTTATATGTAATTTTCTAGGACTGTCTGTAAAAACTAAGTGTGTGTGAGTTCATGCATGTTGATAGGAATCACATCACAATCACTTAACACACTACTACACTGGAAGTGTTGTGAATAAGATCAAAGATTATTGAGTCGACGCAAGGAAGCTAAAGCAAAAGGAAGTTATCAAACTGGAAGAACATCATCAACAATCAAATCTATGAGAAGTTAGAAGGACACTAAGTGGGGTATATTCCTAAACTTAGAATAGGTTGATTTGTGTGCATGTATGTTGTATTGTTTGTAACTGTTATTTGTTGTTAGTGGATTTTTACTTTCGTGACTTAGAAGTCACCGTGGATGTTTCCTCTATTGGGAGAAGTTTTACCACGTTAAAAATTGTGTGTTCTGATTATCTTCATCTACCCATCGCATTCTATAGTGTGCTGAATTTTTGAAACTGTCTTAGTTTTAAAACTGATTACAAAGTCTTGATTACTCTCGTACATAAGTTTTTGTAAACACATCTTGTTGTTTATCATTTTTATTTTCAAAAGAAAAGGGTTTCTTCAACAAACATCTCGGAGTTGCTTATACAGTTTAATCTTGTATTAAACGGCATTAGCAACGTTTTTCAATTGGTATCAGAGCCCTGTAAACTTTTATTTCAAAAAGATCTTGTGTTTCTGAAATCGTTTTCTGAAAAACCTAACTATGGACGAGAAGAATGAAAGGTTTGGTAATCTGTCCAGACCTCCACTCTTTGATGGAAACAACTTTTCTTACTGGAAAGTAAGAATGGTTGCCTTCATCCAAGGGACTTTAGGAGATGATGTCAAGGACATTATTGAAAATGGATATACTTATCCTACTAAACCAGCCACTGAAGGAAGTGATGAGAGGATAAAGAAAATAGTAAGTGAGTTTACCCAAGAAGAGAAAACTATTTCTCGTAATAACAATAAAGGCAAGAATGCCATTTTTATGTCTATTAATGAGGATGAGTTCAAGAGAATCTCATCTTGTGCCACTTCTAAGGAAGCTTGGGACACATTAATCACTGCCCATGAAGGAGACTCAAGAGTTAAAGCTGCTAAAACTCAAATGCTTACCCAGCAGTACAACTCTTTGATTATGTCTGACTCTGAGTCTTTTGATGACTTTTACATGAACCTAACTGATATAGTTACTAAGTTGCATGCTAATGGAATAACATATGATAGGAATGAGATTGTTTCTAAAATTCTAAGATCATTACCACAAAAGTTTGACATCAAGAGGTATGCTATTGAGGAAATGAGTGATCAAAACCTTACCCCTGAGTTACTCAGTAGTAAACTTAGGACTGTGGAAATGGAATTAGACTTTAAGAAACAATTAAATCATTCACAAAGAAAACAGCCCAACTCTAACTTGAGTTTTTCCTCTAAAATATCTAAGCATGAGACTAATCTGACCAACTGTGACTCTGATGAGGAATGTGATATAGACAAACTAGATAATCAGATTGCCTTAATGTCTAAAAAATTTAAGAAAATTGTTAAATTTATAAACAAACAGGCATCTAAACAAGGCAAGCCTAATTATCCTACTGTGTCTAATCCCAAACCTCATGAGAGAGGCCTTGACAAACATCCTAAGGACAACAACTTCAAATCTAACAGAGTCCTTAAAAAGATTGAATGTTTTAGATGTGGGAAACTAGGTCACATTACGCACGATTGCAGAGTTAATCTGAATAAAACCAACACACACAATAGAGCCAATGTCTGTAAAACTTGGGATGATTCAAGTGACTCTGATGAAGAGGAACTTGAGTCATCAAATGGACTTGACCCTTGCATGTCCTTTTATGCTAAGATCATTTAGAATGATGATATGCATGTGTGTGATAATGATGCTCCTACTCCTGCTTGTGTGAATACTGCTTTGACTGTCCTAGATGCTCTATTATCTGAAAATGTTGCTAGCTCTAGTTCCGTGTGTGTGAGTCAAAGTGATCTCGATAATGACGATGTAAATGGGTGCGTGAGTACTAAAACTGAATCGTTAGGGGTCACTACACACACTTCACTTAGCGACTCAGACACAGATGACCTCCCAGATATTCATACTTTGTATGCTAAGACTCTTAAAAAAGGCACTAGACTGGAGAAGACTGTTAGAGACCTGACTAAGAAATTAGATGATCTAAGTCTTATTGTGAAGCTGAATGCCAAAGAGTACACTAACCAATGTCTGTCTCATCAATCTGAAATTGAAACTTTTGATCAAAAATTAAAAGAGTTAACTAAAACTAATGAAACCCTGGAAATGAAATACAAGGGAACATTATTAGAACTAGAGGAAGCAAAAACAAAGACAGCTACTGTTTTCAAAAAATTTTCTAAGTTTGAAAACAATTCAAATTATTTTACTGACTTTGTTGTTGACTCCAAGACCAATTCTGATGATAGAACCGGTATTGGATTCTGCCCTAAGAACAAACCACAAACTACAAATCTTGAATCTATTAAGTTTGTGTTTGGGGGCAAAAGACCAATCGAAACATGTCCAGACTTTCATTTTATTAAAAAAGAATTTGATCAAAAGCAACAACAGAAAGACATTGGAGAGTCTAGTAATTCTAAGGCTGAGACTACACTTAAGACTAAATACGTTTGTCCTTTGATCAGAAAGGCTACATCTACCTTTAAGACCATACCTCCTAGGAATAAGACTTCTGAACAGAATGCTGTTAAACCCATCTTTAAAAGTTTTCCTAAGGAAGTTCATCCCCCAAGCAATCAATATTGCTCCTGCTGTGACATTTATGGTCATTCCTTTGAAGGTTGTTATGCTAGGCGTCTAAACACCCCTGTGTACAACACTTCTGTCTACAAGAACTTTAACTATTCTAGGCAAAATCGTAACCATTATGTCCTTCCTAGACAACCTGACAAGAACTCTAACTACAGGAATAGAAAGACCAAAACTAAGAGTTCATTTAAGAGAAAGGCTCCCAGAAACTTTCCTAAACCAAAAGCTCAAATTTTATCAAATGAGGGCAAACTTGCGCAAAATTAAAACTAGAGCTATTTGGGTTAGAAAATATGATCTTTTACCCCAAATGAAGTGTAACATTGTTATCACTGCCTTAAAGGCTGAACACACTTCATCTGGTTGGTATTTAGATTCAGGATGCTCCAAACATATGACAGGAGATGAAAACAAACTCTTAAACAAAACCAGATTTGCTGGAGGCAAAGTAGTTTTTGATGACGGAGTTTCATCCCAGATCATAGGTAAAAGAACCCTAAAAGAAGAGGGAATGCCTGTTCTGGAAAATGTACTATTAGTTAAAGGCCTTAAAGCCAACCTCCTAAGTATATCACAATTTTATGACTCTGACCATACAGTTACCTTTTCAAAGAACAATTGTAAAATTCTAAATGATAAAGGTAAATGCATTATTACTGGATTTAGAACACCTGACAATTGTTATACTGTCAAGACTGGTTCTGAAACCTGTAACATTGTCAGAATGGATGACAATGAAATCTGGCATAATCGTATATGTCACCTAAGTTATGATATCCTTGGTAGATTGTCTAACCAAGAGATTGTTAGAGGAATTCCTAAAATTAAACCCATTCCCAGTGTTGTCTGTGGTCATTGCCAGGAAGGAAAAATAGTTAAGACTTCGCATAAAAAGGTTAAAGACATTCTCACCTCTAGACCTCTAGATCTCATCCGTATGGACCTTATTGGTCCCTCTAGAACTGTTAATCTTTGTGGACACAGTTATATCCTTGTCATGGTTGATGATTTCACACGATTCACTTGGGTTGCCTTCTTGAAACAAAAATCTGACACGTTTCAGAATTTTTTAAAAATTTTACTATGAATTGAAAATGAGAAGGACACACAAGTCAATCGCATTCGTAGCGATAGAGGGGGAGAGTTTATAGACACGGGAATAGTCAAATATTGTGACTACAACGGTTACAAACACGAATTCAGTGCCCCTAAGACTCCTCAGCAGAATGGTATTGCTGAAAGGAAAAACCGAACTCTTCAAGAGATGGCACGTGTCATGTTGCATGCCAAATCTCTACCTAAATACTTCTGGGTAGAATCTATTAGAACTGCGTGTCATATCATTAATAGGGTTTACCTTAGGAAAAACACTAAACAAACCCCTTATGAGTTGTGGTACGGTAAGAAGCCTAATCTGAAATATCTAAGAACTTTCGGAAGTCAGTGTTATGTCTGTAAAGACAGAGAACATTTGTCTAAATTCGAGACGCGTGGTGATAAATCCATCTTTTTAGGTTACTCACAAAACAGTCGTGCTTATCGTATATACAATCTGCGTACTAAGACCCTTATGGAATCGATAAATGTAATTGTAAGCGACACTATTATCGAAAATAAGATATCTGAATCACCTATTGTGGTTGAATCTGAAAATGATTTCAAAACTGATTCACTAGAAATAGATGACTCATTACCTATTGAGAGTCCTGAAGTACCTGGCTGGGTCTCTAAAGATCATCCCATTGACAACGTGGTCGGTAATCCTAATGAGCCAGTTCGTACTAGATCCCAGCTAAGAAATTATGCTAATTATGCATGTTTCGTCTCCCTTGTGGAACCGAAAAATGTTAATGAAGCATTGAATGACACACATTGGATTTCTGCGATGCAGGAAGAACTTTTACAATTTGTCATTCACGATATCTGGTATCTTGTACCGCGGCCACAAAACAAAAATGTTATTGGCACACGTTGGATCTTTAAGAACAAATCTGATGAAAATGGGGTAATCCTTAGAAACAAAGCTAGACTAGTTGCTCAAGGTTACTCACAAATAGAAGGGATAGATTTTAGCGAGACATTTGCCCCTGTCACTTGTCTTGAATCTGTTCGACTTCTTTTCTCCATAGCGTGTCACTTAAAATTTACACTTTATCAAATGGATGTCAAGTCTGCCTTCCTCAATGGAATTCTGTCCGAAGAAACGTATGTAGAACAAACCAAAGGGTTCATTGACCCTAAATACCCTAACCATGTCTTTCGTCTAAAAAAGGCTTTGTATGGCTTAAAACAAGCTCCTTGAGCTTGGTATGAACGCATTTCTAACTTTTTATTGGATAAGGGTTTTAAGAGAGGAGGAAATGACCAGACCCTCTTTGTCAAACATTTTGACAAAAACATTATTATAGCACAAGTCTATGTAGACGACATCATTTTTGGGTCTACTTCAACATCTGAAGTTAAATCTTTTTCTGCTATTATGCATAAGGAGTTTCACATGTCCCTTATGGGGGAGCTACAACTTTTCTTAGGATTTCAAGTGAAACAGAATTCTCATGGACTATTTGTCTCTCAAACTAAGTATGCCTTAGATCTCGTTAAGAAATTTGGTTTAGATAATGCTAAAGTTGCCAAAACGCCTATGAGTACTACTGTTAAATTATGTAAAGATGAAAATGGAAAGTCAGTTGATTCCACACTTTATCGTAGTATGATTGGTAGCCTACTCTATCTAACTGCCTCACGACCAGATATAATGTATGTTGTATGTTTGTGTGCTCGTTACCAGAATAACCCTAAAGAGAGCCATTTATCATGTGTAAAACGTATAATAAAGTACATAAAGGGCACTCTTAATCTTGGACTTAGGTACACTAATGATACCTGTAGCACCATCATAGGGTATACTGATGCTGATTGGGCCGGTTGTACTGATGACAGTAAAAGTACATCAGGTGCCTGTTATTATGTCGGCAATAATTTAGTAGGTTGGAGTAGCAAAAAACAGAATTGCACATCTTTATCTACGGCTGAGTCCGAATATATAGCAGCACGAAGTTGCTGTGCTCAATTGTTATGGATAAAACAAATGTTAAGCGACTATGGGATTAAAGAGGATCAGTTACAATTGTATTGTGACAATCAAAGCGCTATTAACATATCTAAAAGCCCGGTTCAACACTCGCGAACTAAGCATATTAAAATAAGACATCATTTTATACGCGAACTTGTTGAAACTAAGGAGTTAGAAATCCATTACCTGCCTACTGATCTGCAACTTGCAGACATGTTCACTAAACCTCTAGACTATAATAGATTTCTGTATTTGCGAAATTCTAAAGGTATGGTCTGTGCTGATTAATCTCTTAAGACCATAATTTTTTTACCCTTTGTCCATTTGAGACAAAATGGGAGAGAAATTTGAGTCTTACGGGTTCAATGTTTTGTTCACATTTCATCTAAACTGCTTGATCTTAGTGTGCATATCTGCAGGAATCTCTTCTACTGATTGTCTACCATTTCTAGTGTACAAATTTGTAAATAGTTGAGTTATGTAATTTTTGACTTTCTAGGAAATGGGTAGATAGTATCTTTTGTATAGGACTAGGTTTTATTTTTTTTGGTTCCCTAAGAGTTTAAGCTAACTCAAAGGATATTTTGTCTCATATTTCCAAAGGGGGAGATTGAAGCACCTTATACCTTTGACTTACTTAAGTCTATATTGTATAAGTGCTCAACTAATTTGGAAATAGTGACAAAATTGGTTGTCTAACCTAGAATCCAAAGAACCTCATAATTATTCTCTCTAATCCTCTTCAATGATCCAAGAAGGTATAAATTGAATCACACTACACACATTAGAAGTGCATACATGTGTATATATTGCTTAAAATTGATTGTGTGTTAAATTCCCCTTAAAATGTTGCTTTAATAATTTTTTGGGAATTTTTAAACATTATTAAACAATTTTAAAATAATGTTTTCATTAATAAAAGTGTGATTATAAACTTTGTGGTGTTAATATGGTATTTTGAAAAATTCATTTTTCATTGGAATGTTTGATTGGGTAGAATGTAAATGCGCTAGAGACTTCAGGGTGCTGCCTGTAATTATTTTTGACGCGCGTTTGCAAGCCTCTTATATGCCAACACTTATCACGTTCCTGTTGTATCACTTTGTGTTTGTTATGTGAGAGGGTTGCCTGGTGGTTTGCTGATCGTTAGATCAATCCTTATCGATGGCCTGCATGTGTTTTAAACCTATCCTTGTGCTATCACTGTGGACCAATCAACTTCGACTTAACCACCGCTATTTTATAACCCTTAGATCAAGTCAATTTTAGGAAGACTTAATCTCAGCCCTTGATTACCTTCGACTATCCAGAACCTTCCTCCACTCCTATAAAATCCCTCTAATTCTCAACCTTTCAAGACTTTTGGCAGTCGTCATTTCTGAGAGAAAAAAATAGAGAGAAGAGAGAAGTGAGAGAGAAGTGAGAGAGAAGAGAGAAAAAAAGAGAGAAGAGAGAGAAAGGGAAAATTGTGTTAGCCAAACCCTAACCCTAACCCTAACCCTAAACACTTCAAATCTGATTCAAACCTTCGTATATACAAAACCCCAAACACAACCTTGAGTGTTTGAGAGAGAGTGGTGTTACTGGTTTGTTCATATTGAAGCTGTAACCTCTTGATCTGTGATCTTATTACCAACTTAAACATTCGTGTGAAGATCTGTATTTCTTCTTCATAGAAATTGTAGATCTACACTTTGCATGTTATATTTCACTAGATCTGCATGTTTCTTTCTCGATTTAAGAAAATCTTTACTGTTTTAGTTTTGTAAATGTTTTATGGTTTCTATTCTTACGAAACTTAACCTTGACCTAGTTGGATTCACACTTGGAGATTTTCAATCTCAAAAATATTTTTAAAATAGAGATTGATTAAGATCTTGACAGATTTAGAAGCAAGGTATCCGTGGAATCTGGGATATATTAAAGGTCAAAAAGGTTTCAAGTGTTGTAAGAAAGAAAGAAAAGAAAATCACAGCATATAGTCTTTATATGTAATTTTTTAGGACTGTCTGTAAAAACTAAGTGTGTGTGAGTTCATGCATGTTGATAGGAATCACATCACAATCACTTAACACACTACTACACTGGAAGTGTTGTTAATAAGATCAAAGATTATTGAGTCGACGCAAGGAAGCTAAAGCAAAAGGAAGTTATCAAACTGGAAGAACATCATCAACAATCAGATCTATGAGAAGTTAGAAGGACACCAAGTGGGGTATATTCCTAAACTTAGAATAGGTTGATTTGTGTGCATGTATGTTGTATTGTTTGTAACTGTTATTTGTTGTTAGTGGATTTTTACTTTAGTGACTTAGAAGTCGCCGTGGATGTTTCCTCTATTGGAAAAGGTTTTACCACGTTAAAAATTGTGTGTTCTGATTATCTTCATCTACTCATCTCATTCTATAGTGTGCTGAATTTTTGAAACTGTCTTAGTTTTAAAACTGATTAAAAAGTCTTGATT
Source organism: Sambucus nigra (assembly GCA_949130495.1). NCBI lineage: Eukaryota > Viridiplantae > Streptophyta > Magnoliopsida > Dipsacales > Adoxaceae > Sambucus > Sambucus nigra. The sequence goes on from OX422211.1 coordinate 174,194,187, forward strand.
ACTCTCGTACATAAGTTTTTGTAAACACATCTTGTTGTTTATCATTTTTATTTTCAAAAGAAAAGGGTTTCTTCAACAAACATCTCGGAGTTGCTTATACAGTTTAATCTTGTATTAAACGGCATTAGCAACGTTTTTCACAAACAAACTTACACCTCAGCCTCCTATTTACAAAGAAGACTAAGGCCTAGGGGTGATTGATATACATAAGTCTGGTCTTATTTGAATGAGAACCGCTGTGATAAGATGTCCCCTCTTAGATAATTTTGGACTCATAATATGCCGAACTTCCCACCCTTTGGGAATATTATATAGTCTGGGCCTCCAAGACTGCCTCACCTATTGACTATCATCATCAATTATTGATCACACTGCTGGACATGCAAATAACAAAAACCCGATGTCAGCTTCTGCCTGTTATTAGGCTTAGACCTCATCATCAGGTATATTCACCAGGAACATAGTTGGTCTATCCTCGGACTTATTCTTGAATAAAGGCATCTCAGTAGTCTCGACCAGTCATGACCTTTCAGTTTAGATATAGCTTACATGCGTGGAACATGTGATAAGGGTAATATTGGCGCACGTGACCAGGATAGTTATGGTATATGAACCCCCACGCGAAGGGTATTTGTCAACTATGAGTTTCACATTGTGTTGTATAACTCTCACACTCTCATTCGTCACATTCACACAGACTGCATGCTAGGGGTGATATTGTTCACCCCTAACACTATAAAAGGCACTCATTTTCATCATTTATAGGGATCAATCATTCTCCAGAAATCTTATTTATATGTATGAGAGAGAGAGAGAGAGAGAGAGGAAAAAAGCTTGTAATCTCATTATAGCTTTTAGCCTTATTATATAGTGAAAAATATTTACTCTTTACACAATGGACGTAGGCTAAGACCGAACCATTTAAATACTGTATCTTCTCCTTATCTCTCATCTTCTATACTTGTTTATTTTCTTGTTGAATTAATGTCTTATTTCACCATTATTTCACAAACCTAGAAACTGAGCTGAATATATCACTTTGTGATATTCAGTATCTTCAGTCATCGTATATAGGTACTGACGAACATGATCGATGTGATCAATCTTCCCATCATAGATTTTAAATTCAGGTGTGATGTCTTGGGAGGCTTCGGTTCCTCGATAGCTCTTGAGAACGGTCACCTTATTCGACTGATAAGGGTTGTGCAATTATTTAGTGGACCAAGCTCCTCGATAAGCAGGGTGCTCATCCATTTCCCAGTGAATTAGGGCGTGAAGATCTTTCTTGTGATGTCATCCTCCTTGGTTACTCCTTTATAGAGAACTCCCACGTATGGAGTGTTCTTTATCGCAATGAGAACTCCTTCGATTGCAAGTTTACCTCGCTTGATGGCTAGGTGTTTGGGTGTGATGTTTACGTTTGTCCTCATGGAGCTCTTACTCTATTCTCTTAAGGTGACATTGCAAACGTGAATTTTACTCCCGTTGAAGGAGTGTGGTTTCCTCTTATTGATGTAGACATCATTCATAAGCATCCACGAGTCGTGAGATCTAGGTGAACTTCAGTTATGAACTGCTCTTCATAGTTCATTCTTCTAGAGGACGATAACATGAATTAAGGAATGTTGCAGCTCTTATTGGGGTGGACTTCATACTTAACTCTAGGTGTTTGAGGTCCGTTTTGTTTATCATGTCGTTCGTCGAGTAACAAAAAATTTGCGCAGCATGGGTGAGACGTAACTACTCGTTGGCTTGAATTGGATAATAAATAGAGAATCATTCCCACAGACAATGCCAATTATAGGTGGTAAAATCCTACTTAGATTATTCATAAGCAAATAGAGTCAAAAAATAAATGAAAAATACATAATTACATAACACAAGGTATACGTGATTCTATAATGTGCCTACATCAACCGGGTATTTCTCTCTTTGTATTGATTAATTCACAATAACAGGAATTACATGCCCCATTTTCCTAGGGATGAGGGTCTCATTTTTACTGAACATAAAGAGCATGTGTCATATAGGACTCTAGGACTTTTAGGTGTAGTTGTGATGTGATTTAACGGATCCAGGACCGAGATACTAGCTGATCGGATCCTCTTTTGTTCATATGTTCAAGCTATGATTGTTTATCTAAGCTGTCGGATAGGTGTCAGTTATTACAATCTGGTCAGATAATCTGGATAATTCCTCCACAATGAGAAACGTAATCATATTTATGCTCTTATGATTTGCTTTAGTTTATATTTTATTGTATTAAACTTAAGAGTATTTGGAATCTTCCATTTTCATCACAGTTAATGTGCATTGTCTTTAGCAACATTATATATTGAAATGAATAGGCAAAGGTGAAACATGACCACCATGATTTTGCCATCCTGTAGAATATTTTTGTAATACCTCATATTTTTTGTATTCATTTTCACTACACCGAAATGGGAGATTTGTGAGTGTTGTTAGCAGTCACAAATGACCTTTATAACTGCTATTTATCATCATAATTTAGGGGATAACAAAAGAAATTCGTAACTCCTAGCAGCGGTCACAAATTTTTATAACCCCTATGGGGGTTACGACTGGTGACCCCAATTTGTAACTGCTGACAGCAGTTACGAATCTAATATTTATAACCGTTGTCAGCAGTAATGAATATAATATTTATAACCCCTGTCAGCAGTTACAAATCTAATATTTGTAACTTCTTACAACGATTATGAAATTGGCAGTAGTGACAAATTTGTGACTACTATTAACAGTTACAAAGCTTGAATTTGTTAAATGTAGTAAGAGTTATTACAAACATCTTTACATTTCACAAAATGATGAAATAATGAGAGTAGAATAAAAATAGTAAATAAAATGTCATGAACATATAACAAGTCTAAAAAAATTCGGCAATATATCATTTATATTTCTGACATTCCAAATATCTGGTACACATAAAACTTATTTAAGCTTAATTTAACATCAAACAAATCCTTCTTGGGCTCCAAATACAAAAATGAACATAGAATAAAAAAGAAACTAAAAAAATAACGGCACAACACTTCAATGGCATAAAATGCCATGAACATGTAACAAATCATTGTGAACCTAGACCAGGGGTCACCAGACGGTGGATACGCTTCATGAAGTCTAGGTATATAAATCGTGGGGGGGGGGGGGGAGGGGATTGATGTGTTGACATTATCCTTTGTGTACTCGGAGTACGCTTGTTGAGCAAGTTCAATGGACTCAATTTTTTTTATATGCAACGCCTCGGTATCCATTGATTTGTGCTTGTGTTACTTGCCACGAAGTGTAAACACCTGGATTTAGGCCTTTGAATACTACGTGTGCTGGATATGCCATGTGCATATCTGCAAACAATAAAATGTAATTAAATCATGAGAAGACAAAGTTAAAGTTAAAAGTAGATCATTTATTTATATATAAAATGTAAGCCCCCCTAACACATACACCATTACAACACCAAACACACCTCTTCATTTACAACACCAAACGCACTCCACCTACATTACAACTCATAACCCAATTCGATCGCTAACCATACTCACCCATGACTTGCTTTAAGCCGCCATTGAATCTTTTTTAGCTCAGCTAGCTTACAACCAGTATATATAATTTAATTTCGAACCTACTTATGTACCATGAGTAGGTCTACAAATAAACGAAAGATAAGCTGAGAATAAGCTAAGGTTAATCAAGATCGATTCTTTAAACAGTTTTCTATACAAAAATAACAACAAACATTATGAAGGAGATGAAAATTATAAGTTAAGTTGCTCCAAACTCACTTGCAAGCAAAAGTAAAGACACCATTATGCACCACGAATTCACCATTATGCATTGACATTATGTTCCTCAGATTCTGGACAACCTCAATAACACTCCTAAACTTGAGTGGGGTTTCACCAATAACTTGATCATCCCATCCTCGTTTCACAACACCCTAGTCATTATGTAAAATAACCACCGAAGAGTTGTTAAATTAATATTCTACATGATGTGCAACACACTGACTTAAATAATTTAATAACCAATGAAAACTTAAACATAATTGTGAAGTGATGTTTAATTTTAATATGGATTAGAATATCCAAGATCAGGTAATGCATTATTGACAACCACTCACATTATCAACGTGAGCAATAGATGGGACATATATGTCCAACGACAACCACACACATTCCCAATATGTTGAGTATGTTTATAATAAAGTAGAGGTGAAATCTAGGTGTGTCATGTCGTGTCATTTCGTGTTCATGTCCAGTACTGAGACTGAACCTGCTAATAATGGTCACAAATCTAAAAATTTTAACTACTCATAGCAGTTATAATTTTGTGACTGCTCATAAGAGTCATAACTTAAGGCTAATGCTAAATTTGTGACTCTTTGTGCCAGTTATAAACTTGTGACTCCTTATAGTAGTCACAAATTAATTATATGGTAAGATTTATGACTATCATCAGCAGTGACAAACCAATTGACTTAAATTTTTCATTACCCAAATAATTTATGACTCCTAATGGCAGTTATAAATAATGTTGTGACACCTAATGGCAGTAATAAAGTTTGTCACCCCCATTAGCAGTTACAAGAAGGTAGTCGCAGAATTAGTTTTTGGTGTAGTGTTTATAAATAATTTTGAGAATTTTCTAGAATTTAATTGGAATGTCTTGATTTATTCTAATTTTGGTATAAGGTTGTAAGACTAGGGGCATTTTTATCATTTGTTTTTTTTCCTTGGGTAGAAATCTTACAAAAGTATTACATAGATATGATTGTGCTTGTTAAATCCTACAAGGATTAGGAATCAACAAAAGAACAGGAGAAACAATTAAGAGAGAAAGTGACATGGACTAATGGTTCCAGTACACCACTATAACCGATGTGTACCATTGATATCCACTTTTATAGCGGGTGGGAGAGAGGGTTCGAGAAGTTGCTTTGGCATAGGACTTATAAGGCAACTATAGTTTTTTATTTAAAAGCGCCATGATTAATTTCTTTCATAAACTGGAAACTTTTTATTTTGTTATGCTTGTTCTGTTATCAAACTAAACACTACATTACGTAAACAAGACCTTAAACACCATTACATATTATCTTTTAACCCTATTTTTGAAGACCTTCTACTTGGAGTTTGAAAACAAACCAGAGATGACAGCTATTCAATTTCTCACGAAGATTATGGATTAGAGATCAGCCATGTGTGTGTATTACCCTTCCTCGGCATTATTTTCACTTTGTTTTTTTGGAATTCCACTAATACAATAATGATAGATACGATGTAGGTCGGATTGCAAGTTATGTATAATGATTACTGAGTGTCACTAACATTGTTAGGTTCTAAAAGTCCCATTCATAATAAGCATTGAATATTAGAACATCCATTCACATTTAGTTATTGTTGATGTAAAAAACTAGATCGCTCTAATTATTCAATCACAGATAAATAAATAAGACAAAGATTTTTAAAGTGGTTCGGCTAGGAATAAAGCCTACGTCCACTGTTATGTTATTGCTGAGTGTTTGTGGAATTCTTGATTACCTGTTCTCTCAAGAAATTCCGGTCCCTTTGAATGGGATTGATACAAGGTATTTATAGCCTCAAGGCTGTACATGAAAGGTCCAATACATTAAATGATATACATATGAATGGGTAATACATTTAATGCAGCGTGTGCGTCAAGAATCTAATGAATAGTTGAACAGTTGTCCGTCTGATAATTGATGACACGGCCGAAGTGCAGTTCGGACCGCCTTAGTTGCTCGTTGATCAAGAGTTCCTCGGAGTGCTTAGAGTATCTCGGGATGATGGAGTTCCTCGGATGGAGTTCCTTGGCATGATAGAGCTCCTCGGTGTATTCTCGTTGCTCGGTACCAACCATGGTTGTTCAGTAAATGATCTTCCTCGCTGTTATTGTGCCACGTAGATCGACACGTGTCTTCATACTATTCGTCCACATCAGCATATTAATTTTGGTATCAACAGAAGCCCCCAATGTTTCATATTTCGAACTTTGAGGAGTATGGGACATTCTTTCTCGGTATATGGTAATATTAAATGACCTTCCTGGGTTTTAGGAGCATTGTATTCAAATTTCCTTCTCATTTCGCAGTTTCCGCCTTTTTTATAAGCGCTTCGATCTTCGTGCAACTTTTGTCTTTTTAGCCGCCGGAAGTTCAGTAGTTTCTTTTTAGTAATCATTTCTTTCGCCGCTTCCCAATGCAAAGTATTTAAACTCCTTTGGTAACCATACCGTCGTCTACACTTTCCATTTTTCTGCATTCAAGTTTTCTATTCTCTTCCTCTCTCTTGTGTGTTCATCATTGTTTCCGTTCGTTGTCAACATATCTCCTTTCTTTCTGTAAGATCTTCTTCCTTTCTTCTGCATCTCTTTTATTCAATATGGTTTATATTGTTGAATCTGCTGAGAAATTTCGTTCTGACTTTTCCATTCCTTCTTGGGTAACTCTAGAGGTTCTTTCTGAGCCTTTAGATTACTTTCGATTGGCTGAGGGACATTGGTTCCCCAGTCTTTTCATTGCTGAATGTGGTTTTTCTTTTCCCCCAAACCCATTATGTCTTGAGTTTTGTCAATATTTTGATCTTGTTCCTGCAAAAATAGCCCCCAATTCATGGAGAATAATTAACGGGGTGCACAAGTTAAATCTAACTCATGGGACTCGTATAGGGATCCCAGAAATCATGTACTGCTATAAATGGGCCACTTTAGATAATGTTTATTATTTAAAAACTAGGTTTTTAAATAGAGCCCTTGTAGTTAACCTCCCTGATTCAAATAGAGATTATTTTGAGCATGGGTTGGTCATAAAAAATTGGCAACACGCGCCTTTATCTGGGAATGAAGTATACAACGGTCCCAGATGCCCCCCATACGGCAATGGGATAGGTTTATTTTTCATTTTATTTTAATTATGAAATTGCGTTTTCATCATGTTTGACAAAATGTATAACTGAAATTTATGTATTTATTTGCAGTTGATAGTAAAAGAAAAACTCCAAAAGAGTCGGAAGTGAATATCAAGCATTTAAAACTTATCTGGAATTTGCATAAGACGATTGCAGACGAGCATATTAGGTCTGCATCATATTTGCTGCAGTATAAGAGCTACACAACCTCTTATACTGCTCGCCCTGTTGAACCAGCCTCAACACCAGAAAGTTCATCTTCAGATTCTCATATCCCCCTATCTCAGAAAATGGGCAAGAAAAGAGCTCCTCCTGCTCTATTTGGTGAAATTTCTTCTGCTGTTGGGGCACAGAAAAGCAAAATTGATGTCCCAGAGGGGACTAAAAAAGTAGATGCCAGTTCCTCCAAATTTGCCGAGAAGCCCCCAGTGGCCCCGAGCAAGAAAAATGCTAGTGCTGATGTAATTACAATCTCTCCGACCAAGACTTCTTCCTTGGTTGATGCTGCTGACCCTCCTTTGAAGAGATTGAGGAAATCATCCTCGTCTAATCTTGCTGGAACTGCATCTTCTCTACCCGCTGGTGGTAGTAGTATTTCAAAAATCATTCTTCCGAGCTCTTCAACGAGCTCAGTTATACCCGAGGTTCTCGGGGTTGATGAAAAGATTCCTAGGGATACACTGACATCCCTAGCTGCTCGCCATCTTTCTTCAGTAAATTTCTCATACCTTTGGTCTTTCTTTTCTTTTTCCTGAACTCTTGTATTTGTGTTGACTCTATTGTTTTTCTTATCTTTCAGCTGGTGAACTGTTTCAATACCATCGTGAAGAAAGATCAAGCTATTAAAGCTTCTAGTTCCTCGTCTGATGTTGACGATGCCCTCTTGGGTTTAGCCCAATCTGTGAAAGAATCTCGCCAGCAGTACGTCGAGGAGAAAGCTGCCTGGGAGAAAAAATTGGCTGCAGCTGAGGCTGATAAGATGAAGATGGCTGAAACCTCCAAGAATTTGGAGGAGAAGGTGAAAAGCTTAGAGGTCAATCAGCAAAAATGCGATGACCAACTGAAGAATGCAGAAAAAGAACTATCTATCTTGCGAGACATCAAAATCCAGAAAGAACAATTGGATGTCAAACTCTCCTCGGAGAAGTTGAAAAGAAAAGCTGTAGTCAAGAAACATTTCAGTGCTGGTTGGGAGAAAGGATGGGATAAAGGGATTGCTGCTATGACATCTCAAGTCAAATATGGGGAGTTGAAATACTTCTATGATGGTTGGGTAGCTGCTCTACAAGAGCTAAAAATCCAAGACGATTCTGAGCTATTCCAAAGGCATCTCCCTGGTCCTCCTCCACCAATTGTGGAAGAAGAAGAAGATGAACCTGCTTCAGATGAATCTTCCATGGCTGTGGATGTCCCAATCTCTGCTTCTCAACCCTCTGTCATTGAGGATATTTCTTCTATGCCTCCTCCTGCCGAGAAGATTTCTGCCGATCAAGCTGTTGTTATCACCGAGCAACCGAGCTCCTCGTCCCAGCCTCCCGAGAAAGTCTTGGGAGACAAGGAAAAGGTGTGAAGTTGTTCGGTATCATTTCTATCTTTTATCATTTGTAATCGAACAATGTAATCCTTTTATGATCTAATAAAATACTTCTTTACTCATCGCTGTTATTGATGATTCTTTGTTGATTGTTGCCTTTTTCTTGTCTTTAGTTTGTTGCTAGAATGGAACTAATCTCTTCTCATGATACCGAGCTGATGCAGCAATGTCACCAATACTATAGGGCTGGTCATACAGACCTTAGTTCTTCTGAAATTGCTGACATTCTTGGTCATGATGCTTCAGAACAGGCGACGGAGGCTTATCGGTACTTGAAAGATTTACTCGACCGAGCTGTAGCTAACAATGTCGCTTATTATGACTTGATTGAAGAGCTGCATTATTCCTTAGAGGATCTCCAAGGTCAGCACAATGAATCGATGGCTTCATTACACGAGGAATATGAAAATAGATATCAACAACTTTCCTCTGATACAGGTCATAAAAAGATCATTGCTGCATATGACATTAGGGAAAGGACCCTAAAAGGTGAAGTTGAAGCCTGTCGACAAATTGCCGAGATCCTGGAACAAGAAAATAATAGTCTGCAGAAAAGATTGGCTCAATATGAATCCGTTGCCTCCTCTTCCACTGCATTAGTACCAGTTACTGATGAAGGTTTTTCGTTTCTAGAGGTTGAAAACGCCAAACTAAGGCAAGAGTTGGATGACTTGAAAAAGTCTATTATTCCTGTGACTGCTCGGGGACGAGGAAGGAGTTCTCGGGGACGAGGAAGAATCGTCGAGGAGCAAAATTCTCCAGTTGCTTCTAGGAGCCGATCAAGAGTTCTTAGCCGTAGTGTTGAAGAATCTCGCACCCAATCTACTCTGGAAACTCAAACATTCCAACTGAATGTTAAGGATCGTGCTCTTTCTGATTTGTCTAAGAAAAACTTATCTTTAGAGGATCAACTGTTTGCGATGAAGTCTGCTCTGAATAATAAAGATGCTCTTATCAAGAACTTTCTCGAGCAAGTAGATAGATTAACTTTCCAATTCCATAAACAGCCTCGGGAGTTCTGGAATGCAGGCTATAATGAAGCTCTTTATCATTTGGATGCTCGCATTGAAAATGCTAACAACGAAGGTTATAAGCAGGGATGGTTGAACGCCCTGGGTGTATTAAAATTGGAACGAGGTCATTATTTATGGGATTATCATGCTCCTGGATTGCTAGACTTGACTGTTCCTCCCTATAAATTGGATATGGCATGGATTCCTGCTCGTTCCATTCCTCGGAGTTTGATCTCTAAATATCTTGGTGATTATAACCTTCATTCTCAAGTTGAAGTATCTCGTCCTGAGCACCTGTTGGACACTCCTACAATAATGAATGTCAGAATGCTGAAGGACATGAACTTTATTAATTCTCCTCTTTGTCTAGAGGATCCTCCTGCTGGCGAGGAACCTGTCTCAAAAGATAAGGGAAAGAAACCAATAGAGTAGGAATCTTTAATGTAATAGTTAGCACATACATGTAACATGTAATACATTTTTGTCTTAATGAAAGAACTTCATTTTCTGTTTTGCCAATAACTATTTTTCTGTTTGCAAATTATATGGTTCATCAACCAACTTAGAATTTATAATAAGCATAAATTGTTCAAAATTGTTTCCAACCAACCAAGGTGGATAAATAATGTTTGTCGACCAACCACAGTTGATGGGTTTCTATCCCCGACCAGCCATACTTGGTTCAATTTCAAATATAAACATGTGTCCGACCAACTAAGGTCAATACTTTGTCCTCGTCGACCAACTACAGTTAGTGGGTTTTTATCCCCGACCAATCATACTTGGTACAGTTTGGAATATTTTGTTCTTTTAAAGAACTTTTTGTAATAATGTTACCTCCCGACCAACATAAGCTGTAATGCGAGAGTATATAAAGTCTTACCAACCGTAGTTGATCATGCCGGTGTACACCTCCTAATCAAAGGAGTATTAGGGTTCTTTCGAACTTTTTGGCTCCTTGGAGCATGTCCTCCTAACCAAAGGAAGTTGGCTACTTATAGCACTTTTGCTCCGTAGAGCGCTCCGTAGAGCTTGTCCTCCTAACCAAAGGAGGTTGGCTACTTATAGCACTTTTGCTCCGTAGAGCGCTCCGTAGAGCGCTCCGTAGAGCTTGTCCTCCTAACCAAAGGAGGTTGGCTACTTATAGCACTTTTGCTCCGTAGAGCGCTCCGTAGAGCTTGTCCTCCTAACCAAAGGAGGTTGGCTACTTATAGCACTTTTGCTCCGTAGAGCTTGGCTCCGTAGAGCAGTCTTCTTCTTGTTATCAAGCAGTGTAGTGTTCAACACTAATATTCCCCGAAAAACTTTCAACAGAAAGAAAATGGTGAACCATCCTCGTTTTATTCATAATGAAGGAAATAGTTTACATTTTACATTACTGATAATACTTTCGCAGGTGTTCAGCATTCCATGCATTCTGAAATTCTTCTCCTTCTAGAGTTGCTATTCTGTAGGTTCCAGGTCGAACAACCTCTGTAACTCGGTAAGGTCCATGCCAGTTTGCTTCCAGTTTATTCTGTTTCTGAATGACTTTCTTCAGCACATAATCACCCTCCTTCAAATCCCATTTCTTCACCCTTTTGTTGTAGAACAGAGCTGTTCGTTGTTGATAAGCAGCATTCCTAATGGCTGCCTCTTCTCTTACTTCTTCGAGCATATCCAAATCCATTCTTCTCATCAAGTCACTGATCGGAGAGTTGAAATTCAGCACTCTATGCGTTGGGAGACCCAACTCGGCCGGTATCACAGCCTCACTTCCAAATGCTAACATATATGGTGATTCTCCAGTTGCTGCTCGGGGAGTTGTTCGGTAGGCCCATAATACTGATTGGAGCTCATTAATCCAATTTGCTTTAGCTTCACTTAGCCTCTTTTTTAACCCGTTTAGTAATGTTCTGTTCGTCACTTCAGTCTGTCCATTGCTTTGGGGATGGCCTGGTGCTGAATGAAACTTTAAAACGTTCGACTGATGACAATAGGCAGCAAATTCTTCATTATCAAATTGTGTTCCATGATCTGTGATGAAAGCATGAGGGAGACCATATCGACAAATGATATTCTTCCATACAAACTGGTATACCTTCTCGTACGTCATATTGATAAGAGGCTCAGCTTCCACCCACTTAGTAAAATAGTCCACTGCAACTACGAGATACTTGAATCTTCCTCGGGTGGTCGGCAGTGGTCCAACCAAATCAATTCCCCACATGGCAAATGGCCAAGGGGAAGTTATTGGTGTTAGCAATGCTTGTGGAGTTCGTCGGATGGAGGAAAAACGTTGGCACTTGTCACATTTCTTGGCATAAGCTATACAATCAGCCCTCATTGTCGGCCAGTAATATCCCTGTGTCATCACTCTTTGTAAAAGTGTTCGACCTGCTACATGAGCTCCACAAGATCCTTCATGGATTTCTTCAATCAATTCTTTCACCTCGGTGGGATGTACACATCTCTGCAAACCTGCCATAATTCCTCGTCTATACAAAATACCATTAGTTAATACATACCGAGCAGCTTTATACTTCAGTTTCTTGGCAGCGAGTTTGTCCTCCGGCAATTCACCCTCTTCAACATATTTCCTGATTGGATCCATCCAAGATGGTCCTAAATCAAGGGTAATCACATTCGTTGTCAGATCTTCATCTATGCTCCGACCTTCTAATACTTCAATCGGTATGGTTCTTCGCATCTCGGTACGAGTAGCTGATGCTAGTCGGGCCAGTGCGTCTGCTTGTACATTCTCCATCCTCGGTATTCTCACCAATTGAATGGCCTCAAATTCTGTCAACAATTTCATCACCTTTGCATGATATTTGATCATTAAATCTCCTTTAACCGCATATATTCCCATCATCTGATACACAATTAATTGAGAATCACTGAATACCATCACTTGTTGTGCTTCCATAGTCTTTGCTAGATTAAGACCTGCTATCATGGCCTCATACTCCGCTTCATTGTTAGAGGCTTTGAATTGGAATCGCAAAGCATATTCCATGTCAATCTCGTCTGGAGTGATCAAAACAATTCCTGCTCCACAACCAGCTGTGCAGGATGATCCATCTACATATAATCTCCATGTAGGTACCTCGTCTTCAAATTTCTTATCTGTCAGAGTTCCTCGATAAAATATCTGCTGTTTTCTTCCATCATCCCCCGGTATCTTTCGCTCCTCGTCAATCATCTGTTTGTACCCTTTTACCAACCTTGGTTGGTCTGTGTTTGAATATAATGATTTCTCTACATCCACAAGTCCTTTTACCAACCTTGGTTGGTTTGGACCTATTTCTGCTGATCCTGTATCGTCCACAGGTAGGTCAGCAAATGTTTCTGTTGATCCTGTATCGTCCACAGGTAGATCAGCAGATGTTTCTGTTGATCCTGTATCGTCCACAGGTAGATCAGCAGGCACCTTTTGCTCCTCGGGGGTATCAGGGTATGTGAACTCTGCTATAAAATCTGCTACAGCTTGCCCCTTGAATGATGATCTGGGCTCATACACAATATCATATTCACCAAGTTCTACTGCCCAGTACATCAGTCTCCCTGATTTTTCTGGCTTATGGAGGGCTTGTCTCAATGGCATATCAGTATAAACGATGATGGTATGGGCTTGGAAATATGGCCTCATTCTTCTACTTGCTTCAATTAGTGCCAATGCCAATTTTTCTAGCTTTGGGTACCTGTTTTCTGCACCTCGGAAAGCCTTACTTGTGTAATAAATTGGCTTCTGGACTCCATTCTCCAATCTGATCAACGCTGAACTGACTGCGTTCTCTGATACTGCCAAATACAAATACAACTTTTCTCCTGTTATTGGTCTGGACAACAGTGGAGGTGCTCCCAAGTATTTCTTCAAGTCTTGAAAGGCTTTTTCACATTCCTCATTCCACTCAAAGGTTTTTCGAAGTGTTTTGAAGAATGGTATGCATTTATCAGTTGCACGAGATACAAATCTGTTGAGCGCTGCAACTCGTCCGGTAAGACTCTGCACTTCTTTCTTCGTCGTCGGGGAGCGCAGCCCTAGAAGAGCTTTGATCTTATCTGGATTTGCCTCAATACCTCGTTGATTGACGATGTATCCGAGGAACATTCCTTCTCGTACTCCAAAGATGCACTTCGTCGGGTTAAGCTTCATTTGGTATTTATCCAATTGATCAAAAGTTTGACTCAAGTCAACCAAATGATCAGCGGCTTTCTTGCTTTTAGTGAGCATGTCATCGACATAGACCTCCATGTTGCGGCTGATTTGTTCGGTAAAAACCTTGTTCATCAACCGCTGATATGTTGCACCTGCATTTTTTAAACCAAAAGGCATAACATTATAACAATAAGTTCCCCTAGGGGTAATAAAAGAAGTACTTTCCCTGTCTTCAGGTTTCATTTTGATCTGGTTGTCGCCAGAGTAAGCATCCATGAAGCTGAGTAGCTCGTGTCCCGAGGTAGCATCCACCAGTTGATCAATTCTGGGCAATGGAAAATGATCCTTGGGGCATGCCTTATTGAGATCGGTGAAATCGACACACATTCTCCATTTGTTGTTTTTCTTCTTTACCATTACCACATTTGCCAACCAATCTGGATATTTTACATCTTCAATGAATTGGGCTTTCTGGAGTTTCTCGACTTCCTCTTGTATGGCTTGATTCTTCTCGGGACTAAACACCCTTCTTCTCTGCTTTACAGGTTTAATCTCCTTATTCACATTGAGTTCATGACATAAGAAGTTTGGATCTATTCCTGGCATGTCTTCATGACTCCAAGCAAAAGTATTTTTCCTATTCTTCAAGAAAGTTATCAACTCCTCTTTTATTGACATATCCAACGATGAACCTATCTGGGTTATTCGTTCAGGATGTTCGTCGTCCAGAATAACATTTTCTGTAGATTCTACCACTTGCCCTTTCACAAGTTGGGACTCATCTCTAGGATCAAGAGTTTCAATTTCTGTACATTCATCCAATTGATAAGTAGTAGTCTTTTTCATCGATCCTTCTAGTTCTTCTTGCTCGGCCGACGAATAATAGCATTCCCGAGCTACTTTTTGATCACCTTTCACCACTCCAACTCCAAAATTTGTTGGGAATTTCAAACATTGATGTACTGTAGAAGGAACGGCTTCGAACTTCTTCAATCCAACTCTTCCCATGATGATGTTGTAGGCCGATTGCACATTCTTATCCATCACAAAGAATCGTATTCTTTCTGTTCGACAAACAGGCCAGGTTCCAATGAATATATCCAACTTGATCGTCCCAAGTGGAAAAACTTTCTCGCCAGCAAAACCCAGAAGGGGTCTGTGATAAGGTTCCAATTGAGATAATTTCAAATTCAGGCTATCAAAGCATGAATAGTACATGATGTCTGCCGAACTACCATTGTCTACCAACACCCTTGAAATGATCACGTCCTTCATTCTCATTTTGATCACCAAAGGATCATCATGAGGGTAAAGAACACCTGCCAGGTCGTTTTTTGAAAAACCAATTACTAGCTTCTCTTTGTTTACCTTCCTCGGACGATCATCCTCGGCCAGGTTTATTCGCTGAATATATGAGCAAGCTTGAGCCTCTCCGAGATAAGCTTTTCTTTCTGCAGTAAGGTCTCCTCCTCCTGCATCTCCCCCTGTAATAACGTTACAATGAAATGATCCAAAACGTATGGAAAATACCTCTCGTTCAGGTTTTCTTGGCTTCTTGGGAAGATCGGGGTCATCATCTGGATCCTCTTCATGGTCCCTCCTCTTTTTCTCCTCTGCACGACGAGGAGATCTAGATCTCTTTCTAATTATGTCCTCATTTGTCCTCTCACCTCTGCGATCTACATACTTTGATAATTTTCCTCTTCGAATGAGTGTTTCAATCTCGTTCTGAAGGGCTATACAATTTTTGGTCATATGGCCATGATCTTTGTGAAACTCGCAATATTTGGCCTTATTCCTCATGTCAGGATCTGTTTTCAGTTTCTCTGGCCATTTGATTTCCTCGTTATTCCTGATCTCTTCTAAAACATGATTAATACCCATTTTCAACGGAGTATAATTATCATACTTTTTTAGGGCTTCCAACTTTATCCTGTTATTCCTGGGATGTTTGTCACCACCATTACCTTTCTTTTTAGAGTTATCGACCTCCACTTTAACTTCTTTATCCATATTCTTCTTTGCAGTCATAGCTTCCTCGGCATTCATGATTTTGGCCGCCTTTGCCATCAATTCCGACATATTTTTAGGCGGATCTTTAGCCAGAGTATAGTACAGCTTGTTAGGCAGCAAACCACTCATCAAAGCAGTGATTGCTGTCTTTTCTTCATAATCTATGACTTCCAACTTCTCGTTATTGAAACGAGTTATGTAATCTCTAGTACTTTCTCCTGATTTTTGTCTAACACTTAGCAAATGTGCTACTCGCTTTACCGGCTTTGCTCCAAAACAAAAATTGCCAATAAACAGCTCGGCTAACTGAACAAAAGTTGAAATCTTACCCCGAGGAAGATTATTGTACCATATCTGTGCAGATCCGGTAAGAGTTCCCGAGAATGCTCTACACCTCATCTCGTCGGGGACAGCGTAGATATCTGCAGCAGCTTGGTATTGTTCTATATGAAGTACGGGATCCGTCTTTCCATCGTACTTGGGGGTCACTACAGGTGCTTTGAATTTCGACGGTGTAGGGAAATCCACAATGGCTTGCACAAAAGGTGTCCCTTGAACAAAAGTTCTCTGTAAGGGGTTCCTCGCCTTAGCCATTTCTCCCAGTCTATCCTCCAATCGTTGAATGGAACCTTTCCATGCTTCATTCCCTTCCTCGGGCCGCTTAGTCCGAGCAACTGATTGCTCTGACGTAGCTTCCTGAGATTTATCTCGACGAGTAATTGGTCGTGATTGTGCAGATCCTTCTCTCAAACCTGGTGGTGGTCGAAAACTTCCTGATGGAGCCCTAGGTGGACTCATGTTCCTCCTTGGTCCTAACCGACTGAAAGGAGACACCCTGCTTAATCTTTCTAAAGCGCTAGTTCTCTCCGGAGAAAGAGAGATATGTTGATCTGTATCCGTAGCCCGTATTGATGAAGTTCGCCCAGGTTGATAAGAAGAATCATTGGATTCCCCATTGCGATATGACCCAATACGTCTGGATCGTGATTGCCCATGATCAGTCCTTTGCCCTGAATGAGTAGGTACACCGCCTTGAAGAGTTTGAAGGAGTTGCCTCATAGATTCTTGCATGGCGGTTTGTCCTTGAGCCAGATTCGTCATAATTCCGGCCAGATCTGGAGATGCAGATGGATTTGGAAGATTTCCAGTATTTCCAGCATTTCGATTACTGGATTCTGGATTATCTGCCATTGGTGATAAATGATTTTTATGAAAAACGATAACAACAGTCGTTTCCCACAGACGGGGCCAATCTGTTGATGTAAAAAACTAGATCGCTCTAATTATTCAATCACAGATAAATAAATAAGACAAAGATTTTTAAAGTGGTTCGGCTAGGAATAAAGCCTACGTCCACTGTTATGTTATTGCTGAGTGTTTGTGGAATTCTTGATTACCAGTTCTCTCAAGAAATTCCGGTCCCTTTGAATGGGATTGATACAAGGTATTTATAGCCTCAAGGCTGTACATGAAAGGTCCAATACATTAAATGATATACATATGAATGGGTAATACATTTAATGCAGCGTGTGCGTCAAGAATCTAATGAATAGTTGAACAGTTGTCCGTCTGATAATTGATGACACGGCCGAGGTGCAGTTCGGACCGCCTTAGTTGCTCGTTGATCAAGAGTTCCTCGGAGTGCTTAGAGTATCTCGGGATGATGGAGTTCCTCGGATGGAGTTCCTCGGCATGATAGAGCTCCTCGGTGTATTCTCGTTGCTCGGTACCAACCATGATTGTTCAGTAAATGATCTTCCTCGCTGTTATTGTGCCACGTAGATCGACACGTGTCTTCATACTATTCGTCCACATCAGCATATTAATTTTGGTATCAACAGTTATTATATATTAACAATGATACAGTAGACATCACATTTGTATTGTTAATGATTAATAGTTTAAAATAAATTCACAACCAATTAGATTTTATCTCATTTCACTTTAATCTATTCAGTCTCGGCCCGGCCAATCCACAGATGGTTTAATATCTGTATCAAAGAGTTATAGTGGGTTTTAGTTAAGAAAATGTTATGAATTTAAAAGAAATTCACTTATTTTGAGATTAACAGTTGTTGTTTAAGGGATTTTTTTTACTTAATCTCACTTTTAATATGTTATTTGACTAATCCCTCACTTTATCCGATGCTTTTGACTTAACCTTAATTTTTTAACACCGTCTATTTGTTGTTAAGCAAATCTTATTTTATAAAAGTACACCCTCATGAACGTTTTCGTTTAAAATGCCCTTACTTGATCCTTTCTTCAAATCAAAACCCTAATTATTAATAAACCTTAAATTCAAAGGTTAATTATCGAACTAATCATCGCCATGTCCACTCTACATCATCGCCTACATGTCATCCCAAAGGAAGTCTTTTAAGTGGAATCTAAAAAATAGAACAAAAAAACTGAATGATTTTTCAACCAAAATGTGGATATGATATCTATAGTGAGGAGCTTATCGATAAAATATTCATTAAAAATTTTAACCCAGAAGTGGGTGAAATGAAAGATTGAATTGCATTTTGGACACTGGAATCTTTTGTTGATCATCTCACCTAGTTTCCAATTCGAATTTTAATGATTTTTTTATATAGTCTCCTCATTATGGAGATCAAATCCAACAGGTTTAATTAATATTTTTTAGTATTTAAAAAAAAAAAAATTATTTTAGGTCTAGTGTTTGGAGTCCGTTGGAGAGACGATTATGTTCCTTTATATTAATCAAATATAGCAATCACCTAGAATTCCTCTCTTCAAATCAATCTTCTCCTCTAGATTTGATAACAAACGTGACACATCCTCCGACATTGCTGCCAACCTCTCTCCTCCGATTTATATGTATATATTTTAACATGTAAATAGTCACAGTGGCAATATATCACATAAATTGTTTCGATCATATTTGATGAACTCATGGCTCATTGTTCACTCCAATTTTGATTTTGAAATCAAATATGTTTTTATCCAATATCGAATATGTTAGTGTTGATGTGTGTGATCTTGTTTGTTTATTTGAAAAAATTGTATTTTAGAAATGAGAAGGAAATTTATTTTCAACTAAATGTAGGAACTCTGTCCAAATCATGGAATTTCATATATATATATATATATATATATATATATATATAAGATTGTTTGTATGTGGTGGTGTGACGATAATAAATGGGGGCGATGGTGGTGACGATTATTCCTATGGCGAGTGGTGGTGTTGGAAGGAGTGTTTTACAGCTAGGTTAGTCTTATTATAAAATTTAATGTGTTTAGTAACTTGCTTTGTGTTAAATATTAGGATATATTAGTAAAAAAAAAGATTGTTGTTTAGATATAAGGGTACATTATTCTCATAATCTTTTTTGTGTGGGGGTGGGATGGGGATCCTAATGTGTCTATTAAAATTGAGGATTAAGTCAAATTAGTTATGAAAGTGAGGATAAGTCCAATATTGCACTAAAATTTGGGGGCTACGTTAAAAGCACCTTACTTGAATGTCAAATGTGTTGAAAATATTAATACGAATAATTAGTAGTTAATATCAAAACACATTTAACTATTATAAAATTTAGTGCGTCGATCATTTAAATGTGAACTTTATTTCGAGATTTCCTAAAAGGTGAGAGTCTTAATTGCAAATAAATTACAAACAAAACTAATAAATAGTGACAAATGTGTATGTTGTATTATCACGTCAGTTGATATACATTTTTAAACCCTTTCGTTCAAAGTGTTTTTGTGACTAGGATGCTTTATAATTACCAAAAAAAACACTTTACAAGATAAGGGCCCGTTTGGTTTTGTATTCAGAAAACTCGATTTAAATGTTGTTTTTAAATACAGTTTTAAAATTCAGTTTTTTGTGTTTATAATTATTGGTGTGCGTTTGGTAAACTTGTTTTTAAATACAATTTTTTGAAAATTTGATAAAATTGGCAAACATGTATATTTATATTATATATATATATATATGTGTGTGTGTGTGTGTGTGTGTGTGTGTGTGTAAATATGTATGAACACATACATAAAGCTTTCATACATACATAATACATGAATGTATACATATATACATACATACACATAATACATCATAAATTATATAGATGTACATTTAATATCATGTATTTTTATATATATTTAATGAGGTATATGAACACATACATAAAACTTTCATACATACATGATACATGAATGCATACATACATACATACATACATACATACATACATACATCATAAATTATATAAATGTACATTTAATATCATGTATTTTTATATATATTTAATGAGGTATGTTGGAGAGTTTATATATATAAGGAGTAGAATGCTTTTACTATTCCACAAGAGGATAAGTTAATTTGAGGTTAAGATTGAGCCAACAATGCATGAATCCAAGGGCTGGAATTATTTAATTATATTTTTCTTTTTTGACCTTTTATAATTTTATTTCCCCTTCCTTTTCCTCTGTATTATTGAAGGGTTCCTCCTCTTTTACTTTAATTCAAAAAGAAGGGTAAAGTGCGATAAGATTTTCTACACGCATACAACCACCATCAGAGCGAGTCTCTCTCTCTCTCTCCTCCGAAGAAAATGCTACGCATACCTCAAAAGTTGAGCACAAGGCTCAAGAAGAAAGGACGGTTAAGATTATTATATAATATTTTATTAATTGATGTTTTCTTTATGGGAGAGCACAAGGCTCAAGAAATAAGGATTTTTTACTCTCTTTCTCTCTCTCTCTCACTCCAAATCAACTCCCCCCACCATCCCACTACTCTCACTCCCTCAAACCACATCAGCAGACCAACAATATTATTTAACTTTATATTATTCCATACGTAATTTTGTGTACATGTATGTATATATTTTTTATTTATGCGAATTTTTTTACATATGTATTATGTATGTATATTATATATTAAGGTATAAATGCATGAAAATATTAAGAATGAATAATTCTGCGCTGAAAAATAAAAAACAAAAGTTATAAAACACCCTCAATCTGTTTTCTGAAAAACTTGATTATAACATAGAAATATTATGATTCAGTGTTTAAAAACAGGTTGTCAAATGCAGATTTTTATCAGAATTGTATTTAAACACAGAAAACAGAATTATAGTTGCAAACCAAACAGACCCTAAATTTCATTAATCACGGACTTTCCTTTGAACCTAAAATCTATTACACTAGTATGAATTTAAAAAAATAAATGTTACATTCTGAACTTAATATTAAAATGTAACTAAATTGTTTTGTTACATTTTGCCTCGAATTGTTGCATGTTGTGTGGTAATCAGGATTCTAATATGCATTGTTTAAAGATAGACTGGTTTTCTTTAACAATACATTGATTCCTTACTTCGAGAATCCGACTAATTTATACTAGGTGGGTAATTTGTCAAGTTTGTAATGTTCTGATGTTCAATAATGAGCCCGTACAGTTACACATTCATTACTTTCAATGAAAAACATCTCATTTTACTTTCAAACTTAATAAGGAGCGGTAGGCGAGTAGAGGTGCTAAATTTGTTGGTATAGGAGTTGTGATTATAAAGTCCGTTGGTCACTTAATGTGGGATTAGCTAAACCTATAGTGGGCGTCGCTATGATATAGCTAAGAATGATTAATTTTAGAAAAATTAAAAGTATTGATTTTATTCATATTGAAAACCGACTCTATATTTACCTCAACTTTGTGCTGTAGGTCTACAGTGGAAATGCATGAAACTTGTACTAAATTTTTGGCCTAGTTTATATAATCCTTAGTTTTGAAAACAAAAGATTGATATTTTTTTTCCAACGTGTAGAATGATGTATAATTGTAGATAGGGGTGGCAATTCGGATTAGTCGTGTCATTTTCGGGTCGCGGTGATTTTGATTTTATTATAAATTTTGGGTACTCTTAAATCTATACAAGCTAATCGTGTCATGTTCGGGTCACGTTCGGATTATTATCATAAACGGGTTATCGTGTCAAAAATTGTCAGCCCTAATTGTAGATCGACAAATAATTTTTAATATATTAATGCAACATATCAATATGTTATATTTGTATTGATTACTGTTCAAGTTATTCCAACATGTAGAATGATGTATAATTGTAGATCGGCAAATAATTTTTAATATATTAATGCAATACATTGGCATGTTATATTTGTATTGATTACGATTTAAGATTTATTGATTATTATTGAAAATATCAATTAATGGAAATACAATACCTTAATATATCACATTTCAGATTTTATGTTGACCTTAATTAACACGTATAGGATATTTCTTTCATTTATAATAATATCAACTCATAACTTTGCTTGTTGGGGTACGTGGGTAAGGACGATTGGTTTGACATCGTGTTATAAATAGAATTCTTCTCTTGTTGACTTTCTAGAATGGTTAAAAAAAAAAAATATCTCAGTGCGAAGCTACCAAAAGCTTAACAGATAAATATATGGGTGCAGCTAAAGAAGCTCCAAAAAATTTCTAAACACTTCAAAAAAATTTCAATCGACGATTTTAACTTTTTAACCTTTACCCTTTATTCTTTAACCTTTATAATTTAAGCAAATAATTTTTTTAACTTTAAATAATAATTATTAACAACTTAATCATTAATTAATTTATACTTTAGTACTTACTTATTTTTTTTATCAAATATGAACACGATCCAGTTAAAATGCGACATGACACGACACGACACGAATTTTTTTTTATCTAACAAAAAGAAAACTCAAATAAAAGTGACATTTCACGAAATCTTATTATTTTATCTTAGACGAACACAAAATATTTTTTTAACCTAAACACAATCCAATTAAGAGAGACACGACATGACACGAAATATTATTTTAATTTATTTATAAAAACAGATAAACAACCGAATAAAAATGCGATACAATACGAATCTTTTTTTACGAAATACAAATATGACCAAGTAAAAGCGATACAACAAGATTTTTTTTCCAAACACAAATAATAATTTTTTTACCAAATACAAACACAATTAAAATGCGACACAATACGAAATCTTTTTTTATTTATTAATATGACCAAGTAAAAGTAACACAACATGATTTTTTTTTTATTTTTTTACCAAACAAAAACACGATCCAATGTGGTGTGGTGTTTATGTTTTACTTCGATTGTGTTTGTGCTCGGTAAAAAAATTGTGTTTGTATTTGGTAAAAAAATTTATTATTTGTGTTTGAAAAAAAATCATGTTGCGTCGCTTTTACTATATGGTTCATGAATTTTAAAACAAATAAAATGCAAAATTGTATTTTAATTAGATCGTGTTCATGTTAGATAAAAAAATAAGATTTCATGTCCTGTCTCGTTTATTTGAGCCGTGTTAGGTAATTTTGCATTTTTTTTGCCGAGCACAAACACGAACACGATCGAAGTAAAACATAAACACCACACCACATTGGATCGTGTTTTTGTTTGGTAAAAAAAAAATCATGTTGTGTTGCCTTTACTTGGCCGTATTGATAAAAAAGACTTTATATTGTGTCGCATTTTAATTGTGTTTGTATTTGGTAAAAAAAATTATTATTTGTGTTTAGAAAAAAAAATCACGTTGTAACGCTTTTACTTGATCATATTTGTGTTTCGTAAAAAAAGATTTCGTATTGTGTCGCATTTTAATGTTTGCGTTTGATAAATTAGATTGGATCGTGTTTGTGTTTGTTAAAAAAAAATCATGTTGTGTCGATTTAACTTGTCCATTTTGGTAAAAAAATAATGATTTCGTATTGTGTGGCATTTAATTTGACCAAATTCATTAAAATTAATAATGATTTCGTACTGTTAACTTTAAAATTAATAAATACAAATTCTTTTTTATCCAAATAAGAACATCACCAAATTAAAATATGAAACCTCATGATTTTTTTTTTACTTGACACGAATACGATCAAAGTAAAAGCGACCAAATTAAAATGATTTCGTAAAAGCGACCATTTTTTTTTATTTTAATTTATTTATAAACACAGAAACACGACCGAATAGAAATAACAGTTAATTTTTTTCGAGTGTGGAAATAGTTTTTTTTTCTTTTTAAAACAGTTATATAAAGTTTTGTAAAAATTATACAAATTTCTTTTAAAGAAAAAATTTTCTAAAATAAATATTTTTTATAATCAAAACGATTGGTTTATTTTAGACACGTGTTTATGGTTGGTATAATATTGGAGGTTTATTTATTTTATTTTATTTAGAAAGAAATGTATAAGACAAACAATTTTAAAAACAAGGCTTTCGTAAAAAATATAAAAAACGTTTTTTTAAATAGTTAAAACAGTTTATTTTTGTAAAGACTGTTTTTTAAATATTTTTTTTACATTTTATAAACAGCTTTTTAATTAAAAAAAATAGGTAAAAAGTTTATTCTTTTAAAACAGATGAAATATTTTTTTTGAAATAGTTATAAAATTTAAAAATAATTTTTTTTAGTTTTCATACAGTTTCTTACTAAAAGCTGGAATAAACTAAAGAACGACACTAAAATGAGAGAATTATAGAAAAAGGGAGGAGAATATGACCTCCTTATGAGTGCTTTATGTTTATCTTGAGATGTAGATGCACTGATATTGAAATGGTATGAAAGTGGTATGGAGAGGTGGGGGAAATTTACCAAGTGAGGTAAGAAGTGATGGAAGGGAATATTGAAAAAGAGGTTTTCTAGGAAAGGGAAAAACTCTGAATTCGAGAGAATGTTCACTCACTTGTTGAGATGGGTGTTCAAGGGTGATTTTCAAAATGAGGCAATGGCCTTTGTTTATAGGGACAAGGGGGGTAATGATCGACAGGAGTCTTGACCTACCTATTGGCATATCATCTCAATCACACTGTCGATAGGCAAGGTCCCTGGGTGCCATTTGGCAATCTGGGATAGATTTTTCAAAAAAATCGACTTAAAACACAAAATGTAAACCAGAGTCATGCACAGGGCAGACCGTTGAAAATGGTATTAATAGCCTTTCAATAATCCATTGAGCCACTCCCAAGTCTAGGAGTTGCCCAAGGTCAAACGGGGCTCGAAAGCACCCGTTGGTCACTAGATAAGAAGTTTTGGGAGGAAAATGGATCGTTTGTCCAAACCGTAAGGCCGATTTGTGCACGGGATGGACCGTTCGAAAGGATATTCAGTGCCCTTCAAGATTTCGTTTAGCTTCATTTGGTTCAGAGAGTTAAACGAGGTCAAATGGGGCTTGAAAGCCCCGATGACCTTTTGGAGTAAAATGGGTCATTTGTTTGTATCGTAAGACAGATTTGCGCACGAGATGGACTGTTGGAAAGGGGATTCAGAAAATACCCATACATTACCTGTGACAAAGCGCTTTTCAAGAGAAACACATATAGACGTATTACATGTCGGGAAAAAGTGTCATTTGTAAGTATTTCGCCCATTCCAAATTAATAGTCATATTTTCCCTTTAGGTCGACCCAAATTAATAGTCGTTTTTTCCTTATAAATATAATCAACAGATCAAATTGTACGATAATAAACAAGGCTTTGTATTGGTCATTGATTGAGTTAACCCTTGAAAACGTCACTTTCAAATAACGACCATTAATTTGAGGTGGAGGTAATATTTTAAATAGAATATGCACTTTTATGACTTAAAATGATATTAGTTATGGATATAGGACAATAAATATTTTAATTTCTAGAATACATATTACAATATGTCCTAAATTTATAAAGCCCCTGTTTTAAATTAAGATATTTCTGCAACACTGACATATTAAGTTTTCGATCGCTAAATAGTTGTTTTAGGGTCATTTTGGGTTTTGCCAATATTTTATTTTTGATATTCAGTCAGACCCACGCTATTTGTTTTTCTTGGCCTTTGGCTCCCATTTATAACAGAACTGTTAAGTCAACGGTCAAACTGTTAACCACATCATCAAATCTATATTTAAAAAAAATCTAAATTGCCCTTTATTTAATGACGAAGTTTAAATTGGGTTTGGTACAAATTTTTTGCCAAAGTCAATAAAAAAATTAATTTTGTTTTTGACACACACACACACACACACACACACACATATACATATATATATAATTTTTTTTATAAAGTACGTTCTTAAACTTTAAAAAAGGTACGTTATCAATAAAAAAAACGTAAGTCAATTTTTAACTATTTGTTATACAAAAAAATTGTACATTAACTGTTTTATTTTTAAAAAAAATATATATGTTAGTTTTACATGTTTTTCAATTGAGAAAGATATATGTTATTTGAAAACTGTTTTAATTGTAGTTGTACACATATAAGAAAAAACAGTTTAAAAATAACATAAAAATATCTTCAAAAGACAATCTTCTTTTTCAAACATAGTCATGATATCATTAAAAATAGTTTAATTTACAGTAGAATTTTTCAAAAATGTAAAAATTTGTATAGTAGAAAAAACTGTTTTAATACAAGTGTTATTTTTTTTTGCGATTTTAAAACAATTGTTATCAAAAACAGTTTTAAAACAGTATAGCTTAAAAAAAATTAAAATCGTTTAAATATGAGAAAAGAAAGTTTCTATTTTATAATTGTTGTGAAATTTTTAATTATTTTTTTGAAAAAAATGTAAACATTTTAACTATTTTTAACGTTTTTTTAAATGTACTTTTTAAGACTATTTTTTATAGAAATTGTTTTGAAACTTTTTCTTTAAAATTAAAAAAATGTACCATTTGAAAAAAAAATTGAAAACTTTTTACTATATATTTGAACTATTTTAACGATTTACGATTTAAAAAAATATTTTAAAACTTTTTTACGTTATTTTAAACTATTTTTTTAAAACTTGCATGCATTTAAATAAACAATGAGTTTTTTTATATTATAAAAAGAATTAAAATGGTTTTTAAATAATGTACATCTTTTTCAATAAAAAAATACATGTAAATTTTTTTAAATTAAAAACTAGAATAAAAAATAGTTAAAAATTAGCGTACAGTCTTTTTTTTTTAAAATTGAAAATGTACTATTTTTAAAAAAATCTAATAACATACTTTTTAAAAAGAAAATACTTTCCACTTTATCTATTAACATCAATTTTTTTCAAATAAAAAAATATTTTTTGTACATAATAACATATATATATATATATATATATATATATAGAGAGAGAGAGAGAGAGAGAGAGAAAGAGAGACTCCTATACATACCAAACGATACATCCCAACGATGCATACCGCTGGCGCGGACTCATTTCCATAAAGGATTTTGAGCTGAATTTTTTTATGTGGTATTTAAACATTTTAATGGGCCCATATAAAAATATCAGCTCAAAATAACTTTTTTTGCTATTTTTAAAAAATCAGTCAAACTTTCACAGCTTTTAAGTGCTTTAAAAAGCTGTGAAAGTTTGATCGATTTTTTAAAAATAGAAAAAGAAGTTATTTTGAGCTGATTTGTTTATATGGATCCATTGAAATGTTTAAATACCATATAAAAAACTCAACTCAAAAATAATTTTTTTACTATTTTTAAAAATTGGTGTACACCGTTGGTACAGGAACCTCTCATTATATATATATATATATATATATATATATATATATATATATATATATATATATATATATATATATATATATATATATAGAGAGAGAGAGAGAGAGAGAGAGAGAGAGAGAGAGAGAGGATCTCATGAGGTTCCCTAATTTAAATCCCTGATTGAAGTCTATTTTTTGAAAATAGTAAAAAAAAAAAAATTGGGTTGATTTTTTTTTTAGTTTTTAAACATTTCACTAGGGTCATATAAAAAAATCAACTCAAAATGAATTTTTTTACTATTTTTAATCAGGCAAACTTTGTCAGGTTTTAACAGCTTAAAAATTGATACAATTTGACCTATTTTTTTAAAATAGCAAAAAAATTCATTTTGAACTGATTATTTTTTTTATGATCCTACTGAAATGTTTAAAATCAGTTGAAAATAATTTTTTACTATTTTAAAAAAATGGACCTCATTGAAGGATCTCAAACTGGGACCTCTCTCTCTCTCTCTCTCTCTCTTTATATATATATATATATATATATATATATATATATGTATAGATATATATATATATATATGTATAGAGGCAGGCTCCTGTGCACACTAAGTTTGCACACTAACTTTGCACATTACCTTTTAAAAGTGTGCAAACTTAGTGCTGGCGCACACCAATTTTTTTATGTGATATTTTAACATTTCAACGGACTCACATAAAAAAAATTAGCTCAAAAAAACTTTTTTTGCTATTTTTAAAAAATCGGTCAAACTTTC
Source organism: Sambucus nigra (assembly GCA_949130495.1). Classification (NCBI taxonomy): domain Eukaryota; kingdom Viridiplantae; phylum Streptophyta; class Magnoliopsida; order Dipsacales; family Adoxaceae; genus Sambucus; species Sambucus nigra. The sequence continues at coordinate 174,222,172 of OX422211.1, forward strand.
GCAGTTTTTAAAGCTCTTAAAAACTGCGAAAGTTTGACCGATTTTTTAAAAATAGCAAAAAAAGTTTTTTTGAGTTGATTTTTTTTATATGGGTTCCTTGAAATGTTTAAATATCACACAAAAAAAATCAACTCAAAAATATTTTTTTTACCACTTTTAAAAGGTAATGTGCAAAGTTAGTGTGCAAACTTAGTGTGCACAGGAGCCTGCCTATATATATATATATATATATATATATATATATATATATATATATATATATATATATATATATCAGGGTTCTAAAAAACGCGGGGCGTGAACGAGGCGTGAAGGCAAAGCCTTAAGCCTTAGAAACCTAGGCGGGCCTCAGGCGTAAAAAGGCGTGAAAAGACGTTTAAGCCTTCTTAATATATTTTAATATTTTTTAACCATAACAAGGGTATTAAAATACTAAAATTGTACATATCATAAAAATATGTCTGAATATATGCAAATTAAAATACTATTTGATTATTTTGGATGAGATAATGGTCGGTTTGTAAAAAAAATCCCTAAAATACGATACCGTTTCAATAAATCATTATTATTTTTAGAAAAAAGTGCGCCTTAAGGGTTTTACCAAGAATAAGGTGTAAAAAACTTAAGGTGGGGTGTTTCTCCCAAGCCTTAAGCCTAGGGGGCCCTAGAAAGATTTTTTAGAACAGTGATATATATATATATATATATATATATATATATATATATATATATATATATATATATATATGTGTGTGTGTGTGTGTGTGTGTGTGTGAAAAATTGACTTTGACACATTAAAGTTTGAAAAATGATATATGCACCGAAAATTTATCGAATGTGCTTTAAGACTATTGTACTATTGTGTGGCTCCCGCCAGGGTACAAACCCTTGAAGCGTATTTTCGATAATTTTGAAGTAATTTTGAGGTAAATGTATCATTGTTCTTAAAGTTTTAGTCATTAAACAGAGCATTTTGGGGATTGAATATAAATTTGATGACGTGACAAATAATTTGACCATTAACCTGATGGTTCCGTTAGTAATGAAAGTCAAAACCCACAAAAGTCAAGCATCTGGGGTTTGACTGGATATTTGAAATAAAATGAGGGTTAAATCCCAAATTATCTTTGTTTTTATATGATATCCAAATTATATTATGATTAATATAATTTTAAATTTTGAGTTTTAGATAACTAATTTCATTTAAGGGAAAAGAAGTAAGATTTTTTACTAATTAGTTGCGTTTACAGAGTATGTAATTTAATATTTTCTACAATTTTTTTTTGCTTTAACAGATTTTATGAGAAAAAAAATCAATCCAATAAATCATATATATAAATATTAGTTAATATTCACTCTATGAATAAATAAGATTTATTGAAAAAAATATATTTTAATCATATCTATTAAAAATTGTATTATATAAACCGAAAAGTATTCACGGGTGTAATATATATTTACATGTGGGCATGTTGTATACAATGAATTGATTCTTGTTGTAAAGTAAGAAAAGAGCACATACATTATACATAATGAAGTCAGTGCTTACCTTAAGGCTTAAGCTTACACCTCAGGGATACGTTTCCCCGTGACGTGCTACCAAGATGATAAACACGTGTAGTAGAGTCAGATTCATATTATAATTCAATTCAACCGTAAAGCCTTCGGTATACTTCTTTAGCTTTTGGATCTTTTTGGCAGCTATGAGGTTTTGGGGCCTGATCCAAAATTTTAAACGTGCCTCAAACACGAATGTACTTGAAAATTAGTTTCTTACTATTTTTTTAATATGTTAATTTTTAGGGTCAATTATTAAATAGTCGCTACTATAAATATATTTTTTTTAAAAAGGACACATATTTTTAGTTTAACCCATTTAGTCCCTCAAGCGCTCAATATCCTCTTATTTTTAGAGGTCCGCGCCAGCGGCACTCCCTCTCCAAAATATGTGGCAAATGACTTTTTGAGGCAAAATAAAAAAGTTTGGACTAAATGGGTATTAAAAAATGTCCGAGGAACTATTTGGTATATGTCCCTAATTTTTATAATTTATGTGATTTTTTTGAATCACAGTTTTGAAAACCTTTGACAGTTTCAAGTTTTTGAGTTTTATTTCATCACAGCTCTTAACTTCACTATTTATTTATTTTTTAAATTTAGTGAGCTCCCATAAGGCTCCGGCCTTAGTAAAATTAAGATAGTGGGACCTTAGTGCCCTAATGCGGGTGCGAGAGCGGGAGCGGGTGCGAATGTGAGTGCGTCAATGAGTCGATTTTCAAAATACTGGAATTTGAGAGCGCCACGAGTGCGTTTGTGTTTTTAGCATATAAAAATATATTTTTAATATATAATTATGATGTTTAGTGTCGGTATATATGTGTGTATGTGAGTGAGTATTATGTATATATATAAGTATAATATATTTTTAACACAAATATGTAGGAGAAATGTTATCATTAATGTATTTCATTTAACAAAAATATAATTTATTTCATTTAACACAAATATATAATTTGGAACAGGGGGGTATGTGTTAAATTAAACTTTATTTTTCATGCTAATATAGAATTATATTATTGAATTTTCTAATTTTTCATATATAAAATGTATGTATAGTAATTATGATTTTCTATTTTTTAATACTAATAAAGAAATATTATTAATGAACTCTCCAAGTAGTATTAATGTTGGCAAGAGTTGAAAAGAAATATTATTAACGTTGGCAAGAGTTGAAAAGAGTATGCAACTGTAGTTAAGTCCGACATCGGTGGAAAATAATGAACTGTCCAAGTAGTAAGCCTATAGTTACATTTCTTCCCTCATCGGTTGGAGACTTCAAAGGTTCCAGAATGCCTATCTATAAAAGTATGGAGTTGAGGTATGCGAGATGCTCAAAGTGATTCTAAAGCTTCCCTCCCTGGAGCTTGATTTAATTAGTTCAATATTTAATTCCAGTTTCGTCCTTTAGTAGGCTGAGTATTTATTTCGTCTGCATGGATGATTTTCATCAGTCAAGATCGCGTATTTAACCAGATGAATTCGCGAATTCACCTCGAATTTTCCTTGAATTGACCAATTCGTGATTTCAGTGCGGGTTCGTGAGGCTTACCTCACGAATTAGGGCACTAAGATTGGGACTAGTGTTCCCTTACAAATAAGAGGACAATGTTTTAAATGTCAAGCTTTTATTTAACTTGGGTTAATTAGGTTTGGACTCCTAAAATTTTATCCCTTGTGATTTCACCATTCAAATTTTCAATTTTTACATCAAATCCCGTGAATTCTCAACATGACTTTAACTAACCTCCCACCGTTAAGACCATTAATGTCTAAATAGTAAAAGGGTATTTTTTTTATTTGACCTCATTTATATATATCCAAATAATAAAATATAATAAAATAAAAAAAACTCATTCTCTATCATTTTCTCTCTCTCTCTCTCTTGACCATGCTCTTGGCCTCCTCTCCGCCCCCTTCCATGGTTATTGCACCCTCCTCCACCACCCTTCGGTTCTCTTACACACACACACACACACACACAAAATCGGTGACATACACACATGAAATCATTTGTCTTCACCTCTAACTTCTCTCTCTCTCTCACACACACACACACTTAATCGGCGACCCAGATTTGAGATATTTCACATATCTGGATTTTTTTTTTTTTTAGATTTGTCGGTTTGATCATGAGTTTGAATCGGAGATTTTTAGGCTTGGGGGAAACCAATGGCAATACTTATTTGTTAGTTTGAATCATGGGTTTGAATAGCATATTTTCGAATTTGGAGATTTTTGGTTCGAAATTAGTCCGGATTTGGTTTCTATTTTTTAAATTTATTGAAATGGATTTGTTTTACTGTTTGAAACTAGCTTGGCTATGGATTTTGTAAGGACACAAATTTTCAATTGAGTCATTTGTAGTTTTGGCTCAATTCCGGACAAAAATATTTGAGTCGTAGGATGGTGTTCTTGTGTATCCTTCAAGACTATGACAAGTTTGAGTTGAAGACGTATCGGCGTTGTTGATAACATAGATGCTATTTCTAGAAATAGCATCTATGTTATCTTATCGGCATTAACAGACGTAGTTCAACATGAAGACATTATTCTTCCCGAGTTTCAAGTGCCCTTTTGTGTCCTCATCAATCCATCATATTTCAAGTCTCCAATAAGGTATGTGTAACAACCCATCCTTTTGGAGACAATTAAATCCCATAATTAAATATAAATTGGCAATTTGGAGAATTTCTCGAAATAGTAATTTTTGGGATTTTTGATGATTAGATGATTTTCGATGGGTGTTGTAATTATTTTTGGTACTAAATAGGTCGAAATATTTTAATTATATGTCGCCATGGAGTAAAGCGACAAAAAAGAGGTAAGATTTGATTAGAAAACCCGCATTAAGTTATTTTGGGTTAGAATAGTGATTTGCGGTCAAGTACCTCGGATGGAAATTTTGACTGCGCCGTGAGTCTTGGAATGTCTGAGATAGTCGGAAAAGAGTGTCCAATTGTCAAAATTGAGTTTCGGGGAATCTTGGAGTTAAACGAACTCGTAATTAAGTAAATGAGTCATTTTTGGATTTTTAGGGGTTAAACTCTTTCTTCCTATATAAAGAGGGAGAGGGGAAGAAAAGAGAAGAAGAAAGAAAGAAAAGAGAGAGAAGAGAGAGAGGAAGAAGAAAGAGGAGGAGAAATGGAGATTTTGGCCAAACTCCGCGGGATTCGACTCGAGGTCGTCGAATTATATCCACGAGGCAAGTGTTTACTTGCTTTATTTACTTTTGAGCATAAATCTCATATCGTAGTTTGGTATAAATAAACCCTAAAGATTTTGGGTTGGGTTTTCGTGGATAAAACGGGTTTTCGGGAGAAAAAACGAATAAACCCCTAAAATTTCATAATCAGAAGAACTTAGGTTTTAGCCTAAATTAATTGGTGTTTTAGGGTTCTAGGATGTTTAGAACCCTTAATATATGTGTATTTGTAGTTAGTTGATGTGGTAGGACATTGGGTGAGGCGACAAAATCTTGGGAGAAGCTTTAATGGCCGAAACCGTCTCGGAGAAGACGATGAATAGTGACAATGTTATTGCCGAATCGATTTGGCCCTGATACGAATCTATTCGGCTCTTGGTCAAAAAATAAAAATTGTAGATCTTTTCGACATGGTCGCGTGGGCACCGACCGCGTATTTTTCTGATTTTTTTTAGATTTATAGTGATTTTTCTACGGAAAGCTGTCCGAGATCGAAATAGTTACTCAGAAATTAAGGCCAGAATTACTTGGAGACAAATATTAGGGATTCTCAAATAGAGTGTTAGGACCTCTAACGGACTCGAGGAGATATGAAAACTTTGGGTTGTAAGAATATATCCGAGTTATAATTTAAATGGATATTGGAAGGAGTTTTGGATTTTGGGGTATATATAAAATCCTAAGCAGATTTGGGAATTTCGGACCAGCCGAATCGATTCGGACAGGCCGAATCGATTCAGTAAGAGATAATTTGAAAGTAGAATAATTTCGAATTGATTCGGACAGGGCGAATCGATTCGGTGGCCAGCGAATCGATTCAGACGGGCCGAATCGATTCGGTCCTGGAAAATTTTGAGGTTTTCTTCTTTTAAGTTTAGGGATACTTAAATTATGGTTTTGGAGACTATTATAGGAGTTTCTACATGGGATATTAGTACTCCTAGATGATGAATTGAGGAGGATAAGTAAACCTCGGATTAATTTAGAGTGTGATCCGGGGTATGGATTTATTTAATGTTTTGGGACAAGAGACATTTGGGTTTATGTACAAGTCCTTAAATAGCGACTTAGGTGTGAGTAATATTTAAGAGAGAGAATACTTAAATATTATTATGTGATTGGCAAATATGGCCATTTATATATATTGGAGGAGGAATATAGGGTATTTATATATACTATGTGATTAAAGTATATATGATATGATGTAAGTGATTTTGAAAATAAAATATGAATGTTTTCAAAATGGAAAAGAAATGGTTTTCATAATTACAGATTTATAGTCAACACCCTCTCTAAATGACATCATAAGGGAAGTTCGCACGCTGAGGTGAAGCCCCCTGGCTAGCGAATGCAGGGTGGATATAGTCCTCTAGGCCATATGAGCGTTTATGTTATGTTATGTTTTCTGCGATGGTTAGGTAACTTGGGGTGTGGTTATGACTAGCCCGCAGGCATATGGATGCTTCCCGACGTATTGCGTATAGGTGCCCAGGTGTCGTAATTGATAGGCACTGGAAGATGATGGTCATTTAGGGGCGCGCCCTATGGGCGGTCTTAGAACGCCTTATATGATATATATATAACTAGTTTCAATAATGTTGTACATCATTGGTATTAAAGCAATTTATGAAAATAAATTGGCTTTAATTTACATTTCCTGGATGGAAGAAGGGAAATAGGATAAAGGTTTTGGCTTCGGTAACACTTCCTGGATGGAAGAAGGGAAGTGGAAGCATATGATATGGTAAAAGCATTTTTATGATAATGAAAATGGCTTTTAAATACATTTCCTGAATATAAAAAAGGGAAATGGGATATTTAGAAACAAAAAAACATTTTTATGATAATAAAACTGGCTTTTGAAAAGTTATATGTTTTGTTAAAGCAATTCATGAAAATGAATTGGCTTTTAAATACATTTCATGGATATGAGAAGGGAATGGAAAATTTTGAGATAAAAATGAAAAGTATTGATAAATACTTTGTATATGAATCCTCAGTCCGGGAGATAGATCTGGATGTATACTGTAATATGAATCTGTATATATAGATGAATCGAGTACCGAGGGTCTAATGGATCCCGACGGTCGACCTTGCCGGATAGTAGTGTATCGGGGTGGTTCCTTGTTTGAATTTTGCTTTGCGAGACACCCCACGCACGAATATGGCAATGTGTTGAGACTGGGGAGAAGTTTAATCCTTAGTGCTCTTATATTGAGATTTATTATATGTGTATGTATATAGATATATATACTCTGTACTGAGGGACTGGCGGATCTCGACGATCGACCTTGCCACGTAGTAGTGTATCGGGGGGGTTCAGTATTTGGATTTCGCTTTGCGAGACACCCCACGCAAGAACATGGCTTAGTGTTGAGGCTGGGGAGAAGTTTATCCCTTAGTACATTTCTTGGACTATCTAGGGTTGATAGTAGTTGGCTGATAGACTAGTTTTGCAGGGTAGCTTGACTAGGATGTTTAGAGGGATGCGCTAGGAGTGCACTGTTAGTGGAGAGGTGAGGGGTGTCTCATGGGAGTGCGATACCAAATTTAAATATGAGATAAAACCTTTTTCTAAAAATAAGGCATTTATGCACCTTCTAAATATTTTCAAAACTCGGGCTCTGACCCGTTTATCTACTTTCTTTTCTTCCTATATATATATAGGTGTCCAGACACAGGGACGCCTAGATGGCACATCTTTCGAGTCAGACGTCAGCTGCCGCAGCTGTGGATGCGTGCAGGTTCTTGATAGCCGCTTCCATTCTTGTACTCTAGATATGAGGTACTGTATAAATATTTGGGCCAATGGTCCAACTGCATTTATTTATTCTTTGAGTACAGCATTCAATATGGTTGTATAATTTGAACCGAGTGTTCGGTTATTTTATTTCATTTCATTTTCATTTCAGTTTCATTTATGCATACACTGTGTGGATGTTTTATTTAATTATATTCGTTTAAAAAGAGTAGTTAAGTAAAATATTAACACCAGCCTAATAGGTTATTAGTAATTAAATGGATTTTTGACAGTGATGCTAAGAATGATCCATATGAGACTCCTGTTTTAATTTGATATAGGAGTGATCGCCCGATCTTTTTTTAGGCGAGGTGTCACAGATGGTATCAGAGCACCAGGTTCTAGTGTCCTTAGGAATCTGTGCTGACGTACTACGCTTTCAGCGTTGCTCTCGATTTGTTATAGAGCCTTATGATTAGGATTGTTGAATTCCTGTGGTGAGATTTCTCTCTCCTGCCATATTATAAGATTATAGTGATGTTTTGCGTGCTCGTTCGATAATCGTGCGCGAGGCTTAGATGGCGGCAGGAGGTGGGGCTTAGTTGGATATATAAGGTTGAAGCTCGTAGTGGAGTTTCCTTTTAACGAAGAAGTTAAGAGGACTAGTAAGATGATTGTAAGGAGCCGGGCAAAGTTATTGTTATAAGTTTCACCTCAGAAGGAAGAGGTATAATTGGCGTGGCTAGATAAAGTCGCGGTATTCCTTAGCCCTAGACTCGTGGGTATTTTGAGTTTTGTGGCGGCATCGATAACATTATATCATGTATGCCTATGTGTTGTCCGCAGTAGCGGAGTTTTATTTTCATTCATTCTCCATAGAGGCGGGTGTTGATATATTGAAATTATATATATATCTGGTTTGTGATAATTTTTTTATATGCTTATACGAGTATGGTGGTATGGTGAGTATATAACGTTATGGTATATTCGGAGCGGTAGCAGGATAATAGTGGCAAGACTATTGTGTCAATAGTTCCCGGGTGGAACGGGTTGTTATTGCGACATCTCACCTGGATACAGGTTGAGTTCACCTTTATTGTTATGAGTAGATGAAACTTTGATGAGCAGAGGTTTCATTATCGTGATTTGAGTATGTGGCGACCTTATAGATATGATTTGAGGTGTGTCGGATTATTGTTGAGCTGTAAGATTAAGCTCATTATTGATTGTGCAAGTACTTAAAATTTGTGTGAGCGCTGGGTGGTGTGACTCTTAGTTAGAGATAGGAGTTCGGATCACCTTTTTGTTGGAATAGGGGATAGGGTTATCCCGGTTGCTTGTTTGAAATAATGGACCTCCATGACCGACAAAGTTACATAGGAGTGTGTGGAGGGGTTCCTTGTTTGGATTTCACTTTGCGAGATGCTCCACACATGAATCTTAACGGCGTCGGGAGTGGAGAGATGTTATAGGATGCAAGGATGTTGATTTTGTGGAAAAGTCTTATAGTGTGGATGAACCACTATAAACTATGAGCCATGTGATGATAGTATATTTATGGAAATATTGTGCTATGGAAAAGCACTAAAGTGGTCCTCTCGCCACAAGTGGGTGGTTGGAGTAGGACTTAGAGAAATTGATTTGAGGATAACAGTCAGGCCTTAATGAAAAGGCAAATTTTGAGGAAATATGCTTTGGGTATAATGTTTGTGACACTTTTACAGAAAGTATGCACTTCGATTAATTAAGTTTCCTATCGTATGGGCGGAAGGATAGAATGGTAGGGATGCGTTCTTAGGTTAGCGAGGCAGGATTTAGGACGTCCCGTTGGTGTGCCTTAGATCTCTATATCTCGATGACCGACAACACGAGGGAGTAGTGTAACAGGAGGGTTCCTTATTTGGATTTCACTTCGGTGAGACGTCCCATGCATGAAATCGATCAAATATCGGGAGCTGAGAGAGGCCTTGGGCACTAGGGACACTTAGGATTACACTCGTTTCGCGTAGGTAGGACATACCATAGACCTTAGTAGTATTAGGATGTAAGTTTAGTAGGATTAGTGGCGCCGAGGTTAGGAGAATTGAATTTCGCGAGTTGGGAGGACCCATGTGTGAGTATTACACCGAGGAAAGGAGACCCTTATTGGGAGAGAGTGTTACGTGTCAGACGTTCACTAAGGATGTGCAGATGTGCACAGGTTAGAAAGGTGTATGGGCACCTTAGTAAGTTGGTTTATGTACCGCTTGAAATAGAATGGACGTAGTATATAAATTTGAAGTTTATGCCGTTAGGCACTAGAAATGATGGGTGCGATGTGACGATGTTGGAGTCACTTTACGACTGTGGTAGCCGTATGATATATGGTTGAGAACCATTGGGTTAGTATCGTTCCCCTTTGAGATATTAGGAGTTGGAGCGATTCTAGGATTTGCGGTGTAGTTTGTATCCAAATTTTGAGGACAAAATTCCGTTGTAAGGGGGGGAGTATGTAACAACCCCTCCTTTTGGAGACAATTAAATCCCATAATTAAATATAAATTGGCAATTTGGAGAATTTCTCGAAATAGTAATTTTTGGGATTTTTGATGATTAGATGATTTTCGATGGGTGTTGTAATTATTTTTGGGACTAAATAAATCGAAATATTTTAATTATATGTCGTCATGGAGTAAAGCGACAAAAGAGGTAAGACTTGATTAGAAAACCCCCATTAAGTTATTTTGGGTTAGAATAGTGATTTGCGGTCAAGTACCTCGGATGGAAATTTCGACTGCGCCGTGAGTCTCGGAATGTCCGAGATAGTCGGAAAAGAGTGTCCGATTATCGAAATTGAGTTTCGGGGAATCTTGGAGTTAACGGACTCGTAATTGAGTAAACGAGTCGTTTTTGGATTTTTAGGGGTTAAACCCTTTCTTCCTATATAAAGAGGGAGAGGGGAAGAAAAGAGAAGAACAAAGAAAGAAAAGAGAGAGAAGAGAGAGAGGAAGAAGAAAGATGAGGAAAAATGGAGATTTCGGCCAAACTCCGCGGGATTCGACTCGAGGTCATCGGATTATATCCACGAGGCAAGTGTTTACTTGCTTTATTTACTTTTGATCATAAATCTCATATCGTAGTTTGGTATAAACAAACCCTAAAGATTTTGGGTTGGGTTTTCGTGGATAAAACGGGTTTTCGGGAGATAAAACGAATAAACCCCTAAAATTTCATAATCGGGAGAACTTAGGTTTTAACCTAAATTAATTGGTGGTTTAGGGTTCTAGGATGTTTAGAACCCTTAATATATGTGTATTTGTAGTTGTTTGAGGTGGTAGGACGTTGGGTGAGGCGACAAAAGCTTGGGAGAAGCTTTAATGGCCGAAACCGTCTCGGAGAAGATGATGAATAGTGACAACGTCATTGCGGAATCGATTCGGCCCTGATGTGAATCGATTCGGCTCTTGGTCAAAAAATAAAATTTGTAGATCTTTTCGACACGGTCGCGTGGGCGTCCACCGCATATTTTTCGGATTTTGTTTGGATTTATAGTGATTTTTCTACATAAAGCTATCCGAGATCGAAATAGTTAGTCAGAATCAGAATTACTTGGAGACAAATATAAGGGGTTCTCAAATAGAGTGTTAGGACCTCTAAAGGACTTAAGGAGATATGAAAACTTTGGGTTGTAAGAATATATCTGAGTTATAATTTAAATGGATATTGGAAGGAGTTTTGGATTTTGGGGTATATATAAAACCCTAAGCAGATTTGGGAATTTCGGACCAGCCGAATCGATTCGGACAGGCCGAATCGATTCGGTAAGAGACAGTTTAAAAGTAGAACAATTTCGAATCGATTCGGACAGGGCGAATCGATTCGGACAGGCCGAATCGATTCAGTCCTGGAAAATTTTGAGGTTTTCTCCTTTTAAGTTTATGGATACTTAAATTATGGTTTTGGAAACTATTATAGGAGTTTCTACATGGGATATTAGGACTCCTAGATGATGATTTGAGGAGGATAAGTAAACCTCAGATTAATTTAGAGTGTGATCGGGGGTATGGATTTATTTAATGTTTTGGGACAAGAGACATTTGGGTTTATGTACAAGTCCTTAAATAGCGACTTAGGTGTGAGTAATATTGAAGAGAAAGAATACTTAAATATTATTATGTGATTGGCAAATATGGCCATTTATATATATTGGAGGAGGAATATATGGTATTTATATATACTATGTGATTAAAGTATATATGATATGATGTAAGTGATTTTGAAAATAAAATATGAATGTTTTCAAAATGGAAAAGAAATGATTTTCATAATTACAGATTTATAGTCAACACCCTCTCTAAATGACATCATAAGGGAAGTTCGCGCGCTGAGGTGAAGCCCCCTGGCTAGCGAATGCAGGGTGGATATAGTCCTTTAGGCCATATGAACGTTTATGTTATGTTATGTTTTCTGCGATGGTTAGGTAACTTGGGGTGTGGTTATGACTAGCCCGCAGGCATATGGCTGCTTCCCGACGTATTGCGTATAGGTGCCCAGGTGTCGTAATTGATAGGCACTGGAAGATGATGGTTATTTAGTGGCGCGTCGTATGGGCGGTCTTAGAACGCGTTACATGATGTATATAACTAGTTTCAATAATGTTGGACATTATTGGTATTAAATAAATTTATGATAATAAATTGGATTTAATTTACATTTCCTGGATGGAAGAAGGAAAATGGGATAAAGGTTTTGGCTTCGGTAACACTTCCCGGATGGAAGAAGGGAAGTGGAAGCATATGATATGGTAAAAGCATTTTTATGATAATGAAAATGGCGTTTAAATACATTTCCTGAATATAAAAAAAAGGGAAATGGGATATTTTGAAACGAAAAAGCATTTTTATGATAATAAAACTGACTTTTGAAAAGTTATATGTTTTATTAAAGAAATTCATGAAAATGAATTGGCTTTTAAATACATTTCCTAGATATGAGAAGGGAAATGGAAAATTTTGAGATAAAAATGAAAAGTATTGATAAATACTTTGAATATGAATCCTCAGTCCGGGAGATAGATCCGGATGTATACTATAATATGAATCTGTATATATGGATGAATCGAGTTCCGAGGGTCTAATGGATCCCGACGATCGACCTTGCCGCATAGTAGTGTATCGGGGGGGGGGGTTCCTTGTTTGGATTTCGCTTTGTGAGACACCCCACGCACGAATATGGCAATGTGTTGAGACTGGGGAGAAGTTTAATCCTTAGTGCTCTTATATTGAGATTTATTATATGTGTATGTATATAGATATATATATTCTGTACTGAGGGACTGGCGGATCTCGACGATCCACCTTGCCGCGTAGTAGTGTATCGGGGGGGTTCCTTGTTTGGATTTCGCTTTGCGAGACACCCCACGCACGAACATGGCTTAGTGTTGAGACTGGGGAGAAGTTTAGCCCTTAGTACATTTCTTGGACTATCTAGGGTTGATAGTGGTTGGGTGATAGACTAGTTTTGCAGGGTAGCTTGACTAGGATGTTTAGAGGGTTGCGCTAGGAGTGACCTATTAGTGGAGAGGTTAGGGGTATCTCATGCGAGTGCGATACCAAATTTAAATATGAGATACAATCTTTTTCTAAAAATAAGGCATTTATGCACTTGCTAAATATTTTCAAAACTCGGGCTCTGACCCGTTTATCTACTTTCTTTTCTTCCTATATTATATATATATATATAGGTGTCCAGACACAGGGATGCCTGGATGGCACATCTTTCGAGTCAGACGTCAGCTGCAGCAGCTGTGGATGCGTTCAGTTTTTTAATTGCCGCTTCCATTCTTGTACTCTAGATAGGAGGTACTGTATTAATATTTGGGCCAATGGTCCAACTGCATTAAATTTATTCTTTGAGTACAACATTCGATATGGTTGTATAATTTGAACCGAGTGTTCGATTATTTTATTTCATTTCATTTTCATTTACGCATACACTGTGTGGATGTTTTATTTAATTATATTCGTTTAAAAAGAGTAGTTAAGTAAAATTTTGACACCGGCCTAATGGGTTATTAGTAATTAAATGAATTTTTGACAGTGATGCTAAGAATGATCCATATGAGACTCCTGTTTTAATTTGATATAGGAGTGATCGCCCAGTATTTTATTAGGCGGGGTGTCACATTATGGATGCTATATATATATATATATATATATTTGTAGAGACTTGGAATAAATTTGTAATGGGTGTAATTTTATTTTATATAAAATTTTAGGGGCTTAAAATGAAAAGTTCATGTACTATTTTTTCGTTCAAAAATTTCGTTCGAACGAGATTTTCGTTCGAACGAGTTTTGCCAACGAGTTTCCCTTTTTACACAGACTTTGTGTTAGATGAGTCGTTCGAACGAGATTTCAGGCGGGAACAGATTTTGGCAGTTTTTTGGCATTTTTTCACCACTTTGTCCCACTACTTTTTGACAGATTTTAACCACTTCGGGACCAAATTTTTTCTAAGACTTTTCACATTATTCTAAAGAGCGTTTTATAGAAAAATTCATGTTTAGAAAAGTCCCTTTTGTGTGTTTAATTTAGATGGCTTAAACTCTTTTAAAACACAAAAGATATACTCCCATTTTGTTTGTTTAACATTACAAGTTTTCCATTTATATATATTTGTCACTTGGAATTTTGTTTGGCACCATTGGTTCATCTCTACCACAAGAATGAGTAGTTTGGGTTTGCTTCTTGTAGAATCGCTATAGCGAAAATATTGCGACTTCTCAAATAAAATCCAATTTTAATTAATCCCAAATTTTAGTTAAACCCTAAAACATTCATCTAGATGATTTATCCAATAAAATAAAGCATGCAGAATATAACAAACAATTTCAGGAAAATTTCTCCAAAGGGGCAAAACCTTTTATTTCATTATAATAAGTAAATCACAACTTATACGAATTATAATGAAATACAGTGTGACATACGAAATACCCGCAGGTATCGGTTCCGATGTCATCGGCTGTAATCTCCCGCAGGAACTCCAAGTGAGCAGCAATGAAGAAGAGAACGACTTCTCCACAAATTCGTCGGCTGGAACTTTTCCTTTCCAGGAGGGCAGCAGTGAAGAAGAGAGCGGTTTCTCCACAAGTATGAACAAAAGCAAAGCAGTGTTCTTGGATTTCAAAAGGATTCACAAAAGAATGAGAATGATGTGTGAATCAAAACATGAGTTTTGAGACTAAAAAATATCAAGACTAGAGCAAATAGAACTCTCAAAATCTTCTCTCCAAGTCTTATAAAATAACTCCCCCGAAGTTGGATTTTATAGGAAACCAAAAGGAATTTTAAAACTTTGGAACTCTTGCCAGCGTCATGTACCCCGAATCGGTTCCCCCCCGAACCAGTTCACCATGCGGTTTGCGGTACCTCGCTGGTTTGGGGGTGAAAAATTCAGCATTATTCTATGAAATTTTCTCCAATTTCAAAAGGTCATAACTCCTTCACCGTAGCTCGAAATGAGGTTACGTTTCTTCTAGTATCTTCATGGCAGTGAGATCTACAAATTTTCAGTTGACCAGACCTCTGGACTATGGCTGTAAAATTACCAAAATTCCCTTGAACATTCTAATCTTGCATTTCTTTTATTGTTTTGACTTCTCTTGGTACCACTTGCATAATATCCCTAAAATCGTGGAACGTGAAGTCATTGAGGCATATGTGGGACACTTGATGGAGATGATTGTATACACCTCATTCTGTTACCCCTAACTCTCCTTAGGTCCCTAGTACCTCCACTCATCACCGCAAATCCAGGTCATGTCCCGAGCACTGACCTGGAAGCCATCAGGCACTCCCCGGCTCAGTTTGACCCCAAAGTCAAACTCTTCATCTCGACTGAGACTGAATGAATCTTCAAAGGGCACTAAATACCCTTTCTAATGGACCACCCCATACGCGATTCTGACTTACCATGCGGACAAACAGTCCGTTTGCGTCCGAAACTTGACCCAAAGGCCATCGGGCGCTCCCGGGCTCTGTTTGACCTAAGTCAACTCTTCAGCTCAACCGAGGATAAATGAATCTTTGAAGGTCACTGAATACCCTTTCCAACGGTCCATCCCGTGCGCAATTTCGACTTTCCATGCGGACGAACGATCCGTTTGACTCCGGGAAGCCACCGAGCGCTTCCCGGGCCCGGTTGACCAAAGTCAACTCTCCAAACTGGGTCAAACTCTTTGGAATGTAGAAGTACATATCCTAACCTTTCTAATGGTATGCCTCGTGTGCGATTCGGACTTACCATGCGGACGAACAATCCGTTTGCGTCCGCACGATTCCCCGTCCAATGGACCGATAAACGCTTCCGAGCCACATTTGACCAAAAGTCAACTCCTGAACTCAGGAGAGGTCCAAAGGACTTTTGAAGGTATCTAAAATACCTTTCCAATGGTATGCCCCGTGCGCAATTCTGACCAACAGTTTGCCCTCGGCGGCCAATTTTCCAAAAAAGCCTGAAGTGCACTGCCAAATGGCAGGTCCTAGACCCTGCCTATCGGCACCTGCCGATATGCAGTGCCATGATAAAGCCGATTGGCAGTCCCCTGGGGATATAAAAGGAGGTCTTCACCTCATTTGCAAGGAGAGCCCAGATCTGATAAAAATCCCTCTCAACGAATCCCAGAAACCTCTCTCGAAGGCAGCGTGATTTCAACTTCCAAATCCCCTTTTTACTTCCACTTTTCATCATCCTTTTCATCAAACTTGAAGAATTAGCCACTCTCCATCATCATCCAAGTGCAAGGGCTTCTCTCCAACATTCAAGATCAAGCTCAAGATCTTCAAGAAGGTACAACTTTCTCAAACTCTCTCTTAAATTCTCTTGAATTCCCAATAACTTGTTTTCTTACTTAACACTTTTATTATCTTATCTCACACATCCTAACATACTTTTTATTTAGTATTATTTCACATATCTTATTTTCATATAAATAAAAACCCCAAAAATAAGAAAAAGAGGGTTTGCCCATAAATTCCAAGTAGGGATTCTCACACTTTTTCCACACTTTCCTCACAACTAAAACACTTTTTCTACACACACACACTCACAAATAAGAGATTCCCCATTCGGATTTATGGGATAAACCCCACCCCTCGTTTCGTATGAGAACTACGTGGACTTTGATGCATTTATAGTCTACGTAAGTGTCTCGAGGTAAAACCCGAGACTCGAGTCCTCCTTTTCTCACTATTTCTCTTACTTTCTATCTTCTCCAAATCCATTTTTCTTATGTTATACATATACTTGTTCTTAGTGATGCATTACCCCATATGCATTATCGTTCCCTTATAACGATCAACGTAGGGGTAATCGCGTAAATCTCATTTTTATAATATTACTCTTATATCTTCCTACGGACGACTCGCTTTATCTTTTCCATGATACAAGTCGAGGATTTCTACCTCCATTCTAGATATATACACATACACACATATCACGGGGGGAAACATAAAGGAAAATAACAAATATTCATAAGAGATCGAAAGGGCGGAATGGGTGCCTAACACCTTCCCATTCCGTAACTAAGCCTCTGAACCCTTCTCGAATTATCTTGGTTTCGCATGCACCAGTATGTCTTTGGATGCCACTCTTCGGGGTGGCTTCACCTTTTTCTTTTGTCTGTTTTGAGTAAAATAGACTGGCGACTCTGAATCTCTCTACATTTTCACACCACAAACGACGCCGGACGCAGCGCTCCCGAGAGGGACGCGCGGGACTCGAAGGATCCTCTCCTCCACGCGCCCGCCCGCGAGGATCAGGATCGGGGATGGCCACAATGATGAATGCTTGATTCTCGGAATTTGGATAGAGGCCGTCATGTGAGATCGTGAAGTGACGTGCCAAATGTAGCGGCGTACAACATACACAAATGTAACATGTTGGACTTGAGAAAAATGTCCTTACACTTCTATTTCTCATAAAAGATGAAATCATGTTTTTGCTGCGGTGTTCTCATTCTGTGAAAGGCACCGTGTGTGGTTGCCGGGTTCCCAAAAAGCTTCATTGGTGAATTCCAAGGTGCTAATGGAGTACGAGATTATCGATTAAGCAGAGGTTGGTACAAGAAGATGCGTCAGGGGCTTGAAGGGAGTCGAGTCGAGTTGTGTAAGTCATCTATCTTGTATTTGTAAAATTCTATACTTAGTGGACTTAAGGCTAGGGTCGTCTGAGGTTTTTCCCATTTGGGTTTTTCTCGTACATCGCGGCGTAGTGGTTGTGAATTTATTTTATCTTGCAAATTACTTAGAATGCATGCTTAGGATTAAAATATAAAATTTGGTTTAATTCACACTATTATTTAATTTGGTGCAAAAATTAATTTGGGTGATATATGGAGTAATTTAATTCATGTCAAGATAATTTAATTTGGTAAAAGTTGGTTTGGCCTAATTTGCAAAAATGAATTAATTTATGTAGGCAAATTTTAGGAGTTGAATTGAGTTAATTTGTTGTAAGTGAATATTTGTTAGTTGATTATTTTGATGTCACTTTTAGTTTAGTTTAATTTTAATTTGTAAGAAATTAAAATTTGTAAGTTGTATTGTGTTTGAACCATCCTATTCCGCATCTTAAGGAAATTAATATTTCATTTTAAAAGAAAATTTAAAATTGGGGGTTCTAGCATTCCAACATGTGGTATCTGAGCCGGATCGCTAATTTATTGCATTCAGGTCCTTTTTAATATTTTTGGTTAAAAATGAAATTTTTTCCATTTTCAAAATTTCCTGTTTTCGATGGTTCCAATTATGCATATTGGAAAGCGCGTATGAAATCGAAACTAAAGTCTATCAATGAGAGAGTTTGGTTATCAGTTGTTAACGGGTGGTCCCCACCCATATGTTTGATAGAAAATGAGTGTGTTCCCAAACCCGAAGATAGATGGAGTGACAATGAATTCAAACTTGCTAATTTTAATTCCCAAGGTTTAAATGCCTTATTTAGCGCGATCACACCGGATGAATTCCGACGTATCATGACGTGTGAAACTGCTAAGGAAGCTTGGGATATATTACAACTCACTCATGAGGGTGCTAGTGTCGTTAAGGCTTAAAAACTCCAAAACCTCACCACTCAATTTGAAACCATCAAAATGAATGGAAAAAAAACATTTGATGAATTTTATGCTAGACTTTTCGATATAGTTAATTCATCTTTTAATTTGGGTGAGAAAATACTCGACGACCGAGTAGTAAAGAAAATTTTAAGGTCCATACCCGAGAGATTTATCCCTAAAGTGACCATTTTAAATTCTTTACCCACCTTACACTCTACCAAACTTGAGGAATTAGTAGGTGATTAGCAAAGCTATGAACTAGATATTTTTCGTTCCGAAAATGAAAAGAAAATTGATAAAGGCTATTGATGTAAAAAACTAGTTTTGATCTAATTAATTAATCACAGATGAATATGAATAAAGAAATAAGACAAGGGATTTTTAAAGTGGTTCAGCCTTAATGAAATGGCCTACGTCTAATGTCTTGTATTGCTGGGTGTTTTGCCTTAATCTTGATTAGCTTTTCTTATGATGGCTTACCCTGCCATAAGGGTATTACAATGTATTTGTAGCCTCTGGGCTTCCCATATGAATCGACAATACGTTGTTAATAAATAGGCATATACATCGGTACATAGTAAGAATATTCATTAAATCTGTTTTAGTCGTTTGGTCTTCCCAGATAGTTGCTCGGTATACTGAGTAGCTTGGTACGCTGAGTAGCTCGGCGCGTTAAGTTGCTTGGTACATATATTTATGCCATGCTGGATGATACGTGTCTTAACATAACTGGTCCACGTCAATCGACTAATTTTTGTATCAACCGAAGCCCCCAATGTTTCATAGTTGAGGTTGGATGCGAGAGTGTGAAATATTATACCCAGAACTGCTAGGGCATATTTCCCATGTTTTTTTATTACAGACCTTCAACACTTCTAAAATTTTCCTCAGAGCATAATAGTTTTGAGCGCGAAGTGGCAAACATGTAAATTTTCAAATTTTTTATGAACGCTTGGGTACTTGTTTCTTTTTCCTTGATTAGCCGCCGAAAATGCAATCATCGTCATCTGTGATCATTACTTTTCTCATTTTCCAAAGCAGCGTATATAAAGGCGGCAAAAACAAATTGTCTTCTACCTTTTGACATCTAGATTCCCAAACTCTTTGCCTTCTCGCTTTTCTTCTTACGATCGTCTTCTCTGTCATCTGCCTTAGCTAATTTCTTAATTTTTCTGTAAGAACTTCTTCCTTCCATCTTCTTTCTTTGTTTTAGCCATCATGGTTTACCTTATCGAATCGTTGGATAAGTTTAGGGCCGGTTTTGGGATTCCTTCTTGGATTATTCTGGAAGAACCTTTTTACCCTTCTGATTTATTTTCTCTAGCTGAGGGACATTGGTTTCCTTCTATTTTTGTGGCCGAATGTGATTTTTCTTTCCCGCCTAATTCCCCGTGTTTAGAATTTTGCTAATATTTTGATATTGTTCCTGCACGAGTAGTTCCAAATACATAGAGGGTAGTTAATGGCGTACATAGATTAAATCAAATTCATGGAACTCGTCTAGGGATTCCTGAAATTATGTATTGTTATAAATGGGTTACCAGCGACACCACCTTTTATTTAAAAACTAGGTTTTCTAACAGAGCTTTAGTGGTCAATCTCCCTGATGCTAATAGGGATTATTTTGAACACGGGGTTGTGATGAAAAATTGGCAACATCCCCCACTAAAGGGGGAAGACGTGTACCAAGGTCCCAGATGTACACTTTATGGAAATGGGATAGGTTGTTCTGTTTTTCAAGTTAATACTATTTTTATTTGATAAAATGTATCACTGATATTTATTTTTTTATGTTGCAGTTGATAGCAAGCGAAAATCCCCAAAAGGGAGTGATATCAATATAAAAGATTTGAAATTTATTTGGGGATTGCATCAAGCAATAACTAGGGAACATTTGAGGTCTGCTTCCTATTGCTGAGATACAAGAACACTACTTCCTCTTTTATTGCTCGACTTCTTGCTCCTCCTTTGGTGATTGATCTTGAGCAGGCTCCATTATCTTCTTCAATTGTTGAAGAATCTTCCTCTGATTTGGGCACTTCTATTGCTGATATGATGACAAAGAAGAGGAGAATGCCTCATCTTTTTGCCAAGGTTGCTCCTGGTGCTGATGAGGCGAAGAAGAGCAAAAAAGACGTCCCAGCTGAAGGGGCTAAGAAAAAAGATGTTGCTTCATCTGGGGGAGTAATCATAACTATCAAGGAAGTCAGCAAGAAGCCCCCAGTCGCTCCAAAAGAGTAATCACCTTTGATTAAAGGGGTTGTTGTTCGAGAAGTGACAACACCTTTAATTGAAGTTGTTCCTCTCAAAAAGATTGAGAAGGGGTCTTGCTGAGAAGACCGTGGATGCTACTGCTCAACCTTTTGGGGTTGAGGCACCTTCATTGAGAGTTAGTTCTCCATATCTAATTTCTCCAGGCTTGTCCAAGAAATTGATCTGGTCTAGAACTCTTCTTGACTGCCAAGCTGCTGAGACTTCTAATCCTCGAGAGAGGGTCACTGACCTGGCAACCCAACACCTTGCATCAGTAAGTGTCATTATATTTATCATTTTGATTCTTCATACAATGTTTATTTTTTGATTTGGGCTTCTTTTTATCTTGCAGTTCTTGGTGTATTTTAATAATATCCTAGAGAATGATGAAGCTATCAAAGCTACAACTTCTTCCAGTGGAGTAGAAGAAGCCCTTGCTGGGTTGTCAAAATCTCTGGAGGAATCTTAGTAGAAGTATGAGGATGACAAATCTACGTGGGAAAATAAAATCAAGTCTGCTGAGACAGCTCAATAAAAAGCTATGGATGCTGCCAAAGAGGTTGATCTAGCTCAACAGACATTTGTGAATGATGCACAAGAAGCTGTAAATGCTTCCAAGGAGGTAGAGGAGAAATTAAAGATGGTCGTTTCCAGCAAGGAGGAAGCTGAGGTCAAGCTTGAAGAGGCTGAACGGTGTGAGAAAGGTCTTGAACAGAAAGTACAATCTATTGAAGAGATTCTTAGGGAAAATTCTTATTCGGAGAGGGCAAAGAGAAGAGTTACGGTGAAGAATTCTACACCAAATAGGTCAATTGTAACGGGCAAAAATCGTTACAAAAAATATTTGTAACAGATTAAATCTGTTAAAAAATTAGCGTTATGATTGGCTGGGATAAAGGGTGGAACAAAGCTGTAGCTGCTGCCTCTACCCAAATGGAGTATGCAAGTTTAAAATTATTTAGGGATGGATCGGTTGCAGCTTTGAAGGAGTTGAACGTTACTGAGGATTCTTGACTATTTTGGAGACATATTTATGTTCCTCCTCTTGCTATTGAGGAAGAAGAAGAAGATGAGGTTGGATCTGATGAATCTTCTTTATTGATAGTAGAACAAACACCTGCTGCCATTATCCCTCAGTCCTCCGAGTAAGTTCATTAGGCAACAACCTCTATCGAGCAATGCCAGCTGCCCACCGAGCAACCAACTCCTTCTTCAAAATCAACAGAGGATATTATAGGGAATAAGGAGAAGGTGTAAAGTTGTTCGTTCATTTATTACTTTTCTCTATTTTCCCTTTTGTTTTATACCTTTGGTTGTACCCTCTTCTCTTATGATCAATAAAATGGACTTTGTTATTTATTCTGAGCTTCTCCTTTATAGCTATGTTATTTGTTGATATGTTTTTACTTTGCCTTGCTAGTTTATTACCAGGATGGAATTATTGTCAGCTCATGATATAGAGTTGATGAAGAGATGTATTGATTACTTCAAAACTGGTCGTGCAGACTTCTCTGAAGCACAAATAATTAATATTCTTGGATCTGATGCCTCTGAGCAAGAAATTTATGCTTATCAATATTTAAAATGTTTACTTGATCGTGTTGTAGCGAATAACGTGGCTTACTATAAGATGATTGAAGACCTTCAAGTAATGATTGAAGAACTTCAACTTCAACACAAGGAAACCATTGCTCTTCTGCACGAAGGTTATGATAATAAGTACCAACAGTTGAGCACTGATTGGGGCTATAACAAATTTATCTCAGCCCATAATAAGAGAGAGTGTGCGTGCTAAAGCTTGAGGTTAAAGATCACAGAAATATTTCTAAGTTGCTGGAAGAAGAAAATAATGCCTTGAGAGAAGAATTGAGACAACTAAAATATTCTTCTTCCTCTATAGCTCTGGTCCCAGTCAATGATGAAGGTTTTTCCTTTTTGGATACTGAAAATGCTTCATTAAGAGAAAAATTAGAAGCTTTAAAGAGAGTTGGGCCTATATCCTATAACCGGGGTAGAGCAAGAGCTGGTCGGAGCAGCATCGAAGAGACTAGGACTCAACAGGCTTTAGAAAACTAGGCTTCTCAACTGAAGGCAAAAAATCAAGCTTTAGCTAAGATGTCTAAAAAAATTCAGACTCTTACCGAGCAGCTTTCCAATCAGAGTTCTGCGTTAGAGAATAAAGAAAGTTTGGTGAAGAGGCTTCATCAGCATGTTGAACGATTGACTTATTAATTTCACAAACAGGCCAGAGAGTTTTGGATGGGGGGATACGATGAAGCTTTATGTCATCTTGATGCCAGGTTAAAGCAATCAAATAGTGAGGGATACAAATAGGGGTAGTTGAATGCGCTAACTGTGATGAAGGTTGAGGAAGGAACTGAGTTGTCGAATTGGTACGACCCTGAACTACTTAATCTGCCAGTACCTCCTTTCAAACTAGATGTTAGCTGGATTCCAGTTAGATCCATTCCTCAGTGTTTGATTTCCAAATACCTTGGTGACTACAATATTCACGAAGATTTTAAAATATCCCGACCTCCTCATCTGCTTGACCGACCAAGTACGAGCAATATCAAGATGCTGCGAGATTTGAACTTTATTAGCTCTTCATTTGCTTTTGATGATCCTCTAGATGGAATGGATCTTGTACCTAAATCTGAAGGAAAGAAACCAGTAGAATAGAGCATTTATATTTCGTTAGTGATTATGTAATGAAAAAAAATCATCTTTTTGTAATTTTACTTCCTTGGAAATAAATTAATTGTATGATGTTTATCTTGTCAATCTTTATGAGATCAACTATAATAATGATGTACTTGTCAGTCACTAAGTATATATATATATATATATATATATATATATATATATATATATATATATATATATATATATATATATATATATATATATATATGTATATGGACAAATTGTTCTCTGTTGATTTAGTTGCCTAGACAATGGAACTTTGCCCCATATGTTTGCCTAATTGTAGTGACTTATCACCCATAAGTGCCTAAGCAATGGAATTATTTTTATCCCATGTTCCTGCTTAGTTGTAGCAATCATTTAAGTAAATAATTGCCCTGGTGCCTAGGTAGTGGATATTTTACCCATCTTCTTGCCTAGTTTAGATGCCACTTGGGTCACCCATAATCAAACATGCCTTGCCTTGCTCGATTGTTGTACCAACATTGTTGGTTATGTTGATGTTGACTAACTTGTAGTTGGTGATTGCTGATGTCGACCAACTTTGTTGGTGTTTGTGCTGATGCCGACCAACTTTATTGAGAGAAAAAAATTATTATTGCTGAGTTAGTGTGTAGCACTAGTACTCCGAAAAAAATAACGTAAACGAATATCGATAAATACACATTTTCATTCATACTGAAACAATGGGGTACATGTACAGTTACATTACTGGTAGTACTTTCTCAGGTGCTCTGCATTCCAAGGATTCTTGAATTCTTCCCCTTCTAGAGTTTCTATTCTATAAGTGCCAGGTCGAACAACATCTGTGACACGATAGGGCCCATTCCAGTTGGCTTCCAACTTATTGTTCTTTTGAATTACTTTCTTGAGCACATAATCTCCTTCCTTGAGATCGCACTTCTTGACCCTTTTATTGTAGAACATGGAAGTCCTTTGTTGATAAGCTGCATTTCGAGCTGCTTCTTCTTCTCTGACTTCTTCAAACATATCTAAGTCCAAGCATCTCATAAATTCACTTACCAGAGAATTGAAATTAAGCACCCTATGAGTAGGTAATCCTAATTCAGCAGGTATGACTGCTTCACTCCCAAAAGTCAACATGTAAGGGGACTCCCCTGTTATTGTTCGGGGCGTTGTTCAGTAGGCCCATAACACTGAGTGGAGCTCGTTGATCCAATTCCCTTTAGCATTATCCAGTCTTTTCTTCAATCCAATCTGTAGAGTTCTATTCGTCACCTCTGTTTGCCCGTTACTTTGGGGATGACACGGAGCAGAATGGATCTTTTGAATGTTGGACTATAGAAAATACACGATAAACTCATCATTATCAAATTGAGAACCACGATCAGTGATAAAAGCATGTGGCAGACCATATCTGCAAATAATATTCTTCTAGATGAATTGATAGACCCTTTCATAAGCTATATTAATGAGAGGTTCAGCTTCCACCCATTTGGTAAAGTAATCAACCGCTACCACCAAATATTTGAATCGTCCTCTTGTAATTAGTAGAGGCCCGACTAAGTCTATTCCCCATATAGAAAATAGCCAATGTGAAGTGATTGGTGTTAACAGTGCCTGAGGAGTTCTTCGTATAGTAAAAAATCACTGACACTTGGCGCATTTCTTAGCATAAGCTGTACAATCAATGCGCATTGTTGGCCAGTAGTATCCCTGCGTATTTATTCTCTATAAGAGAGTTCTACCTGCTACGTGAGCTCCACAGGATCCTTCATAAATTTCTTCGATTAGATCTTTGACTTATGCTGGATGAATGCATCTTTGTAGACCAGCTATCATGCCTCTTCTATACAAAACTCCATTATTTAGGACGTATCTAGCAGCCTTAAACTTCAACCTCTTGGCTGCAACTTGATCGGCTGGTAAAGTGCCTTCTTCGATATAAGCCCTAATGGGATCCATCCAAGAAGGTCCCATATCCAAAGCAATAAAGTTCACTATTAAATATTCATCAATACTTGTGCTTGCTAGTATCTCAATGGGAATTGTTCTTCGTAGCTCGGTGCGTATAGCTGAAGCTAATCGAGTAAGTGCATACGCCCTTGCATTCTCCAGTCTTGGTATTCTAATCACTTGGACAGCTGCCAAATTGGATACAATCTCCATAACTTTAGTTAAATATCTCGACATGAACTCCCCTTTTGTTGCGTAAAGACTGAGCATCTGATTTACCACTAATTATGAAGTGCTGAATACCATAACTTGCTACACATTCAATGATTTAGCTAAGTTGAGGCCCACAATTACTACTTCATACTCAGCTTCATTGTTGGAGGCCTTCAATTGGAAACGCAGAGTGATTCGTATCGAATAATGCATATTTCCACCCTTTATCTCTATGCATTCTAGCTCTTTTACGGTCCTAAATGCCTATATTTATGCTCATTAACCAGACAACCTTGGATTTGGATATATACATGCTTTGCAGGGGTTAATTGTGCTTTTGTAGGTATTGGGACGCTAAAAATGAGGATCCGTTGTATTTCGAAGAAATTTCATCGCTGGACGCTGCTTCAAGGGCATTTTAGTCATTCCATATTTTTACTTCGGCTCATGGAAAGTCCACAAATGTGTATTTTGTTGATTTAGCATCACGTGGCCATAAATGGTGCGTCGTTTGGAGTCCGGATGGTGAAGTTATGGCCGTTTTCATAATCAACCTTTTCCCCCACTTCATGGACCAAAAAAGGCTGAGAAATAGAGTATCGATCGACCGCGGTTTTAGGCCTGGTCGACCGCGATTTGGAGTTTTGTCGTGGAAAGGAGATAGTGGGCTTTAACACAAAGGCGTGTTCGACCCGCCCCTGCGACCGGTCGACCGCGGTCATCAAATATTTGTTGCTTTCTCCTTTTCTTTTCTTTTTCCTTTATTTACTTTTCCACTTACTATAGAAACCAATTTTGGTTTCTATTTTCAGATATAGATAGATATAATTCATTTTAGGTTAGGTTAGGTTAGGGTTTGGGGGTTTGGAGAGGTCTTCTTCATTTCTTCTTGGTTTGACACCCATTTGGGTTTGTAAGTTGACTATTCATCTTTGCTCTCCATTAATATAGTTTGTATTTCCTTAATTTCGTGCTTTCTAATTTAGTTGACATGCTTTATTAATATGATTTCATTTAGTTTCTTTCTAATGCAAATTTATCGCGTTTATTTACCGTGTTTATTTACCGCATTTTTATTATGCTTTCTAGCTAATTTAGTCTAGGTTGTGTCGGATTGAACTCATTTCGAGTTGGCCTGTTGCTTTGCTTTGATGATGGAGTTTACGGGTTTATTTCGAGTGCGTTGTCCTAGTTATTACGCCTAGGAGATTTGACGGGGCATATCATGTATGCTCCGTGCTTACGACCTTGCGTGCGTAATTTTCGAGGTATTTGTTGACGTCAAAATTATATTAGGCTTTTATGCGAATTTAGGGGCGTGACAACTCTTGAATCAATTAACTGTCGAAACGAGACGCAGTCTTAATAATTCGTCGATTCGTGTAACCATTTTATACTAATCAACTCGGTTGAGGGATATTTGACGCAACCTATAGTTTTTACCGCTTTTATTAGTCTAGCTTTATCTTCCCACGCCTAGATTAATCTTTCCCTTTTGTGCATCTTTTCCTTTTTGTGTATAATCACCTTTTGCACTTTTATTTCTGAAGTATTAAACCTTATAAATTCCATCAACTCGTCTATGTGGATTTTTGATTCTCGACTTACCGCTACACTTGTATCGCAAGTCCAGTCGTAATTTAGGTTTTTGTATTGAGGTGGTGAACAAAAAAAAAATGATCGGCGTTTTGACGCGACACTACTTTTCACCCTCGATCAAAATAGCGCCGTTGCCGGGGATGAGTTTGTTTTAGAATTTATTTGATTTAGTATTTCGTAGTATTTTCTTTTTATTTGTATTTGTTTGCCTAACAATTTTTGTAGGACTTCTACATTTGAGCACCAAGAAACTCTTGAATATTTTCCGCGCGGACCTACTTTGTGGAATTCACCACTTCGAGCCATTTTTGGGGGTAAGCATGTCTTATTCCAATTCTTTCGGTAATCATTGTTATAATTCTCAAAATGCCCGTAATCCTATGACTTTCTGTCAATACTTAGAGTCCCAAAAATTGCAAATTCAAATGTGACTTTGGGCGAGTATAACGAAAGTCAAAACTTGGGTTATTGGAATTTTGATGATGATGATAATGATTTGGGGCCTCTAATTCCTTATAATAGGAAATTTGAAACGAATTGCAATAGTTTTCAAAATTCCTATAATAATGAGTTTAAGTTTAAGTCCGATGGTAATTTTGAAAGTTCCCATTTTCAAGTATCCGCACCTCAGCCTATGACTTTTGGCGAGGGCTTGCATATGCTTGAGAATGAGAAAATTGAAAATTGTTATCGGGAAGAAAATTGTTTGTTGGAACACGAGTTGGATTTATTATTTTAGTCTGACGATAATTTTTCTTTCGAGACTTTTGAAGTCAAGGAATGTTTTGAACCAAATGAGGAATTTGTGCCTACTTTGGAACAAATCATTGTCGACTTTGCCCATTGCGTAATAGATATTGAAAGTGAGGATGAAAATGACATAATTTCTATTTGCAATGAAATGATTTCTTCTTTGGCCCCCAAAGAAGAACATTTCATTGAAAATGATCTTATTTCTTTCGAAACTCAATCTTCAAGCGATGATGATTCATCTCATGAGTTTGAATTTCTTTCCTTCCCATTTTCATTTTCTGTATCACACCGTCACAAGTACCCGATGAATCGGTTTAAAACTTTAATGTGTTAAACCTTTTCGTCGATGAGGAGTACTTGCTCGAGTCGCCTTCCATGAACGCATCTTTGCCTTCATGTGCGCTCCCTCCCATTCCAATTTTAAAATCCTTAAGAGGATATTCTGCTTTTCTCGGTCCCCACATGTTTTTGTCTCCCGTTTAATCCAAATCCCCCATCGTCCCTACAAAAATTTTAATTGACGATGGTTTATTTAGTCTGCCTTACACATGCCTTCCGTTTTTCAAACGGAATTCATATTTTTCGGAAGGCATGCTCGAGAGTGAGGGTACACCGGTTATCCCCCAAAGTCAAATCATTTTCACGGTGGACCCTCAACTATTTAGACTTCTAGTGTACAGTTAATGTGAAGACTAAATCGTAGGTTGTATATAGTTAGCTTTTTATCTTTTCTTTCCTTTGTAATTTAGTCTAGTGTAATTAGTTAACTTTTTGTTATTTATTTTTGTTATGCTCGGTACTAACTTGTTTTGTAGATTCTTTGGACTTGTTCTTATGGGGATCACTCCAATTTTGGGTAATATCGTTATTTTCCTCTCTTTAACTTGGTTCTTAAATCACATTGAGGACAATGTCAGGTTTTAAGTTAGGGGGTGTGGGATATTCTATTCATTTCTTTATTTAGTCCATGTTTTTGCTCACATGTTAGTTACTTAGTATGCTTTTCTTAGAAAAATTCAAAAATTTCAAAAAGATTTTCTTTCTTTTTTCTCATTTTTTGAGCTTTTTGCCCTTGTTTCCAATGATAAATTTCAATAATTGCCCGATCCAATAGACAACTCAATGATGCATGTTCTCAATTTTAAAAGTTATTAGAGTTTAGTCCTAATTATTGATATTATGAATAACTTCATGAATTAAACTTTAATCGCATGAGCACATGCACTTTTCTTGCTTTATTGATTTGGTTTAATATTTTTATAAGTCGGTAATCTTTTATTGCATTGTATATACTTACACCGAGTAAGCTTTGTACCTTTCGTCATTTGTGAGTATATACACTATTCTTTCCTCTTTGAAAATGTTACTGTCGTTGGTAATCTCACTATTCTTTCATTTGATCGTTCATTAATAGAGTTCATATATGAAATGTGTTACTTGAGCATGATTTTCAAAGTTTATTTTGACTCAAGAATTGCATAAACTTTAGGAAATTTTCATAGGCCATCTTTGTTATATCACCCATATTAGCCTTGACATCACCTTATATGTTTCCCCTCGTCAACCCCTTTGAGCCTACATATAGCCCTTCGTTTCATAACCCAAATCCCATAACCAACTCTAAATTGGAGTTTTAGCCCATATATACACCTTCCATAACTTTCTTTGGAATGTTACTTGGGATTGAATGATGTTATTGTGTTACGGTTGCAATTTAGGCATATAAGAGTGTGAAAAGTAAAGAAAAATAAAGTAGTGAAAAAGAGAAGAAAAAGAGAAGTGAAAAATAAAAGAAAACACGAGACAAAGAAGAAAATAAAGAAAGAGAAAGTTGTAAATGTCATGTATATAGTTCAATAAGCTTTGATTACTCTCCCCATCATTATATCTAATGCTTGTTTGGTACTTGTTTTCCAATTTTTGTTATTGCCCACATTCTTCCCATTATCCCGAGTTTTCATTTCCGAACACTTTGAACCCATACATACATATCCTTCATTTCGTAACCTAGCCTAGCCTACATTACAACCCTATTTAAGTCCTATGTGATCTTAAGTAGATGTAATTCAAAAGTTGAAATAGTTTTGATAATCTGTGAAAATGCATTTCGCCTCCTTTAGTGAGTGGTGTCTTTCACTGAGATTACAGTTTTTCATTTCATATATAGCATTCTTCATTTGTGACATGTGTGTGACCTAGTTTCCATTTCCATTTATTCTTTATGCCCGCATGTTTCGTGTGTTAACTCCCTGTTTCGAGTGAATTCACTTGATGAGTGTAATGCCTGTTAGGATTGAATATATGCTTTCCTTAACTTTTATCCGATTTATTTAAGTTTTTGCTAAAATCACACTTTGCATGTGCTCGCTCCCCTCCCACTTTTTAAGGTTTCAATTCTATGAGGTACATTCTATAATGTTAATGATTCAGAATTTTATTTGAATTCGTTCAATGTGTTAATAATATTTATGAAATCTTGTTCGCTATTGTTGGGCTTGTCTCATGTTGGTTTGGGCATATTTTGAGGAAACCATATGATGTTTGTGGGTATCATCCCTGAAAACCCTCACGAGACGACACTCGTCCACTAGGGTAACCTAGGGGTTTAACGACTTATTGCATATTCTAAATGCAATCATGCTCCTTACGAAAATGGCATTTATATTTCGATGCATATATACGTCTTGTACTGCCCTATGTGGACTGGTTTTGTTTGTTTCATTACTAGGGGCTAGCAATGTCTAAGTTAGGGGGTGTGATTCGTATCGAATATTGCATATTTCCACCCTTTATCTCTATGCATTCTAGCACTTTTACGGTCCTAAATGCCTATATTTATGATCATTAACCATACAACCTTGGATTTGGATATATACATGCTTTACAGGGGTTAATTGTGCTTTTATAGGTATTGGAATGCTAAAAGTGAGGATCCGTTGCATTTCGGAGAAGTTTTATCACTGAATGCTGCTTCAAGGGCATTTTAGTCATTCTAAATTTCATCTTCGGCTCTTGGAAATTCCACGGATGCGTATTTCGTTGAGTTAGCATCACGTGGCCACAAACGGTGCGTCGTTTGGAGTCTGGATAGTAAAGTTATGGTCGTTTTCGTAATCAACCTTTTCCCCCTCTTCTTGGACCAAACAAGGCTGAGAAATAGAGTACCGATCGACCACGATTTAAGGCCCGGTCGACCGCGGTTGGGAGTTTTGCTATGGAAAGGAGACAGTGGGCTTTAACACAAAGGTGCATTCGACCGCGCCCCTGTGACCGGTCGACCGCGGTCACCAGATATTTGTTGCTTTCTCCTTTTCTTTTCTTTTCCTTTATTTCCTTTTCCACTTGCTATATAAACAAATTTTGGTTTCTATTTTTAGATACAAATAGATATAATTCATTTTAGGTTAGTTTAGGTTAGGATTTGGGGGTTTGGAGAGGTCTTCTTCATTTCTTCTTGGTTTGACACCCATTTGGGTTTGTAAGTTGACTATTCATATTCCCTCTCCATTAATATAGTTTGTATTTCCTTAATTTTTCGCTTTCTAATTTAGTTTACATGCTTTATTTACATGCTTTCATTTAGTTGCTTTCTAGTGTAGATTTATCGCATTTATTTACCGTGTTTATTTATCCCATTTTTAATATGATTTCTAGCTAATTTAGTCTAGGTTGTGTCGGATTGAACTCATTTAGGGTTGACATGTTGCTTTGCTTTAGTGATGGAGTTTACGGGTCTATTTCGAGTGCGTTGTCCTAGTTATTATGCCTAAGAGATTTGACGGTCATATCATATATGCTCCGTGCTTAAGACCTTGCGTGCGTAATTTTGGGGTTATTTGTTGATGCCAAAATCATATTAGGCTTTTATGCGAATTTAGGGGTGTGACAACTCTTGAATCAATTAACTGTCGAAACGAGACGCAGTCTTAATAACTCGTCGACCCCTGTAACCATTTTATACTAATCAACTCGGGCGAGGGATATATGATGCCACCTATACTTTTTACCGCTTTTATTAGTCTAGCTTTATTTTCCCACGCCTATATTGATCTTTCCCTTTTGTGCATCTTTTCCTTTTTGTGTATAATCACCTTTTGGACTTTTATTTCTGAAGTATTAAACCTTATAAATTCTAGCAACTCCTCTATGTGGATTTTCGATACCCGACTTATCGCTACACTTCTATCGCAAGTGCAGTCATAATTTAGGTTTTTATATTGAGGCGGTGAACAGAAAATAACGATCGGCGTTTTGACGCGACGCTAATTTTCACCCTCGATCACAGAGCATATTCTATGTCTATTCCATCTGAACGGTTGAGAATAATTCCAGCTCCGTAACCTGTTGCACATGAAGAACCATCGACGTATAAATTCCATATGGGGATATTATTATCAAACCCTCGGTCTGACAGAATCTCTTGATGTAATATCTTGTCCTTCTTTTCTTTATCCCTCAACTCCGGCTGCTTATCAGAAGATTCTGGTTGATCGGCTGCCATCCCTTCTGGCAATTTCGCTACTGGGAGTTGATCGGGGATAATTTTTGTTGATCCTCCATCATCCTTAAGTTTCTCTGCATTAGTCCCATATTGATCAGAGATATCTAGGTAGGTAAATTTAGCAATGAAATTTGTCACCGCCTTCCCTTTGAGAGAAGATCTTGGCTCGTAGATAATGTCATATTCCCCTAATTCCAGTGCCCAATACATCAATCTTCCAGACTTTTTCAGCTTATGTAGAGCTTATCTGAGTGGCATGTCAGTGTATACCACTATCGTATAGGCTTAAAAATATGGTCTCATCCTCCTGCTCGCCTCAATTAGTGCCAATGCTAACTTCTCCAGTTTTGGATACCTGATCTCTGCTCCCCTGAATGCATTGCTCGTGTAGTAAACTGGTTTTTACACTTCGCTTTCTATTCGTATCAAAGTCGAACTGACTGCACATTCTGAAATGGATAAGTATAAATATAACTTTTCTCTCGCCACTGGCCTAGAAAATTGATGAGGTGTTCCTAAGTATCTCTTCAACTCTAAAAATGCCTTCTCGTATTCGTCATTCCACTCAAAGGTTTTTCTGAGCACCTTGAAGAATGGAAGACATCTATCAGTTGCTCGGGAGACGAATCTGTTGAGATCTGCAATATGCCCCGTAAGGCTTTGCACTTCCTTCTTAGTGGTTGGGGATTATAATTCTAGCAAGGCTTTTATCTTATCAGGATTTGCTTCAATCCCTCTTTGATTCACAATATACCCGAGGAACATGCCTTCTTGTACGCGAAAAATGCACTTGGTCGGGTTCAGCTTCATCTGGTACTTCTCCAACTGGTCAAAGGTGTAGCTCAAATCAGCTATATGGTGAGTTGCTTTCTTGCTTTTGGTCAACTTGTCGTCGACATACACCTCCATATTTTTGCCAATCTGCTCTGCAAACACCTTGTTCATTAGCCGCTGATATGTAGCACCTGCATTCTTAAGACCAAAAGGCATAACATTGTAACCATATGTTCCTCGTGGGGTAATGAAAGAGTTACTTTCCCTATCTTCTGGCTTCATTTTAATTTGATTATATCCTGAGTAGGCATCCATGAAGCTTAGCAATTCATGCCCCGAAGTTGCATCTACCATCTGATCTATTCTGGGCAGAGGGAAATGATCTTTTGGGCAAGCTTTATTCAGGTCTATGAATTCCACACACATTCTCCATTTGTTCTTCTACTTCTTCTTCACCATCACGACATTAGCCAGCCAATCAGGATATTTGACGTCCTCGATAAAAAAAGACTTTTGCAACTTTTCCACTTCCTTTTGAATAACATGATTCTTCTTCGGACTAAAGACTCTTCTTCGTTGCTTCACTGGTTTGATCTCTTTATTGGTGTTGAGTTCGTGACACAAGAAATCTGAGTCTATCCCCGACATATCTTCATGACTCCAAGCGAATACCTATTTTATGTGCTTCAGAAATGCCACCAGATCTTGCTTCAATACCAGATCAAGTGAAGCACCAATTTGAGTTGTTTTTCTGGTTACTCGTCATCCAGAATAATGCTTTCCGTTGCCTCCATGACTTGGCCTTCAACGAGCTCCTTTTTATCTCTTGGGTTTAAGGTTTCAATCTTAGACTCATAAGATTCATCCACTTGATAAGTAGTAGTTTTCTTTCTAGCGTCCTTCAATTCCTCTTGCTCGACAGATGAGTAGTAGCATTCCCGATCTACTTTTTGAACGCCCTTCACAATTCGAACCCCAAAGTTAGTCAGGAACTTTAAACACCGATGTACAGGGGATGGAACTGCTTTAAACTTTTTCAAGCCTACTCTCCCCATGATTATATTATAGGCTGATTGGATATATTTATCCATCATGAAGAAGCATACCTTTTCTGATCTGCAAGCAGGCCAGGTACCAATCAACATGTCTAACTGGATCGTCCCAAGAGGAAAAACTTTTTCTCAGAGAACCCAATGAGGGCCTGTGATATGGCTCCAACTGACCAAGTTTTAAGTTCAAACTATCGAAGCAAGGGTAGAACATGATGTCTGCCGAGCTACCATTATCCACCAGTAATCTTGAGATGATTACATCCTTCATTCTCATTTTTATCACTAGAGGATCATCGTGAGGATACAAAATTCCTTCCAGGTCATTTTTAGAAAAACCAATGACCAGATTATCTTTGTTAACCTTCCTCGGTTGATCCTCTTCTGCTAGATTTATCCGCGGTATATAGGAGCAAGCTTGTGCCTCATTGAGGTAAGCTTTTCTCTCAGTGGTATGATCACCCCCTCCTACATCTCCACCTTTAATCATGTTACAATCGAATGAACCAAAATGAATTGAAAATACCTCACGCTCAGGTTGTCTTGGGTTTTTGGGGAGATCGGGGTCATCTTCAGGGTCCCTTTTCTTATCTCCTCTTGGTCGGTAAGGAGATTTGGACCTCTGTCAAGCTTTGTTGTTGGTTCTCTCACCATTTTGATGATTAACGTACTTGTTCAGCTTTCTTCATCTAATGAGTGCCTCTATCTCATTTTGGAGAGCTACACACTGCTTGGTCGTGTGACCGTAATCCTTATGGAACTCGCAATACTTGGATTTATCCCTTCTTTCGGGAGCTGTCCTCAATTTTTCTGGCCAATTCTATTCCTCATTATTTTTTATCTCTTCCAGAACGTGGTTTATATCCACCTTTAAGGGAGTATAATTTGTATACTTCCTCTTGTGTTCTAATGCTTCTTTGCCTTTCGACAGCTTGCTCCCACCGTTATGCTTGTGATCTTTCCTCTCCGATTTGCCTTCAGCTTTAGTTTCTGCCTTTGCCTCAGCATTCTTCTTCGCAGTCATAGCTTCTTCGGCATTCATAATTTTGGTTGCTTTGTCCATCGATTAAGCCATAAATTTAGGGGGATCCTTGGCCAGGGTGTAGTACAACTTGTCTGGTAAAAGACCACTCATGAGAGCCGTGATGGCTGTCTTGTCCTCATAGTCAATGACTTTCAGTTTCTCGTTGTTAAAACGAGTTCTATAGTCCCTGATCCTTTCTACTACCTTTTGTCTAATGCTCAATAGGTGTGTTACCCTTTTAACCGATTTTGCACCAAAACAGAAATCTCCTATAAAGAGCTCGACCAGTTGATGGAAGGTCGCAATCTTTCCCCGAGGAAGGCTATTGTACCATATCTGAGTGGATCCAGTAATGGTTCCTGAGAATGCTCTACACCTCATTTCGCTGGGACTGCATAGATATCTGCTCCAGCTTTATATTGCTCTATGTGGAGAATAAGATCGATTTTGCCATCATACTTAGGTGTGACAATAGGTGCCTTGAACTTTGATGATGTGGGGAAATCCACAATTGCTTGTACAAATAGAGATTCATTGATAAAGGTTCTTTGAAGAAGTTTTTTAGCCTTAACCATTTCCCTTAATTTGTCTTCTAGTCTCTGAATAGACCCTTTCCAAGCGTCATTGCCAGCCTCTGATATGTTTATATTCGCACGAGCAACAGATCACACATAATAATCCTCTTGGTATCTTTCTATACGAGCTACATGCCTGGGATTGGGATGTGACTGGGCTGAGCCTTCCCTTAAATCATTTGGTCGTTGAAAATTTCTCAACGCAATTCGAGGAGGTTTTCTATTCCTCCTAGGGCCTAAACAATCGAACGGAGAGACTCTGTTCAACCTTTCCAGAGCGATTGTTCATTCTGGAATTAGGGTCACATCTTCTTGAGAATCCAAAATTCTTAAAGGTGACGTTAAGCCAGGGTTTATAGGATGGACCACTTGAATTCTCGGCATGACGAAATTCAGTGTGTCTAGATCGTGAGGACGGTGGATGCATGCTTCTACGAACGCTTCGTTGTCCTGATTGGGTAGATCCTCCATTTTGGACAGTTTGAATGAACTATCGCATGGTTTCCTGCATAGCTGTTTGTCCCTTGGCTAAATTTACCAGGATTCCAGTGATATCATGCGTATTTGGAGGAGCAGAAGGGTTTGGAGGATTCCCGTCGTTGTTCATGTTGCTAGATTCTGGGATATCAACCATTTATGATAAGTTTTTAGTGAAAAATGCTACGTATAGTCGTTCCCATAGACGGCGCCAATCTGTTGATGTAAAAAACTAGATTTGATCTAATTAATTAATCACGGATGAATATGAATAAAAAATAAGACATAGGATTTTTAAAGTGGTTCGGCCTTAATGAAATGACCTATGACCACTGTCTTGTATTGCTGGGTGTTTTGCCTTAATCTTGATTAGCTTTGCTTATGATAGCTTACCCTTCCATGAGGGTATTATAATGTATTTATAGCCCCTGGGCTGCCCATATGATTAGACAATACGCTGTTATTAAATAGGCATATACATCGGTGCATAGTAATAATATTCGTTGAATATGTCTTGGTTGTTTGGTCTTCCCAGATAGTTGCTCAGTATACTGAGTAGCTCGGTATGCTGAGTAGCTTGGCGTGTTAAGTTGCTCAGTACATATATTTATGCCATGCTGGAGGACACGTGTCTTAACATAACTGGTCCACGTCAACTGACTATTTTTTTTTATCAACAATGGCATTGCTTTGAAAGCCCGAAAGGTGTAAAAACAAGTTGTGGTTGATGAGAGTGATTGTGACTCGGAGGACATGGCTATGTTTGCTAGGAAATTTAGAAAATTTCTTAAATTTAATAAAGATAAGTTTAAAAATGATTTTAAGAAATTTGAAAATTCTAAGCATGACAAAGCCAAAAAGATCCCTAAAACTTTTAATGAAAGTTTAAATAGGAACGAGTCAAGTAGGTGCTATGGTTGTGAAGGGTATGGCCATAGGGCGAGAGAGTGCCCCACTAACCTCAGGAGAGAAGGAAAATAACCAATTTTCTATAATGCCACCCTTAGTGATGAAAGTGAAAAGGAAGAGGGACCCGATTCCCCCATTGAGCACAACTTTATCGTGTTCATGGCAAGTCATGTGAGCATCGATAATGAATCTTCCCATGAAGATATACATTTACATGATGCTTCCAAGGCCTTTGTTTGTGAATCCCTAAAAGATGATGGTTGTGAGAGTGGAGAAGAGAGAGAGAGACTGAAAGTGATGAAGAGGTTGATGAGAGTGAACTTCAATTTGCATTTAGAGAGTTATATGAAGAATCTATTAAATTAAAAAGAGCAAATTTGAAGTTAGAAGCTAGTTTAAGGGAGCGTGCCAAGGTCGTTGATGAGAGTACGTTGGTTGATGACCTTATGACATGTGAGAGAGCTCTTCGTGAGAAGCTTGAATATGTAAAAGGCAAGAGAGATAGCCTTAAAGGTTTATGTAATCAATAAAAAAGGAGCTTCTTATGTTTGAAGAGAGAAATGGTTTGCTTGAGTCTAAGATTGTAGAGCTTGAGAAGAAAGTGAGAGACTCAAGTAGAGTCAAATTTGATTTGGAGAGTCGTTCGGAAAAATTAGATAAAATATAAGCCAAAACCAATATTTTAGAAGAATCTTCTAGGAACAATGTTATAAATCATTCCTTAGGTAAGACTTTTGCCGAGTCTATAGGTGCTCTCATTCTGGTCGAAAAGTTCATCTTAGAAAGTTTTGTTTTGATCTTAAACAAGGTCCTAGAAAATCCCAACGTAAGGCAACCGAGGTAGCCAAGACTCCAATATCGCGAGATCGTCATTCATCATTAGTTTGGATTAGGAGATACGACTTGGTAGCTGTACAAGATAGGAATTTTGATTCTCATTTAGTTTCACACGATACCTCCCTTGCTAAATCTAAAGGTTGAATGTGTTAGTTGTTTGCATACTCTAGCCTTTTGTGCTTTATATCATATATCCTTGCTAGTTGTATGCATGTTTATCATCTTTCTAGTCTATGCTCCATGATTAATCACATGTTAGAATTATGATTTATGTTTTTCTTTTGTATTATAATTTTTTCATTTTAAGTTGCATTAATTGAAAAATACAAATGATTTTTATTTGTCTCTTGAGTAAATATTTTTTTATGTTTGATTAAAAAATTTCAAAAAAAAAACTCAAAAATATTTTTTTTGTGTATTTTAGTTTGACACACTTTATGTGGCATATACTTGTGTTTGAATCCTTTTCTTTTCGCTTCCATGTAGCTATAACTTTTGGTTTTGATTGTCAATCCTTAAAATATTCTTTGTCCTGCATGCATGGAGTAGTTGGATTTTGTATTGCTTAATGAATTTTATTTTTATATGACTCAATTCATATATGCACGAGCTCATTTGAAATTTAATCGTCACATGTATATTTGAGCTAAGTGAGATGTTCTCCCATAAATTTAGTCATATACATTTTGCTATGACTATGGAGGATTTATGCATGTAATAACCGTTTTCTGAATTTAAAAATAGAAAAATATGTTTATCCGGTGTAGTTGTTTATCAATGGAATCGGGTTGCGAAAGATAAAATTACTTTGCGTGAAAAGCCACCATTGAAAATTAGACCTTAAAAATGTGGCATTAAAAATAATATTAGCCAAGGCCGAAGTAGTTTAGTTAATACGATCAAAAGAAAAAGAAAAAGAAAAAGAAAATTATGAGGAGTATGGTTGGATATATTAACGGGTTTTCACAATGACTGTGAATCCTAGTTAATCTTTTCTTGTCATGACTCTATTGGTTTGTAGAATCATCAAAATTATAGGCTTATGGGAATTATGTATGTTTGTTTATTGAGTTCAATTTATATTGTCACATGAGGCTATATCTAAATGTGATAAAGTTTTGCAATCAAATGATAACTCCGTGAACATGTTTTAAGTGATTGGGTCGAAATTTAATTGTTACTTGTTCACACCCCTTCACTTTCATTTCCATATGACAGATTTATGCCATAAGAGTGTGAAAAACTCATATTATAATACTTTGTGTCATTTGTGTGATTATATCTATATATGTGTGCTTGCATATATTTTATATCTAGTGTGTATATATATATTATATTTTTTTTAGTCGTTGCCATTTTAGCTAGTTCACATATACTTAAATTCATAATTGGTATCTAACTTGTTGCAAAATGTTTGTTTGATATCACATGCTTAGTCTCTTATGTTTCAAATTGATATCGTTTTATTCGCATCATAGTTAGCATCGATTATTCTTGCTTGGATTAGTTATTTGTTGCCCATATATTTACATGTCCT
Source organism: Sambucus nigra (assembly GCA_949130495.1). Classification (NCBI taxonomy): domain Eukaryota; kingdom Viridiplantae; phylum Streptophyta; class Magnoliopsida; order Dipsacales; family Adoxaceae; genus Sambucus; species Sambucus nigra. The sequence goes on from OX422211.1 coordinate 174,261,893, forward strand.
TTGGACTTTATGCACTTTTATTTTTTCTCGTTGTTCCATTTTTTTTACCCTTATGCAGTTTTTAGGGGGAGAAATTGAACTCAAGATAATATTGGGGAGAATTGAGAAGTTAATTTATTCTATCACCTTTGTCTATTCCTGAACAAAAGGGGGGGGGGGGGGGGGGAATGATATTATAATCGTATCTTAGTTTGGGAGATTTATCTTAGGGACATACGTCTTTCTAAGTATGCCATTGTTATATAAGGGGAGCATTAATTTAGGGGGAGTATTTATTTTCATTGCATGTAATATCTTTGATATCCCCTATGCGTTTAATGTTTTGCGTAAGTGTGCAGGAATTTTTCTAGTGGCAAGTTTATATCGGCAAAGATATTCATCCTTGGGTTTTTGAGTCAAGCTTGTATTTTTTATTTTTTGGGTGGGAAGTTTTTGAGTTTAGTTGAGCTTGACGGCCCTTTAGGATTTTTATTTGGTTTTTGTCCTGAAATAGCCAAAGGGGGAGATTTGTAAGGACACAAATTTCCAATTGAGTCATTTGCACTTTTGGCTCAATTCCAGACAAAAACATATGAATCATAGGATAATGTTCTTGTGTATCCTTCAAGCCTATGACATGTTTGAGTTGAAGACGTATCGGCCTAGTTCAATATGAAGACATTATTCGTGCCGAGTTTCAAGTGCCCTTTTGCATCTTCATCAATTCATCATATTTCAAGTCTCCAATAAGGTATGAATGATATATATATATATATATATATATATATATATATATATATATATATATATATATATATACTTGTTGAGACTTGGAATAAATTTATAATGGGGGTAATTTTATTTTACATAAAATTTTATGGGCATAAAATGAAAAATTCATGTTCTGTTTTTCGTTCGAAAATGTCATTCGAACGAGATTTTCGTTTGAACGAGTTCTACCAACGAATTTCCCTTTTCTACACTCACTTTTCGTTAGATGAGTCGTTCGAACGAGATTTCAGGCGGGAACAGTTTTTTGGCATTTTCCCACTACTTTTCCGCATTACTTTTTGACAGATTTTAACCACTTCGGGACCAGATTTTTTCTAAAACTTTTCACATTATTTTAGAAAGCTTTGGAGAGAAATTTATGTTTAGAAAATGCCCTTTTGTGTGTTTAATTTAAATGGCTTAAACTCTTTCAAAACACAAAAGATATACTCACATTTTGTTTGTTTAACATTCCAAGTTCCGCATTTATATATATTTTTCACTTGGAGTTTTGTTTGGCACCATTGGTTCATCTCTACCACAAAAAGGAGAAGTTTGGGTTTGCTTTTATTTCCCACAAAAGAAGAAGTCATGTATTTGCTGCAGCGTTCTCATGTGGTGAAAGGCACCGTGTATGGTTGACAGGTTCCTAAAAATCTTCATTGGTGGATTCCAAGGTTCCAGTGGAGTCCGGGATTATCGGCTAAGCAGAGGCTGTTACAAGAAGACGCGTTAGGGGCTTGAAGGGATTCGAGTCGAGTTGTGTAAGTCATCTGTCTTGTATTTGTAAAACTTCTACTTAGTGGACTTAATGCTAGGGCCGTCCGAGGTTTTTTCCATTTGGATTTTCCTCGTACATCGCAACGTAATGGTTGTGAATTTATTTTATCTTGCAAATCACTTAGAATGCATGCTTAGGATTAAAATATAAAATTTGGTTTAATTCACACTATTATTTAATTTGGTGCAAAAATTAATTTGGGTGATATATGTAGTAATTTAATTCATGCCAAGATAATTTAATTTAGTAAAATTTGGTTTGGCCTAATTTGTAAAAATGAACTAATTTGGGTAGGCAAATTTTAAGACTTGAATTGAGTTAATTTATTTTAAGTGAATATTTGTTAGTTGATTATTTTAATGTCACTTTTAGTTTAGTTTAATTTTAATTTGTAAGAAGTTAAAATTTGTAAGTTATGTTGTGTTTGAACCATCCTATTCCTCATCTTAAGGAAATTAATATTTCATTTTAAAAGAAAATTTAAAATTGGGGGTCCTAGCATTCCAACAGATTTTTTTAGATTTCCGAATTTGGAGATATTTGTATTTGAAATCAGCCCGAATTTTTTTGCCTTTTTTTTATCAAGGTTGAATTGACTTTATTTAGGAGATCCTTTTTTTTCTTGAAAATTTCTATTTTTTCATGTAAATTATATCTATATTTATTTATCAAGGTTGCTATTTTTATTTACAAATTATTTTACTATTTTTTTTATAGTTTTTGTATAGTTATTTTTATTCGTGGAAATTGCTTTGTTGTTTTACTATTTCTAAATTTTCTATAGTCATTGAATACTTTTTTCTATTTTTTTATTAATTTTTTTTTATGGAAATATATTTTGTTATTAGAAATGAATTGTTTTGCAATATTTTTTCAAAATTTTAAAATATTTACTCAGTTTTTTTCCCATTTTTCATTAAAAATCTATTTTGTTAGTAGAAATCATTTTTTTGCAATATTTTTTCAGAATTTTTAGAATATTTGAGATTTTTTTCCTGTTTGTTGAATATTATTATGTATTTTTAAGATGTTCATTTTTTAAATATTTTTTTTCTATTTTTCTATATTTTTCAAATTTTTTTATACTTATTAAATATTTTTCTATTTTTATTATAAATTTGGGTTTTAATTGAAAATTTATTTTGTTATTCGAAATCTGTTTTTTTGCAATATTTTTTTCAACTTTTCAAAATTTATATTCAGTTTTTTGCACATTTTTTTAAAAATAAATGAGTTTATTGAATATTTTTCATATTTTTATGTATATTCCATGTCTTTAATAATGTTTAATATTTTTTTATTTTTTATTTATATTTCAAATTTTCTATAATTACTGATTTTTTTTAATATTTTTATTAGAAATTTTAATTTTAGCAGAAATCTATTTTATTATTGAAAATCTAATTTTTTGCAATATGTTTTCAATTTTTTAAGAATCTTTATCCAATTTTTAGCATATTTTTTTAAAAAGAAAATCCAGGTTGTTAACCATGTTTTTTAGTATTTTCCAGATTTTAATTGGAAATCTATTTTTTGAATTTGTTTTTATCTATTAGAAATCTATTTTTTATTTTTATTTTTTTATTGAAAATATATTTTTGTAATATGAAAATATATTTTAAATATTTTTTTATAATTTCCAATTTTTTAAATATTTTTAAATGAATTATAATGCAATTTTTATTGTAGTTTTTTTTTCTTTAATCCCATCTCCTAAGATTTTTTAAGCGCCCATCACATGTATTTTTAAATTGTATTAAGTCCCATAACCACCCAAAACTGTCAATAACTACTCTGTAACCGCCCATTTTTCTTTCTGTAGAAAATGACACTTGTCTCATGGTGGATTCAATTGGACCAATAGCTAAAATAATAAAGACATGTGAGTGAATACAAATAAATCTTTAAAATAGGACTACCCACTTAAAATCCCTTTTTATTTATCTAAAGTTTTATATTGATTTTTACCAAAGTACTCTCAAAATTGATCATGTGCAGCGCACATGACCAACGTCTTTCGTAAAAAATTAACGGAATTGGACAGTAGTAGGTAAGTAAAAGTCATGTTGGAAGTTTAGGGAGTAAAGTATAGAAACTGAAAGTTCATATGGTAAAGTGACGAGGGGGATAAAGTTCTTGGGACCAAGTGTAATTAACCCTTTAAGCTTTGAGTATTGCTAATATCTTCTCATTATTGGATAAAAAGGACAAAATATTGCATAAAACTTTCATGCATTGTGTGGCACTTTTTGTTGTGTTGAAAAAGATGTCCATAACATCATGATTAACAAATAATGTCCAAACACTATAACATAAGGAAATTTAGATGAAAAAGTAACATTATATAGTATAAGATTTACATGGTTCACCCTTGCAAATAAGGGACACCTAATGGGTAATGATTGTGTGCCCACTAGGTTTGTTAATGGATAGGATCTTGATCTAGACCTCAACAATTGTTTTATATTCGGCTACCCTATTACTCGTTTAATAAATGGACCGGGTCTCATACACGTTATCTCTGATCCGTTTAGGACCCACTCCGATGAAAAATTATATTTTTCTAAATATATTTTTAATTATATACTAAAAATATATTTTTAATGGTACTTTAATAATAATAATATTATTATTATTATCAATTTGTTATTATTATTTTTTTAAAGATCTTAATATTATTACTTTATTAAAGAGAAAAATATATTATTTACACACGTGCTTATTCTTAAAAAGTGCTTTAGAATGTAATTAAAAAAATAAAATTCTTGTAAGGACACAAATTTCCAATTGAGTCCTATAAGTGTTTTGGCTCAATTCCGGATAAAAACATTTATTCATAGGATAGTACTTTATTGTAATATTCAAGCCTATAATGAAGTTTGTTGAAGTCGTAGCGGCAAAGAGTATAAAGCTTCATCAAATGCCGAGTTTACATGCCTCGTTTCTACGTCATCAACCGTTGTTCCATGCTCCCAAGGTATGAATGCATTTATATATATATTGGAGCTTGGAACATGTTTATTTGGGTGTTAGATTTTTAATTTTTGAACATTCTGTGAGTTCGTTCGAAGTGTCGTTCGAACGAGATTGTCGTTCGAACCACAAGTCGTTCGAACGAGATTGCCAACGACTTCCCATTATGGCATACTGGAACTTCGTTCGAAATGTCGTTCGATCGAGATTGTCATTCTAACGAGATTTCCAACGAGTTTTTAACGAGGTCATAATGGAACTTCGTTAGAAGACTCGTTCGAACGAGATTTCGTTCGAACGAAATGTCGTTCGAACGAGAAGTCAGGCGGGAACAGGTTTTGGCAGTTTTTAAGCAGTTTTCTCCCACTTCCCCACTTGTTTCTTAACTGATTTTTCTCAGACTTTATTATGTGCGGTAATAACTTTTTCAAAGCAATCTTTTTCATATCCTTCTAACTCCTAGAGAGTGTTTTGAGAGCAAAATTGTTTAAAAGAAAAAGATCATGTTTTGAGTGAGAATTTTCAAAGACAAAATCATCTACCACTCTAGTTTTTCACCCATAGTTTTATTTATCCAAGTTCATATATATATACATCTTTCTTGGAGTTTGGCACCGAGTTTATCTCTACACCGAATTGAAGAGATTGTTTGGTTTTCTTCTACATCCCTTAAAGAAAAAGAGTTCGTTTTGCAGCGACATTCTCATGTGGTAAAAGACACCACGTGTGGTTGACGGTGTACCTATTGTCCGATTGGTGAGTCCAAGATCGCGGTGGAGCTCCATGGTTATCCACAAGGAAGAGGTGGTTACAAGAAGACGCGTCAAGGCTTGAGAGGGTTCGAGTTAAGGAAGTAAGTCATCTGTCTTGTAAATGTAATTCCGTACTTAGTGGATTTGAGGCTAGGGCCATCCGAGGTTGTGTCCCGTTTTGAGTTTTTCCTCGTACATTGCGGCATAGTGTGATTGATTTATTTTTATCTTGAATAATGATTTAGAACTCATGCTTAGGATAATTCAAGATAAAAATGGTTTTAATTATCACACATAATTTAATTAGGTGCTAATTAATTTTGAGTAATTGTTTATTTAATTCTAGTCTATTGTTAAAACTGGTTTGGCCTAATTTGGAAATATTGATAATTATGACTTAGGCAAATTCTAGTACTTGGATTAATTATGTTTAAGTGAAAACCTTTTTAATGGATTAATTTAATTTCACTTGGTTTAATTTTAATTTGAAAAAGAAATTAAAATTTTGGTGTTTCGTTGTTTAGTTGAACCATCACCTTTAAGCTTTCGCATCTGTTTTGTAAAAAGGAAATATAATAATATAATTTTAAAAAAATCAAAAAAAAAAAATCGAGAGTTGCACACACTTACAGATTGGTATCAGAGCCAAAGCGATAAATTATTTCGTTAAAGATCCTTTAAATAATTTTTGGCTAAAATGGAATTTTCCTCATTTTCAAAATTTCCTATTTTCGATGGTTCTAATTACGCGTATGAAATCGGCACTCAAATCTATTGACGAGAGAGTTTGGATGTCTGTTGTTAACGGGTGGTCCCCACCTACTCATTTAGTAGATAATGAGCGTGTTCCCAAACCCGCCGATAGATGGAGTGAGGGTGAATTTAAACTTTCTAATTTTAATTTCCGAGGTTTAAATGCCTTGTTTAGCGCTGTCACACCGGATGAATTCCGACGTATTATGACGTGTGAGACCGCTAAAGAAGCTTGGGATATTTTACAACTCACTCACGAAGGTACAAGTGTCGTTAAAGCTTCGAAACTCCAAAACCTCACCACTCAATTTGAATCTATCAAAATGAATGAAAAAGAAACTTTTGATGAATTTTATGCTAGACTTTCTGATATTGTTAATTCATCTTTTAATTTGGGAGAGAAAATACCCGACAACCGAGTTATAAGAAAATTTTAAGGTCCCTTCCTGATAGATTTATTCCAAAAGTGACCGTTTTAAATTCTTTACCAACTTTAGCTTCTACGAAATTAGAATAGCTTGTAGATGATTTACAAACCTATGAACTAGACATGTTTCCCTTTAAAACTGAAAAGAAAATTGAAAAGGGCGTTGCTTTAAAAGCCCGAAAAGAGGTCAAACAAGTAGTAGAGTGCGAGAGTGATAGTGACTCGGAAGACATGGCTCTGTTTGCTCGTAAATTTCTTAAATTTCTTAAATTTAACAAAGATAAATTTAAAAATAATTTTAAGAAATTTTAAACTCTTAAGTATGACAAAGCCGAGAAGATCCCTAAACCTATCAATGAACAATTAAATAGGGACGAGTCAAATTGGTGTTTTGGTTGTGAGGGTTATGGCCATAGGGCTTCTGAGTGCCCCACTAAACTAAGGAAAGAGGGTAAACGACCCATTTCATATAATGCAACCCTTAGTAATAGTGATAAGGAAGAGGGACCCGATTCCCCCACTAAGTCAAATTTTTTGGCTTTTATGGCTAGTCATGTGAGCACCGAAAGTGAATCTTCTCATGAAGATACTCAAACTCATGACACTTCCGAGGTCAAAATTTTTTATTCCCTTATTTTTTATGATAGTGAGAGTGGAGACGAAAGAGAGAGTGAAAATGAAGAAGAGGTTAATGTGAGTGAACTTCAAAATGCTTTTCAAGAACTTTATAAAGAATCTATTAAATTGAAAAGAGCTAATTTGAAGTTAGAAGCTAGTTTAAAAGAACGTGTCAAGGTCGTTGATATTAGCATGTTGGTTGAAGACCTTAGGACACGAGAGAAAGCTCTTCTAGAGAAGCTTGAATATATAGAAGGCGAGAGAGATAGCCTTAGAGGTTTAATGGATTCCTTGAAAAATGAGCTTCTTGCTTTTGAAGAGCGAAATGTGTTATTAGAGTCTAACATTTTATAATTGCAAAAATAAATTAAAAGACTCTAGTAATGTCAAATTTGATTTGGAGTGTCGTTCGGAAAAACTAGATAAAATTTTAGGAACGGTCCAAATTAAAAATGACATGTGTGGTTTAGGCTTCAATACGTGTAATGAATCTACTAATAGAGCCAAAACCAATGTTTTAGGAGAATCTACTAGGACTGACTCTAGAGATCACTCCTTAGGTACTCATTTTCGACCTGTTTTTACTTGTACACATTGTGGTCGAAAATAGCACTTTAGGAAATATTGTTATGATCTTAAACGAATTTCTAGAAATACCCAACGTAAAGTAATCAAGGTAGTTAAAATTCCTACACCCCAAAAGAGTCATTCTTCATTAATTTGGATTAGGAAATCCGACTTGGTTGCCTTACAAAATAGGGTTTTTGATTCTCATTTACTTTCACATGCTTCCTCCCTTGCTAAATCTAAAGGATGAATGTGTTAGTGTTTGCATACTTTAGCTTTTGTACTTCATGCTGTTTTCACATGCTAAATGTATGCTTGTTTAATCATTTTCTGGTCATTGCTTAATCACATATCTCAAGCTAGAAATATGATTTTTGTTTATCTTTTGTATTTTATTTCTTCATCTTGTTTGCATTAAATGAAAATATAATAAGATTTTTGTTTCACATTTGTGTTTTATTTGTTTCATTTAAGCTTAATGAAAAATACAAATGATTTTTTGTTTATCCTTTTGAGTATATATTTTTATTTTTTGGTTAAAAATGTCAAAAAACTCAAAAAGATTTTATTTTGCATGTATTTTGGTTTGACACACTTTAAGTGGCATAAACTTGTGTTTGAATCCCTCCTTTAACGCTCTCATGTGGCTAGAACTTTTGGTTTAGATTGTCAATACTTAAAATGTTCTTTACCATATTTTTTATGGAGTAGTTGGATTTTGTATTGATCTAATGGATTCTATTTTTATATGCGTCTATTCACACATGCACGAGCTCTTTTAAAACTTAACTTCATATGTATATTTGAGCTATGTGAGATGTTCTCCTTCCAATCTTGTCATCTACATATTTGTGACTTAGGAGGACTAGTGCATGTCAAAATCCGTTGCACGTGAGATTTGTATGAAACATAAAAATATGATAAATATAAATGTGCACGGGGAAGGGCTCCGAAAGGACTTAGTTATCCTTTGCGATTGTAAGCCACCGTTTTTAATGGACCTAAAAGAAATACGTGGTTCAAAGGCCTAAAAACAGAAAATATGGCATTAAAAAGAAAAATAATTTTCCAAGGCCTATGTTTGATTGATATATTTATTCAAATTTAATATAAATGAATATTGAGGGAGATTGGATGGTATATCAATGGTTTGCACAATGTCCGTTTATCCTAGTTGCATATTTCATGTCATGACTCTATTGGTTTGTAGAATCATCAATATGCTAGGCTTGTATGCATTGTGTATGTTTGTTCATTGAGTTCACTTTATATTGTCACATGAGGTTATATTCAAATGTGATGAAGTTTGCAATCAATTGAGAACTCCGTGAACATGTTTTAAGTGATTCGGTCTAAATTTAATCGTTACTAGTCCACACCCCAACACTTCCGTTTCCATATGACACATTTTTGCCATACGAGTGTGAAAGACTCCTATTATATTTTGTGTGTCATTTGTGTGTTTATATCTATATATGTGTACTTGAGTCTCTTTGATATATATTATGTATACATATATTTGATATTTTTGTTTAGTCTTTGCTTTGATTTCTAATCCATATATGCTTTAATTCATACTTGGTATCCATCTTATTGCATTCTTTGTTGATATCACATGCTTAATAATTTATATATCATATTGGTATCATTTTATTGCATCCTAGTTGGTATCCGATGTTATTGTTTGGATTAGTTGAATTTTTGTTGCCCATATGCTTTAACGTTCTCATCACTATATGCACAATTACATGTTTTAGCTTGTTATCCCATTCTTTTATCCCTTGCTTAGTTTAGAGGGTGTATATGCTTTATTTGGGGGAGATAAGTTATTTTTTTTATTCTTTAGCCTTTGTCTATTCCTGAACAAAAAGGGGGAGAATGATAGGGGGAGAAATGGTATCTAATCCTATTATTATCACACCTTAGTTTAAGGAGATTTATCTTAGGGGGAGACGTCTTTCTAAGTAGGTCATTTGTTTGATAAAGGGGAGAATGAATTTAGGGGGAGTAATTATTTAATTGCATTTAATATTTTGATATTCCCTATACGTTTGATAGTTTGCTTAAGTGTGCAGGAATACATCAAAATGGCAACATTAAACATCAGCAAAGATATTGATCCTTGGGTTGTTTGAGTCAAGAATTGTATTTTTATTTTGGGTGGGACATTGTTTTTGAGTCTAGTGAGCTTGACGGCCCTTTAGGATTTATTAAAGAGAAAAATATATTATTTACACATGAGCTTATTCTTAAAAAGTGCTTTAGAATTTAATTAAAAAATAAAATTCTTGTAAGGACACAAATTTCCAATTGAGTCCTATAAGAGTTTTGGCTCAATTCCGGACAAAAACATTTATTCATAGGATAGTACTTTATTGTAATATTCAAGCCTATGATGAATTTTGTTGAAGTCGTAGCGGCAAAGAGTATAAAGCTTCATCAAATGCCGAGTTTACATACCCCGTTTCCACGTCATCAACTGTTGTTCCATGCTCCCAAGGTGTGAATGCATTTATATATATATATTGGAGCTTGGAACATGTTTATTTGGGTGTTAGGTTTTTAATTTTTGAACATTCTGTGAGTTCGTTCGAAGTGTCGTTCGAACGAGATTGTCGTTCGAACCACAAGTCGTTCAAACGAGATTGCGAACGACTTCCCATTATGGCATACTGGAACTTCGTTCGAAATGTCGTTCGAATGAGATTGTCGTTCTAACGAGATTTCCAATGAGTTTCTAACGAGGTCATACTGGAACTTCGTTAGAAGACTCGTTCGAACGAGATTTCATTCGAACGAAATGTCGTTCGAACGAGATGTCAGGCGGGAACAGTTTTTGGCAGTTTTTAAGCAGTTTTCTCCCACTTCCCCACTTGTTTCTTAACTGATTTTTCTCAGACTTTATTATGTGCGGTAATAACTTTTTCAAAGCAATCTTTTTCATATCCTTCTAACTCCTAGAGAGTGTTTTGAGAGCAAAATTGTTTAAAAGAAAAAGATCATGTTTTGAGTGAAAATTTTCAAAGACAAAATCATCTACCACTCTAGTTTTTCACCCATAGTTTTATTTATCCAAGTTCATATATATATACATCTTTCTTGGAGTTTGGCACCGGGTTTATCTCTACACCTAATTGAAGAGATTGTTTGGTTTTCTTCTACATCCCTTAAAGAAAAAGAGTTCGTTTTGCAGCGGCATTCTCATGTGGTAAAAGACACCACGTGTGGTTGACGGTGTACCTATTGTCCGATTGGTGAGTCCAAGATCGCGGTGGAGCTCCGTGGTTATCCACAAGGAAGAGGTGGTTACAAGAAGACGCGTCAAGGCTTGAGAGGGTTCGAGTTAAGGAAGTAAGTCATCTGTCTTGTAAATGTAATTCCGTACTTAGTGGATTTGAGGCTAGTGCCATCCGAGGTTGTGTCCCGTTTTGAGTTTTTCCCCGTACATCGCGGCGTAGTGTGATTGATTTATTTTTATCTTGAATAATGACTTAGAACTCATGCTTAGGATAATTTAAGATAAAAATGGTTTTAATTGTCACACATAATTTAATTAGGTGCTAATTAATTTTGAGTAATTGTTTATTTAATTCTAGTCTATTGTTAAAACTGGTTTGGCCTAATTTGAAAATATTGATAATTATGACTTAGGCAAATTCTAGTACTTGAATTAATTATGTTTAAGTGAAAACCTTTTTAATGGATTAATTTAATTTCACTTGGTTTAATTTTAATTTGAAAAAGAAATTAAAATTTTGGTGTTTCGTTGTTTAGTTGAACCATCACCTTTAAGCTTCCGCATCTGTTTTGTAAAAAGGAAATATAATAATATAATTTTAAAGATTTTTTTTTAAAAAAAAATCGAGAGTTGCACACACTTACAATTCTAATGACTGCTAAGCAGGTCGGATAAATGGGTCGGGTTCCGGGTCTTTAACCGATTCGGGTCTGGTCAAAATAAATAGGACAAATCGGGTAATCGGGTAGGACTCGATCCACCAGAAACTAAACGGATCTGGAGACAGTTAAGGGTATACCTAACCCGTCTCTGAGCCAACATGACTAGTGCCTACTATGAAGACCTATTAATGTAGTTACATATCCAACATGCAAAGATATATGCTATGAACTTGGTTTGTTTTGAGGAGATAAGAGAGCTACATGGCTGAACTAATCGGGCCTCCCAATGGTCTACACGTGCTTAGCTACATGCATTGTTTGTCATAATTATACTATTAAGTGAGGTCACAAATCCTTTGGAGCATTGGAAAAAGAATTGGTGATTAGTGATTGGTCATATTTTTTATCGTCAACCAAAGTTTTTACATTTTAAGGGATTAAGTTTAACAACATACTAATTGTAAAATTAAGGACTTCATAAAATTGAATAATTTCTATTGAATAATAAATCCTTATAGGTTCCCCCAATGCCATTTGACAATTATTCATTAACTAAATAATAGAGTGATAAGTGAAGAACTGTCAAATGACTTTTAGTTGTCGGTAATTAAACACAATGACTTGCCTAAGGATTTGAGGTGAAGGAGTCATTATTTTAAGGTTACTCAAAAAGACCTCGTGAGGTTTTGACTAGGTATTTTAGACATTCATGTAAATTTTTAATATCACAAAGTGTGGATTCGAAGACTTGCCAATATCCCTCTCAATGGGTAAACAAAGATTCCTAGGGTGACCCTTCCTATGGCAATAGGTAGAAATGTAAAGTTGTGGAGTGTTAACCTTCTTCAGCTCGGGGACATTTTTCGACTAGAGACAAGTGGGTGTCTTCCTTGAACCTTTAACAAAGACTATTTCATATTTTGAGCTACACTCTTGTGACTTGTCATAGCTAAGGATAGTTTTGTCTTTTGAGGATTGGGATGGTGAAAAAAAATATTTCATTTCTTCTTGAATGTCTCCTAAAGGTCAAACTTTAGATTTTTCTACACCTTTAGGTCCTTCTTTAACCTATTATTCTCCTTATTTACCAATGTTGGAGCCCGAGAAGACTCATGATGTGTTATTAGGTTGTCAACCTTTTCATGTAAGATCTCTCTCCCTCTCTCTCTCTCTCTCTCTCTCTCTCTCTATATATATATATATATATATATATATATATATATATATATATATATATATATATATGGTGACAATTATTGTTCAACACAAATAAATGAGAGAAGTGCAATCACCAAGGAAAATAAAGAAGATAAAATGCTAATCACATAACACAATATGTACGTGGTTCAGCAAGAATGCCTACGTCCATGGTGGTGCAGTTAATATTATTTCTATATACTCCGGGGAGCATTCATAGAGAATACAGTGCGTGTCTTTTTCCCCAGACTTATGGTTTATTATATATATGTTTGTCTTTGGGGAGTGGGGGTGTTGGACTCCCCCACGTTTACCATCTTCTCCTGGAACATCTCTATACGAGAACATGGGAGGAGACTAAGCCGTAATTCTATTCAGTTAAGGTAAGGGGTCCAGATTTTGGGCCGTTTTTATTAGGCTACTTGTCCGGGCCCATAATGCTAAATTCGGGTACCCACAATTGCCCCTAAAGTTATTGGGCCACAAGTTGGGCTCAATAAATTTAAATGATTTTCCATAATGACACTTTTGTGAATTGTGTAACTCTTCCCAAAGTCGAGAACTGATTTAGGCGGCAGTTACTTCGTGTCCTGTGCGCGATGATTGGGAGAATTTAAAAACTATTTGGATCAGTGTTCCACCATTGTCGTTTCAAATTTCTTTGCGTTTATTCACCTTCTGCGAGTTTCAGCTGCTGTGTCTTCTTCTCTGGGCCTTAATTTTCTTCGCTTTCACTCTCTTTCTTGATCTTTTCATCTCGTAAGTCCTCTTTGCTCTTTCTTTGTGCTTCTTTTGCTGAGTTTTCTCTAAATTTGCTATTTTTAGGGTTTATAAATGTCGAAAATAGGTAATAGGTCATTGTCTGAGTTCAGAAAGTTCTATAAGACCCCAGAATGGGTAGAGATTGAGTGCGCCTCTCTCCCTAAGAATGTTAGAGAGATAGAGGGTGCTCATTGGATTCATGTCTATTACTTTCTCAAGGGGAACTTACTTTTCCTCCAAACAATTTGTTTCTTCATTTATTTGGTTATTTCAATATTGTCCCTGCACAGTGTTCACCCAATGTGTGGAAGATAATTAATGGTGTCCATAGAATAAATCAACTTTATGGCACTAAATTAGGGCTCGCCGAAGTTTGCTTTTGTTATTCCTTCTCTCGAACTAGCTCTGGTCTTCTTTACCTCAAGGCCAGGAGTCCTGACAGGGTATTGGTAGTAAATTTACCTGATTCCCATAAGGACTACTGGCAAGATGGCTTTCTTTCTAGGAATTGGCAGTTCTCCCCCCATACTGAGGGGTCGAGGTCTGATAGATTTACCGTCCCCTTTTACGGGGAAGAGTACATAATTAGTCTTTGCTCTGCCCTTCTGATTTCTTTGTTAATGTCTGATTTTCTTGACACTTTCCTGTTTTCTTTTCAGCGAGGATAAAGAACTTGGAGCTTGCCCTTAGCGAGGTTCAAACCTCCGAGCTAATTAAAGCTTGGAATATCAGGGAACCCTTGGCTGATGGTGAACATCCCCGGTCTGCTGCTTTCCAGCTTGAGTACAAGAACATTGGGTCCTGTTTTATTTCAAGGCCCGTGAATAGCATTACTGAGTTTGATACTTCTAAAGAAGCTACTGTCGATCCCATTCAGTTGGACGAGGAAGAGAGCAATTCTGAGAGTGATACCAGAGGAGGTGTTGAAGGTGGTTTCGGCGAGGAGAGCTTCGGCAGTGATAGTTCTTCTAGCTCAAAGGAAGTTTCTGAAGCCCAAGAACCTTTAAGTACATCTAGCAGCTCTAGTGAGGAAATGGTTCCCCTAAGAAAAAACTTGATCCGTGATGATGATGATGATGATGATGATGTGCTCCTTGCTCAAAGGTCGAAGAAGCAGAAGTCCAACAGTGGGGCTGTTACTACTGGTTCTCGGTTTGCTGCTCAGGAGCAGGAGAAGAAAATAAAGGAAGAAGAGCAGGTGAGAGAGAGAGAGAGAGAGGAAGAGGGAAGAAGAGAAGAAGAAGATTGAGGATAAGAAGAAGGTCGAGGAGAGGAGGAGGATAGAGAAGGATAAGGAAAAGGAGGAAGAGAGGAAAAAATGGAGGCGAGGACAAAGGCTGGGCATGCCTTAATTACTATGTCAGCGTTGCCAGAGGGGGCCTTGGTTGCCACTTCTGAAAAACGTTGCTAATGCCGTTTAATACAAGATTAAACTGTATAAGCAACTCCGAGATGTTTGTTGAAGAAACCCTTTTCTTTTAAAAATAAAACTTATAAACAACAAGATGTGTTTACAAAAACTTATGTACGAGAGTAATCAAGACTTTGTAATCAGTTTTAAAACTAAGACAGTTTCAAAAATTCAGCGCACTATAGAATGAGATGAGGAGATGAAGATAATCAGAACACACAGTTTTTAACGTGGTAAAACCTCTCCCAATAGAGGAAACATCCACGGTGACTTCTAAGTCACGAAAGTAAGAATCCACTAACAACAAATAATAATTACAAACAATACAACATGCATGCACACAAATCAACCTATTCTAAGTTTAGGAATATACCCCACTTGGTGTCCTTCTAACTTCTCATAGATCTGATTGTTGATGATGTTCTTCCAGTTTGATAACTTCCTTTTGCTTTAGCTTCCTTGCGTCGACTCAATAATCTTTGATCTTATTCACAACACTTCCAGTGTAGTAGTGTGTTAAGTGTTTGTGATGTGATTCCTATCAACATGCATGAACTCACACACACTTAGTTTTACAGACAGTCCTAGAAAATTACATATAAAGACTATATGCTGTGATTTTCTTTTCTTTCTTTCTTACAGAACTTGAAACCTTTTTTACCTTTAAATATATCCCAGATTCCACGGATATCTTGCTTCTAAATCGGTCAAGATCTTAATCAATCTCTGTTTTAAAAATACTTTTGAGATTGAAAATCTCCAAGTGTGAATCCAACTAGGTCAAGGTTAAGTTTCATAAGAATAGAAACCATAAAACATTTTCAAAACTAAATCAGTAAGGATTTTCTTAAATCGAGAAAGAAACATGCAGATCTAGTGAAATATAACATGCAGAGTGTAGATCTACAATTTCTATGAAGAAGAAATACAGATCTTCACACGAATGTTTAAGTTGGTAATAAGATCACTGATTAAGAGGTTACATCTTCAATATGAACAACCAAGTAACACCACTCTCTCTCAAACACTCAAGGTTGTGTTTGGGGTTCTGAGTATACGAAGGTTTCAATCAGATTTGAAGTGTTTAGGGTTAGGGTTAGGGTTTGGCTAACACAGTTTCCCTTTCTCTCTCTTCTCTCTTTTCTTTTCTCTCTTCTCTCTCACTTCTCTCTTCTCTCTATTTTTTTTCTCTTAGAAATGATGACTGCCAAAAGTCTTGAAAGGTTGAGAATTAGAGGGCTTTTATAGGAGTGGAGGAAGGTTCTGGATAGTCGAAGGCAATCAAGGGCTGAGATCAAGTCTTCCTAATATTGAGTTGATCCAAGGGTTATAAGAAGGCGGTGGTTAAGTCGAATGTGATTGGTTCACAGGATAGCACAAGGATAGGTTTAAAAACACATACAGGACATCGATAAGGATTGATCTAACGATCATCAAACCACCAGGCAACCCTCTCACATAACAAACACAAATTGATACATCAGGAACGTGACAAGTGTTGGCCTATAAGTGGCTTGCAAACGCGCGTCAAAGTTAATTATAGGCAGGACCCTGAAGTCTCTAGCGCATTTACATTCTACCCAATCAAACATTCTAATGAAAAATGAAATTTTCAAAATAGCAAATTAACCCCACAAATTTTATAATCACACTTTTATTAATGAAAACATTATTTTAAAAATGTTTAAAAATGTTTAAAAATTCCTAAAAAAATTATTAAAACAACATTTTAAGGGGAATTTAACACACAATCAATTTTAAGCAATATATACACATGTATGCACTTCTAATGTGTGTAGTGTGATTCAATTTATACCTTCTTGGATTATTGAAGAGGATTAGAGAGATTAATTCTGAGGCTCTTTGGATTCTAGGTTAGACAACCAATTTTGTCACTATTTCCAAATTAGTTGAGAACTTATACAATATAGACTTAAGTAAGTCAAATGTATAAGGTACTTTAACTTCTCCTTAATTGGACCCTGCGCTGCTCGAGAGAGCAGTCCTTCCTGCTGATCGCCAAAGGGCGATGGGGACTGTCCAGTTAGCCCTGCAGGCGAGTCAGAGGCTAGCCTTGGTAAATTTATTTATCTTTTTTAATGCTCGTCAAATTCTACCTGTTTCCTTCTTCTAATATTTTCTATTATCTGCAGTTTGTGACTGATTTTGCTATGCTCTATCATTCTCGCGATGAGATGATCAATAAGAATGGTGAGCTGGAGAAGCAAAATGCTGCTTTGAGAGTGAAAAGTGTCGAGCTCGACGCTAGCTTGAAGGCTACTGATGCTGCCCATACGCCCTCTGACCTGGCCCTTATCAAAGTCAATCAAGAAAGGGAGGCGGTAGACAAAGAACTGAGTGAGCTGCGGTAGGCCTACGATTTGGTCTGTTAGAGAAAGCTGGTGGTCGTGGAGGAGAACAAGGTGTTGAACGAGAAGCTCAAGGAGAAAGAGTCAGAGGCGGCCACCGTTAAGGAAGACTCTTACAACTCCGGGTGGGCTACTGCGTACGAAGACGCCGAGGTTCAGATAGGCTACATCAGCAGTCTGAACTTAAAGAAAGGATGGAACAAATCCCTCTTTGCGGTCAGGGTGGATGTTGCCTCTTCCTTGTTCGATGAGCACGATCCAACCCCAAAATCAATTGTAGATAAAGCCCCTGCCCCAGCCATCGAAGGTACTGACCCTGCCTCCCAGTCAGTTCCTGCTGATTCCCTTCCTGTTCGGGCGACAGAAGTTGTCCCTACCGAGGGAGGTGCTCCTACTACTGCTGACAAGGGGAAGCAACCGACTTCTTCTGAGCAACCCGAGGTCACCAGCTGATTTATCCTTAGGGATCCTCTTGTATTATTGTTTGTAATAAAATTTTTTGTTCTTCGATATACTTTGATCCCTTTAAGTATTAGTGAAATGAGAAGGTTTCTTCCCTCAGTGTACTTATTTATTTTCTCCTTTACTGTTCTTTTATGGCCCGTAGTTGGTTGATGTAGATGACTATATACCAACCACTTCTCAATTGGGAAGAATGCTTGGTCCTGATGTGAGTCCCGAAGTTCATCATACCTTTATGAGAATTTTCAAATCATTGCTATTGAGGAATAAACATTTCACAGAGCAGACTGAGCTCGTTGTTAAACTGAAAGACAGGCTCCAGGAGATGGAAGAGGTTGGAGCTTCTGTTCTAAAAGAGGTGAATACTCTGAGAGCAAGACTCCTCGATGCTACCGAGATTAACCAAGTTGGAGAAATCCTGCAACAGGAAAATAAGTCTTTGAGGAGGGAAGTGTTTCTCTTCAGGGAGCACGCGTCGAGCATCGCGTCGAGCATTCTAAGGGGTTCCTCCTCATCGTGAACTGGCGCAGGATCGAGTGACGTTCCTTCGGTAATATGAGGCTCTACCCCATCGATTATTCTGTGAGCCGGTACAAATATAATAAGCTCAGGTAAGGAAATGGATGAGCTTCATGAAGATGTTCGTCGGGCTTATGTTATTATTGTTGGGCTTCAGAGGGATGTCACACGGCTGAGGCATCTGTTTAAGAGGGGGCCTCAACGAGTATGGGCTAATGGTTATGACCAAAGTTGCGTGGATGCTCCGACGAGGCTGACAGAGTTTGAAGAGCTCGCATTTATTAGGGGATGGTTAAGTGCCCTAAGGGAGCTACAAGTTCCAAAGAACTCAATACTCTGTTACCTTCATGAGATCTCCCCTTCCACTATAAGGCCTAATCCCTTCAGGAGGGATGATCAGTGGACCCCCATCGATGCCATCCCTCGACAACTGTTGGAGTCAGATATGAATGAGGTCGAGGAGGGACTAGCCCCTCATCCGGACAACGATCGAAGAGAAAAAGTTGATGATTATCTTTTACAGAGGCCTCGGCCTCATTAAGATTCTCCTAGTTGTAACTCTGTACATATATGTAATGAAGCAATGTAGTATTGATGCTTTAGGTGGTTTCGCTGATTATACACAGGTTGTTTATTTCTGTTGTGACGAAGTAATATAAAATTTATGTTTTGGGCGAACTTGCCGACTAAACAAGTGTTCTATATTTCTTGCATCATTTATTTTCTTGCATCATTTATTCTTTGCTTAATAATCTTGGGCCTTTCTTGGTCGACTTGATTGGTAAGTTTGCATTATCGTGTAAGTGTCCCTCCAGTCCAGTATGCTTATGGGATACCATTTTGCCTTACTTAACCTTTTAGGTCGTGTCGTCACACTCCCTTAGGCCTAAGTATGGCATTTGGTGAGGACACACCTGGTGTTGGATGTTCTATCCGATCAGGGTTTTGCTGACCAAACATTATTTGGCGACCAATTCGACTTGGCCGAATTGCCTAAGTATCTCCTATAGGGCTTCATATATTGCCAGGGGCAATGCTAAGAGGTTGTTCGTGTTTCATAATGAAAACTAGAGGAGGGTGTCTTTCCTGCTATAGCGTGCTGAGTAGTGCACCTGTCACTTGGAAAGGGTGTGCAAGTTATAAAGTTGATATATTAGTTAACCAACACCTCATAGAATGCAACTGCCAAACAACTTTTATTAATCATAAGCAAATGAGCTGCCAAAATCTGGTAACAAAGCGAAAGAAAAAAACTAGAAATAGAATTTCTTAAGATTTTCTGCATTCCATGCTCGGGGTATCTCTCTGCCCTCCAACGTTTCTAAGTGATAGGCTCCTTGCAGGTCATCTCGTGTTATCTTGAATGGTCCTTCCCAGTTTGGCCCTAACTTGCCATCTGATGGATTTACTGTGCTGCCAAGGACATTCCTTAGGACATAGTCACCAACTTGAAATGCCCTTGGATTGAACTTCTTGTTATAGTATTTTGCGAGCTGTTGCTAATAGCTCGCCAATTTTACTAAGGCAAGTTCTCTGCGTTCGTCGGCTAGGTCGAGTTCAGCGAGGAATGCTGCATCATTCTGGCCCTGGTCGATAAGGGTGGACCTCATAGTTGGTAGGCCTGCTTCTAATGGGATGATCGCTTCCATTCTATATGTTAGTGAGAATGGGGTTTCCCCCGTTGCCTGACGTGGGGTAGTGCGATGATCCCACAGAATATGTGGCAGTTCGTTTACCCATGCGCCTTTGGCTCACTCTAATCGTTTCTTTAACCCATCGATCACTGTTTTGTTAGAGGCCTCGACTTGACCGTTGCTCTGAGGATACACCACCGAGCTGAAATAGTGCCTGATCCCGTGCTCGTTGCAGAAGCCTTAGAAATGGTCGCTTTCGAACTGTGTTCCATTGTCATTGATGATGGTTCTGGGGATTCCAAAATGGGTAATTATATTTTTCCATATGAATCTCATCATATCTTCGTCTCGGATATTTTCCAGTGGCTCTGCCTCGATCCATTTGGTGAAGTAATCCGTTACAACCAACAGATACTTGTGGTTATCGACAGCGGTAGGAAGTGGTTCTACGATGTCCATTCCCCATTGAGCGAAGGTCCAGGGGATGGTGAGTGATCTTAGGTCGGTGGCAGGTTTGTGAACTATAGGAGTAGCATTTCTTGCATTTGCGGGCATATACTACTGAGTCTTTCCGCATATACGACCACCAGTAGCCCTCCTTCATAGCTCGAAAAGCTAGTGATCTTCCTCAAATATGGCTCCCATAGATTCCTTCATGGAGCTCGTGTAGAATCTTCTCGACATCCTCCGGGTGAACACATTGTAGGTAGGGTCCGGAGAACGATCTCTTATACAGCTTACCCTCAGGAGATAAGTGAAAGTGAGTAGCTTTGAATCTTATCTGATGAACGGTCTTCCTATCGCTTGGGAGTGCACCATCCCTCAAATAGTTCTTTAAAGGGTCCATCCAACTGGGTGCTAACTCAATCTGGAGCACATGTTCCCTGCCCAGCAGCTCACCAATCTGGTTGATGCTTGGATGAGCGAGGAAGTCGATGGGGATCGTTCTTTTCAAGTCGGAATTGATTATTGAGCTCAGGGCTGCCAGGGCGTCCGCATGGCTGTTCTGTCCTCTGGGAAATTACTGGACATTGACTTCTTCGAAGCTGGCCATTAGTCTCTTGGCCAAGGCGAGATGGCTGCCATTATTTCATCTCTTGCATTGCAGTCCCCGCTTATTTGATTGGAGACTAATTATGAGTCGCCGAACACCTGTAATTACTTTGCTCCCAAAGTGTGTGCATCTGGAGACCGGCTATCAAAGCTTCATATTCTGCCTCATTATTGGAGGCTTTAAATCCAATCCTGATTCCCTGTCCGAGGGTTGTACCTTCTAGAGTAACAAGCACAATGCCCACTCTTGCCCCCTTTGAATTGAAGGCTCCATCAACAAATAATTTCCAAACTCCCTCTGTTGCGTGGTTTTCTCCTTGCTTCATAGGTTGAAGTTGGTCTAAAAGATGCTCGCCTGTGAATTCAGCTATGAAATCAGCAAGGACTTGTCCCTTGATTGCATTCCTTGGTTAAAATTGAATGTCAAATCGTCCGATCTCGACTGACCATTTAGTCAGTCTGCCCGACAAGTCCGCTTTTCTCAGGATTTCTTTAAGGGGGTGTGATGTAAGAACAATGATGGTGTGAGATTCAAAATAGTGCTTCAACTTCCTTGAAGCTACTACAAGTGAAAAGTCGAGCTTCTCTAGTGGTAGGTACCGCTGTTCAGCCTCTAATAGAGTCTTGCTCGCATAATAAATGGGGTGCTGAATTCCTGCTTTCTCGCACACCAGCGCAGAACTCATGGTGTGGTTGGAGATGGCGAGGTACAAGTATAAGGAATCTTTTTCTTGGGGTATGACGAGCAGGGGTGGTGAGCTAAGGTAGTCCTTGAGCTCTTTCAATGCTCATGAGCAATCTTGATTCCATTCTACCGTCTTATTTCCCTTCAAGAGCTGGAAGAATGGTTTGCATTTCTCGAAGGACTTTGAGATGAAACGGTTTAAGGCAGCAAGTATGCCGGTGAGCTTCTGTACGTCTCGTATTGTGCGAGGGGGCTATACCCTCTTGATTGCGTCGATCTGGTTCTGGTTAGCCTCGATGCCTCTCTTACTGACTAAGTACCCAAGAAATTTTCCTGATTGGACACTGAAAGAACACTTGCTTGCGTTGAGCTTCATTCAATATTTCCTGAGGATCTTGAAGGTTCTCGATAGGTTTGAGAGGCGTTCTTCTTTATTTCTCCTCTTGACGAGCATATCGTCGATTTAGACCTCCATGGTGTCTCCCATTTGGTCTTTGAACATCTTAGTGACTAGTCGCTGGTAGGTTGCCCCTGTATTTTTGAGCCCAAAGGGCATGACTTTGTAACAGTATAATTCGACGGTGGTAATGAATGTTGTCTTGTCCTGGTCTGGTGCATACAGAGGGATCTGATGATATCCCAAATATGCATCTAAAAAACTCATTCTTTCGTGAGCTGCTGTGGCGTCCACCAATTGGTCAATTTTTGGGAGGGGGAAACTGTCCTTAGGGCAAGCCCTGTTAAGGTCAGTGAAGTCAATGCAGGCTCTCTATTTCCCATTATTCTTTGGAACTACTACTGGGTTAGATAACCATTAGGGGAATTGGACCTCCCATATGGCTCCTGCATCTAGTAATTTTTCTACTTCTTTCTCTACGACTTTTACCTTTTCGGGCGAAGTTCTCCGTGCCTTTTGGGTGATAGGTTTGAAAGTGGGGTCGACATACAACCGATGACAAACCACATCGGGATCAATTCCAGGCAGCTCGTATGGTTCCCATGTGAAAAACGTCCATGTTGTTTCTCAATAAAATCGTCAATTCCTTTTTTCTCGATCTGTGAGGGAAGCTCCAATAAAAAATACCCTGTCCTTTTCACTACCACCGGCTGTAACTTCCACCAGGTTTTCCACGACTCGCTTAGAGGGGAGGATCCTGGTCTCCTCCACTTCGGGTCTTCCATACCTTAACTGCTATTTTGAGGGTATCACACCTTCATGTTCCTCGACCTTCTCATTGGGCTTCTCGACCTTCTTCTCTGGTCTAGGGCGGATGGCTGCTATGAAGCACCTTATTTCCATTGCTTAATCTCCATGGATCTCCATTACTCCTCGCTCGGTCACATACTTGAGTTTTTGATGATAGGTCGAGGGGACTGCCTTCATTGCATGTAGCCATCCTCTCCTGAGGATGGCTTGGTACGGCGAGTCAATATCGACTACCAGAAACTCAATCATTTTGGAGATGCTTCCTGCCTTTACGGGTAGCACAATCTTTCCCAGTGGGATAGTCACTTTTCCAGCGAAGCCAACTAAAGGGATAGTGGCCTCCTTCAAGTCGGCGATGCTTAACTTCAGTTTCCTGAACAGATCGAGATACATTACCTCGGATGAACTTCCTTGGTCGATGAGCAACTTGTCGACGTCATAGTTGGCAATCCTGAGCGTAATGATCAAGGCGTCATGGTGTGGGGTTCTTACTCCCACCAGATCTTCATCTGTGAACACGATATGTTTGTTATAGTCGATGTCATCTGCTCGCCGATATTTTCCTAATTGGGTCTTTACTGGATCGATCTGGAAATCTTGCATCACTGTTGTAAGCTTTTTTACCTCCATCCGAGCTGAATTCCCCTGAATCTGCTTCACATGAGATGCCCCGTGAATTACTGCAATTCATGGTCAGCATCATCCTCTAGTACATTGTCAGGTCTTGGTTCTCCATTGGCGGCGAATTTTTCTATCTTCTTTTTGACAAATTCGTTAAGATGCTCGGACTGGGCCAACTCTTCGAGGTGGGACTTAAGAGATTTTCAATGCTCAGTCTTATGTCCCCCCTCTTTATAAAAAATGCATCTCATCGCGTTGTTTCTTTTTGAGGGATCTTCTCCCATCTTTCTGGGCCACTTAATAAATGGCTTGTCTTTGATTTTTGCGAGAATCTTGTAAATCGGTTCTCTAAAAATAGTGTTGACTACCTGAAATGCTTTTTCCACATCGTTCTTGCCTCCGTTCTTAGAGCCATTCTAGCCCCTATTATTTCCTCATTTCTTCTGGTTCTCATCTTTGTCATTGCCTTTGGCAGCGAGCTTAGTTCGACCGTTCTCCCCTTTGCTGAGGTGGGTCACATCCTCCACCTTGGCGTATTTCTTGATGCGAGCCATCAGGTCGTCGATGGTCGTGGCCTCTTTCTTTGTCAGGGACTGGTAGAGAAGGGAAGAGTTGGGTAACCCAATTTTGAAGGAGGCCACTGCTACCTGCTTCGACCTCGTTGAATAACTCCCAGTACCTCTTCGCGTAGTCTCTGAGGGTCTCTTGAGATATCTTCTTCATTGTTAGCAAAGCATCCATCCTTTTGGGATGGGAGCTACTAGTAATGAAGCGGGCCATAAAAAGCTCGGCCAGGAACTCAAAGCTCCTGATGGACCTGTGAGGGAGCCTTTCGATCCATTTTTGTGCCACGTCATGCAAGCTCAAGGGAAACATTTGGCAAATTAGCTCATCTCGGTGGTTCCAGAGGGTCATAGGTTGCCTGTACTACCTAACGTGATCAATAGGATCAGTTTTTCCATCATAAATCTTGAATCTTGGAATAGTAAATTTCTTGGGGGCTTCTTCTTCCTCTATTTCCCTCGAGAAAGGGGATTTCATCTGGGTCTTGAGAGCTCATCTAGCAAGCTCCCTGGTCGATCTTGCGCCGCGATGTGCTGGGTGTTGGTCCATCTCTCTTCAGACCAAATTTGATATGTTCTCATTGTTGCGAGCTGGGCTCCTGTAACGGCGGGCCGGTCGCTGGTTCTCGAGTGAGTCATTTATTGACTCGTGCCTCTCACTCTTTTGGGATCCACACTTAGGGCTCCTTCCTCGGCTGCGAGACTTTCTCGGCTGAGGGCTAGGAGTGCGGTATGGATGTCGCCTAGTGTTGCGATGGAGTTCTTTCCTTTTGAGGCGAGCATTCTCATCCTCCTGCTTACGAGAGGACTCCTTTTTCTCTTGGAGCCTTGCCTCGTAGGCATCAATCAATCTGGAGATTTGTGTGGACCTCTCTAGTTCTTAGCTTTCCTCTGAGGCTGGCCTCTCCGGGCGAGCCCTCTGATCTGAACGCCGAACTTCAGATCTGATCCTGCGAGGAGCAGGTTGTTCTTGGATTTCTCCTGCCTGAGGAGCGTTACTGATGTGACCAGACATTTTGAACTTCTTTGTTGGTGTGGGCTTTCTCAGGGAAGACAAAATTTTCCACAGACGGCGCCAATTGTGGTGACAATTATTATTCTACACAAATAAATGAGAGAAGCGCAATCACCAGGGAAAATGAAGAAGATAAAATACCAATCACACAA
Organism: Sambucus nigra; assembly: GCA_949130495.1. Lineage (NCBI taxonomy): Eukaryota > Viridiplantae > Streptophyta > Magnoliopsida > Dipsacales > Adoxaceae > Sambucus > Sambucus nigra. The sequence continues at coordinate 174,287,064 of OX422211.1, forward strand.
CACAATATGTACGTGGTTCAGCAAGAATGCCTACGTCCACAGTGGTGCAGTCAGTATTATTTCTACATACTCCGAGGAGCGTTTACAGATTATACAGTGCATGTCTTTTGCCCCAGACTTAGGGTTTATTATATACATGTCTGTCTTCCGGGAGTGGGGGTGTTGGACTCCCCCACATTTACAATTTTCTCCTGGAACATCTCTATACGAGAACATGGGAGGAGACTAAGTCGTAATTTTATTCAGTTAAGGCAAGGGGTCCGAATTTTGGGCCGTTTTTATTAGGCTACTCGTCCGGACCCATAATGCTAAATTCGGGTACCCACAATATATATATATATATATATATATATATATATATATATATATGTACATGAACAGTAAAAGTGAACAGTAAAAATGAACAGTAACTCATAAATAGTCCTCAAGTCCACAGTACTACAGAGTCAAGCCTACAAACGCCTATATCATGGCAACAACGACGACAATGGCAACTCACAGGACACCGAAAAATTTATAAATCGAAGATCATTCCAGAGTTCAGTTGAAATATTTATGTCAATATTATCATAAAAACAAATCCTCAAGGATCCTTTAATGATATATCAAAACATAATAAGAATATTATCTAAGTACTCAGAGTGGTTGACCCGAAAGTTCTAATAAAAAACTTAAAATTTTATTGCTGAAAATATAACATGCGATTACAATCTTAATTTATAGATAGAATTCAAAAATACCAGCCATAATTTACAGAATAGAAAGAAAAACTTACGATTACAAGAGAAGTTACAAACTATTGTAGCTGAATTTTGGGCAGGAGTTGGAATAAGGTTTTTTGGTTGCTAGAGAGATTTTGGCTTTTGTTGATCTGAGAAGGAAGTAATGTGTTATGAGAGTAGTCTATATTGAGAGAGGGATGTTGAGAGAGGAAGAGGAGAGCTCCTTTTATAGGGAGATGAGGCTTCGGATGCCAAAGAGTTATTAATTTTTATTTTATGTACAGTAAAAACGTGGGCGGCTTCAGTCGAATCTTGCACAGTAATCTAATTTCGTCAAAAGTGCACAGTGAAAAGTTACCGTGTGATTGAACAGTAAAAGGTGCACAGTGCTGCACAGTAATGCGTCTCTTTCGTGCTTACGTCATCTCTTGTGTCTGATTTTTTGTTTGTTTGGTACAGTGGTGGCTGATGAGATGCTGTGTTGCATGATCTTTTGCTTCTGTTTATCTATTGTTCCTTTAATTGTTTATGGTTCCATCATATTATCAATATTGTGTCTTGTTACAGAATCCATGGAGTCAATTGAATCATTTTCAGAGTCAGAATGTCTATATGTTGAATATTGATAATTAGTGGTCTTTTCATTATCTATTGTTTCGTGTACATCATCAGAAAGTATGGATTTATTAAAATATTTTATATTTAAGCTAAAAGGGTTTTTTGGCACAAAAATTCTCATGTTAAAATTTTCTTTTACCATATGCCAAGGGTTAGAAGGGATTTCGTTCATTATTATATATACTTTATACATTTGTAGTAGTTCTTCTGTTGCGTCTTTATTTTGTATTAATGAATCATCGTCTCTACATTGAACAAAATAATTTGATATTCTATCTTGCCTATGTTCCAAAAATATATTATGCCTACTATGGATAATTTGTCCGAAACTGATCCATTCAGGCGGTATACTTTCTATTATTAATAAAAGGTTGGATGACACAATTTTTCCTAATGTTTTGTCTTCTATTGCATCTGTTAGACTTTTTGGAAAATTTCCATTTATTCTTATATGATCCCAAGGTGGGGGTATTAAAATACTAGCTACCATACCGTATTATAATAGTAAACTAATTGTTATTTCTATTTCTATTGGAGGGTGATTAGGAAATATCTTATTAGGCTATAAATTTTAAAATTTTCAAATAAATTATACTCGATATCTAATAGAATTAAAGTATCATATTTATTTTGAAAATTATTTCTTATGTGTTCATATTTATATGTACATCCTGATGGTTCGAAATTAAAATGGAAATGATTTTGTATTGCTACCCAATTTAAGGTATCTTTTCTTTTGCAAATAAGTTTATTTTTTCTTCTAATTCTCCTGGTAAAAGAGTCTCTACTTTAGTTCGTAATATAAATCGAAAATAAGGGTCAAAAGAAGCCAAAAAATTACTATCATTATAAAGATTTATTTTTTCGATTTTCTTTTCATTAGCTTGGTTTTTTTGATTTAAAATTTTATAATGTTTTATTATGGTTTTTTGGTCTTTGATTAGTTGTGGATTAGAACGGGATTTATAATAATTAACTTGTGCTTCTAGTGATCTAACATGATGCGTAATATTGTGGAAATATGTATTTAGATAGTTCATGGAATGTATAAAAGATCCTTTGTTGTACTCCCGGTTGAACCAAAGATTATCAAGTGTCTTTTGTTGTTCTTCAATCACTGGAACTTTGGACCTGAACTTTTGCTTCTCATTAAGAACATTAAACAATTGATTAGAATATTCTTTTGTTCCTGATGAAGATCCTTGATATTGTGACATCTGCAAAATTAGGAAGTGTTAGTAATTAATCTAGACAATATATCAGCTAATTGATTTTCTTTACCTTTAATATGTTCAAATTGTGGCGTGAATCCTTTTCCTGTAATATGATCTATAAAATTTAACCATCTTTTTGTTGCTGATTTGCTTTAATTTCTTTTATTAAAATGTTTTACTATATTATCACAGTCAGTTCGTATTAAAAATTCTTTTCCTAAAAATAATTGAAATCTTTCTATTGTGTTTATTACTCCTAATATTTCTAAGTCTGTGGATGGTAATCTACTTTATGTCTCATTAAAATTACCTGAACAATATTTGCAAATTTCTTCTTCATTTTTATTACTATTTTTATTTGGTTTTTGTAATAGTATTCCAGCCCATCCTAATGATGATGCGTCTGTTTGTATGATTTTATAACTATTTTCTATTGGTAATGATAAAGGTTCTAATTTACTAACTATTTGTTTTATTTTTTGAACTAATTTTATATCTTCATTATTAAAATACTTTTGTCCATTTTTTCCTAATTTACTATATAGGGGTCCTACTAATTTTGATAAATTTGGAATAAAAGATCTACAATAATTTAATAATCCTAGAAATGCTTGTAATTTTTTAGTTTCTTCTAATTTATCAGGAAATTCTAAAACTTTTTTAACTATATGTTCTTGTATTTCTATTTTTCCTCCTTTTATAAAAAGTCCTAAAAATTCTATCTCTTGTTTTTCTAATTGCATTTTCTTACTACTGATTATTAATCCTTGATTTATAAATTCTTTAAAAACTATTTGTAAATGATTTCTATGTTCCTGTTTAGTATTACTAAATACAAGAATATCATCTATATATACTATACAAAAGTCTGAGTGTTTTTTAAAGATTGTATCCATTTTATTTTGAAATATTTGTGGTGCGTTTTTTAATCCAAAGGGCATGACTAACCATTTAAAGTGTCCTTCTGGACAAGTAAAGGCAATCCATTCTATTGATTCTTTTTGCATCTTTATTTGCCAAAAACCAGATTTACAGTCAAATTTTGAAAAGTATTTTTTATTTTTAATTTTATTTATTAATTCATCTTTATTAGGTATTTTATAACTATCATCATATGTATTATCATTTAATCTTTTATAATTAATTACCATTCTTGCTTTATTTCTTTTTATTTCGGCGTGATTTCTAACCATAAATGCAGGGCCTCTATGCCTACTTGTACTTTTTTGTATTACTCCTAAATTTAAAAGTTCTCTTATTTGTATTTTGAATTCTTCTTGGTCTATTATTTCACATGCTATATCTTTTGTTTTTATTGTTATATCTGGGTTTATTATATTTAGTTTAGCTTCTATTTTATTTTTATTCCAATGTTTTTGTGGGTTTTCTCCTATTATTTCTCTTTTTTCTGCTAACCTAATTAAATCTTCTAATTCTAATTTTGTGTTTTTAAACATTATATTATTTATTTTATCAAATTCTATTTTTTGTGTTTGACTTTCTTCAATATTTTATAAATATTCTTTTAAGCAGTCTTCTTCAATATCAGTATTATTATTTTCTAAGTCTTCTTTTGGTTCTAATATTATGTTATTATTAAGAATTAGCTTATTTTCTTGTTTTAGTATATTAGATTGATTATTAGGTATAATATGTGTTCCTTTTTTAAATAATTGTATGCCTGATGGTGTATACATAAATCCTCCAGTTAGTGATTGAATGAAATTTAATCCTAATATAAAAGGGTGATGGCTTTTTACATTCGTTATCTATGTTTGTGGTAAAATAAATTGTTCTTCATTTATATATATAGGTATATTTTGTATACATTGTGTTATAGGTATAGCATCTTTATTAAATTGATGTATATATACAGGGTAATTTAAATCCTTAGCGTCTTCTTTTTCTACTAAGTCTACATGAATTAAACTTTTTGTTGCACCTGTATCTAACATGGCTGTAGTTTCTATTGTTTTATTTGCAAATTTTATTTTTGTAGGAAATGTTATTAATGCAGTTTTATTTGTATTATTTATTTGTTCTTTAGGTTTATTTTTTATTTCTTCATTATAACATTTTATGCATAGATTTTGTTTACATATTTCACATAGATATATTTCTTTATATTCTTTTAAACATTTTGCACAATTTAAGGTTAAAAACATATATCGTTTAATTTTATATTCAGATTCTTCTATATTATAACATAAATTTAGATCTTCTAAACTTTGTTCTAGGATTTCTATATCATTATCGTCAGAGTCTATAGATTCTGCAGATTCTATACTATAGATACTAATATAATCTAATTCTTCGTACTCATCGTATATACTTTCTAATTCTATTGTATCTCCTATGTCATCTTCAATGTCATCTAATATGTTTATTTTTTCTTGTATCTTAGATATATTATTATTTTTATTTTTATAAGGGCCGTTAGGTCTTATGTCATTAGGGTCTCCACATATAAAACAATTACAATTTGTTACTTTCTTAGTATTTTTATTGTCTTTAGTTTCTTTATTGTTATTATTATCTTTATTTATTTTGCGTTTCTTATACCATGGGCGTTTGCGCGTATAATTATTTTACTTATAAGGTTTTTTATATGTTTTGCTAGGTCTTATCTTATAACTTTTAAATTTTTTATATTTCTTTTTAGTTTTATATTTGTTATTATAGTTTTTATATTTGCTAGTTATTATTCTTTTATTATCACATCCGTATTGTGGTGGTAAGTCTAATTGTTGACAAGTATGATAATATTATTTTTTAATTTCTTTTCCTTTTTTTAATTTTTTACATTCTAATTTTAATGTATTATAAACTATATTTATTCTAGCTCCTATAAACGCGTTTGTTTTTGCATCGTCTTGTTTTTGCCAATTTTTTCATATTTTTTCACCTATTTTTCCTGGTATTTTTTTGTATATATCTATCTAATAAACTAAGATCTGTCGTTCTACCTGTTTGTGTCCAATATTCTACATATTTTCTAGTATAATCTCCGATGTATTCTAGTCTACAGATTTGTAATTGTTCTAAATTTCTAAGTGCTTCAGTTTGTTTTTCAGTTATTTGTAAGAGTCTATTTGTTCCTAAAAAAGAATTTTTTATTAAACTAGTGAATCTTTCTACGTTAAAGTTTTCTTTAAAAGTTAAATATTCGTCTTGGAGTTTATATGTTAAATACCAATTTGATACGCTTCCTTGTAGTGTATTTTCAAAATAAGCTTCACTTTCACTTTTATTTATAAAATCTATTAATGTGCATGTTCTAAAACATCCCTTTTCCCAATATTCTATTGATGTCTCCCACTCTAAAGGGTTCACTTTATCTAAGTTTAATATACTACCATATTGTGTTATATTAGAACTAGTATCAAATGCATATCTACTTCTACTTTTGTTACCTGGTATGGGGTTGGTATTTTCAGTGTATCTTTCTCTTGTAGATCCTAAGTGTTGGTGTGTTGAATAGTCGACTTGTGTTCTATCTTGTGTAGTTGAAGAGTCTGTTTCCATATCTTCTGCTGGGTTTATTTCTTCTAATATTTTTATAATTTCTTCTTTTTTATGAATTTATCTAATCCTATATTTATTATTTTTCTTTTATTGTCCTCATTAGTTCCTTCAGCACAGTATATTGAGATTATTGTTTCTTTATTTTCTTCATTACCATATTTTTCAATTAATTGTTCGTTTGTTAGGTTATCGCAATCTTCTATAATTATATCATATATTTTATCTTCTAATAGTTCAAATAGTTCTTCTACTTTTTCTTCCACTATTAGTACATTTATTTCATTCAATAACTCCTCACTGTTGTCTTCTATAGGTTTATATCTACTAAATTTAATACTACTTTGTCCTACTTGATTTTCATATATTTTATTTTTTTCTGGATTTTTTAAATTAGTTATTGTTAGATTTGGTAGCTTCCATTCTATTTCTTCATAGATGCTACTATCTATTTTTTGTGCTTCTATCATTTCTACATATTTACTATTAAATGATTTTACTATACAGTCAAATTCAGCTTCTAAGTTTATTTTATAGTGATTAAATATTTTACCCATAAATAATGTATATATTAAAAGGTTATTATATTGTCCTGTCATATTATATCCTCTTGTTCTTATAGCTATTTTTATATGTTTGCTAAATTCATTTATATCCATAGAATAATTAGGTATACATCTTATTACTGCTGCATTTTTTGCCAAATCTACTTCTGCGCTAGCTATTTGTGCCTGTTTATGATTATTCCATCTATCATCATATATATAAACTAATACTTTAGTTCCTGCTTCTAGCCTAGTTAATCCTACTAATCCTATAACTATTACTCCTAAATGCATAAATTCTGATTTTTTTTAGCTAATTTGTCTGCTGATTCGTTGGTAATTAAATCTAAAATTACTTCGCTATTAACGACTGTTATTTTTCTTTGGCTAGTGTGATTATATATCTTATTGACAAATTCTAACCTATTCCTTTCATATAATTGCTGTCCTTTAGTTTTTTGGATACCCTTTTCTATATATTTTTTAGTGTCTTGTTCGTTATTATATAAATTTCTATCCTATATATTTCTTTACCTTTGTTTGTGGATGTTGATGTCATCTTTTGAATAAAATAAGTTTAATCTAGTTTTAGTTGATTTGGGGTTTGTTTTAATATTTTTAAAATTTTCAATTAATTCGTTTATTTCTGGTGTCTCTGGTCTTTCTTCTTTTTTATATAAAAATTTAGTTAATTTATCTAATTCAATTTTTATGAGATGTGTCCTAGTATGTATGACGTCTAATAATTCTTTTATATAATCTTGATTTTCTTCTAATTTTTTAATTCTTTCTAATATATTATTGGTATTACTACTCATATATTTATCCTAGTCTTCCTTTTTCGGCTAATATTCCTAACTTAGTTTCGTATGCTAATATTGCTTTTTCTTGTTTAGTTATTAAATATATACTATCTTCAATTATACTATCGTCTCTTGGGCTTTTTAATATTTCTAGAAATTTATAAGTAATTTTTATTATTTTTCTTCTAAGTGTTATTGAGTTTTTAATTCTTTGTTTTTCAGTTACCATAAATTATTAAAGTCTTCCTTTTTCACTTAAAATTTCTAATTCTAGCTGATATTGGTGAATTTTTTGTTTTGCTTTATTTATTATCCACTTATTAAGGGTTGCTCTCATATAATTCTTATTTTCTATACTTTCGTTTCTTATTCTTATAGCTTTATTTAAAATTTTATATTCTTTTATTAATTGTGCTCTTAAATATTCTTTTTCAGTTATCATTAACTAACCTAAACGTCCTTTTTCTCCTAAGATTTCTATTGATTAATTTTATTTTTTATATCTATTATTATTGAATTAACAACAATAAAACTTATCAAATCTTTTTGGTTTTTATAGTTTATAGCTCTTTTAGTATAAAAGTCTAAATTTCTATATTCTGCACGTAGTCTAGCTCTTAACAAAAGTTTTTCACTAAGCATTTAAAGTTTATAATTTTTTTATGCGTTGTAAACTTATAAGTTGTAATTCCACTCTTTTCGTTAAATAATATATCTTATTATATAAAGATATATGATTAAAGCAACTTTGATACCATTATTTTTAGATTGGATGAACAGTGACATGAACAGTAAAAGTGAGCAGTAGAAATGAACAGTAACTCATAAATAGTCCTCAAGTCCACAGTACTACAGACAACTGTAGCAGCCCAGTCAAGCCTACAAACGCCTATATAAACGTCCTTTTTCTCCTAAGATTATATATATATATATATATATATATATTATTCTTTTTCTTAAGCTTCTCAATAAGAGTATCTTCTCTAGACTTTAATTGGGTCATAAGTGTCTTACATTCCCTCTTGACACAAATCTCGTCCTTACACTTTTTTAAGCTTAGTAGAAAGCCTAAGATTCACCTTCTCCATCTTTAGGGACATATTTATAAGCTCGGAGTAAGAATTTTCAATGTCAATATTCATATCTCCATTTACACTTTTATCATTTACACCTAAGGAGCTCTTAGATTGCGACTCTAAGTCATCGTCCTCAAACTTGTCTCCAACACGAGAAGACCTAAGGCTGGACACCTCCATGAACAAAGTGAAATTAAATTCAATGGAACACTTACTCTTAAAGTCCAATACAATATCCTTAAGTGTGGCATTCATCACCTTCTTTGACTTTCCATACGCCTTGATTTAGTGGGTCACTTAAAAGCATTATGACATACACCATAATACTCGTAGATTCTTCCTAAAATAATGTTGCTTATCCTCATCTCGATTTTTATTCTCACGAATCCCTGAGGATACCCTTCTTTAACGGCTCAATTTATCTCAACTTTCTTAAAGTTTGAAACTTTATTTTCTACTTAAAAAATTTCTTAAGTTTCTTTTTCAACGCGATTAAACATTCTTCTTCACTTCGAGATGTATCATAATCGGATGTATCTTTTTAGGTCCTTCAAAACAATGTTATTTTCTTTCTTAGGCGGAAAAAAATTCTTAAGCTCAAACGTTTTTTGATGATCTATGATCTCTTCAACCTCCATCACATCAATCTTCCCTAATACGTTCAAAGTTGGGACTAGTTTACAACTATGGAGTTTGGAATATTCTTTGACAAATTGAAACAAAATTTATAATATCAGATTTTGGGCATAAAACTAAGGGTTATATTGAGTTTGGTCCCCAATAATTCTTTGTTATTGACTTTGACACCTAACATTTTTACTTCTTGGGGTTTGACCCCCAAAATTAATTTTAGCGATAAAAAAAATATCACAAAAAATATTTACTGAAACTTTTTACTAAACTTCTATCGTTGCTAAAAGTCACTTTCGAAGTCAAAATATGAAAATTACTAAGGTTAAACTCAATTGTAAAAAATAAAAGGGTTCCAAACCCCAAATAACTCAAAAACTAATAAAAAGTCACTCTCTTGCACCATTAACTTCTCGAACCGAGTGGAAAGTAATTATAGCTCTAGGACTCGTATAATTCTAGTATCCTTATGAGTGACTAGGAGAATCTATCATCCCTATTTAAACCTTCACATATCATAACCTTTCATAACACCTCTAACGTGACACTACTAAAAAGGTGCATGTATCCCCTCGTGAGTCGTACTTATATAAATTGTGATCATCCTCACTCCAAATCTTAACAAGTTTAGGAACAAGTTTATCACCTAATTTTATCATGGGATGTGTCCATCCCTTAAGGATACCAACACTCGCTTGTCAAGGTACTAATGAAAAAATCCATTTGTCATTTCCAATATGCATAATTTCTTCTATCAAACATCGGTGGACACAGAACGGAACTACCCTCTGGAATTCATATCCAACAAATTAGGACACCTAGTCTCATACCACTTTATAAATATATGGGCCACTTATAAATCATTAATTATGTCCAAATAAATAAGTTATTTCAATTAAAGTTAAACTTCAATAAATTTTGGTTCATTTAAATGAAATTAAGAATTAAGTCCAATTTTTGAATTTATCAAATTAAATTAATATTGATTCAATTTTATGTCATGATTTTAATTAAACGATGACAGAAATATTAAAAGCAAAAAACCACAAATATAAAATTCAAAATGAAAACCCTTGGATAAAAATCACTACCTCCTAATCCTAAAATCCACTTGTCTAATAATTGTACACAAAGTACAAACATAACTTACACAAAAACTTGACATCATCCATTAATCTTCTTTCACTGCATTTTATCTCATAAATTATAATGCCTGCCCACACCAGTCTGATTGATCTCCACCCACATAATTATACTAAATCAACAATAACCAATAGTTCTTAATATCCACTAATCTAAATGAGGATAAAACTAAAAACCAACTTAAATTGCATATCCACAAACACAATAATATATATGACTCGAAAAGACTTGGAATTGCAAAACCCTCACCATATGGATTATGTGTGAGAATATCGGATATGATTCAATAAAAATATATGGATTTCGTTTTAGTGTAAAAAAATTCCTTTAATAAAAAAGAGAACAATTAAGAAAAGATTTCTTTGGAGTTTTAGGTTTAAAATAAACTACTTCACCATTTCTCTTAAAAACACATCTACATTGGTAAAAAGTCGTAACTCGTTTAGAGTAAAAAAGACTTTCATAAAATAAAGTACAACTAGTCTAAAAAAACTCAGGGACAAACACAAGTAGGAGCACCAGGTAATAGCTATGTCCAAAACATAAGTATGAGGTCTTACAAATATCCAAAATGTCCAAAAGATTTCGGTAAAAGTACAAAGATATAAAATATCAAGCCAAAAACATAAAAACGTGATGGTTTAGTTCTTTAACCCCCACGGTTGAATCTGCCTTTGACCGCACGGCTAGTCTTTCAATCGTACGATTGAAAATATCTGTATGATCATTATCATATCAAACCATCAATCGCATGGTTGTCCCCCCCAAACTCATCCATCACTACGTGTCCCACTAGATCCCATCCACAATGACGCGTGTCCCTATACATTAACCTCACGTTTGATCAGGGATTCAACTGCATGGTTGATGTCCTTAAGCCGAAAACTATAAATAAGGGTCCTCCCTCATAGAAAATGTACCCTAAAACCCAACATTGATTTAGTTTTCTAACTTTCTTCAACCCGAGCATCTAAGAATCTCGAGTTTTGTTCAAAATCCCAAGAGAATTTATGACTTACCAAAAATTCACTTCCTCCAACAAATAAAGGCAAACATCTACTCTCATCCCATGAACACTAGCCTTTCCAAATAAAGCTTCGTCCGATGGTGCTACCTCAAAGGGTACACTGCCTCGGAAAAAACTCAGTTCATGCTACATGGGTAAATATTCTGAAGAAAACTTGGGCCAATATCATAAATAAATATTGTGATATATAAATGTACATATCTTCTTCAACAACCTGGTCTGGACCTTGTTAGGGGACAGGGTTATGCATTTTTTATTGTTTATATTTTAAATCCTTGTTTTTATGCAGCACCTTTGTTTCTTGAGCTGTGTAACATAATGCAAATTAAAATCGGTTAAATTAAGTACGACTTGAAAACATACTTTACAAAACCGTTCTCAGGATTGTATTTGTGAATCGAATTACTACGAAACTTTGTTAAAACCAAAGTCTTAAATCAGAATACTACTGACCACTTCTCCGAGCAAACATTTCCATATAAACAGAGGCACCCGCGAATCTGTGCTTTTTTTGGAATACTTATCAAACACCTATCTTTAATTACGTATTTTTAATAGATGAATATAAAATTCTGGCTCATAACGAAAATGTTATAAAAAGGTCTAAGATCCATAAATACCATAATGATGTATACTTTATACCCAATATCATGTAGCCTATACCCGTAAATATTCACCCTTAATTTGAACTATATTCACTTTAATCTTGGAATATCTCGGGTATGTAGGCGCAGTACCAAGCTGCACTCGTGAGCCCAAGACCCATAATACATCTATCAGCGCATTATCCCTAGGGATACCTCCATCTCTAGTTCTTACCTCCTATCTCATACGAAGTGATCATATCTATCACTTCGGATCATCTCGAGGCCTTAAGACACCTTTGGGATTTTATTCATTTCGATAAGTGATACATAAATCTTTGTCAATGACTTTTGATCTGCTCCAATTCTAAAGTGTCGTATTAAAGCCAGCCTTTTGGTCCTAGAACATGACATCCTTAACGTAACCACCTACCCTCTAGCCTTGTGCCTGTAGGAAATGAAATATGTCCAAAACATCACATCCTTCACATTTATAGACCAACTCGAAGGTTTAATAACACCTTGAAGTTAGTTATTGCTCGATAAATTTGTATATCGTTGTCGGCAACCTCAGGTCCACTCTTATCCTGAACCCATATTAGAGTCATCCTTCTGGCTCCCAAAACATCCTCCCCTTTTCAATCCAAGTCATCACACTTTCATACACATCACATTGTAACCATTCCACGTGAGCTACACAGGTACGTAGACGCAATATCGAGTCCTTTTCGTGAGCACAAGCCTCAACCATATGTCCCGCTATATATTTTCCCCACAAGAGGTTATTACATCTCTTGCCACTTATCTCTTAACCTCCTCTCACATCTCGCACGAGATATCAAATTATCTGAAGCCACGACTTCTCGCACATGTGCATACCCGCATTAGACGGCCTCCTGTTACACAAGATGAGACATTTTACATCCAGATATACACATACTAATGGCCACCCATTTCCAGAATATATATTCACACACACGCACTCTTATATACTTGCACCGATTTAATGACGGTCCTAGAACTCTCACTAACGTCATTTTTAAACCTAAGCACATATTTACGTTTTAAGGATGATCAAATTAAAGTATCTCGACATGTTCTAAAATAAACTAAAAGTAATTATTATAAGTGTAAAACACAATATATATGAAAACATATAAAACAAGTTATGTGCTTAATACCTTCCCCACTCGTAACCTGATTCTTGAACCCACACCAAGAATCTCTAAATCATTCACATGCCTCAAACGACATTAAGGTAAGCTTGAAAGGGCTAACCTAACCCATTTTTTTATATAAAATAAACTAGAGAATCTGAACAACAGACAACCCCACACACGAAGAATTAGGCTTATGCCTAAACAGGGGCGTGCAATAAAATTGTATATGGTGTCGAATAGCTTCCAGGGTCATAATTACAATTTACTCGACCTCAGGAGAAATAGTGGACCAAGGCACAAGCACTTTCTCGAAGAGAACACATGCTAAAAATTCACGCAGATCGACGCACCACATTTACCTTGCTCACTCACAAATCTCACATCTCTCTCCCCCTTGAGTAATAATTCAGTGCCCATAACACCACAATGGACATACATCAAACGAGTTGAACTATCCTTATGCTTCCATTTTATATACCTAATATTGCACTCCTACATAACTACTTTTCTTAAATTTTGGAACTATTTTGGGGGCTTAGTTTTAGAGTCCCTCTAAACGTAGATACATACTTGTGTCCCCATGTACAACATTGTACATTTATCCAAACATATAGGAGCACAAGAAGGACCTCACGATAAAACAAACATCAAATTATGTAAAAATAAAGATTACCTGTTTGCATTATGTGACGAATGGTCTTTATTTTCATATTGTTTAAACCCTATACCCACAAGGCAAAAAGAAATTAGTTGAAAGGCTGGTCGATAATGACTATCTTCATATTTTTTATCCACTAATCTTGTGTATAGGGAGTACCTCTGTCGATACCAAAGTCTCGGTGATAAGGAACATTTAGAGTTCTTCCAGTACTAGGATATATTGAATAGGTTTCCATATATATTATGTATTGGGATAAAGTGGTTTCACACGTACCTTAAAGGTTGATCAATCCAAAAATCCCTGTATATCATGATCCATGGCAATAAAAAGCGATTCGTCGATCACCGAGTCGTGTCGCCTTTTTTCATATAGAGCAAAGATCTAGGTACATACCCTTTTGCACAGAAAGAACATATACTTACGAACCACTCACTTTGATAAAAAAAAATTAAATTGTTAGATGATTAGACGCTAAGTTCAAACCCCTCAGATTTCAGGATAACTGTCTTACCTTTTTTATGGAAGATAAAATTGTATGAATCCACAAGTTATTACCAAAGAAGAATTCCCTTGTGTTGGATTCCACCACCTGCATTTTTGTAGAAAACAACTACCCTGGATATCATAATTCCTCATTCCTCACATGCAAGTTGAGAGCTCACCTTAATTCACATAAATCAAATAAGATTTTTCTCAGTTGTTACCCTTAGAATATACTACCAAAAATAAAATATCGTCCATATACGATTGAAAATAGATAAAATAATTGCACCAAAAGAAATCATAAATATGAGAGTATTTCTCCCCTATGTATCGTCCTTTTGTCAGTCCTTTTATATGAAAATCCTAAAAAAAGGTGCGCCGCATTTTTTGGCATTTATCATTACCCATAGAAATTCACGCTTAACTCTTACCCTAGAAACCCACGATCGCATTGCATGTGATCATTTAGTCTTCATTAGCGAGCTTTACTACCCATAACCCTGACATGCATGTATGTTGGATATATGAAACTATATCCAAGACCCTCCCCAAACTCAGAATGAAGCTTCTCCTGCCCCAAAACAGACTCCAATCCTCAATTGGACCAAAATGATGGTCATGGATCCAACATTTCCTATATCCTGTCCCATAACCTTAGCAGACCTCTTATTGTGCCTAGAAAAGGTCAAGTGGGAGTCAGGGTAGAACCCATAATCTCCCTGAACAAGAAAGTTGACTTCCTTGCCTGATCTGGACGATACTCCACTCCTTCGTATCCCTTAACGAAAAGGGGAGTCTTGTAAAAAAGAAATGTCATTCTCCTTCCTTAATAGAACAGTAAGATCCAGAGGCATCTCCGTCTAACATCATCTAACATTACCATCTTGGAGATGCTAGTTATATCTTGAGAGCATCTATACACCCTCATCCATATTTTGTCTCAAGATTCTGTGCCTTGAGACCTAACACGGTAGAACTGTCCACTAACATCGGGTGTATTACCATGCAAAAATACATCAGCTTTTCTAATGAGGATATCCCCTTGCAAGGTCATAATCACCATCTTGCACTTCACATCACCACCGAAGCTTATGATATATCATACCCTTGGTTTAATAGATAACTAGTCCACCATTAATGTATGCCCCCAATGCAGTGACACATGTTTGGGATACACCACCTCTGAATTCACACCTTCTACCACATCCATTAAGGCTTATGCCAATACTCACTGATGTGCTGGGAGCCATCACTCTCACACTCAACGTCAGGCCAATAAAATGTGATGTATAGTTTCAAGTACTCGACTCTTAAGTTAGCTTCAACCTTTTACTAGGATGAGCCTAGATATATCCCATAGGGGAACTACCATTGTCTTTACGTATGAAATTTAGTTTCCCGTTTGATGCGGAGGTCATTATAGTCCGATAAGATGAAGGGTGGACCACATTCGCCAACACTATCATTGTTCCACTCTTAGACACCCATGACGTCAATAGTGACACCTCCCTTAGTGGATTTAGAGTCATACCACTCACTCATATGATAGAGGAGGAGCGTATTATTCCCAATGTTACCTCCAATTGTCCACAAAATGGGGTACATGCCATGATTCGGACTAGGGAAAAATCAACAGGGAACCCTAGAAGCCGTCACAACTACAAAACACAAGATCAAAGTCGGTCATAACTAAATCCCTAATGGAAAATCCTAAACCTCCATACCAAAGACCCTCATCATGGGTGTAACAATCACTTTTGTCTCTAAGGGGAGGACTTTCCTTACTATGTCATCCCACAACCTTGGTGGGATGAAGCAAAGAAATCCTTAAAACTTAGGCTGGAAATTCTCTATAAGGAAGGACTATACGTGGATCATGGATAAATCCATGAAGTCAGCTACAACAAACTCAATGTCTCAGGGGTCCCAAAAGAAGATAAAAACGCCCTGAACTAGAACTTCAATGGGGACTATCAGCTTTATTCCATAAAGAGATCATATTGGATGCGATATTGGGATCCTCAAATATAAGCCTTGCGAAATGATTCCATGTCTGGTACACCCCCTTAGTTCCTCGCGGTAACACAACAAAGAAGGAATGGTTAGTTAGCATCCATAAACTCAATCTTAACCTCCATATACCATATTCGTCAAGCCAGCCATCCTAAATACCGCCTTCGATCGAATATCGAGACACAACCTTTCAACCACTTAGGGACTATAATTAGAATGATGAAAACCATCACACTTGCAGTAAACCCTCTCATAGGCCCTACCCTACACCGACCTCATGATGACCTAAATTAAAATATTATTGAATCCCTTGAGGGTAAGATAACCCAACCTAAATAGAACCACCTGCCCAAGCCTGTAGTTTGTGCCAGGGAACAAGAGAACCCAAAGGTCCTCTAACACAGTCTGGTCTTCCTCATCTCCAATATCACATGAGTTGCTATACTAAATATGTATACCAGTGCCCATTATTCGAAAGCCTTTCGAGTATGTTATGTTAAAAACTGAGTCCCCTTATCCCCTCTTAAGTTATATCCCCCTATAAAGCATACTTTTGTGCTATTATCAATGTTTTCCTACCTCCCTTTGATGGCATAATAAATTATAATTTCCAATATTTCTTTACGTGTGTTGTATATTATTATTATAAATCCAAGAATGTATTAAACCTCACACCTAATAGTGAAGACTATGCAGATCTAAAATTCTTTAAACGCTTACAAATTTTTTACCAAAATTAAAAATAGACATAGGTCCCAATGAGGATGGCACAATAACCATAAACTTGGTTACCCCCCCCCCCCCCCCCCCCCCAAAAAAAAGTTAAAATTATGGTTATCCCTTAGTTAGAATGAAAAAAAACAATTCATCGACCTCCTCACAAATTTCATTGACGTGTTTTCTTGGTCCTACACCAATATGCTCGGAATTAACCTAGCTATCGTTATGCATGAGATACCGACTCTCCCCGGTTCAAAGCCTATAAAAAAAGGATCCATAAGTTTATACTCTAATGGTCCTTTAAAGTTAAGGAAGAAGCAGATAAATAACTCATCGTTGGATTCATCCGAGTAGTGGAATACCCGACATGGTTGGCCAACATCGTGCTCGTACCTAAAACCAACAAAAAGGTTCGAATGTGCATATATTAGAGAGATATCAATGGAGCCTGACCTATGGATGATTTTCCTTTACCACGTGTGGACCTACTGGTGGATAGTACAACCACCAATGCGCTCAAATCCTTTATGGATGGTTTTGATGGCTATAACCAAATAAATATGTATTCGGACCACTAAGAAAATATCGGTTTTATCACCCTATGGGGAACATAATGGTACACGCTTATTCCCTTCTGTATCAAGAATGATAAGGAAACTTACCAGAGAGAAGAAACAACCATCCTTCATGACCTCGCACATAAGGGAATGGAAATCTATGTGGACAACGTGATCATAAAGTCAAAGGATCGTGGAGGGCACATTTTGACACTTTGAAATATTATTTAAAAGGATGAACCTTTTCAAAATGAGGTTGAATCCTCTGAAGTGTTTATTCGGGATAGCAAGGGTAAAGTCCTTGGATTTATCATCAGCAAAAACGAGATCAAAATAGACTCGGATAAGGTCAAGGCCATATAATGAATTCCACCCTTCCAAAATGGAGAAAGAATTCAGAGGGTTCCTAAGTCAGGTCCAGTTCATAAGTCAGTTCATTAACCAGATTACCACCACCTGCGAACCCATCTTCTAACTACTCAAGAATAACTCAACAAAAGATTGGTATTCTTAATGCTATGAGGCATTTGAGAAAATATAGGAGTACCTCAGTCACCCACCAATAGTGCTACCTTCACAAATGGGACAACCTTTACTAGTTTACATTATATAACTGACACGGTTATCGGAGCCACATTGGCCTAATATGTGGAAAGTTCTTAAAAGTGAGGTCCCATATACTATGTCAATAAGAAGTTGGTATCCTACGAGGTCAAATACACTACCTTGAAAAGGATTGTGTATCTCTAATATGGATTATTCATAAACTCTGATATTACATAATTTCCTTCAGCATACGACTCATCTCCAATATGGATAATTTGACATACCTATTTGATAAACCCTCTCTCTCTAAATGGATGGCCAAATGGATACTAATGTTATTAGAATTCCAAATCATATACGTTATACAAAAATCCTCCAAAGGGAGAGCCATAACAAACCTTCTTACAAGACAACCCTTATAGGATGAGGAAGAATAAAATGAGGTAAAATTCCCAAACGAAGACCTCTTCGCCTTATATGATAGATAAATATGGGAACTCTACTTTGGGGAGCTATAAACAAAAGAAGATTCCACATCGAAATTCTCTTTATACCCCTCAAGTCACGTCAACTCCCAACGACTATGAAACTCACATACGAGTGCACCAACAACATGGATGAATACGAGGCTTGCATCATAAGTCTCAAAATCTCATTTGAAATGGGAATTACCAAACTAAAAGTCTATAGATAATCGAGCCTAGTCATTAGTAAAATACTAGGAAAATGGAGGACTTAAGATGAAAAATTACAACCTTACTATGCCTACCTAGAAGAAGTGGATTCACAATTTAATGTTTTTGAATTTGACTTTTTCCCCAAGGTTAAAAAAAACTTCACAGATTCACTCGCTACCCTAGCCTCAATGATAGATATGCCATATGGAACCACAAATATCACCTTCACCATAACTAATCGAAGCACCCCTTCACAGCTTTGAGATCAACGCAATTGAGGAAATGACAGTCGAACCCACAATCTGTTACTGTGGCATATGAAACTTATTAAACAAGAACCACTACCCACTGGACTCCCCTTTGACCAATCGGTTCGCCCTAAGGAAATTGGAATTCTAACTCATCATCAATGGGGGCGACTATACAAAATATTGTTCAATTAGATACACTTTAGATGCGTCACAGAGAATAAGACCCTTGAAATCATCGACAAAATCCATAGCAGTGAATGTGGCCCACACATGAGAGAACACGCCCTTTATAGAAAAATACTCTAAAAGTCGTAAAGGATTTCACAGATTATGTTAGGAGATTTCTGAAGTGCTAACTTTATGCCCCGTGAAAATGTATACCTCCTTAAGACTAGTGTATGAAATCACCATGGCCCTTCACACTCAGGGGATAGATATCATAAGGAAAGTGACTCCTAAGTCCTTCACCGAGCATGAATTCCTCTTATTTTCCATCAGCTACTTCACTAAGTTGGTCAAGGTCGAATCTTACTTGGTTCTTAACTCCAAGAAGGTATATAAGTTCATATGCCAAAACATTATCTACCTCTATGGCATACCCCATGAGTTGGTATCTGATAATGGTTCTCAATTTAAAAGAATTCTTCAATCTGTTACATAAATATGAGATTACTCGAAATAAGTCTTCCCTTTATAGACCTCAAACCAATGGCTCAGCCAAGGTTGCTAAAAAGATGCTAAGAACATCATTAGCAGTATGAAAAATACCTACAGCGACTGGCCAGACAAAATCCCATACACCATCTGGGATAACCTCACTATGAAAGCAATTCAATTGAGCCCCCTCCCTATTCACTAGTTTATGGCATGGAAGAGATCCTCTCCGTGAAACCTGAGGTACCCTCATTAAGGGTTATAACTGAAAGCCAAGTACTTGTCGATAAGAGGAGACTAAAGGCCGCGTATCACAATGAGGGCTATTAATAACGAATTGTTCAGGAATTTAATAAGAAAGTTAAGAAGTGAAACATATAATAAGGAGACCTGATCCTAAAGGATATCAAACTTTTAATGGAAAATTTGCATCCAACTGAGGAGTAACTTACATCGTCACCAAAAAAAAACTCTGACGGGGCAACTACCTTAGCTGATAGAGTCTCATTTTCCTAACCTTTCAATCTTAACCGATTGAAGAAACTCTTTTCTTAATCCTACCTATGAAAAAGGGAACGAAAATGATTGGTCATAATGGGAAGGCAAAATTTCATGGACCCAAACACGTTCTTAACCCTACATGAAATTGCCAACTTGAGCCACTAACCACTCATATAAAATCAACTAAAAACTTCAGGCCCCCAAATTTTTCGTGTGACAGAACTACATAAACCTTATTTTGCACTATAAATATTATCGCAAGCATTCAAATACATATACACGTTGCCTTTAAATAGAAGATATGTAGGTAACCTGAGATATCACTTAGGGGCTAGTCTAAACAAACACTAAATACCCCTCCTATGGGAAAACCCTATTTATGATCATTGTGCCCTCACTCCAAAAGGGTCGTGAATTTCTAAATAAACTAAATGTCAAAAAGTTATAAAATATTCCCTAAGAAATTTTGGAAATTCGCAGAGTTATCCTTATATAAGAAAGAACACACCTAAGTTGATATTTTGAAAGAAGTGATCAAAATAAGCCTAGTGGGGAAGACACCACACATCACATCTCTTCTAAAAAATAAACAACGACAGCCCCCCCCCCCCCCCCCCCCCCCCTCCCCCACACACAAAAGGTACCCCTTTTCCTAGGACAAAAAGATCACCAATAGATAGACTCGCAAAGGGCTTCCCACAAACACTCACATTACCTTGGATAGAGACAAACAATCCGATTCCAAAGAAACAAAGAATAATCTTCCATCATTCACTAGCAAGAAAAGTAAGCCTCCTTCCTGACTTAATGCTTAGGCGAAACGAGAACATGCCGGAAAAAAATAAAGGATGCCTTTCTCTAAAAGAAAAGTCCCAAAAAAGATGGGCACTTTCATTTTTGTATTTAATAAATCCCCTTTTTTCATGAGTATGTATATATCTCTAGCACTTTCATAAAAATAAAAGGGGCTTAGGCCCATTCTATATATGTACATATTTTTATAGCATATCAATAAAATCACCCAATGTTTCTAAAACTTTTTAGAATAGATAAATGCATATGAAAAATTTCACCATGCCTTTTTAAACAAACGATCATAAAGCCTTCATAGAAAAGGAAAACATAGTTTATTTATAAAAATATATTGATAAACGATAATCCTCTTACAAATGAAAATGTATGGATGATTCCTCGTGCTCCCATCAAAGGAACATAATACAATTTTCCCCTAAATATGCAAGAGTACATAAAATTCTCCCCAAAAGCCACCCAAAAATATCACTCCACTCTCTGCCCCCCCCCCCCCCCCCACATGAGAGGCCTCTTTCCCACACGACCACTAACATGAGACCCGTCAAAAGTCTCTGGGTCCATCATACTTATCCACACTCAGATACAATTACACCGGTAGAATGAGAAGTACCGACAACTCATGTGCTCAAGCCCGAATACTTCCCCACATACTATGTGACTGTATTCACAGAGACCTCAACCACTAACTTGTGCATAACCAAATTGGTGGAAAACCAACGAGTAAGAACCTCCTTAAGTTGGGCCCATCGATCACCACTTGCTAAAAATTAACACAAAAAATTATTAAATAAACATAATGCAGATAAATATTTACAAGATACACCAAAAAGGGCAAGTTATCCAAAAATGCACATCATTTTAGAAAATGACCGAGTCAAGGGCCGACGCCAACATCCCGAACGCAGACCCTCATTGGAGAATATGGATAACTTCGTCCCCGCCTTGGATGACTACAGTAAAAGTCGTTGGAAGCGCAGGTAGCTAAAAATGATCAATACTAATGGCTGATGGAGATGTCATAGAATGCCCAATAAACAAAGACATCATTGCTCCCACATTTACCCACAAGAAAAGAACTAAGGCAGAGGCTTGTCCACCCACGGAGAGGGTTCCTATTGTGGAAAGAATGAAAGTGGCAATGGGCATTCCAATACTTGTGCCACTTCCGGTGTCTCTATAGGAGAAATTATGATATCTTAAAAATAAAAAAATAGCCTTAGTGTCGAATAAGATAAAGCATCACTAAAAACGTTTAGGAAACTTCCTTTCAAAAATCAAAATTGTTTCCTTGTATAGGTCATATTCCCAAGATGACCAACTGCACAGTTAAAGTCGCGACCAACCATATTGTTAAAGAGACGATCAATCGCACGGTGGATGATTGTCACTCTTGGCTTCCAAGGTAATCGCACAGTTAATGCCCAGAATATTCAAAAAAATTGAAAACACATTTTATGACTTATATATATACCCTCTAAACATGATTAGTAGAATATATGGTCACTTATCAACCTAAATGTCGACGAAGAGTATCTATAAGCGTATACTCTTAGTCGACCACCTATGTGGACACCTCGATCCTCAATAGAGGCTTACCTTTTTTTTACCACAAACACCATAAAAACCATAAAGGGGTAAAAATATAAATACCCTAACTATGAGGTCTCACTAATATCCAAAATATCCAAAAGATATGGGTACAAATACAAATATCCAAACTATCAAGCCAAAGCACTCATAAACACGAAGGTTTAGTTCTTTAATTGCAAGGTTGAAGCCACCTTTGACTGCATCAATGGTCCTTCAATGGA
Organism: Sambucus nigra; assembly: GCA_949130495.1. Classification (NCBI taxonomy): domain Eukaryota; kingdom Viridiplantae; phylum Streptophyta; class Magnoliopsida; order Dipsacales; family Adoxaceae; genus Sambucus; species Sambucus nigra. The sequence goes on from OX422211.1 coordinate 174,309,795, forward strand.
ATAGTTAAAAATCTCCATGTAATCATTATTATATCAAAACATCAACCGCGTGATTGACAGTTTGGCTGCATGGTTTTCCGATGATGGGTAACTGCCCCTTAAAAACTCACCCATCACTATGTGTATCCCACTAGAGACCATCCATAATGACACGTGTACCTATACATCAATCACACAATTGATCAGGGCTTCAACCGTACGATTGATGTCATCAAGTTGGAAGTTATAAATAAGGGTCCTAACCCATAGAAAATAGTTCCCCAAAACCTAACAATGATTCGGTTTTCTAACTTCTTTGACCCTGAGTATCTAATTATCTCGAGTTTTTTCTGAAATCCCTATAGAAGTTTCAACTTTCCAAAAGTTGCTTCCTCTAATAAACAGATTAACACCTTTGTGTGCATACGACAAAGATGAGACCTTCCAAATGAAGCTCTACTCGATGGTGCTACCTCATAGGGTTCATTCCCCCAGAAAAAAATCAGCTAATGCTACATGGGTAAATACTCTAAAGAAAACTCGAGTCAATGTCATAGATAAATATTATAGCATATAAAGGTACATATTTTTCTTAACATCTTAGTCCGACCCCCGTTAGAGGACCGGGTATGCATTTTACAACATTTATATTTTAAAGTCTATTTTTTTTTTCTAGCAGCTTTGTTTGTTGAGCAAAGTAACATTATTATATGTTAAATAATGATAATTAAAACCATTAAAACTAAGTAAGACATGAAAACATAATTTTCAAAGCCATTATCAGGAAATTGTCCGTGAACCAAGTTACTCTGAAACTTTGCTAAAACCAAAGTCTAAAATCAGAATATTCTTCAACATTTCTTCGAACGACCATTTCCAGCTAAATGGAGGCACCCATGAATCTGTGTTATCATGGAATACTTATCATACTCCTATCTTTGATTACGTATTTTTAACATATGAATATAAAATTTTGGCTCATATAAAAGATGTTATACAAAGGACTAGGCTTTATGTATTCTATAATGTTGTATAATTTATACTTGGTATCCTATAGCCTACACCCATAAATATGCACCCTTAGTTGGAACTATGTTGGCTTTTATCCGAAATAACTCCCATATACGTAGGTGCAGTATCGAATTGAATTCGTGAGACCAAGCCTCACAATATCTTTCTTAGCGTATTATCCCGGGAGATACCTCAATCTCTAGTTTAAACCCTATTTCCCATACAAAATTGTCATCTTTATCACTTCGAACTATCCCAAGTCCCTACAATACCTCTAGAATTTATCCATTTTGATAAAGGAAACATAAATATTTGTCGACCTCTTTTGGCCCACTCCAATATTAAAGTGTCATGTCAAAGCCAACCTTCCGGCCCTAGATTATGACATCCTTAACATAAACCCTTCCTCTTTATCCATGTGCCCGCAGGAAATGAAGGGTGTATAAAACATCACATCCTTCACATTTTCAAACCAACCAAAAGGTTCAACAACACTTTCAAGTTAGTGGTCACCTGATAGACGTGTATGTCTTTGTCGATGATTTCAGATCCATTCCTATTCTGAATCGATATTAGAGTCAACCTCCTGTCTCCTAAATATCCTCTCCCTCTCAAGTCAAGTCCTCACACTTGGACACACATCACGTTGGAACCTTTTTATGTGGATCATCATAGAAAACAACTACGTGAGCTTTGATCTCGTGGCTAATGAGTACGTAGGCACAATATCGTGTCCTTCTCGTGAGTGCAAGCCTTGATAATATGCCACTCGATATATTATCCCGATAAGAGATGATTCCATATCTTACCTATTATCTCTTAACCTCCTCTCATATCTCTCATGATATATCAAACTATCTTAAGCTGCGACTTCTAGCGCATACGCATTTCGATATTAGACAGCCTCCCGTTGTACAGGCTGAGTCTTCTTGCACCCATATAGACATACTAATGACCACCTGTTAATAAAACATACATTCACAGATAATCACTCGTATTTACCTACAAAAGTTTTGTGACCGTCTTACATCTCTCACTAACATCATTTTTAAACATAAGCACATATTTACGTTTTAAGGGATTCTCAAATTAAGGTCTCTCAGTATGTTCTAAAATAAACTAAAAGTAATTATAAGTGTAAAATGCGATAATTAATATATAGATAAGGAAACATAATTAACAATTTGGGTGCCTAATACCTTTTCTTCTCATAACCCAATTCCCTCTTAAAGAAATATCTCAAAATATTCGACCTCTCATGTTAATGGAGAAAATGAGCTACGTTGATAGCCTATTAAGGTTTAAAAACATTCTCAATGGGACAACTAGGTGTACCTATATCCACTAGCATAAGATCATAAATCAAACCATAGAAATATGTATTGAAATATGGTTTTCATGGTGTGGCCATCCTAACCCGGCAGCACACGCAAAGTAGCAGACCTCACAGAGGAGACCCATCACACGGTGCTTGAGGACACTATAAGATATAAACGATCGTCGCCAATGTGGGAGGTAAGTGAATTTTTATAAATTAGAGATGCCAAACTATTTTGTTAAAAACAGGCAAAAAATATAATCCAACTCAAAAGAGATATCTTTAGACAACTAATGCATAGGAAACCAAATGGGATATATGCTCAGTGACTATGTTACAGAGTGGGAAGGTGTTAGTCACCCACTCCATTCTTTCGATCTCTTATGGGATCTTAAATATGTCTCACTCTCCTTAATTCATAAATGTGTGTGCGAGTTCATGCAAGACAAACATGTTGTGTGTGAAGTAGATAAAATTGGACTAAAGGTGAATATGTGTGTGTGTGTATGTGTGTGTGTGTGTGTGCGAGAGAGAAGAGCATAACCAATATATCCTCACCATGGAAAAGGTGGAAATATATTCTCTTAAGGAGACAAAATGTGAGAGACATCCCAAAATCATGACCTCACTATGAAAAGTGAGTATGCATGAGTGAGACCACTATGAAATAAAAAATAATAATAATAATACTAACTAGAAATATTAAATAATGAATAAAACATGTAATACTATGAGCGATTCCCCGAAATCGTAACTTTACTATGAAAAAGTGAGTATGCGAAAATAGGACCACTAAAACGAAAGTGAGAACAAACTAAACTACACTAAATAGATGAGTAAAGTGACGAAAATGTGGAATAAACTAAATGAGATGAATAAAAACAGACATGAATCTCAAAATTAATTTCGGGATGCCTACGTAGCCAAAAAAGGCATAAAAGGCCACTTAGTTCGCATAATTAATGAGAGTGGGTCTAAATCATAATCTGAATTTTAAGTGTTTGTTATTTTTTGAAAAGAGAATGCAATATGATGAAATGATATGAAATATGATGAGAACACCCAAAATTGGGAATATGCCTTAGTTTAAGATTTTTTGTTTCTAAAAAATAAATTTGAGAGTATAGATGATATTAAAAAGTTATAATTATGGAATTCTTAGAAGTAATTATAGAATATAATAAATATAATAAGAAAAAAAATACTAAAACATACAAAATGCCATTTATGGAGAACAGTATGTACAAAGGGGTTTTGAACCTTCAAGTTTCTTTAAATTCTATCTTGGATACTTAGTTTGCTAATTTTTGGTGTATAGTTGATGATGGTGGAGAGGCAGCTAATAGTTGGGTAGAGTGATGTAAGGGAATGTACGAGATAGTGTTTTATAAAGTGATGTGTGTTAATTTCGAAGTTTTCATCACATTGAAACCGAGGTCGTGTGAAAATGAGGTCAGGTTTCCTTAAATAAGAAAACATAAAAGGTGAAAAAGGAAAAAATGCCGTCCAAAGGCCTACGGATCGGCAATTCGCTTGGATTACCTATTATGTTGGGCAAACTTCCTAACCATGTAAGCCCTATCTTACAATGGGTGGATGAGGTGTTCTACCTACGAGCAAGTTTTGCACGGTTTTATTGTGTTTTTAGGCCTTAACTTTTGATCTAGGAGTTTACTTTGCTCACGATTAGGACTGTTATACAAAGGATTCAAAGATATGTGATTTCCTAAGGGAATACTCTATATTTCAACAGTTTATCAAAGTCAAACATGTCTAGGGAGTGCATTTTTTGTTCTCTTATTAGGATTTAAAGAAGGATCGATGGTCCAAGATTTAAGGGACTTTGTATGGAAAAGTGTAGGGAAGTTAAGATATGGTGTCTATAAAACCCCTTTATGGACGAGCTTAAGATAAGAGTAAGGTCATTGAAATATAGACACCCAATAAAAATTTTAATTATTGAGTCGGTTTATTTTGGAACCATGATGGGGATTGGTATTGTGGCCATCCGGATCGAATTCCTCCAGCATGGGTCGGCCCTGACATCGGGATGACAAAGGGAAAAGGTCCCCCCTCTCCCCCTTTTCCATGCATGTATGGGTGATTCAAGGAAATGGAGGTCCTCTTTTCGCCACTCGAATTGGAGTCATCAAGGGCAACATCAGATATAAAATTGGTCATCATCAAAAGGAGATAACACGAAGGAATGGATTCACCAGTCTATTTTTTTTAAAACAGGCAAAAGAATGCAATTGCCTCGAGAGAATGGCATCAAGGGCATACTAATGCGTATGAAACCAATTGATTCGAAGGTTCGGGGACTAAATTACGAGATGAGAAGGTGTTAGGCACCCATTCTTCCCTTTTGGTCTCTCATGGGCTATGTTGATTTTCTTCTCTTTCTCTAAAGCGTGATGTGTGTGTAATATAAATGACGAGATAAGGGAATTATCCGACTCACGTCATGAAAGAGATGGAGCGAACTCATCTGTAGGAGTGTACCCAAAAATAATCACAAATATATGGTGTAAATGTTCACCGAGTCAAGAATCGCTATGAAAGAGCGAATGTGTATGTTGGACGAGACAAAAATATATAAGAGTTCAACATACAAAATAGATATAATAGATTATAAAAGACATAAAGTGGAAAATAGGACTCGAATCCCAGGATTGGTTCGAGGCGCCTACGTAGCCTAAGGGGCGTCAAAGTTCACGTAGTACAGATATATCATAGTGGTGGGGTTCTACCGATAAATCCAATTTTAAGACTCCTCTTTGAGTGATTTTGAGAAAAATGCATTGCAGTGTGGAAGTGTGAGAAAATGAGGAAGTCTTACTTTTGAAATTTACGAGTAAACCCACTTCTGTCTTTTTTGAATTTTTATGAAAATAAGTTTTGTGAAATACTAATAATAAAAGTGGATATTATATGATGTGAGATAATGAAACAAAACTGAAACATATCACAAAATGAGAATAATGTGAATATCAATACTAAATGAATAATCTAAAAAAGATATAAGGGTGGACGCACTAAAAGACTTTTCATGTTAAATTTGGGAGATATGTAAGCTAATTTTTGTAGTGGTATAAGAGTGGTATAATAGGATGAGGTAGGTGACTAAATTTGGTAGGAAAGTGAGGTGGTGAATTGTTAGAGAATAGGTTTTTTGGGGAATGAGAATTGTTCTGATTTCGAGGGAGCATTTGATGACTGCTGAAAGGGACCTTTTCAGAAGTGAGGTCATGGGCTCCTTATATAGTGAAGTTTTAGGATTAGGGGGGTGACAATTGGCATGAGGACCCTGACCTACTTAGCGACATAGTGCCTGCCTTTTTGGGTATGAAAAGATGTGCTGTAGGTAGTTCAGAACACATTTTTGGTATAAAATGAAAACCTTAAGTTCGAATCATGCACGTACGGGAGCGTTAGAAAGAGATAATTCTTCCACGTTCATCTCTTTGCATTTATGCTTGAGATAATTCTTGAAGTCTTTCCACGAACATTTCAATTGGAACCAAAAAAAATGTTGCAAATACCTACTCTTTCGTATTACTCCTTTATCGATTGTGCTTTATATGTAAATCAACTAAAAGATTCTTCAAATTAGGGTTGTCATCAAGAGCTGACTGGAACTCTTCTGGAGCCTTTAATGCATCTACTTGAGTAGTCATACCCTTTGGTTCTCGAACCTTGATTTGAAATTATGAGAGAAACAATATACAAAAATTCTTTAATGACGAATTCTAAGAGAAGAATTCACAAACAGTTGATGTACAGACAAGTTGGGTAAGTTTGGATGTTTTAGAATGATAAGGTGTAAAGCTTTTAGGGCCTTATAATTTATGCCTCCAGTCAACTCAACCGTTGTTCACAATTTGGGATAAATAACCACGTGTCACATGCCAAATTAAAAAGATAAAATTGATTTAACCATAAAATTGTCTTAATTGGTGCTTAATTAATTTTGGTTATTTTAGTTGAAGAAAAACTTTATTTGGGCAAAATTTTAATTCTATCTTAATCCAACAAAAGAAAATACGATGTTTTCCTAATTGGGCAACTATGATGGAATCATTGGTTGAAGAACCATAACGCAAAACATCTGAGCTTTTACGTCCCAAATAGCCTATGTTTGAACAAACGAGAAAATACCTTCATTAAAGTTTGAGCTTCAATGGTGGAATTTGTGAAAGAGTGGTCCTACACGAGTGTGTTTCAAATCAAACCAATTTTTACTTAAAACTAATTTTATCTTGATTAATCCTAAACACACATCTAGTGATTAAAGTAAGTAAAGTAAAGTAGAGAATACTCACAACGCCGGATGTGCGAGGAAAAATCCAAGAAGGGAAAAAACCTTGGACGACCCAAGCCAAATAATCACAATGAATTTGGAATTACAACGAACAGACAAAAGACTCACTCAACGACTCGATCCCCACAGGTCTTGATGCTCTTCTGATCTTCAACCACTCATCTCACAGTGCTCACGTAGAAAATCCTTCGTCCACGATTGTTGTCCTCGACACAGCGTCCACGTATGTCTCGGTGTCCACCGAATGGCTTTGATACGTCTACGATGTCGAATAAGAAGTCCTTCTCTTTTCTTCACTGTAAAACCCAGATGTTCAAGTATAGAACAAACATTTTTGGTGCAGCAAGATCACATAAGCATATAGTAATGATAACTCGGATCTGTGCAAACTCAAAAGATGTGTTTAATCTTTGAAACCTTAGAAAAACATGTGCAAACAGGTTTCTGGATCGTAAACTGTTTTTCCCAGAATGCACACTCTTTAGTTCTGACGAAACCACGCTTTAAATAGTAAAAATTCACCGCCTAAAAAACTGTGTCGCTCGAACGAGATCAACCTGTCATTCGCACGACATGGCTATCTCGCTTGAAAGCGCCATCTTGTCGTTTGAACGATGCGCTTGTCATTTTGACTTTTTCTTTAAAATGTCTCTTCCAAAAGAGAACCAATTAACTCAGACTCTTTTTCGAGCTTATCAGCAGAAAACATAGTTTAAAACATTTAAAACACTCTTTAAAACATTTTAAAATATTTTCCTTATTAAAATTCATGCTTATCCTTTTATAAAAATTATTCTGAGCACCATTAATTATACGCATTCATACCTGTGTGATCTCGAAATGCAATTAACTTGAAGACGAATAAACTTGCACCAATTAAACTTCGGCATGATTAATTCTTTGAAGCTTTGTCACAACGTGTTCAATTTCTTCAATACGTCATAGACCAAGTGGGATCGTGACAAAATAAAATCTCCTTATGACATATTACAAACACAGTTTTGTTCACGGAATTAAGTCAAAACAATACAGGGACTCAATTGGAAATTTATGTCCTTACAAATCTCCCCCTTTGACTATTCTGGGGAAAAACTAAACCAGTGAAATTCCTAAGCCGGGTCGTCAAACCGTATGACGCCTAAATCCCATCCCATACACCCAAAATAAAAAATTATAGGACACGAACTAATATATGTAGCACCGGCAAGCATGAACTGTCTGAATGTGATGTAGACTTGAAATCTCAAATTGCTGAAGCATACTTACACACATGAAACAAACAGACAAATACCCAGTGAAGTATGAGGAACAAAAGAAACTAATATGTATATCCAAATGAAACCAATTTTACAATAGATACCAATATGAATAAACTCTGAAAAATCATTTGTTAAACAATTGAGCAACAAAATGATACCAATTTGTAAAATATGTAATCACAAACATGCTCAACAAATCTCCCCCTACATCACATACATCTCTCCCACTTTTTTTCTCGAATAGACAATTCGGTGAAAAGATAAATGAATTAATCAAGTATCTAGCATGAGAATATACCAATTAAAAATCGCTAGATAATCATGAAACAACCAGCTAAATATAATCAATAGATGAAAAATCTGTAGCTAGTAATCCAATGAATCACATAAAGAATATATCAATATAATCAGGTGTGATAAACGGATCATATGCAAAATTTCAATATGAGACAGTAAAACCTGCATATAAACCAGTTAACCCAGAAATCTTCCAGCAGTACCAAAAACATACAATTTTAACTAGAGGACTGCAAACAAGAAAAAGCAAAAAATCCCAGACTATCGTTCGAATGAGCCAGGGACGTCGCTCAAATGAGATGAGGACGTCGCTCGAACGAGACTTCTCGCGACAGAGAGATGTCGTTATAACGACTTCTCGCGACAGGCCAAGTTTTCCCAGATTCCCAAAAATATCATATATTTTTGCGCAGTGAAAAAATTTCTAGAAAAATCACACTGGAAGGGCCTGACAGCAGCAAAATAGTGCTAAAACAATAAGCCTTTTAACACAAAATGAAAAAACCATAAAAACTAACAATGGGAGTTACATGCAAACATGACACTTATGTACTCAAACATGGACATGGAATATATAGGCGTGAAACTACAACAAATGAGTCACAATTCCAACACATCGAAAATATCAAGAAGCTCTAATTAATAGTGATAGATCATCAAACTTTATCATAGCCATATGATAATTAAAGTGTGAGCTTAATGAACTAAACATACTACATGCACACAAATCCATAATTTTGATGATTCTACAAACAATAATGTCAAATTGCAATGTTTCAACATTAGGATTAGTTGTGCAAACCCGTTTAAATTTTCTCCAACCAAACTCCCTCAAAAATATCATATTTTCTTTTGGAATGAACTAAAAAAAAATTTGGCCCTTTTCTTAGCATTTTGCCTTTTTCTTTTGGCTCTTTTAAATGGTGGCTTTCACGACGAGTAAATTTTGAACTCTCGCAGCCCTTTCTCGTGAATCACTCATCATTTTTTAATTTGGTAACAATTCTAATCCTAACGGTAAACGGTTCTTACATCCACACTTATCCTTAAGTCTACTTACGTATAGATAACAAGGTTGAGATAATAACGCCTCACTAAATTTAAATATGCAAGAGAAGTCAAACATCCATAGAAACTCGTGCATGTGTGCAATTTTGGCATATATACAAAGTCGAATCAAAATGCATATCAACTTCGAAACTACCCCGTATAAACAATGCTTAAGATCATTCTAAGCATCGATAAAAATGACCAAATGTCCTAGCCACATGGATATGAAACGATGGGGGTCCAAGCACACCAATATGCCACATGAAACATGTAAACTCAAAAACAAAAACAGAAAATATTTTTGGCTTTTCAAACATATTTTGACTCAAATAAAAGCAAAATCTTTTTGGTTTTTCAAAAGTTTTCTCAAAAACAAAATCTTTTTGTATCTTTTCAATACGACTTAAACAAATGAAAATTATAATACAAAATGATACACATGTCACTATACTAGCAATGAATATATCATGAAGTAAACTAGTATATGACAAATAAGGCAACACTAGCATCCTTTAGATTTAGCATGGGAAGAATCAAGTGCACCCAAACGAGAATCATGAAGTTTTATTCCTAAAGCCACTAAATTCGATTTCTTAACCCAAGTAGGTGTAAAACTACGCATGTGGGTTTGGGGAACCCGGGAAACTTTATTCTTAAACTTCCTAGGAGCTCGTCTAAGGTCATAACAATAACGCCTAAGGTGACCTTTCCTACCACAAAATGTGCAAGTGTAGCGACAGTGGGAATGATTACCTATATGTGAACCTTTTCTAACCTTCCTAGTGTTTCTCACACGTGCGGGGGGAATGGGAACAATTCTCTCATCAAAACATATACCTCCCCTATATCCTTTAATTTGGACGGTGCCTAAGATATTATTTAACTTCTCTGATCTAGCCTCCAAATCAAACTTAACTTTAGACAAGTCTCTCAATATCTCCTCCAACTCATGAATCCTAGCCTCAAGTAAACGCCTAGATTCCTCAAACTCTAAAATCTCCTTTTTCAAAGACTCTATCAAACCACGGAGATTATCTCTTTCAACCTCGACATACTCTAATTTCTCCCTAAGAGTCTTCTCTCGTGCCCTAAGATCCTCAATCAAACTATCATTATTTTCTATGGCACGCTCATTCAACTTAGCTTGCAAATTTTGAGTTATCCTTGTCCACCTTCACCGTTTCGGCATACAAATCATTAAATGCATTTTGTAATTCTTTCACATCTACCTCCTCTTTGCCACTCTCTTCTCCCTCACTAACATGGGATTCACTCAAAACCTCCTTGGAAGTGTCATTCACATGAGAATCATCATCTCTCACATGACAAGCCATAAACACAACAAAGTTACGATCAATGGGGGAACTCTCTCCCTCTTTCGGATCACTATCACTTAAGGTGGCACTATTTAAAATGGGTTGATTTACCTATTTCTTAAGTCTAGTGGGACACTCATTACATTTGTGATCGTACCCCTCACACCCAAAAAACTTATCCTACTCATCTCTCTTAGGCTTCTCAAACTTATCCTTAGAGGTGGGGTCAACTTTGTTGTTCTTGAATTTTTCAAATTTCTTGGCATCTTTCGATTGCTTTTGAAACTTAATAAATTTTTTAAATTTCTTTGCCAATAAAGAAACATCCTCAAAATCGGAATCGGAATCCGAAACTTTAATTTTCTCCTTCCGAGTTTTCAAAGCAATACCCTTTTCTTTCTTAGGCGCTTTCTTGGAGGTAATCATGTCGATTTCATAGGTTTGTAAGTCACCTACAATCTCTTCTAGTGTCGTCAACTCTAACTTACCCAAGGAGTTTAAAATAGTCACTTTCGCATCAAACCTACTAGGCAATAACCTATGGATTTTCTTAATGACACGGTTGTCAGGAATTTTCTCACCTAGGTTAAATGACAAGTTGACAATATTGGACATCCTAGCATAAAACTCATCAAAAGTCTCACTCTCTAACATCCTAATGTTCTCAAACTGTGTAGTGAGATTTTGAAGTTTTGACGCCCTAATCGTGCTAGTGCCCTCGGGAGTGAGTGCCAAAATATCCCAAGCCTCTTTTAATGTTTCACAAGTCATAATTCTATTATATTCTTCCAGTGTGACATATGAAGAAATAATGTGCAAACCCTTAGAATTATATTGTGAAAGTTTATGTTCAGTTTCGGTCCATGACTCGACAGGCTTTAAATTAGTGACCTCACCTAAAATAGTAACAGGGGGTGCCCAACCTTTCTCAACTGCTAGCCACACACGCTCATCAATAGATTTTAATGCACTTTTCATTCTCATCTTCCAATAAGTTTAATGAGTTCCATAAAAAATAGGAGTTCAAAAAAGTTTGTTATTTTCCAAAATTCAATCTTTGAACACACACGGGATCACAAAACAAATGAATTATGTTTTCTAGCTCTGATACCAATTTGAAAGAGTGGTCCTACATGAGTATGTTTCAAATCAAAACAATTTTTACTTTAAACCAATTTTATCTTAATTAATCCTAAACACACATCTAGTGATTAAAGCAAGTAAAGTAAAGTAGAGAATACTCACAATGCCAGATGTACAAGGAAAAACCCAAGATGGGAAAAAACCTCGAACGGCCCAAGCCAGATTATCACTATGAATGTGGAATTACAACGAACAGACAAAAGACTCACTCAACGACTCGATCCCCATGGGTCTTGACGCTCTTCTGATCTTCAACCACTCCTCTCACAGTGCCCACACAGAAAGTCCTTCTTCCACGATACCTGTCCACAACACACAAGTCTACGTATATATCGGTGTCCACCGAATGGCTTTGATATGTCTACGATGTCGAACAAGAAGTCCTTCTCTTTTCTTCACCCCAAAACCCAGATGTTCAAGTATAGAACAAACCTTCTTGGTGCATCAAGATCACATAAATATATAGTAATGATAACTCGGATCTTTGAAAAATCTAAGGATGTATTTAAGTTTTGAAACCTTAGAAAAACATGTGCAAACAGGTTTCTAGATCGTAAATTATTTTTTTCAGAATACACACTCTTTAATTCTGACGAAACCACGCTTTAAATAGTAAAAATTCACCGCCTCAAAAACTGGGTCGCTCGAACGAGATCGACCTGTCGTTCGTGTGACATGGCTGTCTCGCTTGAACGAGCCAGCTTGTCGTTTGAACGATGCGCGTGTCATTTTGACTTTTTCTTTAAAACGTCTCTTCCAAAAGAGAACCAATTAAGTCAAACTCTTTTTCGAGCTTATCGGTATAAAACGTAGTTTAAAACATTTAAAACACTCTTTAAAACATTTTAAATATTTTTCTTATAAAAATTCATCCTTATCCTTTTATAAAAATTATTCCGAGCACCATTAATTATACGCATTCATACTTGTTTGATCTCGGAATGCAATTAACTTGAAGACGAATAAACTTGCACCAATTAAACTTCGGCATGATTAATTCTTTGAAGCTTTGCCGCAACGTGTTCAATTTCTTCAATACGTCATAGACCAAGTGGGATCGTGACAAAATAAAATCTCCCTAAGACATATTACAAACACAATTTTTTTCACGAAATTAAGTCAAAACAATACAGGGACTCAATTGGAAATTTATGTCCTTACAATTTGATTCCTTGACTGGCCTTCACATCACTACTCTGAGTATGATCTAGGTTTTATGGTGAGTAGAGGAGTGTTAGTGACCTAAGGTGGTGCTTAGATGGGTACTAGGATAGGGTGTGTATTGTGCCCTTCGACGGTAGAGCTTGGAACAAGTGAAGGTCGTCGAAAGATAAACAACTCATTAATGTTGGAAAAGAGGATTGAGGTAAATTTTGCGGTCCTGAGGGATGGTGGTGAGGTCAATTATGTCTATCTAAGGAGGGTTGAGGTCAATTATGTGGATCGGTGGATTTGGTTTACCAATTTAGCGGGCCGGGGTTGATTCTGAGGACATAAGGAGTGGGATGACCAATTCAGCGGGTTAAGGTCAATTTTGATGACCTAAAGATGTAGTGATTGATTTAGGGGGTCAAGGTCGATTATGAGGACCTAAGGAGTGGGATTACCAATTCAGTAGGTCGAGATCAATTTTGTGGACTTAAGGAGGGAGATGAATAATTTAGTGGGTCGAGGTTGATGCTGAGGACCTAAGGAGTGGAATAAATAATTCAGCGGATCGAGGTCAATTCTACGGACCTAAGGATTATGACCAATTCAACAGGTCGAGGTTGATTCTGAGTACTTAAGGAGTGGAATGACCAATTTAGCAGGTCGAGGTCCATTTTAAGGACCTAAAGAGTGGGATAACCAATTCTGTGGGTCGAGATCAATTCTGCAGACCTAAGGAGTGACCTAAGGAGTGGGGTGACCAATTTAGTGGGTTAAAGTTGCTAAAGAGTGAGATTAAAAATTCAGCGGACCGAGGTCAATTATGCGGACCTAAAGAGTGAGATGACCAATTAAGAACGTCAAGGCTACCTCTGCCGATCTGAAGAGTAGGATGACCAATTTTGTGGGTAAAATTCGATTCTGCAAACCTAAAGAGTGAGATGACCAATTTAGCGGGTCAATGACGATTCTGAGGATCTAAAGAGTTGAGACGACCAATTCAGGGGGTTAGCATCAATTTCGCGGACCTAAATATTAAAGTGACCATTTTTTTGGTCGAGGTCAATTTTTAGGACCTAAAGAGTGTAGTTTAGTGGGAGTGTTGACTTGTGGCTTCGCTGGGGAAAGCTTAGAGTACTTTGGGGCAGGCGTACTTTGAATCCTTGGTTCTGTTGAGGAGTATGTTAATGATGAGAGTAAGTTTCAATTATCTTGATAGAATTAATGAGGGCTTCTAAATGGTTAGCATTTTAAAATGGCATTTTCTCGAAGAAATGATGTTCTTGACTTTGCAAGGATTTTTGGGGAATTCTTATGTTTTGGGGGCAATTTTTAGATTTTTCGAGATAAAATTTTGAGGGTACTGCCAATAGGAAGGTTTGAGGAGGTACCTATTGGCATAGGGCATGAACTTTTGGCTTCCCGAGTAAGGGTAAAGGTCATTGGTCATAGGCAGGACCAGGAGACTACCGATCGGCATGCCCCTTAGTCCCCTATAAAAAGGGGCGACCCTCTTCATTTTTTTCACACCTTCAAGTGATTGTATCTCTCGCTCTCTCTCTCTCTAAAATTCATTTTCAAGTCCATTTCTTCGCAAGATCTCAAATGGCGAGCATTTCTATCAACAACAATAATGAATGGATATTTGTTAACTATTGGGCGGGTTTAGAATTGAGGGATGCGGTGCCACTAGATTTGGGTAATGCGAATACGTACGATAACTTCTAGTCAGTGACTGATGAGAGGATTTTATTGTGTGAGCCTGTGCATCATCATTCGATGAGGGTTAGAACCCTAAGTTTTCCACCTTTATTTTTCTTCTTGATTTTGGGATAATAAATGGTTTTCTTAATTTTTGCACAGGTTGACACAGCCTCTTCGAGCATCAGATCCCTCGGGATGATTATGATGAAGGATATTTAGGACCATCTTCCTGAGACAGTATAGTGGATAATGACATCCATCGGGTTTGGTACGTTGGCGGGTGACATAACGCTCTTCGATAGTGTTATGCGCTCATGGAGAGAGATCGTGGGATATGACCCAGGAATATCACCTGGGGATTAAGGATATGACAATTACTCCCTCAAATGTCTAGTAGCTGATGGGGCTGGACTGTGATGGTCCACAGATCGTAGTGGAGCATACTCTACGAGTCACGAAGACGGCAGTGAGGGTTACCTTGGTGGACTTTGAAAGAATCATATCGGGGGATTCTATACATATTTTTATACTGAGGAGACTCTATTTTCTAGGAAGATTGATGACACGGATGGGCAAAAAGTGAGATAGGCAACCTGCTTATTTATTCTATTTTCGCTGGGAGGTTTTTAGTAGCGATGAGTGGCGACATCTCCCATCTCTGATTTTTTCCATATGTGAGGATCATCTTAAACATACATCTATATGATAGGGGAGCTTCACTATGACGTCCATTTATACTTCTTTGGATGCCTTCAGTCGGTGCTACTAATAGACATTCACATGAACCACATGTCTCTTAGAGGAAATCTTTAAGTTAAATTTCCTTCTTATTTCTTGCAATTTTTTTGCTTTCTTTTTTCTGATATTTAGTGTTGCCTTTTGTAGATGTGGTTTTACGAGGTTATTGGGCATAATGTGGGGTTAGTTTACTTAAAGGCGAGCGAGCTAGAAGACTTTTGTAGGATTTATAGGTGGAGGAATTCGATCATGCATTCGAACTAACCCCTATCCATAAAAGATGTGTGGGCGGCACTAAATGACCTAACGAGTATCCAGGTTAGATTTTTTATCTTTGTTTCTTTCTAAATATTTTGGACTTTTTCTTCTGGGTAGATTACTGACTCTTTTTAGGGGATATGGGTGACGTTCTACCGTATGAGTCTGCCTTCGAGGTTTGGGGGGACTACGAGCGTGCATGCGCAGATGAGGCGACTATTAGTGCACAAGTTCGAGTATGTTTGGTATCTTTGGGAGATATTTATGTGACTGATTATAGAGGTAGAGGTGGAGGTCCACCATCGGTGCCTCTAGAGTACATGAGGTAGGTGAGAGAGATGACGGATAAGGTAAGAGTGGCGACGATGGAGGGAGATCCCTATACATGCTACACGGATATGTTAGAGGGATACGACTATTGGATTTTATTACCAGCTGGTTAATGTCATCGTGCATATATGATGTGGAGAATATTCCTCCACCTGGGACTGGATCAGGGAGAGGTACCAGCGTATCGATGGCATCATCCCACATTTCTAGAGGAGGCACAACTGCGGTAGAGGGAGAGGTTTCACTTCTTTAAATATCCACTTCCTCATATCATTTTCGACTGAGCAACGGGGACATGGTTTCGGTGCCTTAGTGTCCTCATACGACGGTGGATGGATTGGTAAATATTTTCGAGGATGCTCTCCGGAGTGAGGTATAATTCTTGCTTTCCTCTTTGTTTCTTGTTCCCCGACTTATTTTTCTCTTTACCGACTTAATTGATTATTATTGCTTTTATTCCCTTTTTCTTATAGATTGTACGCTGTCGACCACATGGATAGGGGATATTAAGGATTGGACGGCGTCGGTGTCATCCTATTTGAGGAATTTGGCCAACGCTTGCATGGTGCCTCCAGCCACATCTGACGAGAGTTCTAGCTTTACGAGTGGAGGGTTTACTTCTCATTCCAGGGGAAGCCTATCGGCGCGGAGGTTGATCGTTGGATTTTGATGGATTTTTTTAGGGATTCAGGTTGCGTTCCAACGTATCTTTTTTCTTTTTCTTTTTCTCTTTTTTTACTTGCGAGGAAATGTAATGATTTCATAAAGATATATATAAGAAATGCTATTTATTTTTTGGTGTTACCTTGATTTAATGACTTATTATACAAGCTTTTTAATTTTCTCCTGAGATTTATTGTTTGAAAATATAAAGATAAAAATGAAAAAGTGACTCAATGTAAAATGGAAATGTTTATTTAAGGAATTATGTACAAGGGAGAAAATAAGGATTTTTCAAAAAGGATCAACCCGGAGGTTGATTTTTTTAAACTAAACGTTTACTTTGGAAATTGATATGGGTAAAGGGGGAATAAGGAATTTCTTAAAAAAGGAGGATTGTGATCGGCATACCCCCTGTCCTTCAGATCGGCAGATAGGTCAAGTATAAATCACTCCCTTGGCTTTGATTGCATTTTTTTACATACTTTGGGTATTTTAGGAGCATGGGAACTGGTGGTGATTTGAATGACTTGTTTTCTTTTGGAATTTTTTTCGTATAAAAAGGGGCTTTTGGAAGTGTTTTCATCACCACATTCCACTTTCTCTTCTTTATATCTTTCTTCTTCTTTTCTTTGTAAATGGATCTTTTGATGTTCGAGGCCTTTTCTGCCTACCTCGAGGGTTTAAAAGCAATGTGCCTCTACAATGTCAACTATGAAGCCTTTAGTTTGTGCTCGGTCTCTTTGTAGTGTAATCGTCCCATAGATCATTACCTTCTAGAAGCAGCGGTACAATTCTGGTACCCTGAAGACCATGTTTTCCATTTCGGCTTACACTAGGTGTGTCCCACTTACGATGAGTTCTCTTCGATGTTGGGTGTCAGCCCCTATATAGCGGCAATTATGCCAAATTTATCTCATTTTCTCAGGGTGTCTTTAGCAAAGTTGCTTTACATCTCCCCCTCAACTGCTCAGCCACTAGTTTGTGGAGAAGATATCGTCCTCCAGGAAGTCATGAATTTGGTGTGCCAAAGAGATATTTTTTACAGTGATTTTACCAGACTTGTGGCCTTGGGTTTGACTGCTAGGATTTTATTGGTGGTAGGCGATTTGACAGATGACCCTCAGGTGGTCGTGATAGCAGTGTGGGTGTCCTCTCACTGTAGTCTTGCGGTGGTGGTATTAGCAGAGACTATGAATGGATTGGATGCCTGGAAGGAAAGTCGAGCTGGATTTTTGTGGGGGAGCCCTGTCACGCTGTTCATGTATCTTCTAAGAGACTGTGCCTAGAGGCCCCTCCTAAGTACCCTCTGTCAGGAGTTCTCAATTTCTTTAGTTGTCCCTTCTTTGATTTTGGTACTTTGACAGAGTACTGGATTAACTGGTTTGTGGAGCTTGGGGCCTTATGCTTTCGTTAATCTATACCGTGGTAGGGGGACTTTCAACCATTTTTCTATTAGGGGAATACCGGTATGTGCAGTTAGTTGGTCTTCACCATACTTCCTTCTATTCTCCCTGACGGCTTCTGCGCCAAATGGGTTGGGAGAAGATTTTGCCTCTCGCATAACTAATTTTTTTTATGGGGGACTTGACCAAGTCCTTGAGGATAATATTGGGGCCTTTATGGTAGTGTTGTCGAACATCTACCCATATGTTAAAATCCATGGGAGCGGCTAGGTTTGTACCTGGGGATTATTTGAAATGGTTATAGAAACAAGAGGTTGAAAATATTTTAGTGGAGGAGATTAGAAACAAATGGCTTGTCATGTTTGATACCATGGAAGAAGGTAATGTGGTTTCGTTAAAGATTATTAAGGCCTACCTTCACATGAAGAGCTTCTGAAGCAACAATCAGGAATGGGACTCATGAGGGCCTCCGGAAGAAGATAATGATGATTAGGTGGTCCTATCTTGTAACTGGGGAAATGGTCGTGAGAAAATGGTTTGGTGTTTGTGTTTTGTCAGGAATTTGTGTTTAGATAGGTGTTTGGTATGTTTTGGATTTCTTGTGAAGCTAGTTTAATGGTAGGGACTGGTAGGTTGTATGAAGGTTAGGAAGGGAGTGGTCTATTTGACTCCCGTCGTTGATATTTCGTGTAATAACCATATTCTTGATAATGAAAGAAAAGTTATTTTGACATATTTTGTTATGTATTTTGATGAATTTCGTATTTGAACTGTCTATACCAATCATTAAGGCATACATAATCCTTTTGTTCATTTAAATGATGAGATGGGCCGCCGTTCTCAAGGGAAGAAAATAATATCATTTTATGAGAAAGAAAAGGACTGTGCCCATGTGTATTTTATAGGATGTCTACGTACCTTTGTGGGTTTTGAAAATTTTATGAGATTCATTTAAAAAAGGGTGTTTTGAAAGGATCAGGTCCCACGTAGTACTGTGTATGAGGAAATGAAGAGATTTTTATGGAATAGAATGTGGATGAGGAGAGTCATAGCGCGTAAAGAATTTGTTGAGATGGTCCAAGTTGACTGGACGCGCCTTCTCTTCTCTGTCGAGATCTGTGAGCATAGAGGCTCCACCTGACATGATTTTCTTCCCAATGTAAGGAACACTCCAATTATGTTTAAATTTTCCTCGCAGTTCCAAAATAATTTCTACAATTTCTTTATGAGAAAAATCTCCTTCTTGGACACCGCAACCCTTGACTTTTTTATTAAATGATTGCACGATCTGACGATGGTACCCTTGTACGTGATACAAAGCTTTCAGCCTCTTTTTATCTAGGAGTGCGAGTTTGTCATAGTGGTTTTGATGCCAGTCTTCCTCATTGGCCTTACTCTTGAGCATAACATGCAGAGAAGGCCCCTCTAGTTCGACAGGGAGAAACGCCTCCGTGTTGTATACCAGAGAGTAAGGGTAGCCCTAGTAAATATCCTGATAGAGGTGCGGTAGCTCCATATCGCATATAGGATCCAGTCGACCCAGTCTCTGCATCTTTAAGCTATCTTCTTGATAACAGTTTTAAGTCTCTTATTGGCAGCTTCGATAGCACTGCTTGTTTGGGGTCGATAGGAAGAAGACTTGTGCCTCTGAATTCCATACTTATCGACTAATTCTATGACCTCAGCTTCGAAGTTGAGTTTTTTGTCTAATACCAACTCATAAGGAACTCTATAATGGCAAAATGTTATTCTTTCTGATAAACTTAGCCATTTGCCTTGCATTCAACACTGCGTATGACTCGACTTCATCCCATTTCATAAACTAGTCATTGGAGACCAAGATGAATTCGTGCCCGTTTGAATCTTTATGAGTGACCTTACTTATGATGTATGCGTCCTTAATAGAGAAGGACCAGAATAAGGTCATTTTTTATAATTCTCGAGGAGGCAAGTATTGAAGGATGGCAAAACTATTGGCATTTGAGGCATCTCCGGACATAGGCAGTGAAGTCTTGGACCATGGTAGGCTAATAGTACCCTTGACGGACGATTTTCTTAGCAAGCATGTAACCAGTCATGTGGGATCCTCATTCCCCATTATGGATTTTATGCATCATTTCTTCAATCCCAGCCCCTGTTATGCAATATAAATGGGTTCTATCAAAGTTTCTCATAAAAAGCACTTTATCACAGATGATATACATGGCAACCAGTTTTTGAAGGGTCGCACGGTCATTTTTTCTACATCTTAGGGTTACCTACCATGTTTGAGATGGCGTGTAATACCATAATCCCGCCATGTCAAAATTTTCTTCGGTAGCGAGGTCGATGTAGTAATAGTGGGTGGGTAGGTGCAACTTGTTTCAGAACCATAATAGGGGCCATTGTTATTCCTCAAGCATGTCAACTATAAAAGCTAAGGTTGCTAGTGCATCGTCTAGGCTGTTCTTCAAGCGCAGAAGGTAATGGAAACATTTTTGAATTGGGAAGCGAGCTCTTCTAAATGAGCGTGGATGGGTAGGATCTTCTCATCTTTCTTTTTTAATTTCCCAAGGATTTATTTGATAATGAGGGCAGAGTCCCCACAGACATCCATGTACTTATTTCCTTTCTTGAGGGGGATTTTGAGCCTTATAGTGCATGTCTCATATTATGTCATGTTGTTGGTGCAAGGGAAGTCTAGCTTGAGGGAAATAGGGATATGAGAGTCATCGGGAGAGATCGGGAGTATCCCAATGCCATATCCTTTCCTATTGGCGTATCTGGTGAATAATATCTGCCACCTGAGGTCCTCCTGATAGGTGCAGAGGATGTATTCGTCTGGAAATTATAGACTTTAGTTCTTTAATGGGATGATCAACAAGATAATAGGAGATGGATATCTCCTTCATGGCTTTTTGTGTGACGTACATAATATCAAACTCGGATAGCAACATCAAACAGCGAGCCATTCGACTTGATAGAGTGGGTTTGTTTAGAAGGTCCATTCGGGATACCAGTCTGATGGGGAATAGCTTACATTATTATAGTTTCTGCGTGACCCAGACTAGGGCAACACATGCTTTCTTTAAGGTAGTGTAATTGACTTTGAACCTGACCAGCATAGTTGATCATTCTTTCCTTTTGGGATGCTTTAAAGTATTAGTCCTGCAAAGCCTCTGTGGTAGTGTCGGTGATAGTCAAGTATAGGAGGAGGGAGATATCTCGTTGTAGAGTCATAAGCACTGGAGGTCGAGTGAGGTATCGCTCGATCTGGTCAAAGGCTTCTTGGCATGCCTCATTCTAAACTTTGACTGAGTTCTTATGAAGAAGTTTGAAAATGGGTTCGCAGATAGAGGTCAGTTGGTTGATGATCCAACTGATGTATTACAGCTTACCTTGGAATCCTCGTACTTATTTCTTCGCCAGGGGTGGTCGAATCTCAAGTATGATTTTTAGTTTGGAGGGGTCTGCTTCAATCCATTTCTCATAGATCATGAATCCAAGGAGTTTTCCTTTAGTAATGCCAACGATACATTTTTATGGGTTGAGCAGCATTTGATACTGTCGCAGTCACTCGAAGAATTTCCTCGGGACAGAGATGTGACCTTCTCAAGTCCTCGAATTCCTTGTGGATGAGGTCATGCAGGATGGTCGTGGCAGCCCTTTTGTAAGTAGCCCTGGCATTTTTGGGTCCAAATAGTATGACTGTGTAGTTGAAAGTTCCTCATGGAGTGATAAAGGTAGTTTTCTCTTGGTGATCATGGTGCATTTTAATCTGGTTATAGAAGACAAATATGTTAATAAGTAACTTGAGGACGTGGCTGGACGTGTTGTCTATGATCATATCAATGTTAGGCAAGTGGTAATCATCTTTCAGGGATGCCTTCTTCAGATCCAAGCAGTCAATGCAAATGAGGAATTTTCATCCCGATTTTAGCACGGGGATGACATTTGTAAGCCATGTAGGGTATTCAACTACGCTGATGAAGCCCACGTTTAGTTATTTGACTACTTCTTCTTTGACCTCAAGGGACCATTGTGTTCGTAGCTTCCTTAATTTTTACTTAATAGGTTTGATTTATGGGAATATGATGGTCTCGTGTTGAGCTATCTCTAGATCAATGTGGGGCATGTTATCATAGACCATATGAAGATGTCCACGAACTCCTTTAGAAGCTCTTCGAATTGCACCCGCTCATGCTCATTAATGGTAGATCCTATCTTAATATCACGCATAGGGCTACTAGAAGCGAGATTAATAACAATATTATTATCATCATTAGTTTGAACGCAATTATGTTGTTTATTAGTTCCCTTAATAAGATCACTTAAGAATTGTTCATTTTCTAAATCATCATCATGAAAAGTTTGATTAGAATCAATATAATTAATGTAAGGCATAACAAGATACTCAAAATTCTTATTTACTTCATTATCAGTAAATATAACACTAAGAACCTTATTAAAAGATGCATCGTTTACAGTGATACTAGAAATAGGAGAAATACCAACAAGTTTGGGGATTTCATGAATGGGTTGGATACACTACACCAAAATGATAAAATTGTCACCTTTCAGCCGGCCACCCCTTGTTAAGGTCATTGACCGTGACAAAAAACACGCGTTTTGTGTCACGGTCATTGACCTTGACACGACCGTGACAAAGAATTATCATGGTCATTGACCGTGACAAGGCCGTGGCAAATGTAGTTGTTACGGTCGTGTCACGGTCAATGACCGTGATAATTCTTTAAATAATTGTCACGATCAATGACCTTGACACGACCGTGACAAATTCTGCAGCAAAATAAGCCCTACGCTTCTTTTTTCCCACCCTTTTTTGGTTTTCCCCCTCTCTCTCTCTAAATGATTTCTGCTCTCTCTCTCTAAGGTATATTTTTTCCCTCTCTTTCTCTTTCATTTCTATAAGTGTGTGTATGTGTATGTGTGTATATATATGTGTGTATATGTATGTGTGTATGTGTGTGTATATATGTGTGTCGTGGGGGAGGGGGGAAGAGCGTAATGGGGGTGGGGTGGTGCAGGTGTGGTGGGGGTGGGGGTGGAGTGTGGTGAGGGAGGGGTGGGGTATGTGTATATGTGTATGTATATATGTGTGTGGTGGGGTGTGATGGGGGAGGGGGGAAAGGGGTAGTGGGGGTGGGGTGGGGTGGGGGAGGGGGTGGGGGTGGGTGGGGTGTGTGTGCGTGTGCGTGTGTGTGTGGCGGGGGTAGGGGTAAGGGGTGTGGTGGTGGGGGGCAATTTTAACAATTGTATAGCTTTAATTAAGAAATTGTATAGCTTTGGTTGTAATTTTAATTGTATAGTTTTAGATGAAAGTAAATTAATAATTAGTGCCAATTTCATATGAAAGTAGATTTGCCCCTCATTTTAAATTAGTAAATTAATAATTGTATACTTTAATTGTTAGTTTAATTGATGAAATGAATTAATTGAGTAGATGAATTAGAAGGAGTACGGGTTACACATTTGTTGTTGAAATTGCTGTTGGATTTTTTTGTTTAGTAAATGTTGGGTTGGTTAGTTTTAAAAGTGGCATGACCACTGGATTATTGTCCATATGAAGGTGGGATTTTTCAACTTTTTTTGAAAATTACTTTGTATATCGAACAATATATACAAAGTATGATAATTAAATGAAACATACTTGAAATTAAATATGTGTATATGTGTGTGTATGTGTGTGTATATATGTGTGTGGTGGTGTGTAGTGGGGGAGGGGGGCAGGGAGGGTGGTGGGGGGAGGGTGGTGGGGTGGTGGTTTTTTTTTAACAATTGTATAGCTTTAATTAAGAAATTATATATCTTTAATTGTAATTTTAATTGTATAGTTTTAGATGAAAGTAAATTAATAATTAGTCCCAATTTCATATGAAAGTAGGAATGCCCCTCACTTTAAATTAGTAAATTAATAATTGCATACTTTAATTGTTACTTTTATTGATGAAATGAATTAATTGAGTAGATGAATTAGAAGGAGCACGGGTTACACATTTGTTGTTGAAATTGCTGTTGGATTTTTTTGTTTAGTAAATGTTGGGTTGGTTAGTTTTAAAAGTGGCATGACCACTGGATTATTGTCCATATGGGGGTGGGATTTTTCAACTTTTTTTAAAAATTACTTTGTATATAGAACAATATATACAAAGTATGATAATTAAATGAAACATACTTGAAATTAAATATGTGTATATGTGTGTGTATGTGTGTGGTGGTGTGTGGTGGGGGAGGGGGGCAGGGGGTGTGGTGGGGGGAGGGTGGTGGGGGGTTTATAACAATTGTATAGCTTTAATTAAGAAATTGTATAGCTTTAATTGTAATTTTAATTGTATAGTTTTAGATGAAAGTAAATTAATAATTAGTGCCAATTTCATATGAAAATATGATTTCCCCTCATTTTGAATTAGTAAATTAATAATTGTATACTTTAATTGTTACTTTTATTGATGAAATGAATTAATTGAGTAGATGAATTAGAAGGAGTACGGGTTACACATTTGTTGTTGAAATTGCTCTTGGATTATTTTGTTTAGTAAATATTGGGTTGGTTAGTTTTAAAAGAGGCATGACCACTGGATTATTTTCCATATGGGGGTGGGATTTTTCAACTTTTTTTTAAAACTACTTTGTATATCGAATAATATATACAAAGTATGATAATTAAATGAAACATACTTGAAATTAAATATGTGTATATGTGTGTGTATGTATGTGTGTAGTAGTGTGTGGTGGGGGAGGGGGGTGGGGGGGTGGGGGGTTTTTAACAATTGTATAGCTTTAATTAAGAAATTGTATAGTTTTCGATGAAAGTAAATTAATAATTAGTGCCAATTTCATATGAAAGTAGGATTGCCCCTCATTATAAATTAGTAAATTACTAATTGTATACTTTAATTGTTAGTTTAATCGATGAAATGAATTAATTGAGTAGATGAATTAGAAGGAGTACGGGTTACACATTTGTTGTTGAAACCGCTGTTGGATTATTTTGTTTAGTAAATGTTGGGTTGGTTAGTTTTGAAAGTGGCATGACCACTGGATTATTGTCCATATGGGGGTGGGATTTTTTAACTTTTTTTAAAATTACTTTGTATATCGAATAATATATACAAAGTATGATAATTAAATGAAACATACTTGAAATTAAATATGTGTATATGTGTGTGTATGTGTGTGGTGGTGTGTGGTGGGGGAGGGGGGCAGGGGGTGTGGTGGGGGGAGGGTGGTGGGGGGTTTATAACAATTGTATAGCTTTAATTAAGAAATTGTATAGCTTTAATTGTAATTTTAATTGTATAGTTAATTATTGTATAGCTTTAATTTTAATTGTAATTTTAATTAATAATTGTATACTTTAATTGTTAGTTTAATTGATAAAATGTTGGGTTGGTTAGTTTTAAAAGTGGCATGACGTTAGATGTTTTCAACTATTCCACGTTAGATGTTTTCAACTAATTTAGACATATTTATGTACGTGTACGTGTGCGTGTGCGTGTGTGTGGTGGTGGTGGGGTAGGGGTGTGTGTCTATGTGTATTAATAACATTTTTTTTATCTGTACTAATAACATTTTTTTACAGCAAATGTCTCATTTAGATATTAAGGCGAAGATGATGATGCTGTTTATGATAATGTCGTCTGGGCTCGGTGGTAGCGGAGGCGACGAGGGCTCCTCCGCCCCTAGGCTCCCCAAATATAGAAAATTTGGGATTACAGTCGAGAACAAATCGGAGCTGTTAGTGAGATCCCTCGAGCTGCTAAAGACGGTCATCAGCCCGGGGTTTATGAGTTGGAAGGAGGTGCCATATGAGGTCAAGTTAGCTATTTGGGCGGCACTACAAGTAATATATTTCAATTTCAATTTCAATTTCAATTTCAATTTCAATTTCAATTTCAATTTCAATTTCAATTTCAATTTCAATTTCAATTTCAATTTCAATTTCAATTTATATATATATTTATTCGCAACTAACATTGAATATTTTGGACAGGAATAATTCAACTTGGATCCAAAGCTACGCGATTCCGTCTTGGAGCAGTTGAGGGAGCAACACAAGACGTGGAAGAAAAATATGCGGACGCTGTACTTTGGGAAAACACGAGAGTCCATTATACAATGGCGTGGATCCGTCCCGCCCAAGGAGCCTATCTCATTGGCACAATGGCAAAAGTTCATTGACAATGAGATCGAGGATCGACAATTGGCATCTCGCCAATCGGGGAGGGAAAACCGGGCAAAAAAGGCTGACGTTCACTACTCCAGCCGGACCTCTTACGCCGAGGTGGAGCATAGGATGAAGGTAAGATTTAATTTTTCTATAACTATAAAAATACATTATTCTTCATTATTTTACTTTGCGGGGCCGATACTAATTTTACTTTATTTTATTTCAGGGGGTAGGGAGTGGGCCAGGGGGTAAGCCACATAGGCTCGATACTTATGTGGCTCTTCGGACAAAGAAGGGGAAGGACAAGGAGGTGCCCCCGAGCGTCGCGGCGACGATTGTAAGTAATCCGACTGTTTAATTTTTGTTAATTACGTTATAATTTTTTAGTTTACTTATTTTACTAATCATGTGCTTTTTATCATTTTAGGCAAAGCTTAAGGAAGTGCATGAGTCGCAGTCTGATGCCGACAAGGCGTCTTTGTCCACAGACGCACTCAGACAAGTGCTTGGCTCTGATCGCAAGGGGAGGATAAGGGGGGTGAGCTCGCGGGTGGACAAATCTAGGATCATCGGATTGGAGACGAGCGACACCGGGTTGGCTCGAACGGTGGATTCACACGACGCGAAGCTGTCCCGTTTGGAGGCGACGGTCGAAGATATGTACGCATTCATGAAGCGTACGTTGGGCGGAGACCGTAAGGGGAAGGGGAAAGGGAAAGGGAAGGAGAAGGCGGTGGAGGAGGAGTAGGAGGAGGTACGGGAGAACGAGGAGTAGGAGGACGAGGATGTGGACCTCACTACTTCTTCACCATCACGTGCGTATTTCGATGATCCACTTCCTTATTTGACTCTCTTCCCCAGACCATTGTCGACACTTGGTTGGCCGAGCGTGTTCATATTGGATGTATTTGATGGCCAGCGGATAGGGCGGGGGTTGAGGGACCCGAATATCGTCGAAGGTGGAATAGTTCATGCACGTGCGCTTCAAGGGATCGAGTCCAAAGTGCTCGTCACACATGTGATACCCGGGAAGGAGAACTCCTTATTGTGGTTGCGCGAATAATGCGGCACGATGTATATTAGTGGGTGCGTCAATTCGTATATCGTGTGTCTAACTCACCTCCTCACATTTACCCAAGACATGTAGTAACATTATTTTTAAGTTTGTACATTTTAATTATATTTTGATTATATCATCATGTATATTATTTCTATTTTGAATATTTGGATTATATCATCATGAATATATATTTGAACTATCTTTAGTTTATTTGGATGTATGATGTTTGAATAGGTACAACCAACGTTGTTATAACAAGTACAAATATACTGCTGGGCAGTGGCAGTGGCCATACTGCCCAACAAAGTTTTTTTAAATTCTTCCCAGAATTGTCATGGTCATTGACCGTGATAATTTTTTTAAATATTATCACGGGTTTGTCACGGTTATTAACCGTGACTAAACTTATCACGGTCCATGACCTTGACACAATCGTGACAATTCTAACTAACTTGTCAAGGTCAATGACCGTGACACGTCCGTGACAAAAAAATTTGTCTCACCCCGAATTGTCACGGTCATTGACCTTGACAAGTCCAACTTGTCAAGGTCAATGACTGTGACAATAGTACAGATTTGGTGTAGTGATAGCAGGGTTAAGATTGGGTTGGGCAGGTTGGATCGGAATGGAATGCCAGCTAAGGAGAGGTGCTTTAGAAGTGATGATCTTCGCAGATGGGTCAGACGGCAATGCCTCTTTACTATACCAAAAATAACAATTTGGCACACCCTGATATTAAAAATTTAGCACAGTTCAAAACTGTGCCAAATTTTGCACGATTTAGTGACAATCTGGGACATTTTAAAACAGTACAAAAATTTGGTTTGGCTCTGTTTTAAAGTGTGCCAAAATGGAGTACACTTTACTAAAATATAAATACACTAAAAAAATAGAAGCAGGAGTCTCTCCCTCCTCATAAAAATACCCAAATGTTCTCGCCTCTCTCCCACTATGTTCTGTCAACCCTAACATCTCTCCCAATCGAGCTCACTCATGCTCATGCTCTCCTTACTTCGTATTTTGCTATTAACTTTTCATTAATGACATTTATTGGTGCGAGATGATTTTGGTTTGAGTGATGAATTAGGGTTTTGCAGGAATCCGGAGAGGGTTTCTTTTGAAAAGCCCCAAAAGTAAGTTCAATGTTGGTGTTCATTAAATTATTTATTATTTTTAGTGATTAATATATATGTTGTTGTAGGTGGTTGGCAAGGGAGATAAAATCGTTTGCAATGGATGATTTGGAAGAAAGGAAGCTTAAGTATCCCAATACTGGCATTGAAGCTCTTCTCATGGGGATTTTGGTTGAGGGTTAGTCAGCTACTTTCTTTTCTTTCTATGTTTCTCTAATATTGAATGATATATATATAGTTTGCATTACCACATACATGTAGGAATATGGTTCTCTTCATCATGAATGATAATTGATCCATCCAATCAATCTTAGTGTAATGCTTCATCTTTGCTGCTCGGATTTTCTTCCAATACTTGAATTATTGAAAATGAATATCCAAAGTATCTATTGTGTATTTATTGAAAAGTCTCCAAAGTATGCATGTAAGATGTATAATACATCTTCTAGATATATGTATTTATTGGAAATGAATTGGAATTATTTCTCTCATAGTTTATGTGTCATTCAGGTGTGATTCATAAGCTTAATGTTATGAGAGGGAGAGACGTGTCTTCTAGGTACTCCTGATCTGTTGAAGAGTCACATGAAGAATATTATAAGTCATTATTTTAAATATATCCTTTTGGGCTTGTTTGTTGTTGAATCTTGTTGAATTTTGGTTCTTACAAAAGAGGTATTACAATAATTTCCAAATTTTTGTTGTGTTATCTAAGTGTTCGGTGGAATTTCAAAATGAAGACATTTGTTACTTTTTGCTTATCTCGCTCATAAAAGCTTCACATCGCATTAACCCTTTACCCCTTTGAAATCTTCCCAATTTATACTAAGGAGAAGCTACTCTAAAAATCAGAGATAAAGGACGCTAAAAAGTAAAAGCAGAGAATAATCAAATATTTGATACAAGTCTAAACAATATAGACTCCTCAAATGATAATGTAGCTGAAGCATTGTTTATAAGTCCTCAATTAGCACCTAAAAAGATGAATGGAGAGGAAGTACTCATACAATAGAGTAATACTAATAATAAAAAATGATAAATATATTCAATAAAGAACTCTAATATCAAATTAAAAAGATCAGCATCCCCCTATAGAGTCTAAGTGGTTAGTCTCTTAATTAGGAATGTTAGCGATATTTCCAAAAAAAATGACATCATAAGAATAAAAATTCTGATCAAATTGCATAATCTTTGTGTGTTAGCAGTGCTCGAGTCTAAGCAGGACTTGTATGAAATAGGAGATTCATGTTTAAATTTTGTATTTATATAGCTGGGAGTAACTATAACTATAATATTGGGAGTAACTATAACTGTCATATACTCCAGCAGCTTTAAACCCTCCCAAAACAATTATTCATTCTATTGAAAATTTGTTTTCAAATTTTTTTTGGTCTTCTAATATGGGTGATAATATACATCATTGGACTAAACGATAAGGTATTTGCTATAAGGTGTTATGAGAATCTGAATGATTCAGAACCAGTCAGTAGTCCTGTTCGATTTTCTAGTAGGATTTGGAAGTTAATAAACCTGGATACTGTTGGCAGAATTTGTCTCATATAGGCATTTTCATGTATATTCTCAAATAATTGATCTCTGACAAGTGTGTGATTTATGGGATGTAAATGGAGAATGGATTTTCGACACGCGCTTAAAGGTTTTACCTTTAGAAGTATGTTACTCTTTAGGGAATGTTCAACGAATATATATTGAGCTTCAAGACAAGGTGATATAGTCTGCTAAACCATCATGTATATTTTCTGCTATTTCTACTTGGCATCTTAGTAGAGATCAACATGTTCACAGTTGGTCTGTTAAATTCGTATGGCATCAATCAATCCTTTCAAAATTCTCTATATTTATTATTTATGTGTAAGTTACTTAAAGATATCATGTTTATAGAAGGATCCTTTTATAAAAGAGGATGGAGGGGTCCTTAATGGTATTGCATACCCCACCTTATAAAAAGTGCTCACTAATTCTTTGCTTATATTTACAGATAAAGATAGGGAATTTGGCGATGCACAAGAAGAAATCAGGGCATTGAAGTACTCTGAGAACCTTAAAGAGAAGGCAATTGAGGAGGTACTTAGTCTATTAAAGTTACTATTTTTGAAACTCGACATCTCTTGATGTGAGAGGTCAACTATTCTAATCAGTGAAAGATTGTGTTTGAGGACATATACACTACTAATAAAATATGGGGATTGACAGATTGTGTTTGAGGACATATACGCTGCTCTTGATTCTTCCACACTTAATCAACTAAAAGAATTAAGCTCCAAGCATAGCGTAATTGAGGAGTCCATTAATCAGAGCAGTTTTATTACAGAGGCTATTGCAAGAGAAATGTCTGGGGGGTTGACTTCACATTGTGAATAGGTATTATATCAGTTATAGGCATGCCAAGATTTCCTCATTGAAAATAAAAGCTTCCAATCCCTTTTTTCATTAATTTGTATGAAGATCATACTTTGAGTAAGTACAATACATGGAGGGATGCTCTCATGCTATCTATTTTCTTTGAAAATTTCTCAGGACGTTCAAAAATTAGAACAATATCTAGCAATATTGGAAAACTTGGTTCACCATGTTGGCATGGTTAGTGACTACCTCTAGATGGTCCATTGGACTTCAGGCCTTAAGATAAGATGTAGCAGTTCTCTTACTTCTTCGTTCTTTAACCTCAAGGTCCCAAAGCTTATATAACAATTATATAACATGTTATATAACAGTTTATATAAACAAGTTATATAACTACATACACAACACAACACAGATCCCGTCCGCTGCTTCTACCCCCTCCATCGCCCCCACTCCTCCTCCTCCCCAATCCTTCTTTTCCTGACAAAATAACCCATCCCACTTCCGCTGTTCATCGCTGTGTGAACCCATCCCTCCCTCTGCCGTTGTTCATCGATGTGTTCTTGGTCTTTGGATATTACCATAACATAAATCTTTCTTGATGTTCTTGTATTTTTTAAGGTTTGGGTCTACCCACATTAGTTTCTTATTCTCGTCAGGGTTGATGAAATTCATCTTTCTATCTATTGTATTTGCACAAACCAATAGTTATGCACTCCTCTTGGAGTGTTTGTTGTAGTCTATTGTTTCTATGAATATGATTAGCTTATTTTGTTCATGAGAGCTTCTCTGGTAGTCAATAATATAATTTATCCATTTTGATGTGAGAATATAAAACCTTATAATCGTTTTTTTTGTATCTACCAGACCAAAAGATCATCAAAGCCATATAATACAGTCATAATTTTAAGAAATTAATTCAACATTCAAGTGATCTTCTCTTAACGTTCCCATTTTGTCGAATTATCTTTTTACTTTCCTTTATCTTACAAAGGTTATTTATATGAAGTTAAGTTACTTGACTTCGGTCCCTCGCATAGCAGCCCCCTATCGAAGCATACACGAAGGTTGATCACTTTCCTTTCCTTTTCTATCTATTTATTTTATTAGGCCGCATTACTGTCCAGGATAGTAGTTATTATTTATTAATAGGGTAGTTGAATATGTTTTGGTGTAATGGTTAATATTTCGAATTGAAGGCTTAGGTTTCAACTCAAATTTTTAGGCTTGCTCTAGACAAATATTTTAGAATGGTACGAGTTTTAAATACTAAAATAAAATTTAAGATTACACAAGGACATCTAGGGGAGGACTACATTCACTTTTAGTTATGCATGCTGAATGTTCAACTACGAAGCACAAACACTTCACTGGATGTGAAGTGTCCATGCATGGATCACACATTAAAAGGGTGAAAACCCAAACCATCCATCAACGACTCCGTAATAAGCATGAACACCTCGCACGGGACTAATATAACTTGTAGAAATTAACTGATTAATCACGGGTCTCCCGATTTGAGAATATGACGATAATTTAAAAATATATATATTCGACTTAAAACCATTCCGTTAGAACTCAAACCAGTGCCAAAACGGCCCCGTCAAAGGTACTAACACCTCGCACGGGACCAATGTAACTCGTAGGAGCTGACCGCGTACTCGTGGGACTCCAAGTTTAATAATATGACGATAATTTAAAAATATCTAGATTAGGCTTAAAAATAAGCCTTTAAAGGGTGACAACCCAAACTAACCCCAAACGGTCCCGTAAGAGGCACGAACACCTCGTAAGGGACCAATATAACTTGTAGGAAATGACCGCATAGTCACGGGTCTCCCGGTTTGAGAATATGACGATAATTTAAAAATATCTAGATTAGGCTTAAAAATAATCTGTTTGAGGGTGAAAACCCAAACCAGCCCCCAAACGGCCTCGAAAGAGACACGGACACCTTGTACGTGACAAATGTAACTTGTATGAACTGACCGCGTAGTCACGGGTCTCCCGATTTGAGAATATGATGATAATTTGAAAATATCTATATTAGGCTTAAAAACAAACCGTTTGAGGGTGAAAACCCAAACCAGCCCCCAAACAGTCCCGTAAGAGGCACAAACACCTCGCACGGGACCAATGTAACTTGTCGGAATTAATCGCGTAGTCATGGGTCTCCTGATTTGAGAACATGACGATAACTTGAAAATATCTAGATTAGGCTTAAAAATAAGTCGTTAAAGATTGAAAACCCAAACCAGTCCCCATAACGGCCATGTGCACGGGACTAATATAACTTATAGGAGCTGACCGCGTAGTCGCGGGTCTCTCAGTTTGAGAATATGATGATAATTTGAAAATATCTAGATTAGGCTTAAAAACATGCCGTTTGAGGGTGAAAACCCAAACCAGCCCCCAAATGGCCCCGTAAGAGGCACCCACACCTCGCACGGGACCAATGTAACTTGTAGAAACTGACCGCGTAGTCGTGGGTCTCCCGATTTGAGAATATGATGATTATTTGAAAATATCTAGATTTGGCTTAAAAACAAGCTGTTTGAGGGTGAAAACCCAAACCAGCGCCCAAAAGGCCTCGTAAGAGGCACGAACACCTCGGGAGGAACCAATGTAACTTGTAGGAACTGATCGCGTAGTCATGGGTCTCCCGATTTGAGAATGTGATGATAATTTGATTAGGCTTAAAAACAAGCCATTTGAGGGTGAAACCCCATACGTCCCCATAAGAGGCACAAACACCTCGCACGGGACCAATGTAACTTGTAGGAATTGACAACATAGTTTTGGATATCTTGATTTGAGAATATCAAAAAGTCTAGATTAGGCTTAAAAACAAGCCGTTAAAGGATGAAAACCCAAACCAGCCCCTAAACGGCCCCGTAAGAGGCACGAACATCTCGTACGCGACCAATGTAACTTGTTGTAACTCACCGCGTAGTCGCGGGTCTACCGGTTTGAGAATATGATGATAATTTGAAAATATCTAGATTAGGCTTAAAAATAAGCCGTTATAGGGTGAAAACCCAAACCAGCCCCGAAACGGCCCCGTAAGAGGCACGAACACCTCGCACGGGACTAATGTAACTCATAGGAACTCACCGTGTAGTCACGGGTCTCTCAATTTGAGAATATGATGATAATTTGAAAATATCTAGATTAGGCCTAAAAACAAGCCGTTTGAGGGTGAAAACTCAAACCAGCCTCCCAAACGGCCCCATAAGAGGCACAAACACCTCGCATGTGACCAATGTAACTTGTAAGAACTGATCACATAGTCTTGAGTCTCCCCGATTTGAGAATATGACGATAATTTAAAAATATCTAGATTATGCTTAAAAATAAGCCGTTTGAGGGTGAAAACCCAAACCAGCCCCGTAATAGGCACACACATCTCGTACGGGACCAATCTAACTTTTAGAAACTGACCGCGTAGTCGCGGGTCTCCCAATTTGAGAATATGATGATAATTTGAAAATATCTAGATTAGGCTTAAAAATAAGCCTTTAGAGGGTGAAAACCCAAATCAGCCCCCATAACGACCCCGTAAGAGGCACGAACACCTCGCACGGGACCAATGTAACTTGTAGGCACTGATCGCGTACTCGTGGGTCTCCCAGTTTGAAAATATGATGATAATTTGAAATACCTAGATTAGGCTTAAAAATAAGCCGTTAAAGGGTGAAAACCCAAACGGCCCCGTAAGAGGCACGGACACCTCGCACGGGACGAATGTAACTTGTAGGAACTGATCGCATAGTCGCAGGTCTCCTGATTTTAGAATATGATGATTACTTAAAAATATCTATATTAGGCTTAAAAATAAGCCGTTTGAGAGTGAAAACGCCCCCAAACGGCCCCGTTAGAGGCACAAACACCTCGCACGAGACCTATGTAACTTGTAGGAACTGACTGCGTAGTCACGGGTCTCTCGGTTTGAGAATATGACAATGATTTGAAAATATCTAGATTGGGGTTAAAAATAAGTCGTTTGAGGTTGAAAGCCCAAACGGCCCCGTAAAAGGCTCGAACACCTCGCACGACACCAATATAACTTATAGGAACTAACCACGTAGTCGTGGGTCTCCCGATTTGAGAATATGATGATAATTTAAAAAAATCTATATTAGGCTTAAAAATAAGTCGTTAAAGGGTGAAACCCAAACCTACCCCTAAACGGCCCCGTAAGAGGCATGAACACCTCGTACGGGACCAATGTAACTTGTAGGAACTAGTCGGGTAGTCGCGGGTCTTCCGATTTGAGAATATGATCATAATTTGAAAATATCTAGATTAGGCTTAAAAGCAAGACGTTAAAGGGTGAAAACTCAAACCAACCCCCAAACGACCTTGTAAGAGGCACGAATACCTCGTATGGGACCAATGTAACTTGTAGGAACTGGTCGCGTAGTCGTGGGTCTTCCAATTTGAGAATATGACGATCATTTCAAAAAATCTAGATTAGGCTTAAAAATAAGTCGTTAAAGGGTGAAAACCTAAATCTACCCCCAAATGGCCCCGTAAGAGGCACAAACAGCTCGCACACGGACCAATGTAACTTGTAGGAACTGACCGCATAGTCGCGGGTCTCCCGAATTGAGAATATGATGATAATTTGAAAATATCTAGATTAGGGTTCAAAATAAGTCATTAAAGGGTGAAAATCCAAACCAACTCCTAAAAGGCCCCGTAAGAAGCACGAACACCTCACACGGTACCAATTTAATTTGTAGGAACTGACCGCGTAGTCGCGGGTCTTCCGGTTTGAGAATATGACGATAATTTAAAAATATTGATTAGGCTTAAAAGAATGTTGTTAAAGGATTAAAACCCAAACCAGTCCCCAACCGGCCCCGTAAGAGGCACGAACACCTCGCACGAGACCAATGTAACTTGTAGGAATTGACCGCGTAGTCGCGGGTCTTCCGGTTTGAGAATATGATGATAATTTTAAAATATCTATATTTAGCATAAAAATAAGCTGTTTGAGGGTGAAAACCCACACCAGCCCCCAAACGGTCCCGTAAGAGGCACGAACACCTTGCATAGGACTAATGTAACTTATAGTAACTAACCGCGTAGTCAAAAGAATTTTGATTTTTGAATACAATAATAATTTTAATTCGTATATGAAAATTTTCAGCTTGAATAAGATTTTTTTTTTAATTATTCGATCACTAATATCAACTCCTTTTGTATCTTATTTTTTTGCAGGATAACATTTTGTCGTTAGCTTTTATCCACGTGGAACACATGAAGTCAATGGTCTACAAGAAGGGGATTATTTACTTAATGTTGTTAATATTCAGGATTCTATTTTTTTGCGTAATGGTCGTGCGGGCTTTTGTATTTTTCTTGTTAGCTTTTATGGTTGTGAGGCCTTTTGTAATTTTATTGTTATATTTTATGGTCATGTGGGCTTTACTAATGGTATTATATTAGCAGGTTTTAGAATGTCCAGAAAATAGAGGAATCTCTACCCAATTTTTTTAGTGTGTGAACTATTATTACTTGTAATATTTTGAAGGTTGTATGTACATTAGTTTATGAACAACTTTCGAGATTCGCAATTTGTGTAATTTCTTGTTTTTAAATAATTAATTTTTTTCTTTGATCCAAAAACTTGGTACAGTTCAAAAGCATGCCAAAAGTGTATCAATTTTTGGCACGGTTTTTAATTGTGCCAAAAGAGAATCAAAATGTACTCGATCTAGTACAGTTTAAAGTCTGCCAAAAGTGTGCCAGAAATATCAAATTTTGGCACAGTTTTAAAGCATGCCAGAAGTGTTCCTGTTTTGTCAAATCTGGCACACTTTTGAGTTGTGCCAGAAAAAACTAGCCATTTTGGAACACCTGATTTTGGCACAGTTCAAAACTATGCCAGATTTGATCTGGCACAGTTTTAAACCGTACTAAATTGTTATTTTTGGTGTAGTGCTTGGCGAATCATGCAGAGACTCATCCCCGGTGTGCATGTTGAATGAATCGTTAATATCGTTGTCCACAAAAATTTCAGTGCGTTTTATGGTTTTATCAGTTAGAGGTTCCATCTCATGCTTCCATTCATCGCTCTAGGTGTCGTCATCTTAGAAGAAGATTTCCATTCTCGATTTTATCTTTTTGTTAGTGGGGTCATACCATGGTTAAGAATATTCATAAAAGGGGAAGTCTTAGCCCTCCTTGATTAACCTTTTATTCAAAGAGTCTCTCAAGATAGTCTTTTCATCTTCCAGGCTTCTTTTCTGGAGTGGTAAAAAAAGTGCTTCGAGTTTGGCTATTGAGGGTCGGTAGCTAATGTCTCATGGGGGAAGGATTGTTTTAGGACTATCGGCTTAAGGATACTTTATTGACGTTGTCTAGCCCCATTTCGGGGATGAAGTACATATTCTTGAACATTTAGATTATGTTGGCGTTTCTATGAGGGTTATGTTCTAGACAAACTCGATCTTTGAAATTATCTCCCACTGGGAGAGGAAGTTGATTGATTTTAAAACCGGAAAGGAACATGCCATTGCTCCCGTTTTGAATTTCCAATACTGGGTTCAAATTGTCGCCGTCCCCAAGGATGGTGATGACCTGACCTTTAGCAAAGAATTTCAAATTATGATGGAGAGAGGAAGATATTCCTCGGATGTTGTGGAGTCATGGGCGACCAAGGAGTAGATTGAAACAACCAGGTATATCGATGGCTTGGAACTCTGTCAAAGGGTGGATAGGGCCAGCCCCTAGTGTAAGCATCATAGAACCCATTATTTCCTAACATGTGTTGTTATAGGCATGCACAACAGATGAAGGAATGAAATCGTTGACTATTAATCCCACGCAGTTGAAAGTTCTGAGTGGGTAGATATTGAGAGCAGATCTATTGTCTACAAGTGCTAATAGAACTTTCTTCCTTAAAACTTTAATGGAGATGTTGAGAGCATAATTGTCATCAAGGATTTAGAATTTTTTTTCTTCGGAGAAGGAGAGGAGTCTAGTAGAGGTTAGGTGACGGGACTAAGAATGTGTCTCAGAAGTGTGTACTCTTTAGGCTCAAGTGCAAGCCTATCGCTCAAGTAATAATTCGATAAGTCGGGTATCGATCCTCAGGGAAATAGGACAATGGAATTGTAACGACGTTGGATAGACGAAGAAATCCTAACTCTGACTCTAAAAAGAAAGGAAAAGGTGATTTGGTTTTAGAATTGGCTACAACTAAATGCAATAATTAACTAATGAACTAATGAATGAATGGAATGCAATTACTCTAAATTACCTAAATTACTGATGATGATTGAACTGAAACTTGAACTATATGATGAAGAAAACAGGATGGGAATACAATCCATCAATCCTAGTGTATTGCAGGTATAAAACTAATCATAAACTTAAGTGATTAATTAGATCCAGAATTTAGTACTCCCAAGCATTACGTATATGAGGTTTAATCCCGCACCATACTTAATCAGAGGACGAGTAAATCGGTACTGTGATAGTTACACTCGAATTGCATTCTGAAGCATCCCGATTACCCTGAAGCAAACGAGATCTAAAGATCTACAATTGTCGCATTTCTACGCAATACGGTCATAATAAACCATTAAATTTAGAGGATTAATTTTATACACATGCAACTACCACATCAGGTTGAGTTCATGTATCCCAACCTTTAAAAACCTAGCTTAACATGGTGAAATTAATGAAAACTACGTTATCTACGTTGCATGAACTCATAATTTCTTGGAAAGAGAGATGAAATATGAGAAATAATAATAAAAGTGCTGGAAATAAAAGTTACCACGATTGAAGAACAAGAACATGCAAGAAGAAATCAAAGATTGAAGAAAAACTGGAAAAGCTCTTGAATTAAAGTTGCAAAATATGTAGATTCTTCTTCTAGATGTTCCTACTTGTTATGGAGCTTTTACATGAATAAAATCTGAATAAAAAGAGTCCTAATGACTAAATATATAGGCTAGAGGTCGTTTAGAAGAGTCCACAAAACATAAAACTCTTTTGGCTAAAAAATAAGCACAAAATAAAAATCTCGTATCTGCCAATTTGTCACACTTAGAAAGCGTGACTAATTTTGTAACGGATCTAGAGCGTGATAAATTTTGTAACGGATATTGAGCGTGACTAATTTGGTGAACCGGTTCGGGTTCTGGGTGTACCGGTTCGGGTGAATTCGCTGGTTTTGGGCCTCTTTCAACATTTAGAATATTTTCCAACTTTCTTCTTTTCTTCCTTGGATTTTTTCTCAACTTCAAATGATCATAACTCCTTCACCGTAGCTCGGATTTGGGTGCCGTTTTTTCTAGTATTCTTTTTGTTCCGAGATGTTAAACTTTAAATAAGGCCCCACCTCCGGGATTGGCCTGAAGAATTACAAAAATGCCCTTGAACTTGCCTTCCTAGCCTTTCTTCTATGATTTTTCTGCAACTTCAAGGGATCATAACTCTTTCACCGTAGCTCGGATTTGGGTGCCGTTTTTTCTAGTATTCTTGTAATTAAAAGATATTAAACTTTCTACTTGGCCCCACCTCCGGACTAAGGCTGAAAAATTACGAAAATGCCCTTCAACTCCCCGATTCTTGGTTTCTTTCACTATTTTGAGTTCTCTTTTCCCTTTTTCTTGCATCAAATACCTGTAAAACACATAAGAGATACAAAAAATACGAAACAATTGTCAAAAAGGGTTAGTATCATAAATATGAGACAAATCCAAGCTATTTACACCGCACGGGATCATAAAAATACTGAAATTAAGGGGATAAATGTGAAGAATTTATGCCTAATCATTAGGGATCCAACCATATTTACTTCTTCTTCGGGAGTGGAAGATGGAGAAATTGTGGGCCCTATTAGGAGCTTTATTAGAGCATTTCGGTGCAGTTGGGAGGACTTAAAGAGTCCCCACAAGGTGATATTAGTTTGGGTTTTATTGAGATAGTGAAGAACTTTTCTTTCTTCAACGGTCATTGGGATCTCCTCTGCAACTCCTCTTTATATATCACAGCTGATTAGGGAAACATATCTTTGTAATATCGCCCATATTGGGTCATGTGGTTAACAGAGGTGGGAAAGAATAAGGACCTTGTGAATTTATCTTCTTCGTATTGAATAGAAACCTTGTTAACTTCCCCAATAATTCTTCAAAAAAGATCATTACACATAGAGCAGTAACTAAACTAATTTCTCCACAGTTTGGTTCATCATCGGAGTTATTAAAATCAACACCCCAGCCAATGGCGATGATATCTTCTGCTAAGAGTAGTCGATGCATTCAACAACCTATACAACCACTCAGCGGGGAAGTGATGGAGTGAAAGGACTAGACACCCTTGGAGTTTCAAGGCTGTGAGCAACCCGAAAATGTTGCATATCTCCCCTTTTTAGTGAAACATGCATGATGTCATCCAAACTAATTTTTCTATGGGTACCACCCATTCGTCTGATTCTCGATCCCACTTTCAAGATTCTATAAATAAGACAATAAACTTTTCATAGTCGATGGTCATCTCTGTGGGAAGTTTCAGCCCAAACCTTCGGAGTTGATCTAGTAATGCGGGTAGTTCCATGCCTCCCCCCTCTGATGGGGTAAGGAAGGAAATACAGGCTTGTGTGATTAGTGATAGATCTTGATCAGTGAAGCTCATGGGATATAGGAGAAAGGATGGGGAAATTTTAAGGGGTTTGGGTGAGATGGTGGATGTGTCGGGTATTTTGATAGGCATGATTTGGTTAGAGGGGTAAAAGTTCGAGTTGCTGATCTTGGTATTGCACTAAGTTACGATGGCCATTAGATCTGGTTGAACATTTGATGCTTGGTCTGCGTTCTCCATGAATAACTTGAGGATATAAATCTCAAATTCGATGGAAGAAGTAGAAGGAGCGGTAGAGATTCAAGGTGGTTTGACAGAAGTTCAAATGCAATATGGAGCCAGGCCAAAATTTGGGTATGCGATCAACCTGAGAGGGAAAATGATTTTGGTTTATTTTTGGAAGACAAATGGGGTATTTTTGGTATTATTATTTTTTGAAAAATGGAAGAAATATTTTTTTGGTATTTTCATTTTTGAAAAGAACGAAAAAGGGAAAATCTTCATCATGATAATTATTATTAGGCTCCACTTGTATTATGTTTGCCTAAATGTAAGGGAAATGTCGGACATGACACGAGCCTTGGTTGAAGGTAAAGTGAAAGATGCAAGACACGGTTTGACTTATTTTCAGACTCACAGACAGGATCTTGTTTTGAAAAATGGATGAAATAGTGTAAAAATTCAGGTGGTATGGCAACCCAGAATTCTAGTAGAGTTTTGCATAGTTATCGAAAAACTAGGTATAAATTCCCTATGGCAGATGCCTATATGAGGTTTATGCATTTGGTGGGTTAGTGAAAGGGTTCCCCCTTTGGCATGACTTCCAAGATATACCCCATGCTTTTAAGGGAAGTCATTCAATGTTACATGTGGATAAGTAATTTGATATACCTGAGTGTACGTGAATTGCTCACGATATACCTTATGGGGATGGTACGTGTGAGAGCGAATTCGATATACTCTACATACGTGAATGAATTCCTTGTTATATACCTCCCATCGTGATTTCGATTAGACGGTGCGATACGGGGGAACTATTCGATATACGTCGAATGTGCGAGGCCAATGGAATGTGAGAATCAAATCGCTTAGGTTAACCGCGCCCCACAGGACCGACACCCAGTACGATATAAAAATTTGGTCAATATTGCCATGCTTAGGTGATGTAGTGTGCAAAATTTTATGAGTCTTAGTTGGTATCTTATGGAGAGTTTTTTTTTGTATTCTAAGTTAAGGGTATACTACTATAATGAGGGAGAATATACAAATATCATGAGATAAGAGGAAGAATCATGTAAAGTAAAGCTAGCATGGAGCATGAAGACTATACAAAGCATAGTGATAGAGTGTGAAGCATGTCGATATACAAATGAGTCAGCTATATGTGCAAAGTGAGAGAGTGACATGGGAAAAGTGTAACTGAAACAACATGTGAATATAAACAAGTGAAATTGTGTGCTAGTGAGACTAAGCATGGATAATCTACAAGTGGTGTGTGAGATATGTAAGTGAGCATATAGATATATACAAGAGAGAAACGTGAGGGGGTGTGACAGTTAAGCTAAGCATGGATAATCTACAAGTGGTGTCTAGAGCATGTAAGTAAAAGTGAGACTATGTACGAGTGTGAGTGCGTGAAGTGAGCATGGAAATATATACACGTAAGTTTAAGATGAAGCATAGTGAACATGTACAAGCGAGTGAAGAGTGATATATACATGCGAAGAGAATATTGTAAAATATACAAGATGTAAGCATAGAAGTAAAAAGGGGAGCATACAAGTGGAGGCATATGTACGCATGTAGAAAATCAAGAGAGTAAATAAGTAACGCCCATGTGAAAATAGAATCTAATCCTCTAAAAAGTCCCCAGCTGAGTCACCATTATGGCCATCAAGATCGGACTCCTCTGGCACGGTACGACCCCAAAATTGCGATAGCAAAAGGAAAATGTCACCCTTTCTCCCCCTTTTCCATGCATGTATAGATGATTTGATGATATGGAGGTACTCTTTCTTCCACTTGCACTGGCGTCTTTACGGGTTGCCATGAATATAAAATTGGTCGTTATGAAAAGGGGATAAGACGAAGGAATGGAGTCCTCGGCCAATTTTGTTCAAACCAGGCAAGAGAATATAGCCTCCTCGAGATAACGGCATTAAGGTCATATTAATGCATACAAAACCAAGTGATTCAAAGGTTTGGGGACTAATTTACGGGATGGGAAGGTGTTAGGAACGTATTCCACCCTTTCGGTCTCTCATGGGCTATGTTGATTTTCTCCTTTCTCCAAAACATGATGTGTGTGTACATGTATGTAATATAAATAATGGGATAAGGTAATTATCTGACTATGAAAGAGATAGAGCAGACTCATCCGTAGGAGTGTGTGACAGCCCGACTAATTAAATACCGGGTAGCTACTCCTTTATTAAATCAATACAAAATACCAAGTTGGTTCAGTTAATAGCATCACTGTCGAAAACATTTTTATAATTACTAACCACCTAGTATTTAAAAAGTAAGTTGCCAAATTTTAATTTAAGTCTTACTTAACATTCAATAAAAGAATAATGGAAGAACGACACAATCCAATCACCATAATGAAGTAATGAAATAACCAACAAATAAATATAAGTCCGGAGGAAAACTTCTCACAACAATCCCACAACTGAAATAATAACATAAGTCTGAATCCTGAATTAATTACATGCCCGAAATATGAATAACTGAAATAAATGAAATGCCTCTAAAAGAAATGGGCGACATGCCCTACAACTGATAAATACTGAATATGGAGTCAAGATAGATGAAGAGTCTACAAGCAAAGTCCTGTAACTTCCACAAACAGCTACAGCTCGTCACCTGAATGAGGATCCTAAGCATGGTGTCCTTGTGGCTGGGCACCTAAAATGGTTTTTACAAAAATAGGTTTGAAAGCAAATGGGTCAGAGCCTGAAAGTGGAAATCATTTTAAAAACAGCAAGTGTTTTAATAACATTAAAACATTAAATGCAAAATACATGTTAGGACGTGCACTCACATAAAATTCTCACCTCTCGACTACATGTGCACTCCTAACGTACCGTACCCGTCTATATAACATACATATCTAACAAAACCGTAATAAGTTCTACCCCTTACTACTCGATTCCCATAAGACATTCTAACGTTCTCAATAAATAGAGGCTTTACTTAAACTCAGATTCTCAATTAGTAATACAATTCACTATCGGTTAACCCGTTATGTTTCTCAAAACATTACCATAATTATATTCACAATACCAACATGAAAGTTCCCATTAATTAAGTGTATATTATTCACGTCATAAATATACAATACAAGCACCCTGAGACTAAGCTGAGGTGCACACATACTCTGCTATCC
Source organism: Sambucus nigra (assembly GCA_949130495.1). Taxonomy (NCBI): domain Eukaryota; kingdom Viridiplantae; phylum Streptophyta; class Magnoliopsida; order Dipsacales; family Adoxaceae; genus Sambucus; species Sambucus nigra. Next base: position 174,353,450 of record OX422211.1, read on the forward strand.
ATCCCGGTACATCACGTACATAAGGATCACGCATTCCGAATCTCTCAGGAATCGTTCTCAGATAACACATCACAAATAATGGAGGCGAACACAGTCACATCACATGGGTCACGCACATACCTGCGCTCCCACGATCAGCAGACTTATTAACATCCCAATAAGTCCTTCTCTGACCTATGTTCATCAAGGTAACCAATCTAAATCCGGGCAACACAAGGATTAGAAGGCCCTAAGCGAACGTAAACCTCTCGTGATAGCAAGTATGGTAGGTATGTCATACACATAAAATCAATACATATACTAAGTATTCACGCATCTTAGTAATCACCATAATATATTGGTGGTACACTTCTCATTCTCATACCGACATATAATAATACACAATTTATATGTTCCTGGTTAATATAATAAATTAGGCCGTCAATAGTTCTCGCATCGTAATAGACACTCACGTCCTACTTCATATTTTCCCTTAGGTTCAAACTACACTTCTAGGTTTGACTCCTCATTTTATCCCAAATATATCAAATAATCATCAAGGGAAGGTTATCTCTACATATACACAAGGTTACGGGACACTCGGGATCAAAACAGGCTAAAAAGCCTAAACTGTCAACTCGTTCGAAGTCTCGTTCGAACGAGGCTGTTCGAACGAGAGTTCGTTCGAACGAAGTGGGCTTTCTAACGAGGTCTCGTTCGAACGAAGTCATCGAACGAACATCCCTCTCGTTAGAAGTCAAACTATCAACTCGTTAGAAGCTCGTTCGAACGAGCTCGTTCGAACGACCTGGGCAGGTCTTATAACGAGTGGCCAGATTCGAGCCCAGATTTTCCAAATCTCGTTTTTCCAACTTCTCATCACCTCTAACCTCATCTAAACATTAATCCCACGATTGTTCCAAGCTACTAATCATCCCAAAACATGTTTCAACCGTATTACAACATTTATATGGGTTCAAATCACCCTAAACTACATCAAATTATCAAATCTCCACCATTTTTCCTAAATTACATGAACATGAACCCTAAAACTTACAAATCATCAATGGGTCTAATTAAATCCATTTTTGTTTCATCCAAGATATTATTATCATAAGAATAATAACCTACATACAATTCTACATGCAATTCCTCATCAATATGCAAGATTCTAATTCCAAGTTTAATGGGTTTTCATCCATCTCCCAAACAAATACAATTATAACAAATTCCTACGCATGGAAGAAGCATTCTTTGTAAGAATATGTAATTAAACCATTTGCCTTATGTGTATCTCTGGATTTGATGACGAATCTGATGAATGGTTCTCTCTCTCTCTGCAAAATTCCTTCTCTCTCTCTCTCCAAGCTTTTCTCTAATGGTGGCAATGGAGGCTAGGGTTTGTCTTAGGAACTTTTGGGGTTAATTCTAATAACCCCCGTAGACTATTTGGTTATTAGTGGGTTTAGTGGGCAATTACCAAGTCAGATTTTTAATCCCCAATTTTCGTAGGTTTTAATTCCCAAAAATCCAGAATTACCAAACTACCCTTATACGTTGCCGGTGTGGCCTAAAAATGCCCCGGGACCCAAACTAAACCCACGGCTAGTGTTTTCTAACTATTTCGACCCTTCCGGACGCGTTGGCGCACTCAAAATGACCATACGGTTTATAGAAATAAAATTCACTTTTTAATTAAAATAAATATATTCCGGACGCGACTGTCACACGCGTCTCAACAAAATTTCCAAATTGCCGTATTTCAATCTCACGACAATTTCATAATTCAGTATTCATATATAATCATATATGCACATTATAATCAAATACCAACTCACATCTTGCTAGTATTTTAATCCGGATTAATTTCCAATCAATACGCATTTAATTCAATTAATCCCATAAATAAATATCACAAAAATACGGGGTATTACATACTTCCCCCCTAATAACTGAATTTCGTCCCGAAATTCGGAACTAGAAAGTACCTGGTAAGAACAACTCTAGATAACGTTCGCGCATCTCATCCTCGCGCTCCCATGTGGACTCCTCGACATTATGATGTCGCCACTGAACACGCACTAACGGAACTATCTTTGACCGCAGCTTCCGCTCACTTCGGTCCAAAATAGCAATCGGCCCCTCCTCGTAGGAGCTATCAGGATGGAGATCGATGTCCTCCAATGCAATGTGAGAATGAGCCAAATCGTCTCTAAGATATTTCCTTAGCGAGGAAATATGAAATACATCGTGAATCCGATGCAAATGCTCCGGTAATCCAAGCCTATACACAACCGGTCCAATCCGCTCAATAATAGGAAATGGTCCCACATATCTCGGTGCCAACTTCCCTTTCTTCCCGAAACGCATAATCCCCTTCATAGGAGATACTCTGAGAAAAACCTGGTCCCCCACTTGGAACTCTCTGAAGAACCTCTTCGCATCAGCATAGCTCTTCTGCCGATCCTGAGCTACCCGAATGCGACTCCGAATCAATTCTATCCTCGCCGAAGTATCCTGAATCACTTCTGGCCCAAGTAGTTTGTTGTCCCCCACCTCCAACCAACATGCTGGGGAACGACAAGGTCTACCGTGCAACGCCTCAAATGGAGCCATGTCAATGGTGAACTGGTAGGAGTTGTTGTAAGCAAACTCCACCAGTGGAAGATACTGCTCCCATCCACCCCTAAAATCAATGATACTCATACGTAGCATGTCCTCCAACATCTGGTTTGTACGCTCAGTTTGCCCGTTGGTCTGCGGGTGGTACGCCGTACTCAACCGCAATTCCGTGCCCATGGCCTCCTGAAAACTCTCCCAAAATCGTGAAATGAATATCTTGTATCGGTCAGACACGATATTTAGGGGCACACCGTGAAGTCTAACTATCTCTGCAGTAAAGAGCTGGGCATACTGTCCCGCAGTGTAATCTGTCCTTACGGGTAGAAAATGAGCGACTTTGGTCAACCTGTCCACAATCACCCGAATGGAGTCGTGACCTCTCTGTGACGTAGGCAACCCCGTGATAAAGTCCATGGATATGCTCTACCACATCCAAATCGGGACCTCCAATGGCTGTAGAAGTCCTGCCGGTCTCTGATGATCCACTTTTACTAGCTGACAAGTGGCGCATTTTGAAACAAATACGGCAATATCTCTCTTCATCCCGCTCCACCAATACTGTCGTCTCATGTCTTGGTACATTTTGTCCCCACCGGGATGTACCGCGAACCGTGAGCCGTGGGACTCTTCCATCACCTCGTGCCGCAATTCCTCCCCTTTCGGAACTACCAATCTCCCAATGAAGCGTAATCCCCCGTCTGAGCTAACGGTATAGGACTCGGCTCCCTCTGCTAGTAATCGAACTATCTGCTCCTGACAGAACGAGTCATTTGCTTGTGCCCTTACTACCTTCGTGACAATCTGCGGTGTAACGGTCATCACAGACATGAACGATCGGGCCACTGCATCCTGGTGTCCCAACTCCTTCCACTTGGCCCTCCACACCCCTGCCACTTCCTCTACTGGCCTACGGCTCAACGCGTCTGCTACCACGTTAGCCTTTCCCGGGTGATACTGGATATCAAACTGATAGTCCTTTCGCTGCCGCATATTCAACTCCTTTTGCGGGAATAGGTACTGTAGGGACTTGTGGTCTGTGAACAATCGAAACTTCTCCCCCAAAAGATAATGTCTCCATATCCGAAGGGCAAATACAACTGCCGCCAACTCCAAGTCATGAGTGGGGTAATTCTTCTCGTGAGGCTTTAACTTACGGGAAGCATAAGCTATGGCCTGACTCTCCTGCTGCAATACACCTCCTAGTCCTTGCAAGGACGCATCGGTGTAGACTAGATACTCAACTCCCGGTCTCGGCAATGCTAACACAGGTGCTGAGGTCAACTTATCCTTCAACTCATCAAATGCCAACTGACAGGCATCACTCCAGATGAACGGCACACCTTTACGAGTCAGATGTGTCAAAGGACCTGCTATCTTCAAAAATCCCCGAATGAACCTCCTGTAGTATCCTGCTAGACCCAAGAAACTACGGATCTCCGTTGGCGTCGTGGGCTGTCCCCACTCCCTCACCGCGGATACCTTCCCCGGATCAACAGATATCCCCCGGTCGGAAATAATGTGTCCCAAAAACTGGACCTCCTTCATCCAAAACCCGCACTTCTCATACATTGCATACAGCTCGTTCTGACGTAGCGTCTGCAAAACTTGCCTCAAATGCTCGGCGTGCTCCTCCTCTGTCTGGGAGTAAACCAGAATATCATCGATGAAGACAATGACAAACTGATCTAGGAACTCTCTGAACACCCTATTCATCAAGTCCATAAACACTGCTGGAGCGTTGGTCAAACCAAAAGGCATAACCCGAAACTCGTAAGAACCATATCTCGATAAGAACGCAGTCTTCGAGACGTCCTCCTCCCTGATACGCAACTGATGGTATCCCGACCTCAGATCAATCTTTGAGAAGAAAGAAGCTCCTCTCAACTGGTCGAATAGGTCATCGATTCGAGGCAACGGATACTTATTCCGTATCGTGACCTTATTCAACTCTCGGTAATCCACACACAATCTCATCGATCCATCTCTCTTTTTCACAAACAACACAGGGGCACCCCACGGTGACGTACTCCTCCGTATGAACCCCTGACCCAACAACTGCTCAATCTGATCCCATAACTCCCTCATCTCAGCTGGAGCCATACAGTACGGTGCGCGTACTATAGGTCTCGTATCTGGTAATAAGTCTATGACAAAGCCTATCTCACGACTGGGGGGTAGGCTTGGTATCTCCTGAAACACATCGGAATACTCCCTGACAACTGGGATCGAATCTAAAGGGATCACAACCTCCTTAGAGGTATCCTCCTCTATGTAATACAAATGAGCGGTCGAACCTCCCTCTGGGCGAGGCATCGCCACTACAAACATCTCTTGCCCCGGAATGGCAAAAATAATGCTCCCACCGAAGCAATCAATCATGGCTCTATAATCAGCGAGCCAATCCATACCGATAATCACATCGTGCACATGCATATCTAATACCAACATATCTGCAGGTAATACCAGACTACCAATCTCTACCCCCACTCCCCGGCATATAAAGAAAATAAGCGACCCACTCCCCAATGGTGAGTCTACACACGTCACTGTGCTCTCTTCTGTGGCTAACAACCCTAAGGCTTTCGCAAAATGTGTAGCTATAAAACAATGTGTTGCCCCCGTATCAAACAAAACCCGACCCATAGTACCATGGATAGGAAACATACCCTCAATCGCGGGTGGTGCCTGTGGAGTTGCTGCCTGGTGGACGTTATAGACACGTCCATACTGTAACTGCCCTTGCTGCACAGGAACTGCTGGAATGGCTGGAAGAGCTGGCACCTGGGCTGGAGCTGGGAGAGCAGGTGGAAAAAGTGGCCTCTGTGGCTCATGTCGAGCACCCTGCTGCTGCTGCGGGGCCCTGCCCCTATCAGGACAGTCCTGGCGTTTATGGCCAGTCTTGCCACATACGAAACACTCCCCCGAAAAGTTCCCCCCTCTCTGTCCCTGCTGCCCCCGGCCCTGGTGGCCGTTACCGTTCCTCCACTGGCCCTGCTGGCCCTGCTAAAACTGCTGCTGACCATTCTGACCCTGCTGGTTCTGATGGACGTTCGGACCCTGATGGCCCTACCGGAAACCTCCCTGTCCGTGCCTGAAATTTCCCGACCTGAACCTCTTATGATCCCCCTGCTGGGAACCCTGGTCACCCTTTCTCTGCCCCTGAACCGATTGTGCCCCACTGGCACCATTTCCTCCTGTCCTGCCCTGTTGGCTGGACTCTCCCGATCGCTTGCCCTCAGCCATGTGAAAGCGGTGATCCTGGCAATGGAGCAATGCAGCGTTAACCACATCAGAATAAGTGGCTAACGAGAGGTTCCCTAACAAGTGCTGACGAATCCTCCATGTCAACCCGTCCGTAAATTTCTGTATCTTCTTCTCCTCTGTCGGTATCTCATCCGGAACAATGTTCAGAAGATTAGTGAATTCGGCCTCATATTCGGCCACAGTCTTACCCTCCTGTCGAAGGCTCATAAACTTCCTCCTCATTTCCGTATGAACAGCTGACGGAAAGTACTTGCGGTCGAACCGCACCCAGAACTCCTGAATAGTGAGAGTGTCTCTCTCCTCCACGGTGGTAATAGACTCCCACCACTGCAGTGCAGACCCCACTAGCTTAAAGGTAGCTAGTATCTGCTTTTGAACCTCAGTGCACTCGTACATCCTCAAGTGCCGCTGAATATCCTTCCTCCACTGACTCGAAACTACCACATCGGAGCTACCTGCGAACTCCGGAGGGTGTGCTTTCTGAAAAGCATCACGTACACGTTCCCAAGCAGACGGGAATGCATGTGCCTGAACCGGCACGGCTACTGGCGCCTGAGCTGGTGCCTGCTGAACTACGGCTAGTGCGGCATTTACCGCCTGGGCCACAATGGCTGCAACCTCGGCGGCATTCATCGTGCCCTGAACTAGTGCGGGCTGTGGTTCTGGCGTTGCATTCCAGGGAACCCGTTGTGCACGTCGTGGAGGCATCTGAAATAAGAATGAAGTTTATAAGTTCGCAGTTATAAACTTAAAATAGCTGAAGAACGTAGCATATACAAAAGAATACAACAGTCCTAAAATATAGGGCTCTACAATAAAGAAAGCTCAGCGGAAACATAATAAGCCGTACAGAACCTAGAAGACACTAGAACCTGATGCTCTGATACCACCTGTGACACCCCGACTAATTAAATACCGGGTAGCTACTCCTTTATTAAATCAATACAAAATGCCAAGTTGGTTCAGTTAATAGCATCACTGTCGAAAACATTTTTATAATTACTAACCACCTAGTATTTAAAAAGTAAGTTGCCAAATTTTAATTTAAGTCTTACTTAACATGCAATAAAAGAATAATGGAAGAACGACACAATCCAATCACCATAATGAAGTAATGAAATAACCAACAAATAAATATAAGTCCGGAGGAAAACTCCTCACAACAATCCCACAACTGAAATAATAACATAAGTCTGAATCCTGAATTAATTACATGCCCGAAATCTGAATAACTGAAATAAATGAAATGCCTCTAAAAGAAATGGGCGACATGCCCTACAACTGATAAATACTGAATATGGAGTCAAGATAGATGAAGCGTCTACAAGCAAAGTCCTGTAGCTTCCACAAACAGCTACAACTCGTCACCTGAATGAGGATCCTAAGCATGGTGTCCTTGTGGCTGGGCACCTAAAATGGTTTTTACAAAAATAGGTTTGAAAGCAAATGGGTCAGAGCCCGAAAGTGGAAATCATTTTAAAAACAGCAAGTGTTTTAATAACATTAAAACATTAAATGCAAAATACATGTTAGGACGTGTACTCACATGAAATTCTCACATCTCGACTACATGTGCACTGCTAACGTACCGTACCCGTCTATATAACATACATATCTAACCAAACCGTAATAAGTTCTACCCCTTACTACTCGATTCCCATAAGACATTCTAGCGTTCTCAATAAATAGAAGCTTTACTTAAACTCAGATTCTCAATTAGTAATACAATTCACTATCGGTTAACCCGTTATGTTTCTCAAAACATTACCATAATTATATTCACAATACCAACATGAAAGTTCCCATTAATTAAGTGTATATTATTCACGTCATAAATATACAATACAAGCACCCTGAGACTAAGCTGCGGTGCACACATACTCTGCTATCCATCCCGGTACATCACGTACATAAGGATCACGCATTCCGAATCTCTCAGGAATCGTTCTCAGATAACACATCACAAATAATGGAGGCGAACACAGTCACATCACATGGGTCACGCACATACCTGCGCTCCCACGATCAGCAGACTTATTAACATCCCAATAAGTCCTTCTCTGACCTATGTTCATCAAGGTAACCAATCTAAATCCGGGCAACACAAGGATTAGAAGGCCCTAAGAGAACGTAAACCTCCCGTGATAGCAAGTATGGTAGGTATGTCATACACATAAAATCAATACATATACTAAGTATTCACGCATCTTAGTAATCACCATAATATATTGGTGGTACACTTCTCATTCTCGTACCGACATATAATAATACACAATTTATATGTTCCTGGTTAATATAATAAATTAGGCCGTCAATAGTTCTCGCATCGTAATAGACACTCACGTCCTACTTCATATTTTCCCTTAGGTTCAAACTACACTTCTAGGTTTGACTCCTCATTTTATCCCAAACATCCCAAATATATCAAATAATCATCAAGGGAAGGTTATCTCTACATATACACAAGGTTATGGGACACTCGGGATCAAATAATCATTAAGGGAAGTCTCGTTCGAACGAGGCTGTTCGAACGAGAGTTCGTTCGAACGAAGTGGGCTTTCTAACGAGGTCTCGTTCGAACGAAGTCATCGAACGAACATCCCTCTCGTTAGAAGTCAAACTGTCAACTCGTTAGAAGCTCGTTCGAACGAGCTCGTTCAAACGACCTGGGCAGGTCTTCTAACGAGTGGCCAGATTCGAGCCCAGATTTTCCAAATCTCGTTTTTCCAACTTCTCTTCACCTCTAACCTCATCTAAACATTAATCCCACGATTGTTCCAAGCTACTAATCATCCCTAAACATGTTTCAACCGTATTACAACATTTATATGGGTTCAAATCACCCTAAACTACATCAAATTATCAAATCTCCACCATTTTTCCCAAATTACATGAACATGAACCCTAAAACTTACAAATCATCAATGGGTCTAATTAAATCCGTTTTTGTTTCATCCAAGATATTATTATCATAAGAATAATCACCTACATACAATTCTACATGCAATTCCTCATCAATATGCAAGATTCTAATTCCAAGTTTAATGGGTTTTCATCCATCTCCCAAACAAATACAATTATAACAAATTCCTACGCATGGAAGAAGCATTCTTTGTAAGAATATGTAATTAAACCATTTGCCTTATGTGTATCTCTGGATTTGATGACGAATCTGATGAATGGTTGTCTCTCTCTCTGCAGAATTCCTTCTCTCTCTCTCTCCAAGCTTTTCTCTAATGGTGGCAATGGAGGCTAGGGCTTGTCTTAGGAACTTTTGGGGTTAATTCTAATAACCCCCGTAGCCTATTTGGTTATTAGTGGGTTTAGTGGGCAATTACCAAGTCAGCTTTTTAATTCCCAATTTTCGTAGGTTTGAATTCCCAAAAATCCAGAATTACCAAACTACCCTTATACGTTGCCGGTGTGGCCTAAAAATGCCCCGGGACCCAAACTAAACCCCCGGCTAGTGTTTTCTGACTATTTTGACCCTTCTGGATGCGTTGGCACATTCAAAACGACCATACGGTTTATAGATATAAAATTCACTTTTTAATTAAAATAAATATATTCCGGACGCGACTGTCACACGCGTCTCAACAAAATTTCCAAATTGCTGTATTTCAATCTCACGACCAATTTCATAATTCAGTATTCATATATAATCATATATGCACATTATAATCAAATACCAACTCACATCTTGCTAGTATTTTAATCCGGATTAATTTCCAATTAATACGCATTTAATTCAACTAATCCCATAAATAAATATCACAAAAATACGGGGTATTACAGAGTGTACACAAAAATAATCATAAACATATAATGTAAGTGTTCGTCGAAGCATGAATCGCTATAAAAGAGCGAATGTGCATGCTAGACGAGACACAAATGTATAGAATTTCAAGATTCACAAAATAGATATAATTGAGTATAAAATACATAAAATGGAAAGATAGGAATCGAATCCCGGGATTGGCCTGAGATACCTATGTAGCCCAAGGGGCATCAAAGTCCACATACTTCAAATATATCGTAACAGTGGGGTTCAAATTATAAAGCCAAATATAAGACTCCTCCTTGAGTGCTTTTGCAAAAAATTTAAGTCACATCTTTGAGATCGGTGACTAAATTGGGTAGGATAGTGAGGTAGGGGAATGTTGGAAAATAGGATTTTTTTGGTAATGAGAATCTTCTGATTTTTAGGGAATATTTGTTGATTGTTGAAAGGGACCTTTTTTATGAGTGAGGTCATAGGCTCTATATATAATGCACTTTTAGGGTTAGGGGTGCCAATAAGCATGGCCCCTTTTCTACCTATCGATGCAGTTCCTTACTTGCTAGGCAAGGAAAGTACATTTTGCTGATAGATATGGAGTCTACGTGCCAGTAGGTAGTCCGGAACAAACTTTTTTGAAAAAATGACATAAAATGCAAATCGTAAGTCTAAATCGTGCACGGCCGAGACTGTTGGAAGGGGAATTTAGAGACCTTCAGGAATCCATAAAGCCACTCTCGGGTTCAAAAGTTGACCAAAGTTTAACGTGGCTCGAAAGCGCCTAGTGGCCTCCAAATCAATACTCAGAGTAAAAAGGATCTTTCGTGCAAACTGTGAGACCGATTCGCACATGGAATGGATTATTGGAAAGAGGTTTTATTGAGTTTCACTCAATTTGAAGAGTTTACTGAAGTCAAACGGGAACCAGAGTGCTCGGTGGCCTCAAGATCAGTATTAGAAGTAAAAGGGATCGTTCGTGTGAACCGTGAGGCTGATTCATCCACGAAACAGACTCTTGGAAAGGGGATTCAAATCCCTTAAATATTTCATTGAGCTTCTCTCAGGTCGAAGAGTTGGTAGGAGTTAAATGGGGCCCAAGAGCATCCGGTGGCCTCTAGATCAGTACTCGAAGTATGACCTAGGGTTTATGGTTAATGAAGGAGTGTTAGGGACCTAAGGAGGTGCTTAGGGGGTTAGTACAGTCGGGTGTCTATAGGTACAGTGAGGGAGCTAAGAATGTGATGTAGTTTTAAAGAGGATTACTGCTTTGTTGAGGGACCCAGGTGTGTTATGATTATGATGGGGGTTGTGGTTTGATTTTAAGGGCCAAGGTTTGATGTTGAGGACTTAAAGTGTACGTGAGGATTATGACTTGATTGTAAGGGACAAGGTCTAATTTTGAGAACCTTAAGGGTGTATGTGACTAATACATGGATTGAATCCTAATTGTGAGGGTCAAGATCTATTCTTAAGGACCAAAAGGGTGTATCCGACCGATATGAGGATCACGAATTGATTTTGAGGGCCAAGTTCTAATTTTGAAAACCTAAAGGGTGTATGTGACCAATATGTGGATCGCGACCTATTTATGAAGGCCAAGGTATAATTCTAAGAACTTATTGTGTGTATGAACCAATACACAGAGGCAAAGTCTAATTCTAAGGACCTTAAGGGTTTATGCAACCAATAGGGAATTCATAACTTGATTATGAGGTCCAATATCTAATTGTAAGGACATAAAAGGTGTATGCAACCAATAGGATGATCCCAGTGTAATTCTAAGGGTTAAGATCTAATTTGATAACCTAAGAAGTGTATAATATCTTTGGGCAAGATATATGACAGTGAGGGGACATCTGAAGGGCTTCGAATTTTCTTCGGGATATTAAATTATTTTCGATGATTTTTTCTAGATACTTGTCATTTTTAATCTTGAGGTTCTTTGTGATGTATGTTCATTTTTCGCATGTTTTTAATTTTTATGATTTGGGGGATTTTTTGTGAATTTTTAGGGATTTTGTTATTTTTATGTATTTTGTAACAAAATATGGGAACGATGCATGCCGACATGAGGTGATCCCTACCTATTAGTGGAGAACTTAAACCGAGCATATGTACAATTTTGCTAAGGAGGTCCTAATGATAAGAAAGCCCCTAGACTTTTCGATTGGCAGGTCTTCTCGCCCTCCATAAATTAAGGACTAGGCGGAGGGATTTTTTCATCGTGAAAACATTAATCTCTATATATCTCCAAAAAGTTTTCATTTTAGGAGCTCTTGTATGATTTTTTTTTAAAGAAACGGCTTTTGTGAGTGCACACCATGATGATGATTTGGCTAATTTTGAGGTGATCACCCGAGGTTCAAAGCTAGTAGGGGTTGAGAATGTGTACCACGGGAGAGATTGACAGAGGATACAAGGATCCTTATGAGATAGCATATGTGCCATCGCTCGGCTCTCATGCAGAATCCGAGTGATTATGTAAGTGAATTTTCTCTGTGTGTATTTTGTTATTTGGGATTTTTATTTTGAGATATATATTTCTTATTTTTTTAAGTTCTCTTAGACTTTTTCGGCCTATGTCTTTGCAGATTGGGGTTTATCCTTCGATTATCTGTGCTTAGGGTTCTACAAGCATGAAGTGTTTATAAGATCATATCTCCCCACACAAGTGTAGAGTATAGTGGGAAGTGAAGGCATTAGTGACTGGGCAGACTCGTTGGATGAGATGTCTTGGTCTTCGGTCATTCTATATGCCTTGGGGGAGAGGTGGTAGGATAATAACCACATTTCCATTTTGGAGTGAAGATAAGACAATGATGTAGGATGACGTGTATCAAATATTGGATTTGTCATGCGAGGGTATGAAGGTGCATGTGGACCATTCCCTGCATTTGACAAGTGTGGCTAAAGTGACGGCTTTGAAGACTTTGGAGCAAGTTTCGATCTAGGGAATATGTTAGCGTGGAGGATCGAAAGAAGGTTTTATTGAGTCAGAAGATTGATGTGGGAAATTCCCTACAGGTGTGGTAGATGGAACGTTTCTCCACTATGTTCTTGCTGGGGACTACTCTGGTGGAAAAGAGTGGAGATGAGATCCACTTATGGATCCTTCCCTTCTTGTGGGGCTTCACTTGGATTTGTTAGTTCGACTTTGGTAGCCTAGCTCTAGAAGTCCTTTATTTCTCTTTGGATGTGTTCAGTATGTGTTGTCAGACCACTTTCACAAGGTTTCCATATCTCCTGGAGGTATCTTTATTTTATGCTTTTATTTCTCTAACATTATTTCTGAAGTTTTGTTATTTTTTCTATTTTTGAATTTTTTTTGGAGTGATTTTATAAGGTGATCGTGTTTAACACCAGTTTGATGTTTATATGTGACTCGAAAGCAGGCGTGCGGCCTAAGTTAAGGAAGTGAGGAAGGAGAATAGGACATCAAAGTAAGTTCCTTCTTTCAAGGAGGTGAGGAATGTTTTGAACACTTTCACCACCAACAAAATGGTTCTTTTATTTTTTTGGATTTTTTTTTAAATTTGATTTTTTTTTATTTTGAATTTTATTTTTGTTGAGAAATTTTTTATTAAGCAGGTGACCTTTTCCCCTAGCATCCGATTATGGAGGACATGGGCATCACTGGCATGCATATGCAGATGCGTCAATTATTGTTTCATGAGTTCGGGTACAACTAGTACCTTGGGGAGTGGGCGATCAGGCAGATGATGGTTAGTGAGAGGGTTTTCCCCTTCAAAACCTTTGGACCATAAGAGAGATTCATAGAAGATGTCAGAGGAGTCACGGGATGCAACTATGGTCGGGGAGAACTACTTGTTGGAAAAATTGGACTTAAATGGATTTTAAGAAAGCTGTCCAGAATTTTCTGGACAGAATTTTGAGCAACTTTGAGCTCAAATTTAGGTGGGACCCACACTACGAAAATTGTGGGACCATATACGAACGCGTTCACCTCCGCAAGGAGATTAACGTAGTATATTCATATGTCCAATTTCAATAAGTTATGAATGATATTTATGTCCCCAAAGTGACTCACAAAGCAATGAAAGTTAATGAATTGGGTATGTTTTTACTCTTGTCCCACATTGGAAGAGTAGTGGAATTTTGATGAGTTAATAACACCCCAAGTATGGACTAAGGCTTGGATGCCTTGGGGGTATCCCAACTCTTTGAAGGGGAGATGACCTAAGCTATGCACGGGTTGACTTTCGGTCAAAAGTCCACGCGCGCGCGTCCGTCCGGCCGGCTCCGCTCGGTTCGGGCTTGGGCTTGGGCTTATAAAAATCTCCTACTTTTTTGGGCCGAATTTTATAAAAATCTCCTACGAAATTAATTAATTAATTAATAAATTGTTGGCAGTTATTGCCAACAGTCTCCGTTTTTAAACAATGAAATTTTCCCTCCTCCAGAATTGCTGTCATTTCTGTCCCAGAATTCCTGTCATATCTGTTCCGAAATTTCTTTCTCCTGCATAACATATGTTGTAGTGTTGTTGAGTAAAGGCCACACAGAATTTGAGTTCGTTGAAATTAATTATTGTTGTGCTACATAATTAATTGAAGAAATCTGTTCTATCTTGGGAGACAATATTCATCAACCTCGGAGCACATTGGAGGGAATAAATTGTCTTAAGGAAACTGTTCATAACAGGGCTCGGATTTATCTTTAATTCTTTTATTATTTCTGCAAATTCAAGTAAGTGTTTCATTTATGTAATTCTGTTTTAATTCTGTAATTATATTAAATTCATAATTCTGTACAATTGTTATTTATAAATAGTAGACATAACAATCTTAAGACAATTTATTTAGTTCTACTGTTTTTAGTGTACAGAATTTTTTGTTTATTACAGAAATTTATTTGTTAGAAATAAATCTGTTTTGACAGAATAAAATGAATTAAATTACTGCTTTATTGTAGAAATTAGTAAAACAGTTTTGTTATAGAAATTAATTTCTATACTGTTTTTATATTCTGTTTTAGAAAATAAAATTTTATTTGTGTATTCTTGTTAAAATCTGTTTATCTAAATTTTTTTTAATCTTAAATTATAATTCTGTTTTGTACAGAATTCCTTTTATTATTAAATTTAGTGTGACACAGATTTTATATTTAATTCTGTTATGTACGGAATTCTGTTTATATTATACTTTAATTCTGAATTATTATTTGAATTCTTTTGGAATTCATTTATTGTGAATTATATTTGGAGGAAATTGGTGCACATAATTTTGTATTCTGTTTTGATTAATTCATTATATATGAATTTTATCATTGATAAAAATTCTGTTTTTGTAACAGAAATGGAATCGCAAAGTACGAACACTACTCCTACGAAACTGATTGTCACCAACACAAATGTGACTGCACCCGTATCTATGTCACACGGGGAGAAACCGAAAAAGTTCATTGGGGCTGACTTCAAACGTTGGCAAGGACAAATGTACTTCTATCTCACTACCTGCCAACTGGGCAGGTTTGTATATGAAGATAGCCCCTCTATTCAAGAGGGAGATGATGCTGAAAAGGTTGCTGCTGTCGATGCTTGGAAGCATTCGGACTACCTATGCCGAAATTATATTTTGGCCTACTTGGACAAGACTTTATACCATGTCTATTGCACTATCAAAACTTCCAAGGAATTATGGAATTCTTTGGAAAAGAAGTATAAAACAGAAGATGCTGGGATGAAGAAATTTATAGTGGGGCATTTTCTGGACTTCAAAATGGTTGATTCTAAATCTGTAATCTCGCAAGTGCAAGAACTCCAAGTGATCCTCCACGACATTCATGCTGAAGGAATGTCAATTAGTGAAACTTTCCAAGTTGCTGCAATTGTTGAAAAGTTGCCACCTTCTTGGACTTTGTTCAAAAACTATCTCAAGCACAAGCGTAAGGAGATGAATGTGGAGGAGTTGGTGGTCCGGGTAAGAATCGAAGAAGACAACCGTGAGTCTCAAAAGAAAAGTGGGAAGAATCCGATGGAAACAAAGGTCCATGTCGTTGAAGGTCCTAAAAAGAACAAACGAAAGTATGATGGGGAAGGCACTTCCAAACATAACAAGAAAAAGTTCAAAGGCAAATGCTACAATTGTGGTAAACCGGGACACCGCTCAAGTGAGTGTCGTAAGCCTAA
The DNA here is from genome assembly GCA_949130495.1 of Sambucus nigra. Lineage (NCBI taxonomy): Eukaryota > Viridiplantae > Streptophyta > Magnoliopsida > Dipsacales > Adoxaceae > Sambucus > Sambucus nigra. The sequence continues at coordinate 174,369,241 of OX422211.1, forward strand.
GAAGCAAAATAAAAATAACTCTCAAGCAAATGTGACTGCGGGTGAGAATATCACCAATGATTTGGCGGATATGAATCTTTCTGCCGTTGTCTCTGAATGTAACTTGGTTGGAAATACCAAGGAATGGTGGGTGGACACTGGAGACACACGACACATTTGTGCAAACAAATGGATGTTCTCCACCTATAAGCCTTTGGAAAATGAGGAGAATCTTTTTATGGGAAATTCTTCCACTTCTAAGGTGGTGGGACAAGGAAAGATTGCTTTGAAAATGACTTCTGGAAAGGAACTTACTCTCAACAATGTTCTTCACGTGCCTGATATCCGAAAGAATCTGATTTCTGGATCTCTCCTTACTAAGAATGGTTTCAAGCTTGTGTTTGTGTCTGATCGCTTTGTGTTGTCTAAAAATGACATGTATGTAGGAAAGGGCTACCTAAATGAGGGGCTCTTTAAACTGAATGTTCTTACTGTAACCCCTAAAACATCTGTTTCAATGAATGAAGTTGCTAGTTCTTATTATTTGATTGAGTCATCTAATATTTGGCATGCTAGATTGGGACATGTTAATTTTGATACATTGCGTAGATTAATTAACTTGGAATTTTTGCCAAAATTCAATATTGATAAAAATCATAAATGTGAAATTTGTGTGGAATCTAAATTAGCTAGATTACCTTTTCATTTTATTGAAAGGATAACTGAACCTTTAGATTTAATTCACACCGATATTTGTGATTTAAAATTTGTTCAAACTAGAGGTGGGAAAAAATATTTTATTACTTTTATTGACGATTGCACAAAATATTGCTATGTATATTTGTTACATAGTAAAGATGAGGCTATTAATGCATTTAAACAATATAAGAATGAAGTTGAGAATCAATTAAGCAAAACGATAAAGGCTATTAGAAGTGATAGAGGAGGTGAATATGAATATCCATTTGAGGAATTTTGTTCTGAAAATGGGATTATTCATCAAACAACCGCTCCTTATTATCCTCAAACGAATGGTGTTGCTGAACGCAAAAACCGTACTTTGAAAGAAATGATGAACTCAATGTTATTAAGTTCAGGAGCTCCACAAAATTTGTGGGGGGAAGCCTTACTTTCTGCTAATTACATTCTCAATAAAGTACCTCACAAAAAGACTCACAAGACACCTTATGAATTATGGAAAGGTCGAAGACCTTCCTATAAATATTTACGAGTGTGGGGGTGCTTAGCTAAAGTGATGGTTCCTAAACCTAAAAAGGTAAGAATAGGGCCAAAAACCGTGGATTGTGTATTCATCGGTTATGCTACTAATAGCAGTGCATATCGATTTCTAGTTTGTAAATCTGAGATTTCGGACATTCATGTAAATACGGTTATTGAATCGAGGGATGCTTCATTTTTTGAAAATGAATTCCCGTATAACATGACCCGAGAATCTGGTCCTTCTAAAAGGACAAATCAAGCTACTACAAGTGGTACTCATCAACCTATTGAATCAATAGAGGATGAACCAAGACGTAGTAAAAGAGCAAAAACCTCGACTTCTTTCGGTCCGGATTTTCTAACATATTTGTTAGAAAATGAACCTCAATCATATAAAGAAGCTATATCCTTACCCGATGCTTCCAATTGGAAAGAAGCAATTAATAGTGAAATTGAATCCATATTACAAAATCATACATGGGAACTAGTGGATCTTCCACCAGGTTCAAAACCGTTAGGTTATAAATGGATCTTCAAAAAGAAATTGAAGGCCGATGGATCAATTGATAAATATAAAGCTAGACTTGTAGCTAAAGGCTATAAGCAAAAGGAAGGGTTGGATTACTTCGACACATATTCACCGGTAACAAGAATAACGTCCATTCGGATGTTAATAGCAATAGCTGCTATTAATGGACTTGAAATACATCAAATGGATGTAAAAACTGCATTCTTAAACGGTGAACTAGACGAGGAAATTTATATGGAGCAACCTGAAGGGTTCAAAGCTCCCGGACAAGAAGGAAAAGTATGTAAGCTTGTTAAATCACTATATGGATTAAAACAAGCACCTAAACAATGGCATGAAAATTTTTATAATGCAATGTTATCAAATGGTTTCAAAATCAATGAATGCGATAAATGTGTTTACTTTAAATACATACAAAATGGATATGTCATTGTATGCCTCTATGTTGATGATATGCTTATCATGGGTAGTAACTTGGAAATTGTCAAAACTACAAAACAAATGTTGAGTAGTAGATTTGACATGAAAGATATGGGAATCGCCGATGTTATATTAGGAATTAAAATTTCTAGAACATCGGATGGACTTATATTATCTCAATCTCATTACATTGAGAAAGTACTTGAAAAATTCAAGAAGTATGATATTAGTCCTGCCAAGACACCTGTAGATGTAAATTTACATCTAGCAAGAAATAATGGTGAAAGCATATCTCAACTAGAATATTCTCGTATTATCGGTAGTTTAATGTATGTCATGAACTGTACGCGACCGGACATAGCATACTCAATAAGTAAGCTAAGTCGATTTACGAGTAATCCAGGAAGAGATCACTGGAAAGCAATATTGAGAGTTTTGGGTTATTTAAAATATACTCAAAACTATGGATTGCATTACTCAAAATATCCAGCTGTTCTTGAAGGACATTGCGATACAAATTGGATATCTGATACAAAAGACTATAAGTCTACAAGTGGGTATGTGTTTACCCTCGGAGGTGCAGCCGTATCTTGGAAATCCTCAAAACAAACGTGCATTGCTAGATCGACAATGGAATCTGAATTCATTGCACTAGACAAAGCTGGAGAAGAAGCTGAATGGCTTCGAAATTTCTTAGAGGATGTTCCAAATTGGTCTAAACTTGTGCCCGCAATATGTATACATTGCGATAGCCAATCAGCGATTGGAAGGGCACAAAATCACATGTATAACGGAAAGTCACGACATATTCGTCGTAGACACAATACCGTTAGACAACTTCTCTCAAACGGAATTATCACAATTGACTATGTAAAGTCAAAAGATAATATATCGGATCCACTAACGAAAGGTTTAAACCGAGAGCAAGTTGAAAGATCATCGAGAGGAATGGGTCTAAAGCCTATAAATAAATAAGAATCAATATAGTGGAAACCTAACCTAGCTGACTGGAGATCCCAAGATCTAGGTTCAATGGGCAAACCGAACTACGTTGTATTCAGTAAGCACTGGAAAATATTTAATCCTATCCATTCCAAAGATGAGACAGTGCATATCTGCCGCGAAATTAGGATAAGTTATGCTTTTAATGACATCTATATCTTAGTACGTCTAAGTGGGGTATTGCAGAATACTCTTTATGGAAGTCACCTACGTGAGTAAGAAGGGGGCCACTTCTATGAGAATAATGAAAGGCATATTCTCTAAAATACTTGCGGAACCAAGTGGTGTTCATGGCCAAAATGAACACAAACGTGAGAACCAACTGTGTTGAAGAATTGTTGTGTGAATACTGTTGTCTAGGTTTACAAAAACGGTTGACGGTTCAAGGACGTGAAGTCTACTGATTAACCAAGTAAATCCGATAGTATATCACTAAGGAAAGTTCAAGGCCACTAGGCTACTTCTCCTAATGCAATAAGTCTTCAGTTTTACTCAACTTGTGTCTGCATCTGCATTAGCATCTGATTTGTTTTATTTATAGCGATATATCATTCATGTGGGGGATTGTTGGAAAAATTGGACTTAAATGGGTTTTAAGAAAGCTGTCCAGAATTTTCTAGACAGAATTTTGAGCAACTTTGAGCTCAAATTTAGGTGGGACCCACACTACGAAAATTATGGGACCATATACGAACGCGTTCACCTCCGCAAGGAGATTAACGTAGTATATTCATATGTCCAATTTCAATAAGTTATGAATGATATTTATGTCCCCAAAGTGACTCACAAAGCAATGAAAGTTAATGAATTGGGTGTGTTTTTACTCTTGTCCCACATTGGAAGAGTAGTGGAATTTTGATGAGTTAATAACACCCCAAGTATGGACTAAGGCTTGGATGCCTTGGGGGTATCCCAACTCTTTGAAGGGGAGATGACCTAAGCTATGCACGGGTTGACTTTCGGTCAAAAGTCCACGCGCGCGCGCGCGCGTCCGTCCGGCCGGCCGGCTCGGCTCGGTTCGGTTCGGTTCGGTTCGGGCTTGGGCTTGGGCTTATAAAAATCTCCTACTTTTTGGGCCGAATTTTATTTAACTTTCTGGGCTTTAATTATTAATTAATTACGAAATTAATTAATTAATTAATAAACTGTTGGCAGTTATTGCCAACAGTCAACAGTTAATTTCGTTTAACTGTTTTGGCAGTTATTTGCCAACCGTCACCTACTTTGCTATAAATACAGATGCCTCCCTCCGTTTTTAAACAATGAAATTTTCCCTCCTCCAGAATTGTTGTTATTTCTGTCCCAGAATTCCTGTCATATCTGTTCCGAAATTTCTTTCTCCTGCATAACATATGTTGTAGTGTTGTTGAGTAAAGGCCACACAGAATTTGAGTTCGTTGAAATTAATTATTGTTGTGCTACATAATTAATTGAGGAAATCCGTTCTATCTTGGGAGACAATATTCATCAACCTCGGAGCACATTGGAGGGAATAAATTGTCTTAAGGAAACTGTTCATAACAGGGCTCGGATTTATCTTTAATTCTTTTATTATTTCTGCAAATTCAAGTAAGTGTTTCATTTATGTAATTTTGTTTTAATTCTGTAATTATATTAAATTCATAATTCTGTACAATTGTTATTTATAAATAGTAGACATAACACTACTCTAGCTTCACTGAGATGGTGATGATGTATGACTATCTGGACTTCGTATCGAGTTAGTTGATGCCTATATCTGTCTATGATGTGTCCAGGATCTAATTCCAGAGGTTGGAGTGGGCGAGTAGAATTTTGGGGGCATCGGATCATAAGTTAGGTAGAAGTTCTAGGGCGATGGATCCTCTTCTACTTCATGACTTTGGGATGCCTTCGTGGTACCTTCTGATGAGAGAAAAGGAGCGGGTAGAGATTCCTTACCTCCATAATGCTAACATTACAATCTTCCATCCTTTGCCAGCAAAGGTTTCTTACCAAGAGGTTACATATCTATATTTTCTTTCTTGATTTTCCTTTCTACTTATTCTTTGCATATGTTAAATCTAATGTGTCTTCTTTTTTTTTTCTTTTTGACAGTGACGGTACAGACACCTTGGGTGCAAGATGTTCAGGATTGGATGGATTCAGCAGCTGAGCATATTTGGATGATGACTCACTTCAAAATCACACTTGCGGTGTGAAGTGACTATGTCATCTCTTCTTACTCCATCTCTAGGAATTCTACTAAGGGATTCACTTCTCGTCACCATAGTCGTTAGTAAGAGAGAGATATTGATGAAAAGTTTGGGTTGTGTCTTGATAATTTTGTTTTTTCTTTTGTTACTTCTTATTTTTCTTTGAAATCTACATGTAACTCTCTAAGGAAAATTTGTATACAACAGTGCATATTAATTAATTATCTTTGTTAAATGGTTTATTCTATATGAACTTTTATTTTTCCACCGAGGATTTTATGAGAATTTTGAAAAGTATATGGTGTGTAAGAATTTTTTTAGAAATTTTTGTTAAGGATAAATAGAAACATATGTGGGTATTTTATGATTAAAAAAATCATTTACGAGTTTTTTTTAATAAAGAGAATCAAAAAATGGTAAATAGGAAAATATCTCAAAATAAGGGTTGTTGATCGGCACCGTCCTTGGCCTGCCTATAGGCATGTCAGTGAGAGTCCTTTGCTTTTCAGGCTCTTAGACACTTTTTTTTTGTGAAGGTACTCATAATTTCATGGGTAGAATTTTCATATTAACCCCTTTGTCCTCTTGTAGGATATCTTCACTACAAAATTAGGTCTTATATATCCTTTAAAATCACCATTCACTTTCTTCATCTTGTTCCTTCTTATTAGAGTCTTCTTTTCAAATGGACATTCCTTTTACAAAGTGGTATACATATTATCTTAATAAATTGGAATACATGAGTTTATAGGGAATGGATTGAGCCTCTTTCAACTTATTTATAATAACTTTATGGTACATGTTTCAAATCAAGTAGGGCCTCTTGGAAGTGAATTTGCAGCCATGGTATCCGGATAATCATATGTTTAGCTTCGAGCCGGATGAAGTTTTTTCAACTTATGAGGATTTTTTTTCATCCTAGATGTGTACCCACACATTCCATCCACCATATCAGATTTTTATCGGTCTCCATGAGATGTATTGGGCCAATTATTTCATATATATCCTTATATTGCACGACCTTTGGTGCGAGGCATGAGAATTGACCTCCCAATTTTGCCTGAGATGGTGTGTCACCAGGATGTTTGGTCCATGGGCTATAGTGGCATTGTTGCATTAGGGATAATTACTAAGTTTCCTCTAGTGATGGGAGGTAAGAGCACAGACTCCTTAGGTGCTACTATAGTATTGTGGATTGACTGACCTTGTAATCCTGCAACCACTAATTTGGAGGAGACTTGGATCGAACTTAACAAGTGGAAGGCAAAATTATCTACCTTTTTTAACGGGATCCATGTGAGGTTGTACATATAGTGGTAGAGAGGTTCTGATTGGCCATGCCTCCTCCTTTTCCATTTTCCAATAATGGCAATTTATTCATTCGACCTTGTGTGGACTATGGTGCATATGTGAGTGACTGGTATGACTGTTTGATGGAAAATGGAGCTAAATCTCTTTGTTGGTTCGTGTCTTATTCGGGGAATTAATGCATGTGTTATAGTTAGGTGACTATCGTTATGTCTAACTCGTGGGACTTCATCAGACTTCTTTATATTTTTCTTGGAAGCTCTTGTATCAAGTTCCTTGAGAGAAAATTATACCTCCTCTCATAAGAAATTTCTTTCTATGGGAGGAACTGACTGAGTCACAATGGATTTCCCTAGTAAATTTGTGGCAGTAGCAAAGACTTAATCGACGTTCAGACCTTTCTATAGGGAGGCTTCGATAGTTTCAATTGAATACTTAAAGATGTTGTGGAGAGACTTTATTTGAAGGTTTTTGCAGAGGAAACTGGTTAAAGGTGGATTGTAGTAATGGAGGTAGTCAAAGGCGGAGGGGTGTACCATGTCAATGCCTTTATGGCATATCCTTGGATTGATCATGCGAGAGAACAAATCCAATATCGGGGTCCGCTTGGGGAGAGTGATGATGTTAGCGACGATGCAACAGGCCCTTCTAATTTTTAGCTTAGGTCTTTGATGATTTTTTTTTTTTGTTATATGATGAATTTTTCAGTGTGGTTTGGAAGATGGCAGAGTTCGGAACATGGTGTAGGTTTTATGATAGTGTGACTGTTGGTTGCCTTGGATATTTTTAGTTTTTTTTGTGTAGTGGTAGCAATGGAGTTGGTGTAATTATGCTCTACTTTGATGTGAATAAAATGTTTCTATGAAATAAATGTTGATTATAATCATACCTTCACTGGGTTATTAAAAGAATAATGTATGTTTGAATTATCTATACCAATTGGTAAGACATACATAATCCTTTTATTTAATTTGGAAATGATGAGAGGCATCTATGGCTCTTGATGGAAAAGAGAAAGCACTTTACGAAATATAAAGAACCACGATCAAAATTACTTTATGTGTTGCCTACGTACCTCTATAGTGGGAAATGATTATTGGAGTAAGAATATTCCTTACTAGGATCAGGCCCTACATAGTTATTGTGAAGAAAAAAAAAGATTTTTTTAGATTAGAAAAAAGTGAGAAATATGTAGTGCAACGAGAATCAAACTAAGAATAAAACTTCTTAACATGAATGGTCGTATCATCTCTTCCATCATCGAGTTCGATTAATTTATCAAATGTAATTAAAACTTAAGATATATGACCACATCAACTACAAACATATTAACTAAATTTATTTTAAGACAAAATGCTTATACCTCTAGTTAAAACTCGGCTTACATATTACTAGTAATATATAGGTATCTCTTCATTGTCAATTGTTGATTTATTTCCTAACAAACACAATTACTAATCGTTTTGATCATTTAATATACCTAAGAATAAATTTTAAATTTATGTCTCTAATTTGGCCAAGTGACTCGATTTTAAATTGGACAAAATGAAAATGGTATCTTTCATATAACCTTAACACAAAAGTTAATGGTTTCTTCTCAAGAATTTTGTATTTGAGACTTTGTAAATTCATTACAATAAACTTCTCATGTGAAGTACAATTGCAACGAATGCGAGGTAAAGGTATTCAATACGGGTGCAAGTGCAATAGGTTTGAAGAATTAGTGCTTCAGAGTTCACTAGTAAATAATGTTGTAAAAAAGTGTGAGCACCTTAAAATTTCATGCGTGCTTATCGTCACAACATTTGGGCTGCGTGTGAAACACCCTCCAGCCCCCTAAACCATATCAATAAAATCTATAAAAATCCAAAAATTAACCAATGTGTAAACCAATAATCAAAAGATAAAACAAGGAAGTTGAGAGTGCGAGCTATCGACGGTAGCCACCTAATAAAAAATAAATTACCGCTTGGAAAATAATTTTCCTCTAAATCAACAGTGGGTTAAAAGCATCCTCAAAGTATATGTGACAAAGTGTTTTATCAAGATTATAATCTAATCAAATTTATCTTGAAGTTAAGATAAGTGACTCTAAAATTACATAAAGATAGAACAATTCACACAACATCGGACCCATAAATGGAAAAAAAAGGCGGAAATGAACAATAAATGTACTATGGTAGATTTTTAAAATAAAAAAGGATAACATACAATCACACAATGAACCAACTAACTATCTACTGTTTACCACCATATTCTCCGGGGAGAGAGACAACCACTGAAAAATGCTACACAACAGCGAACGATTTTGTACCCGTCCAATATCTTCAAATATTATGCCAATAAATCTTCTTTAAAGTATAAGGGCACTTTCTTCTGAGCCAAACAAACCATGGAGAAACCATCAACTACAACTAATACATGTGAATATATCCTATGATTAAAAAGTTGTAGTGAAAGGAATGTCTTCTCTAAAATAAGATAGAAAGAAGGTCATAGTCAAGAACAAACTATTTAGGAAAATGATATGCAAAAACTAGCTTGAGTATGAAAGTCTTACTTTCAAGGATTCTAGAGTAAATCATAAAACTTGGAATGCACACATGAGAATAACTAAGAAAATGCTCTTGGAAATATTGGGGTTTTATTCTTAAAACCATGTATGACGGTAACCTTTTAAGTAAATGTGTGTCAGTTCCTACTGAAACAAGAATCTTGGTTATGATAATGCCTTATATTTGGATTATATATATTTTAGACATGTTGGTCAATAGAGCTCAGTAGGAATTCAGATGATTTGGCTTCGATTTGATTACTAGGAGATCGAGATTTCAGTATCTAGAACTATTGAAATGTTCGCAACCTAGATAAGGAGTTGGCATCCTATCGAAATGGTTGTGATGCAATCTTACAAGTTTATCTCAAACTATGGGAACCTGTATGATGGTTCGAGAACTTGTATAATAATTCGACAGATGATTACGATCGATACGTCCCAAGAACTATTAAACAGGGCCACCGGTGAGATTTGAGTTTAAGGCTTGTCTTTATTAGACTCGTGAAATCTCACACCCTTTGCAAAGGGTGCATAGATTCTTAATCCTTACAATTATGAGGATTGGAATGCTTACACAAATGTTACTTTGATTGCTATGGGTGAGACCTCATTTATATCTGTTCAAATGAACCCCACACATTGGGTGACACTTATGTGAGTAGGTTAGAGATCATAATTCGGAGGAATCTTCATCCAGAGGAGACCGTGGATTGTGATATCCCCTTGATAGACTTATATGTTTTGTTTCCACCAAGTAAAATCCAGTCCTTGGATTATTTTATAATCCTGGTGCAGTTGCAAATAAGTTGTGTTTTGAGAATTATGGAAAATTATTGGATATTAGTTAAAGTCGATTAACAGTAAATTGGTTTGACCAATCGGGTATCAGACACTTGACATAGGAAATCGTATTATGTACCATAATCAACTTTGCAAATAAGACCTCATTATATTCGAATAATTTCTGAGATAATTATATTCGAATGAAGTCGTAATTATTCAGTTAAGTTAGTTCACGATTAAATAAAGAAAGAAAATAAATTATGGTTGATGTAATTGGGATTTTTGAGTATTTCTTTGAAGCTAATTTAACTATTTGTCTTTAGTCCTTAGTGTAGTCCATATACCCAAGTAGTCAGACACACACTCTAAAGCAAACCAGTTTGGACCAAGACCACCTTTTCTGCTTGTATATAAATGTGTGCTAAGGGGTTTTGATGATAATTACGGTTCATTAGGGTTTGATAGGAGTGAGAGAAAATACTATTCATGATTTTTTGAAGAGGCCTATAGAAATACCATAATATCTCATTGATAAGGAAGGGTTTTCATCTCAAAAGGAGCCCACCCACCTACATAACTTTGGGGAGGATCATACACTAGATGATCCTAGAGTACAAAAGGTTTAATAAAGGTTTATCGGATACTTTGGAGGGCATCAAGGATTTCCACATCTTCAATCTTTGTCTCCTCAACAAGATTCGCAATGGTATGGATTCTTGAACTCATGGTTTAATCTTTAAACCTAGTTCATATTTTTCTTTTTAATGCATGATTAATTACAGATCTTTAAATCTTAAATTTATTTGCATTTAATAAGTAATCGCGAATCATTTCCCCAATAATTGATATCAGATCCTCTATTAGGATTGATCATATATTATAATGGTCCACATTATCCACCAAGAAACCCAGTTTTAGCATGTTGTATTGTTGAACAATCTTATGTATGGTGTCGTACTTATAAATTTTTGCATAGATTCTATATTTATATCCATTACATCATAGTCACATATATTTATTTTGTGTGATTGGATCCTACAGTGGTTTTTTCGTAGTTATTTTTCTCTCCTAAATTCGATATAGTGATAATAATTAAGTTCTTGTAATTACTTCAATATCGATATTTTTGGAGGAGTTAGAAGAGTGTTGTAATGTTTATTTACTATTGGAATCATGTATTTTCATGGTTTTAGGTGTTGAAAAACGTTCCATAGAGTTTGGTGAAGTTTTGACCCGGTTATGGAAATTTTTACATGGTTTTTGCGAAGGAGGAAGAAGGTTGTCCCCTACAGGGTCGATCGATCAACCCTGAGAAGTCAATCGATCGACGGCCCTTAGGCAGATCCAATTTTTGGAGGTCTTTGATGTCGTTTCAATGGTTCTTAATCTGGTTCTTCGTTCCGATCATTCACGAAAGTTGTAAGGGAGTTTTTCCATAAGTAAAGATCATCAAGAACTTATGGTTGTGATGAAATCTACATCAAGTTTGACTCTGAGTCAAAGGGAAGTCTTCTACACCAAGGATTCTTGGGTCTAAAGAGTTCTACATCAAGAAGGAGTCTAGGTCATGATGGATAGGGGAAATTTTATCCTTATTATTTTCTTTCTTTATTTATTTATATTTGCATGAATGTCTTTTTATTATTATGTTGCATAATTAGGAACACCCGTTTTAGGGACTAGATGGATTTAATTATGAGATGACCTAGATTAATGTTTTTTGAAAAATCCATTTTATTTATTCTTTTATAAATTGAATTAGATCGGGGTAATTAATTTTAAGATATAAATAAAGTGTTGATCTCTGATGTTTTATTTTAACTTAAAAATAGTATTATATTTTGGAAAATTAAAATAGTAAGATCAGGTAATTTAATTTGTACAAGTAAATTAAATATTACAAAGGATTTAAGTTCGGCCTTTATAAATTGAACGAACAGTATTTCAAAACTTCCAAGTTTTAAAATACTAAGTAGGTGAGAGGTTTGGACATAAAATTTGTGGTCTCCACCGAAAATTTTAAATTGTGATGTGATTAATTCCACATGTCAGCTTGATTTGGCCCGTCAGATTATGGTTTTAATCGTGTTATCACAAAAATTTGAAAAATCTTAAATGGTAGTTTATTGAAATTAAATGTGAGTGAGTTTGGTCCTCCCATAGAATAAATTCTACACCAGTGGGTTTGGGTTCAATAAATAAACCTATGGTATACACTTAGATACAACTTTTGATTTTCTTTTTCGTTGGAGTCAATGTCATTAGGCGTGGGACCAAAAGTTATCGACTATTAATTATGTTGGACAGAAAGGTCCTAAACTGTCCGGATAGTATAATTGTAGACACCCCATTCTGTTACCCCCTAACTCTCCTTAGATCCCTAGTACCTCCCTTCATCATTATAAACCCAGGTCATACCTCGAGTACTGACCTAGAAGTCAGGCTCAATTTGACCAAAAAGCCAAAATCTTTAGCTCGACCAAGGCTGAATGAATCTTTGAAGGGCACTAAAATCCCTTTCCAATGGTCAGTCCCGTGCGCGATTCTGACTTACCATGCGGACGAACGATCAGTTTGTGTCTGAAACTTGATCTAGAGGCCACCGGGTGCTCTCGGGCTCTGTTTGACCTAAGTCAACTCTTCAGCTCGATCGATACTTAATGAATCTTCGAAGGGAACTGAAACCCCTTTACAATGGTCCGCTCCGTGCGCTATTCCGACTTACCATGCTGACGAACGATCCGTTTGACTCCAAGAGGTCACCAAATGTTTCTAGGGCCCGGTTGACCAAAGTCAACTCCCCAAATCGGGTCAAACTCTTTGGAATGTAGAAGTACATCTCCTAAACTTTCCAATGGTCCACCCCATGCACGATTCGGACTTACCATGCGAACGAATGATCTGTTTGCGTCCGAACGATTCCCCGTCCAATAGACCGATAAACGCTTTCGAGCCATATTTGACCCAAAGTTAACTCCCGAACTCGGGAGCGGTCCAAAAGAATTTCAAAGTTCTCTAAATTACCTTTCCAACGGTTTGCCCCGTGCATAATTCTGACCAACGGTTTGCCCTCGGCAGTCCATTTTCCGAAAAGGCCTGAAACACACTACCAAATGACAGGTTCTAGACCCTGCCCATCGGCACCTGCCGATAGGCAGGACCAGGGCTATGCCGATCGGCAATTCCATGGGCCTATAAAAGTAGGCCTTCACCTAATTTGTAAAGGGAGCCCAGATCTGATAAAAATCGCTCTCAGCGAATCCCAAAAACCTCTCTCGAAGACAGCGTGATTTCAACATCCAAATCCCTTTCTAACTTCCACTTTTCATCATCCTTTTCATCAAACTTGGTTAATTAGCCACTCTCCATCATCATCCAAGTGCAAGGGCTGCTCTCCAACATTCAAGATCAAGCTCAAGATCTTCAAGAAGGTCCAACTTTCTCAACATTCTCTTCAAATCCTCTTAAATTCATAATAACTTGTTTTATTATTTAGCACTTTTATTATATCATCTCACACATCCTAATATACATTTTGATATGCCCCAAGTGTGACCTTGGTTCGGAGACATTGATATGCCCCAAGTGTGACCTCGGCTCAGAGACATCAACCTCGGCCAAGATCGTGGCCGACATTGGACAAGCCTTGGGTATGCGGCATCAGCCCTCGGCCATAGCAAGGTCAGCCCAGGCCGACACTACCACCAACCTCTCGAAGGGACATCGCATGCATCACAAGGATCAGCAGCATTCTCGTATACCTAGGAATGGCAACCTCGGTCGGATATAGGCCGAGCTCGCAAGAATCCACCAACAACCTCATCAAGACCTTAGTCGATGCTCCAAACACACCAGCTCAACCTTGGCTGGTGTCCGACCTTGTCCATTGTCTTGACTAGGATTAATCCGAGACCTCCATGGTCACCTCGGACTGAACGAGCATCTAGACTTACCAACCTCGGCCTCTCCCAGGCCGAGGTCATACACCAAGCACAATAGTCGAGCATCTGCTGACATTTGGATAAGGGCACGTGGACACATATCAGTTATAACAAGATTATTCCCCACACGTGGGGAGATTATTTCATCATCATTCTCTACTTGTGACAGTGACAGATGGCTTTCCCGTATTGGTGAGGTAAACACACACATGCACATTACATGCATGGGGGGTACATTACACCCCCTAGGTACTATATATAGAGGTCATCCTCTACCTTGCAAAGGATCTGAAATTGGTAACCCTAGCTGAAATGCTGTCTTATAGACACAGTAGAGAGAGAAAGTGAGCTTATGTGTATTGTATCCATGGCCATCAGTGCCTTATTACAGTGAGGTTATTCACACACAGTGGACGTAGGCCAATTTAGGCTGAACCACTTATATTCTGGTGCTCTCTCCTCTTCTCCTCATCTCATTCTCCTACCTTTTACGTAACTATGCAGCCATTGTTGTTCTTAGATTGAGCTTGAAAACACCTTACCTGGTGGTGCTAATTCTAGCATCATTATTTTGGCGCCGTCTGTGGGAATAGAGAGAAGCTATCTCTTCCTCTTCTTCAGCTTAACCTCACCGGAGACTCTGGTGGTGAACCAGGCACCACCCCTTGCGTGGAGTTGCTTCACCATTGAAAGAGGTCCTTTGAGGTACTAAGCTCATCTGCTACTCAAGCTCTATATTGTTAACATATGGCACCAGAATTACAACCACCTCTCCCTCCACCTGGAGGTGGAGGGCCTAGTTCCAGTCAGGCACCGCCCCAGTCCGAAATGGCGGAGGTAGCTGCAGCCTTGAGGTCTTTAGCTGCAATACAACAAGCTATGCAGGAACAATTTGCACAGCTCAGCCAAACTATGATGAGGCCACCTGGAGTCTCACCGGATATGATCACTCCGGCGGTTTTTCAGCCTCATCCTGACGCCAGAGGACCACCCTAGGCACCAATGAAGGACCAGCCTGCACCCCAGCGGAGAAGGGACGTTGCTGACCCTAGGCGCTTGTGCCTGGGGAGGCAAGGAAACCCTTGCCCAGAGGACAGGTATGACGATCTAGAGGTGGAAGAAGCCCCGAAAGACTGCTGGGAGCCGTATGAGGTGTCAAATAACACTGTATGACCTCTTCGACAAAGTCAAGGTTGTGTCGGCCGAAGAGGATAAGATCCTCAACAAAGAGGGTCAGCCTTTGATAGGTTGAGCAGAGGGTCAGCCTTTGAGAGATTGGGCCCAATGAATGACCTAAGACAGAGATTGTCGAGATCAAGGAGCGCAGCAGGCTCTTAGAGAGGGAACAGGCAGGGTCGGCCAGATCAAGGCCAATATTGTGAAAGAAGAGGCAGGGAACAGGAGGAGGTCAACAGCCGACGTGCCGCGGCAAGGGAACCCTCGGTCCATCCCATAGAGGTGGCTGGAGACAACCTCGGCCAGTTCGATGGCAGAAGACCGTCGAATGACTCTATCCAGCGCCTTGAGGAGAAGATAGGAGACCTCATTAAAAGCAGGGACCCATTATAAAGGGGTTACTCAAAGGGCTCTCCATTTGTAGCTAGGATAGTGGGCTTCCCAACCCCAGCTAAGTTCAAGCCTCCTACAGTGTCTCCCAAGTATGATGGCATCACTAACCCTGTACATCACATCGAGATGTATCAGTCGGCAGTAGACATCTATTCGATACCCGATGAGATGAAGTGTAGGGCCTTCTCTGGGACCTTAACAGGGGCAGTGCACAGTTGGTTCACCTCCCTTTCGAAGAACTCAATTGAGAACTTCAAAGGCTTGGCTGAACGATTCATCCATAACTTATGCTTTGGGGTGTGACCTTAAAAGAAGACTACTCACCTGCTGTATGTCAAGCAGGGCAAGGATGAGAACCTAAGAGACTACATAGCGAGATTCAACAAAGAGAAGTTGGAGGTCAAAGATTATGAAGAGAACATAGCCATGACCGCCCTCATAGGGGGCCTACAGAAAGGGAAGCTATTGTGGAAACTTACGGAAGACCCCCTAGGTCTATGGCGGAGCTCCTGGAAACCGCAGGAAAAGTAATGAATGCGTAAGAGGCAATGGCCGCCAAGTATGAGGATGAGAACCGCGGTGGCAGTGGAAAGTCCCAAAACAAGAAAGATGGGAAGAAGAGGTCGGGTGATGACAAGTTCGCTCACTATAATCCTCTGACTGTAAGGTGTGAGCACATCCTCAACGAGATTAAGAATGACAGGACTCTGAGATGTCCAGATAAACTGAAAGCCCCACCACATAAGAGGAACAAAAACCTATGGTGCGAGTTCCACCAGGATCATGGCCATGTCACGGACAGATGCTTCGCCCTGAAGGATGAGATTGAAAATATGCTAAAATCTGGAAAGTTGAGGAAGTATATGGACGGTAAGGCTCCTAAGGGTGGAAGAGATGACCCTAAGAAAAGGAAAAATGACAGATGCCATGACAATGTCTCGGCTGGAAGAGATGATGATTCAGAAGGTGATGACGAAGACGATCCGGATCTTCCGCCGAAAGATGACAACACCCCGGTGAAGAGGGTTGGTATGATCTCGTTTGGTGTTGACACCATATGCGGAGGATTAGGATTTGCAGGAGGTGGATCTGAAGTAGCTGATAGGAAGGCTCACGTAGCAGAGGCCAGGTCAGTGGCCAAGCTTGAAGTTGTGAATCTAACGTCTTTCGATACAGTGCAGAAGAGGAAGAAAGTATACATGGACACCCTTGTAGTTGGGTTCTCCAGACTTGACTTCAAGGGTATCTTAACCCCCCATGATGACCCTCTGGTCATAACAACAAGGGTGCATGGGTGCGACGTGCAGGGGATCCTCATAGACGGGGGGAGCTCGGCGGACGTGATGTTTTGGCCTTGCTTAAAGAGCCTAGGTCTTAGCATAGCAAGACTGGTACCCTATCATCACCCATTGATAGGCTTCAGTGGCAAAAAGGTCCACCCCTTGGGCATGTATGAGATGGACGTACGGATGGGTGATGAGTGGCCTAAGAGGTTGACCAAGAAGATAAATTTTTTCATCATGGACGAGAACGTATTTTCGGCCTATAACCTCATCATAGGAAGGGTGGCCCTTAAAGAGTTTGAAGTTGTGCCGTCGACGGTCCATCAGATGCTAAAATTACCGACTCCCTATGGGGTAGGGGAAGTACAAGGTGACCAGACCACAGCGCGAGAATGTTACTTCAACTCGGCCGAAGAGAGCGAGGCCCATAAGAGGACAACCGCCACTTATAGCATTGATACGCTTGACCCAAGAGATGAGACAAAGTTGAAGAAGGGAGAGGCCGCAGAAGAGGTAAAATCCATCGTCCTCAATGAGTATGAGCCAGAAAAAACCATCCAGGTCGGTAAAGCCCTAAAGGTAGAAATCAAGGAAGAGCTAATAAACTTCCTCAGGAGGAAACAGAGTGCCTTCGCTTGGAGTCACGCAGATATGCCCGGCATCGACCCTGAAGTTATGAGTCACAAGCTCAACGTGACCAAAGATGCCAGGCCAATCAAACAGAGACGAAGAGTCTATTCTAGGGATAAGTACGACATCATCCGAGAAGAGGTCAAAAAATTGGAAGAGGCTGAGTTTATAAGAGAAGTCACATATCCGGAATGGTTATCAAATGCAGTCATCGTGCCCAAGGCCAACGGGAAGTGGAGAATGTGTGTTGATTTCACTGACCTGAACAGATCTTATCCAAAAGACAGCTACCCCTTACCTCGGATAGATCAGATGGTGGATGCTACGGCGGGACATGAGCTCATGAGCTTCATGGACGCGTATTCAGGTTACAACCAGATCTTCATGGATGCTGAAGACTCAGAGAAGACAACCTTCATTACCGATAAAGGGACGTACTGCTACAAAGTGATGCCCTTCGGCCAAAAAAATGCAGGGGCGACATACCAACGTTTGGTTAATAAGATGTTCGAAGATCAAATAGGTAAGACTATGGAGGTGTATGTAGATGATATGCTAACAAAGAGTTTAAAATCTTGCACTCATGTAACGGATCTCGAGAAGACCTTCGACATTATGGACTCATACAGAATGAAACTCAACCCCACGAAGTGTGTCTTCGGAGTAGGAGCTGGGAAGTTCCTAGGATTTATCGTCAACCATTGAGGGATTGAAGCGAACCCTGAAAAAATCAAGGCTTTACTTGACATGAAGACACCGAGGAGTATCAAAGATCTTCAAAGACTTACGGGGAGAGTGGCTACCCTTAACAGGTTTGTTTCTAGGGCAACAGACAAGTGTCTCCCATTCTTTAAGGTGCTGAGAAAGGCCTTCCAATGGGACGAAGAGTGCGAAAATGCCTTCAACCAGCTCAAGTCTTATTTAGGGTCTCCTTTATTATTGTCTCGGCCTGTAGCAGAGGAGAAACTGTATGTGTATCTAGCAGTCTCTGAATCAGCCATCAGCGCAGCCATAATACGGGAAGACGCTAGAATCCAAAGGCCTGTATATTTCAACAGTAAGGCCCTTCAAGGGGACGAACAAAATTACCCTTGCATGGAAAATCTAGCTTACGACTTGATACATGCCTCGAGAAAGATGAAGCCTTACTTCCAAGCTGAATCCATGGTTGTCCTCACTGACTCCCCACTAAGACAGGTCCTACATAAACCTAAGAAGTCCGGGCGATTGATGACATGGGCCATTGAGTTGGGGGAGTACGATCTTACCAACCAACCTAGGACGGCCATCAAGGGGCAAGCCCTCGCAGACTTTATCGCTGAGTTTACATGGGAAGAGGCCGAGGCAGAGAATGGCCTAGAGGGTGTTAAAAATCGTGGTGTCTTCCGAAATTCGGAAGAGACGACACCAAACATCTTCCAAGATTAGGAAGAGATCGCATCCAATGGGGCCTCGAACCAAGTTGTGGAGAACGAGGAAGATCGGTACCTCTTCAAAAAAGGAGTCATGACAGAAGGGGTCTTCTCATCAGGTACAGATATTTGGAGCCTCTTCGTTGATGGCTCTTCCTGTGACAATGGAAGCGGTGCGGGGTTGATACTCTCATCTACATATGGTGCCAACATTGAATACGCTCTGAGATTCAACTTCCGAGCTTCTAACAATGAGTCCGAGTATGAGGCCATAATAGCAGGTCCCTCATTGGCAAAGACTCTTCGAGTAAAGCGACTCCTACTCCGCAGCGACTCAAGGTTAGTTGTCAATCAAGTATTGGGAATCTATGAGGCCAGAGATGAAAGGATGGCCAAATATCTGAAAAGGGTGAGAAGGATGTTAGAACATTTTAAAGAGGCAAGACTGAAGAGAGTGCCTCGATAAAGTAATAGCCACGCAGATGCATTGGCGAGGTTGGCCTCGGCAACGAAGACAGATGTTAGAAGGACCATTCCTATCGAGGTCTTGGGGAAGGCAACCATTGAGCAAGAAGAGGTATATAACCCTTGTCACAATTTTAACTTAGGAGACTCATGGATGGACCCACTCTTCAAATATATCAGAAAGGGAGAGCTACCTGAATCCAAGCTAGATAGGCGGAAATTGAGATATAAGGCTGCCAAGTTCTCGGTAGTAGGAGACGTCCTGTACAAGAAAGGATTCCTGCTACCTTTCCTCAGATGTGTGCACCCCACAGAAGTTCCCCGGGTTTTACAGGAGGTCCATGAGGGCTCTTGCTCTAGCCACATAGGGGGAAGACCCTTGGCCAAAAGAATCATCACCCAGGGGTACTGGTGGCCAACCCTATCCAAGGACGCCGCAGCCTACGTGAGGAAATGTGATAAATGCCAGAGGTTCGCCGGCATCCCTCATCAACCTCATCAGCCTATGATGTAAATCACTTCTCCATGGCCATTTTCATTATGGGGACTTGACTTAGTAGGGCCCCTGCCAAGAGCTGCCAACAATTATAGATTCTTGATAGTTGCCATCGACTATTTTTCAAAGTGGGTGGAGGCAGAGCCGATGATAACGATCACAGAGCAGAAGACCTTCCAATTTATTTAGAGGAATATCAGATGCAGATATGGCCTCCCAAACACTCTCATCTCGGACAAGGGGACCCAGTTCAATAACTCCTCTTTAGAAAAGTATTGCCTAAGAGTAGGAATAAAGTAGTTCTTCTCATCTCCTGGCCGACTTCAGGCAAATGGTCAGACCGAGGTCACAAACCGAAAAATTCTCGATGGAATCAAGAATAGGTTAGAATACGCAAAGGGAAGATGGACTGAAGAGGTCTACGCCGTGTTATGGGCCTACAGAACCATGACAAGGACATCGACAGGAGAAACCCCGTTCATGTTGGCACGTGGCTCAGAGGCCGTCATACCAACGGAAGTAAGTCTCCCAACTCATAGGATTAAGACCTATGACCCTGATAATAATGGGGAAGAGAGGAGGCTAGACCTATATCTTATCGAAGAAAGAAGAGAGAATGCAGAGATCAGACAAGCAGCCTACCAACAGAGGGTAGTGAAATTCTACAACCAGAGGGTGAAGTCAAGACCCATTGCAGTGGGAGACCTAGTGCTAAAGAAGACCTTACAGAGAGCAAACAAACTCCACCCAAACTGGCACGGTCCCTACAAAGTGACAGAAGAGGTTGTGCCTGGCACTTACAGGCTAGAAAATCTAGAAGGAGAACCTTTCACTAATCCATGGAATGCTGATCACCTAAATAAGTATTACATATGATGTTGCATGAAGTTGTGTAAATGTACCATCTTGTCATGAAGAGGTTATTAATAAAATATCAGTTCCCATGGTGGTCCTTGCTTCATTTTGCACTTATATCAGAAATTAATGGGGATAACACCTTAGGTGATGACCTCAGACCTTCATAACACCATTCAATGGTGACGAGGTCTGAGCTCAGACACCATAATGGGGTGACCTCAGACCCTTAACATCATTAATTTGGTGAGATTCATTAATGGGGATAACACCTTAGGTGATGACCTCAGACCTTCATAACACCATTCAATGGTGACGAGGTCTGAGCTCAGACACTATAATGGGGTGACCTCAGACCCTTAACATCATTAATTTGGTGAGATTCATTAATGGGGATAACATCTTAGGTGATGACCTCAGACCTTCATAACACCATTCAATGGTGACGAGGTCTGAGCTCAGACACCATAATGGGGTCACCTCAGACCCTTAACATCATTAATTTGGTGAGATTCATTAATGGGGATAACACCTTAGGTGATGACCTCAGACCTTCATAACACCATTCAATGGTGACGAGGTCTGAGCTCAGACACCATAATGGGGTGACCTCAGACCCTTAACATCAATAATTTGGTGAGATTCATTAATGGGGATAATGCCTTGGGTGATGACCTCGGACCTTCATAACACCATTCAGTGGTGACGAGGTCTGAGGTCAGACACCATAATTGGATGGCCTCAGACCCTTAACATCATTAATTTGGTGAGATTCATTAATGGGGATAATGCTTCAGGTGATGACCTCAGACCTTCATAACACCATTCAATGGTGACGAGGTCTGAGCTCAGACACCATAATTGGATGACCTCAGACCCTTAACATCATTAATTTGGTATGATTCATTAATGGGGATAACACCTTAGGTGATGACCTCAGACCTTCATAACACCATTCAATGGTGACAAGGTCTGAGCTCAGACACCATAATGGGGTGACCTCAGACCCTTAACATCATTAATTTGGTGAGATTCATTAATGGGGATAATGCCTCAGGTGATGACCTCGGACCTTCATAACACCATTCAGTGGTGACGAGGTCTGAGCTCAGACACCATAATTGGATGGCCTCAGACCCTTAACATCATTAATTTGGTGAGATTCATTAATGGGGATAATGCCTCAGGTGATGACCTCAGACCTTCATAACACCATTCAATGGTGACGAGGTCTGAGCTCAGACACCATAATTGGATGACCTCAGACCCTTAACATCATTAATTTGGTGAGATTCATTAATGGGGATAACATCTTAGGTGATGACCTCGGACCTTCATAACACCATTCAATGGTGACGAGGTCTGAGCTCAGACACCATAATGGGGTGACCTCAGACCCTTAACATCATTAATTTGGTGAGATTCATTAATGGGGATAATGCCTTGGGTGATGACCTCGGATCTTCATAACACCATTCAGTGGTGACAAGGTCTGAGGTCAGACACCATAATTGGATGGCCTCAGACCCTTAACATCATTAATTTGGTGAGATTCATTAATGGGGATAATGCCTTAGGTGATGACCTCAGACCTTCATAACACCATTCAATGGTGACGGGGTCTGAGATCAGACACCATAATTGGATGACCTCGGACCCTTAACATCATTAATTTGGTGAGATTCATTAATGGGGATAACATCTTAGGTGATGACCTCGGACCTTCATAACACCATTCAATGGTGACGAGGTCTGAGCTCAGACTACTAATTTGGTTTAAGCAAACACCATTGCATAAGCTTTAGAGCAAAAACATCACGACATACATACAACAAAAGATGGTCCTCTTCAGAGAATAACACATTCAGAGAATAACACATTCAGAGATTATAAATATTCAGAGGTTACAAAGAATTGAAAAGTAAGAGCCATTCTCATTCAGAAATTATAAATGTGCAGGGATTAAAATTTCAGGGGCTACAAAAATATTCAGAGATTCTCTTTAAGGGTTTGAGGGAGGAATGCTGGTGCCTTCGGTTTGATTAAGATGGACGACGTTGGTCACCTCGGCAACGTCATCATAGTGGTCTGCCCCTCCAGCCTCTGTGCCGTCCAACGTGGCAGTCTCGGCAGGCGCGGCAACCTCCTCTTTAACCTCCTGAAGGGCCTGGGCAAGCTGAGGATTAGCAAAGCCAAGGCCTATAAAGTCAAAGGCTTTCAAAGTGCCAGCCTCCTTATCCTTAACAGCCGCCCATTTGATAGTAGCCTTGATACCTCTCTCGAGGTATTCAAAGCCAAAGCCCATAAACTCATTAGAGCTTTTGTACTCAGCTATTATCCCCTCTGAGGCATCATCAAGGGCTGCCTTCACGGCCGAGCTGACCTTCTGCTGCAGAACATCATCCTTGGCCTTCAGAGCCGCAGCATAGTCCTTGTTAAGCTGAGAGACCTCCTTCTCCAGCCCCTTCACCTTCTTCTCAGACTCACCCAGCTCAAACTTTAGGCGGTCAATCTCTGCGTTCAGAGTGCTTTGGACCTTCTCGGCCTCTTGACCCTTCTGGATGAGGGGAAACTTCCTCAGAGTCCAGTTGGAGAGATGGTGCATAGCTGCCAGGCCCTGCAGATTTTGTGATCATGAATGAGTCAGAGACAAATCAGAGGTTACACTTAGAAATTGCAAAGAAGTATGAGGTCATACCTGGATGGATCTATGGATGCCGAACTCAACCAGTAAGGGAGTATCAAGTGACCGGAATAAGCACTTGTCGGCCTCGATCATTGTAGAATCGAAGGCATCTAGGGCCTACAGACTATGGTCGACTATGCTGTCAGTAATCTTCAACTGCTCTAGACGAGCCAACAAGGCGCCTGCTGAAGAGATGGGGATGGCAGTATCGGCACTCTTTTTCTTCTGCCTCTGATCCTCAGGGGCATGTTCAGTTGAAGCCCTCTTCTTTGTTGCTTGGGGCTTTGAGGCAGAGGGAGCTGGAGGAGGGGCATTAAGGCCTGCTTTCTTTGTAAGTCTCGTCAAGCTAGGAGCAGCCATTTCCCAGAGTTCGTCTGAGATATCCTTTCGACGCTCTGCAAAATTAATAGATCTGAGTTAGAAAATCAGACATAAATAAACTCAGAGGTTCAACTTCAAATAGAAAGCGCTTACCAAGCGCGGAAAGAGGACTTCCACCCAGACCTGTCTCAGAGAGGTAGTGGGGGGTCATCAAGTGTTCGAACCTAACGAACAGACCATGTACCCCCTGATCTTGAAGGTCTTTCAACTTCTGAAGATTTTGTGGGCTCGGGACAGGGTCATCCCTCGCAGACATTGTGACCTTACCCCACCTCAGGGGCATCCTCGGCTCTAGAATGGACGAGGGAGCACATGGGCCAAATTCCCATGGTCCAGAAGCAAAAAAGTATCGTGGATTCCAGTTATGGTTGGAAGTCTGAGTTATTTGAAGCATATTTTTTTCAGGCTTTCGAGCTACAAAATGATAGTAGCTCGGATGATTTTTGGCCGAGGAAGGGATATAGCAACCTACAAAGACCTGAACTGGGAGGTCTGAGTGGTGGACAGCCTTCCATAAGACTATGGCCCCTATTATGACCCTCCAGACATTAGGGGATAGTTGAGAGGGGGCCAAATTGATATAGGAAAGGATAGATTTGATAATGGGATGGATGGGCAGACGAAACCCCAACTTGAACATCTGCTCGTACAAGCAGATTTCGCCATCTCGGTCGTGAAAAGCCCTCTCTTCCCTCAGAGGTCTTCTTAGCTTTATGGAGGGACTAATGGAATACAGATATCTGAAGCAAAGGAGGTCTACCTCAGTTACAGTACTCTCGATCTCGGCCGCCTCAGAGACGTCGACATTACTTTCAACGTCATCATCATCTAGCTCAACGTCGGCCGGAGCAGATGTTGATGGGTTACCCGGGAACCTCTGAGCGAACTCGGCACCGGTGAAGGCCGACAGAGGAATGGCATCAAGTGGTGGCGGAATGGCCACACTCGGCTCGACGATCTCAACCTCTGAGGAAGAGGCTGAGGTGCTTTTGTTGTTATGAGATGAGGCCCGGCTGGAGACCTCGGCCTGATCTTCCCGAGTTGAGAAGCCCATGGCCTCCTGGAAGGAATCCACGAACATGGGGTCTGAGGTGGAAGACTCAGACTCAGACATTGGTATAGGATCGACAGGAACCTCTGCCTGATTGAAAGACTCCGAGGCGTCAGGATATATCACCGTCAGGGGTGGTGGAAAGAAGGGTCTAATAGGGAATTCTTGTGACCTACGAGCCTCCTCCTGGGCTCTTTCTATTTGTCTGATTTTTTCTAAAGTCTTCTCCCTAAGGGAGGGGAACTCCTCAAGAAGTTGGTAAAGGGGTCTGAGCATACAAGGCAGACTATACACTTACCCAACTCTCCTAAGTAACAAACAACGCTGGTGATTTAACTAAAGATCAAAGCTAGGTTTTTGAGCAAGAACAGTGTATGAACAATCAACCGGAAAACTCATAAGCTAACCAGAAAATGCATGAGATCACCGGAAAATGCAAAGAGCAAGACAGACAAAAAAATGGAGAGGAAGAGATAACGAGGGGTACCTGAATAAATGTGAGGAAAAGCGAGGAAGGAATCCCAGTAAAGAAGCCCCCAAATGTACTTCCAATCACGAATTCTTCTAGAGAGAGAGAGAGAGTTGCAGAAATGGCTAAGTTCGGAGAAGGAGAGAAATGAAGAAGACTGGAGAAAGTGGGACTTTTACCTTTAAATATGAATGCACACTCCCCAAGGCCCATCATGGCCTTGGGGGACCAACAGACAACCAGCATAATTACCCTTGTCAAACATGCGGGCCACTTCAGTAATTGACAAGTGTCAGAAAAAGAATATTGGTACAGAGCAATAGGACCTCGGAGTTGTAGACCCCATAGTCACATGCTTTCACATATAACTAAGGGCTGGGGGTGATTGATATGCCCCAAGTGTGACCTCGGCTCGGAGACATTGATATGCCCCAAGTGTGACATCGGCTCGGAGACACCAACCTCGGCCGAGATCGTGGCCGACATTGGACAAGCCTTGGGTATGCGGCATCAGCCCTCGGCCATAGCAAGGTCGGCCCAGGACGACACTGCCACCAGCCTCTCGAAGGGACATCGCATACATCACAAGGATCAGCAGCATTCTCTGATACCTAGGAATGGAAACCTCGGTCAGATATAGGTCGAGCTCGTAAAAAGCCACCATCAACCTCATCAAGACATTAGTCGATGCTCCAAACACACCAGCTCAACCTCGGCTGGTGTCTGACCTTGTCCATTGTCTCGGCTAGGATTAAGCCGAGACCTCCATGGTCACCTCGGACTGAACGAGCATCTAAACTTACCAACCTCGGCATCTCCCAGGCCGAGGTCATACACCAAGCACAATAGCTGAGCATCTGCTGACATTTGGATAAGGGCACGTGGACACATATCAGTTATAACAAGATTATTCCCCACACGTGGGGAGAATATTTCATCATCATTCTTTACTTGTGACAGTGACAGATGGATTTCCCGTATTGGTGAGCTAAACACACACATGCACATTACATGCATGGGGGGTACATTACACCCCCTAGGAACTATATATAGAGGTCATCCTCTACCTTGCAAAGGATCCGAAATTGGTAACCCTAGCTGAAATGTTGTCTTATAGACACAGTAGAGAGAGAAAGTGAGCTTATGTGTATTGTATCCATGGCCATCAGTGCCTTATTACAGTGAGGTTATTCACACACAGTGGACGTAGGCCAATTTAGGCTGAACCACTTATATTCTGGTGCTCTCTCCTCTTCTCCTCATCTCATTCTCCTACCTTTTACGTAACTATGCTGCCATTGCTGTTCTTAGATTGAGCTTGAAAACACCTTACCTGGTGGTGCTAATTCTAGCATCATCACTTTTTATTTAGTATTATTTGCACATCTCTTATTTTCATATAAATAAAACCCAAAAAAATTAGAAAAAAGGGGTTTGCTCATAAATTCCAAATAGGGATTCTCATACTTTTCTCACAACTAAAACACTTTTTCTACACACACACCCACACTCACAAATAAGAGATCCCCCATTTGGATTTATGGGATAAAACCCCACCCATCGTTTTGTATGTGAATTACGTGGACTTTGATGCCTTTATAGGCTAGATAGGCATCTTGGGGTAAAACCCGAGACTCGAGTCCTATTCTCACTTTCTCCCTCATTTTTTATCTTCTCTAAATTAATCTTCTTATATTCTATATACTTGTTCTTAGTGACGTATTACTCCATATGCTTTATCGTTCCGTTATAACGATCAACGTAAGGGTAATCGAGTAAATCTTATTTTTTAATATTATTTTTATACCTTCCTGCGGATGACTCGCTTTATCTCTTCCATGATACAAGTCGAGGATTCCTATCTCCACTATGTATATACACATGCACACGTATCACGGGGAAAATAAAAAGGGGAAATAGCAAACATCCATGAGAGATCGAAACGGCGGAATGGGTGCCTAACACCTTCCCATTTTGTAACTTAGCCTCCGAACCCTTCTTGAATCATTTTGGTTTCGTATGCACCAGTATGTCTTTGGATGCCGCCCTTCGGGATGGCTTCCCTTTTTTTCTTTTGTCTGTTTTGAGTAAAATAGACTGGCAACTCTAAATCTCTCTACATTTTTACACCTCATCTCAAATGGCGTCGGTCGAAGCGCTCCCAAAAGGGACGTGTGTGACCCGAGGATCCTTCCTTCACGCGCCCGCCCGCGGCGAGGATCGGGGATGTCCACAGTGATGACTCTACTGGGGATATGTATGTTTTGAGGGCTTGACTCTATTTACATGGATGTTATATTTGTTTATATTTCCCCAATATTTTCATGTTCCCCTTTTCAATGTGTATCCCATGCTTATTCTTCTGCTCACACACTTGTAAAAACTTCTCCATGTACACATCACCCCACGTACACCTAAGATCACATATATCCACATGTTACACGCATCACCCATCCATACTTGGTGTACCTTTGGTACTTGTACTTTGCTCCCTATTTGGCATAATCAAGAAAAACATTCTCATCATAAGATACTAATAAGAGAATCATGCATGATTCACACGACATCACCAAAGAGCATTGTTATTGACCAAATTTTACCTAGTAACTGGAGGGTCACTTCGTGATGGGTGCTGGTCCGGCAGGGCACAGATAGCCTAAGCGATATGACTCTCACCTTCCATTGGCCAAGTACCTTCGACGTATATCGAACGATTCCCCCGCATCATACCGCTTGACCGAAGTCATGACGGGAGGTAAATCGCAAGGAATTCGTTCACGTACGCCGAGTATATCGAATTCTCTCTCACACGTACCGTCCCCACGAGGTATATAGTGAGGAAATTCACGTACACTCAGGTATATCAAATGGTTTGTCCACACATATTGATTGCCCATAAGAGCAAGACGTATATTGTGGAAGTCACGCCAAAGGGGGGAACCCATTCTGATTCACCCAACCAACTGCATACCCGCATATAGGTGTCAAACCTAGGACACGCACTTTAGATTGCCAATTTCAACCCGAAACTCTGCCAAAATTTTGGGTCAACCTGCCGCCCAATTTTCACGCATTGTTAAAACGGGACCATGTCCGTGAGCCGGGTTACAAGTCCAGCCGTAGATTCACATATATTAAAAACCCCACTTTTTCAGGCTCGGGTCCCGTCCGACATTGCATTTAGGAGAATTAAATACAAGTGAGAACATAATAATCATAATAATCATGCTGAGTTCCGTCTCCAAAAAAAATTCTCCTTTCTTTATCAAAAATCCTAAAATAGTTTCTTCCCTTTTTCTCAAAAATAAATCCCATTCTACGCCTTCTCAGGTCAATCGCAAGCCCTTGGCCTGGCTCCCTATTGGCTTCGGTCTTCAGTCAAATCACCCCAGAGTTTCGTCCGTTCCTCTACTTATTCTTTTGAGTCCAAAATTCATCCATTTTCCATGGAGAATACAGATCAAGTACCAGTCATACAGTCGGATCTGACGGCAGTCCCAGCTCAGTTTGTGTCTAAGATTGACAACCTCCAAACTAAGGTCCGAGATATGCAACGAAACCAGGTTCCTATTTCTCAAGAGCCTGAGGCCCTATTCCCTAGTGCTATGGGTCCGCCTGAGCCTATCTGGGTTCTCGAAGAATATCAGCACGCTCCATGTGCCCCTCCTGTCAATAGGTCACCGCCTGCCCAGCTTTCGATGCCAAACATTGCCCAGCCTGTGGCTAACCTGCCTATGGTCATTGATCCAAAAGAGGAGGAGTTGAATAAAGTCAAAGAGGATCTCAAGATGCTCACCAAGAAGTTTGACCAAGTCAGAATCTCTGGGAATTACATAGACTACACCCGCATGTCTCCATATCCTAAAGTGAGGTTACCCGAGAAGTTTAAGATGCCAAATATCGAGAAGTTTGGAGGGAGTGGACCCCCGATTGTTCATCTTCACAGTTATCATCATTCCATGACTCTACTAGGGGCCTCTGAAGAAGTGATGGCCCAATTATTTTAGCAAACTTTGAAGGATAGTTCCCTTCGATGGTTTTTGTCTCTCGAGGAATCTAGAATTCGTAATTCGGAGGATGTAGCTCGAGAATTCATATCGTAGTCCAAATACAACGAAGAGCTTAAGGTCACTCGTTGTGATTTAGAACTGCTCAAACAGAACCCTGGGGAGTTAGTCAGTAACTTCATAACCCAATGGAGGGAGCAGGCAGCTACCATGACCAATCGGCCATCTGAGGAAGAACACGTCAACATCGTGAAGAAGAACTTCTTGCCCCGTGTCCGAGTGACGATGGGAGGACAATACTATCCCCACTTCCGAGCTCTCAGAGAAGCGGGAGTATAAACCGAGGAAAGCCTTGTTAAAACAGAGGTTGAACCGAAGAAGGTTTCCGGACAGTTCACCCTTAGAATGTATGATAAGCCTGCCAGTGCTACAGTCTCAACCATCAACAGCATCTCTCAACCAACCACATCATGGGCACCAGAAATCCGCCCTAGCCCCATCCGAAGGGAATACACTGAGCTCCATGCTCCCCTCTCCAAAGTTTACTAAGCCCTGTTAAGATGAAACCTCATCAAACCCTTGGATCCCCATCTATTGCCAAATCCACTCCCAAGAAACTTCAAGGTCGATGCTCATTGCGCCTTTCACCAAACTGCTGGCCATACCACCGACCAATGCTTTCACCTCTGCAACATAATCCAAGATCTCATTGACTGGGGTACCATCGCCCCACCAGCCAATCCTAAGCCAAACACTACTCACAATCCACTCCCAAATCATACCAATGCCATATTCTTAGAAGAAAACCCAGATTTTGATCCCTCAACTCAAATCACACCCATATACTCTCCTAAACCTCTTCAAATTTTCCCATATTTCCTCCTACACCCTACTAGCCTCACTGATCAAGCACTGTCACTCCTTACCAGAGCATGCATCGTTGTCCGTACTCGTTCTGAAAATGGAAATATGGAATTGTTAGCGGTGTTAAACTAACTCCTAGAGTTAGGGCTGAAATTGCCCTCACAGATGGTCATCGATTGCTAAAAGTTCAGTACACTGTTCTTGGAAGCACGGAAATGGGCCCGAGATTTAGACAAGTGGGTGGTACCAACCGATAAAGTCAGCCTAGATGATGTTATCCAGATTATGGAAGAATTATTTGAGCAAACCAACAACATTTGTAGTATCACCGGGTTACTTGATACTTTGAAGCTACAAGGGTGCTTGGTCCCTTTAACCATACATATCCCCACAGAATGGGAAGACATATATGAAGAAACCGTTGAAGTTGTGGAATGCATTGACTTTACATGGAAAGACAGAATTGTTGCCACTGGATGGGGGAAGAATTCAAAGATTCGAGTGAAGAACAAGCTTCAAGAAGAATTGGCCCAGTAGCCGACATATCTAGGATGATATCATTTGAAGAACTCCTAGGAGAAATAAACAAGGTGACAAAATAACTCGATGTCGACGAGGAAACGAGATTCATGTTCTTCCCTTCTTTAGTAAATCACATGACCAGATCAGGGAGACATTACCAAGTTCCAAGCTCACTACTAGAAAATGACAAAGGGAAGGGCGTTGAAAACCTTCCTATGCCATAGATGACCATCAAGAAGAGCAAGATCCTCAATTAACTGAAGAAAACTCAAGCTAACATCACTCTATGGGGGCTTTTCATGTCTTCCCAGCTGCACAGAAATGCTTTAATCAAGCTTCTCACTGAACCCACAGTTCCTCCTTCTACCACACCAGAAGAAGCGATAAATCTGGTCGGATCCTTGACCTCTACCCGAATGCTATCATTTTCTGAAAAAGAAATCCGCAGAATTGGGCCAAATCATAATCACTCACTCAATATCTCCGTCGAAGTTATGGAGAAGGCCATGCCACTCTCTCTTGTCGATAAAGAATCCGCCTTGAATGTCTGCCCACTGAGAACCTTCAAGTGTTTAGGCCAGAAAGAAAGCGACCTCGCTCCAACCTCTGCCGCTGTACATGCCTACGATAATACTCATCGAGAGGTGATGGGATCCATAAAACTTATAATAGGGGTTAGACCTATAAATCCTGTCATTGAATTCCTAGTCATAGACATCCCAGCTTGTTTCAACCTGTTACTTAGACGACCCTGGCTCTACAGTATCAAGGGTGTGTCTTCCTCACTCTATCATAAATTGAAGTTCTTCGCCGACGGGTGAGTCATCACCATTTTGGGTGACGACGAAAATGTCGAGGGTGCAAGCACCAGTAGTCCAATCCTTGAGATACAGCACGGGTTAAATGATATGCTCCTATCAGGATTTCGAGTTGAGCCACTCCTAATCCCGGAAGGGGACAGTTTCAAAGAAAGGGTTTGTTCAGAATATGACCTTCATGCCAATATCAATGTGATTCAGATGTTGAGAAACATGCACTTCATGCCCGGACTAGGGCAAGGGAAAAGGAAGCATGGGATACTTGAGCCCATCGAACTGAAGAAAGCTTTCCCTCCTTGTGTCTTGGGGTATCAACCATCAGAATAAGAACTCGGAATGATCCACCAGTCCCGACCAAAGAGAAGATTAGACTGCATCCAAACTATCCCAGTAGACTCCTTGAATGGATGATTCATCAAAGAAGGCGAAGACTTCCCCTTTTACGATTATCCAGAACCATGGAATGACCACACAGACAAGAAGATAAAGCCTGGAATGGAGATCTTTTTCCAAGATATCTACCCATGGGTCTAAAGTTTCTAACACCGAGTGCAACCGCTCATCAAAGATACCAAAGAGACTGAGGAAAGTGATTTTGAAGATTCCTTCATCTTACAGACACTGGGACTGGCACTCTACATGGTTCATTCAGGCACTACATCAATGGATCCATCCCATCTGATTAAAGCTGCTGATACACCTCTCCTCAACTGGCATGCTGCGCCAGTTCTACCTCTTGAAATCTCCCCTAACCCCAATGTTTACCCTATTTCTTCTTCTGTTGTCTATCCTTGTTCAAATTTAATCGAGACAACTTTTGATAAGGTTCTCAATGTTGTTTTTCCTATCAATGAAATAAACAAAGATTTTGAGTATCTTGCTGTGCCTTACATTAATTGTTTGGATTCTAATCATACTTTTGATGATGATGATTTTGCAAATTAATAATTCTCAGTTGATCTAAATAAGGTTAATAATAAATAACATAACCGTGTTCAAGTTAATGAAGGAGAGACTGTTGTTATTAATCTCATTTCTAGTAGCCAACTGCGCGAGATTAGGATAGGGGCCACCCTTGATGAGCATGAGTGCGTACAACTAGAAGAATTGCTAAAGGAATTCGTGGATGTCTTCGCATGGTCCTATGATGATATGCCCGGCATTGATCCTGAAATATCTCAGTACGAGATCCTCACTCTCCCAGATTACAAGCTGGTTAAACAAAAATTGAGAAACCTCCGCACCGAATGGTAGCTCATGGTCAAAGAAGAGGTGGTCAAACAGTTGAACGTGGGCTTCATTCGTGTGATCGAATATCCCATATGGTTAGCCAACATAGTACCTGTGCCGAAATCATGAGGGAAGGTTCGAATGTGTGTGGACTACCGAGATTTAAACAAAGATTCTCCAAAGTATGATATCTGCTACCCAATATCGACATGATCGTGGACAACAAAGCCAGTCATGCTCTCAAGTCATTCGCCAACGGGTTTGCCGGATACAACCAAATCAAGATGCACCCAGACCACCAAGACAAAACTGCATTCATCACCCCATGGGGAACCTTTTGCTACACTTTTATGCCATTTGGTCTCAAGAATGCTAGGGCTACCTACGAAAGGGCTACCGTAACCATCCTGCACGATCTAATTCATAAAGAAGTCGAGGTTTATGTGGATGATATGATTATCAAGTCCAAAACTAGATAAGTTCATGTTCCCGCTCTCTGGAAGTTCTTCGAACGACTACGACGGTATCAGATGAGACTCAATCCATAGGGAAAACTCTTGTGATTCATGGTCAGTGAGAAGGGGATAGAAGCAGATCCTGTAAAGCTGAAGGCTATACTTGAGATGCTACCACCCCAAACAGAGAAAGAAGTTCGAGGTTTTCTTGGGAAATTATAATATATCAGCCGGTTCATCAGCTAGCTAACCTCCATCTGTGAACCGATCTTTAAGCTCCTCTGAAAGGATTCAACCAAGGTTTGGAACGAGGCCTGCCAAGAATCTTTTGACCAAATCAAATAATATCTGACCCAACCTCCAGTGCTCATGCCACCACAGCCTGGTCTCCCTTTGCTCCTATACCTAACCATAACCGACACTGTAGCTGGGGCTTTGCTAGCCCAATACCTTGAAGACTCCCGCAAAGAAAGATCCATCTATTACGCCAGTCGTAAATTGGTTGGGTACGAAGTCAACTACACTTCTTTGGAAAAGGCGTGTGCTACACTTATCTGGGTCACCCAAAAGTTACGACACTACATGCTCGCCTTCCCGATCAAATTTTTATTCCAAATGGATCTCATCAAATACCTGCTTGAGAACCCGCCTTATCCAGTCGAATGGCTCGATGGTTGATGCTCCTAACTGAGTTCGATATCGTGTACGTCACACAGAACGCCATTAAAGGAAGAGCCATCTCTGAATACCTCGCTGATTACCCCGTAGAAGAAGCAGATGTCTGGATCTCCAAATTCCCAGATGAAAATATCCTTTGCACCGCTCAAAACAACCTTCAATGGCAAATGTTCTTTGACGGCGCTGCCAATAAAAAAGGATATGGCGTTGGGATACTTCTGATCACCCCAGATGACTCCCACACTCCCATCGCCATCAAATTGGATTTCCCTTGCACCAACAACATGACGGAATACGAGGCATGCACAGTAGGCCTCAAAGTTACTCTCAAGAAAGGTATTCAATTCCTTAATGTCTACGGGGATTCTTCCCTCATCATCAGTCAAGTGCTCAGAAAGTGGAAAGTCAAGGACGAAAATCTCCAACCCTTCCATTCCCACTTAGAAGAGTTAACCTCCCGATTCCGAGATATCACCTTCCATTATCTACCTCGAGCAAAGAATAACCTAGTTGATGCTCTCGCTACCTTAGCCTCCATGGTCGACATGCCCGAAGGAATAACAATGACCCCCTTCTTAGTTCAAAAGCAAGACAAGCCAACCCACTGCTACCATATTGAGCTTGTCTCCATCGAAGATCCTGAACTAGCCGATTACTGGTACTATGATATCTGGTGCCTCCTCAAACATGGTAGGTATCCTGAGGGTTCCAACAAGAAAGACCAAACAACCCTCCAAAGACTGGTCGCCCAGTACATCATTTATCATAAAGCTCTACTCAAGAGAAACTTCTATGGGACTCATCTACACAGTATCGTAGGGCTAAGATTGAGAAGATAATGCAGAAGATCCACAGCGGGGAATGAGGTCCCCACATGAACGATCACATGCTTGCCAAGAAGATCATTCGACAGGGCTACTCCTGGACCACCATGGCCCAATATTGCACCGCTTATGTCTGGAGATGCCTCAAATGCTAATAGTTCTCCAATCTTCAACACCTGCCTTCGCGAGAATTATACAACATGACCTCTCCCTGGCCGTTCTCCACCTAGGGTGCCGACATCATAGGTAAGGTTACACCAAAGGATTCAAACGGACATGAGTTTATCCTAGTTGCCATTGATTACTTCACCAAATGGGTCGAAACTGAGTCCTACGCAGTATTGAATGCCTAGAAAGGGGCCAAATTCTTCGAGAAAAATATCATCTACCGATATGGGGTCCCGCATGAGATAGTGTCAGATAAAGGATTGCACTTCGAAGCAGAAGTCACAGAAGTAGTCAACGAGTATGGGATTTAGATACACAAATCTTCTCCCTACCGACCTCAGCAAATGGTGCAGTTGAAGCCGCCAACAAGAACCTCAAAGCCATCATCAGCAAGATGATCGGAAGCTGTAGGGATTGGGTCGACCGGATCTCGTACGCCCTCTGAGGCTATCAAACCTCAATCTGAACCTCTACTGGGGCTACCCCTTACTCTCTGGTCTACGACATAGAAGTCATCCTACCTGTGGAGTTGGAAATACCCTCGCTACGCATCATGATCGAAAGAAAAATTAGCGAAGAAGACTAAAGCCAAGATCGTCTCGACGAGATGACCCTCCTAGATGAAAGGAAATTGAAAGATCTTTACCACATACAGGGGTACCATAGCTGGATAGCGCAATCATTTAACAAGAGAGTCAAAGACTGCGGTGTTCGGGAAGGGGATTTAGCCCTCAAGGAGATAATAGAACCCATCTGGGACCCTAGAGGGAAATTGAAGCCCAATTGGAGCGGCCCCTACATTGTGAAGAAAATCTTATCCGGCGGTGTCGCCATGCTCACTGACCTAGATGGAGAAGAGATGGCTCGTCCAGTCAACCTAGACCGTCTCAAGAAATTCTACCCCTAGTCCGGAATCTCGGCGTGCTACGACTCTTCTTATCTCCCTTCTATTCTTTAAAAAAAACTCTCTTAATTTCCCTTTACCCAGAACTACGTGGGCCTGATCCTCTATAAAAAAACCATTTTTTAAGAAAAATAAAGAATTTTCAAAATCCCCATAGGTACGTAGGCATCTCATACATTTTATAGGATCACGGCCCTTTCTTTTTCATAAAATGCTATTCTTTTCTTATCTCCGAGGACGGCAGTTCATTCTAATAAATACTTGGACAAAAGGATTATGTATGCCTTAGCGATAGGTATAGATAATTCAAAAATACAAAATTCATCAAAAGACACAGTTGGATGATCAGAAACTTGCTTATTTCATTAATAAGAAATTACAGCACAGATTACATAAGAAAAGGAACGGATAACTCCCTTCCCCCTACTGCCATAAAAACCTAATAAAATCCCCACATCTATTTCTTATTACACAAATAAACTCTCTAAGAGTCCTACCCACAGCTACCAGAGGAGCCTGCACCCTCATCATCTACATCCTGGGGTCCCCAAATTTCCCCTGCCTGAACAGAGTGTCGTAAACACTCCATGGACCGATAAGCCTGAACCAGCTTCGAAAAAAACAAAACACCCCCTTCCATGGTGTTAAATAAAATAAACCACATTTTTCTAGTCTCCACTGCCAACATCTTGTTGACTACTCTCCTCCACAACCACTTCATATAATCCCCAGGGACATGCCAAACTCTCCCGACAGACTGAGAGGGACTGGTCGACGGACGCCGATTCTCCCACACAGATCTAAGCAACAGACCCAGGCGCTCGGTCGAAACGTCTACCGAAAAGAAATTTAGTGTCCGAGGTGGCACGACCCGTGCCCAACCAAATTGGCGCAGAAGCCGCCAAGGGAAATAGAAAGAGGTCTGTCTGAGACCAACCAGCCGCACATATGAGTACTCTCCTAGCTCCAGGACAGGCAGCAACTGCCCCCACCAAGGCACTGACCAATACAGATTCTGAGCCCCATGCTCCACAAACCAATTCTCCTATCTCTCAATATTCAAGCCAACGCTAAAAAAGTGACGCGAAAAGAAGTTGGGTATAGCCGACAAAGGATACTCTGGAGGAGTCACCAGGCGAAGTCTTTCAGACAACCACATGAACAGCATCATGGGGCTACCCCTCAGAAAGTCAAAAAGACCTTCTTTCCAAGCATCCAGGCCGTTCAAGGTCTCCGCCAGTATTACTGCCGTAGGATTGCGACGGTATGACATCCACGAAGTAATGGCTGCAAGTTACGGGTCCACTAGCCGCAATTTTGAAACCAGGTCCAGAGCAACGGCTCCAATATAGCCAGCATCACCTACTTCTCACAAATGCATAGACTACAGCACCACCGGGAGAGAGATCATTCCTCCAGCAACCAGTGATCTAGCCGCCGAAGGCGAAATATGAAGAAGCCCGGCCAATAAATCCCTGGGAGAACGGGAAAATTCAGGCAAAGCCGTAATACCACTGGGATTTATACCCAGCATGGCAGAAAATTCCTCATAAGTAGGACAAACTTCATCCAACCCAAAGTAGAATACATGGTCTTTGGGGTACCAGAATTGTACCGCCGCCATCAGCATATTCCACTCAATAGGCCAATTGCGCCACAAGGAGACTCGACGCATATTGAAAGCATCATAGTCGACATTATAAGATCACATTGCTTCCAAGGCTTCGAGGTAGTTAGAAAACTCAATGCTACCAGGGAGAGCCATCTTACAAGGCTAAGAGATAGTAGGAAAGTAAGAAGAATGCGAAGGTGTGATGAAAACACTCCACCCTTACCCCTTTTTATACTTGAGCACCCTTACAAGAGACATAATCCCTGCAGAAATCGAAAGGAATCCTACCCCATAAAATACAAAAGGATGAAGAGGGTACCAATCAAAGCTTTGAATTGATGGGACTGGACTGAACTGCCAATAGGCAGGACAGGGTGCTTGCCGATCGGTAACCCCCTATTTTTAGAAATTCCCTTTTTTCCTCTTTTGTCAAATCAGAAAACTCAATAAAAATAAACTGATATTCTCAACAGAAATTCAAAATCCCTTTTCCTCCTTATATAATTTCCCCTTTTAATTAAAAATTTTCCTTCAAAAATTCCAAAATTACTTCTTTTTACGGTCTCAGCAGCAAAGTAAAAAGCGCATGTGCATGCATTCATTCGTCATTAATAAAATATAATAAAAAACTCCATTGCATTGCATCTATCATCAATTTTACAGGAAATAAAAAGAAAAAGAAAAATAACGGGACTCAGCCCGAACCCACATCCTCTCTCTCTCACCTACCCTTCACCCTTTCTCTCTAAGATCTTCCACCCCTGCAACATGCTCTCTTTCCCCTACGACGAGATGATACACCACCATTACTCGAGCCAGAGTCTTCTCCGGACGAAGAAGATGGCACCAAGCAAGAAGGAACAGGAACCGTATCCCGAATATAGGCAGTTGCCGAAGATATCCAGTCTCTTAGCCAAGTGGTCGACACTCGGACTTACTACACGAAAAAGGTAAAATAATTATCAAGGCATAGATGACCAAAATAGAAAAGAAAGAAAGAGAAGAACAGAAAGGTATACCGCAGGTCGGAGGACCTCCTCTGTCAAACCCAACTCCTCCGGATCCATCGTATGAGGGCGATGCATCATAGGCACTATCCCTCCATCAGCCCACCGGATGTTGTATGAAGGAGTGTGCAATCGTACGAGAGGAACCTCCGAGGTCACCGCAGCCGCAGATGTTGTCGGACCACCGCCACTGTGAGACAATCCCACCGTCCGACTCGAACCCGTAGGAGGGAAAGGCAGGGCATCATATATATTGGGCGCCATCAACCAGCTCTTCACAATGTCCATATAGTCATATGACGCAACCATATCAGTGTACAACAAGTAGGACTCGCCGATCATCGCCGCGATCCTCGCATCCTCCGATAGTAGTCGCTCCCGCCTCATAGACGTAGGAGGCTGCGCAGGTGGAACCACCACCTCCTCTTCAGCAATCTGGCAAAACCACCCTTTCCCTGAGATACCAGGAATGGACGAACTCATGCGCCAATAAATGCCTCATCTGCGCATTCACCCTGATCGTCCCCGCATCCTGAATGACCATCCCCCAGGGATAAAAGGTCACCTGAAAATCTCCAAGCAGGCATAAATCAATACAAGATCAGAAGGCGCAAAAACCAAGACTGAAAATGGAAAGAGTCTTACCCTACCACTGGTCAGGTCATTCAAGACCTGACGCACTGCCTCCAGAGAGAGAGATCCCTTCGACTACCGATTGGCCTTATGCCATCGATACAATCGACAGGGGTCCCCAACAGTGTCGTCCTTCAAAGTGATCAGCGGGGTATTGCACCCAATCACCTCATAAAACCACGTATGTCAAAAGATAAGAATTCACAAACAAAAAGAGATGCATAAGGAAAATGCGAATGCATGAAAGGAAAATGCAAATGCATGAAAAAAATGTGCAAACTGAAGAATACCTCAAGAAGGTACGTGGCTCCAGTAAAGGTCTGCCAGCACTGACCCCAACCATACCGATCGGCACTAACTCCTTACCTTCCCGAAGCAGTCCAAAATACTGTGCCACTGCCGAATGGAACCCCTCATACCATGTCGACCGGCACCCCCTTAAATTTTGTACAGAAATTCCCAGAAAATACCAGAAAGCCCCGAAAAATCCTCAGAAAATTCCTAAAAATCCCATGAAGGATTCAGAACATTTTCACCAGGAAAATTTTGCATTCCCTCAAGGGGAACCCCTCTTTCCCAGTGGAATCCTTAAAAACCAATTGAATCTCCTCCCGACAAAGCCCCGGAGGTTCTCTAAGGATCGCCTGATCACTTCCCCAGCGGAGTTTTTACAGCACCAAAATTGGTTGTTCCCCCCTGCGAGGCCTCCTAAAGAAACAAAAGCTTCCCCAGCTCAGATCAAAATCATAAAGCACTTTTCTCCAGCAGAATCAAAATCCAATCTTTAACCACTTTTAGGTCAGAATTGACCTCGGTCTTGGATCGTCACCTGAGTTAGGTCAGAATTGACCTCGATCCTCGATCGTCACCACTCTTAGGTTAGAATTAACCTCGATCTTAGATAGTCACCTGAGTTAGGTCAGAATTGATCTCGGTCCTCGGTCGTCATCACTCTTAGGTCAGAATTGACCTCGGTCTTGGATTGTCACCTAAGTCAGGTCAGAATTGACCTCGGTCCTCGGTCGTCACCACTCTTAGGTCATAATTGACTTCGGTCTTAGATCGTCACCTGAGTTAGGTCAAAATTGACCTCGATCCTCGTTCGTCACCACTCTTAGGTCATAATTGATCTCGGTCTTGGATCGTCACCTGAGTTTGGTCAGAATTGACCTCGGTCCTTGGTCGTCACCACTCTTAGGTCAGAATTGACCTCAGTCTTGGATCGTCACCTGAGTTAGGTCAGAAATGGCCTCGATCCTCAGTCATCATAATTATTAGGCCAGAATTGACCTCGATCCTCGGTCATCACCACTCTTAGGTCAGAATTGACCTCAGTTATTAGATCTTCACCGTAAGCCCGCAAAATTGGCTTTGACTCATAGAATCGGTCACCCTCATCACTTAAGCTCGTAGATTTGGTTTTGACCCACAAAATTGGTCATCCTCCAGTATCACTTCAGGTCCTCAGAATGGACCTAAACCTTTGATCATCATTCAAACCATCCCCAACACACCCCTCAGGTCCTCAGAGTCATCCTCAACCCTCTGAATCGATCATGCTCCCTCAAAAGCATCATATGGTGTCTATTCGACAGTTATCATTTGTTCCAAACTCACCCGTCGAGGGGCTCTGTAGACACCCCATTATGTTACCCCCTAACTATCCTTAGGTCCCTAGTACTTCCCTTCATCACTATAAACTCAGGTCATACCCTGAGTACTGACCTAGAAGCCATCGGGCACTCCCAGGCTCCATTTGACCAAAAAGTCAAACTCTTCAGCTTGACTAAGGTTGAATGAATCTTCGAAGGGCACTGAAATCCCTTTCCAACTGTCCATCTCATGTGCAATTCTGACTTACCATGCGGACGAACGATTCATTTTCGTCCAAAACTTGATCCAGAGGCCATCGGGCGCTTCTGGGATCTGTTTGACCTAAGTCAACTCTTCATCTCGGCCAATACTGAATGAATCTTTGAAGGGTACTGAAACCCCGTTCTAATGGTCTGCTCCGTGGTCGATTCTGACTTACTATGCGGACGAATGATCCGTTTGACTCCAAGAGGTCACCAAATGCTTCCAAGGCCCGGTTGACCAAAGTCAACTCCCCAAATCGGGTCAAACTCTTTAGAATGTCTAAGTACATCTCCTATAATTTCCAACGGTCCACCCCGTGCGTGATTCGAACTTACCATGAGGATGAATGATCCGTTTGCCTCCGAATGATTACCCGTCCAATGGACCGACAAACGCTTCTGAGCCATATTTGACTCAAAGTCAACTCCCGAACCCAAGAGAGGTCCAAAGGACTTTCAAAGGTCACTAAATTACCTTTCCAACGATTCACCCCGTACACGATTCTGACCAACGGTTTTCCCTCGGCAGCCCATTTTTCGAAAAGGCCTGAAACACACTACCAAATGGCAGGTTCCAGACCCTGCCTATCGGCACCTGCCGATAGGCAGGACTAGGGATATGCCGATCGGTAATGCCCTAGGCCTATAAAAAGAGGCCTTCACCTCATTTGCAAAAGGAGCCCAGATCTGATAAAAATCGTTCTCAGCGAATCCCAAAAACTTCTCTCGAAGACAGCGTGATTTCAACATCCAAATCCCTTTCTAACTTCCACTTTTCATCATCCTTTTCATCAAAATTGGTGAATTAGCCACTCTCCATCATCATCCAAGTGCAAGGGCTTCTGTTTAACATTCAAGATCAAGCTCAAGATCTTCAATAAGGTCCAACTTTCTCAACTTTCTCTTCAAATCCTCTTAAATTCGTAAAACTTGTTTTATTATTTAGCACTTTTATTATCTCATCGCACACATCCTAATATACTTTTTATTTAGTATTATTTTCACATCTCTTATTTTCATATAAATAAAACCCAAAAAAAAATAGAGGGTTTGCTCATAAATTCCAAATAGGGATTCTCATACTTTTCTCACAAATAAAACACTTTTTCTACACACACACACACTCACAAATAAGAGATCCCCCATTTGGATTTATGGGATAAAACCCCACCCCTCGTTTTGTATGCGAACTATGTGGACTTTGATGCCTTTATAGGCTACGTAGGCGTCTCGGGGTAAAACCTGAGACTCGAGTCCTATTCTCACTTTCTCCCTCATTTTCTATCTTCTGTAAATCTAATTTTCTTATATTCTATATACTTGTTCTTAGTGACGTATTACTCCATATGCGTTATAGTTCCGTTATAACGATCAACATAAGGGTAATCGCGTAAATCTTATTTTCTAATATTATTTTTATACCTTCCTACGGATGACTCGCTTTATCTCTTCCATGATACAATTCGAGGATTCCTATCTCCGCTATGTATATACACATGCACACATATCATGGGGAAAATAAAAAGGGAAAATAGCAAACATCCATGAGAGACCGAAACTTCCCATTTCGTAACTTAGCCTCTGAACCCTTCTCCAATCATTTTGGTTTCGTATGCACCAGTATGTCTTTGGATGTCGTCCTTAGAGATGGCTTCCCGTTTTTTCTTTTTTCTGTTTTGAGTAAATAGACTCGCGACTCTAAATCTCTTTACATTTTTACACCTCATCTCAACCGACGCCGGTCAAAGCGCTCCCTAGAGGGACGCGCGGGACCCGAGGATCCTTCCTTCACGCACCCGCCAGGGGTGAGGATCGAGGATGGCCACAATAATGATTGGTGAAAATTTATCTTATTCAAGGTGGCGTGATTTACGCTCCTATTGAGAAATTTTACATCATGAGGGAACTACGATGTCTGACGAGATTAGTTTTAATATTGGATGTTGGAGGATGACACTTTAATATTAAATTGA
The DNA here is from genome assembly GCA_949130495.1 of Sambucus nigra. Classification (NCBI taxonomy): domain Eukaryota; kingdom Viridiplantae; phylum Streptophyta; class Magnoliopsida; order Dipsacales; family Adoxaceae; genus Sambucus; species Sambucus nigra. Next base: position 174,412,003 of record OX422211.1, read on the forward strand.
ATTAATTCTCGTATGGTAATTGGAAATTGATTTTTTCGATTTCATGATTCTATGATTTCAAAATTGTACTCATTTTTTCTCTTTGTTTAAGTCTTAAAGTTTTAATTGGAATAATTTTCAACGACTGAAAATGTAATTGAACATTGTTCTAACTTAAGGGGATTATAAACTTATTTAACTCGTAATCCCCATCAATATTTCAAAATTGTGATAATTAATTCCTTGTGTCAACTTGATCTGCCCCCCCATCGAATGGTGTTAATCGTGGAATCAAGGCATTTGAAAATATATAGTAATTATTTTAAGTGTTACATGTGTTCAATTCACCCATCAGGGAAGTTTCATATGTATACTTTTAATTTTAAAGAATTGACCGATGAGAATTTGTTGACACCTATGAATGTTTGATGGCACTAAAGTAAGAATAATGTTCCTAAAATCATTTTTCCATTGCTTGAACAAAGGATTATTTGTATTGAGCATGGTGGGGAAACCCGATACCATTTTGTAATTCGGGAGTGGGGATCATCAGTAGTCGAAGATTGGTGTTGGTTATTTGAGAAGAGATTTACCTCTCTCCCGAAAGGGAGGTAGAAGGATAAGGCCAAGTCTCAAATACAACAGTTTGAGTTAAGGAAGGTTCATATTCCTTGGTACTAGTGAAATAACTGAAAGGCATGTATTCTTACTACAAGCAGTTAAAACTTCTATAGAAATGTGTCCGATTTTTTCCTACTTTGTAAGGAAATGACATGGTAATGATTTATCTATTAAAATTAGATACATGATTTATGGTTCAATCTATGATGACCTCGTATGTAGATTTATGAACCACAAATCAATATTACAACTCGTTGTAAAGGTTCCAAGTATCTATGATGACCTCGTATGTAGATTTATGAACCACAAATCAAGATTACAACTCGTTGTAAAGGTTCCATGTAACAGGTCAATTACTTAAAATAGGATGTTCCTAATTATGGGGAATTAGAGTAAAGGAGTAGTATAATTTCTAGGATATACTTATGGATTTTGGTGTGGACATAAAGTTAATTTGGGAAAGTTATTTAATGTATATGGTTTTATTACTGTTAATTTCTACTTTCTAAATTGGTTTCGAACAGTTATTCGATTGATTTATAAATTATTTTGTTTTGATATCTTTTATCTGTTCTAGAACGTTGGAAATTAAATTATACATTATAATTTTTGTCTCACCAATACTGCTAAACACTTATTTGAATAATTTTATGGATAAAGATCATTAAATAGAGAGTTTTCTTCTAGAACCAAACACAATTTTTACACTTATGCTTAGGTTATTTTATTCTGAAAGGAATTCGAAAACTGGTTTAAAATAGAAAATTACGTTCATTGGAAGTGGAGGCATTTCTAGTCTTGAATTATGTTTCGAAGGTAAAATAACCAAAGGTCCCAACTCTAAAGAGCCAAATATGTCTTGGGAATTCTTCACTTTGATTAGTATGTGTGGTGTTACGGGCCCCAAGCGAGCGTGATACCGCTGCGCCCAGGGGGATCTTTATCACGAGGATGCGAAGAATGCTTATCTCCCACTTCCACGGCATCCCCCCGAGGTTGGATTATAGGTTTGAGGTTTGGGCTCTCTGATTTTTTCCAGGATGTAGTTTGACACCATGACTAGTTTTAATGTTCACCCCTTTGGTAATTGTGAATTTCGTGCGGAAAACGGGGGTTTCATAGGTCTTTAGAGTTGCCAGTTTGTTTTATATAAAAAAAAAAGTTTGGGTTAGCCCTTTTGGGCTAATACTAAGGCAGGTTTTAAAGTCTACGGTTGGTCTATAGCTTCTTGTTGTGTGGGTTTGGGAAGTGGGTTATGAGTGGGGAAGGTGTTAAGTACCCCACTTGTTATGTATTTTTCCTTACTTTTATGCCTATTATTACTCTTTATATTAATTGATTACTTTTTAGTTATTTTATAACATGTTTAGATACCTTAGTGTGAGGGTACCTCAAACGTGAAAATAAGTGCTCGGGTTGGAAAATGGTATCATTGAGAGGTATAAAAACGTCACTTTAATTAGTTCAGTACAAAAGATTTTTCTATGCATGACTCCATACTTTGTATGTGTATAGCATGAAAATTCACGGGTTATATGGATTCTCTTATATCTTAGGACACACACACATATACAAAGTTCCAATTTTTAGTCAAGTTTTATTATGATTATGTAAAGACACAAGTCTCTGATTGAGTCTCAATGTTGTGTTGGCTCAATTTAGGACAAAAATATTTGAGTCCTAGGATAGTGTTCAAGTTTATCCATTCAAGCCTATGAAGTGTTTGTTGAAGACGTAGCGGCCAAGACTAAAGCTTCATCAAATGTCGTGTTTATTGTGCCTTGTTTCTATGTCAACAATATGTGTTCCATTTACTCCTAAGGTATGAATGCATTACATATTTATATAGGAGCTTGGAACAATTTTAATTGGGTGATTTTTTATTTTAAACTAATGGTTATTTTCATAAGGTTTAGTTAAAACTTTAAAAAAAAAATTCTGGGCTAAAATCGAATTTTTAAGCTTTCTGGTTTTTCGTTCAAAATTGTCTTTCGAACGGATTTTTAGTTCGAACAAGAATTTCATTCGAACGAGTTTTGCCAATGAGTTCCCCGTTTGGCCACTGGAATATCGTTCGAATTATCATTCGAACGAGAATGATGTTCGAACGGGAATTCTAAAGATTTTACTAATGACTTTATATTGTATCCACTGGAACTTCGTTAGAAAGGTCATTCGAACGAAACTTCGTTCGAACAAAAATCTCGTTCGAACGAGATTTCCAGCGGAAAAATTACTTAGCAGTTTTTGGCAGATTTTCACCTCTATCCCACTACTTTTTCCCCACTAACTTTTGGCAGACTTATCTAGTGCGGGAAATAACTTTTTCATACCAACTTTTTCATATTCCTTCATCTCCTAGATAGAGTTTTAGAGAGTTCATTTCCAAATGAAAAGGTTCATGTTTTGAGTTTTTATTTTTCAAGAAAAAATCCTTAAACACTTTTGTTTACACCCATAGTTTGTTTATTCCAAGTTTTCATATAAATATCTTGCTTAGAGTGTTTGGCATCGGGTTTACTCTACCGAGTTGAAGAGTTTGTTTGGGTTTATTTCTACATCCCTCAAAGAAGAAGTCTCGTTATTTTGCTGCGGCATTCTCACATGGTGAAAGGCACCATATGTGGTTAACGATGTTTCTAAAGTCTCATTGGTGATTCCAAGGTTCCGGTGGAGTTCCGGGATTATCGACTACGCGGAGGTGTTTACAAGAAGACGCATCAAGGCTTGAAAGGAGTCGAGTCGAGGAAGTAAGTCATCTGTCTTGTAATTGTAAAACCATACTTAGTGGACTTAAGGCTAGGGTCGTCCAAGGTTTTTTTTCCCATTGTGGATTTTTCGTGGCGTAGTGATTTATTTGTTTATTTTATCTTTTGAAAAATTCACATTAGATGCATGATTAGGTAAAAAGATAAAATTGGTTTAAATCACTACTCATGCTTAAGTTGGTGCTAATTTAAATTTGGGTATATGTTAATTTAATTCAAGTCATCGTTTAATTTGTTAAAATTGGTTTGGCCTATTTTAGTAATATTGAAAATATGACTTAGGCAATTTCTAGGACTTGGGTTAAATTTGTTTAAGTGAGAAATGTATTTCTTGATTAATTTAATTTCACTTTGTGTTTAATTTTAATTTGAAAGAAATTAAAATTTGGTGTTTGTGTGTGTTTAATTGAACCATGTCGCTTCCGCATCTAAAAGGAAATTACTTTTTATAAAATCTTTAAAATTGGGGGCCTCGTGTTCCATTTAGATAAACATGCAAGATAAATTCCAAAGCTAAAGTATCAAACCAATCAATCAAACCAAACACACGAAGAAGAAGATTTGAGGAAAAATCCCATGTGGGCAAAACCTTTTTTTCCAGCACTATTTAAGATATAATAGACACATAATGACTTACATATCCACTGAGTATAATGCAATAATGGCCTTTAAATCTTCATCAAATACGGCACAATCTAGCACCATCCGCAGCAAGCAGCTATTGCCTCGATATCCACACCTTAGTCTTAAAAACATATTTCTCTCTTCTCCAGCAGTAGAGGTCAAATCTCTACAAAGATCAGAAGTAGAGCATCACTCTACAATGGTTTGAATGTGCATATGTATGTATGATTTGACTAAATTCAACATATCATTCTTGAGAATTCTATTTGGATATTGAAAAGTGTTTTTTGAAAACTAAACTTGTGAGACTTTGGGGACAGGTATGCAAAATCATTTTTTACCAAAAGATTTGAGAAAACTAGTCCATAAAAGTCCAACTTATAGAAAACACAATTTTGGATGCTATGCAGCTCATTCGATCAAAATTTCCACTTCGTTAGAATGAAAATAGCAGCTTAGTTCTAATTAGGTTGACTTTCTTCGAACGAACGGCTTAGTTCGTTCGAACCAGCTTCCAGCGAACTATCAACGAGTGAAGCTCTGTTAAACAGAGAGACCCCATTTGAAGTTCGTTAGAAGTTCGTTCTAACAAAATAAAGAACTTTGTTTCAATAAAATCGGAGCTTTTTTCTAACAAACTAAAGTGTTTGTTCTAACGAGAAGTGGGCCTCATTCTAACGAGATCCACATCTTATTCTAACGAGATCAAAAATAAAAAAGTGAAAAATATTTTTAAAAATACCTTGATCGAAAATAAATACATCCCAGAATAAATTTGAATAAGTTGAATTAAAAAACTAAATTCCATATACGTCCATATAGTGTCGTGACGGTTTCAACGACTTGAATTTCAGGACGTTGCTCGGTCACTAACATGTGTTCAAAGACCGTGGAAGTATATGCGGATGTAGTGTTCGGTTTATAACAGGATATGCCAAATTATATAAATTTTGAACAATTATAAATTCTTTCTCTTACAGATCTTCCCCTTTGGCTATTCCTGTACAAAATAAAAACCGAATCAAATTAAACCCCTAAGACAATTTACTACTAATGCCCTCCCAAATCTAAAAATGGAATTCAAGTGAAATTATTCAACTTCTGTGGTCCATGACATCATCATGAAAGTGGAAGAGACCTACATATATGAAGCAAAAGAAATACCGTGACGCATACGAGAGTTTAAAGTAAAAAAAAACTCTCGATTTGTTCTCCCCTTTGCTTTACTGTAATAAAAAAATGGTAAGAAACTAAGCATAAATCATTAGCATCACCTGAATCCAAATGAAATAACATCACAAAGATAATCAATAAAGCACATGCGATGAATTTTCAAAAGGCATACCAATTATTTTTGAAAATTTTCAATTTTCTCAAGTATAAATAGTATATGTATAAAAAGTACATATAGGTACAAATACATCACACCATGGAATAGAACTAAAATATCCGAAATTGTGAAAGCAGAATGAAATTGTTTGAACAAGTTCCATGGGAAAATCAGCATATCCATTCTTAACAAAGGTGCACGAAGTCAATGAGAAACTTCTAAAGAAAGAACTCAAAATCAACCTTAAGTGTAAGAATGTTGGACAAAATAAAATTGGCTCAACTTATGCAACATGCCATGAATTTAAATACTTCTCAAATCAATAATACCAAACTATTTGATATTTTTCAAGAGCGTCCAATGTGCAAACATTGATCTTCTACTTTATAACACTCTCAAAATCTCACATATTTAAGAATTCACTCTTAAATTTTTGAAGATATCATAATGCTCATGTGTAGTGAAACATCAATGAAAAAATGGCCTTGGTACTTCTATTTTTATGTGTCATTAATCTTTTAGGCTCTTTTGCAAATGGTGTCTTTTAACGCAAAGAAAATTTTCTCTTTCGTATATCCCCTTTCCATTGCTTAACGTAAAAAATTAGGAATGAAATCCGGGAGCACAACATATCTCTAATACATTTGGTTCGTTGTAAAACACTAGATGAGAACATTGTATTAGACATATGACAAGTAAGTACAATGTTCATAAAGTCCTTACATATGTGTAATAAGGTGATAAAAAGTCTGGCATGAAGAAAGTAACCATCAATGAACAATGAAATATTTTCCACGCATTATTAAGCACACTAAAGAAACGAAGTCATGTATCAAAACATTATCAGAAATTCACATGAATGGATGGAATGTAAGGGGAATTCAAACTTCTTAAATTCACATCCATATATGGTTTAAAAGGAAAATAAAAAATCATTTTGTCTTTTTCAAAAAAATTATCAAAAATAAAATGTTTTTTAGAATTTTTCAAACTTTTTCTTAAAAACCGAAAATCTTTTTGGATTTTTCACGATTTTTCGAAGTAAAAGCATATAAATACATATAAATACCATCTAGCAATACGTATGAGAGATAGGAACATGATAATCATCCTATACTAGATAAAGTACCAAAATTCAACCAACGAAACAAATACCCAAATATTTTGTAAGATTATTTAATCTAGGTGCATCTAAAGGTTTCGTGAAAATATCGGCTAATTGGCGTCGATGCTCAAAAATCTTAAGGATACGACCTTCTCCTCAACTAGATCACGAATGAAATGCTCACATATTCTAATGTACTTCTTGTGAGAATGTTGGATCGAATTACGACATATATGAATTGCACTCATATTATCATATGAAATAGTCATTGTGACTTGGGAAATCCCATAATCTTCCAACATTTGCATCATCCACAAGATTTTTGCGCAACAACTCCCCGAGCCGATGTACTCGTCCTCCACCATGGACAAAGAAATGGAGTTTTAATTGTTTCTCAACCAAGAGACAAGAGCAATCTCAAAGTAAAGACATCCACCCGACGTGCTCCTATAACCATCAACATCCCCTGCCCAATCAAAATCCAAATAAGTGAACAAACGATCATTGGTATCCAAGGAGTACCAAATAGTAATAGGAAAAAGCGCCACTCACATATTTGACGATACCTTTAAGTACAAGAAACTAAAATTGTTTCGGGGACGCTTGGTAACCCACACAAACTCAAACGCTAAAGGCAATATCGAGTCAAGTAGAGAAGACTACCTACTATGCTCCTATAAAGAGTTTTCTCTACGTCCTTACCTAAGGTGTCTTTCCTAATCTTAGTTGATGTACTCATAGGGTGGGTGAGTTCTACCGGAGTCTAAACCAAACTTCTTCGCTAGGTCCCTAGAATATTTGGATTGATATATGAATATACCATCCTCAAGTTTACGCACTTGGAGACCTAAAACGAATGTAATCTCACTAACCATGTGATGATACGAGAAATAGGACTTACATCCTTCTCGACACCATATTAGAAGTAAAATAAAAGTAAAGCAAACCATAAGGAAAAGAACACAAAATATAGAGTGGTTCATCTATAAAAATTATCCTACGTCCACTGTGATTCACTACTCTCATTATATGTAATATATGATACAAATTTATGTGCCATTGGAGGCATACAAGATAGAGAGGGGGTAAGATAGTACATGATATTAGCTAAATAGATAGCCCAGAAGTCGACAATGAGAGTAAACTGGAGTGTCTGTGGCCGGGGTGAGCCCCCAAGTATAGTGATCTCTAGATAGAGAGTGGGCTTAGAGTTTGGCAGGGCTTTGCCAAGTGAATCCCCCTCCCCCCCACATAGTGAGGCGAGGACTTATATTTATAGAAGTACTAAATGTGGTGTAATTTGCCCAGAGCACGTGACATATGGATAAGTTGTACAAATATGGAATCCTTCTAGAAGATAGACAGCTATCAAGTCTGATCTGAGAGTAGGGACCCCAACCTAGTTGAACCCAGGCAGCGGCCAAGGCCTGGAGAGGTGTCACGGCCTGTTTAAGTCCAGGCAGCAGCAGCTGGATCAGTGGATGTGGTACAAGGCCAGGTAAGTGTCTATGGTCGCAGCCTGTCTAATCCTAAACAGTAACCTGTTACTAATTTTCCATGGCCATGGTGACTATATTGTGCATATAAATAAGCCCCCAAGCCGTAGTGCCAAGAGTTGGCGAGTTGGGACTACGGTTGTTTCTATGACCATGTTGCGGTGTTGTCCATGATTTTGATGTTGTGGCCACCGCAAGATGACACTTTGCCTTCCAGCGCCCTTCAATATAAATTAGATTTGGTCGTTGCCTTCATCACCTTAACCAAACCTCTGAGAGAAAATCGAAAGATAAATTTTGTCTGTTCATTCTTTGAGTTTTTCGACGAGTTTCATGTGGTGGCTTGTGGCAGTTTTAGGCGAAGTTGAAGTGGTTCAAGGCAAAACGACCATCATCCCTCAATTTTCCACTAATTTCTAGGTAATCATCTTTATCTGACTTCATCTTCTTAAATTTGATTTTTGCTATTGCTTGAATTTCCCGAGTCTTCCACAATTTCTTACAATCTTATCCCAAATCCATGTGTAATGTAGTTTAAATTTTCTCCAATTTGCTATAGGAAGTAGGGTTTCTGTTGGTTGAGTAATTGGTCTATGAAATGGGTTTTAGTAACATGTTAACTGCTTTTGGAATTTTCTTAGATTTTTGGCACGTAGCCACAAATTAGGACTGATAGTGGAAATTGATCTAGGTTAGGATTGGAATTTTTAGTTTTTCTGGGTTGAATTATCCCTTCTCCCCATTTCAGATTTTTATTTTGGCCAAGAACATGTTCTTGTTATTTTTGGTCAAAACCCTAGGGTCTTGGGTTTACAATCTTTGAGAATCTGTAATCTAATCGTTTACTTGTTTGCATCTTTTGTCGTGGTTGGTAATGTAACTTGTAAATTTTAGTTGAAGTCTTTATTTTTTTTAACTCCTGGGTTGCGACCTCACAATTACTTGATACTGTAGCTTGTCATTTTTAATGGTTACCTACATATTGTTGCATCAATTAATTTGAAGTTAGGGAATTGACTGTTGCCTCTAACTCCATCTTTTTCTTTGTTTTATTGATTTGTATCTATTGCAGCCTCTAAGAGGCTTTCCAGACTATAGTGGTTACGGAACCTAACTGCGGAGCCCTTCTGCTTTCCAGGTATTATCGTAGCTCTATGAGTTGGGACCCTTCAAAGTTTTTGGACGACTTCCAGAGAAAGCACTTCGGCATTCCTCCTCTAAAAATTCCCTCTATAAAGCCTTTGAAGATAATTCAGCCTTGTCTACTCAAGGACTGCCCCAACTACATGACACATGATTTTGACTCCACAGACTCCTCTAATTATAGGTACACTAGGTTGCCTGCAGATATTATGGAGGAGGATACAAACTCCAGCAATAATCATCCTGCCAAAGTGGTGGCTGCGGCGACTATTATGACATCGGTTGTCCCATCTGAGGCTAAAAATATCCTAGCTGGAACCTATGACAAAAATGAGAAGGCTCATGTGTCATTAAACATTCGTTGCATCATGGATGAAGAGTGAATCAATGACATGGCTACGGCATTTGAATTTCCACAAGGAGTCATCTATACACAACCTACTACAGAACAACAACCATGTTTCGCAGTCCCCAATGAGGGATTTGCTTTCTATTGCACGCGTTTCTCCTAGGACTTCGGCTTCTAATTTCTGTCCCGATTAGGGAAAATTTTAGTACTATGAACCTTTCCCAAGCCTAGCTAGACCCAAATGGTTGGAGGTCCATTCTTGTCGCTCTTGTCATTTGGCAGAAGAAGTTTGATAAGGACATTACTCCTACGGATTTTTTCCATTTCTATAGGCCAAAGTAGAACACCGTGGACTTTCCAAGGTATTATTATTTTACTCTGAGGGATGAAAATGAGTATCTTTATACTGAGAGGCCTACCAGTGTTAAAAACTGGAAAGAAAAATGTTTCTATGTTTCTGGTGAGAGTTGGCAAATCCATCTTAAAGAATCTGAGAGAGATAAAACTTATAGGATGTCATGGATGTGGGGGTGTCCCTCCAAAAAAGGTGATCACTTGCTACAACCTTAATGCCCAGTAATTTTATTTTTATTTTCTATGGCATGCTCTAACACTTGTGTACAACTCTTGACAACCTTAGTCTCACACCAGAAAAAGAGAGTTGCTAATGCGGCAGACTTCAGTGATATTGAGAAAAGGTTTCCCTTGCTGGTTACCTCCGCATCAATTTTTTAGCAAGGCTATTTTCCATCTAAGGTCTAGATGAAGAAAATGACTATGGAAGGTAGTTCTCCAGCGCTTTCCTCAGGAGAGGAGATTGATCATGAACTCCTTACTGCTCAGTTTGCTGAGATGGATGAGGACGCAGTTTCCCTTAACCAAGCCCCCAAAAAGAAGGGAAAGAAGAGGAAGAGGGCACCCAAAGGGATAACTCCTGTGGCTGAGCCCACTGCTTTAGATAGGGTTGAAGAGTCCCACCCTTCAATTAAAAAGGATGCGACCCATGTTGCGACTAAGCCAACTGCTTTTGCTGGGGCTGTTAATGATATGGATGAAGAGCCATAAAATGAGTTAGTTGACAGCGATATTAGAGTTCAACTGACTACGGAAGGTCTGATGCCTAGTGGTTCATTTTTTATGGGAACAACCCTATTCATGTTTCTACTTCTTCTCTACCCCTAACAGTGGTGGTGGTTAATGCTAACCTAGAAACTCCTCAAAACAGAGTTAACAGTGAACCTGATGGTCGTTCGCGGCCTTAATTACGGTAACCTGATCCCAAATCCTCCTGGGATATAACTTCCAGGGCCTTCCCTATAATGAGAAAGGCAGTGAACGTTCTTGACTTCAACCGTATAGTATATGAGGATACTAAGGACTTGGAGGAATATGCCCTCCATAGCTTGTTGAGGGTAATCTTTCTTCAAACTTTTCTTCTTTTTTTCACTGTATTTTTAGATGTTTAAGTTAGCTTGTGTTCTTTTTCATTCTTCAGAGGTGGTCATTTCCTAAAGGACCAAATATGAGGCATTATTCAGGCTGCATAAGGTTACGGAGTATACCTACAAGACCGATTTGCAAAATGACAAGACTTTTTCTTTTAAAGTTGGAAAGAAACCCTTTATCGCAGCCCTTGAAGTGTATAAGATGAACGCAGATTCTCAAATTAAGGCAGTGACTGAGGCCCGACAAAAGGCAAAAGGGAATTTTAACGAGGCTGCGAAAGACTTGGATACAACAAGGAAGAAGGCAGCAGAGGTTGTCAAGTAAGCCACGACCCCTTAAGAAAAGTTATTTGCTACTGAGGCTTTAAACAAAGCAATGACAACTAGCCATGCCGCAGCCTTGCAGTCGCTTGAATCTAAACACACTGAGGTCATCAGCAAAATTAATAATGATCATGTTGTAACCTTGGCACAAGCCAAAGATGAAACGGTAGCCTCTTATAAGACTTCCAAGGATTTCTTCACTGCTAATAATAGGGCATATCTCAGTGGCTTTTGGGAACTCAGGCACAGACTTTCCAAACACTTCCCCGAGGTAAAGGATGTTGTATTTTCCTAGAAGGTCAGTGATGTTAAGCATTTAGAGTGTGTAGCAGAACTGAGGGTTACCGCAGAAGAAAGAACTAGGAAGCTACTAGAGGATGCTACGAGGAATAAGGAAAAAAAGACTACAGCAGATGATGCAAAAGGTGAAGATGAAGATAATGCGTCCTCGTAATTAACTATCTTCCCTTTTTCATTTATAATCTTTTTTGGGCCATGGCCATATTTTGTAAGGTTGCGTCCATATTGGCTATATCTTGTAACTTTCAGTTGGAACTTTTATATTTCGTACATTGAAATTCTTACTGATACAAGGCTTTGGCCTCTTTTGTTCTTCTTATAATTCCCATGTTTTCTTTGATCTTTATATCTACATGCATGTTATATTTATCAGACTGCGGTCTTTGATGAATGCAAATTTTCACTATTTACATAATTTTGAATTAGCTGCAGCCATATTTGTAAGGTTACGACTACCTTCATTTGCACTGCCTTCTATACTGTTGAATGCTAGGATATTAAATCTGTATATTTGTAATAGAACTTTAGACATAGGGCCTACACTCTAGTGACAAACTGTAGCTGTGTGAGACTTCGTTGAAAATTAGTTGCTACCATAAGGTTCAAACTACTCAATTCAAACTAGGATTAGAAATGTTGATGAAGTATTGTTGGCCCATTTTCTTCAATTAACTGCAGCTTCCTTTATCTTAAATATTTTCTTGAACATTAGATGTTGGATGCCACTCCTCATAGATTGCAACAGTATTGATTTTGCCATAACTTTAGATGTTGGTTGTAGCAATACTGCTTTTATAGAAATGTTGTTATTTTTGGAAACTGATTTCCCTTGTCGTGAACTGTCAGGTCAGCACAGAATAATAAATGTTGTCGTCGAAATATTTTAATTGTGGATAGAGGTATTTCCCTCTTCCGCGGACCATTAAGTCTTGGCTCACTTTATTAAAAACAGTGTTGCTGCAGAATAGTTGTAATGGTGCTCTTTGAGGAAGTACTTTCTTTGTCAGGAACGATTAAGTATTTAGCCCACATTATTTTATTGCAACTCCATTTCTTTTTTCTTGGGCCATTTTTAAGCCTCCATAGGTTGGATTTTTCAATAATCTACCCATGACCGGATGGGTATTTTCAGGCCTCCCTAGGCTAGGTATTATCAAGCTTCCCTAAGCTAGGTATTTTCAAGCCTCAGCAGACTAGGTTGTTAATAAAGCCACCCACGTCTATAAATAGATATTTATCAAGCCATCCTTGACTGGGTATTATGAGCCCTCGTGGATAATTAAAGCATCTCAAAAATTAAGAATGGGCATTATTAGCCCCCATGTCTAATTGAAGCATCTTGAAAGCTAAGAATGGGTATTATGAGCCCCGATGGATAATTGAAGCATCTCGAATCTTTGAATGCTTTTGCAAAGTGAGGGATATTATAGGCTAATTACGACTGTCACATTTTCTCCTCAATAGACTCTTCCTCCCAAAATATAATCGGTTATTAAGTTTCCTTTTAAAATCTGATAAGACAAAGATTTTTCACAAGGTTATAAATGAGGAGATTAAGAGTTTATATATGATTAAAACTACCATTAACATATATATATATATATATATATATAGTTTGTAAGGGAAATACAAACTATGTGTGTAAAGGATACACTTTAGAGATTTAACAAAAAAAAGAAACTAAGGCAGAAACTAAGCATGTTGAAGCCCTTATACTCTTGACTCACTTGAGTCTATATTGTATAAGTACTCATCTAGTTTGGAAATTGTGACAAAATTATGTCCATCCTAGAAACAAAAGAACCTCAGAGATTGGTTTGCTATTTCATTCATATATCTTGTTGTGATCTAGATCTAATTACCAACACTCACACACAGTAGAATGCATCATGTACATGTCATATTGCATATTTATGTGTGTACATATGTTGAGTATGTTTAAATCCCTAAATTTGATTTTTAAATATTTTTTGGGGATTTTATAAACATTTTTTAATAAATGTTTTATTAATTAAAACTTGATTTTAGAAGTTTGTGGGTTCAATCTCTAATTATTGATTAATGGGTTTATTGGCTCAAAGTTGGTTTGGGTAGAAACCAAAAGCGGCAGAGACTTCAGGGTTTGGTTGTAATTATTTTATGACGCGCATTTTATATTGATTTATTGGTTAACACCTGTTGCTTGTTGATTGGTGGGATTTGTGTTTCTTCACTGAGTATACAATCGCGTATCTTTACAACCGTTGGATCAAACCTTATCAACGTCCTGCATGCTTTCTTTGGTAATCCCTGTGTATCCCTCCTGAACCAATCAGGTGACTTTTAATCACCGCTTTCTGTGAGCCCTTGGATTTAAGTCAATCCAGCTTGACTCAATCATGACCCTTGTTTTTGAACCTGCTTCTCGATCCTTCTCTTCGTCCTATAAAAAGGATCATCCTCTCAGTCGTCCAAGACTTTTGGCCAATTCATTCCTGAGAATAAAAAAGAGAGAGTAGAGAGAAGAGAGAAGAGAGAAACCAGAAAGAAAGAGAGAGAGTTAAAAACCCTAACCCTAACCCTAACCCCTGTTCGTCAATCCTCTTTCAAACCAAACACTCCACAAAAAACTCCTACATATCCAAAACACTACCCTGAGTGTTCTTGAGTTTTTGAGAGATATTTGTGTTGTTGTAACCTCTTGTTCGTTAGATCTTATTTCCAACTTAAACTGTTTACTTAGATCTATTTTCTTCTTCATAGAAATTTCAGATCTATGTTCTTCATGTTACATCACACTTAGATTTACATAGTTTATTTCTCATCTTGAGAAATATATTGTTGATTCTTTTCTGAAAATTATTTTTATCTCTAAATCAACAATAAATGTTTTCGATTTCTAGTTCTCTTAAAACTAAACCTTTGACCTAGTTTGGAATCACACTTGGAGGTTTTCAATCTCGAAAATCTTTTCAAAACTCTGAGATTGCTTAAGATCTTGACTGTCTTCTAAGCAAGATATCCGTGGATTCTGGGATTGATTTAAAGGTCAAACAGGTTCAAAGTTTTGTGAGAAGAGAGAAAAAAAAATCACTGCACATAGCCTTATATGTAATTTGCTAAGACTATTTGTACTTGATAAGTGTGAGTGTGTTCATGCATGTGTTAGAGAGCACCTCCACAAACACTTTCACACTACAACACGAAAAGTGTTGGTAATAAGATCTTGTGAACAAGAGTCGACGTAAAGTGCTGGAACGAATCAGAAGTTAACAAACTGGGAGAACAACATCTACAATCAGAACTGCAGAGAAGTTATAAGGACACCAGAGGGTACATTCCTAAACTTATATAGGTCTGAGTTGTATGCATGTTATTTAAATAGTTTGTAACTCATAAATTTGTTTTAGTGGATTTCTTTCATTTTACTCCGTAGAGGGAGTCGTGGATGTTTCCTCAATTGGTGAGGTTTTACCACGTAAAAAATCGTGAACTTAATCTTTCTACATCTCCTCATCTCATTATTGGTTGTGCTGAGTTTAAAGTTTGTTCAAACTGTTTTATAAACCTGTTAGTCAAATCTTGAATAGATCTCGTACATACTGTTTTGTTAGACACATCTTGTGTTCAAATAGTTTTGTTTTTTCAAGAAAAGAGTTTCCTCAAAAAACAGCTCGGAGTTACTTAAATAGTTTATTTTTAATAAACGGCTTTAGTAACATATTTTCAATTGGTATCAAAGCTTGGTAAACTTCTTTTAAAGAGATCCTGTGTTTCTGAAATTGTTTTCTGAAAATCAAATATGGACGAGAAAAATGAAAGATTTGTTAACTTGACCAGACCTCCTATCTTTGATGGAACCAATTTTGCTTACTGGAAAGTAAGAATGATTGCTTTCATTCAAGGAACTCTGGGAGATGGTGTCTGGGACATTATTGAAAATGGTTACACTTTTCCTACAAAACCAGCCACTGAAGGAAGTAATGAGAGGGTTAAGAAAGCATTAAGTGAGTTCACTCAAGAAGAGAAACAAGTTTCTCGAAATAATAACAAAGGAAAGAATGCCATATTTATGTCTATAAATGAACATGAGTTCAAAAGAATCTCATACTGTACCACTTCTAAGGAAGCTTGGGACACTTTAGTTACTGCTCATGAAGGTGACACTAGAGTTAAGGCTGCTAAAACTCAAATGCTCATTCAACAGTATAATTCCCTAATTATGTCTGAGGCTGAGTCATTTGATGACTTCTATATGAACCTAACTGATATTGTTACCAAACTGCATGCTAATGGGATAACTTATGATAGACAAGAAATTGTATCTAAAATTCTGAGATCATTACCACAGAAATTTGATAACAAAAGATATGATATTGAGGAAATATGTGATATTAATCTCACTCCTGAACTACTCAGTAGTAAATTAAGAACTGTGGAAATGGAACTGGAATTTAATAAACAACTGACCCAGTCCTATAGAAAACAGACTAGTTCCAATCTAAGCTTATCTTCTAAATTGATTAAGCCTGAGTTTAATACTTCCAATGATGACTCTGATGAGGAATGCGATATAGAGAGTTTGGACAATCAGATTGCCTTAATGTCAAAACAGTTTAAGAAAATCATTAAGTTTAGAAACAAAATGGAAAATAAACAAGGCAAGTCAAATTATCCAACTCCCTCTAATCACAGACCTCATGAGAAAAGCAATGACAAAAATCACAAGGACTCTCACATTAGACCTAATAGAGACCTTAAGAAGACTGAATGCTATAGATGTGGTAAACTGGGACACATTGCACAAGACTGTAGATTTAACTTGAATACTCAAAACAAAAACACTAGAGCCAACATTTGCAAAACATGGGATGATTCAAGTGACTCTGAAAATGAGGAACCTGAGTCAACTGATGTTTTTGACCCTTGCATGTCTTTCTTTGCCAAGATTATCTATAATGATGATATGCCTGTGCTTGTTAGTGGGGAAGAATCTAGTAACTCTATGTCTAATGTTCCTAATATTGTTGTTACTAGTTTAGATGCTTTGATTACTGAAAATATTGCTATCTCTTCTTCGGGGTGTGTGAGTCAAAGGGAAAGCGATAATGACGATGTCAATGGGTGTGTGAGTTCAAAGAATGAATCCTTAGGGGTCACTTCACACACTACACTTAGTGACTCGGACAATGAAGAGCTCCCAGACATTCACACACTTTATGCTAAAACTCTCAAGAAAAGCACTAGACTAGAAAAAATTGCGAAAGATCTCACCAAAAAAACTGGAAGATCTAAGCCTGATGGTCAAATTGAATGCTGAAGAGTATACTACCCAATGTTTAACTCATGAAAGTGAAATTAAAATGTTTGATGAAAAACTCATAAATTTGACTGAAACAAATGAAATTCTGGAGAAAAAGTACAAAGGGACATTGTTAGAATTGGAACAAAATAAAGAAAAGACAGCAACTGTTTTAAAAAAATTTACAAAATTTGAAAATAATTCAAACTGTTTTGATGAATTTGTTGCTGAATCAAAAACCAATTCTGATGATCGAATTGGAATAGGGTTTTGCCCCAATTTGAAGACACAAACAAAATCTTTTGAACCTATCAAGTTTGTGTCAGGAGGCAAAAGGCCTATTGAAACATGCCCAGACTTTCATTCTCTAAAAACTGAGTTTGATTCAAAACATCAAAATTTTAACATTGGGGAATCAAGTTTCTCTAAACATGAAAGTTCACCTAAGACTAAATACGTCTGCCCCTTTATTAGAAAGAGTGAATCTACATTCAAACCTATACTACCTAGGAATAGAGTTCAACCTCAAAATTCCTCAAAACCTTTGTTTAGAGACTTTCCTAAGGAGACCCCAATTTTGAGCAATCTTTAATGCTCCTACTGCGACATATACGGTCACTCTTTTGATGGTTTCTATGCTAGGAGACTAGTTAAACATGTCTATAATCCTCATATCTATCAGAACTTTAACTATTCTAGAAGGAGCCGCAACAATTATATACTTCCTAGATAACCAGATAAAAACTCTAATTATAGAAAGAGAAAGACCAAACCTAAAAGAACATTTCCTAGAAGGAATCATAAGCACTTTCCTAAACCAAATGCTCAAGTCTTTCATAAAATTCAAAATCATGCGCAAAACATTTTTCAGCAAAAATCCAATGCTCGCAAATTTTATCAATTGAGAGCTAATAAGCGCAAAATTAAAACTAGAGCAATTTGGGTTAGAAAAGATGATATATTACCTCAGATGAAGTGTAACATAGTTGTTACTGCTCTAAAAGCTCAACACACATCATCCGGTTGGTATTTAGACTCTGGATGTTCTAAACACATGACTGGGGATGAAACTAAACTTTTAAACAAAACCAGCTTTGCTGGTGGTAAAGTCATTTTTGGTGATGGAGTTTCATCTCAAATCATAGGCAAAGGAACTCTCCAAGAAGATGGACTTCCTGTTCTTGAAAATGTCCTTCTAGTTAAAGGTCTTAAGCCAAATCTACTTAGCATTTCGCAATTTTGTGACTCAGATCATACTGTTACCTTTTCAAAGAACAATTGTAAAATTTTAAATGATAAAGGTGAATGCATAATTACAGGATTCAGAACTCCTGACAATTTTTATACTGTCATGAACAATTCTGAAATTTGTAATGTTGCCAGAATGGATGACAACGAGATATGGCATAACAGAGTGGGCCATATAAATTACGATAATCTTAGTAGACTGACCTCTTGGGAAATAGTTAGAGGAGTTCCTAAAATCAAACCCATTCCTAATATTGTCTGTGGTCCTTGTCAGGAAGGTAAAATTGTTAAGGCACCTCATAAGAAAGTTAATGATATTCTTACCTCTAATCCCTTGGAGCTCATCCATATGGACCTAATGGGTCCCTCTCAAACTGTTAGTCTTTGTGGAAACAGTTATATTCTAGTTATGGTTGATGACTTCACCAAATTTACTTGGGTATCCTTTTTAAAACAAAAGTTCGACACTTTTCAAACTTTCCTAAAAATTCTTCTTCGGATTGAAAATGAAAAGGACACTCAAGTAAATAGAATTCGTAGTGATAGAGGTGATGAATTCAAAGACACTGGTATTATTGAATACTGTGGCTATAATGGTTACAAACATGAATTCAGTGCTCCTAAGACTCCTCAACAAAATGGAATTGTCGAGAGAAAGAATCGTACTCTTCAAGAGATGGCACGAGTTATGTTACATGCCAAGAATTTACCTAAATACTTTTAGGTAGAATCTATTCGTACTGCATGTCACATCATAAATAGGGTATATCTTAGAAAGAATTCCAAACAAACTCCTTACGAACTTTGGTACAATAAAAAGCCTAATCTTAAGTACCTTAGAACTTTTGGCAGTACTTGTTATGTATGCAAAGATAGGGAACACTTATCCAAATTTGAGAGTAGGGGAGATAAAGCTATATTTCTAGGATACTCGCCTAACAGTAGAGCCTATCGAGTGTATAATCTTCACACTAAAACCTTGATGGAATCCATAAATGTAATTGTAAGTGACACTATTGTAGAGAACAAGACTGGTGAATCTACTATTGAGGAAGAATCTACAAATATTTTAGAAAATGACTCTTCTGAAATAGATAATTCATTACCAATTGAGATACCTGAAGTACCTAATTGGGTTTCTAAAGATCATCCCATAAATAACGTAGTTGGTAACCCTAGTGAGCCAGTGCGTACAAGATCCTAACTAAGAAATTATGCACATTATGCATATTTTGTTTCCCTTGTGGAACCAAAGAATGTAAATGAGGCATTGAATGACTCTCACTGGATTTCTGCTATGCAGGAAGAACTTCTTCAATTTTTCATTCATGATGTTTGGTATCTTGTTCCTCGTCCTGAGCACAAAAAGGTTATTGGCACACGTTGGATTTTCAAAAATAAGACTGATGAAAATGGGATAATAATTAGAAATAAATCTAGATTAGTTGCTCAAGGATACTCTCAAATTGAAGGAATAGATTTTAACGAGACTTTTGCACCTGTTACTCGTTTAGAATCTGTTCGTCTGCTCTTTACTATAGCTTGCCACTTGCATTTTACACTTTACCAAATGGATGTCAAATCTGCATTCCTTAATGGAATATTGACTGAAGAGACCTATGTAGAACAACCTAAAGGGTTCATTGACCCTCAATATCCAAACCATGTATTTCGTCTTAAAAAGGCTTTGTATGACCTTAAACAAGTACCTAGAGCTTGGTATGAGCGTCTTTCCAGTTTCCTCTTAGATAAAGGTTTCAAAAGAGGTTGAAATGATTAAACTCTTTTTGTCAAACATTTTGGCAAACACATCATTATTGCTCAAGTTTATGTTGACGATATTATCTTTGGATCAACTTCTCCCTCAGAAGTAAAATCCTTCTCTGTAACTATGCATAAGGAATTTCAAATGTCCCTTATGGGGGAGTTACAATTCTTCTTAGGCCTTCAAGTCAAACAAAATTCAGAAGGATTATTTGTATCGCAATCTAAGTACGCTTTAGAGATAGTAAAGAAATTTGGCCTCGAGAGTGCTACGCCCATGAGTACTACGTTAAAACTTTCTAAAGATGAAAATGGAAAATCCGTAGATCCCACTCTATATCTTAGTATGATAGGAACCTTACTATATCTTACTGCCTCGCGTCCTGATATTATGTATGCTGTATGTGTATGTGCTCGTTATCAAAATAACCCTAAAGAGATCCATTTGGATGCTGTTAAACGTATCATTAAATATGTAAAAGGCACTCTGAATCTAGGACTTTGGTACACTAATGACACACCAAGCACTATAATTGGGTACAGTGATGCTGACTGGGCTGGGTGTACTGATGATAGTAAAAGCACATCAGGATCATGTTATTATATAGGTAATAACTTGGTAGGATGGAGTAGTAAGAAATAAAACTGCACATCACTCTCGACAGCCGAAGCTGAATACATAGCCGCTGGCAGCTGTTGTGCTCAATTACCGTGGCTTAAACAAATGCTAAGTGATTATGGTATTCAAGAAAACCAATTGCATCTCTATTGTGATAATCAAAGTGCGATTAATATTTCTAAAAACCATGTTCAACACTCGCGAACAAAGCACATAAAAATAAGACATCACTTTTTACGCGAATTGGTTGAAACTAAGGAATTAGAAATCAATTATCTTCCTACTGATTTGCAACTCGCAGATATGTTCACCAAACCTCTAGATTATAATAGATTCATTTCCTTGCGTAAATCTATTGGTATGGTTTGTGCTGAGTAATACCTTTGCTGATTATCCAAGTTTTTCCCTTTGTCCATTTGAGACAAAATGGGGGAGAAATTTGAGTCGTTATGAATATTTGTATATATGCTAAACTACTTGATCTCAGTGATTCATTGCAGGTTTTTGTACAGTTTTTCTCAACTGATGTAATAGGGTATTCAATTGTTAATAGTTGAGTTATGTACTTTTGTTTTCTAGGATTTGGGTAGATAGAATCTTTATAGGAATAGGTTTTTCTTATGTTTTTGTCGCCCTACGAGTCCTACTTGACTCAAAGGAGATTTTGTCTCATATTTCCAAAGGGGGAGATTGAAGCCCTTATACTCTTGACTCACTTGAGTCTATATTGTATAAGTGCTCATCTAGTTTGGAAATTGTGACAAAATTATGTCCATCCTAGAAATCAAAGAACCTCAGAGATTGGTTTGCCATTTCATTCATATATCTTGTTGTGATCTAGATCTAATTACCAACACTCACACACAGTAGAATGCATCATGTACATGTCATATTGCATATTTATGTGTGTACATATGTTGAGTATGTTTAAATCCCTAAATTTGATTTTTAAATATTTTTTGGGGATTTTATAAACATTTTTTAATAAATGTTTTATTAATTAAAACTTGATTTTAGAAGTTTGTGGGTTCAATCTCTAATTATTGATTAATGGGTTTATTGGCTCAAAGTTGGTTTGGGTAGAAACCAAAAGCGGCAGAGACTTCAGGGTTTGGTTGTAATTATTTTATGACGCGCATTTTATATTGATTTATTGGTTAACACCTGTTGCTTGTTGATTGGTGGGATTTGTGTTTCTTCACTGAGTATACAATCGCGTATCTTTACAACCGTTGGATCAAACCTTATCAACGTCCTGCATGCTTTCTTTGGTAATCCCTGTGTATCCCTCCTGAACCAATCAGGTGACTTTTAATCACCGCTTTCTGTGAGCCCTTGGATTTAAGTCAATCCAGCTTGACTCAATCATGACCCTTGTTTTTGAACCTGCTTCTCGATCCTTCTCTTCGTCCTATAAAAAGGATCATCCTCTCAGTCGTCCAAGACTTTTGGCCAATTCATTCCTGAGAATAAAAAAGAGAGAGTAGAGAGAAGAGAGAAGAGAGAAACCAGAAAGAAAGAGAGAGAGTTAAAAACCCTAACCCTAACCCTAACCCTAACCCCTGTTCGTCAATCCTCTTTCAAACCAAACACTCCACAAAAAACTCCTACATATCCAAAACACTACCCTGAGTGTTCTTGAGTTTTTGAGAGATATTTGTGTTGTTGTAACCTCTTGTTCGTTAGATCTTATTTCCAACTTAAACTGTTTACTTAGATCTATTTTCTTCTTCATAGAAATTTCAGATCTATGTTCTTCATGTTACATCACACTTAGATTTACATAGTTTATTTCTCATCTTGAGAAATATATTGTTGATTCTTTTCTGAAAATTATTTTTATCTCTAAATCAACAATAAATGTTTTCGATTTCTAGTTCTCTTAAAACTAAACCTTTGACCTAGTTTGGAATCACACTTGGAGGTTTTCAATCTCGAAAATCTTTTCAAAACTCTGAGATTGCTTAAGATCTTGACTGTCTTCTAAGCAAGATATCCGTGGATTCTGGGATTGATTTAAAGGTCAAACAGGTTCAAAGTTTTGTGAGAAGAGAGAAAAAAAAATCACTGCACATAGCCTTATATGTAATTTGCTAAGACTATTTGTACTTGATAAGTGTGAGTGTGTTCATGCATGTGTTAGAGAGCACCTCCACAAACACTTTCACACTACAACACGAAAAGTGTTGGTAATAAGATCTTGTGAACAAGAGTCGACGTAAAGTGCTGGAACGAATCAGAAGTTAACAAACTGGGAGAACAACATCTACAATCAGAACTGCAGAGAAGTTATAAGGACACCAGAGGGTACATTCCTAAACTTATATAGGTCTGAGTTGTATGCATGTTATTTAAATAGTTTGTAACTCATAAATTTGTTTTAGTGGATTTCTTTCATTTTACTCCGTAGAGGGAGTCGTGGATGTTTCCTCAATTGGTGAGGTTTTACCACGTAAAAAATCGTGAACTTAATCTTTCTACATCTCCTCATCTCATTATTGGTTGTGCTGAGTTTAAAGTTTGTTCAAACTGTTTTATAAACCTGTTAGTCAAATCTTGAATAGATCTCGTACATACTGTTTTGTTAGACACATCTTGTGTTCAAATAGTTTTGTTTTTTCAAGAAAAGAGTTTCCTCAAAAAACAGCTCGGAGTTACTTAAATAGTTTATTTTTAATAAACGGCTTTAGTAACATATTTTCACATGTAACCTATTAATTGAGGGTTGCATCACTTATGAATCTTTTAGGAACCATTGCAGAATTCCCTGCCTCACAAGCTCTTAATTTCATCCTCTAAATGTAAAGCAGTGGCTGGTGTTGTGACCATGATCCAGATGAAATTTACACAACTTGGCCCGATCTCTCTTGTGGGGATGTGATTTCAGCTTTTGCGTTCATTTCAATAACTTGTCTTCCTTGATGCTTTCAAGGATGTCCTCTGCACTTGTAGCTAGTGGGGTGTAGCTTTCATAAGCCTTCTCTAGCTTAGGCTCTTCTTGCTTCCTTTTTTGGGGAGCTTTGGTTGTGGCCTTGTCCTCTGCGGCATCTAATACTGTGGCCTTCTGCATGGAGGTAAAGGCTGCAGACTCCAACATCCGATAACCTTCTGCGCCAGAAGGTTGACTTGGCCTTGGAGAGTGGCCTGGCTATCATATAAGTGATTAATGTAGTTCAGTAGTTGGGCTATCTCTTCACTCTGTTGTGAACTTGATCCGGAGCTTTCTTCCATTGGCTATGAGTGTTAATCTTTAAATATATATATTATGAGATCAACTGAACAGTGGTAAAAAAAATCAAGAGATGCAGAGAGAGAATTAAGTATAGTATTAAGGATGCAGTCTTTGATAATTTGCAAATTTACACAGTTGTGGTCGCGGCATGAGGTACATATGTAAGTCCTATCATGGCCTTATCAATGGGATTTCCCCATATCTAAGTCTGGGGACACTAAGTCCTTTTTTCCCAGGTGAACTGTAGAAGCTGTGTAGACCAACTATCATAGGAGGGTTCCGGGATTCATGTAATTAAACTGCCAGGCCACATCCTACCTATGGCAGTGAAGGGCGTGACCCCAAATTGGGCCCAAAATTTAAGATTAACTCATAAAAAATGTACATAATATGCCTACTAGGAGTCTACCAAGGGCAAAACATCCTTTAAGTGCAAACAATGGCACAAATCTGGTTATAAACCCTAGATCATGGGTGCAAAGAGTAGAGAATGATTTGATAAAACTCTTTCCTAGTTACCCACCCTCATGAGACTATCGCCTTTTGTGATTTTCAACACTATCTAGTTGAGGTAACGTCATCGGGGGATAGAAAATAAAGCTAAGGTCATAAAAAAGAAGACCAATAAATAAATATGAAAATAAACAAATTCCCTTTCGGGGTTCTATGTGCAAAAATTCGAGTCCCACAACCCAAATTCTACCCGTGATAGTGGTTAAAGGGAGAGGGTTTTCATAGATGAAATAAGGTGTAAGGAACCCTAAAATATAAAAAGGAAACCAGATTTAATACCTCGGTTCCCACCAGATGGCGCCAAAATGATGATACGAGAAATCGAACATACATCCTTCTCAACTCCACATAAGATGTAGAATAAAAGTACAGGAAATCATAAGGAAAAGAACACAAAATATAGAGTGGTTCGACTATAAAAATGAGCATATGTCCACTGTGAATCACTACTCTCATTATATTAATGTATGATACAAAGTTATGTGCCATTGGAGGCATACAAGATAGATAGAGGGTAAGAGAGTACATGAGATTAGTTAAGAAGGTAGCTCAGATGTGGCCAATGAGAGTAGAATGGAGTGGTTGTAGTCGCGATGCACCCCCAAGTATAGTGATCTCTATAGAGAGTGGGCTAAGAGTTTAGCAGGGCTTCGCCAAGTGAATCCCCCCTATAGTGAGGTGAGGACTTCTATTTATAGAAGTCCTAAAGCAGCACGTGAAATCTGGATAAGTCGTACGGATATGGAATCCTTCTAGAAGCTAAATAACTATCAAATCTGACATGAGAGTAGGGACCGCGGCCTGCTTGAACCCAGACAGCGGCCAAGGACTAGAGAGGTATCACAACCTGTTTGAGTCCAGGTAGCAGCGGCTGGATGAGTGGATGTGGTACAAGACCAGGTAAATGTCTGTAGTCGCGACCTGTTACTAATTTTCCGCGGCCATGGTGAATATATTATGCATATCACTATGCTCATATCAAACTCACTCTTCATCTCCTCCTTAAACGTCTGAGCATGTTGGTAACACCTGGATCCAAATATTATGTCACCCATATAGACTTGGATAACCAACATAGCATCACTCTTTCTCTCCTAAAAAATAACATCGTATTCACTCCCCATGTCTTGAAGCCATGAGCTAAGAGATAAGAAGTGAGCCTCTCATATCAAGCGCAAGGTGCTTGATTAAAACCATATAAGGCCTTTTTAAGATAAACAGATGTGTCCCGAGTGCTTTGGGTCTTCGAACCCGTTTAGTTGTTCCACGTACGCTTCCTCCTATAGAATCCCATTATGGAAGGCACTCTTGACATCCATTTGTATAACTTGAACCGTAGATGACATGTTATAGAGACTAGTAAGCAAATGAACTCAAGTCTAGTAGCATGATCGAATGTCTTATCCAAATCTACACCCTTAATATGTGTGTAGCCTTAAGCGACCATCCTAGCCTTATTGTGAACTATGGTACCATTCTTATCCATCTTATTCTTGTAAATCCACTTGGTACCAGTTACATTAGTCTCTTTAGGTCTGGGGACTAACTCCCAATAATCCTTCTTGAGAAACTGAAGAAACTCATATTTCATAGCGCATATCCAATGCTTATCCTTGAGTTCTTCTTTCACATTTTTTAGCTCTATTACGGAGGTGTAACAAAAGTAGCTAACCACATTTTCAAGTTGAGAGCAAGTCTTCACACCTAATATAGGATCACCAAGTATGTTGGAAGGGCATGACTCTTTCGAACCCAAGAGGGTGGATACTCTAAACCAAGAGTGAGATCCACTGCGATAGTATGAGGAATGATGAGACCGTCACTGAGGTACATCATTCTAACACATGAGGTTAAGATCAATAGACGTAGGTCGATCATTTTCTCTAATCGTGGCTTTATTGATTCTATAAGCTTAGATCTTGCAAGGTTAAACACCCTACAAGCCTTAATCGATGATGAATATCTTAAAAATATACCTCATCACTTCGGGAGTCAAACTTTCCTAACCTCAAAATGTAGCAAGGACTCCCAAAAACTTGGAAATACGATAGGTTGGGTTTCTTCCTTATCCATAACTCATATGGTGTGTGTAATATGTGTGTACGAAGATATACCTATTCAATGTATGGCATGCGGTATTAGCCGCCTTTGCCCAAAAACTTCTATAAATATTTCTCTCAAGAAGCATGGATCTAGCCATCTCTTGAATCGTCTGGTTCTTCCTTTTAACTATCCTATTTTGTTGAGGAGTACGAACGGCCGAAAACTCGTGTTTGATGACCACTCTATCACAAAAGCTATCCTCTTTGGCTTCTTTAAATTCAATGCCATTATCACTACCCATCCAATTAATAGTGACACCATATTGGTTTTGTAGGACACGACCCTTGGTTATTAGTAACTCAAGTGCATCAGGCTTTTCTCTAAGAAATCCCATGATAGATTATCTCAAAAATTCATCGACCATCATGAGAATGTATCTCTTACCACCAATGCTCTTCGTACAAGTAGGACCCATAACATCCATATGTATCAACTTTAACACACGAGAGGTGGTAATGGTATTCAACTTTCGATGGGGACTTCGAATTTGTTTTCCTTGTTGGTGAGAACCATAAACTGAGGAAGTTAGTTTCCCGAGCCATGGTAAATCATGAAATAGGTCTTTGTTCACTAATCTCTTAATTCTATAAAGTTCACATGACCAAGTCGTTGATTCCAAAAGTCTATAGAAAAGACCCTTGCATTATTGAACACAAAGGAGGAGTTGGGAATGATCCTATAACAATTATCTTTGGTCCTCACTCCTTGTAGTAAAAGTTCAATAGAATGATCATATACGTTACACTCAGACCGATCAAAATTTATCGCAAAGTTTACATTGCAAAGTTGGCTTATTCTAAATATATTTTCTTTAACCTTTCAACATACAACGTAGAACACCTTATCTAGTTTAGGAAAACCAGATATCTCAACACAACCACGTCCTAAAATTCTAGACGTACTCCCATCTCCAAAGGTGACTTTGAATTCCTTGTGATTCGCAAGGTAGGTAAAATACGACTTGTCACTGGTCATGTGCCTAGAGAACCCGCCATCAAAATACCATAGGGAAGTATCTTGAACCTTGAGAGAAACGTGAACAATAAGGGCTTTGTTTTCATGCTTAGGTACCCAAGTGGAGGCAACTTTTCATTTTCCCTTGTCATTGTTGACTATAGTCATAACATTGGAAGAGTTCTCATGAGGCATATACATCCTTTGAAATTCTTCCATTAAGCTTTAAAAAGAGACGACTAGGAATTCAACTTGCACTAGTAAAGTCGTTATAGTGGTGTTCGGGAGTATGTGTGCGTGGAGTTTTTCTTAACTTGTAGCAAAATTTTATAAGGTGACTTATTCTTTTATAATGGGTGCAAAACATAGACTTGTGTGGGTCTACATTAGTTAGGTCATTTAGGTTGAACTCTCTTTGGTGGGTTAGGTCAAGTCCCATAAGGATTCACCACAAACCTAGGAACCAGTTTCGGTGCGGCATAGGAAGTGGATGCACCGTTGTAACCTATTCCTTGTCTCTTCTTAAAACCCAAGATGGATAGAGTAATATCTTTTCTACCTTCTTCGATGTATCCTCTATAGTAACCTTTACCATGTCGGCACGTTTGAAATCTATCCTGAGTTGGGATACAAGGGCTTCAAGTTTTTCATGAGTCTCTAATGTAGCTTAAAGATCTCTCGTAAGACTAGACACTTTGTTGGTCAAGTCACTATTTTCTCACTCCGCTAAAATAACTCCCTCTCCCAAAGAAATTATCTCTGAGGTCTTTCTCTCTCTCGACTCTTTCAAATCTTTCTCTAGAGATAACACCCTATAGGCTAAATCTTTGTTTTGGTTTTTCATTTTAAAGGACTCTGTATAAGCACACCGGAGGCAACTTTCCCCCTCACTCAAATCGTCATATCCATGACTCTCTTCGAAATGAAAGGACTTATTATCGAGGACATCATGTTTAAAAACATCCTCATTAGTGTGAGACGTACTTGATGTACTAACTTCACTGTCCATAAACGCGGTGAAGTTACGTCCATGTGGTGATTCGTCCTCAGAATCCACCGACTCAACATCGCTATCACTAAGAGTAACATTATAGGCGATTTTGCCTTTGTCCTATCTCTTTAGCCTCGTAGCACACTCATAGACTTTGATACCCTTACCTTCGCATGCATATCATCTCTCCTCATCTTTCTTAGGTTAATCTCCTCTCACTTTTTCAAAGACTTTCTTGCCCGACTTAATATTTTTATCTTTCTCAAAACCTTTATTTTCTTTGGAAAATTTTATTTTCTTAATTTGAGAAATTTTTTGAACTTTTTCGCAAAAAAGGCAAGATCATTTAGGTCAAAATCAAATTCGAACTCAGAAGAAACCTCTTTTTTATCTTTTTAGAGTGCGCTTTCAAAGCAACCCCTTTTTCTTTTAGCTTTTATGTTTTAGGGAACACGTTGATTTCATTATCTTGAAGGTCTCCTATGAGTTCTTCTAACCTAATCATATCTAAAATTCCAACGAATTAAGGACCGTGACTTTAGGGATAAAATGGGATGGAATATATATCAAAATATTTTTAACTACCCTCGTCTCAGGAATTCTCCCATCCAAATTAAAGCTAGAATTGACTATATCAGATAAACGCGCATAAACCTCATCAAAGGTCGCAGTCCCTGGAATGGTAATGGTATCAAACTATATGGTGATATTTTAAGGCTTTGAATCTATCATAGTATTAGTACCCTCATAAGTGAGGTTGAGGGTATCTCGTGCTTCCTTAGACGTGGTAGCATCATAATACGATGAAACTCATCAAGGTTGACTGCACAAAAAATGGCACTTAAGCCTTGGGAATTAAAAATACGCAATTTAAAATCATCTTAAGTCCAAGCGGTGATAGGTTTAAGACTTATGACATCATCATTCATCAAAGTGGGTGGTGTCCACCGTCTTTCACAAACAATTCAGACTGCTCGTCATTTAATTTTAATGTCGACCTCATTTAAGCTTTCCAGTTTGCATAATTTTACCCCTTAAAAATTAGTAGCTTGTTATATAAATTATCCATAAAAGATCATATAACGAATTAGAATAACTGGCTATGATACCAATTTGAAAATGCACAGGTTATATGAATTCACTTGTATCTTAGGTCACACACACATAAAATTACAATTTTTTGCCAAGTTTTATCTTGATTAGATTTATATGAACATGAAAGATAAATTCCAATGATAAAGTACCAAACTAAGAAATCAAACCAAACACATAAAGAAGAAGATTTTAGAAAAAATCCCATATGGGCAGAACCTTTTTTTAACCACATTTTAAAATATGACAGACACGTAATGACTTATAGACTACTCAGAGATCTATAAATCTTTAATAAATACGTCACAGTCCAGCACCGTCCACAGCAAGCAGATCTTGCCTCGATATTCGCCAATTAACCTCGGGAAATGGATTCCTTTCTTCTTCAGCGGTAGAGATCAAATCTCTACAAATATCAGTAGTAGAGCAGCACTCTATAAGGGTTTGAATATGTTTGTGTATCTAGGGTTTGACTAAACTCAACAAATCATCCTTGGGAATGTGATTTGAAAAACCAAAAGTATTTTTGGAAAACTAAACTTGTGAGACTTTGGGGACAGGTATGCAAAATTGTTTTTAGCCAAAAGTTCTCAAAAAAGTCCACAAAAGTCCAATTTATATAAAACACAATTTTCGAGATGACGTAATTCATTCGAATGAAATTTCCACTTCGATCGAACGACAATAGCAGTTTTGTTCTATTGATGTTGAATTTTGTTCAAACGAATGGCTTAGTTCTTTCGAACCATCTTCTAATGAACTTTCAACAGGTAAATCTCTATCAAACCGAGAGACCCCATTTGAACCTCATTAGAATTTTGTTCTAATGAAATAAAGAACTTCATTTCATCAAACCCGGATCTTTATTTTAACGAACTAAAGTGTTTGTTCTAACGAGAAGTGAGAATCATTCTAACGAGAGCCACATCTCGTTCTAGCGAGATCAAAAACAAAAAAAATATTTTTGAATAATCTTTTTAAAATGCCTCGATTGAAAATAAATACATCCTAGAATAAATTTGAATAAGTTAAATCAAAAACTTAAATTCCATATACCTTCATATAGTGTTGTGATGGTTTCAACGAATTGAACTTAAAAATGTTGCTCGATCACTAACTTGTCTTCAAAGATCGTGGAAGCATATGCAGATATAGTGTTTGGTTTGTAATAGGATATGCCATATTATCTAAACTATGCGCAATTATAAAATCTTGCTCTTACATAGTGGATGTCCGTTATTATGTGTGTACGTGTGTGAGAAATCTTGGCATGTATAATGGGAGGCCATCAGTATACATAGTTGTATAAGAAAGCTCGGCTTTGAGATAGTTTGATATTTATTTTTTATTTTGAGGAGAGATAGAAAGGTGAGAGATGAGTGCATCTTTGTTGTGATTAGTGTATACGTGTTTTCACATTTTTATGAAAGAATATGTTTAGTACATCCCATCTTGAAATAGTTTGATATCTCATATCATGTTATTGAGAGTATTTATACGGATGCGTAAAAGATCACGGCTTTGAGATATTTTAATATCTCTTTTACAGTATGTGAAGGAATATAGATGGATGCATTTAAATGGGGTCAATATATTATAAGACATATTGTCGATGCTCGAGCTCACGAGAAGAACTCGATATTATACCTTTATACTTGTTTAGCCACCAGATCAAAGCCAATGTAGTTCGGTATAGAGTTAGATAATATATAGGGGGTAGGGCTAGAGATGGAAGCATCCCGAGGAAATAATATGCTGAGAGACATATTGTGAGGATTGAGATTTACGAGTTTATCTTAGTATAGCGCCTATGTACCTAAAATAACTTGG
The DNA here is from genome assembly GCA_949130495.1 of Sambucus nigra. Lineage (NCBI taxonomy): Eukaryota > Viridiplantae > Streptophyta > Magnoliopsida > Dipsacales > Adoxaceae > Sambucus > Sambucus nigra. Next base: position 174,443,114 of record OX422211.1, read on the forward strand.
GATCAAAGCCAATATAGTTCAACAAATGGGTATGGATAATATATATAGGGGTGAGACTAGAGATGGAGGCATATCTAAGAAGTTATAAGATGAGAGACATATTATGAGGCATGGTCTTGACGAGTTGAGCTCCGTATAGGGACTACGTACTCAATAGGACTTGGGATAAAATCCAATGTAGTTAACACAAAGGGGTTGGGACTAGATATGGAGGCATCCCTAGGAAATAATACAACAAGAAACGTATTATGAGGCATGGGCTTCATGATTTTAGCTCGGTATAGCGCTTATGCACCCAAGGTACTTAAATCAAAGCAAACATAGTTCACTCAAATGGGTATATTTACAGTTGTAGTCAACGGGTATCGTGTATAGAAGGTACAGAGTGCGGTATTTATGTAGCCTAGTCTTTATTATAGCATTTTCATTGTGTTGGATTGATATATTTATAGGTTAAAATTATACGTTGATGAAATTCAGATGTTTGAAGAGTATTGAAATTAAAATACATATTCGGGGTGCCGTTCAGATACGGGCTTTGTTTGTTCACAAAAATGGTGAGTATAGCCGAATTTTAGACTTTTGCCTCAAAGTTTTGTGCTAAACGCAACTCAATGGCACTCTCCTAAGAACGTATTTTAAAAAGTATGTTTTCATATTTTGTATTCTGGAGCCATTTGTATTAATTTAGCATATGAGCATGTCAATTCGTGACACAAGTAGAGGTGTTGGGTTAAAAACAAGGCTTAAGCAAATATAAATGTTGTTAATTGTATACTCGGTCCCCTAAACGGGAGCCAGGTTTGAGAGGGTACACAATTAATTACAGTTTATAACAATATATATATATATATATATATATATATATGTGTGTGTGTGTGTGTGTGTGTGTGTGTGTGTGTGTGTGTGTGTGTGTGTGTGCACGCGCGTGTGTGCGTGGAGTGTTGCCCAAAAATTTGGGCTGAGGTTCTTTACCATCACGACAAAAACTGACTTTTTACTTAGGAGAAAGTCTCATCTTTTGGTGCTTTTCCATTAGGCAAACTTCATTTAGGAAGGCCGACTAATGCATAATTTGTGTATGGTTTGACTCAATTTTCTATTTTAAGCTGACTTTTTTGAAGTACAAACCTCTTTTTAGGGCGACTCCACGGAAGTACGAGCTTTTCCTTTCAGAAAATAAGAAAAGTTAGAAAACTAAATCAACGTTGGGTTTTGGTATCCTTTTTAAGATTGGTGGGGACCTTATTTATAGGGGTTTTGATGGATTAGATGGCCGATCTGCCAAAAGTCTTGAGCCATTAATTTTTTATTAACGGTAGAGAAAAAAAATTCCAAATATTTTGTGTTAGAAGGGGTAATCGATCGTGTCACCCCCTAACCCCATTAGGATATAATTAACTAAATATTTCACAAACCACATTTATTATTTATTTATTTAATAATACACATTAAAAAAACTTCAAGGTTAAAATGAGGAATACTAAAGATCCAATCGTTTTAAGGAGACATAATTTAACAAACTCTCATACCATTTAACTTAATTACAACTAGTACAATGTATAAAACAGAACTGAGGAGACCCTACTACTATTTACTCAACCTCCTAGACCTGGCAGTGATAGCTTCAAAACCTGAAAATGTAAACATATAAAACCATGAGTTTAAAAACTCAGTGAATGTACTACATCTCTATATAGTAAAAATACTATATTAACATCTCAACATATCAATATATATCCATCTCTGTGCCAAATTAGTCCATATACATATTCGGAGTTAATAAACCCCACATCTCCTGCCTGTAGGAAATAATCATATCCATAGGTTTTAATAACCTAACATCTCCTGAATTGCATAGCAACTCAACATATCTTGACTTTTATAAAGCCATAACATCTCAACATCTCTTAACTTTTAATAAGCCATAACATCTCAACATATCGTGACTTTTAATAAGCCATATTATCTCAATATATAACACATACACATCATATCCATAATCAACTCAGTAAGTACACTCACATTGGGTTGTCAACTATGTATTCACGTTTCCCTCGGGTGGAGCTGAACTGGGTTGATTTGACCTTAAACCTATTAATCCAACTAAATCATTACTGAATCTCAATCATAAGTATTATCTTAATATATCTATGTAACTTTCAATGAATATACAACAACAATATAATTCTACTCAAGTCACATTCCTTGAACATGTGTAAAGACGAAACAATGGTATATATGTTAATAAGGTTATGAACATTCAACCATAGAAACTACCTCGTAAGGAATTTATAACTAAAATTAAGTGAACATAAAATTATACTTCTCAATATATATACACATGAAACATGTACTAAAAATACCCTTGGGAAAGAGCAGATAAAAACATTCTTTCATGGGTTATCCAGTATGACCTCAAATTATTATCCTCCATACTTAACCATCCCATATTCATAAATTGTACATATACAGGTGTATAAGATTATCAATATGAAAACATATTTGAATATAATTTCCATTACAAATGACGGTATAATTTTTCAAGCTTCCTAGAGCAATTTATGGCCATTTCTTTACAACCTATTAAATCTGCACCACAAGGTCCTCTATTGTTCCTTCAACTTCCAAGAATTTTCATAATTTTTCTCGAGCATAACTTTCCATGATTTTCCAACCATTTTCAATAAACATACTAAATAGTACAGAATTAAAGTTTCATAATTGTTTGACTTCATTTTCTATGTCAAAATCTAGACCAAACTCAAGGCATATCGAAATGAAATATACAAACAACAACTATGTACCAACTGGCAACCATCACCAAGGCCCACCCACAAGGATTTAAATTCTAATTTTCGAATATGATATGAATATATGAGTCTAGTTTCATATCCAATTATAATTTCTTAATTCCAGTAAGCATACAAAAATATATGCAAGTTTGAATACAAGGGATTTCAATAACAAGCAATATGGGCTACATACGCCACTTATCTCATATGTGAACAAATACTTATTATCACAAAGGAGGATGGAATTTTAATCAATCATTCACGATTTATATACTTTGAAATAAGTATAATACAAGACTAAAATAATATTAATCACATAATTATACCTTGGAAACACTTTAAGGATTTTCTTGGAATTTTCCTAGCTTTTCTTGTAATATTTTCTTCCTGAAACTTCCACTTTCTCTTTCCTTAAGCAAAAACTCTACAAAACTGAACCTGGGGTTTTATTTTCTGAAGAAATTGGTTAGAAAAAGATTTTTAATTCGGCCAAGGATGCCTCCCATGCCAACCAATCAAATTAAAACATTTGGTTTACTAAAAGACAATTTATCACTTAAAGGGAATGGACAGATTTGCCCCTTGTTCGTAAATTCGGGATAGCTTCTTACTCGAACATCCGTTTGATGATCCGTTTGTTTTGTCGTAAACCTAACTCATATATATACAACTATATAGTTTTCATATTCCATCACTATTTACATTATAAAGGTCAAAACTAGTCTCCAAAAGGAACAATTTTACCGAAAATAACAAAATCTTGTGTTTGTAAATATTTCTACATTTCATGATTTATGAAAGTAGGATTATACTAACCATAATCACTTAACATTAGATATAGTAATAACACATTATTCATATCACATAAGGTAAGCATGATTTAAATATAATCTATCATAATTATATCTGGATTGTCACAGATCGTTTATCCCTTTGGGGGGCCAGAGAGCGGTTTGGCTCGTTCGGAGTGAAAAAATGTTTAATTAATCAGCTTACTGACTCAGTCCGCTTTTTTCGTAGTTTTATATTATTTTCATGACTTTTGACTCGTAACTCTGATTAACGTTTTATTTTCCTCGTTGGAAAGGCAATTCAAATGTCTGCTTGTTTATAGTTCCCAATGTACCTAATCAAGAAATTTGGTATGTCGAAAATACTCTTAAAGTAATAGGTATTGTATATTTATCATGTCAAAGAAGCCTAAGGTTTTTATGCAATCTCCGATTGGCGTGAGGACTTTACCGTTGAAAAGATATTTCAAATATTTACCACTTTCTCAAATTATGAAGTTTTGCAGGTCCAAAATCTCCATAAAGTGATCCTTAAGGTAAATTGCCTCAATCGGGACTACCCTTTGTTTTGTCCTTTGAAGTGAGGCAAGAAGGGGAGTAAGGAGGATATTATAAAAGGTGTTTATATATGCAGTGTATAAGGAAAATTTTCCACATCGAGTCATTCGTGGTATTTATGGCCATCCCCGATCCCCGTCGCGAAGGGAGGAAGGGCTCCTTCGGGTCCCGCGCGTCCCCTCTCGGGAGAGCACTTCGGCCGGCGTCGATTTGTGAGGTGTGAATATGTAGAGAGATTTAGAGTCGCCAGTCTATTTTACTCAAAACAGACAAAAGAAAAAGGGGGAGCCACCCCGAAGGATGGCATCCAAAGACATACTGGTGCGTGCGAAACCAAATGATTCGAAAAGGGTTCGGAGGCTTAGTTACGAAATGGGAAGGTGTTAGGCATCCATTCCGCCCTTTCGGTTTCTCATGGATATTTTCTATTTTCCTTTATATTTCCCACGTGATGTGTGTGCATGTGTATATATAGAATGGAGGTAGGAATCCTCGACTTGTATCATAGAAAAGACAAAGCGAGTCATCCGTAGGAATGTGAGATTAGTGTAGAAAATAAGATTTACCTGATTACCCCTACGTTGACCGTTATAAAGGAAAAATAACGCATATAGAATAATACGTTACTAAGAACAAGTATATAGAATATAATGGAAAATAAGATAAAGAGAAGATAGAAAATAAGAGAAAAAGTGGGATAAGGACTCGAGTCTCGAGTTTTACCCCGAGACGCCTACGTAACCTATAAAGGCATCAAAGTCCACGTAGTTAGCAAATAAATGAGGGGTGGGGTTTAACCCATAAATCCAAATGGAGAAATATCTTATTTGTAAGTGTGTGTGTGTGTGTGTAGAAAAAGTGTTTTAGTTGTGAGAAAAGTGTGAAAAAAGTGTGAGAATCCCTACTTGGAATTTATGAGCAAACCCTCTTTTTCTTATTTTTTGGGTTTTTAGTTATATGAAAATAGGAGATGTGCAATAATACTAGATAAAAAGTATATTTATGATGTGTGAGATGAGATAATAAAAGTGCTAAGTAAGAAAACAAGTTATTGCAAATTTAAGAGAATTTAGGAGAGAGTTTGAGAAAGTTGGACCTTCTTGGAGACCTTGAGCTTGATATTGAATGTTGAAAAGCAGACCTTGCACTTGGATGTTAATGGAGGGTGGTTAATTCATCAAGTTTGATGAAAGGGATGATGAAAAGTGGAAGTGAAAAAGGGATTTGAAAGTTGAAATCATGCTGCCTTCGAGAGAGGTTTCTGGGGGTTTGCTGAGGGTGATTTGCTTATGATCTGAGCTCCCCTGCAAATGAGGACAAGGCCTCCTTTTATAGATCCAGGGGACTGCCGATCGGCTTAGAGCCCTTCCTGCCTACCGGCAGGAAGGTGCCGATAGGCAGGTTCTGGGACCTGCCGTTTGGCAGTGTGTTTCAGGCTTTTTCAGAAAATTGGCCACCGAGGGCAAACCGTTGGTCAGAATCGTGAACGGGGAATATCGTTATAAATGTATTTCATAGACCTTCGAAAGTCATTTGAACCGCTCCCGAGTTCGAGAGTTGACTTTGGGTCAAATGTGGCTCAGAAGCGTTTGTTGGTCCGTTGGACAGGGAATCGTTCGGACGCAAATGGATCGTTCGTCCGCATGGTAAGTTCGAATCGCACACGGGATGAACCGTTGGAAAGGTTTTGAGGTGTACTTCGACATTACAAAGAGTTTGGCCCATTTTTGGGAGTTGACTTTGGTCAACCGGGCCCGAGAAGCATTCGGTGACCTCTCGGAGTCAAACGGATCGTTCGTCCGCATGGTAAGTCAGAATCGCTCACAAGATGGACCATTGGAAAGGGTATTCAGTGCCCTTCAAATATTCATTCAGTCTCAGTCGAGCTGAAGTGTTGACTTGGGTCAAATAGAGCCTGGAAGCACCCGATGGCCTCTAGGTAGGGTTTCGGACGCAAACGGATCATTCGTCTGCATGGTAAGTCAGAATTGCGCACGGGGCGGTCCATTGGAAAGGGTATTCAGTGCCCTTCGAAGATTCATTCAATCTAAATTGAGATGAAGAGTTTGACTTTTGGGTCAAGCTGAGTCGAGGATGCCCGATGGCTTTTAGGTCAGTACTCGGGATGTGACCAGGGTTTACAGTGATGAGTGGAGGTACTAGGGACCTAAGGAGAGTTAGGGGGTAACAGAATGAGGTGTCTATAGAGCCCCTCGATGGGTGAGTTTGGAACAAATGATAGCTGTCGATTAGACACCGCGTGATGCTTCTGAGAGAGTGTGATCGATTCGGAGGGTCAAGGTCGATTCTGAGGACCTAAGGAAGCGAGGATGACCAATTCAGAGGGTCGAGGTCGATTCTAAGGACCTAAGGAAGAGAGGATGACCAATTCAGAGTGTTGAGGTTGATTCTGAGGACCTAAGAGTGGTGACGATCGAGGACCGAGGTCAATTCTGACCTAACTCAGGTGACGATCCAAGACCGGGGCCAATTCTGACCCAAGAGTGGTGATGATCGAGGATCGAGGTCAATTCTGACCTAACTCAGGTGACGATCTAAGACCGGGGCCAATTCTGACCCAAGAGTGGTGACGACTGAGGACCGAGGTCAATTCTGACCTAACTCAGGTGACGATCCAAGACCGGAGACAATTCTGACCCAAGAGTGGTGACGACCAAGGACCGAGGTCAATTCTGACCTAACTTAGGTGACGATCCAAGACGGGGGCCAATTTTGACCCAAGAGTGGTGACGATCGAGGACCGAGGTCAATTCTAACCTAACTTAGGTGACGATCCAAGACCGAGGCCAACTCTAACCCAAGAGTGGTGACGACCGAGGACCGAGGTCAATTCTGACCTAACTCAGGTGACGATCCAAGACCGGGGCCAATTCTGACCTAAGAGTGGTGACGACCGAGGACCGAGGTCAATTCTAACCTAACTCAGGTGACGATCCAAGATCGGGGCCAATTCTGACCCAAGAGTGGTGACGACCGAGGATCAAGGTCAATTCTGACCTAACTCAGGTGACGATCCAAGACCGGGGCCAATTCTGACCCAAGAGTGATTGCATTTCCTTTGGGAAAAGAAAAAGGGTTCCACTGGAGAATAAGAATTGGATTTGAGGTTCCGCTGGGGAACGATGAATGAGCTGGGGAAGATTTGGATCGTCCTTTAGGAGAGATCGCCTGGGGCGAGTGATTCTTCTGAATTCTGCTGGGAAAAATACCATGAGATATTGTTTCGCATCGGGTAGCCGATGGATGGGGAGGCCTTTTGCCTTTGATTTGAGCAGAGGAGCTGATCGTTGGGGAGATAACCGGTTTGAGGTCGTAAACTCTGCTGAGGAGGTGATTAGGGGGTCTGGGCGCATCGCTCGAGAGGTCATTTGCTTGGATTTTGAGGGTTCCGCTAGGGAAAAAGAGGTTTCTCCTGAAGAAATGTGAAAATTTTCTTGATGAAAATGTTCAAAATCCATCCTGGGATTTTTAGGAATTTTCCGAGGATTTTTTGAGGCTTTCCGGCATTTTTTGGGAATTTCTGTACGAAACTTTAAGGGGGGTGCCGGCCGGTATAGACTGAGGGGTGCCATTCGGTAGTGGCACAGACTTTTAAGCTGCCTCGAGAAGGTGAGGAGACAGTGCCGATCGATATGGCAGTGGTCTGTGCCGATCGACATGGCGCTTGGCCTCCTATATAAAGGGGGCGAATCCCTTTCATTTTTCACAGCTTCTTGCCTTCTCTCTTTCTGCGAATTGTTCTAATGTTCCGATCTTCAAGAAATGGTCGCCTTTGTGAGCACCGCTGTCCACCGGGAGTGGTTGACCATTGATGACTGGGCGAATATGGATTGGAGGGACAGGGTGCCCCTTGTTTTAGGGAATGAGAATGCCTTTGATGCATTTGAGCCGGTTGCGGATGAGCGGACCTTGCTGCGGGAGCCATCGTGTCATCGCTCTTCGAGAGTGATTCTCGGTGATTATGTAAGTAACCTGACCTTTGGCATTCCTTTCCTTTTGGGTGATTTTTCCTTTTTCTTGACCTTTGACTGAATTTTTCCTTTTGCCAGTCGGATATTTCCTTGAAGAACATGCGTGCCCGCGGGATGACGGGGCTTAAGGATGTTTGGGAGCATTTTCCACCCGTAGTGTACTGGATGGTATCATCAGCGGGTTTTGGGAGGTTGGCGACTGCGCTGGATGAGACGCCTCGTTCGATAGCAGTCTTGTGTGCTCTGGGGGAGAGGTGGTGGGACACTACCCACACTTTTCTTTTTGGCTTCGAGGAGATGATGGTGACTCCCATAGATGTGCAACAACTGTTGGGGCTGGATTGTGACGGGGAGCAGATAGAGGTGGATCTCTCCTTGCGGGTGAGGCCGGAGGCGGTATATGCGGCACTTGGTGATGTGAGGAGGATAGTTTCTGGAGATTCCATCATACTGTCCTTGGTGAAGGATGTTTTGCTGAGCAGGGTGGTTGATGTGGAGGATGAGCTGCAAGTGAGGCAGATGACCCAGTTATTCATCTCGTTGGTGTTGGGAGGTTTCATGGTGGCGTCGAGCGACGACGTCGTCCATTTGTGGTTTCTGCCGTACTTAAGGATGTTTTCGAACATCCATTTCTATGATTGGGGGAGTCTGACCTTGGCGACTCTTTACTCTTCTCTGTATACATTCAGCCGGTGCTGCCGGCAGACTTTTACTGGAGCCACGTATCTCCTTGAGGTATTCTTTATTTTGCGCATTTTCATTTCATACATTCGCATTTTCCTTTCATGCATTCACATTTTCTTTATGCGTCTCTTTTTGCTTGTGAATTCAGACGTGGTTCTATGAGGTGATTGGGTGCAACACCCCGCTGATTTCTTTACAGGATGACACTGTTGGGGACTTCTACCGACTGTACCGATGGCGTAAGGCCAACCGGCAGTCGAAGGGATCTATTTCCCTGGAGGCGGTGCGTCAGGTCTTGAATGACATGACCAGTAGTCGGGTAAGGTCTTTTCCTTTTCAGTCTTGGTTTTTTCACCTTCTGATCTTGTATCGACTCATGCTTGTCTTGTGGATTTTCAGGTGACCTTTTATCCTTGGGGGACAGCTATTCAGGACACGGGGATGACTGGGGTGAACGCGCAGATGAGGCGCTTTTTGGCGCATGAGTTCGGCCATTCCTGGTACCTCGGGGAGAGGGTGATTTGTCAGATCACTGAGGAAGAGGTGGTGGTGCCACCTGCACAGCCTCCTACGTCTATGAGGCGGGAACGACAATTATTGGAGGATGAGAGGATCGCGGCGATGATCGGCGAGTCCTATGCTTTGTATACCGATACGGCTATGCTGTATGACTATATGGAATTTGTGACGAGCTGGTTGATAGCGCCCAGCCTTCATGATGCCTTGCCCTTCCCTCCTGCTGGTTCGAGTCGGGCGATGGGGTCTTCCCACAGTGGTGGTGGTCCGCCGGCACCTGCGGCGGCGGCGACATCGGAGGTCCCTTTCGTTCGGATGCACACTCCTTCGTACAACATCCGGCGGGCTGATGGAGGGATAGTGCCGATGTTGCCCCGTCCCCTTGCGATGGATTCGGAGGAGATGGGTTTGACAGAGGAGGTCCTTCGTCCTGCGGTAAACCTTTGGGTCCTTTTCCTCTTTTTGATTTCTTTTGCTTGATACTGATTCTGCCTTTTCCTTGCAGCAAATCTGGGTGTCGACCACTTGGCTGAGAGACATCAGGGATTAGATATCATCAGCGACTGCCCACATTCGGGATGTTATCCCTGTTCCTTCTTGCTTGGTGCCGTCAACCTCGTCCAGGGAAGACTCTAGCTCAGGTAGTGGGGGCGCGTCGTCTCACCGTAGGGGGAAGAGAGCGCGTAGCAGGGGTGGAAGCTCTTGAGAGAGAGAGAGAGAAAGAGAGAGAGAGAGAGAGAATGTGGGTTCGGGCTGAGTCCCGTTGTTTTTTGACTTTTTCTTTCTATTTCCTGCAAGATGATGTCACACAGAAAACAGATATATGCAATGCAATGTAATTTTTTGACTATCTTTTATTTCAATGATGAATGAATGCATGCACATGTGCTTTTTGACTTTGCTGCTAAGACCATAAAAAAACGAATATTTTTTTTTTGGAATTTTTCGAAGGAACGTTTTAATTGAAAAAGGAAATCCTACAAGGAGAAAACAGGATTCTTGAAATTCTTTTGAGAATATCAATTTATTTTTATTGAGTTTCCTGATTTTGACAAAAGAGGAAAAAAGGAAAATTTCCAAAAGTAGGGGGTTGCCGGTCGGTAAGAACCCTGGCCTGCCTATCGACAGTTCAGTCCAGTCCTATCAATTGAAAGCTTTTATTGGTACCCTCTTCAGCCTTTGGTACCTTGTGGGGTAGGATTACCTCCGATTTCTGCAGGGATTATTGATGATGCTAGGATTTAGCACCACCGGATAGGTGATAGTGAGCTCAAACAGTAGCAGCCATGGCAGCCATAGAGATGTATAAGTGTATAAGTATGTAGAAGGGGATGAGTATAAGAGGAAATCAGACAATGATGTATAGTGGTTCAGCCAATTTGGCCTACATCCACTGTGAGTGTGTGATCCACTAAGTATGGGCACTAATGGCCTTGGATACAATACACATAAGCCCCTCTCTCTCTCTACTGTGTGTATAAGCAGAGTTTTCGCTAGGGTTGCAGTTAATGGATCGATCCCCTGTAGGGTTGTAGGTGACAAGTATATATAGGTCTTGGGGGGTGTAGTGTACCCCCCAAGTATGCATGGTGCATGTGAATGATGATCTAGCCAATCCCTTGTTGACACCTGTAGATGCCAAATGATGACATAATATTCCCTCACGTGAGGGTGTGATTTTGTTATAACGGTCTCCCCTGTGCCATGTGAGCCTCACGCGCACTGTTCCACGCGTCTCCCAAACCACGCGCTGTGATGATGTCACCCTCGGCCTATGAGCCGAGGCCGAGTGCAAAGTTCCTTTTAGCAGTGAGCCTGATCCAATTCTGGCCTCGTACTATCGGCCCCTCGTAGGTTCGTCTGGAGCCTGGGGTAAGGGTCGGCCCCTCGTAGGGTCGTCTGGAGCCTGGGAAGGGTCGGTCCCTCGTAGGGTCGTCTGGAACCTGGTGAAGGGTCGGCCCCTCTGAGGGGTCGTCTGGAACCTGGTGAAGGGTCGGCCCCTCTGAGGGGTCGTCTTGAGCCTGATGAAGGGTCGGCCCCTGAGGGGTCGTCCGTTTGGAGGTAATCCTCAGCCAGGCCGAGGATATAACCGGGTATATCAATTATGTCTTTTGTGAGAGTTCTCAAGTATAAAAGGGGGTGAGGGTGGAGTATTTTCATCACACCTTTGCATCCTTATCCACTTGCCTACTATTTCTTTGCCCTACAAGATGGCTCTCCCTGGTAGCACCGAGTTTGTCAACTACCTCGAAGCCTTGGAAGCTATGTTCTCTTATAATGTCGACTATGATGCTTTCAACATGCGCCGAGTTTCCTTATGGCGCAATCGGCCTTTTGAGTGGAATATGCTGACAGCGGCGGTACAATTTTGGTACCCCGAAGACCATGTATTCCGCTTTGGGTTGGAAGAAGTTTGTCCTACCTACGAGGAATTTTTCGCCATACTAGGTGTGAATCCCAGTGTTGTCGTGGCTTTACCTGAATTTTCTCGCTCTCCTAGGGATATGTTGGCCGGGCTTCTTCACATCTCGCCTTCGGCGGCTAGATCGTTAGTTTCTGGAGGAATGATCTCCCTCCCGACGGTGTTGCAGTCCGTGCATTTGCGGGAAGTAAGTGATGCTGGCTATGCTGGAGCCGTTGTTCTGGGCCTGGTTTTAAAATTGCTGTTGGTGACTGGGGAGGTGCGAGTGAACCCACAACTTGCATCCATTACTTCATGGATGTCATACCGTCGCAATCCTGCGGCGGTGATATTGGCGAAGACTCTGAATGGCCTGGATGCCTGGAGAGAAGGTCGTTCTGACTTTTTGAGGGGTAGCCCTGTGATGCTGTTCATGTGGTTGTCTGAAAAATTCTGCTTGTCAACTCCTCCAGAATATCCTTTGTCGGCTGTACCCAACTTCTTTTCACACTACTTCATCCGCATTGGCCTGTATGTTAAGAACTGGGAGAATTGGCTTGTGGAGCATGGGGCTTGTGGGCTGTATTGGTCAGTGCCTTGGTGGGGGCAGTTGCAGCCAGTTTTGGAGCTAGGAGAATATTCATATGTGCGGATGGTTGGTCTCAGATAGACCTCTTTTTATTTCCCTTGGCGTCTTTTGAGCCAATTCGGTTGGGCGCAGGTCGTGCCCCCTCGGACCTTAAACTTCTTTCCAGTAGAGGATTTGACTGAGCGCTTGCGTCTGTTGCTTGGGTCTCTGTGGGAAAATCGGCATCCGTCGACCCGTCCCTCTCCGTTTGTCGGGAAGGTTTGCCATGTCCCCAAAGATTATATGAGGTGGTTGTGGAGGAAAGTAGTCAACAAGATGTTGGCAGTAGAGACTGGTCAAAGATGGTTTGTTTTATCTGACTCCATGGAAGGGGGTGTTGTGGTATTTTTGAAGATGGTTAAGGCTCATCGATCCATGGAATGCTTGCGGCACTCCATTCAGGCAGGAGAAACTTGGGGTCCTTAGGATGTAGATGATGAGGGTGCAGGCTCTTCTGGTAGCTGTGGGTAGGACTCCTGAGGAGTTTATTTATGTAACAGATGTGGGGGATTTTATCTGGTTTTTATGGTAGTGGAGGGAAGGGAGTTATCCATTCCTTTTTCTTATGTAATCTGTACTGTATTTTTTTATAAATGAAATAAACAAGTTTCTGATCATCCAGCTGTGCCTTTCGATGAATTTTGTGTTTTGAATTATCTATACCGATTTCTAAGGCCTACATAATCCTTTTGTTCAAGTAGATGTTTAGAATGAACTGTCGTTCTCGGAGATAAGAAACGAATATATTTTTGTGAAAAAGAAGGGGTCGTGTTCATGTGGGATGTATGAGCTGCCTACGTGCCTCTGGGATTTTTTTGAAAAGTTTTAAAATAGTTTTACATAGAGGATCAGGCCCACGTAGTTTTGGGTAGAGGGAAATGAAGAGTTTTTTTTTTTAGAATAGAAGGGGGATGAGAAGAGTCGTAGAGCGTCGAGATTTCGGACTAGGGGTAGAATTTCTTGAGACGGTCCAGATTGACTGGACGAGCCATCTCTTCCCCATCCAGGTCAGTGAGCATGGTGGCACCGCCAAACAAGATCTTCTTCATAATGTAGGGACCACTCCAATTGGGCTTGAATTTTCCTCTGGGGTCCCTGATGGGTTCTATTATCTCCTTGAGGGCTAAATCCCCCTCCTGGACACCACGGTCCTTGACCCTTTTATTGAATGAACGCGCTATTCGGCGATGGTATCCCTGTATGTGATAAAGAGCTTTTAATCTTCTTTCATCCAGAAGGGTTAGCTCATCAAGACGTCCTTGGCACCAGTCTTCTTCACTAACCTTGCTTTCGAGCATGACGCGTAGCGAGGGTATTTCTAGCTCCAGAGGTAGGACTGCCTCCATGCCGTAGACCAAGGAGTAAGGGGTAGCCCCAGTAGAGGTTCGAATTGAGGTTCGATAGCCCCAGAGGGCGTATGGGATCCGATCGTCCCAGTCTTTACAACTTTCAGTCATCTTGCTGATGATGGCTTTAAGGTTTTTATTGGCGGCCTCAACTGCACCATTGGTCTGAGGTCGGTAGGGAGAAGATTTGTGTCTCTGAATCCCATACTCGTTGACAACTTCTGTGACTTCTACCTCGAAGTGCAAACTGTTATCTGACACTAGCTCGTGCGGGACTCCATATCGGCAGATGATATTTTTCTTGATGAATTTGGTCACCTTCTTGGCATTTAATACTGCGTATAACTCAGCTTCGACCCATTTGGTGAAGTAATCGATGGCAACCAGGATGAACTCATGCCCGTTTGACGCTTTTGGCGTAACCTTCCCTATGATGTCGATACCCCAGGTGGAGAACGGCCAGGGAGAAGTCATGTTGTATAATTCCCGCGGAGGTAGATGTTGGAGATTGGATAACTGTTGGCATTTAGGGCATCTCCGAACATAGGCGGTGCAATCCTGAGCCATGGTGGTCCAGTAGTAGCCCTGTCGGATGATCTTCTTGGCAAGCATGTGACCGTTCATGTGGGCCCGCATTCCCCGCAGTGGATTTTCTACATTATCTTTTCAATGTTAGCCCCTACGATACAGTGCAAATGAGTTCCATCGAAATTCCTCTTGAGTAGTGCTTTATGACAGATGATGTACTGAGCGGCCAGCCTTCGGAGGGTAGCTCGTTCGTTCTTGTTGGAACCCTCGAGATACCTACCATGTTTGAGGAGGCACCATATATCATAGTACCAGCAATCGTCTAGTTCGAGGTCTTCTGTGGAGACAAGATTAATATGGTAATAATGGGTCAGTTTGTCCAGCTTCTGAACTAGGAAGGGGGTCATTATTATTCCCTCGGGCATATCGATCATGGAGGCCAAAGGGGCGAGAGCATTGGCTAGGTTATTCTTTGCTCGGGGCAGGTAATGGAAGGTGATATCTCAGAATTGGGAGGCTAACTCTTCTAATTGGGCATGAAAGGATTGGAGCTTTTCGTCCTTGACCTTCCACTTTCTGAGCACTTGACCGATGATGAGGGCGGAATCCCCATATACATCAAGGCATTGAATACCTTTCTTGAGAGAGACCTTGAGGCCCACTGTGCATGCCTCGTATTCTGTCATATTGTTGGTGCAAGGGAAATCCAATTTTATGGCGATGGGAGTGTGGGAGTCATCTGGGGCGACCAGAAGTATCCCAATGCCATACCCCTTTTTGTTGGCAGCGCCATCGAAGAACATTTTCCATCGGCGGTTGTCTTGGGATGTGCAAAGGATATTTTCATCTGGGAATTCGGAGATCCAGACATCTGTTTCTTCTATAGGGTAGACAGCAAGGTATTCAGAGATGGCTCTTCCTTTAACGGCTTTCTGTGTGACGTACATGATATCGAACTCGGTTAGGAGCATCAACTATTGGGCCATTCGGCTGGATAAGGCGGGTTTTTTGAGCAGGTACTTGATGGGATCCATTCAGGATACAGGCTTAATGGGGAAGGCGAGTATGTAGTGTCGCAACTTTTGGGTGACCCAGATAAGCGCGATGCATGCTTTTTCTAAAGCAGTGTATTTGACCTCGTACCCAGCCAATTCGCGACTGGCATAATAGATGGATCTTTCTTTATGGGAGCCTTTAAGGTATTGGGCTAGCAAAGCCCCAGCTACAGTGTCGGTTATGATTAGGTATAGGAGCAAAGGGAGACCAGGCTGTGGTGGCATGAGAACTGGAGGTTGGGTCAGATATTGTTTGATTCGGTCAAAAGCTTCTTGGCAGGCCTCGTTCCAAATCTTGGTTGAATCCTTTTGGAGGAGCTTGAAGATTGGTTCACAGATGGAGGTTAGCTGGCTGATGAACCGGCTGATATATTGTAATTTCCCAAGAAATCCTCAGACTTCTTTCTCTGTTTGGGGTGGTGGCATCTCAAGTATGGCCTTCAGCTTGGTGGGATCTGCTTCTATACCCTTCTCACTAACCATGAATCCTAAGAGTTTTCCCTTTGTAATGCCGAAGACGCATTTCTGTCGATTAAGTCGCATTTGATACTGTCGCAGTCGTTCAAAGAACTTTCGTAGAGCAGGATCATGACCTTCTCTAGTTTTGGACTTGATGATCATATCATCCACGTAAACCTCAACCTCTTTGGGAATCAGGTCGTGCAGGATGGTTGTGGCACCCCTTGGTAGGTAGCCATAGCATTTTTTAGACCGAATGGCATAACGGTGTAGCAAAAGGTTCCCCGTGGGGTGATGAATGCGGTTTTCTCTTGGTGGTCGGGGTGCATCTTGATTTGATTGTATCCGGCCAACCCGTCGACGAATGACTTGAGAGCATGACTGGTTGTGTTTTCCACGATCATGTCGATATTGGGTAGCGGATAATTATCCTTCGGAGAGGCTTTGTTTAAATCTCGGTAATCCACACACATTCGAACCTTTCCTTCTGATTTCGGTACAGGTACAATATTGGCTAGCCATGTGGGATATTCGATTACTCGAATGAAACCCACGTTTAACTGTTTGACAACCTCCTCCTTGACTTTAAGCGACCATTCGGTGAGGAGCTTTCTCAACTTTTGTTTAACTGGATTGTAATCTGGGAGAGTGTGGATCTCATGCTGAGCTATTTCGGGATCAATACCGGGCATGTCGTCGTAGGACCATGCGAAGACATCCACGAACTCCTTTAGCAATTCTTCGAGTTGTGCGCGCTCATGCTCGTCAAGGGTGGCCCCTATCCTAATCTTGCGCAGTTGGCTACTAGAACCGAGATTAACAACAACAGTCTCTTCTTCATTAACTTGAACGCGGTTATGTTATTTGTTATTAACCTTATTTAAATCAATTAAGAATTGTTTATTTGTAAAATCATCATCATCAAAAGTTTGATTAGAATTAAAACAATTAATGTAAGGCACAGCAAGATACTCAAAATCTTCGTTTATTTCATTGATAGGAAAAACAGCATTGAGAACCTCATCAAAAGAGGTCTCAATTACATTCGATCCAGGATAGACAACAGAAAAAGAAACAGGGTAAACATTGGGGTTGGGGGAGATTTCAAGAGGTAGAATTGGCGTAGCATGCCAGTTGAGGATAGGTGTATCAGCAGCTTTGATCAGATGAGAAGGGTCCAGTGATGGAGTGCGTGAGTGAACCATTCAGAGTGTCAGCCCCAGTGTCTGCAAGTTGAAGGAATCTTTAAAATCGTTTTCCTCAGTCTCTTCGATATTTTTGATGAGCGGTTGTACGCGGTGTGGGAAACTTTCGGCCCATGGGTGGCTATCTTGGAAGAAGATCTCCATTCCAGGCTTTATTTTCTTATTTGTATGGTCATACCACGATTCTGGAAAGCCGCAAAAGGGGAAGTCTTCACCCTCTTTAATGAATCGTCCATTTAAAGAATCTCCCGAGATAGTTTGAACGCAGTCTAACCCTTTCTTTGATCGAGACTGGCGGATCATTCTAAGCTCTTGTTCTGATGGTTGATATCACAAGCCGCAAGGAGGGAAAGCTTTCTTCAGTTCGGTGGGCTCCAGTATCCCTTGTTGCCTTTGTCCTAGCCCCAGTCCGGGCATGAAGTGCATGTTTCTGAACATCTAAATCACATTTACATTGCCATGAGGGTCGTATTCTGGACAAACCCTTTCTTTGAAACCGTCCCCTGTCAGGAATAGGGATGGCTCAACTCGAAACCCTGATAGGAGCATATCATTTGACCCATGCTGTATCTCGAGAATTGGACTACTGGTGCTTGCACCCTCGGCATTATCGTCGTCACCCAAGATGGTGATGACTCGCCCATCGGCGAAGAACTTTAATTTCTGATGGAATGAGGAAGAGACAACCTTTATACTGTGGAGCCAGGGTCGTCCGAGCAATAGGTTGAAACAGGCCGGGATATCAATGACTTGGAATTCGACGACAGGGTTTATAGGTCCAACCCCTATTACCAGTTTTATGGATCCCATCACCTCCCGATGGGTATTATCGTAGGCGCGCACGGCAGCGGAGGTTGGAGCAAGGTCACTTTCTTTTAAGCCTAGACATTTGAAGGTTCTCAGTGGGCAGATATTCAAAGCGGATCCGTTATCAATGAGAGAAAGTGGTACAGCCTTCCCCATAACTTCGACGGAGATGCTGAGTGCATGATTGTGATTTGGCCTAATTTTTGGGATTTCCTCTTCAGAAAAGGACAGCATTCGGGTGGAGGTCAAGGACCCGACCAAATTCACCGCTTCTTCTGGTGTGGTAGAAGGAGGAACTATGGGTCCTGTGAGCAACTTGATTAAAGCATTTCTGTGCAGCTGGGAAGACATGAAAAGCCCCCATAGAGTGATGTTAGCTTGAGTTTTCTTCAGTTGATCGAGTATCTTTCTCTCCTCGATGGTCATTTCTGGCATAGGAAGGTTTTCAACGCCCTTCCCCTTGTCATTTACTGGTAGCGAGCTTGGAACTTGATAATGTTTCCCAGATCTGGTCATGTGATTTACTGAAGAAGGGAAAAACTTAAATCCAATTTCCTCGTCAATCTCAGGTTGTTCTACCACCCTATCTATTTCTCCGAGGAGTTCTTCAAATGATATCATCCCACATATGTCGGCTACTGGGCCATTTCCTCCTGAAGCTTATTCTTCATTTTAAACTTCGAATTCTTCCCCCAATCCGGTGGCAACAATTCTTTTTTCCCTCGTGAAATCAATGCATTCCACAACTTCAACGGCTTCCTCATATAGGTCTTCCCATTCTGTGGGGATGTGTAAGGGTGAAGGGATCAGGCGCCCTTGTAGCTTTAAAGTGTCAAGTAACTCGGTGATACTTCAAATGTTATTGGTTTTCCTGAATGCTTCCGCCATGATCTGGAAAACATCATCTAAGATGACTTCGTCGGTTGGTACCACCCACCTATCTGATTCTCAGGCCCATTTTCGTGCTTCCAAAAACAGCGTGTTGAACCTCTGACAATTGATAATCATCTGTGAGGTCAATTTCAGCCCGAACTCTAAGAGTTGATTCAATACCTCTGACAATTCCATACTTCCACTTTCAGAATAAGTCCGGATAGTGATGCACGCTCTGGTAAGAAGTGATAGTGCTTGATCAGCGAGGCTAGTAGGGTGTAGGAGGAAATATGGGCAACTTTGAAGAGGTTTAGGAGGGTATAGGGGTGTGATTTGGGTTGATGGATCGAAATTTGGGTTTTCTTCCAAGAAGATGGCATTGGTGTGATTTGGGAGGGGGTTATGAGTAGTGTTTGGCTTAGGGATGGCTGGTGGGGCGATTGTACCCCGATCGATGAGATCTTGGATTACGTTCCGAAGGTGAAAGCATTGGTCGGTGGTATGGCCAACTGTTTGGTGAAAGGCGCAATGAGCATCGGTCTTGAAGTTTCTTGGGAGTGGGTTTGGTAACGGGCGGGGATCCAAGGGTTTTATAAGGTTTCGGCTTAACAAGGCTTGGTAAACTTTGGAGAGGGGAGCATGAAGCTCAGTGTATTCCCTTCGGACGGGGGCAGGGCGGCTTTCTGGTGCCCATGATGTGGTTAGTTGAGAGATGTTATTGATGGTTGAGACTGTAGCATTGGCAGGTTTGTCATACTTCCTAGGGGTGAACTGTCCGGTTACCTTCTTCGGTTCAACTTCGATTTTGGCAAGACCTTCCTCGATTTCTACTCCTGCTTCTCTGAGAGCTCGAAAGTGGGGGTAGTACTGTCCTCCCATGGTTGCTCGAACATGGGGAAAGAAATTCGTCTTCACTATATTGACTTATTCTTCCTCAGACGGTCGATTGGTCATGGTAGCTGCTTTTTCCCTCCATCGGTCTATAAAGTTACTGACTGATTCTCCAGAGTTTTGTTTGAGCATCTCTAAATCACGGTGGGTAACCTCGAGCTCTTCGTTGTATTTGTACTGCGACATGAATTCTCGGACTACATCCTCCCAGCTACGGATTCTGGATTCCTCAAGAGATAAAAACCATCGGAGAGCACTGTCCTTCAAAGTTTGCTGAAACAATTGGGCCATTACCTCTTCAGAAGCCCCTAGTAGAGTCATGGAACGATGATAACTGCGAAGATGAACAATTGGGGGACCACTCCCTCCGAACTTCTCGATGTTTGGCATCTTGAACTTCTCGGGTAACCTTGCTTTAGGATAAGGAGACATGTGGGTGTAGTCCATGTAATTCCCAGAGATTCGGACCTGGTCGAACTTCTTAGTGAGCATCTTAAGATCTTCTTTGACTTTTTTCAACTCCTCCTCTTTTGGATCAATGACCACAGGCAGGTTAGCCACAGGCTGGGCAATGTTTGACATCGAAAGCTGGGCAGGCGGCGGCCCATTGGCAGGAGGAGCATGTGGAGCGTGATGATATTCCTTCGGGACCCAGATAGGCTCAGGTGGACCCATAGCACGAGGGAACAAGGCCTCGGGCTCTTGAGGCATAGGAACTTGATTTCGTTGAATTTCTCGGACCTCAGATTGGAGGTTGTCAATCTTGGCTATGAGCTGAGCTAGGACTATCGGCAGATCCGGTTGTATGACTGGTGGTTGATCTGCATTCTCCATAGAAGATGGATGGATTCCGAATTCGGAAGAACTGGTAGAGGAGCGAATAAAACTCCAAGGTGATTTGACTGAAGACCGAAGCCAATAAGGAGCCAGTCCAAGGGCATGCGATCGACCTGAGAAGGCGTAGGATAAGATTTATTTTTCAGAAAAAATGGAAGAAACTATTTTTGGATTTTTGATAAAGAAGGGAGAAATATTTTTGGATTTTTAATAAAGAAGGGAGAAATGTTTTTGGAGACGGAACTCAGCATGATTATTATGATTATTATGTTCTCACTTGTATTTAATTCTCCTAAATACAATGTCGGGCGGGACCCGAGCCTGGAAAAGTGAGGTTTTTAATATATGCAAGGCTACGGTTTGGACTTGTAACCAGGCTCGCGGACAGGGTCCCGTTTTAAAAAATGCGCAAAAATTGGGCGGCAGGCCGACCCGGAATTTCGGCAGAGTTTCGGGTTGAAACCGACAATCTAAAGTGCGTGTCCTAGATTTGACACCTATATGCGGGTATGCAGTTGGTTGAGTGAATCGGCATGGGTTCCCCCCTTTGGCTTGACTTCCACAATATACGTCTTGCTCTTGCGGGCAATTGGTACGTGTGGACAAGCCATTTGATATACCTGAGTGTACGTGAATTGCCTCACCATATACCTCGTGGGGACGGTACGTGTGAAAGCGAATTCGATATACTCGGCATACGTGAACGAATTACTTGCGATATACCTCCCGTCATGACTTCGGTCAAGCGGTAAGATGCGGGGGAACCGTTCGATATACGTCGAAGGTACTTGGACAATGGAAGGTGAGAGTCATATCGCTTAGGCTAACTGCGACCTGCCGGACCAGCGCCCATCACGAAGTGACCCTCCAGTTACGGGGTAAAATTTGGTAAATATCAATGCTCTTTGGTGATATCGTGTGAATCATGCATGATTCTCTTATTAGTATCTTTATGATGATAATGCCTTTCTTGATTATGCCAAACAGGGAGCCAATGTACAAGTACCCCAAAAGGTACACCAAACATGGATGGGTGATGCGTACAACATGGGGATATACATGTGATCCTAGGTGCACGTGGTGTGAAGTGTACATGGAGAATTTTCTACAAGTGTGTGAATATAAGCATAGGCATGGGATATACATGTGAGAAAGGGGGATAGGCAGATATGGGGGGGGAACATAAACAAATATAGCATCCATGTAAATAGAATCAAGTCCTCAAAATATAATAAAAAAACATTCCCCAGCAGATTCGCCACTGTGGCCATCCCCGATCCCCGCCGCGGAGGGAGGAAGGGATCCTTCGGGTCCTGTGCGTCCCCTCTCGGGAGAGCGCTTCGGCCGGCGTCGATTTGTGAGGTGTGAAGATGTAGAGAGATTTAGAGTCGCCAGTCTATTTTACTCAAAACAGATAAAAGAAAAAGGGGGAGCCACCCCGAAGGATGGCATCCAAAGACATACTGGTGCGTGCGAAACCAAATGATTGGAGAAGGGTTCGGAGGCTTAGTTACGAAATGGGAAGGTATTAGGCACCCATTCCGCCCTTTCGGTTTCTCATGGATATTTGCTATTTTCCTTTATATTTCCCCCCGTGATATGTGTGCATGTGTATATATAGAATGGAGGTAGGAATCCTCGACTTGTATCATAGAAAAGACAAAGCGAGTCATCCGTAGGAATGTGAGATTAGTGTAGAAAATAAGATTTACGTGATTACCCCTATGTTGACCGTTATAAAGGAACGATAACGCATATGGAATAATACGTTACTAAGAACAAGTATATAGAATATAATGGAAAATGAGATAAAGAGAAGATAGAAAATAAGAGAAAAAATGGGAAAAGGACCCGAGTCTCGGGTTTTACCCCGAGATGCCTACGTAGCCTATAAATGCATCAAAGTCCACGTAGTTCGCAAATAAACGAGGGGTGGGGTTTAACCCATAAATCCAAATGGAGAAATCTCTTATTTGTAAGTGTGTGTGTGTGTGTAGAAAAAGTTTTTTAGTTGTGAGAAAAGTGTGAAAAAAGTGTGAGAATCCCTACTTGGAATTTATGAGCAAACCCTCTTTTTCTTGTTTTTTGGGTTTTTAGTTATATGAAAATAGGAGATGTGCAATAATACTAGATAAAAAGTATATTTATGATGTGTGAGATGAGATCATAAAAGTGCTAAGTAAGAAAATAAGTTATTGCAAATTTAAGAGAATTTAGGAGAGAGTTTGAGAAAGTTGGACCTTCTTGGAGACCTTGAGCTTGATCTTGAATGTTGAAAAGCAGCCCTTGCACTTGGATGATGATGGAGGGTGGTTAATTCATCAAGTTTGATGAAAGGGATGATGAAAAGGGGAAGTGAAAAAGGGATTTGAAAGTTAAAATCACGCTGCCTTCGAGAGAGGTTTCTGGGGATTTGCTTATGATCTGAGCTCCCCTGCAAATGAGGCCAAGGCATCCTTTTATAGCTCCAGGGGACTGCCGATAGGCAGGTTCTGGGACCTGCCGTTTGGCAATGTGTTTCTGGATTTTTCGGAAAATTAGCCGCCGAGGGAAAACCGTTGGTCAGAATCGTTCACGGGGCATACCGTTGGAAAGGTATTTCAGAGACCTTAGAAAGTCCTTGGGACCGCTCCCGAGTTCGGGAGTTGACTTTGGGTAAAATATGGCTCGGAAGCGTTTGTCGGTCCACTGGACAGGGAATCATTCGGACGCAAATGGATCGTTCGTCCACATGGTAAGTCTGAATCGCGCACGGGATGGACCGTTGGAAAGGTTAGGAGGTGTACTTAGACATTCCAAAGAGTTTGGCCCAGTTTGGGGAGTTGACTTTGGTCAACCGGGCCCGAGAAGCATTCGGTGACCTCTTAGAGTCAAACGGATTGTTCGTCCACATGGTAAGTCAGAATCGCGCACGGGACGGACCGTTTGAAAGGGTATCCAGTGCCTTTCGAAGATTCATTCAGCCTCGATCGAGCTGAAGAGTTGACTTGGGTCAAATAGAGCCTGGAAGCGCCCGGTGGCCTCCAGGTAGGGTTTCGAACGCAAACGGATCGTTCGCCCACATGGTAAGTCGGAATCGCGCACGGGGCGGTCCGTTGGAAAGGGTATTCAGTGCCCTTCTAAGATTCATTTAGTCTCGGTCGAGACTAAGAGTTTGACTTTTGGGTCAAACTAAGTCAGGGAGTGCCCGATGGCTTTTAGATCAGTACTCGGGACGTGACCAGGGTTTACATTGATGAGTGGAGGTACTAGGGACCTAAGGATAGTTAGGGGCTAAGAGAATGAGGTGTCTACAGTATTGGTTATTTTTCGTTAGGACAAAATATGTCAGTTTGTAAGGTGTCATATCATGCTCTACACAAAATAAATCTGAACATTCGGGAATTCAAGAATTCAAGTATCATCAAAGATCATATCAACATTCTGATGATCTATTCCCAAAAGGTATATGACCCTATGTTTTAAAAATATGTTTGAGAAACATTTTATAAATATTTTTAAAGGCTTTAACTAAGTTTTCAAAATCATTTTCATAACTTAAACCCTTTTGCCTCGGACTGAGATTTCATTAAAAATCTCATTCAAACGAGATTACCCCTGTTCGAATGAGACTTCCAATGACATCCTTTGATGTTGGTGCTGAGAAATCGGTAGAACCTCATTCAAACATACTTATTCAAATGAGATACCAAGTCGGTCGAACGACCGGGTCAGTTATTAAAAATGGTGCCAAAATGAGCAGTTTTCCCATGTTCTCCACTACCCCACTACTCTTAACTTATAAAATAACAGGAGCTCGGGAAAAAGCTGAAAGACTTCACTCCATTTATTTTTATAAAGCTAAAACACTTTGTCATTTTTATCTCCAACATTTACATGATCAAATTGGATCTTTTTTAAGACAAAACACCCACATCCTCTACAACCTTCATACACCTCCTTTGTGTGTGCGGTGGATTTTTGCATGAGTTAGAGATGGAGCTTTGGCTATCGGTGGATACCGAGACACATGGCGTTCTGCAAGCGTGTGGGATCTACATGTGCTACGAACGGAGGTATTGGAGATGTCATCAACGGAACTTGTTGCATCGAGTTTGTAAGTATTTTGAGTCGTCCTTGGAAAATCGCATTCCTACTAAATTTCTTCTAAGCTTGGTCGTCCGAGTTTTTTTCCATTTTGGATTTTTCCTCGTACATCGTGGCGTTGTGATTGTGTTTGCATTTTTCGTCACATAAATGCATACGTAGGACTAAAATGCTAAAACCAATCAAACCACAACATTTATTGCTTAAATTCGATGATTTAAGTAGCCACGGAAATTGACTAAGAAATATTACACATGTCCATGTATGATTAATTAGTCAAGAACTTCCAATTGGAAACGCGTCATAATTTAAATTGACCTACCCGTATTTTGTCCCCGTGTTGTGTTTGATTAATTGTGTATTCAAACTGTGTTTGTTTATAGAGTAAATTTCACGAATATAAGAATTGACCATATAACCGAACTCCCCCTCTCTCAAAGTGGTATCAGAGCAAGTTTTTAAAATTTACTTAAGTGAATCCTAGAGGTTATATGGAAAGCTATTCGTCAAATAGTTCCCCTTTGTTTGGTGGAATACTTATTGGAAAAAAAACGTATGAGATCCTCATTAAAATCCATAAATGAACGTGTTTGGTTTTTTTGTTGAAAATTAGGTGGTCCCCCCCCCCCCCTCCCCACCCCCCACC
This sequence comes from Sambucus nigra, assembly GCA_949130495.1. Lineage (NCBI taxonomy): Eukaryota > Viridiplantae > Streptophyta > Magnoliopsida > Dipsacales > Adoxaceae > Sambucus > Sambucus nigra. The sequence goes on from OX422211.1 coordinate 174,468,212, forward strand.
CAACTTTTATTGTTGGTGATGCTAATGTTTTAAAACCCGTTGAAGAATGGAGTGAGGATGAGTTGAAATTATGTCATTTTAATTCTAAAGGTCTAAGTGCTTTATTTAGTGTCATATTCCCGGAAGAGTTTTGATAACTAGCCTTTTGCATATATGTCGTTATGGGGTAAAGACAGTCAATCAAAAATCCCTTTTGGTACATATAAACACACTAAAAATGTATATTGGCAAGTAAGGGGTCAATTCGCACTCTTTAATATGGACAAGAGCAAATTGAAGACAATGTATAATTTTTAAAATAATTATAAAGGGATATTTATACTATTAACTCCACTCAACTCAACAAAAACTTTTTCCAATTATTTGGGGTCGGGTACATGAATCCATTTTTCCATTCAATTTTGTCCAGTGCAATATCTTCGGTTAAACCACATGTCATCATGTCCTTTTTTATAATATCCCACCAAGTCAATTTAGGCCTACCTCTAACCCTTGTGTTACCATCAATACTAACTAAATCACTCTTCCTTACAGGAGCATCCATTGGTCTACGCTTGACGTGTCCAAACCATCTAAGTCGATTTTCTCTCAATTTATCTTCTATAGGAGCTACTTTTACCATTTCACGAATTTATTCATTTTTAATTTTATCCTTTCGAGTTTTACCACAAACTATGAACTAAAAATTAAAACTGCACTAATAAATAAAGAAAATGATAAAGTGAGCTAAATATGAGGAGAAAATAATTATGAGATCATTCAAGGGATTAAACTTCACCACTTAACTTATTTATTTTCATTAATTAGTTTGTCTATTTGAAATACCCTAAAATATATATAAGTTCACAAATCAACTCTCATTGCATATGTGAAGTTACATATATTCCTTTTAGAAAATTAATATATAAATTTCACATACTCACAAAAATTAGATTTAAACATTTTCTAATAAATCACCCGCTAGGGAAAATTTACTTAAAGCATTTAAATCATAAAAAAAAATAAGCTTTAGAGTTGAGAAATTCAAGCTACAATATCATTCAAAAATTATCTATCTCTAGTTTAATTAGTGAATAAATATTATAATTTGAATTTGCGATTTTCTCTCGAAAATAATTCACCCTCTCTTGAGGCGTAAATATAAATTGTAAAATTTTAATATTAATATTAATATTCAAAAGGGCATAATAAATAAACAAAATAAAAATAATTAAGTTAAGGTTCCATCTCACCCTTTGAATGGGGTATTTAGCCTCTAATTTGGTATCATTACATATAAAATGTAATAATGACACAATAAGAGGTATTAAATAAATAAGCTAAGAGAGAACAAAATAAAAACCAAGTCTCTTTAAATTTTCATTCCAATCCCAAGCTTTGACATGAATAGTAACCCACAAATTTGAGTTTCACAACACTAAAAATAATGTCACTCAACTCACAATTTGTATCTTACAAAAATAATATACCTCACACTCAAGTCACTATGTAAAAAAAATAGAAAAAAAAAATAAAAACAAAACAAAAAATTTGAGCTCCAAAAATGGAGCTCTGAAACTAAAAACTACGCTACTCTTCCCACTCTAGCACTATTGAACTATTGGATCCCCCTTGCTGAAGATGAAGAGTCTTCTTTCATAAGAGATTATATGGGGATATGGTTAAGGGTAGTATAGGAAAAAGAGGGTAAAAGTTAACATGTGACTTTTATTTATGGAATGTGTAGAAGCTTGGGATGTGAGAGAAATAAGTTTGCACGAAATGGGAAATAGAACTTGGGTCAAAGGTGAATGGGTAAAAAAATGTAGTTGGGGGTAAAAAGGGAAAAGGGGTTAAAGGGTTATATTACATGTGGGTTAATTGGTTTTTTATTTGGCTTTTGGTTTAACAGGTAAGGGAAAATCAAGATGGGTTTAGAAGGTATCGGTTTGGGCAAGTCGGAGACAGGGGGTTTGGGTTCAGACATGGGTTGTCGGGTAATACTGGGTAAGGCAGTGGGTTGGTATGGAACAGGTTCAAGAGTTCCGACCGGGTCAAGCCAGGTGGCGAAGTGCTGCCCGGCAAGTTGGATGCGCTTGGGGCGCCGGCGAGTTCGGGTAGAGGGGTTAGGTTTTGGGTTGATGAGATAATGGTGGAGATCCAGTTTTTTTGGTTGGAATCACAGGTGGGTTGACAGGGGGTTTGATCGTGGGTTGGTATGGATAGTCTCGATTTTGGGTTGGACAGGAAACGAGTTTAGTGGGTTATGATTTGAAATAAGGGTCTGGGTCGGGGTTATCCGGGTATGGCAGGGGCTGCCATGGGCGCCTGGATTTGTGGAGATGGATGGTTTATGAAGAAATCGGGTTGGTGTTATGGTGGGTGATGGGTTAAGGGTTTTTTTTTTTTTGGTGAAGGGGAGTAAGAGATGGGGGTGTGGAGTTGTATTTTGGATTGTTTTGGTGCTAATGGATGAGAGAGGATGAGGTTGGTATGGTAATGGTGGGAAAGGAGAGAGAATGTGGGTAAGGGGTGTAAGGAAGAAGATGAATAGTAGGTGGGTTAAGGGTGTGTTAGGGTGTTGTGAGGGTGTAGGTGAATGTTTTTTTATGGTGTATTGGTGTGTATGGAGGTAGGGTGTGTGTATGTGTGTTGGTTTGTGACCCTTAAAAAAAATAAAGACTAAATAAATAAAAGTAAGTGAAACTAAAAAAATTAAAATCTAACTAAAATAATAAAAACCTAATCTATAAATAAAACACAAATAATAAAATAAAATAAATAAAAAATTAAAACTAAAAATAAAAATAAAAACTAAAGTCCTAAAAAAATGTAAAATCTAATCAAACTAAAAATAAATGAATTCCTAAAAAAACTAATCCTAAAGAAAATAAAAGAAAATAAAGAATAAAAACTAAAAACTAATAAAAATCAAAATGCAGAAATATAAAAATAGGAAATAAAGCCTAGAAAATTCTAAATAAATCTAAAATAAATCCTAAAAATAAAACGACTCAAACTAAAAATCTAAGAAAATTCTAAAAAGCACAAACTAAACACACATGGGGTTTGGGGTAGGTTTAGGGACTGAATTAGGCTAGGGTGAGGTTACGGGGCAAGGTAATTAGCTCCATTTTTGTTGCAATTTCCTTGATTTGAGCATTTGAACACCGCAACATACATTTGACCTACAAAATAAACAATTACGTGCATAAGACCATTATTGTCGAGAATTAGCAACTAAAAACCGTCTATTTGGGGTATAAATATAACAGTTTTGGGTGCTTATCACACCACCCCCAAACAGAACATTGTTAGTCCTCGAGCAATAAGATAGAGAGAAAGAGAAAGATAAGAAATCAAAAGTGTACCACTTTCGTGGGCACTTGCAATTGCACTTAGCATGTGCAACAAGCCTTTAAACCTATAGGTTTTCCTACAGGACGAGTTGTGTCTCGTAAGGGTTTGCAGGGAATTTACCCATAAAATTCTTTATTTAAAAAGATTTATTGAAAGGCAATCAATCTATTATTAGACATAGAATAATCGCACAATCCATTATAAGATAAATATTTTGAGAAATACAAGCTAGAAGCATGTAAAAATAGTTAGCTAAGTAAATACTCAAGGCACATCCTTCCTAGAACTCAACATGTGTGGTGTGATTCAGTAAAAACGGGTCGAGTATCATAAGAGTAATTCCTAGATAGCCTATTGGTAATCAACGCTTCAACTTCAAATCTCATGGATATATCTCTCTCAAACGAACTCACGAGATTAGGGTTAGTGTATCGCTCTTGTGTGTGATGAGGTGAATAAATGTAAGCTAGGTCAAACGTCTCGCACACACATAAGAAAGAACAAACAATTAGAAAGGAAAATGATCTGATGAAAGAATGCTAATCACTATAGTGAGAATATCGAGTTATTCACCACGTAGACTTTCATTTGCTCGAACACCTAGGGGAGAATATGGATGTATATGGGTGAGGGGGAAATGAAATGGGAAAGATCGAATAAGGTGAGATAGGATAGGATGGTGATATGATGGATGGATATGCGAGAAGAGTGTTCTATACATGAAGAACAAATGTCTTTATTTAAAAACTAACAACAAACTCTTTTTTTTCGAATTTTCTTTTTTTTTTCTTTGCTATTTTTCTTTTTTTTTTCTTTTTATACACTCAACTCTAAAGACATTTTACATTTGGAATCAACACTCTTTTACAAAAATGGTGGACGATATATGAATGGAGTGGGGTATGCATATGGATGATGTGAGTAATATGTGGATATATGAAATATTATGGGAAGTTAATGGATGAAATGAATGGTAAATGGTAGGGGTATGGATGAAAATCCTAGTGATCGGGACAAATTTCAAGACACGCGTTTCTTACAACTCGAAAGTGACGTCGTTCTCATTGATCAAGAAAAAAATTTAGTGAAGAATAATGAGATCATACAATGATTTAAGGTGCGGGCCCAAAAGAAGTTGAATCAACTTGTGACTCGGTGATTGCGTAAAACTCTCTAAAATGATGAAAGGCATGATTCTCACAAGCTAAAGTCTCCACTAGTGATCCTTAAGGTTTTCTTGAGAATTATATTACTCATCAACTCTAAACCGTTATTGACGTGATAAGTGCGCAATTTTGTTGAGTCTAAAAATTCATGGTGCAAAATGCCTTGTTATGTATTACATAAGCTATTTAGAAAAAAAATATTTTCTAGATTGATTCCTAGACTTAAAAGATGGATGATAGAAAATTCACATCAAATGAATGAGATGAAAGAATCTGCACGAAAATTTTAAAAATCAGGTTTAAAAATCAAAAAAGGATTCAAAAGAGGTACGATTTTGATAAAACTCCCCACCCCCAAACAAAAAATGACATCATCCTCGATGTTAGGTAAAATGATTTTTAAAATTGAGAGCAGAACGGAGGAAAGAGATTACCATAATCAACCGCTAATGAAGTGAATCAGGTGAATCCAAGAATAAACCTGAAGAAAACGTAATATAACAAAATGTGTACAAGTCAAAAAACATGATAAAGCATTGGGTGGTGTGACACACCACCCCCAAACAGGATGAGACTAGTACAAGAAACAACGGGTTGCCTCCCGGTAGTGTTAAGTTTAATGTCTTCAGCCAGACCGAACCATTCTCACCCGAAGGATAAGATCTATAAAAGCACGGGGTGGCAAAAAAATTGGGTAATGAGAATCACCCCCAAACAAGATTGAAGCATCGGTCTTATTGGATAAAGTCTAAAATGGGTCAATGCACTTGTGTGGCAAAGTGCATCACGCGATGCAAAGCATCGGTAGACCATGGGCGGGTGGGTATTAAGGCAATGGTAAGAAAGAAAAGGGTAAGGGTGAAGAGGTATCGGTCTCGAGACTTGTTCATCCGGAAGGTGAGGTCAACAAGGGACCTATAAGCGTGATGCTCAAGTTGGACGGGGAGGCGAAATGGTGGGGAAAGTGGAATGGGGTGGGCCTCATAAAAATCACACTACCGTTCTATAAATGGGTGATGATAATGGTTGCGCCGTGACACACCAGGGAGATGACAGGAAGAAAAATCAACACCACAAGGAAGTGGTGTGCATGGAGGAACAAGCTCGATGTCATGGAAATGGAGAGTATCACCACAAATACTCCCATGGAAGGTGGAGGATGGTTTCAGGTGAGGATCTAAAGATGTAGATGGAAACATGAAATGTGTAAAATCAATATCCAAACCAGTAGGTGAGGTGGAAGGGACAATATGTGGGTCGAGTGGGATAAATGGCTGAGGAAGATGATCCAACTCAAGTGTAGGGGACACACACTCATGGGGAGGAGTAAAGGAATACTCACAAAGGAGCGTGGTGTCTAAAGATGGAGTGTTCAACTTCTCCACTAATGTGTCACCATCCGTAATGGTGAAAGGGTCTAATGAGGCATTAAGATCTGAGATATATGAATCAACGTCAATATAAGACTCAAAATGAGCCAAACATCTCTGGCGAGGATCTATAGAAAGGGAGGTGGGAACCATCTCCAATTCAATCTTAGTGAAGTGGGGGGCACTCGTAGCCGGAGCAAGGAATGGGTGTCTCGAGGACACACTCAATGGGTTCAATAGGTATAAACTCGAGCGTGTTTTTGGATTCAATGGGAATGTAAACCTCAAATGTGGGTTCTTTTGGATATAGCAGGGAAGGGCGAACCTCGGCGTTAGGTTATTTTGGATTTTTGGGGTATGGATCAGTCTCACATGCTATGGGGAAGTCAACACAATTGTCATCTTGAGGCTCGGACCATGGAATGGTCTCAACTACAAGGTTCTCGGGGTTATTGGGTTGGTCACACTCAAATTTCGTGTCACAGGACGACGCATCATCACTCTACATAGGTGCAAGAATGGGTTGACTTGAGGGTAAATCCGATTCGATCGCACTCTCAAATTCATTAAGGCGTTGCTCAAGCCTTTGGAGACCTTGAATTTGAATTTGAGTTGCTTGCTCTTGACAAAAGGCATTTAAAACATATTCCTTAAATTCAGTGCCATTATCGCTTCGAAAATGATTTATGGTGATACCATGTTGATTTTGAAGGGCTCGACAGTTAACTATAAAAAAATCAGTCGCATCTGACTTTTCTCTAAGAAATCCAACAATTGAATATCTTGAAAAGTCATCTATCACCACTAGAATGAACCTATTTCCTCCCATACTCTCGGTATGAGTGGGACCCATAAGGTCAATATGAATCAATTCAAGGACATGAGAGGTTGTAATCGAGTTCAACTTCTTATGAAGATTCTTAATTTGCTTTAAAAGTTGACAAGGATCGCAAATTATGGAAGTTGATTTTCTAACGATGACAAGTCACGAACTAGGTATTCTCAAGAAGTATAAAATTGACATAACCTAATCTTTGATGCCAAAGGTCTAATTGAGAGACCTTAACACTGTTGCAGACAAATGAAGACTTTGGAATAATCCCATAACAATTATTACTAGTCCTCAGACCATGTAGTATAGTTTTACCAGATTTATTATAGACATTACATTCGGTCTGGCTAAACTTATCTACTAGGTTTTGATCGTAAAGTTGGCTAATGCAGATTAAATTTTCGTTAAGTCCATCAACATATAAAACATTTTCTAATTTTGGAAATTCAGAAACTTCAATGGCGCCTCTACAAATAATTTTAGACTTACTCCCATCGCCAAAAGTGACCTTACCATCCTTGTGATCCTCAAGAGTGGTAAAAAGAGATTTATCATTTATCATATATCTAGAGCATCCACTATCAAAATACCATTGGGAGGTATCTTGATCCTTTAACGCAATATGAACAACTAATTACATCTCGATTTTATCTTTGGTTACCCAAGCATGATTTGTATTTTTCCTATTGGTGTTTCCAGTCTCTTGGTAGGATGAATTTCTTTGAGGTTTAGACAATTTTAGAAATTCTTCCATTAAACCTTCGAAAGTATTGACTAGATACTCAACTTACTTTTTAAGTCTATCTAATTAGCTATTGTGAGGCATAGGAGCCTGTGCAAAAGAATTCTTTCTAAGCTCATAACAATTTTTTTTTAAGATGACCCATTCTTTTGCAAAAAGTGCAAAAACAAGGTTGTTTAGGATTCCCTTTACAAAATTGCCTAGAAGGATTTGTTTTAGGTGGGATAGGTGTAGGAGTGTTAACTATGGTAATAAATTTAGCTAAAGGTTCGGATCTAGTCTTTGAAGACTCACCTTCTACGTATGTTATACCTTTCCTCTCTTGATATCCTTTCTCCTTATAGCCTAAAATGAGTCCAAGAAATAATTTTTACATTCTTCCACAGTTGTCTTCAAGAGTGACTTTGACTTCTTGAGAGGCCTCAAGATCTTTCTCAAATTTGACAATTTTTGATTCAAGTGTTTTACGAACCTCCAAAGATTCACGAAGATTTTTAGAAACACGATCTAAAGAATTTTTCAAGTCAATCTTTTCTTTCCCAATTAAAATAAGTTCTTATGAAAGATTAACCTTAATTGCCTCTAGTTTAATAATTAATGCTTCCTTATCCTTTAGTTCTTTAAACTCTTTTTCTAAAGATAACACCCTAAATGTTAGTTTCTTTTTAGTCTTTTGAATACGCAAGGACTCAGTGTATAACTCAGAATATGCGGTTCTAAAATCACCTTCTTCAATATCAATCTCACTTTCAACAAAATCATTAGCTAGTGGGTGATCGGTAACAACTTCATTCTTATCACTCCCAAAAATGTCAACAATATGATATGACACATTAGATGAGTTGACAACACTAGCGATAAAAGCAGTGAAGTCATTACTGGATGGACTTGATGTAACACCTCGCGCGCCTGAGAGGACACGTGGCGTGCTACTACGATAAAATCTAAACAAAAACCATCCACAATAAGTATAGAGAATCTATATTCCATAATTTAAATGTAACGAATCCATAAATTGTTACACTTCCACAGTAATTACAATAGTGTTTCTCTCAATATACCCAATTCTCCAACAAAAATTACACCACTAATTTATACCTAAAAAATAAATATTCCAATCCAAACTCTAACATAATTTTCCAAAATAGTCCATAGCGTCCCAATCCACGCTAACATGTAACTAAAAGAAAAAAATGGTAAATACACAATATGACAGGAATAGATGCTCAAAAATAAATAGCATGCTGAATAAATCGCAACAATCTGAATCCGCATATACGAATCAAATGTAATACTCAAGCATTGTACCGATATTAATTTCTCAACAACACATCAATGGATCACCAGGCCTCACCTCACCTCACCTAGGCATTCTCAAGCCAAATATCGGATTTTGGACTATCGGCGGGTGCCCATTCTCCGTGCCATATTAAAATCTCATGACACGATACCCAAATAAATAATTAAATATCTCAATGAATCAACATAATAGATCCCAACAACTATTTTAGAATTTTCAAATGAATATCACAATTCAAAATGAGTGCAAATAACATATGAAACAAACAGAATACTCTCAAGAGAATTTATGAGCATATTGTGTAAGTTTCGTACCCCAAAATAATCATATATTATGCCTCAAAAATTAGATTGCACCATCACGATCCCCTCGCGAAAAATAGTCAAGTCACATTCTAGCCCCAACACAAAAGAATCCCAAATAGGCCTCCAAATCTATGGTTAAATGATAAAGGAAATATGGTTAGGGTTTGTATATGAACGAGAATAATTTTTTAGAGGTCTTCTGGTTGAAAAGTTGATGAAAAATCATTCTTGGGGGGTACACTACTCCTTCCAAGCCCTATATATACTTGTCACCTACAATCCTGTAGGGGGGTCGATAATTGTAACCCTAGCTAAAACTCTGCTTGTACACACAGTAGAGAGAGAGTGAGCTTATTTGCATTGTATCCAAGGCCATTAGTGCCCATATTTAGTGGATCACTCACTCACGGTGGATGTAGGCCTAATTGGTTGAACCACTATACATCATTGTCTTATTCCTCTTATACTCATCCCCTTCTATACACTTATACACACATATATCTCTGTGGCTGCCATTGTTATCACTGTTTGAACTCTCACCTCTTATCTGGTGGTGCTGAATCTTAGCATCATCAGCTTGGCACCGTCTGTGGGAAGCGAGAAAATATCTCTTCCTTTATACAGCTTGACCTCACCGGGCACTCTGGTGGTGAACCATTTATCCCCCCTCCGTGTGGAGCTGTTTCACCATTGAAAGAGACCTATTAAGGTTCTCAAGATCATCAGTCTTTTGATTATTCAGCTCTTCATAACTCAAACATATGGCACCGGAGATGCTACCACCATCACCTCCTCCACCGGATAGGGGAGTAGGACCTAGTTCCGATTAGGCACCACCTCAGTCTGAGATGGCTGATGTGGCAGCCGCCCAGAAGTCTTTAGCAGTAAGCCAACGGATTATGCAGGAGTAATTTATAGCTCTTAGCTAAATATACTAAGACCTCCAGGAGTCTCACCGGAGATGATTACTCCGAAAGAAGCTCCAGGGCAGCATGAGGCCAGGGGACCACCCCAAGCACCACGCAAAGACTTGCCACCTCCACAACGGTGGAAGGATATTGCTGACCCCCAATGTCTACGCTTGGGGAGGTAAGGAAACCCCTGCCCGGAAGACAGATATGATGATCTGGAGGTGGAAGAGGCCCTCATAGAGTGTTGGGAGCCGTATGAGGTCTGCAATAATACTGTGAGACCTATCCAAGAGAGCAGAGGGAAGTGTGGAAGGCAAAATCCCACGATTGCCTGAGGATCTCTGCTTTCGATCGACTGAGAAGGGGGTCGGCCTTTGAGAGGCTAGGCCCAGTAAATGACCTACGAGAAAAATTGTCCAGATCAAGAAGTATTGCGAGGTCCAAGAGGGAGGCAGCAGATGGCCGACCCCATGGACGGGACAACGGTCAGGGGGAAGTAGACAAATGACATAGGCCTGCCACAGTAGAACCCTCCATCCACCTCAAGGAGGCGGCGGGGGATAACATCAGCCAAGCTGACCCTACGTGGTCCTGGAATGACTCGATCCAAAGGCTGGAGGATAATATTGGCGATATTATGATGAGCCGGGATCCTCTTCAGAGTGGATACTCCATAGGCCCACCCTTTATGGCGAAGATTGTCAACTTCCCAAAGCCATCCAAGTTTAAGCCACTTGTGGTCACCCCAAGGTATGATGGGACTACCAACCCTGTTCATCATATTGAGATGTACCAATCAGCGGCAGACATATACTCTATCTCAGATGAGATGAGGTGTCATGCCTTTTCTGGCACTTTGACTGGGGCTGCACATGTCTGGTATATGTCTCTTTTAAATAATTCCATTGAAAGCTTCAAGCAGTTAGCCGACCGGTTCATCCATAACTTTTTCTTTGGAGTGAGGCCACAGAAGAAGACCACACACGTGCTCTATATTAAGCAGGGGAAGAATGAGAGTCTGAGAGACTATATTGCCAGATTTAACAAAGAAAAGTTGGAGGTCAAAGATTATGAGGAAAGTATAGCCACGACAACCCTCATTAAGGGACTCCAGAAGGGGAAGCTATTATGGAAGCTTGACGAAGACCCCCCAAAGATAATGGCCGAATTACTGTCGACAGCACGAAAGGTGATGAATGCCAAAGAGGCGATGGCCAAAAAATATAAAGATGAAAAAAGAGGCACTAGTGGGGGTAAGTACCAAAAAAGGGACAAAGAAGGGAAGAAGAGGCTGGAAGATGACAAATTTGCCGACTATACCTCTCTGACGATCAGTTACGAGCAAATTCTGAATGAGATAAAGAGTGATCGATCCTTAAAATGGCATGAGAAGTTGAGTGCAGCCCCTCACAAGAGGAACAAAAACCTATAGTGTGAGTTTCACCAAGACCATGTCCATGTGGCCGACAAGTGTTTTGCCCTGAAAGATAAAATTGAAAAAATGCTAAAAGAAGGGAAGTTAAGGAAATACGTTGACAAGAATGCCTTCAAGGGGGGATGAGGGGATGACCCCAGGAAGAAGAGGGGTGATACGTGCAAAGAAGATCCTCCAAATAAAAAAGACGACCCTTCAGATGATGAGGACGACCCTGACCTCCCACCGGGAGACGAACACGGCCCTATCAAGAGACTCAATATGATCTCACTCGGTGTTGGAATGATTTATGGGGGCTAGCAGGAGGAGGATCAGTGGTTGCAGATAGGAAGACCCATGTAGCTGAAGCCAAGGCAGTAACAAAAGTTGTACATTCAACCTCTATTAAGGCCAAGTTAAAAAAAAGGAAGAAAGTGGATATGGATACTCTGATAGTGGGATTCTCAAGAATGGACTTCAAAGGCCTCTTAGCCCCACATGATGACCCTCTCGTTATCACTACCAGTGTACACGGGTGCGAGGTGCTGAGGATCCTGGTAGACGGGGGTAGTTCTGCAGATGTGATGTTCTGGATGTGCTTTAAAGCCTTGGGTCTCAGCCGTGCCAGGCTCGTACCCTACCATCACCCCTTAATTGGTTTCAGTGGGGAAAAAGTTCATCCTCTAGGAGTGTATGATGCCGATGTTAAGATGGGGGACGAGTGGACGAGGTGGCTTACCAAGAAGGTTAAATTTTTCATGATGGATGAACATGTCTTCTCAGCCTATAATATTATACTGGGGTGAGTGACCCTCAAATAATTTGAGGCCGTGCCATCCACGGTTCATCAGATGAGAAAATTCCTGACCCATTACGGGGTAGGGGAAGTTCAGGGAGACCAGAAAACGGCACAAAAATGTTACTTCAACTCCGCCGAAGAAAGAGAGGCGCACAAGAAGGCAACAACTACTTACAATATTGATACCCTTGACCCCATGGATGAGAAAAAACTAAAGAAAGGAGAAGCCGCAAAAGAGATAGAATCCATCATCCTCAATGAGAATGAGCTGGAAAAAACTGTCCAAATCGACAAAGCTCTGAAGCCAGACATAAAAGAAGACCTTATCAAGCTACTAAGAAGAAGACAAAACATTTTTTCATGGAGTCTTGCGGATATGCCAGGGATTGACCCCGAAATCATAAGCCACAAGCTCAACATGGTAGAGGGTACAAAGCCAGTGAAGCAGAAGAGGATAATTTATTCTCGAGAAAAATATGAGGTCATAAAGGATGAGGTCAAGAAGCTAAAAGATGCAGAGTTTATCAGGGAGGTCATCTATTCCGATAGCTATCTAACGCAGTCATAGTCCCCAAAGCCAATGGGAAGTGTAGGATGTGCGTAGACTTCACCGACCTCAAAAAATATTATCCCCAAAATAGCTTCCCTCTCCCTCGCATTGATAAAATGGTAGACGCTACCGCAGGTCATGAGCTAATGAGATTCATGGATGCCTATTCAGGCTACAACCAGATCTTCATAAACCCCGAAGACTCATAAAAAATGGCTTTCATTACCGATAAGGGGACATATTATTATAGGGTCATGCCTTTTGTCCTAAACAATATGGGGGCAACGTATCAGCGCCTTGTGAATAAAATGTTCGAGGACCAAATTGGGAAGTTCATGGAGGTCTATATAGATGACATGTTGACCAAGAGTTTGAAGGCCGAGGATCATGTGGCTGACCTCGAGAGGACCTTTAACATGATGGATAAGTACCAGATGAAGCTCAACTCGGCCAAATGTGTCTTCGGGGTCGGAGCAGGGAAGTTCTTGGGGTTTATTATCAACCAAAGAGGCATTGAGGCCAATCCTGAGAAGATAAAGGCCCTCATAGAAATGAAGACCCTTAAGACCATCAAAGACATTCAGAGACTCACAGGGCGAGTGACTGCTTTGAATAGGTTCATGTCCAGAGCCACAGACAGGTGTTTACCGTTCTTCAAAATTCTCAGAAAGGCCTTTGAATGGAATAAAGAGTGTGACCAGGCTTTCAAGGAGCTAAAGTCCTACCTAGGGTCTCCCTTGCTGTTATCATGACCGGTGCAAGGCGAATGACTACATATGTACCTAACCGTATCAGAATCATCCATCAGCGCAGCCATTGTGAGAGGAGAGGATGGGGTACAAAAGCCTGTGTATTTCAACAGTAAGGCACTCCAGGGGGAAGAGAAAAGATACCTAAGGATGGAGAAGTTAGCCTATGCCTTGATCCATGCATCAAGAAAGATGAAGCCATACTTCCAGTCCCATACGATGGTCATCATCACCGACTCTCCTCTCAGGAAGGTTTTACACAAGCTAGAAAAATCGGGGAGGCTAATGGCCTGGGCTATAGAGTTGGGAGAGTTTGACATTGCATATCAACCAAGGGTGGCCATTAAGGGGCAAGCATTAGTGGATTTTATGGCTGAATTTACTTGGGAAGATGACGAGGTTGAAGATAAGATCCTCGAGAAGACAGAGGCACGGCAAGGAAGAATTGTTGTCTCATCCGTAAGAAAGGCTGAGACAAGCACCGCTAGAGAAAAAGTTATCAAAAATAAAGAGGGGAGATATATCTTTAGGAAAGGGTCCCTCACTGAGGAAAACTTCTCGAAGGAACAGGATATGTGGAACCCCTTCATTGACGGGTCTTCTTATGAGAGCGGAAATGGGGCTGGATTAATTGTATCAGCACCTGACAGCACAGATATCGAGTATGCCCTGAGATTCAACTTTAAAGCCTCCAACAACGAGTTTGAATACAAGGACCTATAGAAGGCCTCTCCTTGGCTAAGTCTCTTAGTGTCTGCCAAATCTTGGTCCATAGTGATTCAAGACTAGTGGTGAATCAGATACTAGGAGCCTACGAGGCCAAGGATGAGAGAATGGCCAAATATCTTGAAAGGGTAAAGGAACTATTGAAGAGCTTCAGAGAAGTAAAGTTGAAGAGGATTCCTAGGCTCGATAATGGCCGATCCAATGCACTTGCTAGGTTGGCCTCAGTAACTAGGACAGATATCAGGAGGACAGTCCCAGTGGAAATTTTTCTTCGACCAACGATTGAAGAGGAAGAGGGAACACTTGGCTCTTGCCTAAATATCAGCAGGGAAGCTTCATGGATGGACCCTCTAATCATACATTAAAGAGGGGGATATGCCAGAAGCAAAACAAGAAAGGAAGAAGTTGAGATACAGAGCTGCAAAATTCACTATCATTGGAGACACCTTGTACAAAAAGGGTTTCTTGCTCCCCTTGCTCAGATGTGTACACCCGTCGAAAGTCCCACATATCTTGCAAGATGTGCACGAGGGGTCATGTTCAAGCCATATTAGGGGCAAGTCATTATCAAAGAGGATAGTAACCTAGGGATACTGGTGGTCGACCCTGGGGAAAGACGCCACGGTATACGTAAAAAAGTGCGATAAATGTCAAAGGTTTTCCACCATCCCTCACCAGCCCCATCAGCCTCTTACCTCTATCACTTACCCATGGCCATTTGCAGTGTGGGGAATTGATCTAGTCGGACCCTTGCCTAGGGCCTTCAATAACTATCGATACTTGATCGTAACAATTAACTATTTTTCAAAATGGGTGGAGGCGGAGCCGATGGTAACGATCACCGAGAAGAAGACCTTCCAGTTTATCTAGAAAAACATTATATGAAGATATGGTCTCCCCAACACCCTCATCTCGAATAACGGGACTTAATTCAAGAATACATCTCTGGATAAATACTGCGAAAGGGTCGGTGTCAAATAATTCTTCTCAACCCCAGGACGACCTCAGGCTAATGGGCAAACTGAGGTTACAAATAGAACCATCCTAGACGGGATCAAGAAAAAGCCGAGAAGGTAAAAGGAAGATGGGTTGAGGAGCTGTACGATGTATTGTGAGCCTACAGGACGACGACCAAGACCCCTACCGGGGAAATCCCATTCATGCTAGCGTATGGCTCAGAAGACATCATCCCCACCGAGATTGGGTTTCCTACTCATAGAGTCCAAATGTATGACCTCCAGAGGAATATGGAAGAAAGGAGACTTGATCTAGACTTGATCGAGGAAAGAAGAGAAGACGCTGAGATAAGGCAGGCATCTTATCAGAAAAGGACTGCCAGGTTTTACAACCAAAGGGTGAAGCAAAGGCCAATCGCCGAGGGGGACCTAGTCCTAAAAAAGACTTGGAAAAAACCTAACAAGCTCCACCCAAATTGGTATGGCCCGTACAGGGTCATTGATGAAGTTGTTACTGGAACCTATAGGCTAGAAGACCTTGAAGGGGAACCCTTTTCGAACCCCTGGAATGCAGATCATTTGAAGAAATACTATCAATAATGTAATGTCCTATCGGACCACAGTTGTAATGAATGTGTTTCTCCAACAGAACACTTGAAATGTTAATGGGAATGTCATATTGGCCCCTCATCTTGTGTTTGTTAATTCTAGTAGGATTGGGGTTATCCTCGTTAAACCACCCTCGGCTATGATGAGGGCAAATACTGGGGACGACCCCCCATTCACCCTCAAGAAAGACGAGGGGGGACTTAAAATTTAAAACATCATTTATGTTGGTGGAAACCACCCTCAGATATGATGAGGGCAAATGGTGGGGACGGCCCCCCATTCACATCAAGAAAGACGAGGGGGGACTTAAAATTTAAAACATCATTTATGTTGGTGGAAACCACCCTCGGCTATGATGAGGGAAAATGGTGGGGACGACCCCCCATTCACCCTCAAGAAAGACGAGGGGGGACTTCAAATTTAAAACATCATTCATGTTGGTGGAAACCACCCTCGGCTATGATGAGGGAAAATGGTGGGGACGACCCCCCATTCACCCTCAAGAAAGACGAGGGGGGGCTTAAATTTAAAACACCATTTATGTTGGTGGAAACCACCCTCGGCTATGATGAGGGAAAATGGTGGGGACGACACCCCATTCACCCTCAAGAAAGATGAGGGAGACTTCAAATTTAAAACATCATTCATGTTGGTGGAAACCACCCTCGGCTATGATGAGGGAAAATGGTGGGGACGACCCCCCATTCACCCTCAAGAAAGACGAGGGGGGACTTCAAATTTAAAACATCATTCATGTTGGTGGAAACCACCCTCGGCTATGATGAGGGAAAATGGTGGGGACGACCCCCCATTCACCCTCAAGAAAGACGAGGGGGGACTTAAAATTTAAAACAACATTTATGTTGGTGGAAACCACCCTCGGCTATGATGAGGGAAAATGGTGGGGACGACCCCCCATTCACCCTCAAGAAAGACGAGGGGGGACTTAAAATTTAAAACATCATTTAGTTGGTGGAAACCACCCTCAGCTATGATGAGGGCAAATGGTGAGGACGACCCCCATTCACCCTCAAGAAAGACGAGGGGGGTTTAATGGGAAGGTTAATTCATCATATCATGAATTAAGATAAATCACGCAAGAGGCAGGCACATAAGGTAGGAAGAGGCATTATATTATAAACAAAGTGTTACAAATGCTTGTCCAAGAAAAATAAAGTACAAAAATATTTATTAGATGAAGAGGGTATTGGCTACAGACAACCACCCTATTGAGCGACATCGGAGGGAAAGGCTTCAATATCAATAGGAGTTTCTTCGACAACCAAAACAGGCCGATCCTCAGATGTGACGGTACCTTCGATGTGCACTTGGGACTCCACATGGGCTAAAGCCTCGGCAATAAGGGGGTCATCCAACTGAATTGCCTTAAGAGAGGGACGAACTGAAGACAGGATGTCAAAAAATTTCAAGATGACCCACCGACAGGCCGTCTTGATCCCCCTCTCCAGGTACTCAAGGCCAAAGCCCTGAAACTCGTCCGAAAGCTTGTAAGCCTCCACTGCATCGGCCCCGACTTTCTTCACTTCCTTATCAAGTTCAGCCTTGAATTGAACCCCCTGGTTGGTCAAGGCTTCTTCCTTTTCTTTGATAAGGGTGTCCTTCACATTCAGGTCGGCCTCATGCTACTTCGCCAGCTCACCGAGGACCCTGGCATGCTCGGTCCTAGAACTCTCCAACTCTACCCTCGCAGTCTCCAGTTCGGTCTTTTGATTGGCCTCATGCTGAATAGCTCTCTCAGCCTCATAGAACTTCTGTTGATTTTCAGCCATCCACTTGGTGGCTGAGGTGAAGGCGCAGACAGACTGCATAGAATAACACATGTTAAAAGAGGCCGAGGGAACAGTTCATGAAATGATAAATAAAAAAGAATGAATTTGAAAGAGGTACCTAAGCCAAAGTGTGCAGACCATAATCATAGACCTTGGCCGGGGGCATCTTGGATAAGAATTCATAATCTACAGTCGAGGGTGCAGAAAACATTGAGGCTTTGGCCGCCCTCAAGTTGGCAATGAGGGACGAGGGTTCAACCTTGAGAAAGGCAAGATTTTGAGACCAATAGGCACCCATGCTAGAAGAGGAGTTGGTCCCCTCAGTGTATGCCTGAGACACCTCTACCCTCGCCCTCGTCCGTGAGTCAGGACGGGAATCCTCAGGAACTTCGGGCTCCTTTCTTTTGCGACTGTCGGAGGTTGACTCCACTTTCGTTGGCCTCACGACCTTTATTTTCTTCTGAGCCTACTGAGGCTCCTTTCCTTTCTTCTTTCCCAAGCCAGATAGTAAACTTGGGGAAGTCATCTCTCAGAGTTGATCAGATATATTTTCTAGACGACCTGAAAAGGGGACGGTATATCAGAAAGATACAGTGGTAAAGACGAAACACTTGGAGAAAATTAAAAATTGAGCAAACAACAACTCACATAATTCTGTCAGGGAGCCGACCCTCAGAATAACTTCTTTGAGGAAGCGAGGGGTCATCAAATCTTTAAATTTGGCAAGTTCACCCTCGTTCCCTCGTTCCCTCAGGTAGTCAATAATGACTCTCTCCTCCAAGCTGAGTTCGGGGTCTGAGCGTGCTTTCATGGAGGGGTTGGACCATGCCCTGGGAACCCTCAGACCGTCTTCTATGGGATTAGCCCCGGTGAGGAATTCCCAATCCCTAGAGATAAAGAAAAAACTCTTCTTCCAGTCATGATTGGAAGTCTAAGCTACGTGAAGAATATTTTTATCGAACTTCCTAGCCCCCAAATGAAAATACCCAGGCTGTTTAAACGACGAGGTGATATTGTAACAGGCTATGAACAAATCAGTTGAGGGCTCTTCGATGAAGGTATTCTTCCAAAGGGAGACATAACTGAGAAGAGTCCTCCATGAATTGGGAGGAAGTTGAGAGGGAGCAACCCCAAGGGTAGACAAGATGTCGACGATAGCAGGGTGTAGAGGGAACCTAACACCAACCCTTAGCATTTACTCGTAAACAACAATCTCTCCCTCGTCCCCCTGGAAGACCCTCTCATCTTTAGTTGGGACCCTCATACTTATATTGGATTGTATACCAAAGATATGCCTCCATAATAAGAGGTCGCGATCCCTAACTGATGATACGTAAGTCGAGGCGCTAGAATTGTCAACTCGACCATCATCATCAGAGCTCTCATTATCGTCCCCGGATCCCTCAACCTCATCACCTATCGGAGGACCATCTGGAAAGGCTACTTGAAAATCAAGAGGGGACAGGGCTGTCTCAGGGACAGCCTCTGCATGGTCTGTCCCCTCTGCCTATCGGCTTGGGCTAAGAGTTTATGTATCTCTCCTCCTAGAAGGATTAGCACCCGTTGGTGATGATGCTCTCTCATTCATTTCCCCCCTTCTATGACTGACTCTCGGCTGGACGACAAGACGACCTGCAAGACTCAGGTGGTATTATTGTGGCTAAAGGAAGGAGGAAAATGGGTCGTACCTAATTAGGGTCGACCCCTCGTCTTAGCTCGTCCTCCTCCTCTATTTGTCTAATCTCAGCAAAGAACTTCTCCCTCAAGGTTGGGAATTCCTCGGCTAAATCATAAAGTCTTCTAAGCATTAAGGGGAAGACCCTACACTTAAAGGAATTTGGCTAAGCTTACTACAAATAAGTTCACAGTTGACCAAATTTGACTCTTGGATCAAACCCAAAGAAATGAAAAGTTTTTAAGTTTGAACATTCAAGAACAAGAAAAATAGTTCACCGGAGAAGAACGCCGAAAAAAGCAAATAAGACCTAGAAATGCCACAAAGAGGCACTGAACCACCACTGAAAGATGGAGGGAGAAGGCTGAGGAACTTAAAAGTTAAAATGCTGCCCTACAACCACCACTGTAAGGCAGGTCTACACGCCGGAAAAAGCAAAATTACCAAGGAAAAAATGAAAATAAACCCAAATGCAAAATGCAAATTGTAAACAGAAGTTGAAGGATAATCAGGAATCTAAAACAAATAAAGGTTACCTGAGGATAGAGGCGAAGACAATGAAACTTGAGACAAATCGCAGAAATGGCAGTTGGAATCGCTAAAGAGTTAGAGAGAGAGAGCCTGGGCACGAAGAAAAAGAATAAATAATTGTTTTAAAAATCCTTTAAAAACCTTGTCATCAGTGGGTCCAATAATCAATGCAAGACACTGCCCACGAGGAGGGGCATCATTAGGGCATGAAGCCCAAGAAGGGTGTGCAGCCATCACACTTGGGGAATATAAACAATGATGGACATCAGGTGATATACAACTTGACAGATGCCACCCATCCACCTTACCACTTAAGTGGAATTCAAAAGCAACATTATCCCTCAGCCATCTCAGCAACATCGATGGCTAAGGGCTGGGGGTGATTGATATACCCATATATACCCTCGACCAGGTCGAGGGTGTCCTCCTCCAAGACGAGGGCTCAGGCCCAGGATGAGTCCAATGACCACGGCTCTGCCATAGGAAGGATCAGCCACGGACGACCTTTAAAGGGCCGACCCCTTATCTTGGACAAGACGACCCTTCAAGGGGCCGACCCCTCATTATGGCCCAGACGACCCTTCAAGGAGTCGACCCCTCATCACAGCCCATACGAACCTTCAAAGGGCCGACCCCTCATCATGGCCTAGACGACCCTTCAAGGGTCCAACCCCTCATCATGGCCCAGATGACCTTTCAAGGGGACGACCCCTCATTATGGCTCAGACGACCCTTCAAAGGGCCCACCCCTCATCTTGGGCCAGACCACCAGACGACCCTATAAGGGGACGACAGTACGAGGCCACATTCAGCCAGATCCGATGTCGGCATCCACTTTAGCCTCGGCTTGGCATCTTAGGCCGAGGGTGATGTCATCACAACGCGTGATTTGGGAGATGCGTGGAACAGTGCACGTGGGACTCATATGGCACGTGGACAAGACCGTTATAACAACATCACCCCCTCACGTGAGGGAATATTATCTCATCATTAATCACAGGTGGCACCTCTAGGTGTTAGCAGGGGATTAGTTGGATCATCATTTACATGCATCATACATGCTTGGGGGGTACACTACTCCCCCCAAGCCCTATATATACTTGTCACCTACAATCTTGTAGGTGGGTCGATAATTATAATCCTAGCTAAAATTCTGCTTGTACACACAGTAGAGAGAGAGTGAGCTTATGTGCATTGTATCCAAGGCCATTAGTGCCGATATTTAGTGGATCACACACTCACAATGGATGTAGGCCTAATTGGCTGAACCACTATACATCATTGTCTTATTTATCTTATACTCATCCCCTTTTATACACTTATACACACATATATCTCTATAGCTGTCATTGTTATCACTGTTTGAGCTCTCGCCTCTTATCCGATGGTGCTGAATCTCGGCATCATCAACGTTCTAGCCCCAACATAAAATAACCCCCAATAGGCCTCCAAATCTATGGTTGAATGATGAAAGAAATAGGGTTAGGGTTTGTATATGAAAGAGAATAATTTTGCAGAGGTCTTCTGGTTGAAAAGTAGATGAAAAAGTTATTTTTAAAAGCCAAGCCACGAATTTGTTGTGATACATGAAGGATTAAGAGTTTGATTAAGAAAACGGTTATAATCAAATACAAACACTAAAAAAATATTATTGCCGACGATCGGATCGTAGGAATTTACTCAAATTTAAGGACGTCGTAGCTGAATATGAGAGGAAGATGCACAAAAAAATTTAGCTCGATCGGACGGTAAATATTTTTACATATTTTTTTGTAGAGAATTTTATGTTTTGAGGACGCTTAGAGAGTTTAATGTTTTAAGAAATCTTCTAAACGGCCCAAGACTTGTATCTACTCATATTAGGAGTCATGTAAGATAGCTTTTCGAATTTCGAATATAAAAATCAACACATTTAATTATTAAAATAATTAAATCCAAAATTTTATTTTTCTCAAATTTTCCAAAATTAGTTTAAAAATGCCCATTTAAAAAATTCGGGTTTTTACACACTTCCCCACTAACAAGGAATTTCTCCCTCGAAATTCTACGAAACCTAACGCTCGAAATAAAATACTACTCGATTCTATTTTCTAAAAATTATAATTCTAAAGTGCTCTAATCAATTCTAAACATCCTCACCACGATACCTAACACCTCTTCAAAAAAATTCAATTTATAAAGAAAACTCTTCTAATGCCCATGCTAGACCCAACACCCAAGACCCAAGGGTTGTTGTTTACCAAACTCTGATACCATCTGTAACACTTCGCGTGCCCGAGAGGACACGCGGCGTGCTACTACGATACAAACTAAACTAAAACCATCCACAATAAGTATAGAGTGTCTATATTCCATAATTTAAATGTAACGAATCTATAAATTGTTACGCTTCCACAATAATTACAATGATGTTTCTCTCAAAATACCCAATTCTCCAACAAAATTTCTTCACTGATTTATACATAAAAAATAAATATTCCAATCCAAGTACTAAAATAATTCACCAAAATAGTCCATAGCGTCCCAATCCACGCTAACCTGCCGCTAAAAGAAAAAAATGGAGAAATACACAATATGACCAGAATAGATGCTCAAAAATAAATAACATGCTGAATAAATCGCAACAATACGAATGTGCTTATATGAATAAAATGTAATACTCAAGCATTTTACCGATATTAATTTCTCAACAACACATCAATGGGTCACCAGACCTCACCTCACCTCCCCTAGGCATTCTCAAGCCATATATCGGATTTTGGACTCTCGACGGGTGCTCATTCTACGTGCCATATTAAAATCTCATGACACGATGCTCAAATTAACAATTCAATATCTCAATGAATCGACATAATAGATTCCAACAGCTATTTCAGAATTTTCAAATGAATATCACAATTCAACATGAGTGCAAATAACACATAAAACAAACGTAATACTTTCGAGATAATTTACGAGCAAATTGCGTAAGTCTCGTACCCCAAAATCATCACATATATTCTGCCTCAAAAATTAGATTGCACCATCACGATTCCCTCATAAAAAATAGTCAGGTCACGTTCTAGCCCCAACACAAAATAACCCCAAATAGGCCTCCAAATTTATGGTTGAATGATGAAGGAAATAGGGTTACATTTTGTATATGAAAGGGAATAATTTTGGAGAGGTCTTCTGGTTTAAAAATTGATAAAAAAATGACTTTTTAAATCCAAGCCACGAATTTACTGTGATACATGAAGGATTAAGAGTTTGATTTAGAAAAGAGTTATGATCAAATACAAACACTAAAAAAATATTATTTCGGACGATCGAACCGTTGTATTTAACTAAAATTTAAGGACGCAGTAGCCGAAGATGAGAGGAAGATGGAAAAAAAATTCAACTCGATCGGAGGGTCGAATATTTTTATATATGTTTTTCTAGAGAATTTTATGTTTTGAGGACTCTTAGTGAGTTTTATGTTTTAAGGACTCTTCTAAACGGCCAAAGACTTGTATCTACTCATATTAGGAGTCTTCTAAGATAGCTTTTCTAATTTCAAATATAAAAACACCAATATTTAATTATTACAAATAATTAAATCCAAACTTTTATTTTTCTCTAATTTTCCAAAATTAGTTTAAAAATACCCATTTAAAAAATTCGTGTTGTTACATACTTCTCCACTAACAAGGAATTTCGCTTTCGAAATTCGACGAAATCGAATGCTCGAAATTAAATACTACACGATTCTATTTCCTAAAAATTATAATTCTAAAGTGCTCCAATGAATTCTAAACATCCTCACCACGATACCTAACACCTCTTCAAAAAATTTCAATTTATAAAGAAAATTCTTCTAACGCTCATGCTAGACCCACCACCCATGACCCGAGGGTTGATGTGTACCTAAGATCTGATACTACCTGTAACACCTCGCGCGCCCGGGAGGACACGCGGCGTGCTACTACGATAAAAAAGAAACTAAAACCATCTATAATAATTATAGAGCATCTATATTCCATAATTTAAATGTAACGAATCTATAAATTGTTACACTTTCACAATAATTACAATAATATTTCTCTCAAAATACCCAATTCTCCAACAAAAATTACACCACTAATTTATACATAAAAAAAATCTTCCAATCTATGCTCTAAAATAATTCTCCAAAATAGTCCATAGCCTCCAAATCCATGCTAACCTGCCACTAAAAGTAAAAATGGAGAAATATACAATATGACAGGAATATATGCTAAAAAATAAATAGCACGCTGAATAAATCGCAACAATGCGAATCCGCATCTACGAATCAAATATAATACTCAAGCATTGTACTAATATTAATTTCTCAACAACACATCAATGGGTCACCAGGCCTCACCTCACCTCACCTCCGCAAGGCATTCTCAAGCCATATATCAGATTTTGGACTATCGACGGGTGCCCATTCTCCGTGCCACCTTAAAATCTCATGACACGATGCCCAAATCAACAATTCAATATCTCAATGAATCAACATAATAGATTCCAATAACTATTTCAGAATTTTCAAAAGAATATCACAATTCAACATGAGTGCAAATAACACATGAAACAAACGGAATACTCTCGAGAGAATTTACGAGCATATTGTGTAACTCTCGTACCTCAAAATCATCACATATATTCTTCCTCAAAAATTAGATTGCACCATCACGATCCCCTTGCGAAAAATAGTCAAGTCAAGTTCTAGCCCCAACACAAAATAACCCCGAATAGGCCTCCAAATCTATGGTTGAATGATGAAGGAAATAGGATTAGGGTTTGTATATGAAAGGGAATAATTTTGGAGAGGTCTTCTGGTTGAAAAGTTACTGAAAAAGTGATTTTTAAAAGCCAAGGCACGAATTTGTTGTGATACATGAAGGATTAAGAGTTTGATTAAGAAAAAGTTATAATCAAATACAAACACTAAAAACATATTTTTTCGGACGATCGGACCGTTGGAATTGAGTCAAATTTATGGACGTAGTAGCTGAAATGAGAGGAAGATGCACAAAAAATTTCAGCTCGATCGGATGGTCGAATGTTTTTATATATTTTTTATAGAGAATTTTATGTCTTGAGGACTCTTAATGAGTTTTATATTTTAAGGATTCTTCTAAACGGCCCAAGACTTGTATCTACTCATATTAGGAGGCTATTAAGATAGCTTTTCGAATTTGGAATATAAAAATCAACATATTTACTTACTAAAATAATTAAATCCGAAATTTTATTTTTCTCGAATTTTCAAAAATTAGTTTAAAAATGCCCATTTAAAAAATCCGGGTTTTTACACACTTCCCCACTAACGAGGAATTTCACCCTCGAAATTCTACGAAACCTAACGCTCGAAATAAAATACTACTCGATTCTATTTCCTAAAAATTATAATTCTAAAGTGCTCCAATAAATTCTAAACATCCTCACCACGATACCTAACACCTCTTCAAAAAAATTTAATTTATAAAGAAAACTCTTCTAACGCTCATGCTAGACCCAACACCAAAGTCCCGAGGATTGTTGTATACCAAAGCTTTGATACCATCTGTAACACCTCGCGCGCCCGGGAGGACACGCGGCGTGCTACTACGATAAAAACTAAACTAAAACCATCCACAGTAAGTATAGAGCATCTATATTCCATAATTTAAATGTAACGAATCTGTAAATTGTTACGCTTCCACAATAATTACAATGATATTTCTCTCAAAATACCCAATTCTCCAACAAAAATTACACCACTGATTTATACATAAAAAATAAATCTTCCAATCCAAGCTCTAAAATAATTCTCCAAAATAGTCCACAGCGTCCCAATCCACGTTAACATGTCACTAAAAGAAAAAAAATGAGGAAATACACAATATGACAGGAATAGATGCTCAAAAATAAATAGCACGCTGAATAAATCGTAACAATACGAATCCGTATATACGAATCAAATGTAATACTCAAGCATTGTACCGATATTAATTTCTCAACAACACATCAATGGGTTACCAAGCCTCGCCTCACCTCCCCTAGGAATTCACAAGCCATATATCGGATTTTGGATTATCGGCGGGTGCCCATTCTCCGTGCCATATTAAAATATCATGACACGATGCCCAAATCAATAATTCAGTATCTCAATGAATCAACATAATAGATTTCAACAACTATTTCAGAATTTTCAAATGAATATCATAATTTAACATGAGTACAAATAACACATGAAACAAATGGAATAATCTCGAGAGAATTTATGAGCATATTGTATAAGTCCCGTACCCCCAAATTATCACATATTCTGCCTAAAAAATTAGATTGCACCATCACGATCCCCTCGCGAAAAATAGTCAAGTCACGTTCTAGCCCCAATACAAAATAACCCCAAATAGGCCTCTAAATCTATGGTTGCATGATGAAGAAAATAGGATTAGGGTTTGTATATGAAAGGGAATAATTTTAGAGAGATCTTCTAGTTGAAAAGTTGATGAAAAAGTGATTTTTATGATACATGAAGGATTAAGAGTTTGATTAAGAAAAGAGTTATAATCAAATACAAACACTAAAAAAATATTATTTCGGATGATCAGACCATTGAAATTGATTCAAATTTAAGGACGTACTGAAGATGAGAGGAAGATGCACAAAAAATTTCAGATCGATCGGCCGGTCGAATATTTTTATATATTTTTGTCTAGAGAATTTTATGTTTTGAGGACTCTTAGAGAGTTTTATGTTTTAAGGACTCTTCTAAACGGCCCAAGACTTATATCTACTCATATTAGGAGTCTTTTAATATAGCTTTTCGAATATAAAAATTCGGGTTGTTACACACTTCCAGTGGCAGAGCCACATAAGGCCCAAGGGAGGCGGTGTTCCCGGTTGATTTCAAAAGAAAAAAATATAAAAAAATATAGGGTTTTTCAGGTATTATTTTTATGTATCTATATATTTTTTGTATGTGGTAAAAATTTTATGTATGTGGAGTTGTGTAGTTTAGTTTTTTGTATGTGGAGTTGTTCAATTTAATTTTTTGTATATATGTGTAGTTTAATTTAAAGTTGTTCAATGTTCAATTTAAATATGTGATGATACATGTAGTTTGAAATATGTGGTATTTTTTAAATAGGAAGTCATTGAGAAATTAATTAGATATTGTCAATAATGATTGAGAGTAATCATTTGAACATTATAAAGCTATAATTTGTTTAAAGATAGAAATAACCCAAAAAAATTTGCCTCAGGTGCTCCTGCCCCCGAACCCTCGGCAACACTCGAAACTTTCGCATATGTAAATTTCAACCGATTTCGCCCCAATTGGACTGTAATCCTGGATCCGCCACTGCATACTTACCCACTAACAAGGAATTTCACCCTCGAAATTCGACGAAACCTAACGCTCGAAATAAAATACTACTCGATTCTATCTCCCAAAAATTATAATTCTAAAGTCCTCCAATCAATTCTAAACATCCTCACCATGATACCTAACACATCTTCAAAAAAATTCAATTTATAAATAAAACTCTTCTAACGTGCATGATAGACCCAACACCCAAGATCCGAGGGTTGTCATATGCCTAAGCTCTGATACAATCTGTAATACCTCGCACGCCCGAGAGGACACGCGGCGTGCTACTACGATAAAAACTAAACTAAAACCATCCACAATAAGTATAGAGCATCTATATTCCATAATTTAAATGTAACGAATCCATAAATTATTATACTTCCACAATAATTACAATAATGTTTCTCTCAAAATATCCAATTCTCCAACAAAAATTACACCAGTAATTTATACATAAAAAATAAATCTTCCAATCCAAGCTCTAAAATAATTCTCCAAAATAGTTCATAGCGTTCCAATCCACGCTAACTTGCCACTAGAAGAAAAAAATGGGGAAATACACAATATGACAGGAATAGTTGCTCAAAAATAAATAGCATGCTGAATAAATCGCAATAATACGAATTCGCATATACGAAGTAAATGTAATACTCAAGCATTGTACCAATATTAATTTCTCAACAGCACATCAATGGGTCACCAGGCCTCACCTCACCTCCCATAGGCATTCTCAAGCCATATATCGGATTTTGGACTATGGGCGGGTGCCAATTCTCCGTGTCATATTAAAATCTCATGACACGATGCCCAAATCAATAATTCAATATCTCAATGAATTAACATAATAGATTCCAACAATTATTTCAGAATTTTCAAATGAATATCACAATTCAACATGAGTGCAAATAACCCATGAAACAAACGGAATACTCTCGGGAGAATTTACGAGCATATTGTGTAAGTCTCGTACCTCAAAATCATCACATGAGTCATCACATATATTCTTCCTCAAAAATTAGATTGTACCATCCCGATCCCCTCGCAAAAAATAGTCAAGTCACGTTCTAGTCCCAAAATAAAATAACCCCAAATAGGCCTTCAAATCTATAGTTGAATGATGAAGGAAATAGGGTTAGGGTTTGTAGATAAAAGGGAGTAATTTTGGAGAGGTCTTCTGGTTGAAAAGTAGATGAAAAAGTTATTTTTAAAAGCCAAATCACGAATTTATTTTTATACAAAAAGGATTAGGAGTTTGGTTAAGAAAAGAGTTATAATAAGATATAAACACTAAAAAAATATTATTTCGGGCAATTGGACCGTTGTAATTTACTTAAATTTAATGACGTAGTTGCTGAAGATGAGAGGAAGCTGCACAAAAAATTTCAGCTCGGTCGGACAATTGAATATTGTTATATATTTTTTTCCTAGAGAGTTTTATGTTTTGAGGACTCTTAGAGAGTATTATGTTTTAAGGACTCTTCTAAACGGCCCAAGACTTGTATCTACTCATATTATGAGTCTTTTAAGATAGCTTTTCGAATTTCGAATATAAAAACCAACATATTTAATTATTAAAAATAAAAAAATTCAAAATTTTAATTTTATCGAATTTTCCAAATTTAGTTTAAAAATGCCCATTTAAAAAATTTGGGTTGTTACACTTAAGTCATCATAGTTTTTAGACTCATTTTCCCTATCACTAAGAGTTTCATTATAAAACCCCTTTTCGTTGCCTTTTCTAATCATCCTATTTAAAATTATCTCGTTTCGGATTATCATTTTTGAACTTCTTGAGATTAACTACCATTTGCCTTGTTTCTATTTTTCTTAAATTTTGATTTATCAAATTTTGAATTTTGGTTCTTAAATTTGAGAAGCTTTTTAAATTTTTTCGCAAATAAGGCCATATCATCGGATTTCGAAATATCTTCCATTTTAGCTTTTAAAGCAATTCCCTTATCTTTCTTTTTATTATCCTTAGGAAACATGTCTAACTCATAAGCTTGTAGATCACCTATAAGTTATTATAATCTTAAGGAATTTAATACACCTACGGTATTAAGGACATTGACTTTAGCTTTAAAACAACTAGGAAGAGATCTAAGGATCTTCTTAACTGCACTATTTTCCGGGACTCTATCACCTAAGTTAATGCAATTGTTAACTATGTCAGAAAGATGGGCATAAAACTCATCAAAAGTTTCAGTTTCTTAAGTGGTTTTTGTAGTTCTGAAGCCTTAACAATGTTGGTACCTTCATGAGTTAATTGGAATGTGTCCCATGACTCCTTAGAAGTTTCATGAGTCATCACACGACGAAACTTGATAAGCACCCCAAAGTGTTATATTTATACCCCAAATAGACGATTTTTAGTTGCTAATTCTTGACGATAATGGTCTTATGCACGTAATTATTTATTTTGTAGGTCAAATT
This sequence comes from Sambucus nigra, assembly GCA_949130495.1. Lineage (NCBI taxonomy): Eukaryota > Viridiplantae > Streptophyta > Magnoliopsida > Dipsacales > Adoxaceae > Sambucus > Sambucus nigra. Next base: position 174,497,757 of record OX422211.1, read on the forward strand.
CATATTGCGATGTTCAAATGCTCAAATCAAGAAAATTACAACAAAAATGGAGCTAATTATCTTGCCCCGTAACCTCACCCGAGCCTAATTCAGTCCCTAAACCTACCCCAAACCCCATGTGTGTTTAGTTTGTGCTTTTTAGAATTTTCTTAGATTTTTAGTTTGAGTAGTTTTTTTTAGGATTTATTTTAGATTTATTTATAATTTTCTAGGCTTTATTTCCTACTTTTATATTTCTTCATTTTGATTTTGATTAGTTTTTAGTTTTTATTCTTTATTTTCTTTTCTTTTCTTTTTTTTTTAGTATTTCTTTTTTTTAGAAATTCATTTATTTTTAGTTTGATTAGATTTTACATTTTTGTAGGACTTTAGTTTTTATTTTTAGTTTTAATTTTTTATTTCTTTTATTTTATTATTTGTGTTTTATTTATAAATTAGGATTTTATTTTTTTTAGTTAGATTTTAATTTTTTTAGTTCACTAATTTTTAGTTAGTTAGTCTTTATTTTTTTTTAAGGGTCACAAACTAACACACATACACACACCCTACCTCCATACACACCAATACACCATAAACAAAACACTCACCCACACCCATCTAACCTACACCCTCACAACACCCAAACACACCCTTAACCCACCTACTATTCATCTTCTTCCTCACACCCCTCACCCACTTTTCTTTCTCCTTTACCACCATTACACTACCAACCTCATCCTCTCTGTAAGGACACAAATTTTTAATTGAGTCATTTGTAGTTTTGGCTCAATTCCGGACAAAAACATTTGAGTCATAGGATAGAGTTAATTGATCATCCTTCAATCCTATGACGTGTTTGTTGAAGACGTAGCGGCCAAGTGTATAATGCTTCATCACATTGCCTAGTTTGTTTGATCCTCATTTCTACGTCATCAACATGGTTCCATTGCTCCTAAGGTATGAATGCATTTTAATATATATATAGGAGCTAGGAACATTTTATAATGGGTGTAGGTTTAATTAAAACTGTTGTTTATTTTTACAAAGATTTAATTAAAACTTTAAATAAAGTTTATAAAGTTTTTGGGATAAAAATAAATATTTCGAACTTCCTGGAAATTCGTTCGATATGTCGTTCGAATGAGTTTTTTCGTTCGAACAACAATATCGTTCGAACGAGTTTGCCAACGAGTTCCCATTTTGGCCACTGGAACTTCATTCGAAATGTCGTTCGAACGAGATGGCTGTTCGAACGAGATTTCCAATGAGATTTCTAACGAGTTCATACTGGAACTTCGTTAGAAGCCTCGTTCAAATGAGATTTCGTTCGAACGAAAATGTCGTTCGAACGAAATTTGGTGGCAACAGGTATTTGACAGTTTTAAGCAGTTTTTACCCACCTTCCCACTTGTTTTTCCCACTAACTTTTTGGCAGATTTCTTAAGTACGAAAAAGAACTTTTTTAACTTAACTTTTCAGTCCATTCTAACTTCTAGAGAGAGTTTTTGAGAACAAATTCTTCCAAGAAAAGTTCATGGTTTTGAGTGTTCATCTTTCAAAGAAAAATGTCATTTGACACTCTAGTTTACACCCAATTGTTTGTTTAATCCAAGTTCCATATATAAATTCATTCCTTGGAGTTTTGGCACCGGTTTTTCATCTCTACCGTTTTGAAGAGACGTTTGAGTTTGCTTCTAAATCCCACAAAGAAGAAGATGTTTGCGTTGATTTACCCACTTGGATAAAGGCTCCTAGTTCGGGTGACGGTGACCATATAAAGTCCGATCGGTGGATTCCGAGACAGCAGTGGAGCTCCGTGGTTATTTTCTAAGAAGAGGTTGATACAAGAAGACGCGTCGGGGCTTGAGAGGGATCGAGTCGAGTATTGTAAGTCATCTTGCTTGTATTTGTAAATTCCGTACTTAGTGGATTTGAGGCTGGGGCTGTCCGAGGTTTTTTCCCGTTGTGTGTTTTTCCTTGTACATCGCGGCGTAGTGGATTCATTGTTAATTTTATCTTTTAATGCAAAATCACCTAGAACGCATACTTAGGTAAAAAGATAAAATTGGTTTAATTTAATCACTACTTGTTTAATTTGGTGTAAATTAATATTGGGTAGTGTTTAGTTCATTTAATTCAAGTCATTTAATCTAATTTGATAAAATTGGTTTGGCCTAATTTAATTAAATGAAAAATATGACTTAGGAAATTTTCTAGGACTTAGGTTAATTAACTTGGTTTAAGTGAAATATAAATAATGTGTGTGTATTAATCATATTTCACTTGATTTAATTTTAATTAGAAGTAAATTAAAATTTGGTATTTTGTTGAACCATCATCTACGCTTTCGCATATATTTAACAAAAAAATTAATTTTAAAGTATAAAAAGACTTTTGAATTTAAATTGGGGGGGTACGCATTTTCAAATTGGTATCAGAGCCAAAACAATAATTTACTTCGTTGAAGATCCTTTAACTAATTTTTGGCTAAAGTGGAATTTTCTCCATTTTCGAAATTTCCTATTTTTGATGGTTCTAATTATGCGTATTGGAAAGCACGTATGAAATCGGCACTTAAATCTATCGACGAGAGGGTTTGGTTATCTGTAGTTAACGGGCGGTCTCCACTAACTCATTTAGTAGAAAATGAACGTATTCCCAAACTGGCTGATAGATGGAGTGAGGGTGAATTTAAACTTTCAAACTTTAATTCCCGTGGTTTAAATGCCTTGTTTAGCGCTGTCACACCGGATGAATTCCGACGCATTATGACGTGTGAGACCCCTAAAGAAGCTTGGGATATTTTACTGCTCACTCATGAAGGTACAAGTGTCGTTAAAGCTTCAAAACTCCAAAACCTCACCACTCAATTTGAAACTATCAAAATGAATGAAAAAGAAACTTTTGATGAATTTTATGCTAGACTTTCCGATATTGTTAATTCATCTTTTAATTTGGGAGAGAAAATACTCGACAACCGAGTAGTAAAGACAATTTTAAGGTCCCTACCCAATAGATTTATTTCGAAAGTGACCGTTTTAAATTATTTACCAACTTTAGCCTCTATGAAATTAGAAGAGTTTGTAGGTGATTTACAAACCTATGAACTGGACATGTTTCCCTCTAAAACTGAAAAAAAAAATAGAAAAGGGCATTGCTTTAAAAGCCCGAAAAGAGGATAAACAAGTAGTAGAGAGCGAGAGTGATAGTGACTCGGAAGATATGGCCTTGTTTGCTAGGAAATTTCAAAAGTTTCTTAAAATTAACAAAGATAAATTTAAAAATGACTTTAAGAAATTTGAAACTTCTAAGCATGACAAAGCCGAGAGGATCCCTAAAACTATTAATGAAAATTTAAATAGGGACGAGTCAAATAGGTGTTTTGGTTGTGAGGGTTATGGCTATAGGGCTTTTTAGTGCCCCACTAAACTAAGGAGGGAGGGTAAGCGACCCATTTCATATAATGCGACCCTTAGTGATAGTGATAAGGAAGAGGGACCCGATTTCCCCACTAAGCCCAACTTTGTGGCTTTTATGGCTAGTCATGTGAGTGATAGTGAGAACTCGTCTATTGATGAAACTTTAACACATGACACTTCCAAGGTCATAGTTTATGACTCCCTTGATTTTGATGGTAGTGAGAGTGGAGAAGTAAGAGAGAGTGAAAATGAAGAAGAGGTTAATGTGAGTGAACTTCAAAATGCTTTTCAAGAATTATATGAAGAATCAATTAAATTAAAAAGAGTTAATTTGAAGTTAGAATCTAGTTTGAAAGAACGTGTCAAGGTCATTGGTGATAGTATGTTGATAGAGGACCTTAGGACACGTGAGAGGACTCTTCAAGAGAAGCTTGAATATGTAGAAGGCGAGAGAGATAGCCTTAGAGGTTTAATAGAATCCTTGAAAAATGAGCTTCTCGAGTTCGAAGAGAGAAATATTTTATTAAAGTCTAACATCCTAGAATTAAAAAATAAATTAAAAGACTCTAGTAATGTCAAATTTTATTTGGAGTATCGTTCGAAAAAATTTGATAAAATATTAGGAATGGTCCAAATTAAAAATGATACTTGTGGTTTAGGCTTCAATACTTGTAATGAATCAACTCACAAATCTGAAACCAACGTTTTAGGAGAATCACCTAGGAAAGATTTTAAAGATCACTCCTTAGGTAAATCTTTTCGCAGTGAGTTTAAGTGTTAATATTGTGGTCGAAGAGGTCATCTTAGGAAATTATGTTTTGATCTTAAAAAGGGTCCTAGAAAATCCTTTCGTAAGGCCACCGAGGTAGCCAAGATTCCTTCACCCCGAGTAAGTCACTCATAGTTAATTTATGTTAGGATATCCGGCTTGGTAGCTTCACAAGATAGGGAATTTGATTCTCATTTACTATCAAATGCTTTCTCCTTTTGCATACTTTAGCGTTTGTACTTCATGCTATAATTTTATGCTAAATGTATGCTTGTTTAATCATTTTCTAGTGATTGCTTTATTTCTTATCTTATACTAGAAATCATGTTTTGTTTATCTTTTGTAGTTTATTTCTTCATTTTGTTTGCATTAAATGAAAAATACAAAAAGTTTTTTTTTATCATTTGGATTTTTATCTCTTGGTAATTCAATCTTAATGAAAAATTCAAATGATTTTTGTTTGTCTTTTGAGTATATATTTTTTTTGGTTGAAAAATTTCAAAAATTTAATTTTTTTTTATTTTGTGTGTATTTCAGTTTGACACACTTTATGTGGCATATAATTGTGTTTGAATCCCATCTTTTTCGCTCCCATGTGGCTAGAACTTTTGGTTTAGATTGTCAATCCTTATTATGTTCTTTACCATGCTTACATGGAGTAGTTGAATTTTGTGTTGATATAATGGATTCTATTTTTATATGCCTATATTCACACATGCACGAGCTCTTTTGAAATTTTAACTTCATATGTATATTTGAGCTTTGTGAGATGTTCTCCTACCAATCTTGTCATCTACATATTTGTGACCTAGGAGGACTAGTGCATGTCAAAATCCGTTGCACGTGAGATTTGTGAGAAATAAAAAAAATGATAAATATAAATGTGCACGGGGAAGGGCTCCGAAAGGATTTATTATCCTTTGTGAATAGTAAGCCACTGTTTGTTTGGACCTAAAAGAAATACGTGGTCCAAAGGCCTAAAAAAATATGGCATTAAAAGAAAAATAATTTGCCAAGTCCTTATATGTTTGATTGATATATTCATTTAAAATAAATATAAATGCTTATTGTGGGATATTGGATGGTATATCAACGGTTTGCACTATGTCCGTCTATCCTAGTTGCGTTTTCAATGTCATGACTCTATTGGTTTGTAGAATCATCAACATGCTAGGCTTGTATGAATTGTAAATGTTTGTTCATTGAGTTCAATCTATATTGTCACATGAGGTTATATCCAAATGTGATGAAGTTTGCAATCAATTAAGAACTCCGTGAACATGTTTTAAGTGATTGGGTCTAAATTTAATTGTTACTAGTTCACACCCCAACACTTCCGTTTTCATATGACACATTTTTGCCATACGAGTGTGAAAAGCTTATCGTATTTTGTGTCATTTATGTTTATATATATATATATATATATGTGTGTGTGTGTTTGTGTGTGTGTGTGTGTGTGTACTTGCGTCTATTAGTTATATCTTATGTATACATATATTTGATATTTTGTTTAGTCTTTGCCTTGCTTTCTAGTCTATATATGCTTTAATTCATAATTGGTATCCAGCTTGTTGCATTCGTTGTTGATATCTCATGCTTAATACTTTTGATGATAGGGGGAGAAATGGTATCTAATCCTATTATTATCGTATCTTAGTTTGGGGGAGATTTATCTTAGGGGGGACGTCTTTCTAAGTATGTCATTTGTTTGATAAAGGGGAGAATTAATTTAGGGGGAGTAATTACTTAATTGTATTTAATATTTTGATATTCCCTATGCATTTGATGAGTTTTCTTAAGTGTGCAGGAATTATTCTAAAGCGGCATCTTTTAATGGCAAAGCGTTTGATCCTTGGGTTGAGTCAAGTTTTGGGTGGGTTATGTTTTGAGTCTAGTAGAGCTTGACGGCCCTTTAGGATTTTTGTTTGGTTTTTGTCCCGGAATAGCCAAAGGGGGAGATTTGTAAGGACACAAATTTCCAATTGAGTCCATATATAGTTTTGGCTCAATTCCGGACAAAAACATTTATTCATAGGATATTATTTAATTGTAATATCCTCAAGCCTATGAAGTATTTGTTGAAGACGTAGCGGCAAAGAATATAAAGCTTCATCAAATATGCCGGTTTGCGTGCCTCGTTTCTACGTTATCAACCATAGTTCCATGCTCCCAAGGTATGAATGCAATATTATATATATAGGAGCTTGGAACAAGTTTATTGGGTGTTAGGTTTTATAAAAACTGCGTTTTGTTTTAAGAAAGAATTAATTAAAACTTTAAATAAATGTTTATAAAGTTTTCTGGGCTTAAACAAGAATATTCAAACTTTCTGTTTTTTCGTTCGATAGAGTCGTTCGAACGAGATTGTCGTTCGAACGAAAATGTCGTTCGAACGAACCTGCCAACGAGTTCCCATTTTAGGCCACTGACATGTCGTTCGATATGTCGTTCGAACGAACCTTCTGTTCGAACGAGATATCCAACGAGATTCTAACGAGTTCAATCTGGAACGTCGTTAGAAGTCTCGTTCGAACGAGATTTCGTTCGAACGAAATGTCGTTCGAACGAGATGCCAGGCGGGAACAGTTTTTGGCAGTTTTGCACCCACTTCCCCACTTAGTTTTTAACCAACTTTTTCAGACTTTAATATGTGCAGGAATCACTTTTGATAAGGGATCTTTTTCACAACCTTCTAACTCCTAGAGAGTGTTTTGAGAGAAAATGCAAAGAGGGAAAAAGATCATGTTTTGAGTGAGATTTTTAGAGAAAAATATTTTATCACTCTAGTGTTTACACCCATATTGTTTATCCAAGTTCACATATATACATATCAATTGCTTGGAGTTTGGCACCGGTTTATCTCTTCCATTTCAAAGAGAAGTTTTTCCGTATCTGGTGGATTTGTGGCTAGGGCCGTCCGAGGTTGTTTCCCGTCTTAGGTTTTTCCTCGTGCATCGCGGCGTAGTGTGATTGGTTTATTTTATCTTGCAAAATAACGTAGAATGCATGTTTAGAATAATTCAAGATAAAATTTGGTTTAAATTATCACACTTCATTTAATTTGGGACTTAAATTAAATATTGGGTAAAGTTTATTTAATTCAAGTCATTTGCTAAAATTTGGTTTCGCCTAATTTGCTAATATCGATAAATATGACTTAGGCAAATTCTAGGAGTTGGATTAATTAATTGGTTTAAGTGAATATATTAAGTGATTAATTTTACTTCACTTGGTGTAATTTTAATTTGTTTAAGAAATTAAAATTTGTTGTTTTGTTTAGAGTTGAACCATCACCTTTACGCTTCCGCATCATCTCGAATTTTCATAAAAAGGAAATTCGCGCGTTTACAAAGTGGTATCAGAGCCGGAGCGCTAAGTTATCGCGTTAAAGATCCGTTTTTCAGCTTTTTGTATTTCCTTACCTTTTTAGGTGGTTCAATTTTTTATCACTCTCATATTTTTTACTCTCAATGGGACGTCTTAATGAAAATTTGTCCAATTTTAACGAAAATTTAAAGGAATTAAATTTGAGATTTGTAAAAAGAATTAAATTTCTTGAAAATGAAAATTCTTGTTTTAAAGCTCACATTGAGTCTTTGCAAATCTCCTTATCTCAAAAAGATATTTTTCGTGAAAAGCTCATGGACTTGCATTCAAATTTTGATATTTTAGAAAAGTCCAAGAAAGAGAGTGAAAATCGTGAAAAGACTCTTAGGGACAAGTTTGCTCATATTGAGGGAGAGCGTTTTAACCTTCTAGGAATTATTGAAAATTTAAAGAAGGAGTCCCATAATTTTGAGGAGTCTAATTTATTACTTGAGTCCGAAATTTTAAAAATGAAAAATAATTTTCAATACTCTAGTAGTAGTTCTAATGGTTCTAGCACATCATGCTCAAATTCTTCCATTACTGAAGCTAAAACCATTGTTTGTTTTAGAGGGTCTACTTTGTCCAAGGTCTTTAAAAAGGGTCACACCTTAGGTAACATTCCTCGTGTTTACACATGCTTGCATTGTGGTAGGAAAGGTCACCTTAGGTCATTTTGTTTTGATCTTAAAAGAAGTCCAAGGAAATCTTTATCTAGCATTTCATTATTTCCTAATCCCCATCATGTTAAATATAAATCTATATGGGTTAGGAAATCATTATTAAATGCGCTAGATATAAGATTTGTTGATTCTCATTTACTATCACATGAAACCTCCCTTGCTAAATTTAAAGGTTGAATGTGTTAGTGTTTTATGTATACTCTAGCTTTTTGTGCTTCATATTATATATCATTGCTAGATGTATGCATGTTTAGTCATTTTCTAGTCATTGCCTTATTTCATATCAAATGCTAGAAATTATGACTTGTTTATCTTTTTGTATTATATTTTGTGTTTGAATTAATTGAAAAATATAAAAAGATTTTTGTTTATCATTTGTGTTTTATTTATTTCATTTAAGCTTAATGAAAAATACAAATGATTTTTGTTTATTCTTTTGAGTATATAGCTTTATTTTTGGTTAAAAATATCAAAAACTCAAAAAGATTTTTGTTGTGTGTATTATGGTTTGACACACTTTATGTGGCATATACTTGTGTTTGAATCCCATCTTTTACGCTCCCACGTGGCTAGAACTTTTGGTTTAGATTTTCAATCCTTAAAATGTTCTTTACCATGTTTTATATGGAGTAGTTGGATTTTGTATTGTTTAAATGGATTCTATTTTTATATGCCTCTTTTCACACATGCACGAGCTCTTTTGAAATTTTAATGTCACATGTTATATTTGAGCTTTTTGAGGTGTTCTCCTACCAATCTAGTCATCTACATATCTATGACCTAGGAGGACTAGTGCATGTCAAAATTCGTTGCACGTGAGCTTTGTGAGATAAAAAATTATATATCTAAATGTGCACGGGGAAGGGCTCCGAAAGGATGAATTAAATCCTTTGCGATAGTAAGCCACCGTTTATTGGATCTAAAAGAAATACGTGATCCAAAAGCCTAAAAATAGAATATTTGGCATTAAAAAGAAAACAATTGCCAAGGCCTATGTTTGTTTGATATATTCATTCAAAAACAAAAGAATATATATGCTTATTGAGGGAGAATTGGATGGTATATCAACGGTTTGCACAATGTCCGTTTATCCTAGTCGTCTTTAATGTCATGACTCTATTTGATTTGTAGAATCATCATCATGCTAGGCTTGTATGCATTGTGTATGTTTGTTCATTGAGTTCAATCTTCATATTGTCACATGAGGTTATATTTAAATGTGATAAAGTTTGCAATCAAATGAGAACTCCGTGAATGTTTATTAAGTGTTTGGGTCTAAATTTAATTGTTGCTAGTTCACACCCCAACACTTACGTTTCCATATGACACATTTTTGCCATACGAGTGTGCAAACTTATTGTATTTTGTGTTATATATGTGTTTATATCTATATATATATTCAAGTGCTTCATTGGTATATTTCTAGTTTATATATATATGATATTTGTTTGTCTTTGCCTTGATTTCTAGTCCATCCATGCTTATACTTCATTATTGGTATCTATCTTGGATTAGTTGTGCTTTTGTTGCTCATGTGCTTTAATGTCTTAACACTTTAAGCTTCAACGTGTTTATTAGTTCTTTATTCTTTGCCTATTCCTGAACAAAAAGGGGGAGAATGATGATAGAGGGAGAAATGGTATCTAATCCTATTATTATCGTATCTTAGTTTGGGGGAGATTTATCTTAGGGGGGACGTCTTTATAAATATGTCATTTATTTGATAAAGGGGAGAATTAATTTAGGTGGAGTAATTACTTAATTGTATTTAATATTTTGATATTCCCTATGCATTTGATGAGTTTGCTTAAGTGTGCAGGAATTATTCTAAAGCGGCATCTTTCAATGGCAAAGCGTTTGATCCTTGGGTTGAGTCAAGTTTTGGGTGGGTTATGTTTTGAGTCTAGTAGAGCTTGACGGCCCTTTAGGATTTTTGTTTGGTTTTTGTCCCGGAATAGCCAAAGGGGGAGATTTGTAAGGACACAAATTTTCAATTGAGTCCATATATAGTTTTGGCTCAATTCCGGACAAAAACATTTATTCATAGGTTAGTATTTAATTGTAATATCCTCAAGCCTATGAAGTGTTTGTTGAAGACGTAGCGGCAAAGAATATAAAGCTTCATCAAATATGTCGGTTTGCGTGCCTCGTTTCTACATTATCAACCATAGTTCCATGCTCCCAAGGTATGAATGCAATATTATATATATAGGAGATTGGAACAAGTTTATTGGGTGTTAGGTTTTATAAAAACTGCGTTTTGTTTTAAGAAAGAATTAATTAAAACTTTAAATAAATGTTTATAAAGTTTTCTGGGCTTAAACAAGAATATTCAAACTTTCTGTTTTTTCGTTCGATAGAGTCGTTCGAACGAGATTGTCGTTCGAACGAAAATGTCGTTCGAACGAACCTGCCAACGAGTTCCCATTTTAGGCCACTGACATGTCGTTCGATATGTCGTTCGAACAAACCTTCTGTTCGAACGAGATATCCAACGAGATTCTAACGAGTTCAATCTGTAACGTCGTTAGAAGTCTCGTTCGAACGAGATTTCGTTCGAACGAAATGTCGTTCGAACGAGATGTCAGGCGGGAACAGTTTTTGGCAGTTTTGCACCCACTTCCCCACTTAGTTTTTAACCAACTTTTTCAGACTTTAATATGTGCGGGAATCAATTTTGATAAGGGATCTTTTTCACAACCTTCTAACTCCTAGAGAGTGTTTTGAGAGAAAATGCAAAGAGGGAAAAAGATCATGTTTTGAGTGAGATTTTTAGAGAAAAATATTTTATCACTCTAGTGTTTACACGCATATTGTTTATCCAAGTTCACATATATACATATCAATTGCTTGGAGTTTGGCACCGGTTTATTTCTTCCATTTCAAAGAGAAGTTTTGGTTTGCTTCTACCTCCATCAAAGAAGAAGACGTTTTGTTGCGATTCTACCCACTTGGAGAAAGGCTCCTTGCTCTGATGACGGTGACCATATAAAGTCCTATCGGTGGATTTCGAGACTGAGGTGGTGTTCCAAGGTTATCTGCTAGGAAGGGGTGTCTACGAGAAGAAGCGTCGAGGCTTGAGAGGGATCGAGTCGTGTGTTGTAAGTATATCTGTCTTGTACTTGTAATTCCGTATCTAGTGGATTTGTGGCTAGGGCCGTCCGAGGTTGTTTCCCGTCTTGGGTTTTTCCTCATACATCGCGGCGTAGTGTGATTGGTTTATTTTATTTTGCAAAATAACGTAGAACGCATGTTTAGAATAATTCAAGATAAAATTTGGTTTAAATTATCACACTTCATTTAATTTGGGACTTAAATTAAATATTGGGTAAAGTTTATTTAATTCAAGTCATTTGCTAAAATTTGGTTTCGCCTAATTTGCTACTATCGATAAATATGACTTAGGCAAATTCTAGGACTCGGATTAATTAATTGGTTTGAGTGAATATATTAAGTGATTAATTTTACTTCACTTGGTGTAATTTTAATTTTGTTTAAGAATTCAAAAATTGTTGTTTTGTTTAGAGTTGAACCATCATCCTTGCGCTTCCGCATCATCTCGAGTTTCTACATAAAAAGGAAATTATTAATTGTGTTGTGTTTAATTGAGAAAATCAAATTCGCGCGTTTACAACTTTATGTATCATATTGGTATCGTTTTCTTGCATCTTAGTTGGTATCCATAATTATTTGTTGGATTAGTTGTAAAATTGTTGCCCATGTGCTTTAACGTTCTCACTTTATGATTTATGCACAATTACATGTTTTAGCTTGTTATCCCATTCTATTTATCCCTTGCTTAGTTTAGAGGTTGTATATGCTTTATTTGGGGAGATAAGTTAATTTTTGATTCTTTAGCCTTTGTCTATTCCTGAACAAAAAGGGGGAGAAATGATAGGGGGGAAATTGTATCTAAACCTATTATAATCGTATCTTAGTTTGGGGGATATTTATCTAGGAGGAGACGTCTTTCTAAGTTTAAAGGGAGTGAATTAATTTAGAGGGAGTACTTACTTTAATTGCATTAAATATTTTGATATTCCCTATGCGTGTAATGTGTTTGCTTAAGTGTGCAGGAATTATATTGTAAGTGGCAACTTTCACCGGCAAAGATTGTGATCCTTTGGGTTGTTTGAGTCAAGCATTATCTTTCTATTTTGGGTGGGACTTTTTGTCAGTCTAGTAGAGATTGACGATCCTTTAGGATTTTTGTTGATTTTTTTTCCGGAATATCCAAAGAGGGAGATTTGTAAGGATACAAATTTCCAATTGAGTCCTTTGTAATTTTGGCTCAATTCCGGACAAAAACGTTTGAGTCATAGGATAAAGTTAATCGATCATCCTTCAAGCCTATGACGTGTTTGTTGAAGACGTAGCGACCAAGTGTATAAAGCTTCATCACATTGTCGAGTTTGTTTGTGCCACGTTTCTACGTCATCAACATGGTTCCATTGCTCCTAAGGTATGAATGCATTTTGATATATATATATATATAGGAGCTTGGAACATTTTATAATGGGTGTAGGTTTAATTAAAACTGTTATTTAATTTTAGAAAGATTTAATTAAAACTTTAAATAAAGTTTCTAGGCTAAAAATGAATAATTCGAACTTTCTGGAAGTTCGTTCGATATGTCGTTCGAACGAGTTTTTCATTCGAACCAGATGTCGTTCGAACGAGTTTTTCGTTCAAACCAGATGTCGTTCGAACGAGTTTGCCAACGAGTTCCCATTTTGGCCACTGGAACTTTGTTCGAAATGTCGTTCAAACGAGATGGCTGTTTGAACGAGATTTCTAACGAATTCATACTGGAACTTTGTTAGAAGCCTCGTTCGAACGAGATTTTTTTCGAACGAAAATATCGTTCGAACGAGATTTGGCAGGAACAGGTGTTTGGCAGTTCGAACAGGTGTTTGATTGTTCTTCTCTCTACTCTTTTATATTAAATGCCTATTGATTATTTGTTCATCATGTTTAATATCTTGTTAGGCTAAATTCCCTTTCAAGGGGTGGGGTGAACCCTTATTTGATGTTATTTTTATTTAATTAGTTTAATTAATTAAAAATTCCCTTTGAATGTTAATTTTGATCCCTCGCCCTTAAATTTACGCCTCGAGAGAGGGTAAATGATTTTCGAGAGAAAATCAAAATTCTAGTTATAATACCCATTTCAGATTTGAACTAGAGATATGGGTTTCTTAAGTGTGGTATTATTACTTGAATTTCAACTATATTTTCATTTTCTAAGATGTACATAAATTTTGATGAATCGATCCTAGCGGGTGATTAATTAAAAGGAGTGTAGATCTATTTTCTAGAGTTGTGGGGGTTAAAGTTAATTTTCTAAAAGATTACTATTAAAATTACACTTGCAACGAGAGTTGATTTGTAATTTTGATATTAATTTGGGAGAATTCAAATAATTAAATTAATTAATTAGAATAGCTAAAATTTGTGGTGTAGTCCCACTCCTCGATTGATCTCACATTTATTTACTTCACTTTGACTCTTATTTTAGTGTTAGACTTAGTTCATATTTTTAGTCACTTTTTAGTTTGTTCTTTACATCTTTGATTTAGTTAGTGTTATTTCATATCCTCACCCAAAATTATTTTAATATTGAAAAATCTTAAAGAAAATAGAAAACGTAAAAAGCCCAAAAAGCCCAAAAAGAAAATAAAAAAATTGAATTACAATTGAGTTTGTCTCTAGCTTTACCCCCTTGATGTGGATTGATACCCTTACTTACCGCTTTACACTAGTTTTATTATCATTTTTGTAGGTAATTGAGGTTTTGATTAACTTGGCTTCAACAACGACATCCACACAAAAGTCAAGTTATCAAATGACATCGTTGCCGGGGAGAGGCTAAAAGTCGAATTATCAAATGGAGCCGTTACCGGGGAAAGGCTAAAAGTCGAGTTATCAAATGGCGTCGTTGCCATTCTTGGGAGAGTGAAGCACTTGGAGTGGATTTCATTTTGTAGTTCATTTATTTTTCGCACTTTGTTGCTTTTTAGTACCATTTTTCTTTATTTTAAAAGGCTTGTATTAGGATTTTTATTCTTGGCTTGTATTGCAGTGCATAGAGACACCATTTATTTTTCATTTAATTTTGTACTAATTAATTGCGAAGAAAAGCGTGATAGGGAAATCGGACAAGGTAGAGAGAGGGCGTCCAAAGGCGAGTTATCAAATGGCGCCGTTGCCGGCTTTTTAAGCGTTGGACTTTACTCCAAACTTTGGCGATTGACTTTTCACGAAGTTCCGTTGCCGACTTTTCGAGTTGATGAGCGTTTTGAAGACTTGTACATTTGTTCATTTGTATATATTTTTCTTTATTTTTCATAGATTGTTTGTATTGATATTGAGGCCTTGTACATTTATTTGTGGTGCTTTGGACACCAATTATTTGTAATAATTAAATTAAAATTAAAAAAAGCAGCGAAAAGAGAAACAGAACAAGGTAGAGAGAGAGCGCCCATGGAGTGGAATTTTGAAGCCTCTCTACTTTGGGCATTAGGACTCCAGGGGACGACTGAAGTTTGACGAACTTCCTCTCGGTCGACTCAACTCGATCTTCACCCTACGTGTGTAAAAGCCGTAGGAGGTACATTTCTTTATCACTTGCGCCTATCGTGTTAGCGAGTCCATTCTTGTGTGCTTAATTGCTCCTATGTGATTTTTATTATCACACTGCATTTATTTTGGATGGTTTGATGAATTAATGAACTTAAGACCTAGATCCGGTCATTGAAACGAGAAGGAATTTCATCACCCGACTCAATCACTTAACTCCACTTGCTTGTTAATCTGTGCCATAACTTAAATAAAATCAATCAACTAGCAAGTCAAGTTAGAGCACAATTTTCCAAAGGCGACGTATAAGATTCCGTGATTTTTCTCGCCCACGGAGTAATTAAAATTTGACTACCCGTTTACCTAATTGAAGATAAAAATTGGTTACATGCTAATTAGGATTTCCTTAGCTTGTACGTGTCTAATTCGAATCCTTTGGTAGTCGGTTTTTGTATGCTCCGTTAGTGTGTGTTTCATATCGAGTCCACTTTTATCCCTTTTCAAAAATTCAAAAAATATTTTTTTTCATCCTTTTTTTTATTTTCAATACAAAAAATTAAAAAATATTTTCCTTCTTTTTCAAAAATTCAAAATCCAAAAAGATTTTCTTTATTTTTCAAAAAATTAAAAAGCCAAAAATATTTTTTGGAGAAACCTTTTTCTCCCCTATCCGCCCCGTCATGGCCGAAGAACATCCCTTATGGGACGACTTTAGCCATTTCCCCTATTCATCGTGCACCTATTGTTATCACGCCAATCACTTGTCCCATGAGTTCCCGTACCTTCCTTATCCATCCGAACCCACCATGGAACATGTGTATCCATCTGACACTGTTTCGAAACCCACCTCGGCCTATTATCATGATATATTTAACCCCGAGTTGTGTAAGTACCCTAGTTATTCGTGGAGGATTGATCACCCTCCCACGCAATACGAATCCCAATGGATCCTCACGTATTCCCACAGTCATCATGGCAACCTTGTGCACCCCATCCCGATCAGTTCCCTCACTATGCACCCCATGAGTATCAATCATTTGTCCATCACGAAGGTGATCCTTTCGTGTATGATGAATTTGTACCCACTCCAGACGCTTCATATGAGTCTTTTCTGTTTTCACATATTAGTAGCGAGTTGTGTCCACCTCCACCACCGCCACCATTAACCATCACTTCCCCACCATCATCCACCTCCGCTCTCGCAAGCCTCTTGCAATAGTTCATCCTCGAGCAAGAGATTAGTATTAAGCATGAATTTTTTACCGTTCGGACACCTCAATAAAATGGTATTATAGAGAGAAAGAATCGAACAATTAAAGAAATGGCAAGGTCCAAGCATCTTGGTCAAAAAATGCCTCGGTATTTTTTTACATAAATGATTAGTACCGCGCGTCACACGGTGAATAGGGTATACTTATGTCCCAATACTAATAAAACTCCTTATGAATTGTGGACAGGTAAGAAACCTAATCTAGCATATTTTTTAGTCTTTGAAAGTCTGTGTTATGTCCTAAGGGATAGAGAGCTTTTAGGAAAATTCGTATCGAGGAGCTATGAAGGTATTTTTCTAGGTTATTCCCATAAAAATAGAGTTTATAATTTTGCTAGCTCTAAAGTCATAAAAATAATAAATGTAACCATAAAAAATGATGCTCTAGCCATATTTATTGATGCCAATAAAAATCCCTATTATGAGAACAATGCAACCCCAGTGATGATCACATTGATACTCACAATGATTTTATTGACCCCACACTTGATAAAAGGGATCCATCATCTTGGGTTCGCAAAAGTCAAGACCCTTAAATATTATTGAGAATCCTAGATTAAGTGTCAAGACTCGTGCTCAACTAGAAAATTAGGTTACCTACTTGTGTTACACCTTTAAAATGTAATCCCAAAATTTCACATAAGCACTTAATGGTGAATATTGGATAAATTCTATGCAAGAACAATTTCTTCAATTTCAAAAGAATGATGTTTAAGAATTAATTCCATGGCCTAGAGATACTAACATCATTGGCACCAAATGGATTTTTAAAAATAACATGGATGAAAGTGATGCCATAGTTTGAAACAAACTAGGTTAGTTGCTCAAGGGTACACCCAAATAGAAGGTGCTGATTTTGATGAAACGTTTGCTCCTGTTGCACGGTTAGAATCCGTTCGTCTTTTACTAGCTATTGCATGTCATCTAAAATTCAATTTTATCAAATGGATGTCAAAAGTGACTTCCTAAATGTCATTCTTCAGGAGGAAGTCTAAGAAGGTAAGATCGCTTAAAAAGATCTTATACTAGCTTGAGAATGTTGTGTGATATCGATCGTACGTGGATTAGCAAATTTCTAATTTTAAACTTATTTAATTAATTGTCAATTTTTTATCCAAATTAATTAAACCCTAACACATGCATCTAGGTGTATAAATCATGCCATCACAAAATAAATATAAATTGCTGACACGCAGATTTCAGGAAAAAATCCCTTTCGGGTAAAACCTTTTATTTTACTATGAAGAGGTAAATCATAACTTACATACACAATGAAATCTGCAATGTATATCCGCATACACTCACATAGACCTCAGCCTAGAATCAGAAATGGATCAACCGCAGTGAACCCACAAGAACACGCAGCTCTATTTTAGAAACAAACACCCAAAATCACTCCCAATGATCGCAGTCGTAGTCAGCCAGCACCTCCCTCACGTAGTACTAAATCAGCAGTAGATAAATCTTCTCTACAAGAGAAACTCAAGAAAAATTGTATCTTGGGTTCCAAATTGATTCACTAAAGCTATTGGGATGATTTGTGAATCAAAACAAATTTAAAACACTTCAAAAAGTGAGAAGATAAAAATTCTACAACAACAGTTTTCGTAGAATGTAACACTCAGGTCTTTTGAAGTAAAATGGACTCAAAAATGCACTATTTATAAAAATCTTCAGTCGACAAAGTCGCTCGAACGAAAAAGCCCTGTTGCTCGAACGACTTTAAATGTCGCTTGATCCTTCTTCTCGCGACACATCAAACGAGTTTAAAAAACTAAAACAGTGGCATGTCATTTGCTTAAATGCTTCAAGCGAGCTACACATGATCCTTTGCGCAACATAAAATGTCGTTTGAAGTCCTTGTTCGCGCAACATAGTCCTGTCATTTGAACGACATAAACATGTCATTTGAACTACATCGGCGTAAAATATTTCTTTTAAAACTCTGCCTCGAGACTTAGAAAAGTTTATTTTGACGAAAAATGACGCCACAGATGTTTAAAACATTTTAGAAAAATTATCCCAACACTTTAAATGGACCATTAAGGACTTAAACACACCCTTACCAAAATCTATCTCGCAGAGGCTTAATTGTTGAAGAATGTTGATATTCATATCCGTCTTGATGCATGATTGGACTTTGAACTTTTCTTCGACGGTTGTAGCGGTATACGACATACTCTAATGTAAACATAACTATATAAAATATGTCCTTACAAATCTCCCCCTATGTCTATGCCAGTACAAACTAAAAAACATCTGAATTATCAAATCAAATGTCCTATGAAAATCTAATACCCTCCCATGAACCTAAAAATGCAAGTCTACAAACTTTCTTCAAGATTCTTCAACTTGAAAGCTTCAAATCTTTAACTTTTTTTCTTTGTGATCATCAAGGTGTGCAACATGATCTTCAAAATTTGTACCTACACACATGAGATAAGAAATAAATATCTTCGAGACGTATCAAGTTTGAAATGAATATCAAATCTCAAATCTCCCCCATTAAATCATAATTCACTCTCCCCCTTTTTATTTGTCAAAAATAGACAAGGAAAAGAATAAATAAAAATAAGTATGGAGTGCCATGACAAGCAAAGCAAATAAACTATGATCATCGAGGAAAAACTTGAAAGCATTCACCAATTATTATTTATTTTTTCAATTTTTCAAAAATAATTTACAAAAAAAAAATCACACACCACAAATTTACACTAAGATAACCAAATCACGGAAACGGAATGAATGGGTGTGAACATATTTAATAGGTAAATCAACTCAAACATGTGTAACAAATGTGCACGATGAATATGGATACTCTTAACGAATGAACTCAAAATCGTCCTTAAGTGTAAAAATTATTGAATTCAAATGACATTGCGTAAGGATATTATTTTATTGTCCGATTTACATTTGAGTATGTCGTATACCGCTACAACTGTCGAATACTTATTCAAGTTCACGCATCAAGACGGATCTGAATATCAAAGTTCTTCAACATTCAAACCTCCACGAGATTAATTTTGGTAAGGTTGTGTTTAAATACCTTAATGGTTCACTTAGAGTATTGGGATAATTTTTCTAAAATATTTTCTTAGTGTTGAAACGGAGTTTTTTGTCAAAGAATTTTTTCTAAGTGTTGAGGCGGAGTTTTTTTATCGAAATAAAATTTTAATTTTTAATCAGCTCATTTGAGCGAGATAAGACAGTCGTTCGAGCGACAGAGGTATCTCGTGAGAAATCGTTCGAGCGACAGCCGTCTTCGTTCGAGTGACATACAAATTTCGTTCGAGCGACGCGCCGCCTTAATTTTTTTATATAAAGGGTGTTAAACAACTCCGTTTTTATTAAGAAGGCCTGACGTTTTAGTTTCTACAAATCATCATAATCCTTGTCTTCTTCCTTTTAGGTTCAAACCTTTTTGTTTTCAATTCACAAAGATCCCATTGTTTAGGTGAATTGAGTTGGAACCTAAGAAACGACTTTGTTGAGTTATTTCTTTGTGGAGTGTTATCTCTATGGTTGACTACGACTGCGTATCGATTGGAAGTGCTCGTGGGTGTTCCTGGCTGAATTGGATTGCACGTTCGTGTGAGCTGCTGCGGTTGTTCCATTGCTAATTCTAGACTGAGTGTCTATGTGATTGTTTCGAGGAGTAATCATTGCAGATTTCATTGTGTATGTAAGTTACGATTTATCATTCATAATGAAATAAAAGGTTTTACCCGAAAGGGATTTTTTTCTGAAATCCGTGAGTTAGCAATTTTATTTGTGATGGTTTGACACACACACAAACATGTATTTGCATGTTTAGAGGCTGAATTAATTGGATTAAAAATTGACACCGATTAAATAAGGTTAACATAGAAATTTACGAATTCGGCTTAATAAGTATCACACATACAGTTACAATTTAGTATCGGAGCTTATTTAATCGATCACCACTTTTACAAATTAGTATCAGAGAAGGTCTCTCTAATTTATTGAGTGATCCCTATTTTTCGCAAAATTGTGTGATATTGATTTGTTTTTAATAATTTTTTTATGAAAAATCGCAATTTTTCCAATGGAGCACTTATACAATCGGATGCCCATTTTTTACGGGTCTAATTATGCCTACTGGAAAGCATGTATAAAATCACAGTTAAAGGCCATTGATGAGCGCATTTGGGTTATTTGTGAAAGAGGTTGGAATCCTCCCTCTGTTATCGCAAATAATATCACTACTTTAAAACCCGTAATAAACTGGACTGAGGATGAATTTAAATGGAGGACTTTTAATTCACGTGGGTGTTGAGTGTAATTTCTGGTGACATCACTCCTGAGGAGTTCCGACGTATTATGATGTGCACCACGTCAAAATAAGCATGGGACATTTTACAACTTACCCACAAAGGAACAAATGCGGTCAGAGAATCTAAAATTCAAAATTTAACTACTCAATTTGAAACAATTACTATGCTTGAGACTGATTGTTTTGATGAGTTTTATGCACGTTTGTCAGATATTGTCAACACTAGTTTCAATCTTAGTGAGCACATTCCTGATGCACAAGTGGTTAAAAAGATTTTCACTACACCAAAATGGCCAAATTATCACCTTTCAGCCGGCGACCCTTGTCACGGTCATTAACCGTGACAACAAAATACGTGTTTTGTGTCACGGTCATTGACCGTGATACGCCCGTGACAAAGTATTGTCACGGTCAAGGACCGTGACAATACTTAAAACAATTGTCACAGTCAAGGACCGTGACACGTCCGTGACAATTTACACAGCAAAAAAGCCCTACCCTTTCTTTTTTTTTCCCACTGATTTTGGTTTTTCCCTCTCTTTCTCTCTCTAAGCGATTTCGAGGTCTCTCTCTGCAAGGTATGTTTTTTCCTCTCTTTATCTTTCATTTCTATATGTGTGTGTATATATGTGTGTAAATGTATGTGTATATGTGTGTGTATGTATGTGTATATATGTGTGTGGTGGTGTGTGGTGGGGGAGGGGGCAGGGGGCAGGGGTGGTGGGGGTGGGGTGGGCTGTGTGTATATGTGTGTGTGTGTGTGTGTGCAGGTGTGGTAGGGTGGGGGGAGGCGGGGAGGGGGTGGGGGGAGGGGGCAGGGGTGGGGGGGGGTGTGTGTGTGTGTTTGTGTGCAGGTGTGCGTGTGTGTGGCGGCAGGAGGGTGGTGGTGGGGTTGGATGTGTGTGTGTCTGTGGTGGGGAAATCTTAGCAATTGTATAGCTTTAATTAATAAATTGTATAGCTTTAATTGTAATTTTAATTGTATAGTTTTAGATGAAAGTAAATTAATAATTAGTGTCCATTTCATATGAAAGTAGGATTACCCCTCATTATATATTAGTAAATTAATAATTGTATACTTTAATTGTTAGTTTAATTGATGAAATGAATTAATTGAGTAGATGAATTAGAAGGAGTACGGGATACACATTTATTGTTGACATTGTTGTTGGATTATAGTGGATCGATGTTGGGTTGGTTAACAGTAAAAGTGGCATTACCACTGGATTATTGTCCATATGGGGGTGGGATTTTTTAACCTTTTTTGAAAATTACTTTGTATATCGAACAATATATAGTTATTAATAATTATTGGATTATTGTCCATATGGGGGTTGGCCAATGTGGGTTTTTAGGTGTATCTGGTGGGTATTCTTTAGTGGTTAATTCTAGATATTATTAATAAAGATAAGTAGGGATCTTTTGGTATGGCTGAAAATGGCTATATTATTAATAATTATTATGTGTGTGGTGGGGGGCAGGGGGTGGTGTGTGTGCGTGTACGTGTGCGTGTGTGGTGGGGGAGGGGATGGGGGTGGGGGCAGGGTGGGGCAAGGTGGGGGGGAGGGGGCAGGGTGTGTGTATGTGCGTAGTGTCCCTTGTAAAAGAATTGATAGATTATTAATTTTTTTAGTAAATTAATATATGATTGCCCCTTATTGTAAATTAGTAAATTAATATATTATTAATTATGAAAGTAGGATTGCTCCTCATTGGAAATTATTAAATTAATAATTGTATACTTTAATTGTTAGTTTAATTGATGAAAATAATTATTGTGTGTGTGGTGGGGGCAGGGGGTGGTGTGTGTGCATGTACGTGTGCGTGTGTGTGGTGGGGGAGGGGTGTATGAAAGTAAATTAATCATTAGTGCTCATTTTTATTTGTAGTAATTGTACATATTTACATGTCTTCTTCTAATTTTTTTTATCTGTACTAATAACATTTTTTACAGCAAATGTCTCCTTCAGGTATTAAGGCGAGGATGATGATGCTGGTTATGATGATGTCGTCTGGGCTCGGTGGTAGCGGAGGCGACGAGGGCTCCTCGTCCCCTAGGCTCCCCAAATATGGCAAATTTGGGATTACCATCGAGAACAAGTCGGAGCTATTAGCGAGATCCCTCGAGCTGGTAAAGATGATCATCGGTCTGGGGTATATGAGTTGGAAGGAGGTGCCATATGAGCTCAAGTTAGCTGTTTGGGCGGCACTACAAGTAATATATTTATATGAATATGAATATTTCAATTTCAATTTCGATTTCAATTTTATTTTATTATTTATATTTATATTTATTCGCAACTAACATTGTATTTGTTGGACAGGACAACTTGGATCCAAAGCTACGTGATTCTGTCTTGGAGCAGTTGAGGGAGCAACACAAGACGTGGAAGAAAATATGCGGACACGATACTTTGGGAAAACACGAGAGTCCATTATCCAAAGGCGTGAATTCGTCCCGCCGAAGGAGCCGATATCATTGGCACAATGGCAAAAGTTCATTGACAATGAGATCGGGGAGCGACAATTGGCATCTCGCCAATTGGGGAGGAGAAATCGGGCAAAAAATACGGACGTGCACTACTCCGGTCGGACGTCTTACGCCGAGGTGAAGCATAGGATGATGGTAAGATTTAATTTGTCTATAACTACAGAAATATATTATTCTGCATTATTTTACTTTGCGGGGCCGATACTAATTTTACTTTATTTTATTTCATGGGATAGGGAGTGGCCCTGGGGGTAAGCCACATAGGCTCGATACTTATGTGGATTTTCGAACGAAGAAGGGGAAGGACAAGGAGGTGTCTTCGAGCGTCGCGGCCACGATTGTAAGTAATCTGACAGTTTACTTTTTGTTAATTACGTTATAATTTTTTAGTTTACTTATTTTACTAATCATGTGCTTTTTATCGTTTCAGGCAAAGCTTAAGGAAGTGTATGAGTCGCAGTCTAATGCCGACAAGGCATCTTTATCCACAGACGCACTCAGCCAAGTGCTTGGTTCTGATCGCAAGGGGAGGACAAGGGGGTGAGCTCGCGGGTGGCCAAATCTAGGATCATCGGATTAGAGACGAGCGACACTGGGTTGGCTCGAACGGTGGATTCACATGACTCAAAGTTATCCCATTTGGAGGCGACGGTCCAAGATATGTACTCATTCATGAAGCGTACGTTGGGTGGAGACCGTAAGGGGAAGGGAAAGAGAAGGCGGTGGAGGAAGAGGTGCGGGAGGATGAGGTGCAGGATGACGAGGATATGGACCTCGCTGCTTCATCACCGACACGTGCGTACTTCGATGATCCACTTCCCTATTTGGCTCCCTTCAACAGACCGATGTCGACAATTGGTTGGCTGAGCGTGTTCATATTGGACGTATTTGATGGCCGGCGAATAGGGTGGGGGTTGAGGGACCCGAATATCATCCAGGGTGGAATAGTTCATGGACGTGAGCTTCAAGAGATCGAGTCCAAGGTGCTCGTCATGCATGTGATACCCGGGAAGGAGAACTCCCTATTGTGGTTGCGCGAACAATGCGGCACGATGTATATTAGTGGGTGTGTCAATTCGTATATCGTGTGGCCTACTCACCTCCTCACATTTACCCCAGACATATAGTGACATTATTTTTAAGTTGGTACATTTGAATTATATTTGGATTATATAGTCATGTATATTGTTTCTATTTTGAATGTATATTTGCATTATCTTAAGTTTATTTGGATATATGATGTTTGAATAGGTACAACGTTGCTATAATAGGTACAAATATACTACTGGGTAGTGGCAGTGGCAGTGGCCATACTGCCAGCAGATTTTTTTTAAATTCTGCCCAGAATTTTCACGGTCATTGATCGTGACAAGTCCTTGACAAATAAGGTTGTCACGGACTTTGACCGTGACAATGTTTCTAAAAAGGGTCAAGGCTTTGTCACGATTATTAACCGTGACTAAAATTATCACGGCCAGAGACCGTGACAATTCTAACGAACTTGTCACGGTCAATGACCGTGACAAGTCCGTGACGAAAAAAGTTGTCTCGCCCCGAATTGTCATGGACATTAACCTTGACAAGTTGAACTTGTCAAGGTCAATGACCATAATAATTCGGCAGATTTAGTGTAGTGTTTAAGATCGCTGCCTAAACGTTTTATCCCTAAAGTGACTGTTTTAAATTCCTTGGATAATTTGAGCAATTTAAAATTGGAAGAGCTGGTAGGAGACCTCCAGACATGTGAGATTGAGATGTTCCCCGACACTATCAAACCTAAGGATAGAGATATAACACTTAGAGCTCAGTTTAGGAAGGGAAAGGAAGTGTCCAAGAGTGAGAAGAAAAAAAAGTGAGGTTTTGATGTCTGAGTCTGAGTACGAGTCTGATATTGATATGGCCATGCATGTGAAAATTTTTAAAAAGTTTCTCAAATTTTTTAAAGAAAATTCTTCTAATAAAAAGTGTTCTGAGAAAAATAAAAGGAAAGATGAGGCCAAAGAGAGGGGTGAAAAAGAGAGTGATAAAGATGAAAAGGAAGAAGAGAAGTGTTTTGAGTGTGAGGGGAGGAGGCATAAAGCTTTTGACTGTCCCACTAGGATAAAGAGAAAGGGCAAACAGATTGACATGCCAGCCACTCTTAGTGATAATGAGGGAGAGGTGAAAGATTCCAGGGATGAGACTTCGCATAGGAACTTTGTCACCTTTTTAGCTAGTCACGAAAGCACACCTAGTTTGTCCCACGACGATGAGGATACTAGTGCACATGAGATTACCAATGAGGAAGATAGTCCGAGTGTTTTGAGTGAGGGAGAAAGTGAGTGTGGGAGCGAAGGTGAAAGTGAACTCCAGATTGCGTTTAGAGATTTGTACGCCGAGACCTTAAAGACTAAGAAATTGAATAAGGAGTTAGGTCTTAGGGTGAGATATTTGGAGAGAAAATTAGAGGTTTTGAGGGTGTTTGAGGCGAAAGTAAGTCAATTCAAGAAGGTGAAGGTTTCTTTAAGTGAACAGTTAATTTCTTTAGATTGATAAAAGAGTGATTTGACCAACATGGTGTCTAGTCTGACGACACGTGTATTCCAGCTCGGGAGTGATCTCAAATGTGACCCGGAGGTCAAAGTCCCTTTAAAGAATGCATCTAAGAAGGTTGGAAAGATGGTTCTCGATCCTGTTTTGGGTGATGTTGAGAGACGAAAAATACGTCATGACGATGCATCCACTTCCCACGTTACACCCGAGCCGATTCCTGAGTTAGCGATAGATCCATATGGATCTCAACCTAACCCACCTAGGCATCCTGTTATCTAGAGGAGAGTGCATACTAGACATTTTGAGAGAGGTGGTCCTAGACCCGTGTATGTTTGCACCCATTGCAAAAAGAGAGGACACCTTAGGGAGTTTTGTTTTAAGTTGGGTAATGTGTCACGTTTTGCTACTACACGTGTTCACACACACGCCCCCACACATGATGCTCCGGATGACTACGTGAGAGAGTTTGCACATATTAGGGAGCAGGTAAAGTTTTTAGTCAAGACTTCACATGACTTGATGGATGTTTTTCATAGGATGACACCACCTTCGAAAAACTCCACCGCACCTAACGGTTGAGATTTAGACTTGTTTGCTAGCATAGGATGATTTTCATAATGATATTTTATGCCTATTGCTAGTGTGTGTCATTTTTATAGTTATGTTTTCTATTTTTAATATATTTCTCAAAAAAACCAAAAGGATTTTTGTTTTTGAAAAATATTGAAAAAATACAAAAAGATTTTTAATTTTTTGATAAAATTTTTAGAAAAAGACAAAAAGAGTTTTGTATTTTGTTTCTCACCGTATATGAATGGAAATTTAGGATGACCGAGTCACAATTTCATACCATATCCATGTGACTGTTTGATAGTATTTTGATATGCGCCATCATTTCATTTTTGTGCTTTACAATGTTTTGAGTCATTAAAATGTGATTTGTTGTTACTAACTACATGTTTGACTCATGAGTTCCTTTAATGCACACTTGCACGGATTTGTTTGGCTATTATTCTTATCTATCACATGTTGGTCTATGTGTTTTCATCTCAATTTTGTCTTTAAAACAAACCAAATGCAATAAAACTTGACAATGGAAGTAATACATGTAAGAACCGTATGTGAGTTTATGTGATTTATCTGAAACAGGGAAGGGCTACAAAGGTACTCATTTATCCTTTGCGATTAATCCACCGTTTAAATCGGACCTAGAAAAAGTGTGGCACAATAAGTATTTGCCAAGGTCCAAAGAGGTTGAAAAGAGCCCAAAAAAATTTTAAGGCAATAAAAAGCAAATCAAGCCAAAAGTGGGCCAATTTATATAGTTTCATCACCTCAAAAGAAAAATATAAAGCATTATTATTTATGAAGGACTTTGGATGGAATATAAAACGGGTTTTCACGTCCTGACAAAGTCATGAAAAGCGTTACATAGTTTTAGATGTTATTGGTGTGAAAATCATGTCTGACTTTGATTTGTTGATTTGATTAAGACAATATCATCTAAATTCACTTTTTTGACACATAAGGACGATTTTGAGATTCATTAGTTAGGAGTACACATATTCATAGTGTACATATGTTATGTTTTATTGCATTGATTTGCCTATCGAATTTGTTCACACCCATTCATTATGTTTCCACAATTTGGTTATGTTAGTGTAAATTCATGGTGCGTAATTTTTGTAAAATTATTTTTGCTTTTTTGTTTGAAAAATTCAAAAATCAAAAATAGTTTTTGGAAAGCTTTTGAGTTACTCCTTTGCATGAGCGTAGTTTGATTCATGTTTGCTATGAATATTTGTCATGACACTCCATGTTTATTTTGTTTATCCGTTTCCTTGTCTATTTCGGACAAATAAAAAGGGGGAGAACGAAATATAGGGCAGTTTTCATTATGGGGGAGATTTAATTGATTTATTCTTATATCATTTCAAACTCTATGCATCACGAAGGTATTTGCTTTTTCTTATGTGTGTAGGTACAAAATTGAAGATCATTATTTTGCACACCCTGATGAGAAAAGCTTAAAGATTTGAAGATTTTTTAAGTTGAAGATTTTGAAGAAAAAGTTTTACACTTATATTTTTAGTACCTTTTCAGTTTTGGGTTCATGGGAGGGTATTAGATCTGTATAGGCATTTTGATTTGATAATTCGGATGTTTTTATTTTGTACCGACATAGACATAGGGGATATTTGTAAGGACATTATTTTATTGTCTGATTTATATTTGAGAATGTCGCATACCGCTACAACCATCGAAGACTTATTCAAGTTCAATCATGCATCAAGACGGGCTCGAGTATCAAAGTTCTTCAACATTCAAACCTACGCGAGATTAATTTGGGTAAGGCTGTGTTTAAATACCTTAACAGTTCACTTAGAGTGTTGGGATAATTTTTTTAAAATATTTTCTAAGTGTTGAAGCGGAGTTTTTCGTCAAAGAATTTTTTCTAAGTGTTGAGGGGGAGTTTTTTTATCGAAATAAAATTTTAATTTTTAATCAGCTCGTTCGAGCGAGATAAGACAGTCATTCGGGCAACAGTCTTCTTCGTTCAAGCGACATACCAGTTTCGTTCGATCAACACGTCACCTTAATTTTTTTATATAAAGGGTGTTAAACAACTCCGTTTTCGTTAAGAAGACCGGCGTTTTAGTTTCTTCAAACACTGCAAATCGGCTGAATCCTTTTGTCTTCTTCCTTTTAGGTTCAAAACCTTTTTGTTTTCAACTCACAAAGATACCAATGTTTAGGTGAATTGTTTTGGAACCCAAGATACAACTTTATTGAGTTATTTCTTTGTGGAGTGTTATCTCTACGACTGACTATGACCGCATGTCGATTGGGAGTGCTCGTGGGTGTTCCTGGTTGAATTGGACTGCATGTTCATGTGGGCTAATGTGGTTGTTCCATTGTTGACTCTAGACTGCATGTCTATGTGATTGTTCTGAGGAGTAATCATTGCATTTTCATTGTGTATGTAAGTTGCAATTTATTATTCGCAGTGAAATAAAAGGTTTTACCCGAAAGGGTATTTTTCCTGAAATTTGTGAGTTAGCAATTTTATTTGTGATGGTTTGACACACACACACACACACACACACATAGTTGCACGTTTAGAGACTGAATTAATTAGATTAAAAATTGACACCGATTAAATAAGGTTAACTTGGAAATTTTCGAATTCGATTTAATCAGTATCACACATACATTTACACATTGCCTTAATCAAAACAACAAATCAAAGTATAAAATGATTTCCACTCCAATAATGTCTAAAACTATTGAATGATTTTTTAAGACTTTGTCAGGACGTGCAAATCGTTGATTAAATTTACAACTAAACTCCCTCAAATATATATTTATTTTTCTAGCTCTTTTGAGGTTTCTATTTATTTTCTCAAACTAGAGAAATCCTATTAGCCCCTTTTTGGCATATGATTATTTTTATTGCCTTAATTTTTTTGTACTCCTTTAAACGGTGGATTTCACGACGTGATTATTATTCACTCGCATCCCTTTTTCGTGTTCACTCATCATTTTTTCATATTAAACAAATTCCTCACGGGCAATGGTTTTTACATGCACAACTTTCATTATCAAGTTTTATCGCATATGGTTCATTTTAAAAACAGGATTGAGATGGAAACACTTCGACCAACATGAGATAGATAAGTACAATGATCAAACAAATCTGTGCAAGTGTGGATAAAATAAAATCATGAGTCAAACATGTAAAAAGTAATCTCAAATCTCATTATAATAACTCCAGACATTATAAAGCACATAGATGAAATGATGTATCGTCTCAAAACACTATTGAATAATCACATGGATATGGAATGATGTTGTGATTAGGTCATCCTAAATGTCCATTCATAAACGGTGTAAATAAAATACAAAACTCTTTTTTACTTTTTCCAAAAAATTTAACAAAAAAAAAATCTTTTTGGCTTTTTCAATTTTTTTCTCAAAGAAATGGAAAATCTTTTTGTATTTTTTCGAAAAAATTCAAAAACAAAATTGTTTTTGGTTTTTCGAAAAGTATATCAACAATGGAAAATATAAATATAAAAGTGGTACATACTGGCAATAGGCATAAAATATCATCATAAAAATCAGCTGATGCTAGCAAAAACGTCTAAACCTCAACCGTTAAGTGTGGTGGAGTTTTTCAAAGATGGTGACATCCTATGAAAAACATCCATCAAGTCATGTGAAGTCCTGACCAAAAACTTAACTTGCTACCTAATATGTGCAAACTCTCTTATGTAATTATCCATAGCATCATGTGTGGGTGCGTGTGTGGGAACACGTGACAAAACTCTATGTGACACACTACCCAACTTAAAACAAAATTCCCTAAGGTGTCCTCTCTTTTTACAATGGGTGCAAACATATACGGGCCTAGGAACACCTCTCCTAAAGTGTCTAGGATGGTCTATCCTATCCGGAATGGGATGCCTAGGTGGGGTGGGTTGAGAGACATATGGATCAATCACAAACTCGGGAACCGGCTCGGGTTCAACATGAGAACTGGACACACCGTCATGATTTATTCCCAAACTCTCAACTTTACCCAAAGAGAGACCGAGGAGCATCTTTGCTACCTTCTTAGATGTATCATCTATAGTGACCTTTATCTCCCGAGCTTGTTCGATATCTCTATCTAATTGGACTAATGGTCTTCAAGTTCACTCTTTTCCCTACCTACAACGGTCAATTGCTCACTCAAAGTAAACTTCAACTTCTTGAGTTGACTCATCGACGCCTCAAACCCCCTTAATACCTCAATCTATCTCTCCAGATATAACAACCTAAGATCTAATTCCTTATTCAACTTCTTTGTCTTTAAGGTCTCGGTGTATAAATCTCTAAACGCAATCTGGAGCTCACTTTCACCTTTGCTTCCACACTCACTTCCACCCTCACTCTCACACGAAACACTCAAACTAACGTCATCGGGGCTCTCATGCGCACAAGTGTCCTCACCGTCGTGGGACAAACTAGGTGTGCTCATGTGACTAGCTAAAAATGCAACACACATCCCATGTGAAGATTCATCCCCGAAATCCTTGACCTCTTCCTCATTATCGCTAAGAGTGGATGGAATGGAAATATTCTTTCCCTTTCTCATTAACCTAGTGGGACACTCAAACGTCCTATGCCCCTTACCCTTACATTCAAAACATCTCTCTTATTCCTCTTTCTCTTTCTCTCTCTTTCTCTTTCTCTTTCTCACCGCTCTCTTTGGCCTCATCTCTTCTTTTTATTTTTCTCAAAAAATATTTTATTGGAAGAATTTTCTTTGGAAATTTTGAGAAACTTTTTAAAAAAATTTAGCAAGCATGGCCACATCATCGAAATCAAACTCGCCCTCAGACTCGAAATCATAAACTCTCATTTTCTTTTTCTTCTCTCTCTTGGACACTTCCTCACTCTTCTAGACTGGGCTCTAAGTGCTATCCCTTTATCCTTAGTCTTGACAGTGTTAGAAAACATGTCAATTTCATACATCTGGAGGTCTCCTACCAGTTCTTCTAACTTAAGATTGCTCAAATTTCGTAAGGAATTCAAAACAGTCAATTTCGGGATAAAATATTTAGGTAACAATCTCAAAATATTTTTAACCACTCGTGCATCAGGAATATGCTCATCATGATTGAAACTAGGGTTAACAATATCAGATAAACATGCATAAAACTCATCAAAACAATCAGATTCAAGCATGGTAATTGTTTCAAATTGAGTAGTTAAATTTTGCAATTTAGACTCTTTCACTGCAGTCATGCCTTCATGAGTAAGTTGTAAAACTTCCCATGATTTTTTTGACGTGGTGCACGTCATGATACGCCGAAACCCTGGCTCCAGAATTTACACTTAGCCCTCGAGAATTAAAAGTGCTCCATTTAAATTCGTCCCCAGTTCAGTCAGTCACGGGCTTAAGATTCGTTATATTATTAGCAGTAATAGTGGGAGGAGTCTACCCTCTTTCACAAACAACCTAAACTCGATCATCGATTGATTTTAAATGAGATTTCATGCGGGCTTTCCAATAGGCATAATTAGACCCGTCAAAAATTGGCAACCAATTATATCAGTTCTCATTCGGAAATATTGCGATTTTTTAAAATCAGATTTTTTGAAAAAAATCAATACCACAAAAAATTTGCGATTGATAATTTATAGTAACCTTCTCTAATACCAATTTAAGAAGGTAAAATCGCTTAAAAATCTCTTTATACCAGTTTAAGAATGTTATGTGATATCGATTGTATGTGGATTCGAAAATTTCCAATTTTAAACTTATTTAATTAATTGTTAATTTTTTATCCAAATTAATTAAACCCTAGCACATGCATCTAGGTGTATAAATCATTCTATCACAAAATAAATATAAATTGTTAACACACAGATTTCAGGAAAGAACCCCTTTCGGGTAAAACCTTTTCTTTCACTATGAATAGGTAAATCACAACTTACATACACAATGAAATCTACAATGAATATCCGTAGACACTCACATAGACCTCAGCCTAGAATCATCAATGGATCAACTGCAGCGAAGCCACAAGAACACTCAGCTCTTTTTGAGCCAGGAATACCCACAAGCACTCCCAATGATCGCAGTCGTAGTCAGCCAGCAGCTCCCTTAATTGGTACCAAATCAGCAGTAGAGAAATTTTCTCTACAAGAAAAACTCTAGCAAAAATGTATCTTGGGTTCCAAATCGATTCACTAAATCTGTTGGGATGATTTGTGAATCAAAAAAAGTTTAAAACACTTGAAAAAGTGATAAGACAAAAATTCTCCAAAAGCAGTTTTCGTAGAATGAAACACTCATCTAAAGCAAAATGGACTCATAAATGCACTATTTATATAAATCTTGAGTCGACACAGTCGTTCGAATGAAAAATCCATGTCGCTAAAACGACTTTAAATGTCGCTTGATCCTTCTTCGCGCAAGACATCAAAAGAGTTTATAAACTAAAACAGTAGCATGTCGTTTGATAAAATGCTTCAAGCGAGCCTTCGCGCGACATAAAATATCGCTTGAAGTCCTCGTTTGTGCGACATTGTCCTGTCATTTGAACGACATAGACATGTCATTTGAACGACATCAGCGTAAAATCTTTTTCTTTCAAAACACCGCCTTAGGACTTAGAAATATTTATTTTGACGAAAAATGACGCCTCAGAAGTTTAAAAATATTTTAGAAAAATTATCCCAACACTTTAAATGAACCATTAAGGGACTTAAACACAACCTTAACAAAATTTATCTCACAGAGGCTTAATTGTTGAAGAATGTTAATATTCGAATTCGTCTTGATGCATGATTGGACTTAGAACTTTTCTTCGACGATTGTAGCGGTATACAACATACTCTAATGTAAACAAGACTATATAAAATTGTAATACCCCGCACTTTTATAGATATTTAAATTACATAAGTGCGTGTAATTTCAAAATTTGAGGAATTTCTGCGAATAATAATTTTTAGAGTTTATGAGTGTTAGATGATTTTTTATGTGTGTTACATTTACTTTTGGGATTAAGTATATAAGTCGGATTATTTTAATTACGTGTCGTAGTTGGGTAAAGCGGCAGAGGACAATATTTTAATTGGAAAACCCGTATCGAGATGTTTTGGTTTTAATTAGTGAATTGTAGTTAAGAGACTCAGATGGAGATTTCAAGTGCGCGATTGGCTTCGGAATGGCTGAGATAGTCAGAATAGAGTATCCGGGAGTAGTGTTTATGTTCCGGGGACTTTTGGACTAATAGGGACTCGCAATTGAGTAAACGAGTCATTTTTGGGTTTATAAGGGATAAACCCATATTTCTCTCTATATAAGGCACGGGAGAGTGGGAAAAAGAAAGAAGAGAAGGAAAGAAAGAAAGGAAGAGGATAAGGGAAGAGAGGAAGTGGATTTTCGGGCCAAACTCCGTGGGATTCGACTTGAGGTAGTCGAATTTTAACCACGAGGCAAGTATTTACTTGATTTATTCTTTTAAGCATAAATCTCATATTATAGTTGGTAATAACAAATTTTAAAGAATTTTGGGCTGGGTTTTCTTGAATCGAAATGGGTTTTTCGGAAGTTGAACGATTAAAATCGGATAAAATCTCAAATTAAGGAAACATTGGGATTTATAGAAATTAGTGGTTGATTCTTGGTCCTAGGATGATTAGAACATATTTTCCTTGAATATATATTGTTGGTTGAGGTTGGATGAGGATGGGAGAGAAGATAAAAACCTTAGTTGTGTGTTAATGGCTGAAATAGACAGTCGAAGAAGACGACTTACCTGTTCGATCGACCGATCGACAGTCAGAGTCGATCGATCGACTCTTCAGGATTTTTGGCAATTTCGGCCTGTTTTGTTTATATGGGAGAAATTCCTTAATTAATTAATTCTAGATTATTTATTTGAGGAAAATAAATTGTGGAGTTAAATATTTGGGGTTCCTAAATGTAGTGTGAGGACCTCTAAATTATTGTTTGAGTGAGGTGTATACCTTAGGTTCATGGAAAGTAAAATCCAAGGGTTTACTAATTTAGGGGTGTGTGGGACGAGTAACACTCAGGACAGAATTTCGGTGGGAGATTATATATATATAATGATGCGTGTAGAAAATATAATTATGTTTCGATAATGGTTGAGTAAATCCTACGAGGCGACTAGGATGGATTTTGGGATATGGGCTAAAGATGATTGAGCGATTATTCGATACGTCTATTGACGACTATGATTATAGGTAACGCGATACCTATAGGGTTAAAATAAGTTGAGAGTATACTTATGTGATTATTACGAATTGGTATATTTGGAGAGTATATATAAATCCATAAAAGTGATTAAGGTGCGAGTTATAAATTAAGTAAGAGAGTACTTATAAGTTTAGTATTGTAAGTGTGCGAATACTTAGATACTATTACGAATGGGAACAGTCGGAGTATTGGCTATCGCTATATGAGATTGGCAATTATAGCCATATATATATATATATATACATATATATATATATATATATATATATATATATATATATATGTATACATATATATATATATATATATATATATATATATGTATATATGTATATATATGTGTGTGTGTGTATGTGTGTGTGTGTGTGTGTGTGTGTATTCGTATCATATTATTTATACTGTAATCACATCGTATATATAATCTACATCACTTCTCAAATAATATGATACGAATACATATATATATATATATATATATATATATATATATATATATATATATATATATATATGTGTGTGTGTGTGTGTGTGTGTGTGTGTGTGTGTGTGTGTGATTGGTATATTTGTATCTTAGAGGTTGGTTCCACAGGCTTTGTCGGGCATAGGGTTGGAATAGCCAGATTATATATTTTCTCTAGTGCGATTCGGGGAGGTTGCGCGATGCGGCTGAATCCCCTGGCTTGAGGAGCAGGGAGAGTATATCCCTAGGTCATATCGTCTTATTTACGAGTGCGATGTGTATTCCACTTGCAGGAGGGAACATGACTACCTCCACCGTTCTGTATTTTTACCATGACCATTAGTGAGTCCGACTTGGTACCGTGGTTGAGTGAGTAAACCCGAATTCGGATAGGCCCTATAAGACTGCATCCTCGAGTTATATCTCAGAGGGATGGTTATTACACTTATGATTATGATAAATATAATTATACTTGGTGCGTATAGTATATTTCTTATATATGAAGATGAGATATCATATAAAGTAAACGTGTATAAAATAAAAAGAATGAATAAGTTGATATTCTCCTTCCGGTCGATTTATATCCAGATCTATATGAATGAGAATCATAAGTTTTAGTGAGCACTACATATATACGAGGTTTTATATATGCGGTATGTGCTGAGGGCCTAACGAATTTCGACGATCAACATTGTCGGGTAGTAGTGTATCGTGGGGTTCCTTGTTTGGATTTCACTTCACGAGACACCCCACATACAAATGTAGCGCAATGTTGGGAATGGGGAAAAGTTTAGCCCTTAGTACTCAGGTTTATGAGGATTTTTAGAAGATGGGTGAAATAGATTAGTTAGGCAGGGTAGCATTACTATATGGTTTAAAGGAATGCGATAGGTGTGCACTGTTAGAAGAGGGGTGAGGGGTATCTCATGGGAGTGTGATACCAATTTAAATATGAGATATCTCATATTTTAAAAATGTGGCTTTTAAGAACTTGCTAAATATTTTCAAAACTCAGGCTCTGACCCGTTTTCTCTATTTTTTCCTCTCTTGCTATATATATATAGGTGTCCAGACACAGGGACGCCTGGATGATGATTCTTTCGAGTCAGATGTTGCTGCAGCAACTATGGATGCCTACAGGTTTATTTTTAGACGTTTCTATTATTGTGATCTATATAGGAAGCAGTGTCGTAACATTCGAGCCGATAGCCCAATTGTATTCATTTATTCTTTTACCGCCTTTTAGTGTGACATTCGATTTGGTTATATTATGTTAACCGAGTGTTCGGTAATTTTACTTCATTTCAATTTTGTATATATAAACTGTGTGATTATTTTACCTTGTTGGTTTGAATAAAAAGATTAGTTAAATAAAATTTTAACGCCATCCTAATAGGTAATTAGTAATTAAATTGGTTTTCGACAGTGATGTTGAGAAAGAACCATATGAGACTCCTCTTTTAATTTGGTATAGGATTGATAACCCGGTATTTTATTAGGCGGGGTGTCACATATGGTATCAGAGCATCAAGTTCTATTGTCCTTAGGAATCTGTGTGAATGTACTACGCTTTCAGCATTGCTTTTGATTTGATATAGAGCCTTATGATTAGGATTGTTGATTCCTATGGTGAGATTTCGTTCTCCTGCCATTACGTAAGATTATAGTAAATCTTGTGCACGCTCTGGTGAGATTCGTGTGCTGATCGAGGAAGGGCGACTAAGGAAGACCATGATGAGGGCAGCGGGAGGTGGGGCTTAGTCGGAGCTATTAGTTGAAGTCGGGGACGAGGGTCGCAGTCGAGGTCACTTCCCTTCGTGGCATTGTCAAGGATTGCTACAACGACTACTAATATATAAGTTATAATTATCCACGTATCGCTGAAGTAGAGAGTGGTGCTAAACTTGAATTACCCAGTGAAGTTAAATTGGTAAAAAGGTTAGAAAGGTCTTCGATAAGGACCATATGTTGAAGTTAAGTTATACGGAGTCAGCGTAACGTGATTCAGCGGAAGTGGAAGGCTCGGAATCTTTGTCTTAGAGCAGGGTATGGAAATACCTAGATGTGAAAATTTGGGGGAAAAATTTTCACTCATTAGAGCAAGGTTGAGATGGTGGGAACGGTGGTCACCGTGTTTGTGGGAGCAGGATGTTTTGCTCATAGAGGAATATTACGGATGGTTTTAACGATTAGTTCCTTTGGTTTATTAGGAATAAAAGGAATGCAGTTCCTGAATTATTCACAAGTGTACTATGTCTGGGGAGCCAATTGGAACTATCAGGGTAATTGGCAAGAATGTTGTTATGAGTTTCACCTCAGATGAAGGAGGTGTATTCCGTGTAGCAAGATTGAGTCACAGTATTTTATTATCCCTGAATTCGTGTGTGTAATTAGAGCTTTGTGGCAGTATCGATAACATTATATAGTGTATGTCTACATGTTTTTCCATGGTAGCGGGGCTCTATTTTCTTCATTCGTTATGAAAATGGGTGTTAGTATTTTGAGTTTATATCTGGTTTTACTGCTCATTTTGTGTATGCTATATGAGTATAGTATTATTCTGAGTATAATATGTTCTTAATTGATCGGAGCGATAGCAGGCTAATGATTGCAAGACTATCGTATCCGCAGTTCCAGGGTGGAACAAGTTGTTATTGCGATATCTCATCTGGATACATATTGAGCTCGCCTTTATTATACGTTTAGATGTAACTTCGGTGAGTAGATGTTTCATCATCATGATTTGAGTGCGTGACGACCTTATAGGTATGGTTTAAGGTATGAAGAATTTCTTGTTAAGCTGTGAGTTTAAGCTTGTTGTTGTTTGCGCAAAGGACTTAGTGTTAGTACAAACGTCTTGTGGTATGGCTCCTAGAAAGAAGTAGGAGTTCATACCACATTTTGTTGAAATAGGGGATGGGGTTATCCCGATTGCATAATTGAAGCTAACGGACCTCCACAACTAACACAGTTAAGTAGTAGTGTATCGGAGGGATTCCTTGTTTGGATTTTGCTTGCGGGACACTCCACGCATGAACATTAATAACATCGGGAGTGGAGAGATGTTATAGGATGCAAGGATGTTAGTTTTGACGATAAGTTACATAGTGTTGAGAAAACACTATAAACTGAGATCCATGTCATGGTTGGAGGCTTATAGAGATGGAAGTGCTATTGAAAAGCACTCAAATGTTTCTCACATGGTAAGTAAGCGGGTGAGGTAAGGTTAAGGAAATTTATTTAAGTCTCGTAGCCAGGCCTTGATGAAAAGGCAAATTTTGGAGGTAGTATGTTTTATGTATGATGTTCATAACACTTTTGAAGAGAGTAGGCGCCCCGATTAGTTGGACTTTCCATTTTGTCAAATTGGAAGGACATAGTGGTAGAAGTACGTTAGTAGGTTAGCGAGGTAGGATTTGGAACGTCTCGATGGTGTGCCATAGGTCGTTATATCTCGATGACCAACGATGCAAGGAAGTAGTGTAACGGGAGGGTTCCTAGTCTAGATTTCTCTTTGTGAGACGTCCCACGCATGAAACCGAGCCAATGTCGGAAGTCGGGAGAGGTCTTGGGCACTAGGTACACGGTTAGTATAATGCTTATTTTACGTGTGTAGGAAACACATTGATCTTAGGGTTGTTAGGAAATAAGGCCAGTGGGGCATGTGGCGTTATTTTAGGAAGATTATAGTGAGTTAACCACGAGAAGATTGGTGAGCTAACTTTAAGAAGGATTGGATTTCCAGGAATAGGAAGAATGGAATTTCGAGTAACTCGGGGCACCAGACCGAAAAGAAAGTAAGGCCCATTTTTAGAGAGAGTGTTACGTTTGTGACGTATGCAATAGTTGTACCGATGTGCACGGGTAAAAGGGCGTGTGCGCACCTTGATAAGTTGATTTTATATATCGCCAGAAATAGAATAGGCGTATTATATAAAGCTGAAGAATATGTTGTGGGGTAGTTATAAGTGAGATTGGAGTTTGTTGGATGGAATGTCGTAGGAGGTACGCGATAATCCAATTGTATAGGTGCAACAAGAGTTTGCACACCTAAGATAAGCGAGAAGACTGACGGGAGCAGTCAAGCCTTAGTGTAATTTCCTTTTTGAGGGAGATCAGATGTCATGTTGTAGACAAATGTATGCTTAGAGTGTAAGCGAGAGTATCGACTTTTCGAGACATTATAGCGATGGTTATAGGCTCGTTTTCTTTATATGCGATTATAGAAGCACTAGGTGCGATATGTCGTTGTATAGTTGATCTTATGACCCGAGGAGGTGTATCAGCGTATAGAGGTTTGGTGAATCTTGTTGTTATGCTAGCGCGTTAGAGTATAAGCCTTGAGATAGGTGGGTAGCAAGAACGAGTGTATGGTAGAGTGCCAGTGAGTTAGTACCATACGAATTTTGTGCACTAGGATGTAGTGTGATTAGCGATACTAGGTTGGTAGTACCAATCGTATCCGAATTTTGAAGACGAAATTCCATTGTAGGGGGGAGAATGTAATATCCCATACTTTTATGGATATTTAAATTACATAAGGGAGTGTAATTTGGAAATTTGAGGAATTTTTGTGAATAATAATTTTTGGAGTTTATGAGTGTTAGATGATTTCCGATGTGTGTTACATTTACTTTTGGAATTAAATAAATAAGTCGGATTATTTTAATTACATGTCGCACTTGGGTAAAGCAACAGAGGACAATATTTTAATTAGAAAATATGTATCGAGATGTGTTAGGTTTAATTAGTGAATTGTAGTTAAGAGACTCAGATGGAGATTTCGAGTGCGCGTTTGGCTTCGGAATGGCTGAGATAGTCAGAATAGAGTATCCGGGAGTAGTGTTTAGGTTTCGGGGACTTTTGGATTAATAGGGACTCGCAATTGAGTAAAAGAGTTATTTTTGGGTTTATAAGGGATAAACCCTTATTTCTCTGTATATAAGGCACGAGATAGTGGGAGAAATAAAGAAAATAAAAAAATAAAGAAAGGAAGAGAAGAAGGTAAGACAGGAAGGGGATTTTCTGGCCAAACTCCGTGGGATTCGACTCGAGGTCGTCGAATTTTATCCACGAGGCAAGTGTTTACTTACTTTATTCTTTTAATCATAAATCTCATATTATAGTTGGTAATAACAAAATATAAAGATTTTGGGTTGGGTTTTCTTGAATCGAAACGGGTTTTCCGGAAGTTGAACGATTGAAATCGGGTAAAATCACAAATTAAGGAAACATTGGTATTTCTAGAAATTAGTTGTTGATTCTTGGTCCTAGGATGATTTGAACCTATTTTCCTTGAATATATATTGTTGGTTGAGGTTGGATGAGGATGAGAGAGAAGATAAAAACCTTAGTTGTTTGTTAATGGCTGAAACAAACTGTCGGAGAAGACGACTGACCTGTTTGATCGATCGATCGACTCTTCAGGATTTTTTGCAATTTCGGCCTGTTTTGTTTATATGGGAGAAATTCCTTAATTAATTAATTCTAGCTTATTTATTTGAGGAAAATAAATTGTGGAGTTAAATATTTGGGTTTCCTAAATGTAGTGTGAGAACCTCTAAATTATTGTTTGAGTGAGGTGTATACCTTGGGTTTGTGGAAAGTAAAATCCAAGGGTTTACTAATTTAGGGGTGTGTGGGATGAGTAACACTCGGGACAGGGCGATTATATATATATATATAATGATGCGTGTAGAAAATATAATTATGTGTCGATTATCGTTGAGTAAATCCTACGAGGCGACTGGGATGGAATTTGGGATATAGGCTAAAGATGATTGAGCGATTATCCGATACGTCTATTGAAGACTATGATTATAGGTAACGCGATACCTATAGGATTAAAATAAGTTGAGAGTATACTTATTTGATTATTACGAATTGGTATATTTGGAGAGTATATATAAATCCTTAAAACTGATTAAGGTGCGAGTTATAAATTAAGTAAGAGAATACTTATAAGTTTAGTATTGTAAGTGTGCGAATACTTAGATACTATTACGAATTGAGAATAGTCGGAGTATTGGCTATCGCTATATGAGATTGGCAATTATAGTTATATATATATTTGAGAAGTGATGAGGATTATATATACGATGTGATTACAATATATATAATATGATACGAATACATATATATCTGTGTGTGATTGGTATATTTGTATCTTAGAGGCTGGTTCCGCAGGCTTTCTCGGGCGTAAGGTTGGAACAGCCAGATTATATATTTTCTCTAGTGCGATCCGGGGAGGTTGCGCGATGTGGGTGAATCCCCTGGCTTGAGGAGCAGGGAGAGTATATCCCCAGGTCATATCGCCTCGTATACGAGAGCGATGTGTATTCCACTTGCAGCAGGGAACATGACTGCCTCTACTGTTGTGTATTTTTACCATGACCATGAGTGAGTCTGGCTTGGTACCGTGGTTGAGTGAGTAAACCCGAATTCGGATAGGCACTATGAGACTGCATCCTCGAGTTTTAGCTCGAATGGATGGTTATTATACTTATGATTGTGATAGGTATAATTATACTTAGTGCGTATAGTATATTGCTTGTATATGAAGATGAGATATCATATAAAGCAAACGTATATAAAATGAAAAGAATGAATAAGATGATATTCTCCTTCCGATAGTTTTATATCCGGATCTTTATGAATAAGAATCATAAGTTTTAGTGAGCACTACATATATATGAGTTTTTATATATGCGGTATGTGCTGAGGGCCTAATGAATCTCGACGATCAACATTGCCAGGTAGTAGTGTATCGGGGGGTTCCTTGTTTGGATTTCGCTTCGCGAGACACCCTAAGCACGAATGTTGGTAATGTTGGGAATGGGGAGAAGTTTAGCCCTTAGTACTCGGGTTTATGAGGATTTTTAGAAGATGGGTGAAATGGATTAGTTAGGCAAGGTAATTTAACTAGGTGGTTTAAAGTTATGCGATAGCTGTGCCCGGTTAGAAGAGGGGTGAGGGTATCTTATGGGAGTGCGATACCAATTTAAATATGAGATATTTCATATTTTAAAAATGTGGCTTTTAAGCACTTGCTAAATATTTTCAAAACTCAGGCTCTGACTCATTTTCTCTATTTTTCCCTCTCTTGCTATATATATATATATATATATATATATATATATATATATATATATATATATTTGTCCAGACACAGGGACGCCTGGATGATGATTATTTCGAGTTATACATTACTGCAGCAGTTGTGGATGCCTGCGGGTTTATTTTTAGACGCTTCTATTCTTGTGATCTAGATAGGAAGCAGTGTAGTAACATTCGGGCTGATAGACCAATTGTATTCATTTATTCTTTTACCGCCTTTTAGTGCGGCATTCGATTTGGTTGTATTATGTTAATCGAGTGTTCGGTAATTTTACTCCATTTCAATTTTGTATATATAAACTATGTGATTTTTTTACCTTGTTGGTTTGAATAAAAAGATTAGTTAAATAAAATTTTGACGCCAGCCTAATAGGTCATTAGTAATTAAATTGGTTTTTGACAGTGATGCTGAGACTGAACCATATGAGACTCCGGTTTTAATTTGGTATAGGATTAATCACTCGGTATTTTATAAGGCGGGGTGTCACAAAAATATGTCCTTACAAAGTCTATGTGGAACAACCAAAAGG
This sequence comes from Sambucus nigra, assembly GCA_949130495.1. Lineage (NCBI taxonomy): Eukaryota > Viridiplantae > Streptophyta > Magnoliopsida > Dipsacales > Adoxaceae > Sambucus > Sambucus nigra. The sequence goes on from OX422211.1 coordinate 174,540,024, forward strand.
GTTTGAAGACAGTAAGGACTCGAACCATGTCTTCTACTTGAAAAAAGTCATGTACAGATTGAAGCAAGCACTGCGTGCTTAGTATGAAAGTCTTACTTCATATCTCTTAGGTCGTGGCTTCATGAGGGGGGGAGTAGACATGACAGTGTTTGTCTGCTGGGATAAAAGTGATATTTTGGTTGTATAAGTATATGTCGATGATATTGCTTTTGGTTACACATGTGACAAGCATACTAAACTTTTTTGCAAAAGAGACACAAAGTGAATTCAAGATGAGTATGGTAGGCAAACTTAATTACTTATTAGGTATTTAAGTGCGTCAACTCGAGGATGGATATTTTTATCTCAATCTAAATATGCGAAAGATTTAGTGAAGAAATTTAATTTAGACTCCTCTAAGCATGCTCGTACACCCATGAGTTCATTTGTTAAGCTTTCTAAATACACGGACGGAAAGGATGTAGAGCACACTCTTTTTAGAAGTATGATAGTCTACTCTACTTAACCGATAGTCGTCCTGACATTTCCTTTAGTGTAAGAGTTTATACCCATTATCAGGCTCCCCCAATAGAGTCACACTTATCATTAAACGCATAGTAAAATATGTAATTGGGATCCTGTCTTTTGGAATTTTGTATTCCTTTGACACCAATGATGTCTTTCAGCATATTCGAATGCTGATTGGGACGAAGATGTTGTTGCTTGCAAACGCATCTCTGGTGGATGTTTTTATTTTGGGAGTGAACTTATCTCAAGGTTGAGTAAAAAGCAAAACTCTATTTTTTAACCCACGGCAGAAGCTGAATATATTGCTACCTTGAGTTGTTGCACACAACTCATTTGGATAAAACAAATGTTGGAAGATTGTGATATATCCCAAGGCACAATGATTATTTACTGTGATAATCGAGCGCAATTCATATATCTAGAAATCCCGTCCAACATTCTAGAATAAAGCATATTAGGATTCGTGAGCAGTTTATCCGTGAGTTAGCTGAAGAAAAAGTCATTTCCTTAAGCTTTATTGGAATCGAACGTCAATTGGAAGATATCTTTACCAAACCTTTAGATGCTCTTAGATTCGAGAACCTTAGGAAATCCTTACGGGTTTGCTCCTTTGAGTAAGTTCGAAATATTTTATCTAGTTTAGGGTGAGCATAAGGTTTATCTTTTCCCTATGAACTAGATTATGTTTTTGTATATATTTTATTTTAAAAATTCAAACGTATTTTTTATGTTATTTATTTTGAAAAAGGGCTTCCAAAAATTCAATAATATTTTATTTTAGGTCATGTTTGTGAGACATTCGTATCAAAATTTCATTCCATTGTCATGCGATTGTCATTAAGTTGCTAGTCTCGATATCGTCTCACTTGTGCGTTTTATGAGTTATCATGACGTTTTGATGCTCGTTTATGATATATCCTTTATGGTTGGGACTCATTACCTTATATTCACACACCTTTCATGAATTCGTGAGGATGTTAGTTCCCCTTTACACTTGTTAGGTGAGGATTAATGTTTTCTTATCAATCTTATCACCTAATGATAAAGCAATAGAAAACGATTTTGTGCATGTAAGAACGATTGTTCGTATTTATGGAATATATCAAAATGAGAGTGCAATGGAACCGGGCTGCGAAAAGAAAAATCTTTTTCATGAAAACTCGCCATTGAAAAAGATCCTAAAATAGCGGCAATAAAAATAAATAAATAAATAAATGCCAATTCCATGTTTAGTTTTCATTGATGCTTCAAAAATAAAAATCCAATTATTGATCCTTCATTATATAGAGAGAGTATAAAAAATTGTATATGAGGGTGATATAAGTCGAAGATCAATGGGTTTGCACAATAATCAAAATTATTGCATTTTACGTGACATTATTGGGATGAGAATAATGTCACTTCTAAGCATGTCGTTTAAGTGAATTGACTCCAATTGAGTTCTTTTATATTGTCAGAAGGTTGATTTGAGTGTTTAACTTTTAGGAAATGTTGTTTTGCATCTTGCACTAGTACGATATTTTTACACAATGCTCTTATTCGGTTTGTTCACACCCCTATATTCCACATCCATAAACCGAATGTTTCCAACATTTTCTAGAATGTGTTTAACATTTTTTTATATTTTATATGATAGTTATTACCTTGTGTAATGTCATCATATTTAAAACATGAGATTTTCAAATTTACTGGGAGAAAATAAGATGTCGTTTGATTGTCGTTCTAACGACCTTCTAACAAACTGCCTATCAGTCACTGTTGATTTCTCGTTCAAAGTATCATTTGAAAGTCATTTCAACAACGTCGTTCGGACAAGACATGTGTCATTCGAACGATTTCCATTTTCGCAGTTCAGTTCATTTTCATTTTTGTTTGACCGTTTGAACTCATTTTTCAAATTCCCAAAATCATTTCTCTCCAAAAATCACTTACTCTTCACTCTAAACTCTTCATATTCCCATTACTCTAACCCTCCATCTTCTTAGAGTGCTATATAAACCCACACCAACTAAGGCTTCCACTATTATTGTTGGAGCTATTTTCTTAAGTTTTTGGATATTCTCATTGAGGTATTATTCCATTTCTCCTCTAAACCTTAGTTTTTCATATTTTTTGGTTGAGTTAATATACATTGGGTATATTTTACCAATATGCAACCATTGTTGTTGCTTATTTTCGAAAAGGAACCAATGTTATGTAAACCCAACTCATTTTAATTTTGGGGTTATTTCTACATCTATATGTCTATGTGTATGTGTATCATGACTTTTAAAAATTGTTTTATCCCAAGTTTAATGATTCTTCATGATATGTTTTTGACATTATTTTTTTAACACTTATCTAATTTTTTGTCAAAAACTCACAAAAATTAATTATGTTTCAATTATGGCTCATTTTACTAATATTACTAATATTCTTATAGAACTCATATTTTTCCTATTTTTTTGACTTATTGTTGATGGTTTGGTTGGTGATATTTGAATAGGGTGTAGAATTTTTGTTTTTATATGGCTCGTTGTCGTCACAACTATCGCATTGTCCAATCCGACGAGGAACACTCCTCGGAAGATGAACAACATATTCCAAATCTCCAACCCCATTGGGGAACTCGGGTTAGTTACACCTAGTACCACACTCTTGGTTTCTCGACTTGTTCTATCGTTAGGGAAAAATTTATTAACTTAGCCTCTCTATCACACACTATGGTATTCACTTGGCTTGCTACTCTCGGATGGGACCCAATTTTTAACCTTCATGAACCCAGCTACACCGATCTCATTGGAGAGTTTTTCTTTAGCATGCTTGTGAGTGAGCACGGTCTCATGGCTAGGGTCCGTGGTAGGGAAGTTATAATCACTATTAAATCAATTGCTAGGCTTGTCGGTTTACCCCGTGTTGCCAATCCTACCTTTCCCTGGCTCGATGCACATAGGCCTCCTCTTAGCCAAATTTTAGAAGCCCTTTTTGAGAAATATGAACCAGGATCTGCAATTTTATATCATAGACACATCAAACCTGAGTTTGGGATTCTAAATTGGATTGTTTGTACTTGTCTCGTTCCCCGAGAAAACCATACTTAAATTAGGCATGAACATGTGCGTCTTATGTTTGCTATAAGTGTAGGTGATACCATTGATCTCTCTTCTCATATTTTAAGTGTCTTTCGCTATGTGAGATATTCTAATACTGCACCACTTAGACAGGCTTTATCTTTGTTGTCATAGTCACTAGGTATTGTCTATATAAAGGTTGCCTTCTCCTAACTAGTGATATTCCCGATGTTAGATATTATATTGTTGATGCTTTATCCATTGGTCGGTCTAGGATTCATTTACCTGATGTTGTCTCTCATTCTAAGTCAACATATTCCTGTACCCAATCTAATCATGTCCAGTCTCGACCCTTTGCCTCTCGTAATCATCCTCCCTTTGAGTCTGAGGAACTTAAGATTCTATGTCTATAGGCGGAAAGGATGGAAGGAGAAAGGCGTCAGGATCGGGAAATGATGAAGGAATTTTTCGCTTCTATGCACAGAGAGAGAGGGTGCAGAGGAGGCACAAGCAGGACGTGCTGAGGAGCAGGCCCGTCGTGATTCTTGGATGATGCAATACTATGATGAGCTTAGGTATGCTTAGATGCGACTTGGTACAGGTCCTTCTGGTGGTGGTCCTTCTTCCTTTGATGATACATTTAATGACGCCCCAGATGATCTAGCTCAGTGATGACTATTTTTATGATTCTGTTTCTTTTGTACTTATAAGAGAGAGCTTATTTATTATATTTCATGATTCTCACTTGTACAGAATATTTGAATTTTTTTTTTTGCATTTAAATTTGGATATTTGTTTATGGCACTTTGGATAGATTGTTTTTAATTTAATTCATCTTATGGTTATTTTCATTTATATTATGTCTTGTGGATTATTTTAATGTTTACATGGTGCTATAATTGTTTGTGTGATTATTATAGATGTTGATTAAAATCTATTCTTATTATGCTTCAAGAATTATTCACTAACTTTGCAGGTTTTTTTCTTACCCTTTGTCTTTTTCGAACAAAAACGGGGAGACATATTTAGAGGGAGAACATAACATATTAAGGGGGAGACCTAAATTTTTGTGATTTATATATTATCTTATCCACACGCGTTTATGTGTTTGTTGTTTCATGTGTGTAGGCACATTCATATTTTTTAAAAGACTCAAGCCTACAATGCCGTAAGGTTATCAGATAGTCGAGTTGTGTCCATTTTCTTTGTGGGTATTTTTGGAATGGCCATAAGAGGATCGACTTGACGGCTTGGCTTAGGAAATTCAGAGTCTTTCCTTTTTTATGTTTTATCCCTAGAATAGCCAAGAGGGGAGATTTGTGCGGGCAAATCTGAATATTTTGACTCTGAGCAAAACCAAATCACTGACCTCCTCCAACTCAGTCCCCTACATGACCTAAAATAGGGAGCCTTATGCTCTAAATCAACTTAGTCCCCCACGTGACCTAAAACATGAAGCCTTGTGCTTCAAAATATAATTCGGTCCCCTAGATGACCTAAAATGGGGATCCCTATGGTCCAAACCAACTCGATCCCTTACGTGACCTAAAATAGGTATCCTTGTGCTCCAAACTAACTCGGTCCCATATGTGATCGTAAAAAGGAAGAATTGTGATTCAAACCACTCGATCCCCTATGTGACCTAATGTAGGGAGCCCTGTGATCCAAACTAACATGATCCCCTACGTGACCCAAAACAAGAAGTCCTACGCTTCAAAATAATTATGTACCCAACACGATCTAAAATAGGGAACCTTACATTCTAAGGCCCACCATGAACTTAACTAACTTTATAAAAGCACCCTATGGGGAAGAGGGAGATCGGTTATATGGTGAAGTCTTCTATTGATGAAATTTACTCTGTAAACAAACACAGTTTGAACACACAATTAATCAAACACGACACATGGATAAAATACGAGTAGACCAATTTAAATTATGACTCGTTTCCAATTTTAAGTTCTTGACTAATTAATCCTACGTGTACGTGCGTAATATTTCTTAGGCAATTTCCAAGGGTACTTAAAGCATCGAATTTAAGCAGTAAATGTGTTTTGACCGATTTTAGTCCTACGCATGCTTCTATGTGAGGAAAATGCAAACACGAAAAGCACACAACCACAATAGCACGATGTACGATGAAAACCCCAAATGGGAAAACACCTCATACGGACACGCCTAAAAGATATTCACTACGAATACGATTTTACAATGATGACTCATTATAGACTCGATGCAATAAGTTCCGCAGATGACGTATTCAATACCTACATCCATAGCACGTGTAGCTCCAACACGCTTACAGAACACGTCCCGTGTCTCGATATCCACTGATAGTCAAAGCTCCATCTCTAACTCGTGCATAAATCCACCGCACACACAAAAGGTGGTGTATGACGGTTGTAGAGGATGTGGGTGTTTTTTCTTCAAAAATGATCCAAGTTGATCATGTAAATGTTTGAGATAAAAATGACAAAATGCTTTGTCTTTGTAAAAATAAATGGAGTGGAGTCTCTCAGCTTTTTCCCGAGCTCATGTTCTTTTGTAAGTTAAGAGGATTAAGGTAGTGGAGAACATGGGAAAAACTTCTCATTTTGGCTCCATTTTCAATAACTAACCCAGTCGTTCGAACGATTGGGTGTCTCGTTTGAATAAGGATGTTTGAACGAGGTTCTAATGATTTCTCAATACCAACATCATTTATAGTATTTTGACTACTTTCATTAGCACAAAACATATCAGTTTGTACGGTGTCATATCATACTATACACGAAAGAAGTCTGAATATCCGGGAATTCAAGAATTCAATCATCATCAAAGCTCATATCAACATTTTTATGATCTATTCCCAAAAGGTATATGGCCCTATGTTTTAAAAATATGTTGGAGAAACTTTTATAAATATTTTTAATGGCTTTAACTAAGTTTTCAAAATCATTTTCATAACTTAAGACATTTTGCCTCAGACTGAGATTTCATTAGAAGTCTCGTTCAAATGAGATTTCCCATGTTCGAACGAGACTTCCAATGACATCCTTTGATGTTGGTGTTGAGAAATCATTAGAACCTCGTTCAAACATCCTTATTCAAACGAGACACCCAGTCCTTCGAACGATTGTGTCAGTTATTGAAAATGGAGCCAAAATAAGAAGTTTTTCCCATGTTCTCCACTACCCTAATCCTCTTAACTTACAAAAGAACATGAGCTCGGGAAAAAGCTGAGAGACTCCACTCCATTTATTTTTACAAAGACAAAGCACTTTGTCATTTTTATCTCAAACATTTACATGATCAACTTGGATCATTTTTGAAAAAAAAAACACCCACATCCTCTATAACCTTCATTCACCACCTTTGTGTGTGCGGTGGATTTACGCACGAGTTAGATATGGAGCTTTGACTATTAGTGGATATCGAGACACGGGACGTGTTCTGTAAGCGTGTTGGAGCTACACGTTCTATGGACGTAGGTATTGAATACGTCATATGGGGAACTTATTGCATCGAGTCTGTAATGACTCATCATTGTAAAATCGTATTCGTAGTGAATTTCTTCTAGGCCTGTCCGTATGAGGTTTTTTCCCATTTTGGGTTTTTCATCGTACAATGTGTTGTTTTGGTTGTGTGCTTTTCGTGTTTGCATTTTTCCTCACATAGATTCATGCATAGGACTAAAAATCTAAAATCGGTCTAAACACATTTATTGCTTAAATTCGATGCTTTAAGTACCCTTGGAAATTGCCTAAGAAATATTATACATGTCCACGTAGGATTAATTAGTCAAGAACTTAAAATTGGAAATGAGTCATAATTTAAATTGGTCTACTCGTATTTTATCCCTGTGTCGTGTTTGATTAATTGTGTGTTCAAACTGTGTTTGTTTACAGAGTAAATTTCACAAATAGAAGACTTCACCATATAACCGAACTCCCTCTTCCCCATAGGGTGCTTTTATAAAGTTAGTTAAGTTCATGGTGGGCCTTGGAATGTAAGCCTCCCTATTTTAGATCGTGTTGGGTACATAATTATTTTGAAGCGTAGGACTTCCTGTTTTAGGTCACGTAGGGGATCATATTAGTTTGGATCACAGGGCTCCCTACATTAGGTCACATAGGGGACCGAGTGGTTTGAATCACGATTCTTCCTTTTTACGATCACATAGGGAACCGTGTTAGTTTGGAGCACATGGATACCTATTTTAGGTCACGTAAGGGATCGAGTTGGTTTGGACCATAAGGATCCCCATTTTAGGTCACGTAGGGGACCGAATTATTTTAAAGCACAGGGCTTCATGTTTTAGGTCACGTAGGGGACTAAGTTGCTTTAGAGCATAAGGCTCCCTATTGTATGTCACGTAGGGGGCTGAGTTGGAGGAGGTCAGTGATTTGGTTTTGCTCAGGCAACGCTTTAGTTTGTTTTCTTCGGTGGAGATCGGGGGTATTATGGGATTCTTAGAGGAGTTTGTGAGATTTATCGGGAACTTTTGAAAATTTGTTATGGTTTGCTCAAAGGATTTCGAGGTTTTGGTTAAAACATTTGTCCAGGCGGTGTCCGAAGATTTAAGTGAGGTGCTCAAGGTAGTGAGGATTTTCCAAGTTTTGCTCAATTGGTATCCGAGGCAAAAGGAATTTGCTCAAGCAGTGTCAGAGGCTTAAGTGGGATTCTCATGGATGAGTGAGGCTTTCAGGGGTTTGATCAGGTGGTGTTTGAGGATCTAAGTGAGGTGCTCAAGGTAGTGGGGATTTTTAGAGGTTTTCTCAGGAGGTGTCTGAGGCTTTTGCAAGGGTTTTCTTAGGCGGCGTCTGAGGCTTGTAATACCCCGTAATTTTTAATAATTTTTAAATGAGGGATTAATTTAAATAATGGAAAAAATTTAATTGGAGATTAATCTGGATTAAAATAAATATTAATTAGAGAGACAGGGGTTAATGTTTATATATATTGAATATTAGTTAGTGATTGAGTAATAATAATGATGTGAGAAGATTAAACTTGTCGTGAGTTAAAAATACGACAGTTATGATAAATTTAGTCGGGTCGCGCGTGTTAGTCGTGTCGGGACTTAAATTAGAAAATAATATGTAATTTCATTATTATAATTCATATGGTCATTTTGAGTGCGCCAGTGTATCCGAAAGGGTCAAAATAGTCAAAATTGAGTACTCGGGGGTTATGTTCGGGTCTTGGGGACTTTTTACATTAATTGGGACTTATTTAGGTGACTTTTGGACTTTTTAATGGTATATGAAAAGGCAAAAACGGGATTACTCTTATAAAATGAAAGGTTTGGGCTTAGAGAAGAGTCATTTTCACAAAACCAAAGATTAGGAGAAATATACAAATAGTTAGAGAGACAGTGAAGAGAATTGAGAAGAAATTTCAAGAGTCTAAGGGAAGATTTGAAGAATTTGTGCAAGAACATACATGGAGTATCATCATCAAAGTGTAAATCAAAGAGAGGGGACTACAACCATATATTTCTTCTTCAACGGATCAGACCTACATTAAAAGGCAAGTGTTTAATCTTGCAAATTTATAGCATATATAATATCCATCTTAGAGTAGGTTGAATTAATTATGAAATTCATGTGATTTGAATGAACTTTGGAAGACATAAATCATTATCTTGGGTGAAATTGATATAGAATCGGATCCTCCGTGTAGGTAGTATGAAACCCATAAAATTATATTGAATCTTGATGAAGAAATGCGGGTTTTTATGACTATAATTGAATTGTATAACAATTTCTTAAATTTGAAGAAGTCTATGAAATTGGGTAAATTAAACCGTCGTTTTAGAAACTGTTTTAAGCCGTTTTGGTGCTTAAAATGGCTATTCTGTTCACATTACTTTGTAGAAAATCCCGTTTTATGCATTTCGTTCTCTGATACGTTTTTTCCAAAACGACTCTGAAATGCCTCAAAACTGCATTTTAAAAATTTGGGCAGATTCGCAGGGTAAATTTTAAGAAATGATATTTTTAATTATTATTCCATTGGAGGTTGCCTAGATTGATTAATTGTAATTGTTGTTTTATAATAAGGATATTAGACCTAAAGTGGAGGTTAGGTTTACATAAAGTGAGACGAATAAATATTGGAATAATTGATAAAATATTCGTAACTGATAAATGAATGAAAATTCGAGAAGGGTAATGCAGTGATGAGTGACACTATGTTTATGACCAGTAGTGACGACTGGAATAACTTCTAAAAAAAATAATGAAGGGGTAACTAGGTCCATTTAGTAATGTGAAATTCATATAAATACGATGGGAGGTATAATTAAAATTTTATATTCGGAAGATATTCGGGAGATAAATATACTACGTATAAGACTTGTGATATGGGACGTGTATATACCTATTGATTTTATAGGTTGTGTGAATACCTATTTGTTTGAATTATTATTTGACATACCTACGCTGCTTTCTATCATGGGAGGTTTCTGCATTGGGACAGTCATATCCTGATGTGCCTTCGGGGGAATTTTTTACTTATACCTCAAAACATAGATCCTAGGTACGGACTATCTATGAGAACGATGGTGTTGACGGTCATATGAGTGCGTAGGTATGTACGTATCCCATAGGCTTGGAACTATGTTCGCCTCTAATATGTGTATTTTGTATTTATGGTTCAAGTGAGAAACTGAACCAATAGTCCTTTATTTAATACGTGAGGTACTAAGACATGATTACAGAGTATGCATGCACCGCAGGTCTCAGTCTTAGGGTGTTGTAGGAGTGTGTGTATAGATATATATATACACACTTGTGATTTATGCTACTGTGTGTATTTAGTAAATGAGAAAATGGTGACATGTATCATAATCTTAGTGCATGAAAGATTAAATATAAGATGAGAAATTTAAGTTTAACTATTTCATATAAATTAATTGGTAACGTATTGTATGGGTGATACAGGTGAGAACAATGAGTTATTTGGTATAAAAATAGACTTGGATTAGAATAGTTAGTCGGGGTAGTATAGTCAGGAAGGATTGGAGAGATACGTTAGGTGTGCACATTAGATGAGAGATGAGCATCTAAAGTGAGAGCACGTGCACCTCACATGAATATAGTATTTGAAATTTTTGCATTTAAACACTTGCTAAATTTTTAAAATAGTTTTACTCGGGCTATAACCCGTTTTTCTTCAAATCTCTATTATTTTTGTAAACCATTTTAGGTGCCCAACCACAAGGACACCATGCTTAGCAAATTCTATCTTTTGGCATACTGGATCTGTGGTGGAATTTGCAGGTTATTTATATTAGACGCCTCAGTATTGATTCAGTTCTTCGTTATGAACTTTCTTTCTAATCGGACATGTTGTTCTATTATTATTCAGAGATGTTGAGTTCCATTATGATGTAATAAACTGTGGAGTTAATTTTATTTCGGAATATTGTATGGATATTTTAGACTGGATTGTATGATCCAGATATAATTATTACTCTATCATTATTCAGTATGCATTTGATACTTAAATGGTGGAATGTGATATTATTTGTCAATTGGTTTTATGTTAATTAAAAAAAATTAACATCAGCTTTTTAAATACTAGGTGGTTAGTAAATAAAAGTATTCGACATTGATGCTAAGAATGAACCAACTGAAAATTATGTTTTAATTTAATAAAGGATCGATCACCCGTTATTTAATTAAGTGGGGTGTTACAAGGCTTTACATGGGTTTGCTCAGGTGGTGTCTGACGCATTAAGTGGGGTGCTCATGGTAGTGAGGGTTTTGTTTCCTTGAGTGGAGTTCACAACTTTGGAGAGATTTGATTGGGCTGTGTCTAAAGTTTAAGTGGGTTTCTCAGGGTAGTGACGCTTTTGGTTCGCTCGGGTAGCGTTCTGAGGCTTACAATGGTTTGCTCAAGCAGTGTCTGAGGCTTTGTAGTGGTTTGCTCAGACAAAGTGGGGTGCTCAGGACAATGAGGCTTTTGTTTTCTTAGGTGGAGTATGAGGCTTTAGAGTGGTTTTATCAGACAAGTCTGAGGCTTTGTAATGGTTTGCTCGAGTGGAGACTAAGGCTTTCGGTAGGTTAGCTCAGAGTGATCTGAGGCTTTTTATCTACTCAGGTGGAGTCCAAGGAATTTGATAGGTTTACTTAGAGGAGTCTAAGGCTTTGTAGTTAGCTCATGAGGTGTATGAGGCTTAAGTGGGGTGCTCAGGGTAGTGAGGCTTTTGTTCTCTTGGGTGGAGACTGAGGATTTATAGAGGTTTGATCATTGGAGTCTAAACCTTTGAAGTGTTTTCCAGGTTGCGCCTAAGGCTTAGGTGGGGTGCTCAGGATAGTGAGGATTTTGTTTGCTCGGGTGGGGTGCGAGGTGATCAATATGAGGATTTATTTTGGTTGGAGGCAATGGATGCCTATGTTATGGATATAGGTAATCAATGATTGATATTTGATATATGTATGGGGTGTGTATTTAACACAATGGGAATGTAGAAGGTGGTTTCTCTTCCGGAGGCAAATGGGATTCTACAGTCAAGGGTGCTTCTGGGCAAACCATTAAATGATTGTTCTTTGAGAGTTTTTCCTTTTTCATTCTTGTATTGGGTGTCATCGATCATTCTTTTCTTTTTAACACAAGTAGCACCCATGTGTTGTAGAATCTACACGGAGTTTTAAAATCATGGGTGAATAGGATGAATGGTTACCATAAAATGGAAGGTAACTCGGAAAATATCTCTACACTCTTACATTAAAGTTATATTTTTAAAATATTTTCTTATGCTCGTTCTCTAATGTGAAATTATTCACTGGTATTTGAAGCTACCTAGAATAGTGGATTTGACCACAAGATTTGCCTTTGGTTCAAAGGGCTTTGAATAAATAGGGTATATATTTTGTGGTGTGGTCGAGTCTCTGAGTGGAATGCCAACACATCCCTTAAGGGTAATCAAGTCAAATGTAGTTTCATAGATATGGGGGCTTGTAGTGCACCTTGAATGAATGTTGGTAGTGTATGAACCATGCAGAGTTCTAACACTTTAGAGTGCCTTTTATTAATTATCATGGTTCATTAGACCATGTCAAATATTTGTTGATTAAGACACAACGACCAAAGTTTTTTGGGAAACTAATTTAGGATTTGTGTTTACTGTTTGACCGGGCCTGAAGTGACATCTCAGGTTGCCTACATATCTTCGATTCAAAGGCAACGTCGTGTCTGTATTTGAGTGTCTACGATAAAAATATAGTGGATAACTAGTTCCACGTAGTTTTTTTAATGAAAAGTTTGGGGCTCAAAGCTTTTAGTTGACTTTAAGTTAAATGTTGGTGGCTTAAGCGGGATTTTTAATGTAGGGCTAGGAATGTGTATGGTTACAACATTTCTCTTTTCGGCTCGTCCATATTTTATTCTTTTATCCCGACTAGCAGTCTTTATGGAATTTGAATCTTCGGCCAAGTTTGTCTTTTTTCTTTTCTTTTTTTGGTTCAATTTTCTTTTGTGTCTCTTTTTTCTTTTTTTTCATGTCGGCTTTTATCCTGTTTAGGACATAGTTAGGGACAATGAATTTTTTGAATGGTTGAGATTAAAGGATGAGAGGATATGACCTTGTTGGGGCAAGCCAGGGTGGCTGCCCCATTAGTGTTTATTTTGGTTAAGAATATAGGGACCCTCTTATTAGGTATGAATTTTCTTTTGAAAGTCTGAGAGGGCTTTAGGTTATCCTTCAGGACTAGGTTGTCCTCTTGGATGTCTAACTGATTTCCATTAAAGGTTATAGTGAATCATCATTGGTTGAGGGAGGGTCCTATACATATGTATTTTGGGTACTCAATGTTTCCCAACTTACTCGTCATTATATATCTCTCGATAGGAGTTATACAGTCGTTTTGATTTTTTTAAGCTTTTTGAGGTACGTTAAGCATCCTTGATCCGTAAAGTCTTATTATTAGGTGTGTCGTTTGATTCATTTATAATTTCCAATTCAACACATAGAGTACACAACGTAAGTACTTAGAACCACTACTTATCATACAATCAAAGGGAGGAAATTAAACTTTAGAGATCCTGGAGAAGTTTGGCTCTTAGGGAGATATGGGGAGAATTAGTTTTCAATCGGGTAGACTTAAAAAGATACTGGTTTATTCAAATGGGGTAGTCCCAGTGGTGAGGATTTAGGATATTTATAGGTGGACGGGCTCCATTGAGGAGGGGGTAACAAGGATTGGTCTGTTTTCTCAAATCCAATGTCATTTTGAATAAGCATAAGTTTATTTTCAAAATTTTGGCCGTAATGTAAGAATATATATTTCAATCTAGGGAGAGATGTCTTTACTCGTTGAGTGGAGGCTTCACGATTTTAACATCTGCGGTGTAATTTGAGAATTTTTTAGGGAGTTTTAATTAATGATTCCAAAATTTTGTCTGACTCCTAAATGGCGTAAGTGATTGTTAATCCCCTTTTCTTTTTTAATTTTTTTCTTTCCTCTCTCTCTCTCTCTCCTTTTTAGAAAAAATGGTTGATTAGGAACTGAGAACATTCATGGGTTTGGGGTAAGCAATAATATGGATAATGGTTCTAAGAAATCCTTTGGGTGTGTGCAGTATTTAAAGAAAGCCACAGGCATTAGATGCAAAATTAGAGAAGGCTCCTGAAATGGGGGTGGGCCAAAAAGTCATTGGTTAGGTTAGGATTAACAAGTCCTATAGGTGAAAGGAGTTTAAAGTCATCCACTATAATGGTGGTGGGTTTTGAAGTCCTTTGCATAGATTAGGAATTTTAGGCCCTATATGAATGTGGGTGTCTAGTAAGAACCTACAGATAGGATGAAGGCCTTAGAGAGGCAATCTCTCATGGACAATGATGTTTAAGGAGAAGTGTAGAATCTTAGTCCGAGTAAAGTTAATTTTTACTCGAAGGATTTATGCGAGACAACAAGTCCAACCCCATAGATATGTGAGGTGGTTATCTTATTAGAAATTCGAGTATGAGCTCTACTTGCCATGTTGGCATGATTTGCAGGTGTCTCTTATGGAAGAGACATTAGATTTCCATAGCCCTATTGGATACTTAAGGATGCATCATTAGCTGGTGTAATATCTACGGACTCAACTTGCTAGGGCCTTAGAAGGTGGTAGTGGGCACTCAGGGTGCTGATGGAAGGGTTCAAAGTATCCAAGCATGGTAAAAAGTACTTAGAAGTGAGGGGAGACGGTGATAGCATGGGGAGTCGAAGATGGGATTTGTGTAGGCAGATCCTAAGGGATAGTTGGTACTCCTTTGATAGCTTCCATAGGTGGTGTAACAATATTAGGGATGGGGGAGGGAGTACATTCTCTAGATCTGATCGTAGCAATGGCCTCTTATAGGCGGACTTGTGGTTGGCCAAGTGACCTAATTTATGATTTCATGGTGTTCTGAGAGGTTGTGGTATTCTCGAGCTATCTAAAAACCTGGTCCATTACAAAAGGAGCATGATATTCTTTGGTAGACATAAAATATACGGTAGTGCAAGCTTGACAGCCGTGGGTGGGGTCTCGCTGACGAAAACTAGACAACCATACGGAGCATGAACTCGAGTTTCTAAGATAAGAACTTAATGGGAATTCTCTACTGATAGGGATTACCTCAGAAAAATTTGAGGCACTTTCCTTCAGGTTTTTTGTGGACAGAAGGATAATATACAGGGGGAGCAGGACTCACATATGAATGATCTTTTTAATGCAATTTTTTTATCTATTTTTATCCGTATTTGGATGGTCTTTTTTTTTAGTTCTTTTGTTTGGTAGTATCTTAGGATAAAAACTTTAAAAGAGTCACGTTGGATTCAGGTAAACAATGGTGAGCTCTCATTTTCTGAACAAGGAGCGAGGAAATACCAAATTGAGGTCTAGCATCTTTTCAAAATAAAATTCGGTAAGGGGAATCCAACCTAAGGGAACTGTTTTCTTACGATGACTTACGGATTCATATTGTTGATCTCCCTTATGCAGGGAAGACATTCAGTCTGGAATATGAGGGCTTTTGGACCAGCCTTCGACTGTCTGAAAACATTATAAAATTCTGCCAAAACAATTGACCCGTACGTATATTATTTTTTTTGTGCAATAGGGTGTGTTCCTAAAGCTTATTCTAAATGCAAAGGGGCAATGTGACTCGAATAGCGAAGGATCATTTTCATTTCCATAGTTTACGATATACCGAGCTACTTGGACTGAGCAACCTTTAAGGTACATGTGAAATCATTTTACACCAGTATTGAATAGCTATGAGAGTTTATTCGATATACCCCAGTACTAAACAAACTTTAAATGTTACCTGTCACTGAGACTTTGGGATCAAGAGAGAAGTCATTCGATGTACCACGTGGGTGGAAAAAAAAGAGTGAAAACATTCATTGGAGACTAGCCTTACAGGGAAGTGACTTTTCGAAAGTACAAGATTTATCTGGGGATGTGACTTCTCCAAATTACGAACCTCTAT
The DNA here is from genome assembly GCA_949130495.1 of Sambucus nigra. Taxonomy (NCBI): domain Eukaryota; kingdom Viridiplantae; phylum Streptophyta; class Magnoliopsida; order Dipsacales; family Adoxaceae; genus Sambucus; species Sambucus nigra. Next base: position 174,556,029 of record OX422211.1, read on the forward strand.
TTTGAGGAGAGGTGACTTTTCTGAAGTACAAACAGTCCTTTGGATAAAATAACTTTCCTAAAGTAAGAACTTATTTCGACTAGTTGGTTTTAGGAACCTTGGGGGTATAAGGTTTAAACAATATGAAAACTAAGACTATGTAGTGCGTGATTCAAATAGGTAATCTTTAATATTTACATACTTGGATGTTTAATTTTATCGCGAGATCCTTTATGCGTACCTATATGCTTGGGAAAATGTACAATCCTGTACATGGGGACCTAAGCATGTATCTATGTTGTGAGGAACTCTAAAATTAAGGTTGTTAAATAGTTCTTAAATTAACGTAAAGTAATCATGCGGAAGAGAAATATCAAGCATAATAGAAAGAAAGCATATAGATAGTTAAGTTCTCTTGATTTATCTTCAGTGGAGTCACCACTATAACGTAGCTATGATGCACAATGTTATATTCTGATTGTAGAAAAAAAATCCCCATCAGAGTCACTACTGCGATTTTATGGGCCTCGAGTGAACGTACTGGGGTTGCGCCTGGGGGGCTTTGTCACGAGGATGCAAGGAGTGCTTATCTCTCACTTTTGTTGCATCACCCAGAGGACGAGTTATCGGTTCGATGTTTAGGCTTGGTGATTTTCCCATGGATGTAGTTTTACACCATGTCTAGTTTTGGTGCACGCCCCTTTGGTAAGTGTGGCTTTCGTATGGAAAGGATATTTCATAGGTGTTGAGAGTCTCCCATTTGGGCTAATCCTAAGGTAGGTTTTAAAGTCTACAATTGGTCCAGAGATTCTTGTTGTGTGGATTCGAGAACCGCTTTATGAGTGGGGAAGGTGTTAGGTGTATCAACCGGCTTAAAATATAACGGGTGGACAGCCCTATACTACCTTAAATCAGGAGTCTCAGATGGCTCAGTCTCAACATCAACAAATTACATAACAACACATAAGACTAACTACCCGAAATCATATAAGCGAGATGTTAAAATTAAATAAAACACACCACAAACCAACACTATAAGATACTAATAAATGCAGAGTGCACAAGTATAATGATGAAAGGAAGTGCTAGAATAAAATGAAATGAATATATACAAATGAATGTACCCGAATAAGCTGTCAGGTCACAGACAGTACAACATTCATGGGAAGAAAATATAATCAATTATAAATAACTCCAAAGTTATCCCGAAATACACAAACAATCCTATCTAGAATTACAAGAGATAGGAAGCGACTACAAATCAAATTCCGCAACAGTCCGCACCTGTCACGGCTCCCAAGACTCTGGATAGAAGGGCATCTGGCATCCATGCGGTAGGACACCTGTAATAATATATATATATATATATATATATATATATAGCAAGAGAGAAATATAAACGGGTCAGAGCCCGAGTTGTGAAAATATTTAGCAAGTGTGTTAACCGTGCATAATAAATATAAATGCACTTATTTCATAATTAAAGTGGAATCAAACTCTCATGAAACCCCAACTCACCTCTCATCTAACGGCGCGCACCTATTCACGTCCTAAAATCTTAATTAAGTTACCCCACCCATAAGGACAACCTAACTTACCATAGGCACGGCCTATACCCACAAGGCCTGCCCTCCTAACATAACCCGAGAATCTTTCCCATTACCCTTAATTATTTTTACAAACATATATGCCATACTAGGTTTATAAATTCCAATTTAACTTAATCATTTATCCAATTTTATTACTTCGCATGGTAACATTTAGCTTCAATTTAAGAGTTTATTCTCTAAGTAACATGCACAATTTAATAAGGACAAAACTTCTCTCTACTCTCAACATTGTACTACGTTTCGTGCATGGGGCGTCTCGCAAAACGAAATCCAAACAAGGAACCCCCCCAATACACTATTTCTTGACAATGTCGATCCTAGAGATCCATCATGTCATACACACAATTTTTCTACTGCAACTACATATAAGTATATAGGACAGGATTTCTCAAATTTGAATTACTACTTAGGAGTAACCTCAATATCTCCAATAAATATCCTTGGGATGATGTAACCGAAATATTCCTTAATTGTGATTCATCAACCCCCAACCATCTAGTACATCATAATCATCCAAGATGTACTCCATAAAAATTCCATATCCTTTCACCTATAGGATATATAAATTTATATATAGGTATTTATTCTAACCATATATATATATATATATATATACAATCATCCATTCCCATAGCCAAGTGTACATACTACATATGATGTACAATGGCCATACACATAATATACCCAGCTATATATATCGCTGATAAACTGCACCATACTATCATCTTCCAGGGCATTACTCACATATCATCCTGGGGACCACGGTCGGACTCAATATCACCGACATCGGGGTCAAACACACACACACGACGTCCCGGGAAGCGGTCATAGCTCCTAACCGGTCAATGAGATGAAACATACCCACCACGTCTCACTCCAAAAGAATGTAAATCACATAATAACACAATGGACGACTATGACCTGGGGAATATCCACACCCTGCTCCATGAGCCAGGATGCTCACCCTCTGCGCGAAAACTTCCCAATGATAGCATGCGCGGGGTATGCTTAACCACATAAGTATATATATCATTCACATGCACAATATATATACATCCATATGATTACATCATATAATTAAACCATCACATACGGTTTAAATATTCACAACATAAATATACCCATATATTCATATCTATACATATATATATATATATATATATATATATATATATATATATATATATATATATATATATATATATATATATATATACACTACCTCTCGTTTGTACGTATGATATTTATGAACTTGGCTATAAGCATGTATAATCCTCAATATACTAGCCATCATCCCAAAGACATTAGCTCGCCTCGTTTAAAGAATACGATCCCTCCCTTGAAACATATTCATCCATTTCCTTTTATAACACAAAATCTTCCAACATATCTATATCTCTCCAACATTAAGGTTATCGCCCAAAGTTGAGTGTAGGTAACAATCACCACACACCTCGTCTATATCAGAAAGTACATCAATATCTCTAGCACTGATTTGACTATTGGTATGCTCATAACTAATAGTCTACAAACCTCAAGTCTTAAACTTAAATTCATTTTATGATCCCATCAATTATTAAAATCCCCGTTATTAATCACACTATTCTTGTTACTAGTATGATCCCATTGCTCTCAATTATGACTACGATTCAATCACTCTTATGAACTCCTAAATCTTGTTGCGCTTGCAGTCTATTTCTTAAGTTAAACATTACTAAGGACACACGACCACTCTCTCTCGTCGGTCCCCAAATCTTAATCTCAATAGAATCCCAATTACTATATGGATTCGGCACCACATTTGGCCTAAAATTTCGAGCCATGCCCTCGCAACTCTCTCTCTAAGAGTCCTAAACCGTAAGTCGTATGTAAGCTCACTTATGACCTCTAAATAGAACTACCGTTCATAAAGGAATTCCCACACTACACTAATACAATAATCTCCAATACATATGAATATGAGTTCCCAAAATGACCCAATGCATACCCGCGATCTCCTCATGCGAGAATCTCCAACCAAATCTCCAAAACATATTTCTTACATCATATAATCATTTCCCAAATCAATAAACCCAATCAAAAAAGGTTAGAAATCATCCTAGAAAAATTCCACAAAACAGCCCTGTTTCCGAATCGATTCGGCCTGGCTCGAATCGATTCGGTCTCAAGGGCGAATCGATTCGCTCCAGCTGCGAATTGATTCGATCCAAAGGGCTTGTCAATCTGTCTCAAGCCGAATCGATTCGCCTTGGGTCTGAATCGATTCGGTCAATGCAGATCTGTCAATTTGCCTAAGCCAAATCGATTCGCTTAAGGGGCGAATCGATTTGGGTCTGCAGAACCCTAAAGGTCTCTTCCTCTTCATGAAACCCACGAATTTAAAACCCTAAAATTCCACTTCTAACCCCTAAACCTTCATCCTATCATGATTCTAAGATAATAACTCAACCCAAAGTTGATCCCAACCATTTCTACACCATCAAACCCACATCTAAACACCAATAACAAGATTTAATCTTCAAAATCTAAGTTTTGTTACAAATACCCAAAATCAAATTTTCTTATCCACAAATTATGAAATCAAATACACAAATGACTTATTTAGCAAGATTAAACACTTGCCTCGATTTTGTAGAGGTTGGATCGTCCTCGATGTCGCGTTTGGACCGAAATCTCCAAGCTTTCTTCCTCTCTCTCTTCCTTTCTTCTTCTTTCTTTCATCCTTTCTCTTTTCTTTCTATTTCTCTCTTCTCACAAATGAGAAGGCTTGATCCGTAAGCCTCTTAAATCCCTTAAAACATAAGGCCCAGTTTAAAATGTTAATACACACTTTAAATGACTCGTTTACTCTAATTCGAGTCAAACATGCTTAAAAAAATAATCTGAAACCGAAATAAAACCCAATGACAATCATTTTGACTATCTCGACCCTTCCGGGATCGATGGTACACTCGAAATCATCATCCGGAATACTTTAAAACGTCCTCAATTTTCGGACTTCAATTCCCAAGTTTTAAAATTCTCCAATTTAATTAAATTTTATTTTCCCAAAAATTTAATTTCTCAGTCTCCAAAGTCACGGGTTGTTACATTAGGCAACCCACTTATTCTGTATGCTTCCTTAATTATATGCTTATTATTACTCTTTACATTAATTGATTACTTTTTAGTTATTTTATAACGTGTTTAGAGATCTTAGCCTGAGGGTCCCTAAAAAATGTAGATAAGTGCTTAGGTTATAAAATGGCATGAGTGAGAGGTATGGAAACATTACATCAATTAGTGTAGGTACACAAGATTTGTGTGTGCGTGACTCTGTGCTTTGTATGTGTATAGCTAATGGTCATTATTATATGCATAAGTGTTTGAGAAAGCTCGGCTTGTATAACTGGTGGGCATTAATGTATATAATTGTATAAGAAACCTCGGCACTGAGATAGTTTGATATATCTTTTGTACTTTGAGAAGAGATAGAAAAGTGAGAGATGGTGACATCATTGTTGTGATTAGTGTATAAGTGTTTACACATTTGTATATAGGAATATGTTTGGGAGGTCCCATTTTTAGATAGTTTGATATCTCGTTTCATATTATTGAGAGTATATATAGGAATGCATGAAACATCACGGATTTGAAATATTTCCATATCTCATTTGCAGTAGGTGAGGGATTAGAGATGGATTCATCTCTGTGGGGACAATATATTATGAAACATATTATCGGGGCTAGAGCTCATCAGAAGGACTCACTATTGTGCCTACGTACTCGTATAGCCACGAGATCAAAGGCTACGTAGTTTGGTACGGAGTTAGATAATATAGGGGTTGAGACTAGAGATGGAAGCATCCCTAGGAAATAATAAGTCAACAAACGTATTATGAGGCTTAGGCTTCCCGAGTATAGTTGGATATAGTGCCTACGTACCTAAGGTGACTTAGGATTAAAGCGAACATAGTTCCAGTAAATGGATATGGATACTATATATAAGGGCTGAGACAAGAAATGGAGACATCTTTAAGAAGTAATATGCTAAGAAACGTATTATGAGGATTGGGATTCAAGATTTTAGTTCCATTTAGTTCCTACGAACCCAAGGAGACTTGGGATCAAAGATAACGTAGTTCACACAAACAGGTTACGACTAGAGATGGAGCCATTCTTAGGAAATAATACGACAGGAGACGTATTATGAGGATTGTTCTTCATGAGTTTAGCTCGGTATAGGATCAAAGCCAATGTAGTTCACTCAAATTGGTATAATTACAAGTGTAGGCTACGAGATACCGGGTATAGAAGGTACAACAATGCAGTATTTATGTAACCTGGTATTTAATATAGCATTTCCATTGTGTTGGATTTATCTATTTATATGTTAAAATAATATTGTTATCAAATTCAGATGTTTGAAAAGTATTGAAATGAAAACACATATTTGGGGTGTCGTGCAAAGCAGATTTTGTTCGCTCTGAGAAGCGGTAAGTGTAGCCGAATTTTAGACTTTAGCGTGCAAAGCTTCGCACTGAACATAGTTCAATGGCACTCTCCTAATTACTTATTTTGAAAATTATGTTTTCATGTCTTGTAATTTGGAATCATGACATTTTATTTATATTATTTTAGCATATGAGCATGTCAATTTGAAGAGTGCCCAATATTTGTGTTTTAAACAAAACCAAATTTTCTCCGAAAAAGATCCAACTTTTAATTATGCACCAAACCAAGTTGTGAAAAACCCAATTCTTACTCTAAACCAATTTTATCTTGATTAACCCTAAACATGCATCTAGTGATTAAAGCAAGTAAAGTAAAGTAAAGAATACTCACAATGCCGGATGTACGAGGAAAAAACACAAAAACAGGAAAACAACCTCGGACGGCCCAAGCCAGACAATCACATTGAATAATGGTTTTACAAAGACAGATTAGCCTTACACTAAGACTCGATCCCCACGGGTCTTGATGCTCCTTCTGATCTTCAACTGTTCTTCAATAGTGCTCACGCAGAAATTCTATCTTCCACGATACCTGTCCACAACACACGCGTCCACGTATGTCTCGGTGTCCATCGAATGGCTTTGATTCGTCTACGATGTCGAAGACGATGTCCGTCGTTTCTTCACCGCAAAACCCTTTGATGTTCAATGTGCAGAACAAACAACTTTGGTGCATCAAGATCACTTAACCATATAAAAATGATAACTCGGATCTTTGCAAACTCTAAGGATGTGTTTAAGACTTTTAAACCTTAGAAAACATGTGCAAACAATGTTCTGGTTCGTAAAACTATTTTCCATAAAGCACACTACCGAAACTATGATGAAAACACTGTTTAAATAGGATTTAAATGCCGCCTCAAAAAACGTGTCGTTCAAATGACTTGAGGAACTCGTTCGAGCGGCATCCCATCTCGTTCGAACGAGATTGGATGTCATTTGAACGACAGCGCGAAAGTTTGACTTTTTGACTTTTTGTTCAAAACGTCTCTTCTAATTAGAGATCCAAAAATGTCAAACTCTTTTACGAGCTTATCATCATAAAGCGTAGTTTAAACTTTTTAAAACACTATAAAACATTTTTCTTTATAAAAAATACATCCTTATCTTTTATAAAAATAATTTCGAGCACCATTAATTATACGCATTCATACCTAAGTGATCTCGGAATGAAATTAACTTTGAAGACGATTAAACTTGCACCAATTAAACTTCGGCATGATTAATTCTTTGAAGCTTTGCCACAACGTCTTCAATTTCTTCAATACATCATAGACCGAGTGGGATCGTGACAAAATAAAAAATCTTCTATGACATATTACAAATACAGTTTTGTTCACGGAATTAAGTCAAAACAATACAGGGACTCAATTGGAAATTTATGTCCTTATAAAACTCCCCCTTTGACTATTCCGGGACAAAACTAAACCAGTGAAATGCCTAACCGGATCGTCAAGCCATATGACGCCTAAATCCCATTCCATAAATCCAAAATAAAAAATATAGGACACGGACTAGAATATGTAGCACCGGCAAGCATGAACTGTCTGAATGTGATGTAGTCTCGAAATCTCGAATCGCTGAAAGCATACCTACACACATGAAACAGACAAACAAATACCCAGTGAAGTATGGAGGAACAAATGATACCAATTTATATTTCTAATAAGAACAAATCATTTGAAACATGTGAGCAATTATTTGATACCAATTTGAAACAAATATAATCAGACAATATATGAATCCAGATATCAATAGTAAAGCTCAACAAATCTCCCCCTACATCACATACATCTCTCCCCCTTTTTGTCTCTAATAGACAATCCGGTGAAAAGATAAACTAATTTTAAATATCTAGCATATGAATATGATACCAAATTGAATCAAGTTGATACCAATTTTTAAAAAATGAAAAACGCTATATAAACATGAAACAACCAGCTAAATAAGATCATGTAATGAAAAATCAGTAGCTAGTAAACCAAGGAGTCACACAAAGAATATCGCAAATTAATCAGGTGTGATAAACGGACTCATATGCAAAATACCAATTTGGAACATAAAAGAACCTGCATATAAACTAGTCAGTCCAAAAAATGCTTCCTGCAGTACTAAAAATATATCAAATTAAACTAGAGGACTGCAAACCAATCAAAAGACATTTTTTTCAGCCAGTCGTTCGAACGAGCCAGGGACTTCGATCAAACGAGATGAGGAAGTCGCTCGAACGAAGTACAGACGTCGTTCGCGCGAGATGAGTTGTCGTTTGAACGACTTCGCGCGACCTGCCAAAATTTCCCACTTTCCCAGAAATATTATAAAATATTGCCCAGTGAAAAATTTTCCACAAAAAAATTCCAGGAAGGACTTGACAGATGCAAAATAGTGCTAAAACAATAGGCTTTTGGCATAAAATACAAAAACTCATAAAAACTAAAAATGTGAGTTACATGTAAACATAGTACCGATGTGCTCAAACATGGACATGGAATGAGTGGGCGTGAAACTGCAACAAATGAGTCACAATTCCAACACATCGAAATGATCAGGAAGCTCTAATTGATAGCGATAAATTATCAAACTTTATCATAGCCATATGACAATTAAAGAGTGAGATTAATGAACTAAACATACTACATGCACACAAATCCAGAATTTTGACGATTCTACACACAATAGCGTCAAATTGAAATGTTTCAACATTAGGATTAGTTGTGCAAACCCGTTTAAATTTTCTCCAACCAAAACTCCCTCAGAAATATATACTTTTTAAATTCTTTTGAGGTTTCTAGCATTCTCAACTTGAAGAAAATCTTATTGGCCCTTTTCTTAGCATTTTGCTTTTTCTTTTGGGCTCTTTTAAACAGTGACTTTCACGACGAGTTAATTTTGAACTCTCGCGGCCCTTTCCCGGGAATCACTCATCATTTTTTCAATTAGATCAATTCAAATTCTAACGATAAATGGTTATTACATGCACACTTCTCCTTAAGTTTACTGATGCATAGATGATAAGATTGAGATAAGAACGCCTCACCAAATTCAAATATGCAAGAGAAGTCAAACATCCATGTAAACTCGTGCATGTGTGCGATGTTGGCATATATACAAAGTCGAATCAAAATGCATATCAACTTCGAAACAACCCCATATAAACAATGGTTAAGATCATTCTAAGCATCGATAATAATGACCAAATGTCCTAGCCACATGGATAATGAAACGATGGGAGGGCACACCAATATGCAACATCAAACATGTAAACTCAAAAACAAAAACAAACAAGAAAACAAAACTATTTTCGATTTTTCAAAATATTTCTCAAAAAATAAAATCTTTTTGTATTTTTCAAATAAGACTCAAACAAGTGAAAAATAAAATACAAAGAGATAAACATGTCATATCACTAGCAAATAATAAATCATGATGCAAGGGCTAGCGTATGACAAAACATGCAAGCTACTAACCATAAGAAATAGTAAGAGATGAATCATGTGCATGCATGTGAAAATCAACCAACAAAGTATTTAGCATCTCCAAAACAGATTTCCTAACCCATACAGGTGTATACCTAACACAATAGGTTTTGGGAACCAATGGGACACTACATTTAATCTTCCTACGGTCTTTTCTAAGATCAAAACAAAAACTCCTAAGGTGACCTTTCCTACCACAATGCGAACATGTGAAAACACGACGAGGAACGGGACCTTTAGGTTGACCTTTTCTAATACCCTCGGATGTGGTTGACGCTCTAAAACAAACTATGGTTTTGGCCTTTACATTCGAACCACTAGAATAAGATAAGCCGCTACCATCACTACTCGAGTCATTTAAATCATTTTTTAACTTCAAAACTTTCGACTCAAGTAAATGATTAGACTCCCCAAACTTTCGGGACTCCTTCTTTAAATTTTCAATTACCTCTAGAAGGTTATCTCGCTCCCCCTCAATGTGAGCAAACTTATTCCTAAGAGCCTTTTCTCGTGCCACAAAATCATTAATCGAAATATTTTCCTCAACGGCACAAACACTAGAATTTCTCAAATCCTCTAACTCTTTTTCTAAAATGAGGACTCTATCATCACTCTCCTTTTTGCCCAATTTTAATATATTAAAATCTTTAAACAAGGAACTAAAGTTCTCACGACAAATATCTCTTGGAATTTGAAACGTTTACAAATATTCAATCTTATTTTTAAAATCGGAATTTTCTTTTTCCAAAACTTCAATACGTTTTGCAAACTTTAAATTCAAACAATGTAAATCATCAAAGCTTTGAGAATCCATCGAGAGAAAACAAACACATGAGAGATAAACAAACACACAGAATCACAAAACAAATAAAATATATTTTCTAGCTTTGATACCAATTTTAAGAGTGCCCAATATGTGTGTTTTAAACAAAACCAATTTTTTTCGAAAAAGATCCAACTTTTAATTATGCACCAAACCAAGTTGTGAAAAACCCAATTCTTACTTTAAACCAATTTTATCTTGATTAACCCTAAACATGCATCTAGTGATTAAAGCAAGTAAAGTAAAGTAAAGAATACTCACAACGCCGGATGTACGAGGAAAAAATCCAAAAACGGGAAAATAACCTCGGACGACCCAAGCCAGACAATCACTATGAAAAATGGTTTTACAAAGACAGATTAGCCGTACACTAAGACTCGATCCCCACAAGTCTTGACGCTCCTTCTGATCTTCAATCGTTCTTCAATAGTGCCCACGCAGAAATTCCGTCTTCCACGATACCTGTCCACAACACACGCGTCCACGTATGTCTTGATGTCCACCGAATGTCTTTGATTCGTCTACGATGTCGAACACGATGTCCGTCGCTTCTTCATCGCAAAATCCTTTGATGTTCAATGTGTAGAACAAACAACTTTAGTGCAGCAAGATCACTTAAACATATAAGAATGATAACTCGGATCTTTGCAAACTCTAAGGATGTGTTTAAGACTTTTAAACCTTAGAAAACATGTGCAAACAATGTTCTGGTTCGTAAAACTATTTTCCAGAAGCACACTACCGAAACTATGATGAAAACACTGTTTATATAGGATTTAAACGCCGCCTCGAAAAACATGTCATTCGAACGACTTGAGGAACTCGTTCGAGCGACATCCCATCTCGTTCGAACGAGATTGGATGTCGTTTGAACGACAGCGCGAAAGTTTGACTTTTTGTTCAAAACGTCTCTTCTAATTAGAGATCCAAAAATGTCAAACTCTTTTACGAGGTTATCATCAAAAAACGTAGTTTAAACCTTTTAAAACAATATAAAACATTTTTCTTTATAAAAAATACATCCTTATCTTTTATAAAAATAATTCCAAGCAGCATTAATTATACGCATTCATACCTGAGTGATCTCGGAATGAAATTAACTTTGAAGACGATTAAACTTGCACCAATTAAACATCGGCATGATTAATTCTTTGAAGCTTTGTCGCAATGTCTTCAATTTTTTCAATATGTCATAGACCGAGTGGGATCATGACAAAATAAAAAATCTCCTTATGACATATTACAAACACAGTTTTGTTCACGGAATTAAGTCAAAACAATACAGGGACTCAATTGGAAATTTATGTCCTTACACAATCTGTGACACAAGTAGAGGTGTTGGGTTAAAAACCAGTCTTAATCAAATACAATTGTTGTAAATTACATAGTCGGTCCTTTGAATGGGGGCCGAGTTAGAAAGGGTACACAAGTTTGTGCGGTTTTTAACAATATATATGTGGGGTGTTGTCTCGATATTTAGGCAGAGGTTCTTTACCCCCGCAACGAAAGTCGACTTTTCGCTTTAGGGATATCCCTTTTTTATGCTTTTCAGTCAAGCAGAGGTTTGTTTAGGAAGGACAACTTTTGCAAAATTTGTGAAGGAGTTTGACTTAATTTTTTATTTTTAGATGACTATTCTGAAGTGCAAACCTCTTTTGGGGGGTGAATCTGCAAAAATAGTAGCTTTTCCTTTTGAAAAACTAAATTTCTGAAGGATGAGACTTTTGAAACTTTTCATAAATGAGCTCAAGAATCTCAGGATTAAGAAAGTTAGAAAATCAAGTCAACTCGGGTTTTGGGATCCTTTTTAAGGTTAGTGGGCACCTTATTTATAGGGGTTTTGATGGATTGGATGGCCGATTATCCAAATATACTGAGTCGTTTTATCAACGGATGAGAAATAATTTGCCAAATCTTTTGCGTCAGAAGGGATAACTAATTGACTATCCCATTGAGGAGCCTTTAACCGATCGGTTAAATGCCTCAGAGGGTGTATTTGGCTCGTTCATAGTGAAAAAAGTGAAAAAAAATAATTAGCCGATTAGCTAACTAACTTCGTCTTGTTTTGTCGCAAGTTTATATTAGTTTCATAACCTTTTACTCATAATTCTGATTGGCGCATCTGTTTCATCATTGGAAAGATAATTCAAATTTCTACTTGTCTACGACTCCTAAATTACCCAATCATGAAATTTGGTAAGTTGAAAATACCCTTAAAATGGTAGGTAGTGTGAATTTTTACAGTCTAGGGACCCTAGGGCTTTGATTCAATCTCCAACTAGTGCATAGCCTTCACCTTTGGAAGGATATTTGAAATATCTATAACTTTTGTCCTTTATCAAATTATGAAGTTTTGCAGGTCTAAAATGTCCATAAAGTGATCTTGAGGGTAAATTGTCTCATTCAGGAGTACCCTTGGTTTCGTCTTTTGAAGTGACGCACAAATGGGAGTGAGGGAAATTTGATAAAGGGTTTTTGGATATCTAAGGTACTTTTTAAAGTCGGTTAAGTCCATGTTGGTCCAAGATCTACATATTTGATGGAGTTCCTCTACGATCACAAGAGGTTTAAAATTTTCCTATCACCGAAGTCGAGATTTTTTTAAAAATCGTCTACGACGTTGACAATTCAGTCTTTTATGAAAAAGATGTGCCATTAAGGATTGGGGTGACATATGAGTCACCCCTTGATTGAAATCGGGGTGTCCAAAGTATGATTCGATGACTATCCAGTAAAGAGGTGTCTTTGAGTGCTTCGTTGATTTTATTGATGATAACTTAAAGGTATGGATTTGTTTACCTCACACACCACAAGTTTGAATCATTTTATTAGTTCAAAGTGTGAAAATCCAAGGTGGATCATGAGTGAGGTAAACTAGTCCAAATTCTAAGATCCGATCATAGAGGTGTTTACCTCCCATCAAACATTAGAATGGGTTCCATCTCATTCTAATTCATGTTCGAATTTGGACTAGGTTTAGGACTAAGTTTTAGAATGGATACCATAAGGAATTTTATGTGTTTGAACTAAGTTTTAGGACTTGTAGACTTATTGATGGAGTAAAACCCATCGGGAATAAGTGGACCTATAAAAAGTTGAAAGAAATATGGGATAGGAAGGTTCAAACCGTCAAGGAAAGGCTTGCGATTAGGTTTGATCATAAAGAAAGGGATTGGCAATGCATAACCTTCTCGCGATAGCCATGTTAAAGTATGTTGGAATTATTTTAGAGTTAAGGTTGCGTTCTTAAACGATCGTCTTGACAAGTACATAATAAGAAGTCGGGAAAAATAAAAGTGATGTAAGACTGTGACATCCATTTATGGATTTAAGCTAACATTAAGTTCTTAGGTCATTCGGTTTGATCTGATAATCACATCTTGAATTTGATCAAAGCTCGAAAGTACTTGCTTGTATAAGAAGCATGACGAAAATATGGTGGTATTTCTAGTATAATTTTTGGATAATGCTTGCCTAATCGGGAACAAGGTGGAGGTGTTATTTTACACAAATATTTGGTTATCTCGATATTCGATATAACGTACTTAGGGTAAGCTAACCACATCTTTATGATCAAACTTTTGCTAGATTGGTCGCAGAGGATGTTGGGCTTATCCCAAGTCAATTATATCAATGTTTTATACTCATGATGAGCATCGGGATTCCATGAAAAAGAGTTCTTTTCAAGTATGGAATCATTATGTATGGAAGTTAATGTATTAAGACACTTGATTAGATGGAAGGTACGAGGAATATACTTAATGCTCCAATGGTGGGCAGCCTCATGAATGATATATATTGTGTGCAAATATCGAAATATGTTATGCCTACGGCATGGTTAATAGATTCCAGTCTAATAATATTGCACCTTTTAGGAACAAAGAATAAGTTTTTCAGTTAGATAAGGATTCTAATTATTCTACCTCGGAATATGTGTTTACTTGAAGGAGGTTGAGCTACATATTGGAGGAGTGTGAAGTAATCCTGGATTGATGACTCCACCAAGGAGGCCAAAGTTATTATGACTTAAGAGATAAATAAAGATTATACATGGCTTGTTTATGCTTGAGTAACTTGGGTGGGGTTCCTTCAAGTGCAATTATCTATTACATTTTTAATGTTCGTAGCGGTGCGATTCCAAGTTCGAGAGAACGCCTAACCCATAAGAAGGTTAAGCACATTAAGTGAAGGTTTCACCTACTTCGATAAATTGAGCAAATGGGTGATAAGTTTATCATAATGTTATATTGGATAATGTCCGTTTAATCCTTCTACCGATAGGCAGCAAACTACCATGTAGATGGATTGGGAGTTGGATACAAGGCTTTAAGACTGAGTGGGAGATTATTGGGGTTTTATTCTTAAAACCATATATGATGGTAACCTTTTAAGTAAAGGTGTGTTGGTTTATATTGAAATAAGAATCACGATTATGAGAATGCCTTATTTTGGCTTATATATATTGCATACATGTCGATCATTATAGCTTAGTTGGAATTTCGGTGAGTTAACTTCGGGTTGATCATTAGGAGATCAGGATTCCGATTCTAGCATAATTGAAACATTCACAACCTAGATAGGGAGTTGACATACTATCGAAATGGTTATGATTTAATCCTAGTAGTTTATCTCAAATTACGGGAATTTTTATGATGGATCGAGAACTTGTATGATAGTTCGATAGAAGATTGTGATCGGCATCCTAGAAATGTATTGAACAGGGCCGCTCGTGAGATTTGAGTCTAAGGGTTGTCATGATTAGACTCAAGAAATATCCCACCCTTTGCAAACGATGCATATATTCATAATCCCAAGAATTATGAATATTATAATGCTTACAAAAATGTCACTTTGATTACTATGGGTGCGATCTGATTTATATCGGGTGAAATGATCACCGCACATTGAGTGACGGTTATTTGAGTAAGTCTAAGATAATAATTCGAAGGAATTCGAGTCCAGGGGATATCGTGGATTGTGATACCCCCCTTGATAGACTTATATGTTTTATTTTCACCAAGTAAAACCCCGATTGTTGTATTATTTTATAATCCCAGTGGAGTAAAATACAACTTAAGTCTGAGAATCGAGGAAATTGATTAGATGTTGGTTAAAGTCGATTAAAAGTAAATTTATTTGACTAAGAGGGTATCGTACACATAACATGAGGAATCATATTATGTACTGATGATACGAGAAACCGTCCACTTGTCGTTCTCGCATTAGCAAATCATGAGTAAAGTGCGTAATAAACAGGTAAAGTAAGTAAATAGACAGAAGACAAGATATAGAGTGGTTCAGCCTTTAAAATAGGCCTACATCCACTGTGTTACTCCAATCTCATTATATGCATTGTATCGTACAATATAATCATGCATAAACAGGCGTACAAGTATGAGAATAAATGAGGGTACATGGTTGTATTGAGGATTCCAGTGTGCCGAAGAGGTGGCTGTGATGTAGCTATGTGGCCTCCAAGTCGTATATTGAGGTTGTGTAGAGTGAATCTGTATTGTAGAATCTACCCCGAGCACATGGAATCTCCTCCTTATTTCGAGGTGTGGTCCTCTATTTATAAGAGGTATGTGAGTTGTCACGTGTCCTGAGCACGTGACGTATATCAAGTCCGGAGTCGCAGTAGTGGAAAGGGATGTAGCCTATAAGGCAAGCACAAAGTGTCACACCCTACATAAGGCTAGAGCCGCAGGTGCCGCGCCTTGTACATGTAGGGCCACGGCATGTATATTTAGGCAAGTGGTAAGCGTCGCGCTCAGTACTTGTAGGGCCGCACACCAAGTTCAGTAGGGTCGTGCCCTATGTTGTTAAGGGCCGCGGCACGGTGCTCTATTTGTATTATCAATAAGCCCCCAAGCCGTAGTGCCAAGAGAATTTGATTGGGGCTACGGCTTAGTTACTTTACGTGCCGCCGTATTTTTCAAAGCGACGATTCGTCTTCCGCGCTCTCTTATATAAATTGTTTCTGGCCGTGGACTTCATTCTGTTTCCAAAACCTTGAGAGCAAATTTCTTGCGCGTCCATCTTCTTCCATTTTTCGGCGACCCTCAAAGGCTGTGCGTGGTGGTTCCAAGGTGGTGCGAAGCTGAGAACCGCTGGTTTTTCTGTTTCCAGGTAAATCTTTCAACCATCCTTCCTTTAAACAACTTTCGTAGCTCGTAATTCTACTTTAAATATACAAACACATGAGCTTCTGCGTTGCTTGCTAAAAAATTAGGGTTTCAATTGAATATTCTGCTATCGCCATATAATCGAACACATATGAACGCTGAGCACATCAATAATTTGTTAGGGTAGATCTTCATATGCTGTACTTGACCCCGATCTTCCAAATGCCATGAAAATTATATTGTTGTTCTCGTTGTATGTAAACAAACTCTTCCAAATCGGTGAATTTGATCTTAAAAACGATCAAAAGTTAGGTATAAAACTGTTTAAGATTGAGACCGCAACATAATAGACTATCCGTAATTTAGTGGTCATTTGAATTGTTGAAGACCCTGTCCGTAGCCCCCTGAGGTTCTGAGATTTTCCCTCCGTGACACTTTGATGCATATCCATTTAATCTGCCGTGGCGGTGGGGTCTTTTAGGGCTTTGAATCCCCACCCTTGTAATTTGAATAGTTCTTCAAACTTTCACCAACCAAATATACATCCATGATAAATAATTGTGATTGCCACTAAAATTCATTGAACAGACCTCTAATAATTTTTAGAAATGGTCGCGGCAGTATATGTTCCCCTGTCGATATAGGAGGTGGTTGTGGCCAGTAGGGCCAGAGGGTGATCCCTTAGGTTCAATGAATAGGGTTGGCAGTGTTTTTAGCCCATTAATAACTACGTTAGGGAAATAATTCCAATCAAGCAAATGTTTACTCATATATAATTTTCCCGCGGCTTCTTAAAGTCTTCCAAACCATACTGGCTGCGGCGCCTAACTACGAAATTTGCTTTTCAGGTACTGCTTCAGCCATATGAGCTTTGACCCAGACGAGTTTCTGAGAGGCTTTTGGGCAAATCATTTTGGAACCTCTCCTCCTGAACTCTCTTCCGTGCCCCTTCTGAGATCAATAGGGCCTTGCCAACTGAGGGATTGCCCAAAATGCGTAGTATTAGACTCAGATTTCGCAGTTTCTACGTCTAGGATGTATTTCCAATCCACGCCAATGGAAGAAGAAGCCAATTCAAGTAATCATCCATTAGGAGCAGGAGGTGATGCCTCGAAAGTTAGGGATAACTCGACAGGTACATCTGGGAGGGTTGCGAACTCTCTAGCCATGCTTGATATCCGCGGCATAATGACTCAAGACTGGGTTGACCAGGTGGCTGAGGCCTTTGAATTTCCAGACAATTTGATGTGCTCCGCACCCGTCGCGAACCAAAGACCTTGCACAACTCTGGCTGATAATGGAGTTTGCTTCCCACTTCATGCATTTGTTTATGGGTTGCGGCTACCTGTTCCCATTCCCATTCGTCGCATCTTTCAAACCATGAAACTGGCACCGGCACAGATAGATCCCAATGGCTGGAGGGCCATACTTACCGTGGTAGTCCTTTGGGAGAATCTATTCAAAAAGGACATCACTCCCGCGGAGTTCTTTCATTTCTACAGCCCAAAGGAGAATTTAGTGAAGTTCGCAGGGTACTACTACTTCTCCATCCGCGACAGGGACGAGACCCTTTACAGTGGGAGGTCGACCAGTGTGAAGAACTAGAAGGGGAAGTATTTTTACATCTCCGGAGAAGGTTGAGATATTCACCCCGAGGAGAATGAGAGGGAGAGGTCGTATAGAATGTCGCAGCAATGGGGGTCTCCATCTAAACTAGGTATTAGGACTATAGTTGCGTCCTTTCTTCATATTTTATTAATCTCTTCTAACCTTTGGGTTGTTATTTTGCAGTCCTTGATAACCTAAATTTGAGCAAGCTGCAAGAGAAGAGAGTTACTGAGGTCGCGGCAGTTCCTGCTGAACATAAGAAGTTTTGCGCACTTGTTACATCAGCAACTATATTTGAAGCAGGGTTCTTTCCCAACAAGTCTATTCCTAAACTGATGGTCGCGGAAGGTAATACCCTGACCGTCATAATTTTAATCCGCGGTAACTTATCCTCCCATCAATTTCGTTTCCAATATTTGTTGTTGCTTTTTCAGGTGAGGAGGTTGACAGAGAACTGTTAGCCGCCCAGCTGGCGGAGATGGACGATGACGCGGTTGTTCTCAACAATACTGCGCGGAGTAGGAAGAGAAAGAGGACCAAGACAAAGGTTCCAGCCGTGGTTCGCTCCGACGATAAAAATACACCTGTCGCGACCGCAACTCAAGCTGCAGAGATAACAGCAAATGTTGAGAACACACCGCAAGCCGAGTTTGATGACGATATAAGAGCCAACCTGGCCGCGGCGGGGTTGATGTCTACTGAAGCACCCCTTCATTCAGCATCTCCTCCGTCGCCACCTGTAGTTGCAGTTAATGCAAACTTGGCACCTCCTCAGTGCCGCAGCGCTTCTGGTCCTGACGGTCGCCCACGGCCTCAATTGAGACAACCCGACCCTGAGTCCTCATGGGACACTACCGCAAAGGCTGCGTGGAGGATGAAGATGGCCCTCGACGCCGCAAACCTCGACAGGCTGTTGGGAGAAGACCACGACGACTTGGAGGACTGCGGCCTCCATAGTCTTCTGAGGGTAAGTGCTTTGTTTTCTTTGTTTTTTTTTTTTTTGCACTCTACGTGATGCTACTAACTTTTCAATTTTAGGCCGCGGACATCATTGTAGCCCAAAAAAGGAAGTACGAGGCCCTGTACAAATTGAAAGAGGCCGAGAAGAGGGTTCATATCGCGGATCTGGAGGCTGTGTAGAGTTCACCCATTAAAGCTGGCAAGAAGTCTGCTGTCGCGTCCCTTCAGGTAGCCTATACGAACTTGGAAGCAGCAAATAAGGCAAGGGATGAAGCGGAAGAGAACTTCAATTAGGTCACGAACTCCCTTAAAGCCTCCCAGGCCCAGACTTCTGAAGCCGCATGTGCCGCGGAGATTTCAAGTAACAAGCTCGCTCTTCTTCAAAAGAAATATGAAGAGTTGGAGGCTAAGTCCACTCAATAAGCCCTAGATCATGTCGCGGCAATAAAAAAGATGGAGTCAGATCATGGCGACGCTCTTTAGCTGGCCATTGACCACTCAGTGGAGTCATTCAAAGGTTCTAGGGACTTCTTCCTCATCAATAATAGAGCCTACCTCTGCGGCTACCAGGAGCTAAGGCATAGGATTATAAAGAATTTTCCTGAGACTACGGTGAAGGTTCTCGCCTGGGGTCTTGGTGATGTCGATCATCAATAATGCATAGCCGAGCTCAAAGTCGCGGCTGAAGAAAAATCTAGGCTGAGAGAAGAAGCAGAGGCAGCGGCCGCGGAGGAAGAGACTGAAACAGCCGCGGATGGTGAGGAGGGCGATGAGCTTGATGATGCTGCTTCCTGAGTTTGTATATTTTTTATCATTGATATAGGGCTGCGTCCCTTTCTCCAAATTTTAACTGTAGTGGTTGCGGCCCATTCGCCTGTAAACTTAACTAATAATATTCAAGGTCGCGGCCACCTTTTCTGCTGGAATTATTATGGCCTTATTTTCTTATAGCTTTTGTATCTTCTTTGCCTGCTTCTTCAATGCTTTATTGAATGCTTTCTGTATGTCTCTGATGGCTTGAATACAATTGCCTTGTGTAATTTAAATGCCTTACAGATGGAGTGAACTTGTAAAAATAACAGATTAACATACTTACGGCATCACCCTAGAGTAATTCCAAGGAATCTTCACATGAGTTATAGGTTGCGGCTATGATTCGCATGGCTTAATGGGGGCGCGGCCTTTTGATAATGGCTGCAGCCATATTGCCTGTATCACCTGATAATGGTCGTAGCCTCGCGAGTTGATTTCTCTAATCCTATCGCGGCATCTTTAAGTATTTGAAACCATATTCTGTAGCTTTTCAAATGGATCTAAATCCAAGTCATTCCTACATCAACTCTTAGTCTCTTTAACGGCTGCGGTTGTATTGACAGGGTTACTGCACTCTTTACCGGTATGGGACATATAAAGGAGGCCAAGGATTTCCTCGAGTCGCTTCAATTGCTTTTCACAGGATATGGCCTTCATCTTCCTTAGCATCGCCCTTTTGTGCATAAGCGAGATATTATCAAGCCTCCTCAGGCTGGGTTATGTTATTAAGCCACCCACAGCTAACATATAGGATATTATCAAGCCTCCCCAGGCTGGGTTATGTTATTAAGCCACCCACAGCTAATATATAGGATATTATCAAGCCTCCTCAGGCTGGGTTATGTTATTTAAGCCACCCACAGCTAACATATAGGATATTATTAAGCCTCCTCATGCTGGGTTATGTTATTTAAGGCACCCACAGCTAATATATAGGATATTATCAAGCCTCCCCGGGCTGGGTTATGTTACTAAGCCACCCACAGCTGTGGATATATATAAAGCCATCCATATCTAGATATTGTAAGTCTCTCGACTTAATGGAGCGTCCTGAAAGCCAACAGCGGGCATTGTAAGCCCTTGTAGTGAATGAAGCATTACGGAAGCTAAGAGCGGGCATTGGAAGCCCTTGTGAGTGATGTTGTAGTCCAACTTGGATAACTGATTCCAATATTTGCTTTCGCCACTTTCAATTATCATCAGCTTCCGGACGATCAGGCGTCCTTTTGGGCAATGTGGCCCCTTCAAATATTATCATTCCCGATATAACATATTATCTCATATTGGGATCTATTTAAGACAAAGATGATCTTTGTAAGATAACATTTCATAGAAATAAGAATCAAAATATGACACTATAAAAGTGAACTTGATTTTATAACTATTCATATATATGACTTTGTAAGGATAACACAAAGTTTAATTTAAAACAGCATAAGAGGAGTTGCCCCTGTAAAGTAGAGACAGATGAAATATAAGATAAAATCATGAAAAATAAGCATGCGGCATGTGAGATGAGGCTACATACCCTAAACATCTTTGAGGAACCTCAGCAGCATCCCTTGCCCGATCAGTCTTTCAATTTCATCCTTGAGAGCATAGCATTGCTCAGTGTCATGGCCATAGTCCTGATTGAATCTGCACCAAGTAGCCTTATTCCTCTTATGGGGTGGGGCTCTCAGTTTTTTTGGCCACCTCAACAGCTTGTCTTCTTTGATGAACCCAAAGATCTCTTCAATTGGGAAGGCCAACGGAGTGTAGGGCCCAGATTTCTTCTCTGCCTTCTCCGCTCTCCTTTTTTTACTTCTGTTGGCTGCTTCTGTGGATGTATCCTCTTGAACTACCGCGGCATCAAAAGCTGCTGAAGCTATAATCTTGGGTACCGTATCCCCATTGGGAGAGGTCGCGGCCTTGAGCATTAGCACCCTCTGAGTCAAGTAGTTGACCTGGGTCTGGAGCAAGGCATGACTGTCATAAAGGTGGTTGAGGTGAATGTACAGCTGCACAATCTCATCTTTGATTTATGTGCTCTGCCTGGACTCTCCTTCCATTTTCTGCTTTTGTTTGTCTTTACAAAGTGTGTGTATAATCTGGGACGAAACTAGTAAAAGTGAGTGATCAAAGAAACACTAAGCAGGAAATGGGGGCGCAACGTTGTACTGAAAGGTACCGCGACCAGTATAGCACCTAGGTGCACTACCGTGGCCTTTATATGACATTCACCAAGGTTGAGCTGAAGACCTCCCGAGTCCAATCCTTGATGTTTTGAAGGCTCGGTAATATAATCGCACTAGCACAGGCTGCGGCATGAACGTATTTAAACTACCTGCCGCAGCCCTTGCTAGGCGGAGGGGAAAGCAATCCCCAAATCGAAACCCAAAAACTGAGTTTTTCTCCCGAAACACGGGGCGAGCATGCCTACTAGGGTCTATCCATGAGAGAATAACCTCTCGGTGCACACAATGGCACAATTCTAATGATAAAACCCTAGATCATAGGCAAAGAACAACAAAAAGGGTGTACACATGATTCTTCCCTAACCATTCATCTTTTCGGGTGTAAAGCCCATCATGCTTTTCAGCACTGTCTAGATGAAATGATATCACAGGGGCATATAAGTTAGATCCAAGGTCATAAAAGAGAGGCCAGAACAGATCTGAATATACAAATTACCCATTTAAGGGTGTGAATATAAGATAGAGCTCACAAACCTGAATCTATTCGTGAGACAATGATCCAAAGGATCCCCACGAATAAATAAGGTGTTAAGAACTCGTAACATAGAGAAACAAGATTGAAATATCTCGTTCCCACATACGGCGCCAAATTGATGATACGAAAAACCGTCCACTTGTCGTTCTCGCATCAGCAAATCATGAGTAAAGTGCGTAATAAACAGGTAAAGTAAGTAAATAGAGAGAAGACAAGATATAGAGTGGTTCGGCCTTTAAAATAGGCCTACATCCACTATGTTGCTCCATTCTCATTATATGCGTTGTATCGTACAATATAATCATGCCTAAAGAGGCGTATAAGTATGAGAATAAAGGAGGGTACGTGGCTGTATTGAGAATTCCAGTGTGCCGGAGAGGTAGATGCGATATAGCTATGTGGCCTCCAAGTCGTATGTTGAGGTTGTGTAGAGCGAATCTGTATTGTAGAATCTACCCCGAGCGCGTGGAATCTCCTCCTTATTTCGATATGTGGTCCTCTATTTATAAGAGGTATGTGAGTTGTCACGTGTCCTGAGCACGTGACGTATATCAAGTCCAGAGTCGCAGTAGTGGAAAGGGATACAGCCTATAAGGCAAGCACAAAGTGCCGCACCCTACATGAGGCTAGAGCCGCAGGTGCCGCGCCCTGTACATGTAGGGCCGTGGCCTGTATATTAAGGCAAGTGGTAAGCGCCGCGCTCAGTACTTGTAGGGCTGCACATCGAGTTCAGTAGGGTCACGCCCTATGTTGTTAAGGGCCGCGGCAGGGTGCTCTATTTGTATTATCATGTACCATGATCAACTTTACAAATAAGACCTCATTATATTCAAGTGATTTCTGAGATAATTAAATTTGAATGTAGTCGTGATTATTTAGTGGAGTTAATTAACGATTAAATAAGGAAGGGAAATAAATTGCGGCTAATGTAATTGGGATCCCGAGTATTTATTTGGAGCTAATTTAGTTATTTTTCTTGGGACCCTGGTTTAGTCCATATGCCCAAGTAGTCAGGCATATACTCTCAAAAAACCAGTTTGGACCAATACCATCTTTTGTACTTGTATATAAAGGTATGGGAAGGGGTTTTGATGATAATTATAGTTGATCAGGGTTTAAGAGGTGTGAGAGAAAACATTATTCACATTTTTTTTAAGAAACCTAGAGAGACCATGGATTTAAACCACCTTAGTTTTGAAAGTCACGACCAATGAACTAGACATTTCGCTGACTTGAAATCCTATGGCACTACAACAAACTTCTGGCAAATAAGTCGCAAATGAAAACAAAAATTTCCACGTTTTGCCCAAGCTCAGAAAAATTATAATTTCCCTTGTTCAACTTATGACAAGAAAATTATAAATACAAAAGATGCATTTTAACAACATAAGTCTTTTATATGGAAAAAATATAGCATCTTGTATTTGGGGATCTAAAAAGGACCACAGGGTTTAAAAATAAGATTTTTTAATTATGATAATTAATCTAACCAAGGATGAATCCAATTCCACTAGACAATATACCTTTATCGTAATTGGCTAACTCGAGCCAACGACATGAATAATCCGGTATGAGATTGATAACGCTTTTCAGAGACCTCGTGGACTATAGTCAAAGTGTTTTTCTCCAAACGGAACAAGACAATAACAATGTCATGGGATACATGAGTATATTATACTCTTATAATTTCCCCCCTGTCTATTCCTGGATAAAAACACACAAAATAAAAATTACAGACAATTGAATCAAATATATCACCTATGACAACTTGCTCTGCCAAAGGCGTATAAGATAGACATAATGAAATTACAAAAAAAAATACAATACACTCAAAGGCTTTATCCAAGGAGATTTTTGTACCTATTTTCCTGTCACACACTAATAAAATCATCAAATAAAAAATTTAATATTACGATAGAAAAATATGTCAGTAATATAATGAAACATGTGGATATATAATGTATACATATAAACATCAAACTACTAAAGTAACACCCTCTTTAACTATGCAATTCCTCCTAATAAACATGAAATAGCACACAACCACCTCTCTGTAATCCAACATGCTCAAGACTATAAACTCGTCCTATCTACTAAGTCCCCACCACCACCACCACCCCACCCACCACTAACACCCACTTTGTCACATAAAGAGACAAAGGAAAGAATTAAACACATAATGAGATAAAATAGAGCAAAGCAACTAACGAGAGTAACCATGTTAATAAAACCAATAAAATGACAGAACCATATAGGTAGTGAGCAATTAATATGATTATCTAGGCTAAATATGAAATTTGTGATAAACAAGATTACGATAACACATTAACAACTACACAAGGAGATACACAATATATCAAAACAAAGATATACATTAAACTCGTGATAAAAATGGGTAATTATTGAAAACAAGAGTTTTGGGATTTATAAAAGATATAAACAATAAATTTCAAATCCTAACTCACAAATTACCAAAAGACCTAAAATAAAAAAACAACTCCTCAATCTCCTTTCTTATTCTTCATAAAACTCTTAAGATCACAAAAATTCGACTGGACGTTATGAAAGGTGTCCCTAACTTGATCTAGTTGAAAGTTCATCCTATACTTCAAATTAGAAATGATGAGGTCAAACATTATGCTTGTCAAATCAAAATAATATGCATAATTTCCAATGGCATACAACAAGTACCCAAGTTTTCGTGCGGATGCATAGTCAGTAAAATGCTAGAGGGTACCACCATATTAAAATTTTAAAAATACTTAGGCATTAAGACTTGAGGAAAATTATTATACCACCAACACGGGAAGTGGTCATCACTCAAAAACATAATAGCCACTGACCTAAAGGGATCGGGATTATTCTTTAAGAATGGGTAATTGGGTGTAGTTTCTACCTTAATATTTCATTTATTTGTAATCATTCCTACAGATATACACACTTTCACACCACAAACCTTAGCATTAAAGACTTTGAAACCCATATCACCCTTTTCCATCCACAAAAGATGTATAAAAGTCTGTAACTAGGTTCATATAACATTCCTTGATTTGAGAACAAAGACCGGTCCACCCATGCTTTCTCAAAAGTTGAGGCATAAGATTCTAGAATATACAATCCAAATCAATAGAACTTTACCAATGCATACAACATTGGGAGAACAAAGCATCCAATTTGGAAAGGGTGTTGGTTGATGTCGAGACACATGAACGTGATCTGGGAACCATATCAATAGCTTGAAATTACAAACCAAGACCAAAAGTACAGAGATACTAAGATTAAATAAATATCATCAATAGATAATCCAAGAGATCCTATGCCAAAAAATGTGAAAGAGTTTCATGTACGTCACAATGTCAAGCAATAACAAACTCTCACTCATACTCGACACTAGAGCAACATAGTCCTAAATGGGTGAAGAAGGGTAATAAGTTAGTCTAAACTCAAGAAAAAAATACTCTAATCCAAATAATTTCATCTCAAGATAAATAAATTCATTGATCATAGACAAAATTCATCACCAAACCAACAAGCTAGAACACTAAAACCTATGATCTAAGAAAGGAGAACTTCACAAAATCTAGGAAGAAAACTTACCAAGATGATTAATAGTCGCTTAGATTTACCATATGAACACCTAAACCTCCAATGTATGGATATGGTAGGAAGAAGGATGAAAACGGGTGCAGAAATAGCTTAGTTTGGGTAGAGATGGATAAAGGTATGAACTAAGTTCATGAAGAAATTTTGCCCATATTGACCAATTCTCTGACGCGAAGGTCTAGTTTGTTGGTCATGAGGACATCACTATAATGTTACCAAATGTTCACGAGGTGAGAACCTATTTAGGGATTCTAAAAATGCATGAATAAAGGCATAAGGAAATGTATTAAATAGTCTTTAGTGTAAGCAAGTGCATTATATCCATTTAAAAAGAAACTTTGATATGACCATATACACTTTTAAAAATCTTACATACTCAACTCCAAGAATAGTTTAGTATTCAAAAGGCATAATGGTTCATATTACAACTATTTATAAAGAAGAGTGATTTAAAGATATAACTCATGATATAAATGAAAAAATTAGAATTAACCTATAAAATAGAGAATGAATTTTAATGTTTAAACTCACTTTTGAAAATTTTGGATCTATATAACGTTGAAAAAATTTCATTTCTTCCCATCAATTTCTACTACCATTTTTTTCTTCCTTATCTTGCAATCTTTGGTTAAAACCTTTCAAGTCTAATATATTTTTTTGTTACCCAATCTAGAAAGATCATAATCTTTAATCTTTAAGATATCACAAAAAAATGCTTTTGTAAGAGAAGACTTTTACTCAAAAACAATATATGGGGAACTTATTTTCAATTTTCAAAGGTAAGAATCCATTTTGACCTAATACCATAGTCCTAGCCATTTTTCTCGACTTTTTGAATGTTTAGCATTTATTTGTTAACATCAATCATGATCAAACTTTCTCATACAAAGGGATTACAAATGACACCATTTTTCTTAAAACCCACATAAAACTTTTAATTTCCTTAGAATAAGAAAATAAATTCCTTCATATTATTTTAAGGCAATCCCATACTTTTCACTATGTTTTAAAGATTTCTTTAAGTACTCAACCTCAACATGAAGGAATCCATTACAACCACCTTCTACGTCAAGTGGCCTGCTAAAAACAACATTTTGATCATCCAAGTGATTCTCACAACTCGCACTCACCAAAGCCCTTTATTCTTCGACATTTTCTAGCATTGTGGAGAGTTTTATGTTCTTCTTCTATAGTTCTATTGAATACTCAAAAAGATAAGCATATACGTTGATGTTGTCATAATTCATACCTTTACCATTATTCAAGGAGGTATTGGTGGTAACATCAACACACGCGGAAGAAGAATCAAATACCTCCAAATCTCTTGAATCATCAAAATTCTCCCAGCCTATAAAAGCTACATAGTTATTGCTAGTGTTTTCATGACCGAAATCTGATTCATCATTATCACTAAAAGTGGCTTGTTATAAATTTTTTCCATTACCTTGACTCGATTCAGTAGGAAATTTCTTGGAATAATGTCCTTTACCACCATATGTGTAACATGTGATGGCACTTGGGGAATCTTGTTTTTTTCCCACGTCCTTGACTGGACTCAAACCTAGGTGTCTATAATTTTGGGTTGCCTTTGGTTTGAAACCTCTTTTGCCTTTCTTTACGAATTTGTTAGTGAATAATTCCATATATTCTTCACTAAGTCCAAGGTAATTAGGCATAGGAAACTTATAAGCTTTTGCTTTAAAATCTATGTTCTTTTATTCAATAGGTTCTCCGAGGCAATAATTTAAATATGCCTTATATGTTTGAAGTTAACTTACTAATTCATTTACTTTCATATGAGTTTAAAGTAAGACTTAAACTTCTTCAATGGCATCAACTTTTCCACGAAACTTAGTGGGTAGACATCTAATAATCTTATCAATGATTATTTTCTCTTTGATGACCTTTCCTGAAGTAAACGTTGAATTCACTATGTTACTTAATTAAGCATATAATTCGTCAAAAGTTGCATTCTCCTTTATGGTAAGGAGTTCAAAACAAGGGGTGAGGCATTTCAGCTTCTCATTTTTCATGGATTAGGTGCCTTCATAGGTTATTTATACCTACACAACCTAGAGCACATCTAAATGCACTTAAACTTTCTTATGGTTACGCAATCAAAGATTAAGTCCAAACCCTTAATGTTCCACTCACTCTCCTTGATTCCATTTTTTATGAGGGAAATTCAAGTCAGGTTGGATGAACACCCAATATAACTCAGATCCCTGGTCTCTCTGATGAACCACTTGATCATTTTAAAGACAACTCAACGGTCCTCCTTCACCGAGGACATGAATGGCGAGTACGATCTATCGTCTTAAAAACTAAATCACCCACGTGACTTATTAGGCCTACAAAGCATGATAGAATTCTACCTGAAGTAAAAGTCTTTAAGTCCAAGAGTTCTTGTTGTAGAAGACTTACATATGGCCAAGAGTCAAATGTAACACCCCGCTTATTAAAATAACGAGTGGCCAACCCTCTACTAAAATGAAATAGGAATCTCAGTTGGATCATTTTTAGCATCACTGTCGAAAATCTAATTAATTACTAATGACCTAGGAAACCCGAGTTAATTTTAAATCTTATTTAACTTACAGTAAATAAATTCATTTACCACCAACCATTCCAGATAAACAAATAAATAATCCATCACCATAAATAATATCTTAATGCTGGAATAGAATAAAATCCAAATAACGGAATAAACCATCAATATAAAATCCAATATATATATATATATATATATATATATATATATATATCACAACTGAACTAAATAAAAACTGAAATAAAGTCTAACAATAGGCGACATGCCCGGATAATGATTAAATAACTCTTATTTAGAATCTCAAAGATAGATGCGACTAATTAAATCCCTGCAAGCATTCACAGTTGTTGTAGCTCGGTCAACCTTGAAAGAATACTCATGCCTGACGTCCCTGTTGTTGGATACCTAAAAATTTCAAAAATATTTTGATACGATTCAAACCCCAAAGCCTTTTGAAAATATCTTGCAAGTGATTAAAATGCAATAATAATTATGCAGTACATTCTTCCATATTTAAATCGGTGTTGCACTCTCATGAAATACCCCAAAGCGTAAGGTGAATCTCAAATCATGCTATCAAGCTCCAAAGATATATACCTCTACCTAGGCCACCGGGTTGACATCACACTTATCGAATCCAAAGTGTAATGTAAATCGGAGATAGTCATAGTCATACATTCGTGGGTGTAACCATACCACATTATCCCACTAGGCTTAAAACTCACATATGGTAATCGTACGACAGATCTATGATCTAGGGATCGATACTACACCTATTGGGATTCGCCAGGGTAGACCGTCCACTACTCGCTGCCTCCGCCGATAGCATCCCCTAGAGTAGGTATGTTTCACATATATCAAACACACAAATATGGTCATACATATATATGTACTGTCTCTATACCCATACATATAGACACATAAGCCCGACTAACCGTGCATGCCACTCGTAGCACTAGCCTAAAATCCCCAGGTCTAATTCCCGACTTCCGGATATATAAGTAATCCCTTACTTAATTGATTCACACATATACTATTAAATCTGGACACTAAGTTATTCCCGATAAGCCCGTACCCTTATTTTATCTGAATTTCCAAATCAATTTCGTTAATTATTTTTCGAGTGCCGTTCATCCCAAACACCCTAAATTTCATACCCTAGATTTATTTTCGATTAATATCAAGGCTATATAACAACCCATGAAATTTCCAGAAGTCTCAACATGTATTTACAGACCCTTTATAATCAACAAAATCACAAACAGTTTTTGGATTAACCTAATTAAATCAAACTATTTCTCACAGTAGGTCCGAATCAATTCGGCTTCCAGGACCGAATCGATTCACCCTTGAGGGCCGAATCGATTCGATTATGGGAAATAACCTTGTTCAAGTTACCAATACGAGATTTCATATTTTCTTATCACTGAATTCACTATGTAAATCCATTTTAACCCAAGTATTCCATTCTCCATCAATCCTAAATGTGAATCTATTTAGTCGCATATTTAAGTTCATCTACACATAATCAATTTCATGAGATTTAGTGTTCTAATCAAGAATTGTATGATTTCTCAATTTAATCCCAATAATTTACTAATCTTTTTCTTCTTCAAGATTATGTCTTTCTACAAGGATTTAATTCACAGATTTCATATAAAATCATCATCATTCAATTTTAAGAAATCATGTCACATAACCAATTTTTTTAACATATAAATCCCACCCAAAAATAAGTTTGTGTCGCCATACTTGATATAAATTGAAATAAAATCATATACTATTAACCAAGTTAACCACTTGCCTTAGAATTAGAGAAGAATATGAATCCTTTATTGTGTGATGATTCTTACCAAGAAATCCCTTCAAAATCTTCTCCAACTATTGTCTTTCTTGATCTCCCTTTGATTTTCCTTAACCTTTTTCTCTTCTCTCACTTTTAAACCTTTGGAATGATAGTACGGTTGCCCCCTATCATTCTCCATCTCATTTTATAACTTACAACCCGAAATTAGGTTTTTACTCCAATGTAAAATGATCCGTATACCCCTATGCGAGTCCCGACTAGTCCCGGAACCCAATTACTACACATAGGTACTTAATTTTTACTATTTCGGCCCATTCCAGATCAATCATGCACTCAAAATACGCATCTGATTCATTCACTATAAATTTCTCATCTCAACCTAACACGACCCCACACGCGCGTCTCGATTGAGATGCCTTCAAATTACGTCACTTTTACCCACTTACGACGTAATTATGTTTGACATTATTTTATTTACTTTATCATACTACTAAATATATATTCATATAAATATTAATTTTTTTCTAGCTGATTAACATTTATAATTCTCATTATTTCTCAATTTATTTAAATAACATTCATACGTGTAATTCAAATGCTAAAATATAATTATTCAAAACTACGGAGTGTTACATACTTCCCCCTTACAAAAGAATTTCGTCTTCGAAATTCGGACGTACCTGGAATAAAGAGCTCAAGATATTTCTCTCGCATATAATCGTCCCAATCCCACGTCAACTCGTCAGCATTATAATGCCTCCACTGAACGGGAACCAAAGGCACCAACTTAGACCATAACTTACGCTCACTATGATCCAAAACAGCAACTGGTCTATCCTTATATGAGATGTCGAGCTGTAAGTCTATCTCTTCCAGTGGAATGTGCCAATAATCCACCTCACTCCTTTGATACTTCTTCAACGACAACACATGAAACACGTCGTGAATCCGCTGCAGATAGGAGTGTTAATTGTTTCCGAAGTTACGATTTTTTCAATTTTCGATCCGTATTTTTCCGACTTTGGCATCATTTTTAAATTTCGATTTCCAAATTTTTTGACTTCTGAATTTTTCGTAATAAATTGGAATGGAATAGGAAATCATATTTAATTTTTTGAATTTTTGAATTTCCGATCCGAAAATTTCGATGTCATGCCGATCCGACAAATCCAAAATATTTTTCGAAATTGTAATATTTTTAATTATTTTAATAATTTTTTAGTTATCACTTTTACTAATATTTTTACATTTAAAATTTATTTGTTATTAGAGTAATCAAGTCCTTTTATTTGAAATAATCTGAACCCTCAATTTATACTATATATATACCATACACACTATTAGTAAGAATCTTAACCTAAAATCTAACACCTGATCGCTTATCTCTTTCATTTCCTGCTCCAACCCTCTAAGGCTCTCTAAGCCACTAACACCACCGCTCACCTCTCTCTAGAGTCTCACCCCTCACTCAGGTGGCGTGCACCCCTCAGGCATCATACCCATGACCATCGCAAGCCTCACCGAAAACTTTATATATGCTACCTCTGCATTTTTTTTAATTTCGGATCTGCTACCTCTGCATTTTTTTTTTTTGTTTGAGATTATCGGTGATACAGTTTTTAGGATCAACTATGTTGTTTGAGATGGTTGGTGATATAGTTTTTGGGATCAAATTTACTGTTGTTTAATTTTGGATGAACATATTTACCGTTGTTTGGGCATTAATACAGTATTTGGGTATTAATATAGGGACGGTAATGAAGAAGGTAGAGATCTGAGTGTTGATACCAAATTTAGTCTGCTGACATGGACCAATTACTTGAAGACACGTGTCAACCTACACGGCAAATACAAATACTTTAAACGGGCAACTTAAGCGTACCGAGCAACTCAGGCGCCCCGAGCAACTTAAGCGTATCGGGCAACTTAAGCGGTCCGAGCTACTTAGCGTGCAGAGCATCCAAATCCAGAGAATCAAAAGACAACTATGCATTAAATGCGCATTATTATCGTACAGATGTATATGTCTACTAAATAAAAGCGCATTATCCTTTCATATGTACAGCCTCAAGGCTATAAATACAATGTAACCTCCTCATAAGAAGGGGACTTTGGGATCTCTTGGAAAACCTATTATCGAGATTCCAAATAAACAGTCAGCAATACAAAATAGTGGACGTAGGCCATTTTCATAAGGCTGAACTATTTTAAAAATCCTTTGTCTTATAAACTTATTTATCTATGATTGATTAATTAGGGATAATCTAATTTTTTACATCAACAGATTGGCGCCATCTGTGGGAAACGACTGTACTTAGCATTTTTCACTAAAATAATTCATCATCTATGGCTGAGAATCCGGAATCCAGTAATCGAAACACTGGGGTCCCTCCAAACCCTTATACTCCCCCAAATATTAAAGATCTGGCTGGCATAATGGCTAATTTAGCCCAAGGCCAAACGGCCATGCAAGAAACCATGCGTCAACTTATACAAACTGTTTAAGGTGGAGTGCCGGCCCAATCAGGACAACGAAGTGTTCAAAGAAATGCCCATTTGCCATCTTCAAGAACTAGAAGAACGTTATTCCCGGAGGCTTCTCAATCTAGACGTACTGAATCATATCGTACTGAAAGATCTAGTGATCCTTCGTATCAACCAGGTCGGACTTCATCAGTACGAGCTACTAATTCCCAGCGAAATGTCACTCTCACTCCAGAAAGGACTAGTGCTCTAGAAAGGTTGAGTAGAGTCTCTCTTTTTGGTCGATTGGGCCCTAGGAGGAATATAAGTCATCCTAGGATTGTGTCGAGGAACTCTCAACGACCATCTGACCTAAGGGAATGTTCTGCCCAATCACGCCCAGCAGTCCGTAATGAAAGATCCCAAGAGGAAAACTCAACGCGATCAGTTGCTCGAACAAATAGGCCCGAGGTGGAAAACGATGCATGGAAAGGTTCTATTCAAAGGTTAGAAGACAGATTAGGGGAAATGGCCAAGGCTAAGAATCCTCTACAAAGAACTTTTGTCCAACGAACACCATTCGTACAGGCAATTGTGGATTTTCCCACACCATCAAAATTTAAAGCTTCTATGGTGACGCCTAAATATGATGGAAAAACTGACCATGTCCTTCATATAGAACAATACCAAGCTGCTGCCGATATTTATGTGGTTCCAGACGAGATGAGATGTAGGGCGTTTTCAGGAACTCTCACTGGATCAGCCCAGATATAGTACAACAACCTTCCTCGGGGGAAGATCGTAACTTTCCTTCAGCTGGCAGAGCTTTTCATAGGGAATTTCTGTTTTGGAGCAAAACCAGTTAAACGAGTAGCACACTTACTGAGTGTTAGACAGAAGCCAGAAGAAAGTACCAGGGACTACATTACTCGTTTCAATAACGAGAAACTTGAGGTCGTTGATTACGAGGAGAAAACAACAATTACTGCTCTGATGAGTGGACTATTACCAGATAAGTTGTACTATGCTTTGGCCAAAGATCCACCTAGGACCATGGCAGAACCGATGGCAAAGGCAGCCAAGATCATGAACACTGAGGAAGCCATAGTTGCGAAGAAGAATACAGACACCAAGGAGACCAAGGTAGAAGTTGGTAAAATCGAGAAGAAGGATCAGAAGAATAATGGTGGCAATAAGTAGTCGAAAGGCAAGCAAGCGTTAGAGCAGATGAGGAAGTATGAAACTTATACTCCCTTGAAGGTAGATATAAATCACATTCTGTAGGAGATCAAGAATAGCGAGGAGTTAGCTTGGCCAGGGAAAATAAAGGCAGACCCTGACAAAAGGGACAAGTTCAAATATTGCGAATTCCATAAAGACCATGGTCACATGACCAAACGTTGTATAGCTCTCCAGAATGAAATTAAAGCACTCATCAGGCGAGGAAAATTAACCAAGTATGTTGATCGATAAAATGGTGGAAAGACCAGCGACCGAGGAAGACAAAGATCTAAATCTCCTTGTCGAACAAAAGAAGACAGGAAGAGAGATCACGAAGATGATCCAGAAGATGACCCCGATCTCCCCAAAAGACCAAGACAGCCAGAACGCGAGGTATTTTCAATCCATTTTGGGTCATTTGAATGTAATGGCATTATAGGTGGAGATGCAGGAGGTAGAGATCTAACTGCGGAGAGAAAAGCTTACATCAATGAGGCTCAAGCTTGCTCGTACATACAGCGAATAAACTTGGTTGAAGATGATTGCCCGAGGAAGGTGAATAAGGACAAGCTGGTCATCGGTTTCTCTAAGAACGACCTGGCACGTGTACTATATCCTTATGATGACCCATTGGTAATCAATATGAGAATGAAGAAAGTGGTGATTTCACGGGTACTGGTGGATAATGGTAGCTCGACAGATATCATGTTCTACCCATGCTTTGACAGTTTGAATCTGAAGTTAGCCCAGTTAGAGCCCTATCATAGGCCCCTCATCGGTTTTACTGGCGAAAAGATTTTTCCACTTGGGACGATCAAGTTGGATATGCTTATTGGTACATGGCCCGCTCGAACAGAAAGGGTACGCTTTTTTGTAATGGATAAAAATGTCCAATCAGCTTATAATATCATCATGGGAATGGTAGGTCTGAAGAAGTTCGAAGCAGTACCATCTACTGTACATCAATATTTAAAATTCCCAACCAACTATGGAGTGGGAGTGGTGAAAGGCGATAAGAAAGTAGGTCAAGAATGCTATTATTCATCTGCCGAATAGGAGGAACGCGAAGAATCCAGTAAGAAGACTACTACCTATCAAGTGGATGAAATAGAGGACGCAGAGATTGAAACATTAGACCCTAGAGACGAGTCACAGCTCGTGAAGGTCCAGGTAATGGAAGCTGTCGAAAGTATCATTCTAGACGACGAACACCCAGAACGAACAACCCAAATTGGTGTGTCATTGGATGTATCGATAAAACGGGAAATGATAGCATTTCTAAGGCGCAGAAAATAGACTTTTGCATGGAGTCATGAAGACATGCCAGGGATAGACCCGAGTTTCCTATGCCATGAGCTCAACGTGAACAAGGAGGTCAAGCCAGTGAAGCAGCGAAGAAGGGTGTTCAGCCCTGAAAAGAACTAAGCTATACAGGAAGAAGTAGAGAAACTGCAAAAAGCCTTTTTTATTGAGGACGTCAAATATCCTGATTGGCTAGCAAATGTGGTGATGGTGAAAAAGAAAAACAATAAGTGGAGGATGTGTGTGGACTTCACTGATCTTAATAAAGCCTGCCCAAAGGATCATTTTCCTTTGCCTCGAATCGATTAACTGGTGGACGCTACTTCGGGGCATGAATAGTTGAGTTTCATGGATTCTTATTCTGGTTACAATCAGATTAAAATGAAACTTGAGGATAGGGAAAGTACCTCTTTTATAACCCCAAGAGGAACTTATTGTTATAATGTTATGCCTTTCGGACTTAAAAATGCAGGTGCAACATATCAGCGGCTGATGAATAAGGTGTTCGCAGAGCAAATCAGTCATAACATGGAGGTTTATGTCGACGATATGATGACGAAGAGTAAGAAAGTTGTTGATCATCTAGTTGACCTAAGTCGGACTTTTGATGAACTAGAGAAATATAAAATGAAGTTGAATCCCACCAAATGCATATTTGGGGTGCGAGAAGGTATATTTCTCGGATATATTATTAACCAACGAGGTATTGAGGCAAACACTAAGAAGATCAAATCCCTATTGGAACTACGACCTCCCACTACGAAGAAGGAAGTACAAAGTCTCACAGGGCGAGTTGCAGCACTAAATAGATTTGTGTCACAAGCAACAGACAGATGACTCCCATTCTTCAAAATACTTCGAAAAAATTTTGAGTGGAATGATGAATGCGAGGAGGCCTTTCAAGAGTTAAAGAAATATTTGGGGACACCTTCATTGTTATCCAGACCAGTGATGGGAGAAAGATTATACTTGTATCTGGCAGTTTCAGAGAACGCAGTTAGCTCGGCGTTAATCAGGGTGGAGGACGGAGTACAAAAACCGATTTACTACACCAGCAAAGCCTTCCGATGAGCAGAGATCAGATATCCAAGGCTGGAGAAGTTGGCACTGACACTAATCGAAGCGAGCATAAGGATGAGACCATACTTCCAAGCCCATACTATAGTGGTGTATACTGATATGCCATTAAGACAAGCCCTGCATAAACCGGAAAAATCAGGAAGATTGATGTACTGGGCAGTAGAACTTGGTGAATATGACATAGTTTATGAGCCTAAATCGTCGCTCAAGGGGCAGGCAGTAGCGGATTTTATCGCAGAGTTTGCTCACTCTGATACCTCCGAAGAGCAGAAGGTTAATACAGACCAACCCGTGGATATTACGGGATCATCAAATTTAACTCCCGACCAACTTCCATCAGTGGACTATCAAGCAAAGATAATCAACGAGCAGCAAGAAGTTCCAGGGGAGGACAAAAACAAGCATCAAATATTCCACCAAGGAACTCTGTCTGATCAAGAGTTTGATAATGAAGTACCTCTATGGAATCTGTATATGGATGGCTCTTCGTGCACTACAGGTAGTGGAGCAGAAATTATTTTAAATAGTTATGATGGGATTGATATAGAATATGCTCTGTGATAACTTGACTTTTGCGTATATGTCGTTGTTGTTGAAAGCCAAATTAGTCAAAACCTCACATACCTACAAATATAATAAACTCAAGTGTAGTGGTAAGTAAGGGTATGAATCCACTTTCTAGGGAGTAAAGCAAATGGAACAAATTCAATTGTAATTCACTTTTTATTTTCTTTTTTTGTTCTTTTTCACTTTTCTAATTTTTTTTTAGCTTTTTCAATATTAAAACAATTGGGTGAGGTGAGATCTAAATTAAAGTAAACTAAATGAAAATAACTAACTAGAAAATTTACTAAAATGAAAATTAAAGTCTAAACTAAAAATAAGAGATAAAGTGAGGAAAATAATTGTGAGAACAATCAAGGAGTGGGGTTATGCCATAATTTCTATTTAATCTATTTAATTAATTTATTCAAACTAAACTTCCCAAATTAATATTGAAATTACAAATCAACTCTCGTTGCAAATGTAATTTCAATAATAATCTTTTAGAGGATTAAATTTACAATCCTACAACTCACAAAATGTAGATCTAAACATCATCTAACAAATCACCCGCTAGGATCAATTTACTAAATTAGTTTAGATCATAAAAATATGATTAGAGTTGAAATTCAAAGAAATAATTTCACATTTTAGAAAAACCTATCTCTAGTTCGATTCTAAGATGGAAATTAAGACTAGAATCTCGATTTTCTCTCGAAAATCATTTACCCTCTCTCGAGGCGTAAATTAAAAGTAAGATTGCAAAAATAATCATCAAAGGGAATTTTAATTTAATTAAACTAATTAAATTAACATTAACATCAAAATAATGGGTTTCCCCACCCCTTGAAAGGGTTTTAGCCTAACATGATATGAAACATGACAAATTAATAATCAAGGCTACTAAAATAAAAGAGAAGAGAATAGAACAAGCAAACCAAGTCTCCTTGAGAAAGTTGAACTCTAATCTTCCAAATTGAAGCATACACCACTTAATTGAGCATCCAAATGATTTGAAATTAAAATATTCACTCAATTCACTCTCTTACAATATTTACACTCACAATAATCTAAAAATAAAAAAATAAAAAACTATTTACAAGGGAAATTTTCTCTACAATTCTCTCTCTCTAATTTCCTATCTAAAGCTCTCCTCTAGAATGCCCAACAAATGGGTCTTCATCTTCATTTTATATGCAATGGAGCAAAGGGGTATAATGGTAAAAAGGTAGGGAGTGCATGTGGAAATGGGTGAGGTCACATGTGCATGGGGGTGTGAGGTAGGATATTTGGAAAAAATCTGTTTTGGGTTGAGGGGTAATTTGGGAAAATGGGGTTAAGTGGGTAGTTGGGGGGTAATTGGGTAAATAGGTTATTAAGCACATGTGGCATTGTTTGTTTTTGCCTTATGCAGATTGAAGAAATCGTGTGTGGCTTGAAGACAAATGGGTTTTAGACTTGGGTTTTGCTTTGAAAATGGTTTGGGTTTAAATGGGTTCACGATTAGGATCTCGGTTGGGTTGGAGTGTGAGTCGGATTAATGGGTTGTTGGGTAGGGGCTGCCGGAGCTGGTGGTCGGGTCCGGCGCCGGCTGGTGGTGACGCGGCGGCAGGATATTGGTAGGTGGAAGTGTGAGAGATGGGTTAATGGGTTTAGTGTTAATGGAGGTTGGGTGAGGAGAGAGAAAGTGTGTGTGGGTTTGTTGGAGAAGATGATGTGGGGGAATTTAGTGGGTGAGGGTGTATGGTAAGTGTGTGAGGGTGAGGGTGTTAGTTTAGGGGTAAATGAGTGTATAGGAGTGTAGGATAAGGGTATGTGAGTGTGTGTTTAATTTGGACCCCTAAAAATATAAACTAACTAATAAAATAAAACTATAAAAACTAAAAAATCTAAAAATTAAATTTCTATTCTAAAAAATAACATAAAGACTCAATAAATATAAAAATAAAAAGAAATGAAATGAAAATAAAAATATAAATATAAATCTATTAAATTTAAAAACTAAAGTCCTAAAAAATGTAAAATCTAATAAACTAAAAAAAATAAATGAAATCCAAAAAATTAAAATCTTAATAAAATAAAATAAAACTAGAAACTAATAAAAATCAAAATAAAATAAAATTATAAAAAATAAAATAGAAAAATAGAAAATAAAATCTAAAAATTCTAAAATAAATCCTAAAAATAGAAAAGACTCAAACTAAAAATCTAAAAATTAATAAAAAGGACACAAACAAAACACACAGAGGGTTTGGGACAGCTAAGGCTAGGATTAGGTCTCGGGTGAGGTTCTTGGGGTACAGGATAAGGGTATGGGAATTTGGCATTTAGCTCCGTAAAATGCACAATTGCCTTGAAATACGCATTTAAACACCGCAACGTACATTAAACTTGCATATTAAACATTTAAGCGCATAAGACCCATATTGTCGAGAAATAGCAACTAAAATACAACTATTCGGGGTATAAAATGTACAGTTTTGGGTGCTTATCACACCACCCCCAAACAGAGCGTTGCTAGTCCTCGAGCAATAAGATAGAGAGAAAGAGAAAGATAAGAAACCAAAAATGTACCACTTTCGCGGGCACTTGCGATTGCACTTAGCTTGTGCAACAAGCCTTTAAACCTATAAGTTGCCCTACAAGACGAGTTGTGTCTCGTGAGGGTTTGCAGGGAATATACCCACAAAATTCTTATTTTGCAAAACTTTATTGAAGGGCAGTCAATCTCTTATTAGACATAGAATAATCGCATAATCCATCACAAGAAAATATTTTCAAAAATACAAGCTAGAATGTGTAAAAAGTTTAAGCTAAGTAAATACTCAAGGCACATCCTTCCTAGAACTCAACGTGTGTAGTGTGAATCAGTCAAAACGGGTCGAGAATCATAAGAGTAATTCCTAGATTGCCTTGTCGGAATCAACGCTTCAACTTCAAATCTCACGAATATATCTCTCTCAAACGAACTCTCGAGATATGGGTAAGTGTATCGCTCTTGTGTGTGAGGAGGTGAGTAAATGTAAGCAAGTTCAAACGTCTCACACACGTATAAGAAAGAACGAACAATTTAAAAGAAAAGTGATCTCATGAAGGAAATGCTAATCACTATAGTGAGAACGTCGAGTTATTCACCACGTCGACTTTCATTTGCCCGAACACCTAGGGGAAATATGTGGATGATTATGGGTGAGGGGAAATAAAATGGGATGAGAAGGATATGATAGGTAGGATAGTGATGTAGAATGGGGTGATGATATGATGGATGGTGGATATGTGATGTAGGATATAGTGGTGATATGAATGATGATATATGAATAGATATGATAGAAGAGTGTATACACTTTAGGCACAAATGTCTTTATTTTACAACTAACTACAAACTCTCTTTTTCTTTTCTTTTCTCTCTTTTTTTTTTCTTTTTCTTTTTCTTTTCTTTTCTATTTTTGTTATTTTTCTATTTCTCTATTTTTTTTCTTTTTTTTTCTTTTTTCTTCTTTTTTTTTTTGTTTTTCTCTCACTTTTCAAACTAACACTGAAGACATTTATATTTTGAAATCACACTCTTTTTCTCAAGACAATGGATGATATAAATGGAGGTGATAGGTAGATGTGTGGGGAAATATATGGATGGTGAGGGGAATATATATGAGATATGGGAATATAATGAGTGAAGTGAATGGAAATGTGATATGGGGGGAAAGTGGTAGGTATATGGATGAAAATCCTAGTGATCGGGACAAATATCAAGACACACGTTTCTTACAACTCGAAAAAGATGTCATTCTCAGTGATCAACCAAAATTTTAAGAAAGAAAATGAGATCATACAACAATTAAGTGCGGACCCAAAGAAAGTTGAATCAACTTGTGACTCGGAGATTGCGTAAAACACTCAAAAAGGGTGAAAGGCACAAATCTCACGGGCTAAAGTCTCTACTAGTGATCCTTAAGGTTCTCTTTAGAATTGTAGCCTCCAATAACGAAGCTGAATATGAGGTTATGATCGTGGGGCTAAGTTTAGCCAAAACCATGAAGGCAGATCAGGTCGTGGTGTTCAGTGATTCACAGTTAATCGTAAATCAAATTATAGGATTGTATGCAGCGAAGGGAGAACAATGGTCAAGTATCATGCAAAGGCTATGGAGGTTATTTTGACTTTTACCGCAATTCAGTTGATCAGAATACCGAGATTGGAGAATGTAAGAGCCGATGCCCTAGCTTGGCTAGCATCAGCAACGCGCATCGAGCTACGAAGAACAATCCCAATAAAAATCTTGGATGGTCGGAGCATAGATGAAGATTTGATGATGAATTTCATAAGCCTCGATTCGGGACCATCTTGGATGGACCCCATGAGGGCTTAATTTGAAGAAGGGACTTTGCCCACTGATAAATTCGCAGCCAAGAAATTGAAGTTCAAAACTACTCGTTATGTATTGACTAATGGCATTTTATACAGAAGAGGAGTTATAGTAGTACTACAGAGATGTGTCCATCCCTTCGAAGTTAAGGACTTGATTGAAGAGGTTCATGAAGGGTCCTATGGAGCCCATGTAGCAGGTCAGACGTTTTTGCAGAGAATAACAACACAGGGGTATTACTGGCCAGCGATGAGAGCTGACTGCGCAATTTACGCTAAAAAGTGCGATAAATGCCAACGTTTCTCTTCCATCCGAAGAACTCCCCAAGCATTGTTAGCACCTATCACCTCCCCTTGGCCATTCACCATGTGGGGGATAGACTTGGTAGGGCCACTTCCGACGACCAAAGGAAGATTCAAATACCTCGTGGTGGTTGTGGATTATTTTACCAAATTGGTGG
This sequence comes from Sambucus nigra, assembly GCA_949130495.1. Taxonomy (NCBI): domain Eukaryota; kingdom Viridiplantae; phylum Streptophyta; class Magnoliopsida; order Dipsacales; family Adoxaceae; genus Sambucus; species Sambucus nigra. The sequence continues at coordinate 174,598,021 of OX422211.1, forward strand.
AAGTTGAACCTCTCATTGATATGACATATGACAAGGTCTATCAATTTATTTGGAAAAGTATTATTTGCAGATATGGTCTCCCACACGCATTCATTACTGATCATGGAACCCAATTTGATAACGAGGAATTCGCTGCATATTGTCATCAATCCAATGTATTGAAAATCCATTCCGTGCCAGGCCATCCCCAGAGCAATGAGCAAACTGAAGTAACGAACAGAACCCTAATGAATGGTTTGAAAAAACGGCTGGATGATGCAAAGGGAAATTGGATCGATGAGCTACACTCTGTGTTGTGGGCTTATCGCACTACACCACGAACAGCAAGTGGAGAATCTCCATACATATTAATATTTGGAAGTGAAGTTGTCATACCTGCTGAATTGGGTCTACCTAAACATAGAGTGCTTAATTTCAATTCTCCCATAAGTGACTTGATGAGACGTTTAGATCCGGATATGGTTGAAGAAGTTAGGGAAGAAGCAGCAATCAGGAATGCTGCATACCAACAACGAACATCTTTGTTTTATAACAAAAGGGTGAAGTAGTGTGATTTGAAAGAAGGGGATTATGTGCTGAAGAAAGTGATCGAAAAGCACAACAACCTGGAGGCCAACTGGCATGGACCTTACAGAGTAACTGAAGTTGTTCGTCCAGGGACATACAGAATTGAAACTTTGGAGGGAGAAGAATTCAAAAACGCATGGAATGCAGAGCATCTGCGCAAGTACTATCAGTAGTTAAAATTCCTATATAACACCGTTCTTTCAATATGAATAAAGTGATGTTTCGCCCATATTTCTTCCTTTATTGAAAATTTTCAAAATATTCGTGCTACACACTACACAAACCCAAATCCAGAGCAGCAAACCACCAACTCCAGTTGGCCGACAATTCATTACCACCAACTCCGATTGGTCGGTAACTCATAACCACCAACTCCGGTTGGTCGGCAATTCATTACCACCAACTCTGGTTGGTCGGTAACTCATTACCACCAACTTCAGTTGGTCGGTAATTCATTAACACCAATTTCGGTTGGTCGGTAACTCATAACCACCAACTCCGATTGGTCGACAATTTATGACCACCAACTCCGGTTGGTCGGCAATTCATTACCACCAACTCCTGTTGGTCGGTAACTCATAACCACCAACTCCGATTGGTCGGCAATTCATTACCACCAACTCCGGTTGGTAGGTAACTCATTACCACCAACTCCGATTGGTCGGTAATTCATTACCACCAACTTCGGTTGGTCGGTAACTCATAACCACCAACTCCGGTTGGTCGACAATTCATTACCACCAACTCCGGTTGGTTGGTACCAAACTAGGCAAGAAGATGGACGACCTCCCGGGGCATCCACTGTCTAGGCAACAAGATAATCCATACGAGATTACTACAACTAAGCAGGAACATGGGATGAAAATCATTCAATTGCTTAGGCCCAAAGAGTGACAAGTCACTATAATCAAATAACAAATGGGATAAGTATATTATATATATATATATATATATATATATATATCAACAAACAAGGACATTATACAAATTATTTCGAAGAAAATGAAATTATCAAAGACTAAAAATTTCTTCATTAAAACCAAGTAGATTACATATGATATGAAGTATGATTCATTACATAAAATGTCCTATTCCATGGGTTTCTTTCCCTCTGCTTTTGAAACAGGTTCCACCCCAGCTAGAGGATCATCTAATGCATAAGGGGAATTTATAAAATTCAGATCTCGCAGCATTCTGACATTCATTATGGATGGTCGATCAAGCAAGTGCTCTGGACGAGATATTTCAAAGTTTGAATGAAGGCTGTAATCACCGAAATACTTAGAGATCAAAATTCGAGGAATAGAGCGGGATGGAATCCAACTAAGGTCAAGTTTGAAGGGAGGCACCGACAAATCAAGAACTCCAGGATCATAATAATCCCACAAGAAATGACCTTGATCCAGTTTCAGGACACATAAGGCATTCAACCACCTCTGCTTATATCCTTCATTGTTCGACTACTGCAAGCGAGCATTAAGACGATACAGAGCTTCATTATACCCAGCCATCCAAAATTCCCTGGGCTGCTTGTGGAATTGATAAGTTAATCTCTCAAGTTTCTCGTGAAGCTTTTTCACAAGAATTTCTTTACTTTCCAGAGCAGAACTCTGATTGGAGAGCTGGTCGTTGAAACTCTGAATCTTCTTAGACATTTTTGCTAAGGCTTGGTTCTTCACCATCGACTGAACGACTTGATTCTCTAAGGCCGACTGAGTTCTTATTTCTTCAATAGTAATCCGAGCAGCCCTTGCTCGTCCACGATAAGAAGATCTTGCCCTGCCACGAGCATGTGAGGAAGATCCTGCTCATTTTAAAGTTTCTAACTCATCCCTTAAGTTAGCATTTTTTACTTCCAAAAATGAAAAATCATCTTCATTTATGGAGACCAAGGATCCCGAAGAAGAAGCAGCAGATTTGAGTTGTTTTATTTCCTCCTGCAAAGCGATGTTCTCCTGCTCCAGCAACTTGGCGATATGTCTATGTTCTTCAATTTCAAGCTTCAGCACACTCTCCTTTTTCTCATGAGCTGAAATGAACTTGTCATATCCCTTGTCAGCACTCAATTTATGGTACTTTTTCTCATAGCCTTGATGTAAAAGTGTTGTAGATTCTTTGTATTGCTATTGAAGCTCCTCGATCGTTCCTTGAAGATCTTCAATCATCTCGTAGTAGGCCACATTGTTGGCTACAACACGATCAAGTAAGAACTTCGAGTACTGGTAAGCTTCAACTGCTCGGTCAAAAGCACCTGATCCGAGGATGTCAGTTGTCTAGGTTTTATTAAGGTCTGCATGACCAGCTTTGAAATAGTCATTGCATTTCTTCATCAACTCTGTATCATGAGCTGATAAAAGCTCCATCCTGGCCATAAACTAGCAGAGAGAAGAAAAAAAATCAACAATGGTGCGAACAGAGGAAGTAAGAGAGAAATTCCAGACGAACAACAGAAGTTCAAATTTTATTCATCATAATAAAGGAAAACATAGTTCAAGGTTACATTCACGAAAATAGCAAAATAAAAGAGCCGAACAACTTTACACCTTTTCCTTATTTCCTACGACTTCTTTAGATGGTTTGGATGAAGGGGTTGGTTGCTCGGAGGACAAGGGTAGCTGCTCGGTAGATATGCTTGCTTATTGGACTTGCTCTGAGGGTTGGGCAACAGCAACAATAGGGACCTGCTCTCTTGTCATCAAGGAAGACTCATCTGAAGCTGCGTCATCTTCTTCTTCTTCTTCTCCAGGAGAGGGAGGAGGGCCATGAGTATACTGCTGGAACAACTCAGAATTCTCATTAACCTTCAACTCCTTCAAGGCTTCTACCCATCCATCCCTAAAATATTTAACACTGGCATATTCCATTTGAGAAGACATAACAGCCAGACCCTTGTTCCAACCCTTGTCCCAACCAACACTAAAGGATTTTTTAACAGCATCCTTCCTTTTAGCTTTTTTTGAGGAGGTCCTTTCTCTAAGGAGTTCCTCGACAGACTTCAGTTTTTCTTCTAACTCTATCTTATGTCGCTCGATATTTTAGAGCTTGGCGATATTTTCCTCAGCAGACTTAAGCTTGACTTCAAGCTCGCTATTATTATGTTATTCGACCTCCTTCAATTTCTTCTCCAGCTCTTTGGAGGCAGTCACAACTTGATCTCGGTTTGCTTCAACATACTTAAATTGCTTCTCCCAAGCATCTTTGTCTTCCTCGTACTTTTGACGAGATTCCCTTAAAGACTGGGTTAGTCCAGCAAAAGCTTCTTCTACCCCACTTGAGGAGCTGAAAGCCCTGATGGCTTCATCCTTCTTCAAAATACTATTGAAGCAAGTCACAAGCTGAAAAAAGGAAGAATTTTAAGTCAATATATGAACATAGTATTAGAAATAAAGGACTCAGACTAAAGATACTTACTGAAGTAATGTGTTGAGCAGTTAATGTAGTAAGTTTCTCACGAGAAAAGGTGTCTTCAACACCTTGGGGTTCTGGAACAGTCCAGGATCTTATCAAGCCCACAGCAGAGCTCAAAGGAATAAGAGCTGGAACACTACCTTTAACATTTGAAGGTTGAGAGATGGGTTTAACAGGTCTCTCAGAAGAATTTCTTTTTAATCTCCTCAGAGGAGCAGGAGAATTTTTGATTCAAGGAGTTATCTCTGTTGGTGAAATGACAACAGTCTTACTCGAAGGTGAGATGACAACAGTCTTACTCAGAGGCACAGGGGACTTCTTGCCAACTTCCTTGGCAGCAATAGAAGGGGTTACGTCTGTATTCTTTATCCCTTCATCTGGGATATCTTGTTTATTCTTCTTTGCCTCATCGGTGGCAAAAGCAGACTTGTCAAAAAAAGTAGGAGCTTTCCTCTTCTTTATTAGATCAGTAATAGGAATACTCAAGTCAGAAGAAGAACCTTCCACACAGGTCTCAGAGGTTGGTACCCGATCAAGATTAACTACCACAGGACGAGGACGAGCAATGAAAGACGAGGTGTAGCTTCTATATTGCTTTAAATAAGAAGCAGATCTAATGTGCTCCCCAGTAACAAATTAATGCAAGCCCCAGATAAGTTTTAAATGTTTTGTATTAACCTCGATTTCTTTTGGAGGTTTTCTTTTACTGTCGACGGTAACAAACAAAATCAAATGTCAGTGATGCATTTCATCAAATACAAAGAAAATAAGATTTCAAAAATAAAAACAACCTATCCAATTGCCATAAATTGGACACCTGGGACCTTGGTACACATCATCTCCACTTAATAGAGGGTGTTGCTAATTTTTCATCACAACCCCATGATCAAAATAATCCCTATTGGCATCGGGAAGATTGGCAACTAACGCTCTATTCGAAAACCTAGTTTTTAAATAGAAAGTATTGTCGCTAGTGACCCATCTATAGCAATACATAATTTTTGGAATTCCCAAATGAGTTCCATGAAGTTAATTCAACCTATGTATGCCATTAACTACCCTCCATGTATTTGGAGCTACTCTTGCAGGTACAATATCGAAATGTTGGCAAAACTCCAAATACAGGGGATTTGGCGGAAAAGAAAAACCACACTCAGCTACAAAAAGACTTGGGAACCAGTGTCCCTCCGCCAAAGAAAGTAAATCACAAGGATAAGAAAGTTCAGCCAAAATAACCCATGAAGGGATTGAAAAGTCAAATCGAAACTTATCCAACGATTCAACAAGATAAACCATGGTGAATAAAGTAAATAAATAAGAGGGAAGAAAACCTTACAGAAGAAAGAGAGATCAGTTGACAATGAACGATGGAAAGAACGAAAGCACAAGATAGAGAGAAGATAAAGAGTTCAGAGATACAGATTTAAAAAATGAAAGATAATAGGATTTCTGTCGCACTTAAATACTTTAGCTCGGGAATAAAGAAAAGTAATGATTACAAGGGAAGACATTTGCATTTCCGGTGACTAAAAGAAAAAAAAAGGCACAAATATCGAAGTGATCGTGAAAATTCAAAATATTTATGAAGCCTGATATTATGCATTCAAAAAGGAATTATATACAAGGAAAGTCTTCCTAAAATTCAAGAATAACAATAATCCAAATAATTTCAAGCAAAATATTCCACACTCTTCTTCAACCTCAACTGTGAAATATTGGGGGCTTCTGTTGATACCAAATTTAGTCTGCTGACATGGACCAATTACTTGAAGACATGTGTCAACCTACATGGCAAATACAAATACTTTAGACGAACAACTTAATCAAATCGAGCAACTCAGGCGCCTCGAGTAACTTAAGTGTACTGAGCAACTTAAGCGGTCCGAGCTACTTAGCGTGCAGAGCGTCCAAATCAAGAGAATCAAAAGACAACTATGCATTAAATGCGCATTATTATCATACAGATGTATATGTCTATTAGATAACAACGCATTATCCTTTCATATGTACAACCTCAAGGCTATAAATATAATGTAACCTCCTCATAAGAAGGGGACTTTGGGATCTCTTGGAAAACCAAATATCGAGATTCCAAATAAACAGTCAGCAATACAAAAGGAGCCGATCCGCCAGTGAACCGATCCGCCCAGTCCCGGACCGGTCCGCCTTGCAAATTGTATCCAGAGAGCACCGAACCGATTGCGAACCGAATCTGCTTCAATTTAAAAGAACCGATCCGCTATCGGACCGATCCGCCTCAGGCCCGGACCGGTCCGCCCTGGATAGAATTTACCAGATCGTGATTCAGATTTTTTAGGGCTATGGCTACCTTATTTATACCACGATCAGAAGATGGTTTCCTTAAGACTTTCCCACATTTTTCAGAGCATATCAACCCTAAAGTCTTCACCTATTGAGTCCTATGATTCTAGGTTTTTAGATTCACACATCTTCCATATCTATGTGAATCAAGTTTGGTAACCCAAGAACACCATTGCTGTTGTTCAACCCTTGTGAAGTGGACCGTTTCTTCCTCTTCATTGCAGCCCTACTGGAAAGGGATAATTCCAGCCGCGACTACAGAATCCGATACCTCAGGGTAATTCTTAGTCAAAAACTTGTATTTCAGTGTAATCCGATTGTAAGCCGTTTCTCTTACAAATTATAGTGATATACAAATGGTTTTGCCCCTGTGGGGGATTTTTCCTTAAACTTTGTGTGTTGAATATCTTGTGCATGATTTCATATTGTTTCAATCACACCTAGTTGCATGATTAGGGTTAATTTGGGTTAAAAAGGGGGTTATTATATTATTTCTTAATTGAACGCAAGCGCCAACTCTTTCAAATTGGTATCAGAGCAGGTTACGCTATTTTATCGCGTATTCCTTTTTTCGCAAAATTTTTCTAAGATATCAATTTTCTGAAAAAATTGATTTTTGAAAAAGTGCGTGTTCAAATGGAGAAATCATACAATAAACTGCCTGTTTTTGACGGAACTAATTATGCGTATTGGAAAGCCCGTATGAGGTTGGCTTTAAAAGCCATTGATGAACGGGTATGGATTCTTGTTGAAAGAGGGTGGACACCTCCCTCCGTCACTGTTGATAACGTGACAAATTTGAAACCTGTCACGACTTGGACCGAAGAAGAAATTAAATGATCATCTTTTAATTCTAAGGGTCTAAGTGCTATTTCTGGGTCTGTCACACCTGATGAGTTCAAACGCATAATGACGTGTACCACGTCAAAAGAGGCATGGGATGTTTTGCAACTTACCCATGAGGGTACGAACGCTGTTAAAGAGTCTAAATTATAAAATTTGGCCACCCAATTTGAAACTATCACCATGTCTGAGTCCGAATGCTTTGATGAGTTTTTTGCACGCTTGTCGGAAATTGTTAACACTAGTTTTAATTTGGGTGAGGTAATTGATAACACGCGTGTCGTTAAAAAGATTTTGAGATCTCTCCCAAAACGTTTTATTCCTAAAGTCACTGTTTTGAACTCTTTGGGAAATTTGAAATCACTTAAGTTGGAAGAACTTGTAGGAGATCTTCAAACCTATGAGATTGACATGTTTCCCAAAACCATTAAGGCTAAGGATAATGGGATTGCTTTAAAGACTCATTTTCAGAAAAAGAAAGAAAAAGTTTTTGAGTCCAAGTCTGCATGTGATTTTGACTTAGATGACTTGGCCCTGTTTGCAAAAAATTTCAAAAGAATTCTCAAATTCAAGAAAAGTGGAAATTTCAATGATAAAAGGAGTGTTGAGAAAAATATTTTTGAAAAGAAAAATAAAAAGAACGGAAAGGCCAAAGAAAGTGGTGAGAGGGAAAAAGAGAATAAATCCGATGAGGAATATGAGGAAGATTTTGAGAACGTCACATGTTTTGAATATGGGGTTAAGGGACATAAGTCGTTTGAATGTCCTACGTGGCTTAGAAAGAAAGGAAATAAAGTAGCTATGCCCGCCACACTTAGTGATAGTAGTGAAGGTGAGGGTGATGAGAATAGTGGTGAGAAGTTTGTAGCTTTTTCTAGTCGTGTGAGCACTCCCACCTTGTCCCACAATAGTGCACACGAAAGTGATAGTGATGGTTTGAGCGCTTCAAGTGAGGGAGAAAGTGAGGTCGAGTCGGTGGACTCGGGAGATGAGTCACCGCATGAGCGTAACTTCACCGCGTTCATGGCTAGTCATGTGAGTATCCCCAATGCTTCTCACGACGATGAGGATGCTACGTCACAAGGACACCTCGACAGTAAGAGGGATGAGAGTGAAGGGGAGGATGAGGCAAGTGAGAGCGAGTGTGATCTCCCACGCGCTTACGCCGAGTTATATTCTGAGTTTTTTGAAACCAAGAGGCGTAATAATGCTTTAGCCCTTAGGATCACCGCTTTAGAGAATGATTTAAGATTGCTTGGAGAAAGAGAGAGTTGTGGTGAGAATGAGAGAAATAAAAAACTTGAGAAGATAAGATGTTTTGAGTGCGATGGGACTGGGCACAAGAAATTTGAGTGTCCCACTAGACTTAAGAGAGAGGGCAAGAAAGTTGATATGCCCACTTCTCTAAGTGATAGTGAGGATGATAATGGTGATGATAGTTTGATCCAAAATGCCTTTAGAAAGTTGTTTATCGAAACCATGGAAATAAAAAGGTCTAATAGGATCCTAGGTCTTCAGATTGGTGTGTTGAAGGGAGACAATGATGAGCTTAAAAGGGAAAAAGGTGACTTGACCAACACGGTGTCTAGTCTGATGACACGTGTATCCCATCTCGAGGATGACCTCAAACAAGCACGAGAGGTTCAAGTCACATTAGAGATTTCACCCGAGCCTATATCCACCATTGTGAGTGAGTCCCATGGGTGTCCGTCTAGGAATGTTCATCCTAAAATTGTTGATAAATTACTTCCTAAACCGGTTTATGTTTGCTCCCACTGTAAGAAGCAAGGACATCTTAGGGAATTTTGTTCTAAGTTGGGTTTTGTGCCATATCATGCCACTTCACACATTCATGCACATGCACCCACTCATGATACTTTGCCTGCTCATATTGATAGAGAGTTTGCACATATTCGCGAGCAAGTGAAGTTTTTTATCAATACCACACATGATCTAGTGGAGTTCGTTCAAAAGATGTCACCATCTTTAGAAAACTCCACCGTTACTCCCGGTTGAGATCTAGTCTTGATTGCTAGCATAGGTTGTTTATCATTTTTTTACCTATTGCTAGCTTGTATCATTAGTTAGTTTTTCATTTTTTTTTAAAAAAATACAAAAAGATTTTCCTTTAAGAAAATTTTAAGAAAAGCACAAAAAGATTTTATTTTGACAAAATTTTTGAAAAATCCAAAAAGATTTTTGTATTTTGCTTCTTTTATGGATGAGCATTTAAGATAGCCAAGTCACAACTTCATTTCATATATCCATGTGACTGTTTGGTAAAGATTTGAGACGCTACATCATTTCATCCATGTGCTTAACATTGATTGGAGTCCTTGAGATGTAATTAGTGATATCTTCCTACATGTTTGACTCCTATATCCTTTAATGCACACATGCACGGCTATATTTGATTATTGCACTTGTCTATCACATATTGGCTTGAGTGTTTCTATCTCAATTCTGTCTTTAAAACGAACCAAGCGCGATAATTTTTATAAGGAAATTGTGCATATAAAAACCGTTTTGTGAGTTTGTGTGCTTTCTTTAGAAACGGGGAAGGGCTGCGAAAGGTTCATTTTACCTTTGCGAATACTAAGCCACCGTTAAATTGGACCCAAAAAATTTAGGAATTTTATTATCCGGGGTCCAAAGAGGTTAAAAGAACCCAAAAAAAATTGAAAGGCAATAAAAAGAAATCCATGCCAAATTATGGGCCATTTAGGTTTTTGCACCAATTCTCCAAAGTTTGAGAATTTAGATTACCTCTAAAAGAAAATATATCTGAGGGAGTTTGGTCGGAGAATAAAAACGGGTTTGCACTTCCTTGAAAGTCCTGAAAAAGCATGAAAATCATTTTGGACGTTATTGGTGTAGAAATCACTTTGAGCTTTGATTTGTAGATTTGATATAGTCAATGTCTTATATTTCCAATCTTTTACACCAAAGGAAGCATTTGAGTTCATTCGTTAGGAATATCCAATATTCATCGTGCACATATGTCATGATTGTATGCTTTGATTTTCCTATCGAATTTTGATCACACCCATTCTTTTACGCTATCACCGACTTGGTTGTTTTATGTTCATTCATGGTGTGATTTTATGCCTTGTATCACCCCGGTACTTGATTGCTTGATTTATTTCTCTCATTTGTCTATTTGGGGACATCATAAAAAGGGGGAGAATGAATTATCTGATTATGGGGGAGTTTTGAAATTCTGAGAATATCATCTTAAATTGATATATATGCTTATGTTTATCTCATTTCAAACTCGATACGTCACTTGGTATTTGCTTTGTCTCATGTGTGTAGGTACATCTTTTGATAATCCCATGTTGCAAACCCTGATGAGAAAAGCGGTGAGATTTCTGAAGATTCGAAGAACAAACGATGCAACCTTAGTCATTTGTACCACTTTCAGTTTTTGGGTTCATGGAAGGGTAGATTTGTATAGGCATTGTGATTATAGATAATTTGGATTTTTTATGTTTGTTCCGGCATAGACATAGGGGGAGATTTGTAAGGACATTTTTATCCAACATACTTGTATATGTCATTAGCCGTAACACCGTTGCAAAGATTCAAAGTCCATTCATCATCAACGGAATCTGAAGATCAAAAGAAAGGAAGAATTCAGAAATCCAGTCAGCCGGACAGGTCCGCCTGAAATTAAAACGAACCGATCCGCCTCTGACTACCCCGGACCGATCCGCTGAAATAAAAAAGGAACCGATCCGCCAGCGAACCGATCCGCCCAGTCCCAGACCGGTCCGCCTTGCAAATTGTATCCAGAGAGCACCGAACCGATTGCGAACCGAATCTGCTTCAATTTAAAAGAACCGATCCGCTATCGGACCGATCCGCCTCAGGCCCGGACCGGTCCGCCCTGGATAGAATTTACCAGATCGTGATTCAGATTTTTTAGGGCTATGGCTACCTTATTTATACCACGATCAGAAGATGGTTTCCTTAAGACTTTCCCACGTTTTTCAGAGCATATCAACCCTAAAGTCTTCACCTATTGAGTCCTATGATTCTAGGTTTTTAGATTCACACATCTTCCATATCTATGTGAATCAAGTTTGGTAACCCAAGAACACCATTGCTGTTATTCAACCCTTGTGAAGTGGACCGTTTCTTCCTCTTCATTGCAGCCCTACTGGAAAGGGATAATTCCAGCCGCGACTACAGAATCCGATACCTGAGGGTAATTCTTAGTCAAAAACTTGTATTTCAGTGTAATCCGATTGTAAGCCGTTTCTCTTACAAATTATAGTGATATACAAATGGTTTTGCCCTTGTGGGGGATTTTTCCTTAAACTTTGTGTGTTGAATATCTTGTGCATGATTTCATATTGTTTCAATCACACCTAGTTGCATGATTAGGGTTAATTTGGGTTAAAAGGGGGTTATTATATTATTTCTTAATTGAACACAAGCGCCAACTCTTTCAGTTGTTATTTTTTTTTATTTGTTAAACTGGTTGTATTATGATTATTGAGGCTTTGTATTTATTTGGATGCATTTGAAACCGATGTATTTGTAAAAATTATGAAAAAACTAAAAGGGAATGGGACAAAATAGAGAGAGAGAGCCCTTGGAGTAGATTTAGAAGCCTCTCTATTTTGGATCCATAGGACTCCCGAGAACGACTAAAGTTAAGCTAACTTCCTCCCGGTCGACTCAATTCGGCCTTCACCCCAAGTGTGTAAAAAAATAAGGGAGTTACGTTTCTTTATCACTCACGAATCTCCTGCAAATGAGTTCACTTTTTTGTGATTGTTTGCTCCTCCGTGCTTTTTAAACTTAATTTGAATGGTTTGAAGAATTAATGAACCTCAGACCTATACTCACCCATTAAAACGAGTCAGGGTTTCATCACCCGCTTAATCACTTTATCCCCTTTGCTCGTTACCCGTGTTATCACTTAATTAAAACCAATTAACTAGCAAGTCAAGTAGGATCAGTGTTCATTAGGAACCTTTTGGAACGAGACACTCATAAGATACTCTAGTGAGTACTTTCCACCCCTGCCAATCTTCAATTGACTTTCTTAAGACAATTGTCTAGGAAAACTGGGTTTTAAGTGAGGTCGTCTAGTAAAGCGGATTTGTGCTTTTCCCAGCATGGTACCGGACGGTCAATCGTTGTAGTAGCTCATATGGTGAGACTTAACTAGTAAGCATCTTATTCTATCGAGAAGAAAGTAGGAGCATAAAATTTTTAAAGACGACGTATAATACTCCATGCTTTTCTCGCCCGCGGATTAATCAAAATTTAACTACCCCCATCACTTAATTGAAGATAAAATTGGCTATGTGCTCGTTACGACTTCTCCCTTGCTTGTACGTGTCTAATTCACGCTTTGGTAGTCGATTTTGAGTACTCCGCCCTTTTGAGTTTAAAAACAAGTCCATTTTATCCCCTTTTCTAAAAATTCCAAAAATATTTTCCCCTTTTTCAAAATATTTTCCAAAAAAATTCAAAAAAGATTTTCTCTCTTTTTTAATATTCAAAATGCCAAAAATATTTTCCTTTTCTTATATTCAAAAATCATAAAAAAGAATCTTTTTTTTTTAAAACCATTTAAAAAATCCAAAAATATTCCTCTCGTCTTACTTTGATCATTTTCCATAATCTCGAAGCATGTTTGAAGTTGAGGCCGAATCGAATCTCCATACTTTACTTCGTGGCTCTAACTCTCTCACACACATTGTTGATACTCTTGCGTCATCCACGCACATATCTCATATTCCCACACCTCCGGTGATGAGTGTCAACCCATCTAATGCTTCATTATGCACCACTACTTTCACATTGATCATTAGTCCTATGAGTGTCCCTACCTTCCCTATCCATCCAAACCATCCACGGCCTAAGTGTATCCATATGACACTATTTCATAACCACCGTCGGCGTATTGTCACGACATATCCAATACCGAGGAGTATGACCACCCGAGTTATTCATGGAGGCTTGATCACCCTCCTATGCAATATGAATCCCAACACCATGTTGTGGATCATCGTATTTTTTTACGGTCGTCATGGCAACCTAGTGCACCTCATCCCTATCAGTCCCCTTACTACACTCCCCATGCTTATCAACCTTTTTTCTCTCACTGAGATGATTCTCTCGTCTATAACGAACTTAACCCCGTTCCTCACACTTTATATGAGTATTCTCCCCATCCTAGTGTCGATAAAGAGTTATGTCCACCTCAGCCACCATCGTCATCCGCGATCACTTCACCACCACCATCCACATTTGCTCTCGAAAGCCTCTTGTAAAAATTAATCCTCGATGAATTTTGAGTGTGATAAACCCTATCATCCTGAGAATCTCAAAGTTACGACCACCATATGGTCTAGGCCCCAAGCTGACAATTGTGTTGACTTACCCAAAAATTATGAGACTGATCAAACCCCACATTATCTTAAAGAACCCACCATTGAGGTTTATATTCCCCATACTGATGATTCCAAACATGTGCCCGAGTTTACACCTTTTAAGCCCCCCGTGTGTGCCCCCGATGCACCACTTCATTATAGGCCAGCTCCAGGTACGAGTGCTCACTAATGTCCTGAGATTGAATCCGAGATGGTTCCTACCTCTCTGGATATGGATCCTGTCCAAACATGCTTGGCTCACTTTGAGTCTGATTTTGATGTCGATTATTCTATCTCGGATTTGAATGCCTCATTAGCTTTTCTCACCACCTCAGATGGTAACTTATGCGTGCAGTAATTGATCTCTCCCTACTTTACTTCCACACTTCCTCTCGCGAGCACTCTTGATGATGACTCCAAGCCTAATGATAAGTGTGTGTCCCCTACTCTCAAGTTGGATCATTTTCCTCCACCATTTGTCCCATTCAACCCACCCATTGTCCCTTCCACCCCATCACTTGTCTTGTACCTTGCTATTATACATCACATGTTCCCATTCGTGTATTTAGCTCCTCACCTGAACCCACCCTCCTCCCTAGTGCTCCATGAGCCCTCTTGTGGGTTCTTCATCCAACCTACTATCCATTAGAGTATTTGTAGTGCTACTATCAACTTACGTTCCCCGGAGATTATTTCTCCCTACTTGCCACTCTCCTGTCGTGGTGATTATTATTCTCTTCGGCTCCTTAATATGTCACAATGTGACCATTATCATCATCCATTTATAGAACGGTGGCACGATTTCTATAAGCCCCACCACACCCCAGTTGTCAAACCATTTTGCCTCCCCATCCAATTAGAGCACCATGATTATAAGTCCTTTGATGCCATCATCTTTACACATAATAAGTCCCGTAATTGGTACCTCTTTATACGCACATTTGCCTTTCTTCGCCTACTTTATCCCCACCCACCCTTGGTTAACTGATGCTTTGCATCGTGTGAAGCACTTCGCCATTCCAGTGCATTGACATTATAGCCTTTACCACCAAGACTGACTGTTCAGTCTTTTGGGGGGTGATTTCCATCACCCACATCATTTCTACCACCCCGATATATCCTAGATTATATCTTATTTTTGGTTGACTTTCATTCAGTCTGGCTAAAGACGTTAAACTTAGTGCTACCGGGAGGCAACTCATCGTATCTTATTTCTGAGTTTGAGTCTTATCCTATTGGGGGGGGGTGTTCTATCATCCCCTACTGGTTTTCACATGCTTTATAGACTTGTACATATTTTTTGTGTCGCATATGTTCTTCAGGTTCCACCTTTGCTTCCATCTACAATACATTTTCCTTATCGGTTCATTATGGTAATCTCTTTCCTACCTTGTACTCAATTTTTATATATAGTTTTAAACATCGAGGACGATGTTCTATTTTGTTTAGGGTGGGAAATTGATCAAAATCGTACCTCTTTTAAAAAAAATTCATAAATAAATCATTTAAAACCTTTTTGTGCAGTTCAACAGATTTTTTGAATTTTCTATCATCCCTCTTTTAGAAGTCTTGGAATACCCGTGTTCGAACCTAAAATTACGCTTTTTACCATAAAGTTAAATAATATCTCTCAAAGCGTACGTGCACTATGAATTTCTAAACTCCGCAATTTGCACTATCACATTTTATAATCAAACGTTAAAGAGTATCAAAAATCTCAAGAGAGCCTTAAAAGATCACCAGTAGAGATTGAAAACTCGTGAGATTTGAGCTATTCACTTTTTGAGTGTTTTTACATGATCTCTGAGTAATAAATTGGCTTGACTTTCTTTGGGTACCACATTTAGTCATTGCATGATCTCATTACTTTTTAAATTTTAGCATAATCACTGAGAATGACATCACTTTCGAGTTGTAAGAAATATGTGTCTTGTAGTTTGTCCCGAGCACTAAACCACTTTTTACAATACACCTACCATATTTCCATATCATATTATCATTCGCTTCATCCATTATCTATCCACATTGTCTTATCCATATGTATTCCAGACCCCATCCACATATCATTTTTCATTACTACCATCGTTTTTGAGAAAAATAGTGTTTGAAATTGTCAAAGAAAATTGTCTTCATATGTGTTATGATAAAATAAATGCATAGCAATAAAAAAGATAATAAAAATAGAAAAATAGTAGAGAAAAAAGAAAAGAAAAAAGGCATGCGATCATAAATCTAAAAAATAAAGACATTGGTTATTTAAATTGTGTTCCACTCTTCTCAAAAGCTCTACCATCCATTTTTCTTCATTTCATTTTCCCCTCGTAAATCCCATTTTCACCCTTGTTAGAGTGGTGGGACAAACAAGAAGTATATATGGTGAATAACTCGATATTCTCAACATAGTGGTTAGTATTCCTTTATGAGATCAAGTTCTTTCATCTATCCGTTATTTTTTATAAGTGTGTGAGACGTTTGATATTGTTACATTTACTCACCACCTCACACACTAGAGAGATACACTTACCCCATTCTCAAAGAGTTCGATTCAGAGAGTTATATCTAGCGAGAGTTGAAGTCAAAGTGTTGATTCTATAAAGGCGATCTAAGAATTACTCTAATGATAAGGATTACACTTTTGGTATTAAGTAATTTTATGCCTTACTTTGATTGTTAAATATGGTATTCCTTGATATCTTTTTAGTTAGGTTGTATAGATTTTCATCGTCAAATAAGAGACTGCATTTCAATAAATTTTTTGAATTTTATGGGTACATTCACTGCAAACCCTCACGAGACAACACCTATAGGTTTAACGGCTTATTGCATATGCTAAGTGCAATCGCAAGTTCTTGCGAAAATGGCATACTTTTGGTCAATTATCTAATTTTCTCTTTATTTTTGCTCAAGAAGCAGCAATGTTTTGTTTGGGGGTGGTGTGATAAGAATCCAAAAGTGTTTAATTTATGCCATAAATAGAAGCATTTTAGTCGCTCGTTTTTAATAAAATTGCCCTTATGTTCGTATTTAATTATTTCGCATGTCAATCGCCAGTCGTAGTATCAATTATACTAAATCGACGTAATTGCGACACAATAGCAGTCAAAAGCATTCAATGAAGAAAATCAACGAACCGTGAAGACAGAGGTCCCTTTTTTAGCTTGGCCTGATGAGTTTCGATGCCCTAAACCTAGTCACGTATAAAACCTAAGCCTAAATCGAGCCCAAGCCATCACCCGAGCATCGTGTGTGTTTAGTTTGTAATTTTAGTATTTTTTTTAGATTTTTATTTGAGTTGTATATAATTTTTGGGATTTTTATTTGCGTGCGTATACTTATAAAAATTAGGGTCCATTAGTTTGCCTCGAGTGTTTTTACATTTTTATGTAAATATAATAGGGATATGTATTATATTAGGGTTTTCTTTATTTTATTTTATTTATTTTTAATTTTATTAGGTTAGTTTTTTATTATTTTATTTTATTTGAGTATTTTATTTTTAGTTTATGAATTTAATTTATTTAGTTTTAATAGATTTTGTATTTTTTTGTTTTATTTTATATTTATTTTTTTAATAGACTTATAATTATTTTTTTTATAGGTTAGGATTATTATATTTTTTAAAGTTTTTAATTTTAGTAAATTCTATTTTTATTTTATATTAGTTGAGTCTTAATTTTATTTTATTTTTTAGGTACAAAGTAAATACACACACACACACTTATTTTACATCTCATCCACACCTAATACACTCTCTCTCCTACCCCCACCTTCTCTCACCTCTATCCTCTCTTCTTCCATACCCACGAACACACTCTCATACCTCTCTCCTACCTCTCATCTCACTCTTCACCCCACACCCCCCATCTACAACCTGAACTCACCTCCGTTTTCCAAAATTCAAACCTCCACCTCCATAATCGAAGCTGCCCAGCTGTCCAAAACCATAAAACCTAATATTATGGTCGCCATACCCGAAAATCGGACAACACACACACTCACACACCCATTCCATAAGCTGCCACGATCCCTCTAACTAAAATTCAGGCAGTTTACCCTGTTCCTTTACCCAGCAACAAGAATCGACCCATACCCTGTTGACTCCAACTCGAGATCCAAAATTCAGCACCATACCCCATAACCTGATCCACACCTGCACAACCCAGAATAATTATTCAACCAAATACCCCGAAAAATCTGACTATCCTTATCCCATACCTCTCAAACCCACGAACATTTTCAACTTTGATTTGGCCAACATTGAAATCCCATAAAAATCTCTCATCAACAAATAAGGAATCGTGGCTTTAAAGGAGGATATCAACTCATTTTTAGAAGGGGACTCTCATATACTAAAAAAGAGAGAAGATATATTGTACAGTTTATGGATTAAAAATAGGCTTAGAAAAAAAAATTAGTTTAGAATAATTTATAGCTTTAGTTTTTTTTTAATTGTAATCAAGTGTTAATATTGTGAAGACGTTGAACGAATGTCAAGATGCATTTCAAGAACGTGATTCGACAGAAAAATTTGCCTATCGTATTTCATTTCCTCGTTTCATTTTATATTATCCTTGACATGTATTTGATTGTTGTTTTATGTTATAATATGATAATGTTAGGCTAATCACCCCATTCAATGGGTGGAATAAAACGCGTAGGATGTTAATTTAATTAAATAATTTATTTAATTATTATATTTCTAGGCAAATTAATTCGAAATTGTCATAGATTAATTTATGTAACGAGAGTTAATAAATTAATAAAAATTAATATTTGATTTTATAATCAAACTAGAGATAGTTTTTTCTTCTTCTAAATATTCGGTGTTGAAATTTGAGAATTCATACATTTTTTATTAAATTGATCTTAGCGGGTAGTTTATTAAAAAGAGTATAAATCTTATTTTTGACATTTTTAAATTAGTTTTTCGAAAAATATATTATTTAATTTATGATTATAACGAGAGTTAGACTATGAATTTAATATTATCTTGAAATATTTTAATTCAATACATTAAGAAATTAAAATAATTGATGACGAGGTGTAATCCCATCTCTTGTACTTTCTCACATTTATCACACTCGGTTACGTGTCAATTTTAGTAGTTGTTTAATCACATATGATTTTAGCATTTTTATTCTCCCTTAAAATTGTTACACACACACACACACACACACACACACACACACACACACACACACACATATATATATATATATATATATATATATATATATATATATATACACACACAGATAGGCTCAGGTGCGGACTTCCCGTGCGGACTTTGTCCTTATCCCAAAAGTGGTCCCCTCGTGGTCCCAAAGACTTTTATTATTTACTCTAGATGGTCCCCCTCTTGTCTTATACTAAAACCTTAGTTTAAGACCATATAATTAAAAGATTTATAGTTTAGACCCAAAATTGGTATCAAGACCTTAAAGATTTTAGAAACTCACCAAATTCCGACCAAAACCCAAATTCTGGTATCAGAGCCATAAGACGTTCCTTTTAGACTAAAAGTAAAAAGACTTTAATGCCCTTGGGAATTATCCATCGCATTTACCAAGATATTTTTGGAACCAACCCAGACTACCAACCTATACCCATAACTGACTTAGACTCAGAAGGTTGTTTAACCACACACATAGACGGTTGTTCACATATTGAACATATCCCAGCCAAACAAAAAGACTGTAGACAAGTTACTGCTAGTGCTATTAATAGCATAATAGACCAAAATAAGTGTATACTCCTTATATTAAGACAATTAATAAAAGACACTCAAACCTTAGAAACAGAGATAAAAAATATCTCTAAAAGATTATTAGACATAGATAATCAAATCCTAATAGACTTAGTACATGTGTTACAAGAAATAAATATTAAGACTAATCATATAGAAGTCCTTAACAAAGACATTTTAGAAATTAATACTTTAATTAAAAATCAAGACAGTGAGTTAATTAAACTTACTAAAGAACAAGCTGAGCTTATCCCTAGACTAGATAGTTATCTTCCTAATGGAGATAGTTAGATCAGATTGGAATGAGGTACCAAGAGACCTCTCCATCCAGACTTTATCAGACTTTTATCAAAGAATTTTAGAAAAGATAAATGATGATAGATTTTATTATAAGATAAATGAAAATGAGATTGCCAACGCGGCTAAAGCAACTAGACTTATGTTAGAAAGATTGAATTTAATTTCTACATCCATAGCAGCTACCCAAGAATATAACAGTAGCTTTGTTAAAGACTTGCATTTAGACTTAAAAGCTAAGACAGAAGGATTAACCACCTTCTACACAGACTTTGTTAAATTCCAACAAAATTTAGCAAATTACCTTAATAATAGGGAAAGCCATAACCTATCCAAAATGGATAGTATTATTAATGAACTTAGACTAGACATGGCCCAAGTAGAAGAAAAATACAAAGAAATTATAAACGGAATTAAGGCCGTATATAATAAACCATCCCAAACATAAATAGACTCTCATTTTATTCTAACTCGGTTAGATAAAATTAAAAAGACTGTAGAAGCTATAGAAGTTAGAACTATACAACAACAAGAAAAAGATAATGAAGTAAAAGACTATATTACTAAAATTGGTAAAACCATTGTTAATTCTCTAGCTAGACATAGTGAAGAAACTTCTGAGAAGACTAGAAAAGATAATAAGAATTTTAAAGAAGAAATCCTTAATCAGATAAAAAGACAAAAAGATTATTCAGACTTCTTAGAAAGAATTGAAAAAAGACTTGAACAAAAACAGGCAACCACCTGTAAATTTAGAGAAACTCCTCCAATAGAAACTAGAGAAAGAAATACCATAGGTAGACGGGTCATAAATGACGGATTAGGTAAGACTAGCAAGATAGTTAGCTCTATCCCAAATATTGGACAGAGTAATCATATGCTCCAAAGACTTAAGGATTCATCCTCCAATGTTAGGACATGGTGGAAAGAGAGAAATTTCACCAATCCTCTCCAATGGAAAGAGTGGGGTGAAGTTGACTAGAAGATTGTTGAAGATTACATCCATAATGGACAACTTCCAGCCGTTAGATACATAGACTTGTTTAAAGAAGGTGCCACTCCTAAGACTCCTAATTACAACATGACTTACCATTGTAGGAATCATGTGTTAGACAAATCTTATACTGAGCTCCAAGTGTTCGACTCAGAATGGCTTAGATCTAGAGGAACTGATAGAAAGTTCCAATTCCTAACCTTTGGACTCTTCCAAGCAAGAATTCAAGGATTGCATAAACCTCAGAATAACATTAACATATTATGTTGTTTAGTAGACAAAAGATGGAAAGATTTTGAGAAAACCCTTATTGGGATAGCCCAATTAGAAATGTCAGACAACATAGGATACTTTAATGTCATTCTGGCATTTACAGTAACTGTAGACACAGCCAAACATTTTAAGTTAATCTTATATGCTAGTGGCTATGAAGACTATATTATCCCAGACGCTAACATAAATATAGAATTCCAAAGCTATGTGAAGTTCTCCCAATTTCCTTATGAAGGAATGCAGTCAGGAATTCCTAGCGGTAGACTTAATGAAGAAATCTTAGTTAGAACCAATGTTTCAGACTATAATCATACTTACAGTATTAGGAATACTGGACCTATGAAAAAAAAGCTAAGACCCTCTGGCAATTGCCAGAATTTCAAGAAACTAAGACTATACAAAATAAACTGTTATTTATTAATCAAGACGACGTCACTGGAAATGTTACCATCCAGTTTGGTCCTCCTAAGATTGTCAATAAGAATATCCAGACCGAAGAAATTAGATTTAGGAATATGGGAGAAGCCATAATCAATGATCCTTCAGAAGGAGAATGTAGTAGTAAGACTAGTGCTAGTTTACTAAGACAAGCTCCGATAATAAGACCTAGAAAATCATTTGAACAAAAATACTTAGTTAAAGAAAAAGCTAGGATCCAAAACTTTGGACATGAACCCTCAGAATTGGATATGAAGACATTTAAAGATAACCTTAAGAAAAGTCATTCTGTTAGGTTTCAAGAAAGAGAAAGATTTAATATGATAGCCCAAGATCGTATATTAAAATTAAAAGAATCTAAGAATACTAAAGAACTTCTTAGAAACTTAAGACTAATAGAAGAAGGAGAACAAAGATTAATACCAGCTACACAAGTAGAACCTAGTAAACAAGAGATAGGAAGTAGTAGTAGGCTAGAAGATGCTCCTAGACTTTTTAGTAAACCAATAGGAATAAATATTCCTATATACTCAAGCACCGTAGTAAAGACTAAACCTGATTATATAAAAGACTTTCCAAATAGTGACAAGAATTTCACTCCTGTTAAGACAATGGCAAGCCAATCCATAAATCCAGTAGGTATATACCTTAACTTAGACAATGTTCAAGATAGGAAGAAAGCCTTAGACGAATGGCGTAATCAGATGAACATGTGTTTTGCATCTAATGAACAATGGGATGCAAGTTCATGTAAGCAGTACGCTGAGCAATCCATTCGTGGTATTGCAAAAGACTACTTAGATAGTTTAAGAAAGGCTACAGATGAAGACTCCTTAGCTAAGATTGAGAAGATGAAGGAAAACCTAGAAGAAAGATCAATTGAAGAATATATTCAATTGTTCACTTCAGAATTCATTGGAGCTGGACATCTAGCTCAGATCAATGAACAAGACCTAGCAAAAACTAAGTTAGCCCTCCTTAGCATTTGCAAATTATATAAGATAAATGAATATAGCAATAATTACGAACAACTATAATACCAAATTAAAGAATTTGGAGAGACCTTAAAAGACGAATACTTTAGAAAGATACCAGCCATAGGATAAATCCTAATTAATGAATATAGGAATTGGCCAGGTGTAGCTGGAGTTAAGAATAACTCCCTTGGTGAAAGAATTAATTTCGCCAAAGACTATATCATATCTAAGAGACGTGATATAACCCAAGGAAAGTTGATAGAAGAAACTTTCAAGCAGATCCCTCCAATCAAAGAAGAAAGAGACATCGCTCTAATCCAATGGGGATGTGGAAGTGAATCTAAGAAATTCAAAAAGAAATTAGAATGGAAACATAAGAAGTTTAAGACTAGACCTTTAGGATTGCCAAAGAAGTATAAATTTAGACAATCTACTACCTCTAGGGAAAGGAATCCTAAGACTAAGAAAAATAGATTTAACCAAAGAAGATACTTTAAGAAGAATACTAGTAAGTATAAGAAGGTTCCTAATTATAGGAAAGAAAAAGATATAACTCAATCTAAGACTGCCACCAAAGAATGTTGGACTTGCGACAAAGAAGGACACTTTGCTAAAGACTGCCCTAATAAGAAGGATAAAGAAAGTATTAAGATTATTAATACAATATTAGACTATGCAGATCAGGAAGAATTAGATATCTTATATGCTATAAAAATATCAGACATAGAAGATGATGATAACACTAGTATCTATAGTGTTTACACAGACAGTGATTCAGAAGACTATAGTGATACTAACGAGTATGAAGACTCTCGAGATACTCTAGACTTATACATGATGCAGACTAATCAAGAAGATCCAGATGATGAATATATAGACTTTGAAGACGCTTGGTATAAGTGTATATAAAGCCCCTTTTTAAAGAAAAGATTGACAGTTAGTAATCCTGAATTACTAACCTATATACCTAGATGCTATTTTGATGAAAGACATTATTGTACATTTGAAATGAAATGTAGTAAGAAAGACTTTAGATGCGTAGAATGCTTTGAGATTATACAGACAAAGTTATTTATGGTTTGTGTTATTTGTCAATTACACTACCATGAAGACTGTTGGAGAACTAGATTTAGAGAAATTTATACTAGTCAGTATGATGCACAAATAGACTTAGATATTAAAACTTATTATCAAGATATTGATAGAAATATAGCCAAAAGACTGCAAGAAACTGAAGATGTCAAAGGAAAAAGGAATTTCCTATGATTTAGAAGAGTACCATTCTGATAGTAGTTCAGAAGACCAAATACCCTTAGATTTTATAGATAAACCTCATAAAGTAATATCTATTTTAGAAAAGAATAATTTAGGAATTTCTACCAAACCACATGCTTGTTTTGTAGAATTATTTGTTCAACATAAAGACTATCCTAAAAGACTTTCAACTTTTATAGATACAGGGTGCTCTTAGAGTATTTGCAAGGCTAATACCTTCCCTGAAGACTATTTTTTAGAAAATACTCAAGAAATTTATGGTAAAGTGGCTAATGGAGATCCATTTACCTTATATTTCCAGACTATTCCTATTTATTTTAAATTAGGAAATCAGACCAACTAAACCGTTAATCATCGGTTTTGGATAATGGATCCTCGTCCTAATTTCACAGGAAACATTATTTTAGGACAAGACTTTATTAGTAAATATCATCCTTATACTCAGTATAACGATAAGATATTAATTAGTGATCAAGAGGAATTTAATATTAAAGCTCCTCTAATAGATCATAAGACTGCCTTTGACCTTATGCAGGTCAAGCCCAATTATAGACCCATAAAACATCAGAGTTCTTCAGCTGAGCATGGTGGACCTAGACCTACAACCCAACAAGAAGCCTTAGAAATTACTAAACCCTTATAAAAAGAATGTAAGTGTCCAGACCAAAAGTGTTATAAGCAAATATCGCTTATACAACAAGACATTTTAGATCAAGCCCAGCAGACCTTATTACAGGTCCAAGCTATATCCAAACAGAAGAAAATGGATATAGAATTAGAAAAGGAAAAGATTAGGCAACTAGCAGAGCCTACTTTAGGAGAAAATCCCATCGCTAAGTGGGATAAAGACCAAAGCTATTGTGAAATCATCCCTATTAACCCAGACGCCACTATTAATGGTGGAACCTATAAGAAAGGATACTCACAAGAAGATAGGGAAGAATTTAAGAAAGACATAGATGAAATGCTTAAGTTAGACATTATTAGAGAAAGTAAAAGTAGACATAATAGCTTAGTCGTCTATGTTCAAAATGAATCTAAACGTAAAAGAGGGAAAAGACGAATGGTTATAGACTATAGACAATTAAATAAGAATTGTGAATTTGATTCTTATAAGATACCAGACAAGAATAATTTTGATTAATTTAATCGAAGATAGAATTATATTCAGTAAGTTTGATTGCAAACCAGGCTTCTGGCAAATTAAGATGCATCCAGACAGTATTACTTGGACAGCCTTTAGTGTGCCCCAAGGAAAATACGAATGGTTAGTAATGCCATTTGGATACTTGAATGCTCCTCAAGTTTTCCAAAGAAGAATGGATAATATATTTAGACCTTATTCAGAATTTTGTCTCGTTTACATAGATGATATTCTTGTAGCAAGTAAGACTGAGATATAGCATGTAGAACATCTTAAAAAGATTATTTTAGAATTAGATAAACATGGTATTGTTATTTTCGAAAGGAAAATGCAATTATTTCAGACTGAGATAGACTTTGTGGGAATGCATATTAATAAAGGAAAATTATCCTTGGCAAAACACATAACCAAAAAGATTCTTGAGTTTCCAGACCAACTCAAAGATAGAAAATAATTACAATCATTTTTAGGATTGCTTAATTGTGCTGCAGACTTTATTAAAGACTTTGCTTCAAAAAGACAAAGCTTAACATCCAAATTAAAAGGAACAGACAAAACTAATCCCTTTTATTGGACTAAAGATGATTTTGAAGTCATAAGACAAATCAAAGATGCAGCAAGAATATTCCTTTACTTGAACTGCCTAATGCAGAAGACCAGTTTATAGCAGAAATAGACGCCTCTGATAAACAATGGGGAGCAGTATACTTTGCCATTGATCATCAGACAAAAAAGAAGAAACTGTGTAGACATAGCTCTGGAACCTTTACGGACCCAGAAACAAGATACACTTCCCATGAAAAAGAAGTTTTAGCCATTGTAAGGGAAATAGAAAAATATATGTTGTTTCTTAGACCTAAACATTTTACTGTTTATACTGACTCTTCTTATGCAGTAAAATTCAGAGATTTAGACTTGTCCAAATCAAGGACTAATAGATTAATTAGATGGCAACAATTGCTTAATGGTTATGACTTCTCTGTTATACATATTAAGGGAAGTAAAATACCATTCCAGACATTATATCAAGAGAGATAATGTTTGCTAACACTAATATAATTTCATGTTTTATGTTGCAAACAGAAGACCTAGAAGACATGAGTTCCTTTAGAACAAATAGACTGAACAGGGAAGACGTTGCAGACTATCTTAGACGCGTAAGACCAAATGCTGGTGTAACGCAAAGACCAACTCATATTCAAGACTCTCAAGAAAGACCAATCCTAGAGAACTTTGACGATATCTTAGTTCCTCCTGAAAAATCTAGACTAGAGATTGTTGCTCAAAATAGACTCATTGGGAAGATGTACTTTCCCCAATATAGACCTAATCAAAGATACCTAGACTTGATCAAATTTAGACAAGAATTTTCAGAAGATAAAAATACTCTTATAGACGCCCCATGGTGGAATGTGAAGAATAGACTTTGGATCGAGTTCAAACAAAATTTGGTAGCCATTGTCAGATTCATGAGAACTCAAAGACTTGCAGTTACCCAGCTCAGTGGAACTGCTATGCCTAGACCTCAGATTCAGACTTATGCTCAGACTCTTGGAGAATCCTCCAAAACTAGACCAAATGATTTCTGTTATCAGAAAAAGACGTTTAAGACTAAGATTGTTATACCATTTGGTCATAATAATCTCCAATTAACAGAAGACTTTAAAAAAGAATCTAATAACATTATTGATCATTTTAATATGTTATTAACAGAAATAAATGGAGATGCCTTAATGATTAAAGGTTTCTTCAAAGACGTTCCAAAAATATATCTTTTTGGAAAATCAGAAATGGCTCACATAACTCTTGCAGACCACGGGTTCATTGGACTCGTTCAGATAAAAGACATTGAAGACTCTGTTGTTCTTGGAAAAATAGTCCATGAATATATTAAGAAGATTGAAGACTTCTTTCCTCTATTTGCTAGAATCTATCAGATTGCTCCAAGTTCCTGTAGAGGAATGAGAGTTGAAGGATTTAGACTTGTTAGATTTTCCAGTTATATATTTGAAGACGTTGAGATTTTATCAGAAGACAAGACTAAAGAATTAATTATTGATAAGTCCAAGCTCCAGATTGCTCAAGCCATGGAGACCATAGAAGTTATGGAGTTATTAACAGGAGAAGACAGGTGGTACACTGCCTACCACAAAGAAGACCTGATAATCCAAGCTGATGAGCCATTCAACGGAAGGCTCAAGAAAGAATCCAAAGAAATGGTAGAAATAGCTTTGCCAGCTAGCATTAGAACTGTAGGCCTTATTGATGAATTTTTCAACAATGCCCTACCAGACCAAGACAAGGAAGAAGAAGACACAGATGAGAAAAAGAAGGGCCCCTCAGTGGTGGATGAATTATTAAAGACGAAAGAATCATTTGCTTAGACCATGCTTTCCATAAAGCAAAAAGACCTTGCCCTACATGGACCACCAGATTGATAAAAAAAGGACGAAGACTTTGTTTGATGCTCTTGCATTATAACAAAACGACTTGACTCATGATAAAGACTTGACACACCCCATCAGCTGTCCGAAATGTTTCATTTATTTATGTCGTACGCCGCTACATTTGGCACGTCTCCTCACGATCTCACATGACGGCCTCTATCCGAATTCCAGGAATCAAGCATGCATTATCTCCACTAATATATCCCACATCTGCCTCAATGACTTCACGTTCCAAGATTTTAGGGACTTAATGCAAGTGGTACGCAAGGGAAGTCAAAACAGTGAAAAAAAGGCACAATAGGACATTTCAAGGGCATTTTCGTAATTTCACATCCATAGTTCGGAGGTCTGGTCAACTAGAAAGTTGAAGAGCTCGCCGCAACGAAGATACTGGAAAAAACGGCACCTCAATCCGAGCTACGGTGAAGGAGTTATGACCTTTTGAAGATAGAGAAAATTTCTTAAAGAATGCTGTTTTTTTTGTACGCTGGATAGAATTTTAGAGTTTTAAGAACGTGGGACTCTTCATATTTTTTCCTATAAATACCAACTTCGGGGGAGTTGTTTTGCAAGACTTTAGGAGACGAATTTGAGAGTCCAAATACATCTAGTCTTCATATTTTTGAGTCCTAAGACTCATGTTTTGATTCACACATCATTGCCAAACCTTTGTGAATCCTTTTGCAACCCAAGAACACAACTTTGGTTTGTTCAACCCTTGTGGAGGAGACCGTTCTTCTTCTTCATTGCAGCCCTACTGGAAAGGGATAATTCCAGCCGCGACTACAGAATCCGATACCCGAGGGTAATTCTTAGTCAACTTGTATTTTCATTGTAATCCGATTGTAAGCCGTTTTCTTACAAATTATAGTGAAAATAAATGGTTTTGCCCCTGAGGGGGATTTTTCCTTAATTGCATGTGTTTGAATGTTCTTGCGTAGATTATCTATTTATTCAATCACATACTGCTGCATGTTTAGGGTTTGTTTGTGTTAAAAGGGTTTTATATATGGTTTGATCATTTGAACGCGAGCACACACGTTTCTCAATTTGGTATCAGAGCAGGTTACGCTAATCTATCGCGTATTCCTTTTTTTTTTTCCGCAAAATTTTTCTAAGATATCAATTTTCTGAAAAAATTGATTTTTGAAAAAGTGCGTGTTCAAATGGAGAAGTCATATTATAAAATGCCTATTTTTGACGGGACAAATTATGCTTATTGGAAAGCCCGTATGAGGTCGGCTTTAAAAGCCATTGATGAACGTGTCTGGATTTTGGTTGAACGAGGGTGGACTCCTCCCACCGTGACTGTTGATAATGTGACCAACTTGAAACCTGACATTTCTTGGTCTGATGAAGAAATTAAATGGTCATCTTTTAATTCTAAGGGTCTAAGTGATATTTCTGGGTCTATCACACCTGATGAGTTCAAACGCATAATGACGTGTACCACCTCAAAAGAGGCATGGGATGTTTTACAACTCACCCATGAAGGAACTAATGCTGTGAAAGAGTCTAAGTTGCAAAACTTGACAACTCAATTTGAAACAATCACCATGCATGATTCTGAATGCTTTGATGAATTTTATGCTAGACTTTCTGACATTGTGAATACTAGTTTTAATCTTGGTGAACATATTCCGAATGCTAGAGTTGTTAAAAAGATTCTTCGTTCTTTGCCTAAGCGTTTTATCCCTAAAGTCACTGTGCTAAATTCAATGGGTAATTTAAATACGCTAAAATTGGAAGAACTTGTAGGAGATTTGCAAACTTATGAAATAAATGTGTTCCCTAAAAATTCTAAATCTAAAGATAAGGGAATCGCTCTTAAAGCCCAAGAGAGAAGGAGTGAGGGGTCAGCTAGAAAGAGGGTAGAGTCATCTAGAAAGAGAGAGACTGACACGTCAGATTCTGAGTGCGATTTTGACTTAGATGATTTGGCTCTTTTCGCAAAAAATTTCAAGAGGATTCTCAAATTTAAGAAAAATGGCAATTTTAAAGATAAAAAGAAATTTGAGAAAAATAAGTTTGAAAAGAAAAATGAAAAAGTTTCCAAAAATCCTCCTCTGAAAGAAAGTGAGAGATGTTTTGAGTGTGATGGTAGGGGTCATAGAGCTTTTGAGTGTGCCAATCGTCTGAATAGAGAGAAAGGAAAAGTTGTTCTTAATGCTACCCTTAGTGACGACAGTGAGGTCGAGACGGTGGATTCTGGAGATGAGTCACCGCATGAGTGTAACTTCACCGCATTCATGGCCAGCCAAGTGAGCACTCCTAGTTCTCCTCACGACGTTGAGGATGATGCTTCACAGGGATACCTCGACAGTGAGAGCGATGTGAGTGAGAGGGAGGATGACACAAGTGAGAGCGAGAGTGATATACAACGCGCCTACGCTGAGTTATATTCTGAGTCTTTTAAAACTAAAAAGCGTAACAAAGCGTTAGTTCTTAAGATCACTTGCCTAGAGGAAGATTTAAAGAAAGCGAGAGAAAGAGAGTTCTCCACCTGCACCGCCCTGAGAGAGAGAGAGTCTACATGTGTCGAGAATGAGAATTTGTTTAGAGAGAGAGAGAGTACTCTAGAGAAAGAGAGAGGGGACTTGATCAAGCAAGTGGCTAGTCTTACGAGTCAGCTCCATTCCTCCGTGGAGACTCGGAAGAAACTTGAAGCCCTTGTTACCCAGCTGACTCATGATCTTGAGAAAGCACGAGAAGTCAAGGTACAAATCGAGGACAGATCTGGGAAGATGGGAAATATGCTCCTCGGCCCCGCTTTAGGTTTTGGTGATCGTCAAGGAATTGGATATGATGGTGCCTCCACGTCCCAAATTGCACCTGGACCAGTTCCTGAGTTTACTACAACTCCTTATGGTCACCGTAAAAAACCTCGAAGGAGAGTTCGGCCTAGAAAAGCAAACCGAGGTCCGCCTTTGACAGTGCTCTTTTGTACTTATTGTAAAAGAAAAGGCCACCTTAGGGAAACTTGCTATAGCATGGGTCGGACACGACGTACTACTGCTCCACCACGTCATACTGATGAGTTTTCTAGTCTGAGAGAGCGAGTTGAGTTCTTAGCTGCCACGACTCAGAGTTTAATGGAAGAATTCCGACGGATGTCTTTGCCGTTAGTGAATGCTTCTCACATTCCAGCTAAAATCAACAACAACAAAGGCAAACAAAAGGTCACCTCGACTTGGGTACCTAAGAAAGATAAAAAGGCTTTTGTTGTTCATGTTGATCTCAAAGCACATAATACCTCTCAATGGTATTTTGATAGTGGGTGCTCCAGACACATGACAGGTGATGCCTCTTTTTTTACTACTCTTGAGGATTATCAAGATGGCAGAGTCACCTTTGGAGATGGGAGTAAGTCTAGCATTATAGGACGAGGTACTATCGAGTTACCTGGTTTTCCTAAGCTAGAAAATGTTTTGTACGTCAAAGGTTTGAAAGCAAACCTTCTCAGCATTAGCCAGCTGTGTGACACTAACTTTGCAGTAAAGTTTGACCGGGACGCGTGTAAAGTCTACAATCAAGCCGGTAAACTTTTGATGCAAGGGGTGAGGACCGAGGATAATTGCTATGGGACTGAGCCCACATCCTCACTTGTCTGCAACAGCGCCACGATCACTCCTATGGATCTGTGGCACCAACGTCTAGGTCACGTGAACGTTAGAGATCTCAATCGTTTATCTAAAAAGGACCTAGTACGTGGCTTACCATCTCTTGGAAAGTCAACTTCGACCGTTTGTGGACCCTCTGTCAGTTGGGAAAACAAATTCGTAGTCCTCATAGGAAGTTACATTCCATTACCACCTCTCGTGTTCTGGAGTTGATTCACATGGATCTTATGGGTCCCACTCGTACTGAGAGTCTAGGTGGTAAGAGGTACATCCTCGTGATGGTAGATGATTTCTCCAGATACTCCATTGTAGGTTTTCTGAGAGAGAAATCCGATGCTGTAGATTTCTTAACGACCAAGTGCCGTGTCCTGCAAAATCAACACGGTGTCACTATTAACAGAATACGTAGTGACAACGGCACTGAATTCAAGGAAGCAAAGGTTGATTTGTACTGTGATAGCCTTGGGATCAAACATGAGTTTTCTGCTGTGAGAACTCCTCAGCAAAATGGGATTGTTGAGAGAAAGAATAGAACGATCCAAGAGATGGCTAGATCCATGCTTCTAGGTCGTAAAGTTTCTAGGAGATTTTGGGCAGAGGCAGTGTCTACTGCATGCCACACGGTGAATAGGGTGTATCTGCGTCCACACACACTTCACACTCCTTATGAGTTGTGGACTGGCAAGAAGCCCAACCTGGCATATTTCCGTGTCTTTGGGAGTAAATGCTACATCCTACGGGATAAAGAGCAATTAGGAAAGTTTGACTCCCGAAGCGACGAGGGAATATTTCTAGGATATTCATCGAATAGCAGAGCGTACCGGGTTTTTAACCTGAAGAGCTCTAAGATTATGGAATCAATAAACGTCACCGTGCAAGATGACGAACCTCCGACGGTTATTGATCCTAACCTTCAGTGTGAGGATGAGGATTGTTCTGACAGTGATTTACCTGTTCCTCTCTCACACTCCGTGGACCCTACTCCTGTGTTAGGGGACACACCTGCTTGGGTTCGCAAGAGTCATGACCCTTCTGCCATTATTGGTGATCCCACTCTAGGGGTCAAGACTCGTGCTCAGCTAGAGAACGTTGTTAGCCATCTTTGCTACACGTCCAAAGTTGAGCCCAAGAACCATAAAGAAGCACTCAAGGATGAACACTGGATATCTGCTATGCAGGATGAGTTGCTTCAGTTTAAAAAGAATGATGTCTGGGAACTTGTCCCCCGACCTAGTGAGATTAATGTGATAGGTACCCGGTGGATTTTTAAGAACAAAATGGATGAAAATGGTACCATAATCCGAAATAAGGCTAGGTTGGTCGCTCAAGGCTACACACAGATAGAGGGTGTAGACTTTGGGGAGACATTTGCTCCTGTTGCGAGGCTTGAGTCCGTCCATCTTCTGCTCGCCATCGCATGTCATCTGCGCTTCAAGGTGTATCAGATGGATGTCAAGAGTGCCTTTTTTAATGGCATTCTACAGGAGGAGGTTTATGTGGAACAACCAAAAGGGTTTGAAGACCCTCAGCACCCTGAGCACGTCTACTATCTGAGGAAAGCCTTGTATGGTTTGAAGCAAGCACCCCGTGCTTGGTACGAGAGGCTTACTTCCTATCTCTTAGCTCGTGGCTTCAAGAGAGTGGGAGTAGATATGACGTTGTTTGTCAGGAGAGATGACGGTGCTATTTTGGTTGCCCAGGTCTATGTGGACGATATAGTCTTTGGATCCACATGCTCCCAGCATGCTCACCACTTTGAGGAGGAGATGAAAAGCGATTTTGAGATGAGCATGGTTGGTGAGCTTACATTCTTCCTTGGTCTCCAGGTTCGTCAGCTAGAGGATGGGATGTTCATCTCCCAATCCAAGTATGCTAGAGACCTAGTGAAGAAATTTGGTTTAGACTCCGCTAAGCATGCACGTACACCTATGAGTACCACTACCAAGCTTAGTAAGGACACTTCAGGCAAGGACGTAGAGCAAACCTTATATCGGAGTATGATAGGTAGTCTCCTCTACTTGACTGCCAGTCGTCCCGACATCGCCTTTAGTGTTGGAGTCTGTGCGCGTTATCAGGCATCCCCAAAAGAGTCACATTTACTTGCTCTAAAACGTATTATTAAATACGTAAGCGGGACTCTCTCATACGGGATTTGGTATTCCTTTGATACCGATGACCGTCTGTCCGCCTACTCGGATGCCGATTGGGCTGGGGATGTAGATGGATGTAGGAGCACTTCTGGTGGGTGTTTCTATTTTGGTTCTGCTCTTGTCTCCTGGCTGAGCAAGAAGCAAAATTCCATCTCTTTGTCCACTGCGGAGGCTAAGTACATAGCCGCCGGGAGTTGTTGCACACAACTCTTGTGGATGAAGCAAATGCTGGAGGATTATGGGATATCACAGGACACCATGACCATTTCCTGTGATAACACGAGCGCGATACACATATCCCGCAATCCAGTTCAGCATTCGCGCACAAAACACATCAGGATACGTGAGCACTTTATTCGTCAGTTAGTTGAAGAGAAAGTCGTATCCCTGAGTTTTGTTCCTACCGACCGTCAGTTAGCCGATATTTTCACGAAACCTTTAGATGCCCTTAGATTTGAGAGTCTTAGGAAATCTTTAGGGATTTGCACAGTTGACTGAGGGGTTGGTCTATGTCTAGAATAGGATGCTTCTTCATGTTCATATCATATGCTTCCTATTGCTAGTCTGTTTTATATGTACCATTACTTTGTTGTACAGCTTTGTTTTATTCCTTTTGCTTTTTATATTTCTTTTAAAAAAAAAAATACAAAAAGATTTTCCTTTAAGAAATTTTTTGAGAAAAGCACAAAAAGATTTTTTTTTTTTTTTTCCAAATTTTTGAAAAAAATCAAAAAAGATTTTTGTATTTTGCTTCTTTTATGGATGAGCATGTAAGATAGCCAAGGCACAACTTCATTCCATTTATCCATGTGATTGTTTGATAGAGATTTGAGAGGCTACACCATTTCATCCACGTGCTTTACATTGATTGGAGTCTTTGAGATGTAATTAGTGATATCTTCCTACATGTTTGACTCCTATATCCTTTATTGCACACATGCACGGCTATATTTGATTATTGCACTTGTCTATCTCATGTTGGCTTGCGTGTTTTCATCTCAATCATGTCTATACAATGTACAATATGCAATAAAACTTGACAAGCTTGGAATGCATGTAAAAACCGTTTTGGTGAGACTGTGTGTTTTTGTATAACGGGGAGGGGCTGCGAAAGGTAATCATCTATCCTTTGCACAAAATCCACCGTTAAAAAGGACCTAAAAAAATGGAGGAATTTTAATATCCGAGGTCCAAAGAGGTTAAAAGAGCCCAATAAAAAAAAATTTACAGGCAATAAAAAGCAATTCATGCCAAATATGGGCCACTTAGGTTTCATCATCAATTCTCCAAAGTTTGAGAATTTAGAATGCCTCTATTCAATATAATATCTGAGGGAGTTTGGTTGGAGAATATAAACGGGTTTGCACTTCCTTGAAAGTCCTGAAAAAGCATAAAATCATTTTGGACGTTATTGGTGTGAAAATCATTTTGAGCTTTAATTTGTTGATTTGATTGAGTCAATATCTTATATTGTCACTCTTTTACACCAAAGGAAGCATTTGAGTTCATTCGCTAGGAATATCCAATATTCATCGTGCACATATGTCATGTTTGTATGCATTGATTTTTCTATCGAATTTGATCACACCACTTCATTTACGCTATCATTGACTTGGTTGCTTTCTGTTTATTCATGGTGTGTTTTTATCCTAGTGACACCCCGCACTTGCTTATTTGATTTATTTCTCTAATTTGTCCATTTGGGGACATCATAAAAAGGGGGAGAAAGAATTATCATATTATGGGGGAGTTTGAATTCTGGGGGAGTTTTTGAGATGTTGCTTATATTTTTATCATATATTGATATCCATGTTATCTCATTTCAAACTCGATATGTCACGTGGTATTTGCTTTGTCTCATGTGTGTAGGTATGAAGATTGCAGATCTATATGTTGCACACCCTGATGAGAAAAGTTTTGAGATTCCTGAAGAATTAAAGAACAAACGATGAAGACTATTCATTTGTACCTTTTCCAGTTTTGGGTTCATGGGAGGGTAGATTTGTATAGGAAATTTCATATTTGATAATTCGGATTTTTTATGTATGTACCGGCATAGACATAGGGGGGGATTTGTAAGGACATTTTTCACATGTCCGAAATGTTTCATTTATTTATGTCGTACGCCGCTACATTTGGCACGTCTCCTCACGATCTCACATGACGGCCTCTATCCGAATTCCGGGAATCAAGCATGCATTATCTCCACTAATATGTCCCACATCTGCCTCAATGACTTCACGTTCCAAGATTTTAGGGACTTAATGCAAGTGGTACGCAAGGGAAGTCAAAACAGTGAAAAAAAGGCACAATAGGAGAGTTCAAGGGCATTTTCGTAATTTCACATCCATAGTTCGGAGGTCTGGTCAACTAGAAAGTTGAAGAGCTCGCCGCAACGAAGATACTGGAAAAAACGGCACCTCAATCCGAGCTACGGTGAAGGAGTTATGACCTTTTGAAGATAGAGAAAATTCCTTAAAGAATGCTGTTTTTTTTGTACGCTGGATAGAATTTTAGAGTTTTAAGAACGTGGGACTCTTCATATTTTTTCCTATAAATACCAACTTCGGGGGAGTTGTTTTGCAACACTTTAGGAGACGAATTTGAGAGTCCAAATACATCTAGTCTTCATATTTTTGAGTCCCAAGACTCATGTTTTGATTCACACATCATTGCCAAACCTTTGTGAATCCTTTTGCAACCCAAGAACACAACTTTGGTTTGTTCAACCCTTGTGGAGGAGACCGTTCTTCTTCTTCATTGCAGCCCTACTGAAAAGGGATAATTCCAGCCGCGACTACAGAATCCGATACCCGAGGGTAATTCTTAGTCAACTTGTATTTTCATTGTAATCCGATTGTAAGCCGTTTTCTTACAAATTATAGTGAAAATAAATGGTTTTGCCCCTGAGGGGGATTTTTCCTTAATTGCATGTGTTTGAATGTTCTTGCGTAGATTATCTATTTATTCAATCACATACTGCTGCATGTTTAGGGTTTGTTTGTGTTAAAAGGGTTTTATATATGGTTTGATCATTTGAACGCGAGCACACACGTTTCTCATAGACGAATTTATAGATAATGATATAATTGATATTGTTAATAAAATATATAAAGAAACTAGACAGATAAATCCACGATACCGTATAAGGTATTTAAGACTAGAATATTTTCCATCAAAACCTCTTTCAGTTTCTAGACTCCCTGAATAAATTATTTATATAGAAAATCCTCGCTATTCAGAACTCCAGTACGATAGTGACGGAAGAAGCTTGAGAAGTAGCAGTAGCCCTGAAACTTCCACACTTAGACTTCCAGATTAATTAAGCGTTAAAATAAGCTTAAAAGACCTTAGAAATCATTTGGGATAAAAATTGATATTCCCTAAAACTTAGAAGAAGTTAAAAGACATCGCGGTCCCAAAAGGTGGTCCTAAAAAGACAAAACGGTCCCTAGATAATTCTTGGACGGTAGCGGTCCGTAAACTAGGTCCGTATACAATCCAGCCTCTCTCTCTCTCTCTCTCTCTCTCTCTCTCTATATATATATATATATATATATATATATATATATATATATATATATATATAAATTGAAATTGTAAGCATTCACGTATTTATTTTCCACTTGAAAGTTGGATTGATACTTGTACTTACCACAATACGAGTTGTTTAACAAATTTTGTAGGTATTCAAGGAATTATAAGACTCGACTTTTGAAGACAACGACCATATGCAAAGAGCCTGTTATCAGCGCACGTGCAATCGACTTAGTCCCAGACACTAAATCGATAACAAACTCTATCTCCCGACTCGGCGGCGAAGCCTATATCCCCTAAAACACGTCCGTAAACTCCCCAACCACTGGGATTGAGTCTAATAATATAACCACCTCTTGCAAGGTATCCTCCTCAATATAGTATAGGTGAGTGCTTGACCCTCCCTCAGGGAGATTCATCACCACCAAGAACATCTCCTGCCCTGGAATGACAAATGCAATGGTCATATCACAACAATCCACTATCGCCCTATACCCTGCCAACCATTCCATACCCAAAATGACGTCATATCCAGTCGTGTCTAATACTAGTAAGTCGACTGCTAAACACAACCTCTTGACATCTATCCCCATCCATCAACAAACGGAGTGAATAAGGGCCCTACTGCCCAAAGGTGAATCGACACACATGATGATACTGTCGACTGTCTCTAATAAATCGATTGTGCATGCAAATCTAATAGCTATGAAAGAATACGATGCTCTCGTATCAAATAATACCTGACCTATATTCCTATGAATATGAAATGTATCATTAATTCCAAGTGGCGCTTACGGTGCGTGTGACATCATCGCATTCTGGACGTTATAGACATGCCTATACTGTATCTGTCCCTACTGTTGTGGGACTACTGAAGCTGGTGTTATAGGTAGTAATTGTGCTTGCTACCCCTGTTGGGCACCCTGCTGTCCTCTGCATCTATACGGGCAATGTCTCTTCTCGTAACCCGTTTCCCCACATAAAAAGCAACGACCTACAAAATCCCCCCGGTTGGCCATGTCGGGTCGGTCCTGGTCACTGGCCCTCGGCCATGCTAGCCACCCTCATTGTTCTCTTAGCCTTGTTGGACCTGAGGAATACGCTACTGCCGATGCTAATGCTACGGGCCTTGCTGACCCTGCCTAAAGCCATTGTTATCTGGTCTGAATCTGCCTGATTGAAATCTCTTAGCCGAATCCCCTTTGGGGAATTCTGCTTGTATTATCTACCAGTCTGTTGCTGCGATGTCCCACTAGCACCATTTCCCCCTGTCTTGCTTGACTGGTTAGACTTCCCCGCTCTCTTGCTCCCCTTCATATTGAAGTGGTGATCATGGCGGTGTAATAATGTAATATTGGCGACCTCAGTATACGTCTTTAATGCTGGATTGTCGAGAAAGTGTTGCCTGATCCTCTAATTAAGCCCATCCATAAACTTCAGTATTTTCTTCTCCCAGTGTTCACCTCGTCGGTCACAAAGTTCGCTAGATGGGCGAACTCCTCCTCATACTCAGCCACAGATCGGACCTCACGTGCAACATCTAAAAATCTCCTCCATATCTCAATCTGAATTGCCGAAGGAAAGTACTTGTGGTCAAACCGCACATAGAACTCTGCTATGGTCATCGTATCCCTCTCCTTGGACGTAGTCAATGACTCCCACCATTGTAGTGATGCACCCACTAACTTAAACGTATCCAATATCTGTTTCTAAGTATGGTTGCACTCAACCATGTGGAGATGACGTTGAATGTCCTTCTTCCACTGATTGGAAACTACCTTATCTACACTGCCCTGAAACTCTGGCGAATACCTTTTATGAAAGGCCTCTCGAAACCCTCTCCCACACTGATGGTCCCTGGTGGGTCTGAATGACCGGTGCCACCGGCTGCTGCAGCTGAGCTTTTGGGAACTGTTGTGCCATAGCAACATTAACCTCCTGAGCAACGATATTAGCCACCTCTGCGGATATCACTGTACCATATGGCACATGTGGCTCTTGCTGAGCCTCTCCTGCATTGGCTCCTCTGGCGGCCCTAGCTTGTTGTCCTCTCCTGGGTGGCATCTAAACTAGATCAAATTTGTTAAGTCCACAGTTGATACAATTTATATAAAAAGAATAACATAAATGCGTAAATGAATTCAATTACCTAATAATAGGGCTCTATGTCAAAGGACATAATGCTGGAATCGTAATAAGCTGCACAAATCCTAAAGACATTAAAACCTGATGCTCCGATACCATCTGTGACACCCCGCTTATTAAAATAACGGGTGACCAGACCTCTACTAAAAGAAAATAGGAAGCTCAGATGGCTCATTCTCAGCATTACTGTCGAAAATCCACTTAATTACTAATAATCTAGGAAGCCTGATGCCAATTTTAAATCTTATTTAACTTACAGTAAATAATTTCATTTACCACCAACCATTCCAAATAAACAAATAAATACACCTTCACCATAAATAATATCAGAATGCTGGAATGGAATAAAATCGAAATAACCGAATAAACCATCAGTATAAAATCCAATACAAATATCCATCACAACTGAACTTAATAAAAACTAAAATAAAGTCTGACAATGGGCAACATGCCCGAATAACAACTGAATAACTCCTATCTAGAATCTCAAAGATATATGTGACTAATCAAATCCCTGCAAGCATCCACGACTGCTGTAGCTCCATCAACCTGGAAAGAATACTCATGCCTGACGTCCCTGTGGCTGGACAACTAAAAGTTTTATAAATATTTTAATATATGTCAGAGGCCAAAACCTTTTGAAAATATTTTGCATGTGATTAAAATGCAATAATAAATATGCAGTGCACTATTTCCTATTTAAACTGGTGTCGCACTCCCATGATATACCCCCACCCCTCAACTATAGTGCGCACCTAACACGTGTATTTTAAACCCCTAGTTATGTTACCAAGCCTAACTTATCACACATAAGTCCCATATGCTACTCTGTGTCACGTGTACATTTTATTCCCCTTTAAATTCACAATTAACTTTCACATCCGCTCTACAATTATAATTCTTAATTATAATTTATCATATCATGTCGCATAACTTTTTTCTAGTTATAAATTTACTATTCACACCGTAGTCTCATATACCCGTATATATTTTATTACACTTATACACGTGTCTTCATATCACATCAAGTATACATACATATATATATCGCTCGCTATATATGTGTAACTGCAACCCCTCCGAGCATTAGCTTGTTGGATGTGAATCTCTAACATGCTATCAGGCTCCGGGGATATATACCTCTACATGGGCCAGGGTCGGTATTGCACCTACCAAACCCAAAGTGTGACGTAAACCAGAGGCGGTCATAGTCCTACATCTGTGGGTGTAACTATACTACATTACCCCACTGGACTTAAAACTCACATAGGGTGATCGTGCGATAGACCTATGACTTGGGGATCGATACTACACCTGTTGGGATTCGCCAGGGTAGATCACTTACGCGCAACCTCCACCGATAACATCCCCTAATCAATAAGAGGAATGAGTCACAAGGTGAATTGTAAGCCCCAACGACAAACGAACCTACACGCAGAACATTTTCGGTTTAACATATATCAAACACACACACACACACACGCTCACATGGTGTGTGTGTATACTGTCTCTATATTCACATAAATATTAATTCTTTCTCGCTAATTAACATTTATAAATCTCATTATTTCTCAATTTAATTAAATTACATTTACACGTGTAATTCAAATGCTAAAATATAATTACTTAAAATTACGGGGTGTTACATCAAACTTGAAGTAGACTTCATTAAAACAAAGAGTTCTTGAGGGGCTTGAACATTAAAAATTGATCCTCCATGATCTTGAAACAATTTAGGAAAGAACCACCGCGAACCACCACCAGAAAACACTCTAAAAGGCCAAAACACCATTCTACCAGTGACGAATCGGATCTATATGCACTTTTAGTTGGATTGATTCGGCTTCGATCCGGTCTCTTGGTCGGCTCGATCCGATCGACTTGTAGGGGACAACTTCTTATTCTTCTCGTTTTTGTCATGCAAAAACGTTCATAGCCCATTTAACCTTTATGAATCTCCATGAAACTTTGCCTAAACCTTAAACCCATATATATAGACGATTATAACAGTAAAGAAATATTATAACCCTCTTCCAACACCTTCAAACACATCCATATTGAAATAATCATAAAAACCTAATTATCACAACCATATCGATATAAAACACTATAAGATCTAATTATATAAAATAAATATGCGTGCCCATGATGAAAGGGTTATAAACTTAAAATCTCTACAAACCCATGTTAGTACGAATTCAAATAACATACCAAACCTAGGGATTATTGTTGGACAACATTGACCTTTTCAATACACAATTAATCTCAACCTGGCTTTGATACTAATTATTGGGAAAAATAATTTGAGATTGACATTTAAATACATAAAGATAGATCTTTGATTAATCCCGCATTGAAAAGAAAATAAGAATGTCTAAAGATTAAACCGAGGGTTTCAAGAATCCAATCCATTTTTAATGCTTGTTTTGATTTGTATGGGGAGACAAAGGTAGTTAAATGATGATAAAATCCTTGCTGCCCTCCAAGGTATCCGAAAAACCTTGATTAAACCTTTTGTACACTAGGATCTTCTAGTGTATGATCCTCGCCAAAGTCAGGTAGGTGCGTGAAAACCTTTTGAGAGGTCTTATTCGCGAAGTTGATTATAATACATAATATGATTTAACACTTTAAGTGTCCGATGCTCGCTTGATCAAATAAATTTACTATTAATTAACTTTAATATATATCTAATCATTTTTTGTAATCCCTGGAATTAACTAATTTGCTACTCCACCAGGATTATAAAATAATTCACCAATCGAATTTTACTTGGTGAAAATAAAATACATAAGTCTATCAAGGGGGTATCACAATTCACGGTATCCAATGGACGTGGATTCCTCCGAATTATGAGTTGAGACCTACTCACACAAGTGCCATATAATATGCGAAAATCATTCGACTCGATTGATTGAATGATCCCGTTCAATACACCGATCATGATCCACCCTCGAACTATCGAACAAGTTTTTGAACAATCAGATAGACTTTTGTAGTTTGAAATAAACTACTGCGACCATAAAATAAACTACTGCGACCATATCACAATCGTCTCGATATAATGTCAAATCCTTATATAAACGTGATATTTTCAATTTAGATCCATCCATAATTTCCTTTTTTCTTTTCTTCTAATGAAGTAAATGTTAATTGTCCTTATTTAGGTTAGGGGTCTTTATTTTCACAAGAAAATTTTGTGCATCAGAGTCCACCATGGGTTCGGCGGAGCAACCTCTAAAGAAGCGAAAGCTATACGAAGCCCCATCTCCACCTCAAACTCCCCTCCCCCCTGGTGAAGAGGAGATAGCCCGGAGACGGAGAAACAGAGAGGAGATTCGAAGCTTAGTTGAGTCCTACAATCGCATCAAAATTTGTGTTTCCCATGAAGATGCCCGTCTCATGCCTGACCTTGAACAGGCCTACCTCTCTCTCATCACCGCCTCTAGAGGTTACCACCTTTTTCCTTTTCACCTTTTCCAATTTCTTACCACAATTACATGTTTATTAAAAATCTTGGTTCAAACTCCTTCACTATCTCGGAATTTGGTCATAAAATAGAAAAAACATATAATCAAAGAAGATCAATTCTTTGTTTAATCATCTCAATGTATGAAAATGTATGAAAATAAAGAAGAAACCGTGGTTAAAAAGTGATCCTCCAACGGGAAGAATTTCTACCCTCCGGGCTGCTTTCACTTTGACTACTAGTGAGAAGAAGATCCTCTTGGACACGTTCTTCAATTTGAAGACTCCAACCGGTTATTCTGATAAGCTACCAAGGAAATGACTTGAAACAACGCAAGTCTCACGATTGACACGTAATCATCCAATTATTCTCTGTTATTTCGACATTGCTTTTCTGAACACAAAGATCTCCGTCGGACAATTATGCAAATCAGTTTG
The DNA here is from genome assembly GCA_949130495.1 of Sambucus nigra. Classification (NCBI taxonomy): domain Eukaryota; kingdom Viridiplantae; phylum Streptophyta; class Magnoliopsida; order Dipsacales; family Adoxaceae; genus Sambucus; species Sambucus nigra. The sequence continues at coordinate 174,640,502 of OX422211.1, forward strand.
TGTTTTGTCCTACTTTGTGTAAAAATGGTAAACAAAAGGCACATTAAATCTGCGAAATCAACTTTAACCGAGGCAATTTGTGTATTAGAGAAATATTTTTCTCTGTCGTTCTTCGATAGCAGCATCCACCTGCTTGTGCATTTATGCGATGAATTTTTATTAAGTGGTCTTGTTAGGTATCGTTGGATGTATCCTTTTGAGCGCTTGATGAAAATCTTAAAAGATTACGTAAAGAATACACGATATATTGGAGGGTTAATTGCTGAAGAATACGTAATGGTGGAATCATCGTTATACGATAGGGAACCTATGCCAGAACAAGAGGTGAAGAGGTTCAATCCACATGGAGAATGAGTGATCGAGGAACCTGACGAGTTTGAGGATGAATTGTCGTTTGGGAACTCTAAAGAGGCGAAACTTATAATCTACAATACGAGCAAGCAACTTGTTATGTCTTCGAATCGCAAGATGAAGTCGAAGACTGGAGAGAGTGAGTATCTATTGAATTCTTCTTCTTTGATTATATGTTTTTTATATTTTATGATCTGTCTACAATTTACCGGTAGGAAGTACGAGAATGAAATTGATCTTCTTTGTTTAAAATTTGAAATTGATCTTCTTTGATTAGATGTTTTGGAAAATTCTTTGTTTAAAATTTGATCTTCTTGGATCTAAGTTTCCCAAACATTGATTCTAGTGTCATTTATTTGATACCCTTCTTTTTGCACTTGGGGCATCATATTCTCTACTTGCCCAAATAATACATTTTTAAGAAACTAAGTGATATGCTAATGGGATGTTAAGTATTTAGTCCCATTTGTAAAGATTTACTTGTGGCCACTTCTATGTTTTTATTTTTTTAGTTGTTGGTCCTATTATAACAAATATGGGACAAGTGTCATTCTCTGCAAAAAGAATGATAGGTGGTTACAGAGAAGTTATAGACGGTTTTAGGTGATTATGGGACTTTTTACAACTTTGAAAACACATGGGAGTGGAGCCTAGCGAATATTTGTAAATAGGACTAAATGCAAAAAAACTATATGCTAATACCACATGTTGCCAAGTCAAATTTGAGTGCATTCCTTTATTGAGTTGAGATACTCTCTCCCTATCAGAGTTTTGTGTTCTAGTTTTCGGGTACCCTTTTAGAGTACTTCATCGTTCCGGTTCTCTAAATCTTACGCCCCACTTTTATTTTGAAGAGCAGAAGAAAATAACGAAGTAAAACAAGAAATATATTGTATATGTCACCACATTCTCTAGATTTGCTCTGGCCTCAGCATAACTACAACAGCTTGGTACCCCAATACCAAGTGTTGAATAGAGAAACTTAATTTAAATAAATAAAACGTTGAATTTTGTCTATTTGAGTGTAGTGTATATATTACTACACTTTATATGGTACCGAAAACGATTCAAATAATAATTCTAAGTGAACCGCGAACGAAAATAGCGTCCCTACTAAGTCTACCCCAACGTACCATGTATCATGCATGGTAGAATAACATATTACCATATATGTCCCACATACCAAAGTGTGGAATTCTGGTAACTTAATGGGGGCACTAAGCTCTGTAGGAGTTCTTGGCGACCTGGGAGTCCTAATTAGATGTCTTAGAAAATTCTTTGTTCAATATTTGATCTTCTTGGACATGGGGTTCCCAAACACGCTCTAATGGTTGATTTTAGTGTCATATAGTTGATACCCCCTTCTTTTTACAATTTGGCATGAAATTCTCTACATGACCTAGTAATACATTGTTAAGAGCTAATGATGTGCTAAAATCCCACGGCGTGACTCCAAATTGTGGACATTCCAACAAGGTCATGGTGGAATGTTAATGTGAGGGAGGTTTTGTTGGAATTAGTAGATAAGAAGTAGGTTGTGGAATTGGGAATTGATATATGACTTAATTGGGCTTTTTTTTGTGAAGAACATGAATGTGATGGAAATTTAGTCCGTTGTGGAACATGTTTAAGACATGATTAGAGGGTTGGAAAAAGTGATGCTTATTTAGGGCTCATAGGCATGTAGTTTTGAGTAGCATTTCTATTAACGAGGAGCTTTTGTGGGGGGGAGTTATTTTTTTTTAGTAGCATGATATTCTGTACATGCCTAATTATACATTTAAACCAATACCAATATCGTGTTGAAAATTGGGTGTCCGAGTTATAAACAGATACCGCCACTTTGAACTATGGGTGTGAAGTACACGATTTTCTTGCCTAATGTTTGTTGCGATTTCCTTGCAACAAGATCCCACTGGGATTAGGCAAATAAGGATGACAACCCAACTGAGAGCGATAGGTTATCATTTTAACCCTCATACCCCATTCTTTCATGTGTCTATGTTCCAGTTTTGGGATGTCATCTTGGAACATATTTGGTGTTGATGACTTTATTTCAGTGGGAAACAAGAAGATATCATTCGAATCAAATAAGCAGGCGCATAAGGACAAGCTTAGGGACACTATACATTTAACGTATATTATACATTTAATGTTACACTTATTCCAGCTTTGAAAGGTGCAAACAATTAGTTAGTTGGTGAAAAAAGAAGGTGATGTAAATAAGATTTACCAGTGAAGCCCTTCCTTCTCGATGCCTATCTCATCTCGCCCCTTCCTCCCTCATGCAATCTACCTCCGACAACAAATTGAGCACGGAGACCAATTGTTCAATCTCAGAATCTTTGAGGTTTCTTCTAAAGGAAAGGTTTAAATAATGGAGTCATTGTTAAAAGATGCAACACTTGCAATGGTTTGGTTTTTATTTGAAGAGATGCGATGTGGATGAGAAAAATGATTTTTGAATTAGCAAATAGATCTCCAAAGTCCTCTCGAAGCCCGATGAAATTCTCATCTCTTGTCTTTCATCTCTTAGACTACACAGAAGAAGTGAGAGTTGCAGCTCCTCTAAATGTAACTCTTTGGGCTTCCATAGGTACCCTTTTTAACCATGTTAGAGTCCCATCCATTCTCATGAAGAGTAAGGGGTTGTGAGGTAAAGAGACGAATTAATGGGAAGGTTTTGGTAGGGGTGGCAATTTTAGAAACGACACGAAAAAACGACACGGAACGATACGAAATTGATACGATATGTCGTGTTCGTGTCGTGTTCGCGTCTGAATTATGAGTCGTGTCGTGTTATCGTGTTTTTTAGGCGGGAAATTGAAATTTTGGTATTCGTGTCGTGTCGTGCCGTGTTGTTTTTTATTCGGGTCGTGTTCGTGTCAACTAAAAAAAACACGAATTCGTGTCGTGTCGTGTTCGTGTCCAAAAAAATCTTGTCGTGTCTGTCCCAAACACGACCCGTTGACCCGAATTGCCACCCCTAGGCTTTGGTAACGATGGCAGAATGTGATGGATAAGGAGTTGTGGGGTCTTAAGTTTGTAGGTTAGGGTGCATTCGATGGAAACTAAAGAAGAAAAAAGAAAGAAAAGAATAAGGAGAATAGAATAAGAAAAATGATCTTGGTCAAACTTTTGTGTCATGGCTCATATGGCAAGGTCCATCTTATTGTGCAGCTCTAAAGCTAACCACCTCTAATAAAAAAATTATCTGAGTTGCAAGAATTGAACTCATGATTTTGTTAAAAGGAGTAGCGCTCTAGGCATTTAGACCAAATGGCACTTTGAACTTGGGTTGAATTAATTACTCTTTTATCGCAATTTTCCAGTATTTTTTGCAACTGTTACTTTTGACCTGCAATTAAAAACAAAAAAATAAAATTAGGATCAACTAATCACTAATTAAGCACTAACAAAAGAACGTGGGATATTCTTAAAGGCATTGTTCGATTCTTACAAGTCAATGGGGTGAATAAGCACTAACCCAAAGGGGTTAGTCTCTCTCAAGCTATAATTATATTTGTCAATTAATCAAATTACAATAGAGTTATAAAGGAATATATAGAGCAAAGGGCCCTAGGAGCCCTACCAGTTACCTACCTAAGGAAATAGAAATAAACTAGGATTCTGATAAAAACAATCAAACATTCCAAAAGTAATTAAGAGGGGAACAAAATAAAAAGAACTCTTTTTTCTCTATCCTTACTTTCTAATGTAAAAAGAAGGTGCGGAAGCGTAAAAATTTAATCTACACAACAACAACAACAATTTATGAATGAGTCTCAATTTCTTTATCTAGTTTCTCATTATCAAAATTTCAGAAGTGGTACAAAAGAGGGCCCTTTAGCTATCTATACTAAAGATACAAAAAGGCTAAAAAAGGAACAAAATAAAAAGAATGATAAAAGGACGCTTATATTCCTATGCTCCTACATCACTCTCCTTCCCTTGAGAAGACTCTGTATACTCCGTATATTGCCGATAGAAATCAGGATCAATGTGATGCAGAGTGGCCTCTGTTATCCATGAATCTTCGGCCTCGGGACAGCCAACTCAACGAACCAAGTAACGCATATAGTCTCCCGAAGATGAAGATACGAGCTCAGAGTCTAGAATTCCCTCAATGCGATCTACGTGAGAGCGGACCATGTGGGCCGTGGTCAGGGAATCGGCGGAGCATGGGTGCTTGGGAATGGAGAAAGGTCCGCCACGTTAAACGTGCGGTGCATGCGGAACTCATCACGGAGATCAAATGTCATAGGCATTCGACCCACAAGCTTGGATAATAGGAAAAGGCCCAAATCGGCATATAAGAAGCTTGGTACCCTTGCCCTGTCGGTGCGCCTTCTGGAGGTATACTATGACTAGATCACCCAGGCGGAAGGAGACAAAGCATCGGTGCTCAGCGGCGGCCTCCTTATAAGAAGTATATACATGGTCTGTAGTCGAGTGCGAACATTGGCCTGAATGAAAGCCAAGTGAGCAGCAAACTCCTTTGCTGAAGGGCATGTAGGCACCGTCGGGGGAAGCTCGATGAGGTCTATGGGCGTAATAGGTGACTGCCCTAATACAATCTGAAATGGAAAAAGACTGGTAAAACGGTTGACGGCGTTGTTGAAGGCGAACTCGGCCTGCGCTATCACTATGTCCCACCTACGGGGATACTTAGAAGACAAACATCTCAATAGGTCACCCACGCTCCAGTTGACCACCTCAGCTTGGCCATCCGCCTATGGGTGAAAAGCGGTCGAGAACTGTAGCTCTATCCGTAAAAGTCACCGAAGTGTACGCCAGAAATGTCCTGTAAATCGTACGTCCCTATTGGAGGTGATGCTACGTGGAACTCCGTAAAGGCGGACAATCTCACGAAAATATAATGAAGCGATATGGGACGCATCCGTCGTGCGAGTGCAAGGGATGAAGTGCAACATCTTGGAGAACCTATCCACCACAAGAAGGATAGAATCATGGCCACTAGATGTACGAGACAACCCCACCATAAAATCCATCGAAATATCCTGCCATGGTCTCTCGGGTATCGGTAACGAAGTATATAGTGTGTTGGCCCTTGGCCGTCTGGCAAGTATAGCAACGCCTAATGAAAGCGCTGGCATCCCTCCTCATCATCGGCCAGCAAAATCGGTCCCGCAGCATCGCATGAGTACGCGCCTGTCCTAAATGACCTGACAATCCTCCCCTGTGGATCTCAGAAATGATCTTCTCCTGCAAGGAAGAAGATGGAATACATAAGGCTGTCCCTCGGTGTAGGAACCCATCCTGTCATAGATACTCACCTAAAGCACCATTGCCCTGCTGGCAAACTGCAAAGATCGGTCCAAACTCGACATCAGTTGGATAAAGATCACGGACTTCATCAAATCCAAACACTTGACTCCAAAGAGTCACCAACGCATGCGCTCTCTTGCTAAGGGCATCCGTACATGATTCCCCCTTCCCGGCTTGTACTGCAAATGAAAAGTGTAGCACTGGAGGTAAGCGGTCCACTTGGCGTGCCTGTCACTAACACGTCGCTGACTATGTAAGAAACGTAGGGCTTCGTGATTGGACTTGATGACTAACTCCTTATGGAAGAGATAGGGCGACCAAAACTTCATTGCCATTACAACCGCATAGAACTCGAGATCATATGTCGAATGATTGAGAGCGGTCCCTGTTAGCTTCTGACTAAAGAAAGCGATCGGTTTTTCATTCTGGCTCAAGACAGTACCCACCCATGTCTTGCAAGCATCGCAAGACAACTCAAATAGTTGATCGAAATCAGGTAGTGCTCGCCGTCGTCATCAACTCCTTGACTTGCGTGTACGCTATATGCGCCTCTGGAGTCCATCGAAACTCAGCGCTCGAGGAAGCACTCATCAAATTCGTGATAGCCGCCATGACAATACTGAATCCGGTTATAGAGTGCCGATAAAACCCGACTAGGCCATGAAAGCTGCGGACTTGGGATACTGATGTGGGTGGGGGCCAATCCACTATCGCCTGTACCTTGGCATCATCTACCCTGATGCCTTCGTCGGAAACCACATAACCTAAGAATGTCACCGATGGTACCATAAAAGCACACTTCTTCAATGTGAGAGAATCGCTCGACTCGTAGGACCTCCAATACCCGAGCTACATGGTCAAGGTGCTCCTCTGATCGACTGTAAATCAGAATATCATCAAAATAAACCACCACAAATATGCGCATGAAAGAGTGCAAGATCTATGTCATCACCCTCATAAAGGTAGATGGGGCATTGGAGAGGTCAAAAGGCATCACCGCCCACTTATATAGCTTGTCCTTCGTTTTGAAGGCAGTCTTCCACTTATCTCCTAGTTTTATGCGAATTCGGTGATAGCCGCTTTTCAAGTCTAGCTTGGAGAAAACCCTCTCACCATAGAGTTGGTCTAGCATATCCTCTAATTTGGGGATTGGAAATCTGTACTTCACGGGGATCTTGTTAATAGCTCGACTATCAACGCACATACGCCAACTCCCAACCTTCTTTGGCACTAACAGGGCGGGTACTGCATAAGGAGACATGCTCTCCCGAATATAACCCTTGTCACATAGTTTCGTGACTTGTCTCTGTAATTCTGCGAGCTCCGTGGGCGACATGCGATAATGGGGGAGTTTGGGGAGCTGCGCCCCGAGAATAAAATCAATAGCATGCTGTATATCCCGGAGAGGAGGAAGATCATCTGGAGGTGTACACATGTTGGCAAAAGAATTCAACAAACTTTGGACGCGTGGGGGAACGGACGCCTCCGGGGTAGTAATGGGACTAATGAGAGCATAGCAAAACCCTGTCTCTGTGGCCTGTATGGCTAACTCCTCATGTGAGACGACTAGGGCGGAGGGCCATGACATCGGAAATGGTCGTATGGGTCGGAGGAGAAAGTTCTTCCCCTCATGCGTAAACAAATAGATGTTAGCTCGACTATCATGCATGCTACGATGATCAAATTGTCACGATCTCCCCCAAAGAAGGTGGCATCATGCTTATCCACCACGGTGCACAAAACCTCATCATGGTAGTCCCCAATAGAAAAAAGCCACTCGGAATTGTCAGCTAGGGGCAAGTGTGGGTCCACTACCCAACCACCCAATATGACACAGGGTGGTACATGACTATGTGGGAAGCTTCAATTTATCTACCATCTCTTGGGCACCAAATTGTCATTGGCTACGCCATCAGTAATCATCGTGTATAGCCTTCCCTTTGCGGTATAATGAGTAAAAAAAAATATTCGTGCGGATCCATGTATCATCACTAGGCGGAGGTGATTGAGAATCCACCGACGTCATTATCATCACGGTGTGCATATATAAGCGGTAGAAACTCCCCCAAATTTCGCTTGGTCGTGGCAAAATGAGTCCTGTCGCCGACAAATAGATTGAGCGGAAGATAAAGGCACGTGGGGTGGAATAGGAAGGATGCATAAGGAAGGACACCCTTTGTAGATAGGGTTGGATTGATCATTTAGCCCCATGGTCATCGGTTTAGGGTTTTTATGATTGTGGTAAGAAATTGGAGTGGCGGGGGAAGTTATCATTGGATCGGAGGGTTTAATTGGAGAATTATGGTTATCGGGGTTGGTAGAGGGGTTAGAGTGTTCGATCGACAGTGTTAGGGGCTATCCGGCCTTGTTCAGGTCACCGGCGACGCTGTTTTGATTGCCCTATGGAATTCCGGCGGAGGGGACTGATTCGGCTGGAATGGGACCAACTTCCGACCCTTTTTGGCTGAAAATGGATGTCGGTGATGTCTGAGAGGAGTTGATGGCTTGGGACAGAGTTGGGCGCCAACCTTTAGGGCTGTCCGACCCATTTCTTTCAATTCCGACGAGGGTACTAGTGGCGGACTGGTCTCCGGCAGGGGGCCGGCTGATCGGTTCTTGTTCGGGCAATGCTTTCGGGCCTTGTAACATTGAATTTGGGTGGTGAAAAGCTGGGGTCTCATCAATTTTTGATTTCTAGTGTTGGAGTTTCGTGGAAGAGTTTGGGGATGTATCGTGATCCATTCGGGTGAATCCAACCCGAATCCTAATCTTCGATAAACATATTCGATCCAAGAGCAAACGAGGATCTGATATCAATTTGATCTAAAAAGAAGGCGTGGAAGTGTAAAAGTTTAATCTACACAACAACAACAATAAGAATTCATGAATGGGTCTCAATTTTTCTCTCTAGGTTCTCATTATCAAAATTTCAAAAGTGGTACAGAAAAGGGCTCCTTGGCTAATTATACTAAAGATACAAAAAGGCTAAAAAAAGAACGAAATAAAAAGAATGATAAAAAGGATGCTCATGTCCCTATGCTCCTACATCACTTTCAGCCACATCGGTCCCAGTGGAACCCGACACAAATCATTTCTTTTAAAAGGAATTTAAAAAGAGAGGGAGCGAGATGAATTCATTGAGTTGTCATCCCTCATGGAAGGTTGTATCCAGGTCATTTGGATGGCTGGGTTTTGGTTCAGAGTTACCAGAAATAGCAGCACCTTAGTGAATTGCGATTTGGATCGCACGTTCCAAAACGCAGTTCATTTGCGAACTCGAAAGCATATTCTAACATTCCAATATGAAAAATCGTAGGAGCAAAACCTAGACATAAGATGAAGAACAATGCATATGAGATGACTCAAATAACCCACAAAAGGTGAAAGATCATACATACCAGCTCTAGGGTATTAACAGCTTTGTATGGACATAATCGTTATGTGGATCAGCTATGACTAGAGCAACCGAAGTCCAGAGATTTGAGGAGAAAACAACGATTGTGTAAAGTGAGGAACCATGAGAAAGATATCGTCTTATTCATTCCTTCGAAACATTAGAGTGGCTTGTTGGCCCATCATCATATTCAAGAATTCGAGTTATACTGGGTAATACTAGATTATGTATTAAGAAGATAATCTTTGTGGAGGAGAGTGGAGAAAAAGTGACAACCCTTTGGAGGAATGTGTTGATGGAGACACTACAAGTGATTTGGTTCGAAATAAGGGGTAGAGTATTTGTCGAAAATGAGTACGAATAGCTAATTTAAGAAGTCAATAAGTTTTCAGTGTTTCTTGGACTTCGTTGTGAACACTGAACGTAAGAACCATTATATTATATCTTCTGAAATTGAAGAAATGGTGATAATCTTTCTTCTTTCTTGTTTTTTTGGCTTGCATGTTTATCTTTCGTAATTAATATATTATTGTTTCTTTAACATGATGAGAAAAAAAATGAAACTATTAACTTTTTTTTTCTCTTTCTTTTCAACCTTGCCTTTGTTTTGTGATATATCGTAGTAAAGTGGCTTGTATGCATCAAGAAAGGTCCAACATGTAAATAACACTCTTTTAAAAGAATGATAAATAACACTTTATAGGTTTCCTCAGCATTTGAATGGTGGGCATAATGTACCTACCAAATGACATCATTATTAAGATGATGTGAAGAGTAACGTCATGTATATTGCAAGAAGGTCTTTCAACACTAACCCTCAGTGGTTAGTAACCACAGTAGGCTGGGCTGTGATAAGCGCCTCATGAATGATTGATCTTGAATTTTGAATCGCAGTGGCTGTGGGGCAACCTCCCCTGGTTGTGCCCTGTCCATTTGGATTGGAGACCTTACACGTGCTCTCATGGATTAGTCGGGGTAGAACTCCTGGATATCCAAGTGAAAAAAAGAGCATGTGGACACTTGTACCATTTAGTGTACGGTTTGTTAATGTAATTTGATGGCTCAAACATTTTATTTAAAGTTGCACTAGGGTTTGGCCTCCTTAGTCATTACCCCATTTTTAAATGTTCTTTAATCGTGAATCGGTGCGATTCACGATTCAACCCTCGAATCGGCCGATTCAGCCCGATTTTTGAAGCCCCTCTGATTCTATTCTCAGTTCGTATCGATTAGTATGTGAATCGGCTCGAATCGTACAAATCGATTCGCGAATTGTAAGATTCTGACAACTATGATTAAAATAAATATAATGATTAATATTAATATATTATATTCAATATATGCTAATTATATATATATATATATATATATGTCTTTGTATTATGATTATATGTACAACTAATTAATAAATTATATTTATAACATTCTTTGGGTAGACAATTATTAATCAACAACATATACTAAATAATTAATTATTGATGATGATACACTAATTTCTCCTGATGATATTAGACCTATTTTAGCGTTAGCGATATCAATATGGATCTTTTTGGTTAAAATTATTATGTTACATTATTTTTATAATATTTTATTATTTTTTAGATTTGAGGCTTACGCCTCCCCCGAGCAAAATGCCCCGCCTCACCCCTTTTTAGACATTGGCAACTTCCTTATCAAACCCAACAGTCTTCTCAACCAAACGAATCACCTTAGAAGCTGCCAGAGGTTGGTTGGCCACCACTTGTGATCAGAAATCATAGCCAGAGGACGAATTTGCTCCCGACATCACAAAATGGGGCCTTTTCTGTCTGGGAGTTGCGGGCTATTACCGCTGACCATCGGATTTTCTTCACGCCTCACCGGCCCCTCGATCGACCTCGTTTCCCTCCTGCGAAGGTAGGACCTTACTGGTGAAGGCTGCTGTTCCTCAATTCGGCGAGATTCGGGGAGATCGAGGTGGTTTTGTGTCGGAATGAGGGAGGGGAGTGCTTGGTTTGTGGTTCGGGGTTTCGTGGTTACTGTTTGGGACCCAGATCCAAATCGGATCTGGTAGGAAACGAGTCGGAGTTGGTCAGACCTAAACGGGGAAGAAGTCACGGTCGAACTGGACCCATATCCAAATCTGAGCGAAAAAGGGCTTGAGCGGAAAAAGACTTGAGCGAAAAAGGCCTTGTCAGGATTCGATTCTGCCGGAGGGGGTATGGTGGGCGGGATAAGGTGGGATTTGGGCCGAGATGAGGAGGTTAGGGTTATTTTGGGGAGTCGACGGGTTTGCAAGCAGATCCGGTCCACATTTGAGTTTGTTGTGTATCGACGGACCACCTGAGGGCTGTCCCAACAAGTTGGTGGTGGAGGTGGTTGTGTCGTAACAATTCTTCATCCGATAATTGATCGATTTTTGGGGTTTCGATCACAAACCCGGCTGTTACGGAAACATTTATCTGCAAGACACCCTCTCGACTGAACGGTTGTTCTGGGTCGAAGCTATCACTCGTACCGGGCTTCGTATGCCACTTAATACCAAGACACATCAAGAGCGAACATCGCTCTGATACCAATTTGATGTGTAGTGGCTAGCGGAAGCGTATTAATTACACTGCACGACGACGACGACGACGACAACAACAACAACAACAACAATAGAGTAAGTTCTTACACTCTAATTTTTCATTTCTAAAAGTCTAAGTTGTGAATAGAAATGGGGGCCAAAGACCTTATTTATAAGGTGAGATAGCTTACTAGATAAACTAACCCTAATAGTTAAAAGACTACAAGGACAAAATGAACAAAAGATAAAAATTATCCTAATTATACTTGAAGATAAAGTAAAGACCCTAAAATGACTAAAGGACTAAAGTACCCTAACCTAGAGTATATTCCAAAGGAATATTCATTTATTTAACTAATAAAATAAAATAAAACATTAAAAATTAAAATTTCCTTCGGTTTCACCTCTTTGCGCCATGTGTCATCAATTTACATCAGAATAAAAAATGGAAAATGCATCCTTCGGGGCTTTTGATAGATAGGTATTAGGGTGAAAGATAGTATATGCTTTTTAGAGTTCAGTTGCTTAACTGTACCAATAATTTTATCAAAATAAAGATTAGAAGCGGACTGTAATAGTGACTTGGAGAAAAATAAAGATTTAAAGGTATACTCCTTTGGATTATTAATCTGAATGAACGAGGAGGAGATTCTTTATACGAGTTTACTTTTTATTTACACAACGAAAAGTGAAACAAATTCACAAATATCTCTCAAATCATTATATTATTATCCATAATGATCTCTTTACAAGGCAAATGCCTATATTTAAACTATAATGCAGAGTCCCAAAAAGATCTATTAATATATCCTCAAATTACCACCCCCCTTTATACCCCTCTGCTGTTCGGGGGCCAACCGTGCACGTCAACTTCACATTCAAGCTGGGAGGCTTTCAGTGTTCAAGTTAAGTTCCAATTGGCGAGGTTTACCTAGGTTATACCTAATTGCTTCTATTTTTGTGTTGGTCTTTCAAGATAGAGACAACACCCCCCCCACCCCCCCGAAAAAAAAGAAAAAAAAAAGAGGAATAGAGAGGTCATCAAAGCCATTGGACTTATCTATTGCTTAGATGGTTGAATTGACCCTTGATTAAAAATGATACCATGGAAACGAAAATGCACTCGTCCCCTCGTCACTTAGTAGGACATAAAATGATTTAGCTGAAAAACCTTCTTCCCCACTCCCCCACCGTAACTTGTCCCTCCTGCCCCTCGGAAGGCCCTCTGTGTCCAACATCCCCATCAACTCCTTCACCTCTTCCAACTCCCGATCATGGAATTGATGCCTAAACTGAAGATTCCATACAGGCCTCCCACCACTTGAAACTATGTAATAAACAATTACAACCCTAAGCTATCCATGACCAACCAATATAAACCATAAAATCTAGCCATAAGTCATCCGCGCACTAACGGTCCCGTTAGAACCTCAACCTCCTTCTATATCCTACCCTTATAAAAAATACATACCAAACTCATTCCACCCTTCTCTAATGTGATTTCACAATCCAACCTTGTGCGGTGACCCAAATCTAGCCACCACCACCCTACGTAACAACCTCCCCAATCAAGAGGGAATAGCTAGAACCAGTTACCAAGAAGGTCCTTAATGAAGCATGATAGATCTTTCCCCCGTATTCTTGGGAACGCCTAGGCGCTCGTTCCCCGACCCTTCCCGAAGGAAGGGGAGGCAGGCTAGGAACATCACCCCCCTCATATAACATCTTAACGAAAATTCCAGAGTGGTAGCCCCACCCCCTCCACCAAGGGTTTACACACATCCCCCAACCAACGAAGTTGTATTTAAACTCCTCTTCTCAAACCCTCCCCAGGAAATCGCTCATACACCTCCAACCTTTCCCTTACCTCAATAAGAAGTTGTAAGATAGAGAGAATATAGGTTGGTGGGTGGACCAACCAATGCACTATGGATCAAAGTCGACCTCCCCCCATGTGGTTACAACATGGATTAATAAATTTTAAAAAGCAAAGAATAAATGATGATACTGGTGGTGGCTGGTCCATTGGAATTTCCAAATTTGTGGTGAAGAATATTTTGTGATCTCATATATTTTTTATGAATATTGTTAATAGTTGTTTATTAGGAAAATCCGAGGTCTTATCACCAATGTGGTTACAATATGAAGTAGTAAATTTTACAAAAGAAAGAGTAGTTGATGTATATGGGTGGTGCTGGGTCCCCTAGAATTTCTAAAACTGTGGTGGAAGAATATTTTGTGATCTTTTATATTTAATGGATACTATTAGTAGCTGTTTAAAAAAGTAATAGTAGCTATTTATTAGGAGATAATTTGGGGATTAGATATTTTTTGGAATTATTAGTTCGAGTTAATTTAAGATTAATCTTTTATTTTTGTTTTGTTTTAGTTTATTTATATATATCTTTTTACCTATTTGTTATGATTAGGAGTCTAGCTATAAATAAAAGTCAAAGCTCCCCCTTGTACAATCTTTTAATTGATGAAGGATATTGAGAATTGGGAGGTAAAAATTCTTATTTTTGTGTTCGATTTTCGATACGTTTACATCAAGTGAAGTTCACTGTTGATGTGTTGTGTTAGGGCTAGAACTCGAAACACCTTTTGATAAATATGGTTTGTTGACAATGAATGTTTGAATAAGAGATGACAAAGTGGACTATCGTTCTTCAGAGAATGACAATTCATATTCGTCATCCAAGGCAAATCTATGATGGGATTCCACATTTGACAAATTGATGCCATCCTCCCTTAATGTTTTGTCGATTACTCATTACGGCCCCCTACCCCTATGTTTTTCCTTCAGTCCCTCCGCCGTGCTTCAAAATTTCCATCATTATGTGAACCAGAGATCTTATACCCTCCTCTCCATTCACTTCGTCAAAACTTGCAGACATTGCGACACTCATCCTGAAATTGACCCCTCCCACAGAAGGCCATATCAGAACTAGATGAAGAAACAGAGGTTCCAGCGGTCTCCTTCAAGGCCTGACCAGTTCCTGGTGAGCAGGTAAGGGCCTTGGGTCACACAATGTGATGGTTGAAGATGTTTTTCACGTCGGCAAGCGTTGAGTAACAAACAACAAGGTTTGTTCCCCCTTGTAGATACGCAAGCCCTGCAAAGGACAGGAGCAAGGCTAAGCTCGGACGAAACCCTCCTACCATGCAAGGACGAAAGTAGCGATAAAAAACAAATAGGGATTGGGTTCCTACTTCTTGGTCATGGTGGACCCCAGGCTGTTGGTTGTGGAGCTTGTGCTACTGGTGATGATGTTAGAGGAACCGGAGTGTAACGACCCTCAAACTATGTAAGGTCGTGGCTATATAGGGAGCTATGACCAAAAGTAGAGTTTTGTTGTTAAGGTCACGACCGAGGACAAAATCCGCGAACAATAGTAAAGATTAGAATTGGAGACTTTAGGCCACCACCGTAAAAGGTGTTCTGGTAGTAAGGCCACGACCTTGGACTGGAAGGCCGCAGAAGGTATAAAAAGGCCACAGCCTAAGGAGAAAGGCCGCGGAGTCTGGTAACGTAGACCGTCGAGTGCTTAACATGTGGGGTGATGACGTAGTCTTATTATGTCATGACTTAAGGAGCAAGTTTAGAGGATTCTAGAATCGTTTTAAAAGGGGTAATTTCGAAAAAGAATGGCCAAAAGAGGAAAACCCTAGATTCCCCATTAAAACCTATAAATACCCACCCTTGGTACACTTCCCAAGACTATTAGAACCCTAAAATCCATTCTAGAGACGAGAGAGAGTAAGGTTTGTGTGTGAAGGAGGTGTTGATGTTGGAGTAAGGCCGTGGAAGGCTACTGTTTACCAGAGAAGACGTGTTGCTGCCGGAGTGAGGCCGTGGAAGGCAATTGTTTATCGAATTAATCCACTAAGGTAAGGGATCTGTCATCACCCTCTTCTTCCTTGTTAAAATCTTAGTTTTCAATGTCTTTGTTGAATAAGATGAATCCTTGCTTGAAATCTAGGCATTGCAATAGAGTTTCTGTTTATACTGTAATCTGGGCATGGCCATGGAATTTTACTATTCATATGAGTTTCAGAAGTCATGGACAGTTACTGTTCATCGAGGTCTTAGAGGCCGTGGAGTTCCACTGTTCAAAGGGAAAATCTATGATATTAGAGGTTTTCCATTTGGGTTCTTGAGCCGAGATTTTGGAGTTAGAGAGTAAGGGTTTTGAAAATGTTCGTAATAATCTTAGTAGACTTATTTTAGGGTTTTGCATTTGGTCGTTTGGAGTAAATTAGGGTTTTAAAACCTCGTTTTTACTATAATACCCTTGCTGTTGTAGATAAAGAGTTTTAACCACGGCCTGTTAGTAGAGGCCGTGGAGTTGGAAGGCAGTATTATATTGTCCCTGGGGGTTGTTGAGACGAGAATCAATGCTGATACCGCGACAGTCAATAGCCAGGCCGAGGTATCAAGTCTATTTGAGGACCTTTTCAGTGCTTGAGGTTAAAATGGTTAGTCTAGGGAGATTGAGCCTATGCTAACTATGGGGCTTAACACCGCGACAAAGCTCAACCAAGGTGTAGAGTTAACAGCAGACCGTAGATCACTTATTCTGGAATTGTGCAGGAGAGGAGGCCGCGACCCGTGGCATGACTAGGTTAAAGATACCTAGAATAAGGTCGCAAAGAATGAGATGTCCAAGGTCATAAAAATAAGCCGCGAACTATAGGGCGAACCATGAAAGGTTGAGTCATAGGGGAAGTGACGTGAACCAAGGGAGATTGAGCCTTGAGAGAAGCCGCAGAGTGGTGAACTAAGGGAAATTGAGCCTTAGATCATCAAGATAATATGAGGGGAACCATTCTTTTCCTTCTTATATGCTTATATTGTGCCACCCTGCTTATTTGTACTGTTACCATCCATTGCCTTGTGAGTGTATCTTTTATTTGCTAGTACTCACATTGACAGGTGGGAAGAGGACTTTGATATAAACCTTTTTGAGCTATATGAGGTCATTCCTTCCCTATTCCTTGTTTCCTCATGATAGAGGCCGCGGAGATTGTTAGAGCCGCAGAGGATATTAGTGGCAGTTTCAGAAATCACTAAGTATATATAGTCCATGGAATTAGTTGGTAAGCCGCCATGGATGCTATCATAGGCCGCGAAGTCTATTTTGATCTAGAGATTCTTTTTAGATGTTTTACCTAGACTTCCCTCTTAGTTGTAATTATTTTATAGTTTTATGTTAAAGTTGTAATAGGAAAAACTTTAGTAGGGCATGTATTGGAGACTGTTATAAATATTTTGATGGACTTTATTTGTTTAGTGATCCCTATATATTGTGTATTATTAAACAGTGAGTATTTATCAATCTGCAAAACTCTGATGATGAGGCCGAGGTTGTCCTAGAGGTCATGCCATGTAAGTTGCCCTAACAATCAAGTTTAAATTTTTTTCATGTGAGAATAAGTGACAACAAGGGCCGCGGCCTAATATGGCAGGCCGCGGGGCGTTACACGAAGTCTATCCAGTTAGACATCAGGAGGAAATGGGCCCAAAATTAATTGCAGTGGGCTTCTTTGGTTTGGTTTGGGAATTTCTCCCAAAATTTTATATTATGAGTAATTTTAATATTAGAGTCCCAAAATTTGGGTAAAACTGTTCGGGGAGTGAAATTGAAGTTGAAGAGATTCTCAAAGTATATGTTTCTTTGGTGCGGGCAGTTCTAGTTTCCCCTGAAAGCTCGAGGTCGAGTTTTTGGAGTGGGGTGGGTGGGAATGATGTAGAAGGGTGGTGTTCCTCAAATTGTGGTGGAAGAATATTTTGTAATCTTTTAAATTTTTATGATTATTATTTCTAGCTATCTATTAGGATGTAATTTAAGGGGTAGCTATTATTAAGGATTATATTTATCGATTTTGGACTAATTTAGAATTTATCTAATTGTGTTAATAGTTTATCCTTTTAGCTATTTGTTACTATTAAGATTCTAGCTAGTTTGCCTCACTGACCTAGCGCCAAATTATGCTCATGTGATATATTATTTATAATATTACAAAAATATAATAATAATCTACGTCTACATTGTAAATAGTTACAATGCAATTCCCCCCTTGACTAAGCAATAGATCCGCCCTTGAACACATGCCTTTTGACATGGACTTCTAGTTTTGCTGTATACCCTCAATTTCTGACCTGCATTTGCTTAAAAGAGTTATAATATACATGCTATTTGATCAAGTTGTTTATTTCCTAAATATTTTTTCTAATTTTACACGTTGCTAGCATTGCAGGCTGTACAAGTGTACAACGAATTGTGGCTGATCTTATCCCCAGATATGCATCATATTGTCCAACTGCTCTCGAAGCTGCAGCTAAGGTTGTTATCAATATGCATAACTGGAGCTTGGCAGTGATAAATAGAGGAGAGGATGTTGATACTGTTGCATTTCAGACTGCTAAAGCGTGTATTTTTGGGCTGGCTTATATATGTAACACTGCTTCATCAGAGGCGCCAACATCATCAGTTATTCGAGGCATCTGTTCTGCGGTGTTTCAAAACGTGCTTACCTTCTTCATATCCTCTTTGGAGGGAATGGATCTGTTTCACATTGTCAATAAGGACATTTTAAAGATGAAGGATTCAACTGACTTATTTTCTGAGTTCAAGCAAACGTTTTCAGAAGAAGATGAATCCCCTTTGGTCAAATTATCCAAATTTCGTGCACTAAGCCTCCTCTGGATTTTCTTCCGCTGCCCTAAAAATATACTTAGAGCATGTTTTGAGCTCTTTGAATCGTCGGCAAAAGAGGGAGTTCATCATGAAGGGCGTTACTTTTTTAATCAGGTGACTAGCGGACTTGATGGCGATGACGTGGCGCATTCTTTGGATAATAATGAATGTGATAGAACTAAATCACCTTCAGGTTGCGTGAAAACAGGCATCGAAAGAAACGACACGAGTGGTGACGGGCAAGTATCAAATGACAACCATGTTTCAGAGTTTGCTTCTCTCGTTTTGAAGAACTGCTTGTTAGGAATGGTAATACTTAGGAGTTGCTCTAAATTCGCTTCTGGTTCATATGTTCTAAATCGAATCTAAATATTCTGTAATGTGTTTGATTCGCGGCCTGTACAAAGACTCTTTGACTGCTATTTCAAGATATGTATTCTAGTTTGCATACTTCTCATCTCACTCTGATTTCTTTCACCAAACATCATCACCTCTGTTCTTTTTTGGGGAATTATTTATTTAAAATTTTCTCCAGCAGTGTTATCCCAAAATGTATGGATGTAAGTTATTTTATTTCTCTCAATAGTTGCATTAAAAATTGCCTTCGATGACAAGTTTGTTTTTACAGTTATCTACTTAACAAAGTAGCTGCAAATAAAAGCCAAACCTCTTCTCATATGGTACTTTGAAAGTACTTAAAGCAAGCATCTCATTTTTATATGTTAAAAAACATGCTAAATACAAGTCATACAGTTTTGATGCCTTTGTTATGACACGTAGTTCTCTTTGATACTCCCTCCGTCCCAAATCAATAGGTGCTGTTTGAGAGTCGAAACATTTTAAGAATAAGATTTACTTTCCAGATTTATCCTCCTAATATAGATGATTGCATCGAATGCAAGGCATGCACTTGGATTATTTTTTTCTCACGGGTATTGTTCGGATGGGTAACTTTATAATCTCACCTAGATTTACATGCTATTTTTCGAAATAGGACTATTAGTTTGGGACGGACTGAAAGGAAAGCAGTACTATTAATTTGAGACAAAGGTAGCATAATTTTTTCTAGTGTATATGATTTCTAGAAAGTTCTGGGCACTAATGAGGTGAATATATAATGTACTTGTGTATATGATATCGTTTATGCAGGTTTTTGGCAAAGATATGTCATTGAGAAGTTGGTTAATCTCAAGGTATAAGAAATTATGTCAGTCAGCATCGCCTGAAGTTGTGTCAGAAATTACATCTGTTCTCGAGGGAGTATTTGAATCTTTTACAGAACAGGTCAAGGCAGTAGATGGTCAAGCAGATAGCGACGAGGATGATTTCAATCCATCAAAATATGTCAGTGACCAGTTTTTGGTTCCTAAGATCTCTAATCAACACGAGACTTCTTCAGAAATTTCTGAAAAAGATAAATCTTATCCTGATAGTTCGGCCGACAAATTTTCAGGTAAATATTTGAAACATTGCATCTCAGTGGTTCCTCCTGAAACTGATCACCGCTTAAATACAAGCCCTAGTGTTGATAGTGGGGGCCCAAGGTCCATGGATTTTGAATTTGGGGATCATGGGGATTTATCCCGTGCTAGGTCTTCCACACCCAGAGATCCGTTGACCAGTCAAATGATCTCACCTGTCCCAAGAAAACATTTGGACTTCAGGAGCAGTTCATTTGACGGGAAAACCCGTTTTGGTCATATAGGGAACAGTCAAGTTCAAAACTTGGATCGTAGCTTACCTGCTTTGAAATCCTCCAATGGTGGTGTAATTTGGTACTCAGATGGTGACCCAGAGGCTGTGGATATTTTTTCTGCTTCTAGACAGCTCTGGTTAGGTTCTTTAGGCCCTGATGCATCCGAACCCCTTGTAAGGTTTCAGTTTGAGAAGTTTGGTCCCATAGATCAGTTCTTATACTATCCCTTCAAAAGATTTGCATTGATTGAATTCAGATACATTATGGATGCACTGAAGGCTAGAGAAGTTATGCGAGGCCATTCTCCTTGGGGGGCCCACCTCCGCATAAAATTCTTGGATGCAGGGTTAGGCACTAGGGGATCCATGAATGGTGTAGCCGTTGGCTTTAGTTGCCATGTTTATATCGGAAATCTTCCTAGCCAATGGGCCAAGGATGAGATATTGCATGAGGTCAAACAAGTAATTTACAAGGTCCCTTGCATGGTTACTGATCTTGCAAGTGAAGGTGCTTTGTTAATGGAATTTGAGACTCCCGAAGATGCGACCACTGTAATGGCGCATCTCAGACAGCGTCGTAAGGAAAATAACTACCTCCTATCTACGAATGTGGGTCCCGCTATTGACAATTATAGGGCAAGGATGCCAAGTCTGTCTTCCTTACTTGTGTCATTACGTGCAAAATATAATATACCTGGAAACTACCAAGCTGCTTCTATGAGAGAAGAAGATCGATTTCCAACGAGCAATCTCTGGATTAACTTCCCAAACAATAGCCCATTGTTCCTCACAGATGATGAGATTATCGCCGTTTGTAATCTTGCTATTAGCACTAGAGGATCTGTTGTCAGGTTGACTCGAACAAATGTACCTGTAGGTTCTGGTTGGTTTGTGGAATGTAGCAGCATAGATGCTGCAGATGCTATTGTGAAGAATCTTCGTGGCAGTCCTGGGAATTTTTTGCAAATCGAGTTCAGGTTAGAAATTGTTACTTAAATAATTTTTTCCTTCTTTATTTATATTCCTCCCTTTTGGTTTATTTTAAACTAATTGAGTAATATGAACCATAATATATTCACTAATCATGTCCGTTGTGCCACTACTAACGGAATATATTTGGCCCACAAGTGGCTTTGTCCTAGATGACCTGTTTACACAATTTTTTTATATTTTATGAATTTTTCGTTAATATAATGTCCATTTGATGGAACAGTCATTCTGGGAAGCACCATGCAGCAAACCCTGAGAATAACACTACGGAGCTTCCATCACCGGGAATGGATCTGGAAAATCATGGGACCCCAATGCATAGTGGGCACGCATTCCATTCTAACTGGACGGAAGTTGGAGGGAGAAAAGTTGATGGTTATGACAATAACATGGTAGTGGACCCTGCACAAGGAGGTGATACTCTTTCGATAAGATCATAGATAATACATTCTTTTTACAAATGGTATTATGCTCATCTTTTTAGTGTTTTCTTTTGTTATTTTAGGCGGTCGTGTTGTTTCTGGCCCCACTGAGCAGATGTGGATGTACAGGAAACCTGAAACCGATCTACGTTCTGCTGCTTCTGCACCAGGGAACATACCATTCATACCCACACCAACACAGGGACCCACCATCACCCCACCACGGCCAATTCAACCATCTCCGTTTATGCGACCTGTCTATCGTCCGCCAAACAGTTCGTGGGACCCACGTGGTTTCAATCACCCCCCTTTAAAATTAATCTCACCAGGTGTGATGCCTAATAATCCTCTTCACAGTAATGCTATTGCGCCACCCTTTCTACCCGCTTCTGTGACCCCACTTGCACAGGTACAAGGAAACCCAATGCCACAATTTGATCAGATGTTTTCAATGCCTGTGGGACCACCCTCTGTGACTACCGTAGCACCTCCATTACCTTCATCGCCTCCGCCTTTGCCCAATTATCAGCCACCTCTTGTCCCACCACCTCCACCTAGTTCTCCTCCTCCTCTACACGTGGAATCTTACAATTTGGGAAGAAATGAACAATGTCCACCTTACCATTGGCAGGGTACATTGAGTAAAAGTGGCGTACATTATTGTACAATTTATGCGCTGAGAATGGATTCTGATATTTGCAAGTATTCAAATGCCATTTCAGAGCCCACGGAGTAATGACTTGATTCTCATTTCATCTATTTAAATATAATGAACTGTAAAGAGATTTGTTTCTAAGTGTTCCTTTTTTTTGTCTGTGGCTGATGTTTGTGTAGGTGGCCAGCCAAATTAGATATGACGAAGCGCACTGATTTTCGGCATGTGAAAACAACATTTTCTAGTACCCCACCACATAGAGTGAGTCAGTGAACACTCAATGCTTCTCTCTGTCTCTGCTATGACCTTTTAATATCCACTCGATAGTATAAGTATAATCATGTGCTTATTATTCCTGATGTGTGCGGGTATTTGGCGCAAACGTGGAATTGAGCCAAGGCCGACGGATATCTTTAATCGTAATTTTTGATTCATTTTTATTGTTTTATTATCACTAATAAAAAATGAACAATCCTTTGGAATGTTCTAGAATAGGTTAGTTAGGATTAGTGATGTCATGGCTTAGGAAGCCTATGACATCAACCATGACATCATACTTAACTTGGCCACCCAGTCTTAGGAGGCCTATAAATATCTTTTGTATTATCTCATTTTGAATTACACAACTATTATGAATATATAGGAATGAGTTTGAGAGAAAATTCTTGTTATTTTTTAGTGTGTAAATTGAATTGTGTTACATCAATTCCTATCCTGATCAATAGAGTAGTTGATATTTTGTCCTTGGCACATTTTTAGATATCAAGCATTTTTAACTATTGGACACAAACTGTAACCATCTAGGCTTGCACTTGCATTTTTGGTAATGGTTATATTTCACAATATGATAAATACACTCACCAAGTAGTTTTAGGGTTCTTGAATAGGTTCACGAGGAAGCAGAGTTTTACTTGAGATGTCAAACTCTTTAAACTTTACTCACCATAGAATATTCTTAGGTGGTATTTGATATCCCATTAAGTGCTTAAAACTTAAAGATTAAGGTTCTAAAAAACGCGGGGCGTGATCGAGGCGTGGAGGCCAAGCCTTAAGCCTTAGAAGCCTAAGCGGGCCTTAGGCGTAAAAAGGCGTTTAGGCCTTCTTATTATATTTTAATATTTTATAACCATAACAAGGCTATTAAAATACTAAAATTATACATATCATAAAAATATGTCTGAATATATGCAAATTAAAATACTATTTGATTATTTTGGATGAGATAATGATCCGGTTGGTAAAAAAATTCTTTAAAAGGCGATATCGTTTCACTAAAGCATTGTTGTTTTTAGAAAAAAGTGCGCCTTAAGGGTTTTACTAAGAATAAGGCGTAAAAAACTTAAGGCGTGGCGTTTCTCCCAAGCCTTAAGCCTAGACGGATTTTTTAGAACAGTTTTAGGGGATTATCATTTATGAGAGTTATATGTCAAAAATACAAAAATCACAAAATTTTAACTTGAGTGACTTATCTTTTATCACAAACAATACTTGTGGATGATTGTATTATGATCAACCATACATTAACGAACTATCCTTGACTGTTTTTTAATCTCTTAATTAATTTAGAACTTGTTATCCTAGAATTAGTTTTTCTGTTTTTAATTTTTGATAGTGGGTTGTGATAAAAAAGCACCCCTCATTTTTGTCTTCTCCGCCACAATACCACTTTTTAAAGAATTTGTACAATGTATTTTAAAGCACCACGTGATGGTGGAGAAAAATAATATTTTTTGGTGGGAAAATGATGAAAACTACCCTTGCTACAGAAATCCCCAAGTATAGTGGTTTTGCAATGCAAAGTGGAAGGGTTTTAGCAAGAGTCGCGAGACATAATGATACATTTCCAATTTATGCTTAGTTCAAGGAGTTGTCTTTCCCTTTGAATTTTATAAATCAGATACTTAGATTAGTTGTAATGAGATGCAACTTATTAACTGACCCAATTATATTGGAGTCACGGGACATGTTTTTCTTGAATCAGAATCCAACTTACATCTTCAAAATTCACGAAGTTTCGAATTATAATAATCTTTATGTCCTCTTAGGAAATTGGGCAGATTTCTTCAGAAATATTTTCTGGGTAACATTTTTGGTTAACTGGGAAATGGATATCCGCATCTTAAAATTCACTTTACCCATGACTGCCTTATATGTGTTTTAGTAGAAGTATAGTATGTGTAGTGTAGATTGTGGGTGACTTGATATCACATTGTCATAGCAGTCATTTGTTTTGTTAGTTTGAATTGAGGATAATGTTATCGTTGTTTAATGTGATGCAGAGAGAGGTATGTCAGCTGCTTCCATCTTCAGCAGACGACCAGAAAGGCGTAAGTGATAATATCCTTTTATTTTGGTTTCTCCAGTTTGTTGATATAACGGTAAATGGTAGTCCAGGACAATCGACCAAAAAGTAATTAATGACTGAAAAAGGTGTTAATAAAACGTAAAAGGAAAAATATATTCATTTTTTAAAAATGATATTGTCAATCTTATTGAACATTTTATCGAAGGAAAATAATCATACTTTAGTGATATAAAGTATCACTATAACTCTTTTCGCAACCTTAATTATATATGTGAAATACATTAGTCTATTGGCAAACTGTAACACATGCACATTGATCTGATCATGATATCGGCTACTGATTGGGCTAACTCACCCTGGGTCGATACATGTATTGGTTTTGGTTATGAATCTTAAGGCTTATTATCTATAGTTATGATTAATCCCATAACCAACCACAATAATATTTACAAAGTAAATCCAATCCAGATTGACAAGTCGTAGAGTGCAAAGGATCTAAAATATGGTGCAAACCATAATGTCTCCAAAAAAATTCATTGCAATCTGTAGCTACTGAACACATGCTAAAAGTAAGAGAGAGAGAGAGAGAGTTATCTTGTTAGGAGTTAGTTTTGGATGAGTTATCTTGTTAGGAGTTAGTTTTGGATTTCAACTCCAATTAAGAGTTAGAATATCAAGGAATCTTTAGTTTTTAGTAATAACAAGGCCCTAGGCCAGATTTTGTAATTATTCAATTTAACGAGTTTAATAAAAGTGTGCTTACATATAAGTGGTATCATATTGCATCGATGTTAATGAATACGACGATTGGTGGATGAACCCCACCCCGACTATGCCGGACAACCTTGAAAAACCCCGCCCGACCAATGATGAAGCCAACTGCGAGGGGGCCTAGGGTTGATTGTGCTGAACTGAAGCTTCGTCAATGTGTACGCTGGATCTTCGGCCCTTGGGATCGCCATCATCCCCAGCTGCACCCCTTTGTAGCCGCTGAAGCCAGCATCCGTTGTCAGGACACCCTTTTCAAGCAAAAGCTCAACTCAGTCAGCCTTGTCCGAAGCCAAAACCGTAGCCATGACCTCGAACTCTACTCAAGTCTCGCTGTCACTGTCTTTTTGGAGCATTGCCCTGATCTTCCGTTCATGACTGGCGCAACGCTACCACCTGCTGCCTGACCTCCGGCTCCCAACCCACAGCCCCCCCCGACCTCTACCCTACACGGACTGCCCCTGATCTAAACCCTACCCCCACTCCCGGTCCAATCTGAGCCCCGTCTCCACCCGGTGGCCTCGACCCCATCCTGCCCGTGAACCTCACCCACTCTAAGGGGACCAACATCACCACAGCTCAGGCGGTAACAAGCTCGCACACGCTGCCCCTTTACCAGTTTCCATTGTAACTTTGCGGTGCTCCCCTCACGACCCTGAACAGTCAACCGTCCGGTAATAATTGGATTTGTCGCGCGGTTATTTCACACGTGGTTCACTTGTAATGCAAGTTATGTACAGTCATGATTGATATTTGATTGCGGGTCTAGCATTAACCTGGTGGCAATTGAGATGGTAGTGAGATTACACCTATCTGTGGGGCCTCTCGTCCAACTAGGGGTGGTAATGGTAAGTTTTGGTCTTAAAAAATGGTTTTGGTTTCCTTTTTTTTTTGTCACTGCAAACCAAAATTACCAAAACTGAATATAGTTTAGGCAGTGCCTAAAGGCTGCCTAGGCGCGAGGCGATGCGGTAGCTTTTCGTTTCCACAACTTGAGGACATGCTTGACCAGTTATGGCGGGCTATGGGTGTCTCCAAGTTGGATCTAAAAGGCGGGTATCATGGGACTAGAGGATGAGTGGAAGATTGCTTACAAAACGAAGGTTGGTTTGTATGATTGGATCGTCATGACTTTCGGACTGTTTAACGCAACTTTGATGTTCATGCAGATCATGCCTCAATTTCTCCGCCTCATTTAGTGGAAGTTCTTCGTTGTGTACTTCATCATCTTTGTGTGTAGCCTATCCGAGGAGGATCACTTGAACACAGATTCACTAAGTTGAGCATGTTTTTGCTATGTACATGAGAAGCATTTTCACCTACAGCTCAAGCAATGTTAACTTTATGGTTTCGTCCATTACTTCCGAAGATGGAATTCGGGTCGATCACTCGAAATTAAGGGTTTTCGCCTGGTGGCTGACACCCACAACTGTTTTGCAACTTCCTAACTTCCATGGGATTGCTGGTTTCCATTGTTAGTTCATCGTGGTATTCAGCACCATTAAGGCCCCACTTACAGACTTGATGTTAATCTTGCCAGCCGGTTCCACTGGATCGAGGAGGCAAAGATGGCTTTCCAAATGGAATGTAACGACTCAGGGATCCGTATGTTAACATAGTATCCATTTAGATACGCTCAGATAACCCCTTTCATAATGAGAATGTATATAATCCTATTTCGGTCTGGTCCGTTATGGAATGAACTTATAATTATGGAGTTGACTTGATCATCAGATTATAGATGGTAAGTTCATAACCCTAGTCCATTCTCATTTTGGACATAACAAATCTAGCAATTCTTTGATTCCAAAGACCTTGATGACGACTATTCTGGTCCAATCTCTCCCCGACTTCTTGTAGCTTTTTGAGCTTTCCTGTGATGCGTGTAAGACCAGCATTGGGACTGAATCTTAAGTCAGAAGGGGAGACCCTTAGTATTTTACAATCAAAAGGTATCGGGCCAACCCAAAACTATTTTATCTATGATTTAGAGTTTTACGCAGTCATTCGGCAGTATCACAGACACTAGGAGGAGTACTTGCTGAAAAGGGAAGGATTAAGTTGGTCTATGAGGCCTCATGGTACTTGGGACCTAACTTGCACGCTAAGTGGACCAGTTATATAAAAAAATTTACTATCTTTAATACAAACCACATAAGTAAACTATGTAGCAGGTGCATTTGGCTGTCGCAGTCATGCCCTTGTTGCCATGAAAGGTGCAGTTTTTAGTTTTGATGAGATCCAAGATCAATATGCTACCGTCCCTACCTCTGGCACTAATTTATGTTGAGTGAATGCTGCCACAACACATATGACGGTTACCTTTGGTTGGATGGTTCCTCTTTCATGGTACAACCCTCTGCATTCCAACCTCGCCCCTCCGCCTGGAGATCGTTGCAGAGGTTCACGCCGGGGGCATCGATGGAAATATGGGTGTTGTACACACCCTGTCTTCCTCGAGGATCACCTTTATTGACCAGCCATTCGATATGACATCCAAGTCTTCATTTGTTAGTGCTACACATGTTAGACAACGAAGGTTAGCACTCCAACGTTGGTCTATACATGCTCTGTTGGGTGTTTGGATAGTTTTTTATCGTTGGGTTACCTCGGACAATGAAGAGGCACGACTTTGGAGATTGTTTGTTGAAGATGACTACTTCATTCCATTAAATCAGACATTCGATGCCTCCCTTGTTTCCATTTTGTATTTTGATAGGCCGTTCGTCTTTATAGTATGCCTCCTGGGAGTATTACCTTTGATCGTGATGCTTGGTTCACTTGCCGCTTTTTGTATTACTTTGTGGCCGCTCCCTTGTCTGAACCTTAAGTTTTCGAAACCTTCCACCTTTAGATGGGTGGACAGACAAAGGTAGTTTAGTTACCTGAGGGGTTGGCAATTTTCTAAGTTGCTTGGCCTAGGCCTCGAAAGTGGGATTTCATTCTTACTGGGGCCGAGTTCGCGCATAACAGCACGTGTTTCTCCCAGTTTAAGATGGTGCTTAGTGACTCCCTGCTGCACCATTTGAACTTAGCTAAGCTTCTCCTTCAGTTCTTGTGAGTTAATGATCTTGCTGCCCTTATTGTTGCCATTCACGAGGATGGCAGAGCTCGTGCCCATCATTGGTTCTCTGGTCATTAAGGCTCTGAAGGAGCCTGAGCGTGACCGGAAGAACAATAACATCACCTTGCTCTTGATCGTCCGCAAGCTTCTTTCTTTCTCATCTGCGTCTGCTCTCTAAACTTCGTCCCTCCCCCAATTCCTATAACCATGAGATGAGGAGAACATCTCTACCAAATTGCATAAAAAAATTCATTCATTTACCCCCCCAAAGTTAAAAGTATGTTAACCAGTTTTGTTGGAGAACCTAACTCGTTAGCCCTATATATATCCATTCTCGCTGTTTAATAAACAAGGTAGATAGATTTGAAGTTGTTCATTTTTGGTAGAAATGAACTCCATGGTGAGGAGATCATCTATATAACATTTCATCAAATATTCTCTCATTTACCCTCCACCTCCCCCCCACCCCCCCACCCCACCCCCGCCCCCACCCCCACAATAGGGATTATCATAAATATATTTATATCTCCACCCGCTATTATTGTCTTGTTGTGTACGAGGTACCGTGATATGACAAATTGGTTTAATCCCTCTTGAAATCTCATCTAGGGCAACAAACCCCTGTTGTGGATAAGCTCACGACAGAAAATAGTAATGACCCTTTTTTTGTTTCTTTCCTTTTGTTTTTCTTTTTTTTTTTGGGACAAAATTGGCAACGTGTTTTAGTTCCCTGCCATATTTGTTCTTTATATTTATATGTTCATTGTATATAAATTGAGTTAGTAATTTAATTTGACATCTTTTTTGTTTTTGTTTTTGTTTTTATCTTTTTATTTTTCTGTAAAGTTGATAACATCGATTTTGAACATTTTATCTTTGGAATGCCACATGTAGAAACTCACATGGTTGGTAGTTCTTAGTCCATTCCTTCCATTTTCATGGCGCACAATAATCATTTGATAAAAGGCCCCCCAAAATATAAACTCATCTGACCCGTGTTCCTATTTTTTTCATTAATCAATTTTAGAAATTATAATTTTAGTTGGTGATTTGTACTTAAATGTGTTGTAACATCCATTAATAAGAATTTGCGCCAACTTGTGTTTTATAATATACATGGAATTAGGCTTGCATAGCAAAACTGCAAGGTGTGCCTCTAAAATATGGGAACTACCCCTTCGTCCATATTGCAATACCAAAACACATATCCTTTTAGAATTATGTGTTGTTATTGCAGTATAAATACGTGTTATTTTTCAACATTACAATGTTAATACACTTTCAATATAGAAGACATTTAAAATAAATAATGCGATAAATATTGAAGTGTGAACGCATAGTCAACAAATTTATAATCCGAATAATGTGGGATTTAATGTGTCAAAATTTTGTAATAAATTTTTGTACAAAAACTATAAAATACGTCGCATTGCGCGGGTCAAAAACTAGTTTTTATCAAACATGCAAGTACTATATCATAGTTAATAGTTATAGTCAAAATTGAATTCTTGTTGCAATTTGTGTATTAAATCTTCAAAAACCTAGACCCAGATTCTGGTATATACTCAGGGTATGCTCAACATTTCATTCGCATAAATTTATGGGTTTTATACTTTACTCCTGGGATGATGTTGTATTTAGAGATACCACCTTACATGTTCAATAATTAGACTTAACAACCCCCCCCCCCCCCCCCCCCCACCCCAACCCCCACCCACCCGATTGTATAAGATGTCTAATGACAACATTATTTCAGTGGGCAAAGTAAAAAAAAAAAATCCTTAATGTATCTGTTTCCAAATATTTATGGGTTTACGCGACGCGACATCAGATTTTCTCAAAATAGTAGTTCCAAGACTCATTTTTCTCAAAAAGAACTTATACATGCAAGCAACCCAACACAAAATTCGCAGTTTTTCGTTAATTAATTTCAAAAAACCATGGTGTAAAAGTTGAAGCAGTCCCATTAAAGAAATTAATTGCAGCAAACAGACAAAAGGTGAAAGTGAAATTCAGTATAAAAAGGTTCAGACCAACTCACCATGTTTCTTAGAAAAAAAACCACCTTTGTACCTGGTTTGACCCATTTAGACATCGTTGGAACATTAATCGATCAAAATTCATTGCTATTATTCATTTCCGATTTAATCAAATCTCAATTTATAGCACCATTTTTATTTCTCATGAACATTTTTTGCCCTTAGTTGTACAAAGAGAGGGAGAGGGTAGTGTTTATCGAATAGTTATAGAGAAACAAATGATGAAATGAGGGCAGGGAAAAAGGACTTTTGAACTCTATAATAATATAATTACAGGGTATAATAATTCTTGCACATATGCATTCGTGGCACTCAGGGATTGACCTAAGGAGTTCCGAGGGTGGGCGGCCTCCCTGCTTGAGTTTTTGGGATTTTCCCGACATATATCCTAATTTTTTTTTTGGATCTAGGGGTAATTTTTTTAAGTGAGAGGCATTGAAATTCTGCCCTTTTGAAAGCTTAGAGGTGAAAAACGTAATAACCTCTAGAAACTGAAAACAACAAGCGCTTTTTTTTCTAAAACAAAATCTTAACTTTACACCTCTCTCCCTCTTCTATTCTATTCTGCTGCCGCCCGCCCCTCCTCTCTCTCTCTCTCTCTCTCTCTCTCTCTCTCTCTCTCTCTCTCTCTTGCCTACTGTCGCCCCGCCCCGCCCTCATTCTTTTCTGCTGGTTTCTCCCCTTCTTCTCCCAGCGCACATTTAACGGCCTCCGAGTCCCCGCCGGTGGCAACACATAGTAATAGATAGGTAACTTTTTTTTCCTTCATTTCACTATAATAAAGAAATGCTAAAGCATAAACTAAATGCTGAGTTTAAATGATATATATTTATGGTTTTTCAGCTTACTATTTTATTTATGTTTGTTGTTGTATGTGTGGTAAACGGACGGATACCATGCTATCCATATCAATATCCTCTATCTGGATGCGTTATTCGTATTTCGTCTTGTTCTTGTATTGTTTTCTCTTTTTACCTTTTTTCATGGCCGAAGGGGAATGATATATCACTTTGGGTTTTGTTAATTTACTGCGCAATGATTTTATTAAAAAAGATTGAAGTCGTGGTATTTATTTCACTCAAGATTGGGTCTCTACCAGGTGTTCTGCCGGTGGCTTCGGGGGGTATTCACGTTGCCTGCTCTGACCGCCCGGATCCCACGAGTGAATCGAAAGTTGGATCTACATTGGATCTCACCTGAATCGCCCCATCTATCCTCCTGAGGAGAAGTTTGGTTTCAAACCCTGGTTCGAACAGGAGTACCCCATGGTAATGTGCCTTGGATGATCCACATCTCAGGGTCATGCGCCGATGAGCACATTAAACTATGTGGCTGAGAGCCCTCACAGCCCAGGCACAACGATGCACTTGCGTCTTCTTGATAACCCAACGCTTATATATAGATGTAGGAGGATCTGTTTGGGAAGTAAGAAGCCACTTTGACACCTTCTCATCTGCAAATAATTCTCGATGTGAAAACACAGAGACAAAGGACCGATCTTTGAATAGGAAAAAGACTGGATCTGAAGGGTCTTAAATGAATTAGCTTAGAGATGGCTCCATGTGCTCCGAGTCATTATTTGGATTTAGATCCAGGAACACTACCAAAGTGTTTCAAAGGGGGTTATCTTGACGTAGGTCTGCCTCTAGCATCCGTATCCTCTCGGAGTCCCCGAATAGGATAATATCTGTATCCGTTTACATTGTTTACCCATTGCAATTAACACTAATTTTGAAATTAACTACAATTCATATTGATTAGACAATCAAAATTCAAGAGAATTTAGTTATAACTAACTTAAAAAAGAGACTCTAAATTCCTAAGTGAATATTTGAAATCAAATATTAACCTTTAATGTTCATATTCATAAATCACGAGTTCTCTTTTCCTGTTATTGGTTTAAATGCATGTGTAATGAAGCTTTTATTTAATGAACTGCTAAACCTAATACATTTAGCAGAACTAATTGTTACAAGTCGCAAAATTCACAAATTTATAGAAAAAAAAGTAATAATAATAATAAAATATAACAAAAGATTCAGACAACGAGGAAATTAATAACCAAATCTAATCACTCCAACTACAATAAATTCAAAGTTATTCATCAATTTTAGGCCTAATAGACTTTCAAACAATCACAAACAACATGTTTATTTCTATCACCAATTGCTCGTGTATATATATATACACACAAAAATAAGTAATATAATCACAACATTGGATCTGTTGTGTTCAAGATCGAAATCTCAAATAAAAAACAAGTAATACAAACAATTGGTGATTTTAAACCAAAATCAAAATAAATTATCAATACATGATATGGTAATTGTAAACAGGGTCTATGAAAGAGAAACTAAATGCAAATAAATACCTCAATAATGTTAAAAGAAACGGTCAGCGGTGAAGGGGGTGTAGACGGTGTAATGGTTGATGATCGACGATGTATTGGTCGGCGCTATGTGCGACTATGGTTGGTGAAATTAGAGAGTGAGAAGAAGAAAGTTACAAGAGAGGGGAAGAAAGTTATGAGAAAATTCCAAGAATGAAAAAAGTGAAATGGAATATATTGTTTTGGTTGGTGAAATGAGAGACGACTGGTATACCCTTGGATTTTATCTGACATCTTTTACAATAACTATATATAATTAATATTAAATACAATACGAATACGGATATCCGAAAATATGGATACTTCGCCTCGGTTACGGATTATCCGTGTCAGATACACATACTATCCGTATCCGTATCCGTATCCGTTTTTCCGGATATTTTAACATACTATCCATATTCGTATCCTATTCGTTTTCTTGGATAAATATAGGAAAATTCGGAGTCGGATACCAGACGGATTCGGATTTTCGAATATCCGTTTACACCCCTAGTTAAATGTTTATGTTTATTGTTGTGTTGTGAAATGTTTAAAATATTGGATTGTTCCCTAAATATAAGTTGTTGATTTATGAATTATATTAGTGTGTTATTGCGTTGTTAAAAATATTCAATGTTAAATGCTTAATTGTTATATGTTAAATGAGTGTATTTTAATTTCTGATAGATATTGTCAAAAAATATTGGTTTGTTGGTTTGTTAAGTTATTAAAAATTTTGGTTTGTTTGATAAATATATTAGTTTCCTCATTGTTTGTTATTTTAATTGTTGTCATTTAATTGTTGAAATATAATTTGGAATATTTTCATATTTAGGCAATTATGTTGAAGTTTTTTAATTGTTATTTCAGATTTAGGGCAATATTATGTGGAGGTATTTTAAAAAATTGGTGAACAAAGTGGGAGCCAAATATGAGTGAATATAAATAAACCTCAAGATTTTTAGTGTTAAAAAATCCCAAAAATAATACAAATAGCCCTAAAAAAATTGCCTCGGGAGCTCCCTCCCCCAAACCCCCAGCCTTTATACAAAATTTTCCCACTCCCGACTAAAAATCCTGGGTCCGCCACTGGTGGCGCAATACATGTATACATTGGTTGAATTTTCATTATAGTAATTAATAATATAAGAGTTTTGGAAATGAGACTAGACCCCAAAAAACTATTAATTATATACTGTGGAAAAAAGTTGGTTTCTGAATTTTTTTTATGAATAGATAGAGTTATGAAATTATTATATAATAATTATTAGAGTGCCAACTGTTTTAAAAAATTCTTTTGTGCAGTTTCGGGATTTCATATCATACTTGAAGCAGAGGGAATGTGCAGGGGTAATTAAAATCCCCGCCGTAAAATCTGTGTGGGCACGACTTCTCTTCATTCTTCCTTACTCGCCCGAGATATGTTCAATGCTCGGAGTTGCTCCTAATCCATCTGATTGTCTCATCGCGTTGGTTTTGCCTAAAGAAACAAATCTTGAATGGGTATGATCCTACACTTTAGCATTTTCGCTGTTGCCAGTTGTTAAATTGTTGTCAACCTTTGGCGGGTAGAAAACTAATTATGGCAATTCTACACTTATTTTTTTGCTTTGTACATAAACTTCTCTACAGGCTGTTAAAGATGGCACCTCTTAGGAAGATCCAAGTTTCAACTGACAAACTTGCTTCTTGCTTGGGACCACTTCTTCAAGAATAGTGGAAGGTGAAGCTTCAACGTTATAAATTTTTTTAAAATCTTTTTTTGTTGTCCCACATTTTAATTAAGTTATTTAAATTCTAGTTGACAAAAGATCAGTTTTATCTTTTGCCTTTTGTTTGTGTGTTTGTGTGTTGTGTGTTGTGGTTATGTGCCGATGTGTAAGCGCCATTTTTACAGAATGTTATTATGTGCATACCATTGTATATACATCATGTAGCCCACCCCCCCTTTTGCTTTAGGATCAATTACCAAAAAATCAGTCAAAACATTTTTTAATACGCATTTAGTCCAAATCTTTTTATTTTGTTTCAAAAAGTCCCGCAAACACCTATTTAACCAATATTGTCTTATTTTTGAAGGTCCGCGCTAGCGGCATTCCTGCCCCCTTCCCCTCCCCCCACCCCCACCCCCAACTGTTAGAGCTTCGATGACCCTCACCGAAACTCCTTTTTTTGGAGTGTGTTTATGTAGTGAGGAATTTTTTGGAACAAAATAAAAAGGCTTGAATTAAACGTGTATTAAAAAATGTTCGAGTGACTATTTGGTATATGCCCCTTTATTTAATTATCATTCCTATTTAAAAAAAAATAATTGTTGCATGATTATACCACGCTTTTATTTATTTTATTTAATAAACCACGGTGTTCCTTTGTGGGAAAAAAAGTAGGATAAAATATCAAAAAGTCCTTCAAATATTTTTTAATATACATTTAGTCCAAGCCTTTTATTTTGTATCAAAAAATCTCTTATTCTCTTATCTTTAAAGGTCCGCACCAGCGGCATGGTAAAATTTTTTTGGCACGGTGAAGGATTTTTTGGTGCAAAATAAAAAGGCTTGGACTAACCGTGTATTAAAAAAAGTTCGAGGGACTATTTGATATATGCCCCCAAAAAATATTAGGATCATGGTGCTTATTACATATCACCTTTCATCATATGATGAGAGTGATCAGAGATCCTGTGGCAACAAACGTTTTTTTTTTACCTCCACAATAGAAATATCAAATGATGGAATTGCTAGACCGTTTATCGTTCTTTTGAGTTGTGCAAACATAGAACATTGATTTTCCCCCTCTAAGAGCTGATAGTAATAAATATCAGTTACATGTTTGGATGGATGGATTGAAGAAAAAGGAAAAGATAGAGGATTGTGTTCAATCCACCTGCGTAAAGGGCCACATCGGTCTCCTTACACGATTGTGTTGAATCAACTCCTCTCTCTCTCTCTCTCTCTCTCTCTCTCTCTCTCTCTCTCTCGGGATGTTCGAAGATTATGCCCAAGATTCATCAACATTTTGATGATGATAATACATTAATATGTGCATTACTAATATCAAAATCGTGTACCTCGTCTCCTAATGTTTAAATGTAAAGTAGACAAGATATATCAAGACTCCAGAGAAGGACAAAATCGGAAGAAAAAGTCGAGATCAACTACAACAAAGTGATCAAGACTTTCTAATCAAAGCCTTTAGAGTCTTGAGGCGTAGAATAGTCTCTCAACTCAAATATGCACAAACAAATCAAAAGGCAGAAGCTCAAAACTTGAAGATTGAACGCCCTTTACAAAGACATAAACAAAGCATGAACCTATCAATGATAAAGAAGAACTGGAGATTTAAAGAGAGATTTGTGAATAGTATATGAATGAATTTGAAACGAGTGTAAATTCAATTTTAAGCGATGTTTGGTAAACTGAACTTGATTTTAAGGTTCAATAAAAAAAAGTTAAAAACAAATTGGGAGGGAGGGAGAGAGGAGTCGCCGGATAAACTTTTTGGGACTTCTATTTCAAATGAATGTATTTCATGTTTTTTTTATTGACTCATATTTCATGTTTTTTTTGCTAAGGGCCACCACATTGTATATATATTTTTTTCGCAATTATTTCAACACAAAATTCCACACATTATCTCTCTCTACCCATTACACTCCAAGTGTAAGATCATAATTCTTATAATGTACTTTTGTTTTAATTGGCTTAATTCCGGACAAAATAAATTAAGTCTAGGCTAGTTTTTATTATGGAGTTTAATTGAAGCTTACGACAGAGTTCAAGTCCAAGAATGTGCAATTTAAAGCTTTGAAGAATATTTCAAGCCAAGAGGTGTTGCATTTGTTTAAGATCACTCAGGTATGAATACTTATAAGCATTTGAGTAATTGTGTATATTGATTAAATGCTGGGTGATTTAAATAATTGAGAATTAAATCTTTTTATGTTTTAAAAATATTTCTGAGTTGCAAAAAGTTTAAAGAAAATTCGAGGATTAATTTAAAAGAAAAATATTAAAATACTGTAGCTCGCTAGAACGAGATAGTAAGTCGTTCAAACGACATTCACATGTCCCGCGAACGAGAGCCCTTCTCGCTCGAACGACCTGTCGCCTCGATTTTTGTGTTTTCGTTTTTTGGACTCTGTGCTGCTCAGTTATAAATAAAAAAACGTATCTGCGAAAGTTTGATAAGGCAGAACAGTTTCAAAAATTTATTCCCATATAGTGTTTCATTCATTCGGTGTTTATTCAAGATCGTATTACTCAATTCCAAAGTTAAGTGATCTTGAACGCGTTTACCAAAAGATAATTCATTCACTATACCGTTTTGAACTTTGTGAGGAGAACTCTACAATCGAAGAGCTGCGCGCTATTGTAGAGGGAGTTCTTATGAAGTAACTTGTGGAGAAGCCGTCTTCTTCTCTACTGCTGACCACCTGGAGTTCCTGTGGGAGATTTCAGTCGAGACATCGAAACCGACACTTGCGGGTATTTCATATGTCACCATATTTCATTGTAATCTGTGTAAGTTGTGTCTTACAAATTATAGTGAAATAAAAAGGTTTTACCCTTCGGGGATTTTTCCTGAAATTGTTTCTTTTATCGCATGCTTTATTCATGGAATGGATTTAATCACTTAGATGCATGTTTAGGGTTTAAGAAGATAAAATTGATTTTAACTAAAAATTGGAACAAAGTTGTTTTTACCTAAAGTACACACTAAAGGGCAATTTCAAATTGGTATCAGAGCTTGTTGCATTATCTTATTGTGTTTGATCCTGTGTCTTTACGTATGCCTTTCGGTGGTTTTGATGATTTTAGAATTCACTTGTTTGAATCATCCAATTGGAAATCTCACATGAAAACTGCTCTTAAAAAACTGGTTAATAGGGGTGATTGTGAAAAATGTATTTGCTGCGAAAGTTTTGATCACAGGATAGATCAGTGTCCCACTAAACTTGGGGAGAATTTTAATAAATCGATAAATCGTGTTTCTACCCTTAGTGATAGTGACCCAGAAGAAGAAAACTTTTATGCTAGTAAGCGTGAACTTCCCACCTTTGTGGCTAGTCATGTAAGTGATAAAGACTTACCTTTGCATGATTCTTCCACAGCCACAGAAGAAGATACACCTGAGAGTGAGGGTGAGGTGAGTGAGGATGAGAGCGAAGACGAGAGAGATTTGCAAATTGCTTTCAAAGAATTGTATGGAGAAACATTAAAATGTGACACCCCGCCTAATTAAATACCGGGCGATCACGCCTTTATTAAATTAAATCAAGGTGAACAGTTGGTCCATTCTTAGCATCACTGTCGAAAAATAAATTTTTCCAATTTAACACCCTAATTAATTAAGCTAAGTGTCAAAACCATGTTCATACATACTTTCCAAATTTTATTTAAAGAAAAATCATTTATTTTATTAACAACATTCAATAAGTAAGAATCGCACCACATTAAATTCTGCAACATAATCTAATTAATTTAATACATTCGTCAATCGAATGTCAACATACGAAATCTAAAGTCACACATCCAAACTGAATAAATCCCATAGTAACAATACTGGAAATAACTGAAATACAAATGTCCAATAACAACGGAATAATGGAAAGAGCTACACATGCCCAACTAGATGAAAGTACTAAGAGTGGATCCGAATGAACGAAGTCGTCTAATAAAGAGTCCTGCAACTTCCACCTAAGCTGCAGCGCGTTCCTTCCACGAGATCATAAGCAAGACGCCCCTGTGGCTGGGCACCTGTAATACATACATATATATACAAGAGAGAGAGAGAGAGAGAAAAACGGGTCAGAGCCCGATAGTGTATATGGTTTAAAATTTGTTTAGCAAGTATTTAAATTGATACAGGCCAATGCAACAACATATTAGTGCGTCACTCTCTTGAGGAATTCTCACCTCTCTTCTAATGTGCACACCTATCGCACTAACCTTCCCAACGGTTTGTCTTATCATTTATCACACTAATCTTCCCAATGATTTAACTTATCTTAGCTTACTCGTAAGATTCAAAATTTAACGATTCAATTATTCGAAAAGGATATTTCAATTAGCAACCAAAGTTCTCATTTTTAACTTTATAAATCAATAAAGTTTTCCAGTGTCATATTATACTTTCTCAAAACAAGTATTTATAATTTGAGTCATCAACCATGTCCTACATGTCTCATCACAGTAGGCAGTTCCAGATTTCAGAATTTCATATATATATTAACTACTCATAATATATATATATATATATCACAACAGCACCCCAAATAACAACTATGGTGCGGGCATACTCTACTATCCAATCCCCGTATCACTCGTACTAAGGGAATACAGATTCGGAATCACTCTCGAACTGTATCAACACATGCTCAAACAATATTGAGACAAAGTATAGATTCCAAGTCTCTCAGGACCGTCTGAACTATCACTGCGATAGCCTGTACCAAGGATACCTATACACAAACAAAATGAGGCGAAGCATAGATTCCAAGTCTCTAAGAGGAAAGCACATACCCTCATCTCTTAGGACCGTCTGAACTATCATTCCGATAGCCTGTACCAAGGAAATCTATCTTCTAGGGTACAAGTCAATATCCCCCAAAAAGGTCCCATCGAGATAAGACTGTCCCAGCGCGGAAACCTCAGGGATAGCAAGTAGCGTGGGCATGATTTTCACACATAGATAGTATATGCATACACAATCATATAACTATACTAACATTACCATTTCAATAATGGGTAAATTCTCAATTCCCATAATTACGACATTTGTATTTATTTCTCATTATTTAGTTATCACGTATAACCATTCACATCTTATTTTAATTTGAGGAACTTTTCCACTTACTACATCACGCTCACGGATTCTATCCTCCCAAGTATAAAATTCAGTAGGTATACACATTTGTCCCAAAGTAACTCTCTTACGTGTCTCTCTCTCTTTAACATATACTTACATTGTCCCTCATGTAAGATATCCCAAAAATATAGATTTCGCCTTACATTAAAGGATTTTGAATTTTATTTTCAAAGATGAGAATTTCAAATGGTTTTGAAATCGGAATTAAAATGGAGTTTTAATTGAATTTTTTTTTTATTTAGAAGAGTCCTCAAAATATAAAACTCTCTAAGAGTCCTCAAAATATAAAACTCTCTAGTAAAAATAATATTTTTAGAAATCCGACCGTTCGATCAAGCTGAATTTTTGTCAGCAGTCCTGTCTCGTCGTTCGCTACAATATACTAAAATTTCAAGCGATTCCAATGGTCCGATCATCCGGAATAAAATTTTTAGTGTTTGTATCTAATTAGAACTCTTTTCTTAATCAAACTCTTAATCCTTTACATGACAAAGGGTTTCCAAAATATCATTTAAGTCATCACTACATGCAATTTCCTATCTCAAATTGGGTTTTTCTTCCATACAATTCATCCTAATCATTCCTAAACCAATATGAAAGATGCATCAACGAAATAAGCAAGATAAACACTTGCCTGGAATTTTTAGAAATCTGGTTTGGTGCCGAAATTGGTGTGGTTTCGTTCCCCGTCTCGCGATCTACGCGTTGGTGGTGACGACGGTGCAATCGGAGGTGTTCTTGGCCTAGAACTCCTTGGAGAGCTTCTCCTCTTCCTCTCCAATGGCCGTCATTTGTCTTTGGTTGTTCTAACCCTAGAAGACAATCTAGATATCTTATATAACCCTTTTAATTTTCGTAGGTTTAATTACCCATAATTGCGAAATGTCCAAAACGCCCTCCCGGGGTATTAATTGGGCCTAAAAACGCCCCGAGACCCAAACTAAACCCCCGGGTACACTTTTCTGACTATCTCGACCCTTCCGGACACGTTGGCGCACTCAAAATGACCATACAAATAACTTATAAAATATTCACTTATTAATCAACATTTAGTCCCGACACGACACAGGCGCGTCCCGACTTAAATTTCCATAATTGTCATTTTATTCACACGTGACAATATTATAACAATAAATCTCATATATTACTATACTCATCCAGTAATATTCAACAGATAACAAATTTCCAATAATTACTAACTCTCGTCACGCTAGTAAATATTTAAAGCAACATTCCGGATTAAAATTAAATTAATTTATCTCAATTAAATTTAATAAATCCCATAATTTAAAAGCTATAAAAATACAGGGTATGACATACTTCACCCCTAATAACTGAATTTCGTTCCGAAATTCAGAAAATAAGGCCTATCAGGTAGCACAATTCTGGATATCCTTTTCCGTACACAAACTAACTACACATTACGGCGCTCAATCACTATAGCCCTTTCTTCACAGTAACATTGTTTTGCATTCTCTTTGGAGACACTTCACATTGTGCTCCCAACCGACAACATTCGCATAGGTCACGCCTGTACGTTATACATTTCATTATCTCACTATCATTAGGAGGGCGCACCTCACTACATGACAAATACTCGGATTTATTCATATACAAAACTCCCATTCTGAGAAAATATTACGAACATTTGATCACTCTTGCTCATCTAAAACAGTCGTGGAATTCTACCATAGTTATCGGATATTTTCTCGACCGATCCAAAAATTCTGATTATCTACTCTCCTCTAAACATACGGAAGGATAATAGTCGAGGTTCTTTCATAATAAAACCTTAATAAGTACCTCATACGCGACAAACAGGTACGAGTGCTTCTACAGAGCATTCTTGAAATCATCGTACCAAGATTCCAAAATCTCATTCACGTGGCTCCACTAATCTTTAATCACCATGCGCTTATTCCCTGGCTAAGGGTGATGCATCCTACTTGAAACGAAATCTTATCTCCGTTGGTTCCTGAAATCCCATATCAAAGGTGGGATTCACCAATCTCATCCTGATTCAGAAATTTATACTGCGCCGGACCATGCACTGGCGCGATCCTTCCTTTCAAAGGAAGTCTGGGGCATACTAGTTAATATTGTAAGCCAGCCCAAAGGAATATCAATCACTTCCTTCTCGGCGACTTAATTCACATGTTCGGGGTAAACCCTTGATCTTGTTTTGAGTATGGCAACCCATCCAAGAACTTTACCGACTTTACCAACCTCTTCCAATTTCAGGAATTTTCGATAAACACAAAATTATTTGGTTGATTCTCCTCTTTCAACCAAACCTTACCTATGGGCAGTGCATGTAGAGACTACTCACTACGTCTCGCTAAACATCGATTCTTCCCTTGAAATGTCTCACATTAAGTGACACGTAATACTCCCCTTCCTTCCTTGTAGTATGCCGAAAGTTCCACCCGTGCTCTTCTCTCCACGAAGCGCACTTCTGGATCTGTTATACTATACTAACATCATTACTCTTTATATGTGTGAGTCGCGCTCACACTTGACTAATAACAACTCCGCTCCGGGTGTGCTTCATAACAATTAAATTCTACTATATTCAAGGAATACCAATTCTTGAATGGCTTCCCACAGCCTTCAAATCAAGTTAAGGCGTGCTATTCTAATTGCACACTTATGTATAGATTATCGCCCCTCATGTGACGTTTAATCCACTCTATCACTTCCACTTCGTTATACTCGTCCCACAAACATATATTTCACACGTCTATTACCACGTCCCTTCGACTCGGACTATTTTAACTGTAGTTAACCAAGATGCCCACATTTTTGCAACACTCCGACCGCCCTGGGAGAGCGAACGGCGTGCTACTCATCTGTAGGACTAACCAAATTCAACGGAATAGAAGGGATATGGCATTCAAATTCCATGACAATAAAAGAGGAATAATAATTCTCAACCTTCCTCAGATAAGTACAACAATTTTCCCAAATAGGTACAACAACCAAAATAAATCACTAACGCTCTATTCATCAAAATAATTACAGGTCATCTCTTTTGTATAATATAAAGTTCTTTTCAGATAATCCATGCTAAAAATCATTCCAACTCTTTATTCACCTTGTGTTCTGTACGCGGTTATGACATTTAGGTACTCTCAATCACCCTAGAAATCAAAATTCTTAAATTCTCCTTATCATCGTTCCACCCCTCAACTCGTGGGGATAACTTTTAATGCTTTCCTACCACAAAAATCCGGCTCCAATGACCTTAAAACAAAATTCAACTTCCAACTTACATACATAATTACTTGAGCCAATTTCGACCAGGGTACCGAACTCATGGAATAGTGACCAAACGTCTCCCTATTTCCAACCTTACGCTAAGTTTCATGCGTGGGATGTCTCGCAAATCGAAATCCAAACAAGGAACCCCCCGATACACTACTACCTAGCATTGTCGATTATCGAAATCCGTTAGGTCCTCCGTCCATAGTCTATACCCCTTTATTCCGTCCCTTGACAGAAAAGTTACAATTTCTCCCGTAATTATGCTTAACAAAGAACGTTTCACCAAATTTCACTATCGTTCAGCATAGGTTGGTGGTAATAGCATTCCATAAACCTCGAATACATACAATCGAAATTCTCAAAATTCCTTTTTCTAACATTAGGGGTATAACTCTTAACTCCCACGTCTCTTAAGGATAAATATAACACTGCACTCTTCCTATCACTAAGTCCGGAGTGCCAAACATAATACTGCGTCAAATCTTTTTGCTCAACGGTAAATCCCGATACACACGGAATCATATTGGCAAAGTTTATACATACTTTGGCATCGAATATCTCGAGCCCACTATCTCCTCCGAAGTCTCTAGGATAGATAATATAAGTGCGAGTCCAACCTTCTCACAGGTAAAGCCTCGCCAAAACAAACATAAAACATGTTACACTAATGCAACCACTTCGATAGCCTTGCAATAAATGCCCACTATCGTACTAACCATTTCTGTAATGTTTTAAACAAGATAATATCATACTCGTGTATCGCATCACTACAACGAGTAACCTCAATAAAGTATAAAACACTGTTGATATACTCATTCATCCTCCGCGGATAGCACTAAAGAAAAAATCCCGCTACACTAGGGAAAAATATTCACATAATGGTAACATTTATAATTATATGCATTAATCTCGTCTCACATGCTAATCTAGCAATGAACAAAATATAGTGACTCTCTCGTGTCACATAAACACGCCTCATCCTCTGAGGATACAACTTACACTTCTACCTTGTCAATCGTCTTGACTGCGCAAATGGTTTTCGGATGTAACACGTCTACCCAAACCATAACAAAATTATTTTAATCGTTGCCTTTTACTAGGCACCGTATTCTTGTCCTTATACTCACTTTGGAACATATTATCGTGAGCGATCTCACTCCGCACAAAATACCTCAGTACATAATCCACTTACCACCTGTCCTACTAACCAGGTTAGGATTTGTCCTCCTCTCGGACTTTAGTAAACTCGATTCCTGTTAACCATTCCGATTGTTCCTTTAACTTTTTAGTCCATAAAGATCATGTTACTATCTATAATAGCACTTACTGAATTTACCATCACTTGGTAAGAATTCCATTATCCGAATCATTTAAATGGGTCCCCTGATGTATATCCACATCTCTTTTTGGTGCTATATCACCACCATTGTATTCAGTCTTATTCTCGACTAAATTCTTCGATTTCTTTAAGTTTCCCACACAAGGAGCATTATCATCTTTATTGACAAAATACAACATTGTCAACCTCTGAATCAACCATCCATCAGAATTTCCTCCTCGATTATTATCAATTATTATTACGAGTTGGTCTCCCACTTGGAGTCGTTTCCTCCACTCGTATCTACATCTTTTGATACAAAATTTGCTAATGATTAGGGTTCATATCCACAATCGGACTTCTGTCATGCCCTCCCGCGATGAGTTCAGAACCACGTTTGCTTCTCACCCTGAACAGTTGAGGAAGGAACATACGGTCAACACTGTACCTAAGGTTATCCTATAGGCATAGCATTCCACTTCTAAAATTGGTGGTTGAATCCAACCATTATAATTTCGTCCCGAAAGCCAAGAAAATTTTCTCTAAATTTTCACTTTCAGTTTGCCACACTTCGTCCTATATCTAAGACTTTGGGTACATTACCTCCTTTGGTAAAGACACATACAATTTCTGCATTTCTAAAATTTCCCATTTACAGTCTCTACACATTTTTGTAATACGTTGGGTAAGTTTACCCTCGCACCTCATTTGACTATAACAGCATTTGAAAAATCATTGCTGCACCTTAGTCTCCTTTGTAGTCATGGCTTCTCGTGCCATAATGGAGGTGACCTCGACTACGGTCATCATCCTCGGATATACTTCATAATATCAACTGAGCCCTGCCTCCTGATGTACGCTTAACGGTCCTCTTCTGACATCCGTCATCGCTCGGCACACGCACACATCCGAACGAAATTAGAATTCAC
The DNA here is from genome assembly GCA_949130495.1 of Sambucus nigra. Classification (NCBI taxonomy): domain Eukaryota; kingdom Viridiplantae; phylum Streptophyta; class Magnoliopsida; order Dipsacales; family Adoxaceae; genus Sambucus; species Sambucus nigra. The sequence goes on from OX422211.1 coordinate 174,685,469, forward strand.
TAGTGTATACACATTATAGCAGGAGAACGAAATCTCGTCAAGGGAATCAACAATCCTAAACATAGGGCTCTATAGCAAACAAAGCAACGCTGAAAGCATAATAAGCCGTACAGATCCTAAGGACACTAGAACCTGATGCTCTGATACCACCTGTGACACTCCGCCTAATTAAATACTGGGCGATCACTCCTTTATTAAATTAAATTAAGGTGAACAGTTGGTCCATTCTTAGCATTACTGTCGAAAAATAAATTTTTCCAATTTAACACCCTAATTAATTAAGCTAAGTGTCAAAACCATGTTCATACATACTTTCCAAATTTTATTTAAAGAAAAATCATTTATTTTATTAACAACATTCAATAAGTAAGAATCACACCACATTAAATTCTGCAACATAATCCAAATTAATTTAATACATTCGTCAATCGAATATCAACATACGAAATCTAAAGTCACACATCCAAACTGAATAAATCCCATAGTAACAATACTGGAAATAACTGAAATACAAATGTCCAATAACAACGGAATAATGGAAAGAGCTACACATGCCCAACTAGATGAAAGTACTAAGAGTGGATCCGAATGAACGAAGTCGTCTAATCAAGAGTCCTGCAACTTCCATCTAAGCTGCAGCGCGTTCCTTCCAAGAGATCCTAAGCAAGACGCCCCTGTGGCTGGGCACCTGTAATACATACATATATATACAAGAGAGAGAGAGAGAGAGAGAGAGAGAGAGAGAGAGAGAGAAACGGGTCAGAGCCCGATAGTTTGTCTTATCATTTATCACACTAATCTTCCCAATGATTTAACTTATCTTAGCTTACTCGTAAGATTCAAAATTTAACGATTCAATTATTCGAAAAGGATATTTCAATTAGCAACCAAAGTTCTCATTTTTAACTTTATAAATCAATAAAGTTTTCCAGTGTCATATTATACTTTCTCAAAACAAGTATTTATAATTTGAGTCATCAACCATGTCCTACATGTCTCATCACAGTAGGCAGTTCCAGATTTCAGAATTTCATATATATATTAACTACTCATAAAATATATATATATATCACAACAACACCCCAAATAACAACTATGGTGCGGGCATACTCTACTATCCAATCCCCGTATCACTCGTACTAAGGGAATACAGATTCGGAATCACTCTCAAACTGTATCAACACATGCTCAAACAATATTGAGACAAAGTATAGATTCCAAGTCTCTCAGGACCGTCTGAACTATCACTGCGATAGCCTGTACCAAGGATACCTATACACAAACAAAATGAGGCGAAGCATAGATTCCAAGTCTCTAAGAGGAAAGCACATACCCTCATCTCTTAGGACCGTCTGAACTATCATTCCGATAGCCTGTACCAAGGATATCTATCTTCTAGGGTACAAGTCAATATCCCCCAAAAAGGTCCCATCGAGATAAGACTGTCCCAGCGGGGAAACCTCAGGGATAACAAGTAGCGTGGGCATGATTTTCACACATAGATAGTATATGCATACACAATCATATAACTATACTAACATTACCATTTCAATAATGGGTAAATTCTCAATTCCCATAATTACGACATTTGTATTTATTTCTCATTATTTAGTTATCACGTATAACCATTCACATCTTATTTTAATTTGAGGAACTTTTCCACTTACTACATCACGCTCACGGATTCTATCCTCCTAAGTATAAAATTCAGTAGGTATACACATTTGTCCCAAAGTAACTCTCTTACGTGTCTCTCTCTCTTTAACATATACTTACATTGTCCCTCATGTAAGATATCCCAAAAATATAGATTTCGCCTTACATTAAAGGATTTTGAATTTTATTTTCAAAGATGAGAATTTCAAATGGTTTCGAAATCGGAATTAAAATGGAGTTTTAATTGATTTTTTTATTTATTTAGAAGAGTCCTCAAAATATAAAACTCTCTAAGAGTCCTCAAAATATAAAACTCTCTAAGAGTCCTCAAAACATAAAACTCTCTAGTAAAAATAATATTTTTAGAAATCCGACCGTTCGATCAAGCTGAATTTTTGTGAGCAGTCCTGTCTCGTCGTTCGCTACAACATACTAAAATTTCAAGCGATTCCAATGGTCCGATCATCCGGAATAAAATTTTTAGTGTTTGTATCTAATTAGAACTCTTTTCTTAATCAAACTCTTAATCCTTTACATGACAAAGGGTTTCCAAAATATCATTTAAGTCATCACTACATGCAATTTCCTATCTCAAATTGGGTTTTTCTTCCATACAATTCATCCTAATCATTCCTAAACCAATATGAAAGATGCATCAACGAAATAAGCAAGATAAACACTTGCCTGAAATTTTTAGAAATCTGGTTTGGTGCCGAAATTGGTGTGGTTTCGTTCCCCGTCTCGCGATCTACGCGTTGGTGGTGACGGCGGTGCAATCGGAGGTGTTCTTGGCCTAGAACTCCTTGGAGAGCTTCTCCTCTTCCTCTCCAATGGCCGTCATTTGTCTTTGGTTGTTCTAACCCTAGAAGACAACCTAGATATCTTATATAACCCTTTTAATTTTCGTTTGTTTAATTACCCATAATTGCGAAATGTCCAAAACGCCCTCCCGGGGTATTAATTGGGCCTAAAAACGCCCCGAGACCCAAACTAAACCCCCGGGTACACTTTTCTGACTATCTCGACCCTTCCGGACACGTTGGCGCACTCAAAACGACCATACAAACAACTTATAAAATATTCACTTATTAATCAACATTTAGTCCCGACACGACACAGGCGCGTCCCGACTTAAATTTCCATAATTGTCATTTTATTCACACGTGACAATATTATAACAATAAATCTCATATATTACTATACTCATCCAGTAATATTCAACAGATAACAAATTTCCAATAATTACTAACTCTCGTCACGCTAGTAAATATTTAAAGCAACATTCCGGATTAAAATTAAATTAATTTATCTCAATTAAATTTAATAAATCCCATAATTTAAAAGCTATAAAAATACAGGGTATTACATAAAAGCAAAGAAAGCAAACGTGAAATTAGGAGCTATGTTGAAAGAACGTTTAATAAAAATAAATAATTCCAATGCTTTAATTGAGGATCTTAGGGAACAAGAAAAGAAAATTTGAGAGAAGCTAGAATATGTCGAGGGTGAGAGAGATAGTCTTCGGGGGTTGATAGAAACCATGAAAAAGGAAATTCTGGAGTTTGAAAATATTACGTGTTTACTTAAGTCAAGGATAGGTGAGCTTGGGGAAAAACTGAGAGATTCGAGTAAAGTTAAGTTTGGTTTGGAGGCTAGGTATGAAAAGTTAGACAAAATCATAGGCACCGTCAAAATCAAAGATAATTGGCGTGGTATTGGCTTCGATAATAATGTCGTACCTACTCCCAAAGTCAAAACGTGCAAACAAGAGAGTCGCCTAGGAACTTTAGGAGAGAGTGACCTAGGAACATGAGGTATAATCGGCCTATAGGACACGCTCCTCACCGTATCTACAAGTGCACTCATTGTGGTAGGAGAGGTCATCTTAGACGGTTTTGCTACGATCTTAAGAACGCTCCTAGAAAGTCTAATGCCATTCCGTTTCCCAACGCTCCTACTCGTCGGTTCACACCTACTTGGGTTAGGAAGTCGGATTTAGAAGCGTTAGGTATTTGGTTTGGTGATTCTCGCATCATTGCTTGTGGTTCTCCTCATCTTTCATCTTTCGATTGAGGTTGTTCGTTGGTTTGTCATACACTAGTATTTACATCATGCGTTATATTTTGCTAGTGTTATGGCATGTTTCTAGTTTTTGGTTTGTATTTGAGTTTTATCAAAAATACAATTTTTTTTTGCTTTTTATAAAAACTTTTGAAAATACAAAAAGATTTTTGGTTTTTGAGTCGTGAGGTTACATGGTTGATATGGGATATTAGTGTGCTTGACCCCCCCTTCTTTCATTATTCATATGGCTAGGACATTTGGTCATTATTATTGATGCCTAGAATGATCTTAACCTTTGCATTATGGGGTTGTTTCGAAGTTGATATGCATTTTGATTCGACTTTGCTTATATGCCATCCTTGCACACATGCACGAGTTTATATGAATGTTTGACTTCTCTTGCATATTTGAGTTTGGTGAGACGTTCTTATCTCAATTTTGTCATGTATGCGTAAGTAAACTTAAGGAGGAGGTGTGCTTGTAAGAACCGTTTTTCGTGAGAATTGATATTGAAAAAATGATGAGTGTTCACGGGAAAGGGTTGCGAGAGTATCAAATTGACTCGTCGTGAAAGCCACCGTTTAAAAGAGCCCAAAAGAAAATCAAGGCAATAAAAATTCATATGCCAATAATTGGGACCAATAGGACTTTCTCTAAGTTGAGATTAATAGATATTTCTAAAGATCTTGATAAATTCATATATATGAGGGAGTTTGGTTGGAAATTAATTCAAACGGGTTTGCACCACGAATCCTATGTTGAAACATCGTATCATGACGCTATTGTTTGTAGAATCGTCAACAATCCGAACTTGTATGCATGTTGATTAAGTTTAGTTCATCAAACTCACACTTATGTTGTCACACATGGCTTTGATGAAGTTTGATGATTCCTTGCTATCAATTAGAACTCTTTGATCGATTCAACGTTTTGAAATGATGACTCATTTATTGTAGTTCACTCCCAATACATCCACTTTCATAATTGAGCACATTAGTACCATGTTAACATGTAATTCCCATTTGTCGCTTTCTACACTGTTTTATGTTTTGCAGTCTGTTTCTGTGTTCCAGGTACTGTTTTGGGATAATTTTTTCACTGGGCAAATACTGAATGTTTTTGGGGTGTTTCTGAAAATTTTAATTTCTCGTTCGAACGACATTTTATGTCGCGCGAAGCTATCGTTCAAGCGACATCCTCAAGTCGTTCGAACGACTTCACGCGAGATCAGGGTTTCTTTTAAACCGTCGTTCCCTCTTCTTCTCTTTTCGTTCTCTCACAGCACTTCCTCTCCACTCAAAAAATGGCGAAATCAATTTTTAAAATCCACAATTGTTAAGCTTTTGAAGCTTCGTAGTTCTGGATTTAACTCTCTTCACAGCTCCAGCATCGTCAGCTCTATTCCGACTTCTGTTTTCAACCAGCAACTGCCAATCCGGGGTCTCAATCATTGTGTCTCCGGCGTGTGTGTCACCAGGAGATTTGTTCGTCGACGACTGTTTGATTACCCCACCCTTATTTCTCCGGCGTGGTTTTTGTTTGTGTTTTGGTCTTCCGCGTGTTGTTCCTCTAGATTTTCACTGTGTACTCCGGCGACGATTTCCCTTTTTCCACTGATTTCGAGGTAATGCTGTTCATAAGTTTTTTTTAACATCTGTTTGAAAAAATTGGATTGCTGTCTTTTGGATTGTATTACTGATTTTGTATGTTGTTGTGGTTGGTGTTCGCGGTGGTTCGGTTGGACGATTGTACGGAGATAGGTTCTTAGGTGTGTGTGTGTTCCTTGGCGACTGTTCCCTTTCACTCATCACACATTACACTTGTTTTTGTCATGCCACCTCGACGTCGTGGTGCTCCGACAGGCCGACTCGATGCACCTCCACCCTCTGCTCGAGCTCAGAGAGCTCAGGCCAGTAGGCCCCCATTTTCCCCAATGAGATGGGCCACTCATGCTGAATATGATCATTACTGTTTATTGTGTCTACACATTCGATCTGTTGTTCCGGAGAGGGTATTTCGGTATGCTGAGTTTCCTGAGTTAGGTATTCCTCGTTGGTTATCTGATAGGGGATGGAGTTATATGTTTGAGGCTCGTGGGGTTGTTAATCCGGACATTGTCCGAGAGTTTTTCTTTCGCGCTCTTCCCCACGCTGAGGGGATCTTTTCTACTGTACGTGGCGTTCCTGTTCTCATCACAGCAGATCTCATAGCTGCTTTTCTACACCTCCCTCGTGTCCCAGATGCTGTATTTCCTACATATGATGATATTCTGCGTCATTACTTCTGGGAGATTCTCCAGGAAAGTACTATTATGTACCATCGTAAGCTTTTTCCTGCCTTCCGTGTACTTAATAAGTTTGTGTCAACATCCATTTATCCTAGGATAAATCATACTTAGATTGGACATGACATTGTCTATTTCATGTATCACGTCTCTCAGAGGTGGGATATCGATCTACCGACGGTCATGCTTCGTGTTATATCATCTATTACCATCAGTGGTACCATCCCATTCCACCCTGCTCTTCCGTATGGGATTCTCATCTCCATCATTTGCACCACTGTCGAGGTTCCTATTTTAGAGGGTGATCAGTGTCTCCCTTCGCCTGCCGTTATTGATCATAATACTTTCACTCGTTCCGAGAGTCATCTGCCACAGGCAGCGAGTGCTTGTGCTCCATCCCCTGAGAGAGCCTTCCCTGATGCTGAGCCTTATCAACCTGGTGATCACACTGTCCCGAGCACCTTCGAGTTTTCTCAGCCACCACCCTCCACTCCTGCTCCCACTCGTCCTATTGAGTAGGAGGTTTCGACTTGACAGACACAGGTAGCTGCTCAGTCCAGGATGTATAACTCTACCATGACCAGATTTGATGCTGAGGCCGAAGCCCGTGTTCTTGCAGAGTCCATGATGACAACATTTTTTGATGAGATGAGGCAGAGAGAGCAGATGAGAGGCGCAGGATCTTCTGGATTAGGTCATATTTCATCTATATACTCTGATGGCACTGCTGCTGCTGCTGATGATGATACTCGTACTGATTCATAGTTGCATTTGTTTTATCATTATATCTGAGACACTGATATTTCTAATGCATTTTTATTCTCTCTGATATGATGTACTCTTTTGATTAGTTGTATCTCTCTTGGTTTTATGACATGGATGTATAGTTTCGCTTGCAATTTAGTGATTCTCTTATTATGCTTCAAATACTGCTCTTTTCTTATCCATTGTCATACTGATATTGTTTCTCTAGCCATGTTATTCATTCTCATATATTCATGCTAGACTTGGTGTGTTTGTCCCACCTTTTGTCTATTCCAAGAAAAAAAGGGGGAGAGATATGTGATGTAGGGGGAGTATTTATGATGATATTATATTTGTTTTATTCCTCCATACTTTACATGGGTATATGTTTGTGTCTCGTGTGTACAGGTATTGTTTTCATAGATTCAGATATTTATACATCACATTCAGAGACAGAATCAGATTCAGATGCTTGCCGTTTATTCAGTTTCACTATGTCCTGTACTTTTATATTTCTGAGTTTTGAGATAGGACATGTATTTGTTTATGGCATATATCATCTCTAGCATCTCTGTTTAGTTTTGTCTCGGAATAGTCAAAGGGGGAGATTTGTAAGAACATAATTCTTATCATGTACTTTTGTTTTAATTGGCTTAATTCCGGACAAAATAAATTAAGTCTAGGCTAGTTTTTATTATGGAGTTTAATTGAAGCCTACGATAAAGTTCAAGTCCAAGAATGTGCAATTTAAAGATTTGAAGAATATTTCAAGTCAAGAGGTTTTGCATTTGTTTAAGATCACTCAGGTATGAATATTTATAAGCATTTGAGTAATTGTGTATATTTATTAAATGCTGGGTGATTTAAATAATTAGGAATTAAATCTTTTTATGTTCTAAAAATATTTCTGAGTTGCAAAAAGTTTAAAGAAAATTCGAGGATTAATTTAAAAGAAAAATATTAAAATACTGTAGCTCGCTCGAACGAGATAGTAAGTCGTTTAAACGACATTCACATGTCGCGCGAACGAGAGCCCTTCTCGCTCGAATGACCTGTCGCCTCGATTTTCGTGTTTCCATTTTCTTGGACTCTGTGCTGCTCAGTTATAAATAAAAAAACGTATTTACGAAAGTTTGATAAGGCAGAACAGTTTAGAAAATTTATTCCCATACAGTGTTTCATTCATCCGGTGTTTATTCAAGATCGTATTACTCAATTCCAAAGTTAAGTGATCTTGAACGCGTTTACCGGAAGATAATTCATTCACTACACCGTTCTGAATTTTGTGAGGAGAACTCTACAACCGAAGAGCTGCGCGCTATTGTAGAGGGAGTTCTTATGAAGTAAGTTGTGGAGAAGCCGTATTCTTCTCTACTGCTAACCACCTGGAGTTCCTGCGTGAGATTTCAGTCGAGACATCGAAATCGACACTTGCGGGTATTTCGTATGTCACCCTAATTCATTGTAATCCGTGTAAGTTGTGTCTTACAAATTATAGTGAAATAAAAAGGTTTTTCCCTTCAGGGATTTTTCCTGAAATAGTTTCTTTTACCGCATGCTTTATTCATGGAATGGATTTAATCACTTAGATGCATGTTTAGGGTTTAAGAAGATAAAATTGGGTTTAACTAAAAATTGGAACAAAGTTGTTTTTACCTAAAGTACACATTAAAGGGAAGTTTCACCAAGTCCTACCTTTTGTCTTCTTCACAAAACACAAAGTTTTCTTCCATTAGTCCTCACAAACTTGTTAAATTTCTTATCCCCCAACACACCAACCATTTTCAATTACATTATTAAACTAGGGTTTTATTGATAAATACACAAATACCAATGGATAATCCAACCAAAGACAATGATAACACATTCAACGCAAATGGAAATTCCACATATGACATTTATGAGGTAAACTTTGGGTCCCATTATATAAATATTTGTATATTCTAAGGGATTGAATAAATAAAAACATTCAAAAATTGTGCAAATACATGTCAGTGATTGGGGATCAGGGCCTCGAAATGAAGTCCAAATTTCGGGTTAACCATCCCGAACAAAACTTATAATTTTTTCCGAACTAGGTCCATTCGTATAATAACCCCGATTCTCCTTATATTATTCGTCATAAATAGGCCGAAGTGTTGAGCTTAATTCGTGATAGTCACCTCGAACAACCCTATATTGACTCGGGGTCGTTACCCCGAAATATTGTAATAATTTCGATAGATTCATGCCAAATGAAATTGAAACACAGTTAAGTAATTAAATCCTAACATTCAAGTAATGCAAATGACCTACACATGTAGTAATACATACATACATACAGTCAAATAGGGTTCCCAAACATTCAACCCTTATATTGATTGACATATTGTTATCGTCATTCAACTCATAATATTTTTACTTATGCAGGATGCCTTCTTGAATTTCAACTCCGTATTATTTGACTAGGCGTTATCAAATATGGAGATACCCAACAATGGGGATGATGCTTCTTTAGGAGTTGATGTTAGTATGACATTTTTTACGGATAAGGTGTTTTTCACGCGGTAAGAGTTGGTTGATTGGGCTCAAGAGCAAGCCCGGTCCGTTAAAAAGTAATAGTCATCACCAAGTCCGACGCACCTTCTGCAACACGTAAGGGACGTCTACACATTGGTTGTGAGAAGGGAGGTGAGTACCGTGATCATCATGGGAATAATGTTGGGAACGAAGGTAGTAGCCAAGAGAAAAAAGGTAGGAAGAGGGACACGACCAGTCAGAAGTGTAACTGTCCATTTTTGTTGAAGGGTATTCCGATTGATAGTGGGCAGTGGATGTTGTCTGTCGTTAGCGGCGTTCACAATCACCAATTGCCGAAAACGTTAGTTGGACATGCATATGCCGGTCGACTTACTTCGGTGAAAAAAAAATTGTTGAAGAGATATCCTTGAGCGGTGTAAAGTCGGCCGCCATTCTAACGAAGATTAAAAGTCGTAATGTTAGTAATGTTTCGACCATGAAAATAATTTACAATGCCAAGGGGAAGTTGAGGATCTCAGAATGAGAGGGTAGAATGGCGATGCATAATGAAGTTGCGTGGGGATAAATATTACGTGTATTGGTATAGAACGAATGAGTTTACCACGGAGGTGGAAGACATTTTTTAGGCGCATCCAAACTCAATCCAACTAGCCAAGTGTTTTCCGTTCGTTGTCATTGTTGACTGCACATAGAAGACCAATCGATACAAGATGCCTTTGTTCAAGATGGTTGGAATAATATCGTGCGGTAGGAATTTCAATATTTCCTTTGCTTTTTAGCAATGGAGAAGGTGGAGAAGTATCGGTGGGCGTTGGAACGTTTAAAATCCCTATTCGACCCGTTTGCATGTCTCACGATTTTCATCACAGATCGGGAGTATGCGTGCATGAACGCGCTGCGAGTTGTGTTCCCCGAGGCGAGAACTATGGTTTGCACCTTCCACGTTCATCGTAATGTGGAGATCTATGCTAGGAAACATATCAACGATAAGGATACATTGAAGAAGTTCATGAGGAATTGGATGCATTTGGTTGAATCCACCACCGAGAGTGATTTTAATGAAGAGTGGTTGCTTTTCACTTTGATTGGGTTGCGTTCCCGAACATGCTTCAGTACATAGATTGTACATGGTACAATCTTAGGGAGAGCTTCGTTCATGCGTGGAAAAATATGGTTAGGCACCGAGGCAACCGAACTACTAACCGTTGTGAAGGAGCATATGACAAGTTGAAGAGGCACTTAGAGAGTTCTCAACTTCCTTTTGCCAAGGTTTTTGCCGGCATGCACAACTACATTGAGTTGCAAGTGACAGATTATGAGGGAGTTTGAAGATTCTTTGCAAAAATTAAAGCACTCCCATAATATTCCTATTTTGTGAGAGCTCATAGGCCGGTTTTCTCATTATGACATTGACCTAATTCTTGAGGAGATGAAAACTTGTGATACTATTGGCATGGATGTTAAATCGTGCCTACACTTGGCACGCAACATCTATAATCTACCGTGCGCTCATGAATTGGTCATCTAACGGATGGAGGGTAAGACAATACTATGAGGGGGATATTGATGCACATTGGCGCAAATTAACAATGGTGTCCGAATTAGCGAAGTACCATATGGTTGACTACGAGGCGAAAATGATACTTTTTAAACAAAGGTGACAACGGATCAACTATCAATGAGCAAATGGCCATGTTGCGAAAACTCAAGGACATCGGGTGTCCCACAACAACCAGGCTATTTGAGCCATCTGTGCTAAAGCATTGCAAGGGTCGCCCGAGAGGTCGAAAACAAATTGCTAAAGAGCAAAAGCATGAGAAATCAACTAAAAGGAATCCGCGGCTTCGAACTTGCTAGGCAATCAACAGAAAAGGAAAACCCCGAGGTTCAAAGTCCTAAGAAGAAAATTGATTTTATGGAATTCACCCGCCCATCCCCATGGTGTTCGAACTACTCCCTCGCATATAAACAATATATCAATGAGATACCTGTCTTTTATAAAGATTGCGTAGAAGATATCATCGAGGTTGAAGCTGACAGAAATTGTGGGTTTAGATGCGTTGCTAAATGCCTCAGATTTGGGCCCGATGGATGGAGATAAGTGAGATTGGACTTGATTGAAGAAGTCACGACAAATACTGAATTCGATGCACATTGTTTTGGTGATTTGTTTCCAAACACTGTTTTACATATGTTGGACGATTATTCAAGCCCATGTATGCCCAAGTCTTGGATGATCATGCTCGAGTGCGGCTATCTTTTGGCGGAAACTTACAAGTGTGTGTGCGTCCTCATTTCGAAGAGACAGTGTCTCACATTTCTACCAATGAGACATGAATGAACCGTGCATCCCATGTTCATAGAGATTGCTCATGTATGCGGGAATCACTTTGTAGCTTTGAAGTTGAAGTACAGTTATCCAATTCCCCCAGTATAAAGTCACTGACATAGTTGCTCATTGCCAGAAGCATAATAGTGGATTAATAAATATGCGCAATAAGTAGCAGAGTTCTGGAAAATCTGCCAAAACGATGTAGCAACCAACGATGAACCTATCCAAATCGACTAGTTTGGTGTATGAAACGTTTTTGTATGATGTGAAACGAACTGGTATGATATGATATTCAAATGAAGTTGTATGATATTCACATGTAGTAGGTTTATCGTATGATTGATTGTATGATTGTAGTTGGTTTATTGTATGATTGATTGTGTGATTGTAGTTGGTTTATTGTATGATTGTAGTTGGTTTATTGTATGATTGATTCTAGTTGTAATTAATGAAGTTGTATCCAGGACTGGTTCAGTATATATATACCGAATTAGTATCCTTATTTCGCTATATTCATGCCGAATGGACCTCAAGATACAATACAGATAGGACAATGTTAGGGATATATATGCCGAACCAAGTTTTCCCAGGACTGGTTCGGTATATATATGCCGAATTAGTACCCTTGTTTCGCGATAATGATGCCGAATGGACCTTACTCTCCAACCAAGAATGGACACTGTTCGGGAGGTATATGCTGAACAAAGTTTCCCAAGACTTGTTTGGTATATCTATTCCGAATTAGTACCCTTGTTTCGCTATAATGATGACGAATGGACCTCACTCTCCAACCAAGAATGGACATGTTCGGAATGTATATGCCGAACAAAATAATAATCCACAACTATGGATGTTAATGAATTATAATCCAAAACCAACAATTAGGGATGTTTATACAGTAATAATCCACAACCAACAATTAGGGATGCAAGTTTCAAAATAATCCACAACCAACAATTAGGGATGTTTATATAAAATAAGCAACAACCAACAAAATAATTGCACATTCATCAATAAGCCAAACGTTCATACAATATTTTTCCACTTTATTATAAATATTCAATGACACCATGCCTATTTCTTTCTTTTACTTCTATGCGCCCCCCCAACTACTTTCTCTTTTCCCTTGACTTTGGACGTGCTTTTCTTCGCCACCCACTTTTCGATGACAACCAGCCTGCCTACCCCAATGGCCGCAACTAGGATATCGTAGGCTTGCATATCGCGTGCAATTAATTTGGCCGGATCAGCATCAATACCATCATCAACATTATTCTTCATTAAGTCCATAGCCTTGCACACCTCGTCCGCCTATGGAACAGATAATAACACCATGGGATTAGATTAGACAAAAAAACTTACATATAATTACATATATATAATACCGGAAGGAGTTTAGACAAAAAACTTACCGACGACGTTTGTTGTTGTTTCACGCTGCGAAACTTGGGGTTTTGGACTCTAGGCTAGGATTTGGACATGAACCAAGCCATATAATCATTGCTATAATCCCAGGGGCTAGATACGGTCACATACCTATATTTCTCGGATAAAAGGTGGTCTTGTTAGTTTTCTTGGTACCATTTTTGCATATCGAATTTAACTTTGTACCGAGCCGCCTTGTCTCCCCTATCATCCTTCAAGGGTGTCATTGGGTCACGCAGTAGACAAAGTTTGGATCTCTTCTCGACGCTTCCTCTCTAAGCCAGTCAATGGTTTCCGGTTCTTATGAGAGTAGGATACTAGGTTATCCATGGTAGACATGCATTCATTATAAACATAAGTCAATTCGTAGGTTGTCATTGTGTTCTTATAAACATAATGCATACGTAATCATGTATCAATTCGTAGGTAATAATGAATTCATTATAAACATAAGTCATAGGGAATCATGTATCAATTCATAGGTAATCATGTATAAAATCATAGGTAATCAGGTACATGTATCATTTCGTAGGTAATAATGAATTAATTATAAACATAAGTCATAGACAATAATGTATCAATTCATAGGCAATCATGTATTGATTATAAACGTAAGTTGTTTCATAGGTATTTATTATAAACATAAGTCATGAATTCATCATAAATATAAGTCATGTAATAGGTAATCATGTATCATTTGATACGTATACATTATAAACATAAGTCAAAAAGATAACAAAATGATTGATTCCATTTGGGGTAAAGGTGCCGACTAGTGGTGGTTACATTCGACATAAACATCACGAAAAAATTGAATCCATTCGGGGTAAAAGTGGCGAATGAAACATATAGAAAGTTGTGATCAATTCGGCATAAACATAGCGAATTAAGTCATACATTTTGGTATAATGGTAATTAATGGATACCCTAATTCAGAATCCATTGATTGATTGTATACATTACGAAACATTATAGTTCATTCGGTATAAATGTAACGAATGAAACCCTAAGTAATCAAAAGAATTATTCATTATGAACATATCGAATAAATGGAATTCATTCGGTATGTTCATAACGAATGAAACCCTAGTTCAGTGCCTTCAGCTTTTTTAATAGTCCAAACGAGTTTATATTAGAAAATAAAAATTCATTAGAACTTTTTGAACAGGGATTGAGATCGTTGTAGTCATCAAACATTATTGTTTTCATTATCTACATTCGATTTCATACTCTTATACCAGAACACGTGTAATTCGATGTAGAAGGATAACTTTGAAGGAGAAGGAGAACTTTGAAGTTCGATTCTTTGAACAACAAATGAAAACGATTTGATCCTTTGAACACGATTCAGATACGATCCGATCCTTTGAACAACAAATGAAAACAGGAACTGATTTCTCAATGTTACGTTGAACAACAAATGAAGATGAAAAAGGGTATATATATATATATATATATATATATATATATATATTCAAATGGGTAGTGTATTCAATGTACCAACCTGATGTTTAATCTCTAATTGAAGGAGAATGGATTTTAATACGAAAAGTTTAGAAGTTGAAGATGAAAGGTTTGGAGGTTTGAATGCGTAGAGAGATGGATGGAAAGTGTGTAAATGATTATTAGAACTTTAAATATGTGGTGGTACTGTATGGTATTATGATGTAACTATTAGAATTAAATGGTATTTTGTAGTAAAAATATAGTTGTGGTATTTTGGAGCAAAATATGAGGTGCTCTTAGAAACCCCCTTAAGGAATCGTTAGCACAATTAATGAATCAATTTGTAAAAATATTAATTTACAATTTTGAGACAATCAAACGGGCTTTGACGATGAGCTTTATGTATAATTTGAAGTTGCTTATGCATTTTCAATATATGAATTGACTATATTCCATAGGAATGCATATCATGTACAATTGCATGAAATAGTAATTTAACTCAAATTTTTTCCATTCTCATGACCAATATATCAAAAGTTTGATTTTAACGTGAAACGCATTTTATCATATCATTTGAAATTTTTATGATACATATTATCATTGCTTAAATCCATTGGAAAAACTAAAAACAAAGGAATACAAAGTTCAACAAGTAAAGCGCCTAAAAACAAACAATTGAGTTACTAAATTCTAATAGAGAATTTTGGCCGTGCATTGCCTTAGACATTAGGCTCTTGATGAAATAGGTCGTGTGTTTAATATGGGATTAACTTTGGGTTTTCCACCTAATGTCCCAGGAATATGACCGCTACTGTTCACGACGACTAGTTTTGGGAAAAATTTCTTTGAATGCTCCATTTATTCCATTTTTCGTAAGCTCCTTTTAGAAATAAATTTTTACACATTTAAAGCATTATTAAAAAAATCTTCATTGTTTATCATACTAATATCTAAGAGAAAATTCAGAAGTTCATTGATATCTATTATCATTCAATGAAATTATCTATAGATTAACCAAAGCAAATCTACATATTCACAGTTCTTTCTCTTTTGTAAGTTTTTAGTGAACATTCATTTACTCCTTACTCTTTCTTCATCAAATATCATTTGAGTGAGTGTTATGCATAGTTGAACATCTATTACTAGAACTAATCTGTTCTTTTTCGAATTAGGATTTTATAGTGTGAGAATTATATTTGTAATATTGATAGAGCTTGTATCGATTGACCTTCAAGTTATCTAAAATTTGCTAATTTCTACATTATAAGCAAGGAGTTTTCAAAACTAAGCACTTTATTTTTTTTCATTCAAAAGGCTCAGTTTCACACTCTTGACTTCAATGATAGGAACAACCTACGCACTATGGCCCTCCAATGAACAACAATTTTCCGCCTTATTGTATTTGGAATAGTGACCGATCCCTTAGAAGTTACATTCGTAACTTGATGTTTTGTTCACATAGTGATATTTTATCTTTTCAAAAGGACTACCCTGCATTTTTCATTGAGAGAGATTATCTCGCCTGATGAAGTCTACCTTATGGGTTTGCAAGTTATTTGGCTAAGGTGGTGTACCAGTTGTAAATGCATGGTCCTTAGTCGTGTTTTCTAATGGATCGTGGTTTAATCAAGGTTATAAACAATGCGGGGGGTGATCGAGGCGTGGAGGCCAAGCCTTAAGACTTAGAAGACTAGGTGGGCCTTAGGCGTAAAAAGACGTTTACCCCCTTTTTAATATATTTTAACATTTTTAACTATAACAAGTCTATTCAAAATACTAAAATGATACATACCTGAAAATATGTCTGAATATATGCAAACTAAAATACTATTTTTTTTAAATACTAAGAAAAAATAGGAAAAACACGTGTTTATTTGGACGAGAGTTAGAGAAGTTTGGATACCATTTGTCTTTTTATTGTTTTGAATGAGTATTGATCCGGTTTTTAAAAAAAGTCCTTAAAAAGAGATATTGTTTCACTAAAGCGTTTTTATTTTAAAAAAAGTGCGCATTAAGTCTTTTACCAAGAATAAGGCGTAAAAGGCTTAAAGCAGGGGGTTTCTCCCAAGCCTCAAGACTAGTCGTGCCTTTTAGAACACTGGGTTTAATAAAGTTGTTCAGGTGTTATTTCAGGACGTGTATGTACGCGTACAACACTGAACTGTGTTAGAAATCTTGGTTGTAAATCTCCCTTACTCTCATCTCCTTACACCATATTTTTTATTATGTTTATATATTCATTATTGTTTAAAAATATTTGCATTTGAATTTAAACTTTCAATTTCTAAAAATTCAATCCACCCCTCTTGGAATTTTTCGGGCCAACACAACCTTACTTTTACTATTTATAGGTTTAAGATTTCTTTAGGGTTTCACTAAAATGACGACATTCCCTAAAATGAACTCATCAAATATCAGAGTATAAAAATTCTAGAGTCACCAAACTTGTTCCCCGAGATTTGATCTTATTGCCTCACATATCCAACCTTTACTGACTCCACAAGTCGACAAGACGTAAGTTAACTCCCTAGACACTGCAATTTCTATAAGGCTGTAATACCCCGTACTTTTAAAGGTATTTAAATTACACTGTGGATGTAATTTGGTAATTCGAGGAATTATTATGAATAGTAATTCTGGGATTAATGAGTGAAATTAAATAAATTCAATATTATAAAGTGAATAGTAAATATTAATATTCGAGTGACAGATTAATATTTACGTGGATTATATTTTGAGACTAAGTATATGAGTAGATTATTTTTATTACATGTTGCAGTTGGGTAAAGCGCCAAAGGAAAATATTTTAAATTGAAAACACGCGTATTGAACGTGTTGGGTCAAAATAGTGAATTTTAGTAAAGTGACTCAGATGGAGATTTTGACTGCGCCATTGGGTTCGAAAGGGTCGAGATAGTCAAAATAAGGTACCCGGGGGTAATATTTGGATTCCGGGCATTTTTGGACTAGTAGGGACTCGTAAATGAGTACACGAGTCATTTAACAATTGGGTATACACTCAATTTCGGATTTAATAAGGGGAAAGCCCTTATTTCCCCCAAATATCAAACCTAAGAGAGAGAAAAAGAGAGAAGAGAGAAAGAAGAGAAGAAAGAAGAAGAAAGAAAAGAGAAGAAAAGAAGAGATTTTCGGCCAAAATTCGCGGGATTCGACTCGGGATCGTCGGATTTAATCCATGAGGCAAGTGTTTAACTTGCTTTATGATTTAGTGTGTTTATTTATCATATTGTATTTGGTATAAAACTAAAGATTTTTGGGTTGAAATTTCGTGGATCAAACGGGTTTTCGGAAGATTAAAACGGATATAACTCGATTAATACCCAATTTGAGAAACTTGGAATTTATTGAAATTAATTGTTGAAAATGGGTTCTGGGATGATTAGAACCCTTTCTATATGTGTATTTATGGTTGTTTGAGGTTGGTTGATGATTAGAGCGGAGATAAAAATCTTGGAGGTGTTTTAATGGAGGTTTGGATTTTTGGAGAAGAAGGTGAATAGTGACCAATGTCACTTTCGGACTGTTTTGGCTAGGAAGACTGTCGATTCAGCTCTCGGTCAAAACACTAAAGTTGTTGATCTTTTTGATACGGTCGTGTGGGCGTTGACCGCATATTTTTCTTATTTTTTTTCAATTTGATATGATTTTTCTAAGAAAGCAGTTCCTGGGTTAATCATTAACTCGGAAATCAAACCGAAAATTGGAAAAATAAAGGCTAGAATTGTTTGGAGATAAATATTTAGGGTTCCTAAAAATAGTGTGGGGACTTCTAAATATTTTTTTAGTAAGGCGTGTACTTTGGGTTAGTTGAAAGTAAAATCCAAGATTTACCCAAATAGGGGTGTTCGTGAGGAATAATACTTAAAGAGGCATTTAGGTGTGATTTGAATAATAAATAAAAGAGTACGTATTGGGGATAATATTTTAAGGGTGTGACTGCTTATATTATTATGAATGAAAATATTTGAGGTTATTGGCTATCGTTATAAGAGTTTGGAAATTATAGCCATAGTATATTGAGAAGAGATATAAATAATATATATATACGATGTCGTTAAAGTATATATATTATGAGACGAATGAATATATCGGGGTTGTTGATATTATCATTGTGCGGCGAGAAAATCTCGAAAATATAATATTGGGGATTAGTCAAAAATTGATAAATGCGTAGGATAGTCGAGATATAAATATATTACGTAGGGGATTATTATATGGGTGGTGCGTATGCCCTGATGTTATTATATACATGAGTTAAATAATTACCTATGAGAAATTATGTATAGGTGAGATAAATACCTATCGTTATAATATGGTTGTGTGAATACCTAATTGATGATATATTTATATAGGTGGAATGTATACCTATATTATTGTTTATTATGTGTATGACATACCTACCATACTTGCTATCACGGGAGGTTGGCGTTCGAAAGAGGACAATCTTATCCCGTGTTGCCTTTGTGGGGATTTTAGATTTGGTACCTCAAGAACATAGGACTACGAAGGGCTTATTTGTGAGTCGATAAGTCTGTTGACTATGGGAGCGTAGGTATGTGCGTGACCCATGAATATGTGAACTATGTTCGCCTCCAACATATGTGATTTGTATTGTTACAGTTCTTGAGTGATGTGGAACATGTGATCCTTTAGTACGAGATGTACTTGGATTGGATAGCAGAGTATGTGTGCACCGCTGTTAAGCCTATGGGTGCCAGATATGGATATATGTATTGTGATTAACATATATGTGTACTTGAGCTAATTCACGGATGCTCAGTAAATGAAAATGACTAAGCCATTTATATTATAGTTCGGTGGATGATTAATATACTTGTTGTGCATAGTATATTGTTTATATATATGAGATGAGATATCATATAACCTAACCTTGTATAAAGTGAAAAGAGTGAATAAAGTGTGATATTACTTTCGGTAAATGAATATCCGGATTTATATGAATATGAATCTTAGGTTCTAATGAGAACTATTAATAAATACGGGATGGTATAAATATGGTATGTACTGAAGGCCTAATGGATCCTGATGATGAACATTGTCACGTAGTAGTGTATTGGGGGGGGGGGGGGGGGGGTTCCTTGTTTGAATTTTGCTTCGCGAGACACCCCACGCACGAACGTAACGTAATATTGGGAATGGGGAGAAGTTTAGTCCTTAGTACTCGAATTGATGAGGATTATTAGAAGATGGGTAATTACATTAGTTAGGCAGGGTAGCTTAACTAGGTTGTTTAAAAAGGTATGCGATAGTTGTGCACTGTTAGAAGAGGGGTGAGGTGTATCTCATGTGAGAGCGATACCAGCTGAAATATGAGAAATAATATATTTTAAAATATGGATTTTAAGCACTTGCTAAAATGTTTTCAAAACTCGGGCTATGACCCATTTCTCTATTTTCCCCTCATGCTATATCTCTCTCTCTAAATATAGGTGTCCAGACACAGGGACGCCTGGATAATGATTCTTTCGAGTCAGGCGTTTGCTGCAACAGCTGTGAATGCAAGCAGGTTTATATTAGACGCTTCTATCATTGAGATCTAGATAGGAGGTATTGTAGAAACATTCGGGCTTATGGCCCAACTGTACTAATTTATTCTTTTATCGCCTTTTAGTGTGGCATTCGATTTGGTTGTATTATTGTACCGAGTGTTCGGTTATTTTATTTTATTTCATTTCAGTTGCTGCATATAAACTGTTGTAATTATTTTATTTGAATGGTTTGGTTAAAAAGATTAGTTAATTATAAATTTGACGCCGGCCTAATAGGATATTAGTAATTAAATTGGTTTTCAACAGTGATGCTAAGAATGAACCATATGAGACTCCTGTTTTAATTTGATATAGGAGTGATCTCTCGGTATTTTATTAGGCTGGGTGTCACAAAGGCCTCAACCCTCAAACTATTCTTCCAAGTGCAAGACATTTCCCTAATCTAAACTCCTAGGCCTCGAATACACCTCCCCCACCCTAAATCTATTAGGAGCATAACTTTAAGGGTACCTAACTCCACGATGTCTCATGCAATGTCACTGAGAGCAAAAATTAAACAATGAGACCCACCTTAGAAAATCATATCTACGTAGTAAAAGAAAAGATACATAATTAAGACAACCACATACCTTCTTGAAGACAGTAAGATTATGTTTCCTTCATGGATGACTCCAACTCCCATGTTTCTTCCTCAATATATTGTTTTCTCCATAACATTTTGATGAAATGTATGAACTTAATTAGTCCGTAATACTTAATCCTTGCAAAAAATTGAACTGTAACTTTGCGTTCCTCAAATTTCCATGAACTTCAAAGTATTTACTTGATTATATGGTTGCGATCACATAATTACTTCCTCAAGGCTAAAACATGAAAGAATGATCTACATGGGACAACTTCAAGGGAAAGGGAAATCTGTAAGCAAAATTGACGACTCTATTTTAAATTCCTTATATGAGGACTTAGCTTTCCATTATTCCACATCTCATCTAATTTAATATGAAATCTTGGAAAATATAATCTCTAACCTCAAACTAGAGATCCTTTCTTCTAATGTCGACGTAGCTTGTTTGTCAGCATTAAGTTGTACATAGCCTTTCCTTGATGACTGATGTGGCAAAAACTGAGCGTTCGTGTAATACGCTAATCGTTGTTATCGGCTTCCGACTGCAATATAAAAAAAACCTAAACTTTAGTTACACTCTTATGGACTATAGCGGCTAGTTTGGGTATCGAATCCACATGGAATGTTTGATAGATTTTAATTGATTTATTACTTCTAAAATAAAAGTGTAAAAGATGATGATGGAGTGAGGAAGGAAAAAGGGGAAAAATAAAGAAGTTATCTAAAACTAATTAAAACTTACGCAAAGAATAAGAAAACGGGATTAGAATCACATCCCTGCCATGGGGTAAACAACGCATAATTAGGATTTTTGGTTCGAAAATAATTAATCGAGCATAAATAATTAATCATAAACATGACGCATGAAGAGAATTAACCCAAAAATGCGAGGTAAAACTTTCAATCGAAAATGGTCATACGTGTATTAAAATCGAATTATCGCTTTAAGTACTAACGTTGTGTGACAAAGAAAGTTAAACGCATAGTAAACCAATTTTTATACATGAGGTTTCGATTAAATGTAATTTTATCCAAAACTTAACTTTCGAAGCTCAACACCCATCAATGGCGGAAACATGATCCCAACCCTTGAACTAGATACTAAACATTATTATGTTAACAACGCAAGTATCCATTAACAAGCATGTAAAAATAATGAAACGATAATAACAGTGCTGGAATTTAAGGTTACCAAGGTTGAAGAACACAAACATGCAAGAAGAAATCAAAGCTTGAAGAAGAATCGAAAAATTAATTGAAGGTGCAAAACTTACAAATTGTTCTCCTAGATGTTTCTCCTTAATTAGGAGCTTTTACATGAATGAAAAATTTTCGTTATAAGAACCCTAATAATGAAATATATAGGTTAAAAGTCGTTTAGAAGAGTCCCCAAAATATAAAACTCTCTAGGTTAAAAAGTAGGGCCAAAATAAAAATCCCACTTTAGATAATTTGTCACGGTTGTAAAGCGTGACAAAATTTATCACAGATCTTGTGTTTGACTAATGGAGAACCGGTTCGTCCACTGGTTCGGGTTAAGTTTTTGCCGAAGTGATGCCTTGTGTGCTTGAAGTTCTCTTAGTTATATTTTTCCACTCGATTTTCTTCGTAACTTTAAACGAGCATAACTTCTTCACCATAGCTCGGATTGAGGTGCCATTTTTCTAGTATTCTTGTGACTTCAAGCTCTTCAACTTTTTAGTTGGATCATCTTTCGGGTTCTAGCTAAAAAATTACGAAAATGCCCTTCAACTTTCTTTCTTTTGTTTATTTCACTGTTTCGATTTCTATCCCGCATTCACTTGCATGAAATTCTTGTAAAACACACGAGAAATACATAATATAAGAAATACTCGCCAAAAAGGGCTAGTAGCATGAATATGAGATAAATCTATTCTATTTACATCGCACATGTCCATAAAATAACCGAAATGAAGGGGATAAAAATGAAATATATATGCCCAATCCTTAAGAACCACTGTAATCTTGGGACCCTGAAAATTCATGCTCCAACCTCATCCAAAGACAAAGGATCACGACACCTTATTCCATATACATATTCATTGGGTTCCATTTGAATATATGTTTGACAATTTCTATTGTACAAAAATTCTACCTAATGTCACTACTGTGAAAGTCCAACATACATGATCGTATTTTGCCTTACAAGTTAGTTTTGTTTTCTCGATCTGACCTATTAACGGCGTATGGGAAGTAATACTAAATTCTAGTCACGACCCTATAACTTATTAAGTCTCTTCCAAATATAAAGGTAAACTTTGAGTCGTAGTCCGAACAATGGAGACTAAACTTGTAAAGATGAATAATCTCCTTAGTATATAATCTTGACAACTGATACATGGAGTATGAGGTCTTAAACAAGAAAATGGGTTGACTTGGTTAATCTATCAACAATCACACAAATAAAGTCAATTTCCTCTAAGTCCGTGACAATCCTGCGGTGAAGTCCATATATATGTTCTCCTACTTCCACTCTGAAACAAGTAATGTCAAATCTAGTCCTCATAGCCTCAAATGTTTATTTACTAACTTGTTAGCACACTGATAACTTAACTATACACTTCAAAATCTTTCTCTCTCCCTCTCTTATATATATCCACCAAAATTTTCCCTCTAACTCATACATATTTATATTGCTTGAGTGAATAATACACTAAGACTAACAAAAATTTTCCAGTACCTGAACCTTAATATAATGTTTCCTCGACACACAATTTGTTACGAAGCCTCAACTACACTCTACTTTCTTTCCATAAGTCTCTATGGATTTTCTATAACTCTAGGTCTCCGGTATGAGAAACCCTAATCAATGTTATGAAATAATTCTCACTCTCAATGTAACACTCCCTATTTTTCATGTGCCAGGTGGCCTATTCGGTATACCGAAGATAGGGGAGTATCAATAAATCTATATCATTCTTAACATAAGCAATACAAATTATAATACAATAACTAAACCATCCACAACAGTAATATTTAAAAGATGAGAATAAAATAAAACTGAGATAATAACAGTCTTCAAACTGAATAAATAAATAATTGAGTATAAATATTACTGAATGTATCAAACCAAATATATTACTGACTCAGAAGTCTCTACAACCCATAAGATTATCTCTTAAATAAATAATAAGCGAAGAGTTTGAAATAAATAAAGACTGAATTGAATTGAAATGAAATCCTATGCTAAGGATATATAGCTGCCTAATCAGCTGGATTTTAAGTCTGAACTCTCAGCACTGCTGCTCCTGTTTATAAACGCTTGTAAAACACTTATTAGGAGATAACATGGGTTATATTCCAAAAAATAAGAAACGAATAACTTACTTTAACGAACGGTATTAAAAGTGACTTATATACGTATCATGCCAACCTATTGACACTCACATAAATTATACCTTACCCCACATATCCTAAGGTAAAAGCTACTTAACGATCCAACTGCACTAGACTTAGCTATCACGTATAAAATAAATTTCGAATTGTAAAGTAAGCTACCTAGACCTACCCTAAGTCTACAATATAGTAATGAACTTTAACTATTTACCCATAGTAATAATCATATACGATACCCATATACTACCTAATAATAAGCTATGTAACACGTCATAGTTGTAATAGTAGCACACACCAATTCCATAAGAGAACATGTTAATCACTGGACTAATTACACGTACACACACATATATATATATATATAACATCACTCGAAGGCTCTAACCTTAGGGGAGCTCTTTCGTACCTCTATCGAGTCAATATGTAGGAAGTCCCGCCCTAACGGATTGCAGAACATCCATCAAAAATCAAAAGGGGAAACCACTATATAATCCCATAATCGTGTAATCACATACCAAGCTCTGCACGATGGATTAAGTATTCTCAATCTCCCTCTCGTGAGACAATTGACCAACTGAACATAGGATCATGATTTTGATCTATACACAACGTGCGTTATAAACAATGATGGTAGTCTATGGTCCCGCATAATAATCCCCTGAAACTCACACTTATGGTATGTCCACTCGTAACACACTAAGCATACATATATAATACGTATAACTGAATAAACCATATCACCCTACTCATATACATCAAACCATACGTGCCTAAGATGTCACTCATAACTCCGGAACATGATCTCCATAACCAACAGAGGATTTGGAATGCCTAATAATCTAACTAAATTCTCTAAGAAGTCCTTAGTTAAAATCTTTAATTCCCATGTTAAAAACCTATCTAAAACCCCATTGCGTAAAATAATCCAGGAACAACCGCTATAGATACCTGATATAGTGGCTCCCTTCCCTTGACTTAGCCGCTTTCACCCGAAAATCTCTCAATCAACATAGTTTTATCCATTTGAACTAGTAATCCCCCAAACTTCAAGTTTCTTCTTCACAGATCTGTCATGGATGGTTTGCCTAAGCTTTAATCAGTCCCAAAACACTATAATATTATTTCTAAAGGATTGTTAACGTGTCTTTAACATTAAAGGTTCATTAACACATATTAATTTCACATTATAAGGGCATGCATCAAAATAATCATGTCTTTTGTTATATCATAAATAAAGGATGATCTGTGAGCTAATAGAAAAGAGACACTTGTCCTCACAGATACCCAAATGATGTGGTTGGCCAGGGTAAATAAGATCGGTTCATCAAGAGGTAATCTCATCCCATGTTGACATAATGATTTAACTCTGTCTATTAACGTTGTTAGCTAACACCATTACATCATGCATATACTTTGTTACTGGATGACATCAGCAGCATATATACGCACGTACGCGAGGAAGTATTGTAAATATTCTCCCCTATGTGCTAGTAACTAACTTATGATTATTCCCTCACTAAGTATGTAAAGTGTGTACTCACCTAAACTATAAAGGTGAGCCCCGTGTCCCTTTCATATCTCTCTTCTAAGAGCCTATAAATAACACACACCACCCATATTTGGAAAACTTATGAGATTTATCCTTATAGTTATGATGTACAATTTTAGAGAGAACTTGAGAGCTTGTATTTTGTACTCATCCATGGAGATTGCCCATTAATCAATATAAATAACACCGAGCCTGTGGAGGTAAGCACCAATTTGGGCCGAACCACGTAGATCTAGTTCTTCCTTTTTCTTTCTTTACTCTTAAGATTATTCATATGATTAGGATTTTATTAATTTGATCTTTTGTATGTCTATCTAATTGTAATTAGTATATTAAGATAAAATACTCAACATATCAATTATAGTTGATAACAGATTGTCACCGTCTATTTTAAGCGACTTACCATGTTCTTTTTCACCACTTATAATTGCCAGGGCTCAGGGATACCCAATTTCTTCAAACTTGTGAATTACAATTCGATTCACCTTAGTTTCCAAGGGTTAGAGATGTTTTGAAGAAATTTTAGTTTGATTCCTTCAAATTTCTTAGATCTCCATTTAGATCTCTTTATTGCTGCTATAGATTTGCATTTAATGTAAATTGGTTTATCTCTTATTACGATACTGTGCTCGAATTCCGTTAAGAATGGGTAAAAAATCGAAAAGTAGTTGGGTCGAAGAGGAATTTACTCCCTCAACGCCTGTTGGTTTGGGAGATTTACAAGTAATCCTATAGAGTCTGGCTAGGAGCCGAGAGGCCATGCAGGAAAACATGAAACAATTGACTCAGATCCTTTTGTCTAGACCAAATTGGCAAGAACTGAACCCTATTACACCACCAATCAAGGAAAACTCAGATCGAAGGCCTTTGAGATATCTTCAGCCTCAGCTCCATGCATATATATAACGTCGATTTACTTTGCAATAAATAATAATAAAAATTTGAAATGATAACATGATGGAGAGGAAACTACTGATTCTCATGGATACTTGAAAACTAATTACAAGCTTTTTTAAAACCTATTACATAGAAAAATACCATCTTTAACCCCACATGTGGACAAGAGGAAAAATGAACAAGCATTGAAGAACCCCATGCAGTTAGACCTGGGTTTAGTTGGTGATATGAGTGGGAATGGAAGGAAGACAGATCTGATCGAAATGACCAGTCCTAGATACTAGGTAGAACTTCAACCATCCGATAAACAAGTTATGATGATGATAAATCTTTAACTATATAGATACTCAACATATTCAAGAGACTGAATAGGGGCTATGCTTTTTACCAATTGATCCCAACGGTAGCATGAGAACATATGTGCCGAGAGCCTATGGAGCGCAATGAGGAGTCTTGGAGATCTGAAACTAGGAAGGTTACATGCTCCTATAGGTCTAGGAACAATATGAGAGGTTCGTCCAGGTCCAAACAGGGAAGGGAGCTCGGTTGAAAGTTAAGGACGATCCTATAAAGCTCAAAAGGCTGAGTAGGACCAGTCATTGAAATGGTTCTTTCAGCGCCTAGAAGACCACCTAGGAGATCTGATCAAGACTAAGAAATTTTTGTAAAGGGGTTATGTCCAGGAATATCCTTTGATTAATCTGTAATGAGTTACCCAATCTCGACAAACTTTAACCTATCGGTGGTAACGCTGAGGTATGATTGAAAACCCGATTTGATGCACCACATAGATTAGTATTAGGCTGCCTCAGATATATTGCATTCCAGATAAGATGAGATGAGATGAGATGCATAGATTTCTCCAGTACTCTGACTAGAACGACCCACGGTGATACAATGGTTCCCAAGAGGGAAGATCACGAATTTTAAGCAGTTGGTCAACCTGTTTGTTATCAACTTCTGTTTCAGCACAAAACCTAGAAAGAAGGTGGCTCACTTGTTAAGCATCTTACAGGAAGAGGATGAAATGACTTGAGAATACATCACCATGTTTAACACTGAGAAGCTAGAGGTGATAGATTACGATGAGAAAATGAAATAACTACTGTAATGAGTGGCTTACTATTTAGGAAGATTTATTGGGCATTGGACAAAGAACCACCGAACACTATAGCTAAAATCCTATCCAAGGCATGAAAGATAATGAATGCCTAGGAGGCAATGACTATGAAGGAGTTTGGTTATAAAAAGTCTGATGCTGGAAAAAACTCAGACAAAAATGATAAATCTGGTACCGAAGTAAGATCGAACGAAGAAGTTTGATGAATAAATGCCTCTTTCCATTAGAGTACATCACATCCTCAACGAGATCTGAGGAAGTGAAAAGTTTAGGTGGCCCGAAAAGATAAAAACACCTGAGGGTAGGAGAGATAAAAGTAAATTCTATGACTTCCATAAGGACCATGACCACACAACTTATAAGTCCATGGTTTTAAAGGAGGAAATTGAGGCCTTGATTAGTAGGGGTAAGATGGAAAAGTATGTAGACAAGTCGAGCCCAGGAGGGATCCTAAGTTGAGGAGACAATCAAATTCTCTTTTCTAAGCAAAGGATGATAAGGGTGGAATCACGTAGATATTACTGGCCAACAATAAAGGAGGACGGCGAAGCATACACTCGAAAATGCGACAAGTGACAGAGATTTGTTGTCATCCATCGAAGACCTTTCGTGGACCTAACACCCATCACATCCCTATGATCTTTCAACATATGGGGATGGATATGGTCGGCCCTTTGCTGAAGACTAAGGGAAGGTTTAGGTATCTCATCGTCGTAGTGGATTATTTTACAAAGCGGGTCAAGGATAAACCATTGGTGATGATGATGAAATCAAAGGCCTTCCATTTAATATAAAAGAAACATCATCTATCGTTATGGGATGCTTTTTGCACGTAGTTCGATAATACCCGGTTCGAAACCTATTGCATCAGGTCAAAAGTCATAAAGATGAACTCTGCGTCTGGACATTCTCATGTGACACCCCTCCTATGTAAATACCGGGTGATCAGTTTGTCATAAAAATAAAACAAGAGTCTCATCTGGTTCATTCTTAACATCACTATCGAAAACTTATTAAATTACTAAACACCTACATTTTAAATAAACTGGTGCTAAATTTTTATCATTTATTAACACAACAACATGTGGAAGAATAATTACAATCACTAACCATCCACGCATTACTAATATAAATCCACACAAGGTAAATACTAAATAAAAATAATACTGAATAAATCATCGGTTCCAAGGCTAATATAAAGTACATCAGAAGAATATAAACCTGAGTACAAAGTCTAAACTGAAATAAAAGAAATGCCTGAAGGGGTAACACTCCCAAATGAAATAACTGAACAACATCCTACTCTAGGAATGAAGTAACTAAAGCGTATAATCCAAATCCTGCAAGCATCAATAAGTTTTGCAGCTCCGCATCTCTGGAATAAATCATATAGCTTGGCATCCCTATAGCTGGACACCTAAAAGGTTTTGAAAATATTTTGCAAGACGAGTCAGAGCCCAAAGTAGTTAAAAATAATTTTCAAGTATTTAAGTCAAAGTTTAAAATTAGTTATTGATTACACATGATAGTTCAACGTACACTCCCTTGAGTCCCTCACCTCTCAATTAATGTGCACGCCTAACGTCATCTACCTAGCTATGTTACCCATCCCCACTAGGTCTCATCAATAATTATCTAACCACTAACAGTTTTGGCTCCCCATACCGCCCATACAGTGCGCTAATCAAATACTAATAATTAACATTACTCGTATGTTATTATTATACTGTAGTCATCATTTCACGTATGTTGTCATTAAACCATTTCATTAAGTTGCTTTACTTAATTAATCTTTAGATATACACTATCTAACTTTACTACTATCACACACTAAGTAGCTTATCTCATAATTAAATCACTTTTATATATACACTATCTATCCTTCCTACATTATACACAAGTAAGATAAATCACACTTGTATATATACATATCACACATATCAAATATACAACTACAGTATCTACGGAATGACCTCTAGTGATGCGGCATACTCAGCTATCAATTCCATGTACCTCTCGTACTAAAATAACGACTATTTGTTCGACATATCTCCTCGAACCCAAAAATCAAATACCAAGCGATGGAGGCAAACATAGTTCTAAGCCTTTGGGCTATGAATATACCTAACGTACCGAAATGACCTGTCAGTCTCACTAATGCACGACACATAGTGAAGCTCCCTAAGTTCTATGTCCTGGGGCACAAATCAAGACCTCCTTGGAATTGGCAAGGTGGGATCGCCCAATGCGCGGGAACCTTCGTGATAACAAGTAGCGTATGTATGTTAACATACATAAGAAAGCACATAATAGGCATACACACATCCTATAATAAAATTCGTATAGGTATACACCCATCCTATAAATATAATCCGTATAGGTATGCACTTACCCTATAAATATAATTCGTATAGGTATACAATCAACATTATGAATATAATCCGTACGTAATACATCTCTTGTATACTCACGTGCTACTCATTATACAAATATAACTCTCTATCACATTTTCCCGAGTATTATTCTCTACCCGAAGGGCCATTTACCCCCTGATTAATATAAGTAGTTAATACAATCCTACTCTACTGACCGGGATCATAGGTTCACTCATATCTTCGTGATTCGTTCTTATTCTCCTAAATTCATTCGCATTACAAATTATGTCTGATTAACCTTAGCCTTAATTCTTCTCACTTATGACTAAGCTCCAATCCTAACATTTGGTCTATTGGTGATCTCAATATAATTTAAAAGCATCCCAAAAGTCCCCTCGATCCTTATTCACAAAACCGAGGCTTATAAAGGGGAAAAATAGCCAAATTTGGGGAAAACGAATCGATTCGACCCTGACTCAAATCGATTCGCCATCCGAATCGATTCGGCCAAGGAGCCGAATCAATTTGCTATAACATGTCTTCATCTTCTTCATTAACTATTACGATTTTTCACCATGGAACTTCCTCAAAACTCCATTAAACTTCTTCAAACTGCCAACCAACATAACCAGTCATCTATTATAGGTGTAGGGACAACTTTGGACTTGATTAATACATTAAATCCTCAAAAATTTAATTCAAGAACAGATCAAAACTAAATATGCACTAAAAACCTAGTTTCTCATGTTCTTCATCTCATTTAATTCGAAACTCGGATTTCCTCCATTTTTAACATCACATATAATCTGATTTTGTATTACACACATACATAGGTTCAATCTACATGAAATCTTACGAAAGATCAAGTGTTTAAATCATCAATTATCCAAAAACCTCATTTAAAATAATCAAATATAGGACCCTACACTATATGGGTATTATAACCTTTTATAAACAAGCAAGATAAAACACTTGCCTTATGATATGCAGGTCTGATTTTGTTTATGAGACGATAAATTTGGTCCCTCGTCGCTCCGATCGCGATTCATATATCTTTTGTGGATGAATCAAGGTGCTACACCTCCAAACTTTCTTTTCTTCCTCTCTAATGGCCTCTCCTCTCCTCCTTTGATTTTGAGGGTTTTAGATATGATATGTTGATGACCCAAATGGTTAACATTAGGTTTTAAATCCTAATTCCCAAAATTAGGCTTACGGGCCAAGCCCAAGTGACCCGAACACTCCCATGTGGGCTCGATATGACTAAAAAGGCCCCGAAACCCAAGTACAACCCTCGGGTACACTATTCTAACTATCTCGATCCATTCGTAATCAACCATGACCTCAAAATCGACATCCGATCCACTCTACGACAATTTCCCATCTAGTCTACACACGACTCTCTAAAGATATCCCACACAGTCTTGTCGATATTACTCGCTACGACGTATAATAATTGTCACACAAATTATTCCATCAACAATAAATTCTTATCTTTCTCAAAAATATTTAATTCCATCAAATTACGGCACACGTGTAATTTAAAATTTGACTCATATAATTATTGAATTAATTAAATCCCAATTACTCAGAAATACGGAGTATTACACCTCAATGCAATAAGCAAAACTGAGGTCACTAACAAGAATTTTTTAGATGGCATAAAGAAGAGATTGGATGATACCAAGACAAACTGGATTAATGAACTATAAAATGTCCTATGGGCCTAGAAAGCGACTCCTAGAATAGCCATAGGAGAAACTCCATTTTTGTTGGCATTCGTCACAGAAGCAGTTGTGCCAATAGAGACTGGCTTGTCTAGCCAAAGGGTGCTGAACTTCAACTCACTGAGGAGTACGTCGACTGGATTTAGACTTCGTGAAGGAGGTCAGAGAGCAGGAAGCCCTTAGAGTTGTAGCATATCAACAGAGAGTGACAAGATTCTATAATAAAAAAGTCAAGCCGAGCACACTAAATAAAGGTGACTTAGTCCTGAAAAAAGTGATCCAAAAGGGGAACAAGATAGAGCTGAACTAGAATGACCCTTATAGAGTTACTGTGGTATGACTAGTCGCTTATAAGATCGAAACTCAAGAGGGAGAACCATTCAAGAATCCTTGTAATGTAAAGTAAATATTATCATTAGGTTGATCCGAATGTAATTTATTTAGTGAAGCAATTCATGTAAAAAATTTCACTATTATCAATGAAAATCAATCTTCCATCTGTATTATTATTTCGAGTTCTTCCATTTATTATTACAAAAGATGATTAGTCTCAAGAGGTGGGTAAGAAGTCGAGGCCGAAAGCATCTAAAAAAAGATAACAAAATGAATTAACAACGACCATGCCACACTTCATGAGAGGACTTATCCCTTATATATGTCATACTTCTATAGTTGGTTGACTGGGGAAAATTAATGATGTCATAAGGTCAGGTTGCCTATCAGCCAACGCAATTGACTAGTAAGACGACTAAAGATTGACGAATCCCAAAACGAACGAGCCCATCACTGACCACGACTAAAGATTGCACGCATAAATTTGGTAAGGAAACATTATGTTTACACTTATAAAAACCCTATCATGACAACTTAGATTCGTCCAACAATAGCTAGTAGGTTAGCTCAGGTAGGCCATAAGCCAACCATAAGACCATTCAAAGACTCAAATACTGGTAGGCCTATTTAACTCAAAGCACTGTTTCAGAAACAATAGCTAAAATTAACTCTGCAAAATATGTTTTTCATGCTATGATATATCCCCTAAAACACATGTTATATATGGGGTTTAATAATTTGACCGAGCAAAATAACTTAGCAGGAGTTTAAAAATATATCATGAAAGATGAATATTACATATGCATGAAAACACCAAATAAGGATGAAGATTATTCAATTAAAATATCCATTAAAATCAGTAATCAGTTGCAAATCCAAGCCAAGGGTTGCAAAACATATTATTCGAAAATAACAATCAAAAGTTACAAGTAAGGCATGGTAAAGCAAAGAACTCAAGTTGCAGGAGGATATTATATGGTGTTGTTAGCAGTTACATTAGTCATTGGCATGTCTTAAGGGTTGTCTTGGACCACCTCTTAAAAATAAGAAGATTCGACTCTAAGGTTACGATTTGCCCAAAATTTGCAGTAGTCTGGACTTATGGTACGTGGTTGTCCACATCCATAGCAGCATCAGTATTGGCCAAAGCGATGGCCTCTTCATTGTCCTCCTCCCAGGAGCCTGTGACTTCAGATATGTCAGGGAAATGCTTTGTCTCCCTCTTTTTAAGGTATTCATACCCTTCAGTAAAGAAGTACATCATCTCAAAATCAAATTCTAAAGAAGCCTTGTATTTAGCAATGACATTCTACTCGATCTCGGCCAGAGCTTCATTTAAACTCTAAATCTTGTACGCATCAAGAACAACCTCCTCTTTGGATTTGACGACCTCATCCTCGTTTGTGTTGACAGATTTGGTCTTTAAAATTAGTTGATCATCTTTTAGCTTTAGCTCGTCTCCCTTTAAACTCAGCTCTAATGCCCTTATCCTTAGCTCATCCGTCTTCATGTTCAGTTCATTTTTAGCCTTGGTAGCCTCTTCTTGAGTTGTAATCAGTCAACCACTCATACTAGAAACCTAATCATTAAGTTACTGGTTCATCTTCTTATTTGTTTTAAAGGCCTGGGCATTGGCTGTAGCCATCTTCGCCCTCTCTCGAAGAACTGTGTCCATCACGACGCCCTGAAAGAGAATGAACATAATAAGATCGACAAATAGTAAAAATATCATAAAGAAAATAAAGTACAAAAATCTTACCAAAAACATCATGTGATGGGAAAAGTTCCACACGCTGTCATAACTGAAAGTCCGGAGATATTTATAACCAGGATTGTGCCCATAGAATCCGAGCATATACAAGGCATTTGGAAGATGATGGGATAATGGAATTTTGTTCTTCTTCAACATTTCAGGAGCAAATGAATTATTGGGATCCATTTTGAACTCATTAACCACGTGATACTTGTAATACCCCTCAGACTCCCTTATTAGTTGACGCGTTGACTGCCCGTCTATCACAATAGGGGTTTCCCTACTCTTGTCGACCTATGATCCTGCAACCTCAATTGCTTGGGGTCAAACTGATAAGTGGAGGGACAATTAGCCTTTTATGGGTGGAAGATTAGGACTCGACAATATATTTAAGTTCGCCTTGGGCAATCATATATTTGGCCACAATGATCTTAGGGTCAATCACGACCGCTATTACCTTCCCTTTCCCATCATTGACTTCGTCCTTTTTCTCGATTACCTCAGCTTTTTGTTGGCGAAGACCGTCAAGGGCTTGATGAAAATATGGTTTGGGTATCATCTGAAAGCCTAAAGTGGATGGAGTAGAAGCTTCATGATGAAACAGATGTTGATGACACCAAAAATGGTATCACAAAATCAAAGTGAATATATGAGCTCAATACAGAATATCAATGGAGTATAAACAAATATGTAAATATAGAAGGAGATGAGGCAAGGTGGAGGCAAAATAGTATATAAGTGGTTCAGCCTATCTAGGCCTACTCCACTATATGAGTGTGTGTGAGATCCACTAAGAAGGGGCTCTAATGGCCTTAGGATACAGATCACTCAACTTTCTCTCTCTATGCTTCCATTTTAGCAGAGTTTCAGTAGGGTTTCGAATTAGAGGTACTCCTCACGGTAGGAGAAGGTGAATATTTATATAGCTGGGGTGGTGTCATGTGCACCCCAGACATGTAACAGGCATGTACAATATGAAGTGGCTAATGCAATGTAGCCACTTGTCATTTGTGAATGTAAATAATGATTGAGAGATATTATTCACATGTGAGGAAGATGTTGTTACAATGATTTTGTCCACATGGGGCTCTCAACCCATGCGAACTCTCCCACGCGTGCTCCATTCCACGCGCCTTATCGGTTGTCAAATATGCCCTGCTATAATGGAGGTGTCGACCTGGACGAGTAAGAGACCACCATGATACTATTTGATCACACGTTGGTAACTGTCGAGTAGAGTTTTGGCTGACTTGCATCAGGTTGGGATGAGCATATGACCAGTCTGATGAAGTCTTGGCTTTCCTGAGGGTAGAAAAGACGAGACATTAGGCCCATTATTGATGGCATGTGGTCCCGACCTGGTTGAAGGATGAGACTGAGATGGTTGTTAACATATTCCTTGAGTGAGTGCATTCCACAAGGTCGACCTGAGCCAAGCTAATCTTGAGAGGAGACGAGGTCATATATTGGTATATCAATCACCCCCTAGACCTTAGTCTTCTATGTAGATAGGAGTCTAAAGGGTAAAAATGTCGAATTGCAACTGATGATAGGACGTCTCTGACCTGTCAGATGTCGATTGATTGAGGGGTATGAGGATGTGACAATTGTCTCTTGATTTATGCTTTGGCAGACTTGAGGTGACACATGCCTTCATCCCTATTGGGTATAATATTTCCCAAGTATAGGTGACGACTAGAGTGCTTAGGTCTTAGCGCCCAAATGACAACTTCTTTTGGAATTTGTGCCAAATGATTTTAATCAGTTTTAAAAACTCAAAACCCTTTTTATTCCCATTTCTTCGTTCGAGTGCCATTCCTCTCTCTCTATAACTTGAACCATTTTCAAAGCTTCCTCTCTCTCTACTTGTTCGAGCAGTTTTCGACCATCTTAGGGTTCTTTTTGGTGCTTTTGAGTGAGAAGCTCTTTTAGGTATTCCATCTTTCTCTTCTTTGTTAGATTTTCCACTGATTTAATATCATTTCGAGAATTTTGGATTTTTCGGCGACTGTTATATTTTTTCGACGACTTTCTTCGTCGATTTTAAGCCTATTTAAGGGCTGAGCGTGTTGGTTTTAGGGTTTGATATTTGATTGGGCCCCCCTTCTATTCTTGAACTGTTCTTGGTGAAAACCATTCAGCTTCCAAGTTTGATTCTTTAGTCAACCTAAACAAACTTGCAAGTTGTTTGCAAGTGCTTGATCAGTTTTTCCTCTAAGTTTAGTCTCGTGATTTGAATGTTAAGGAAATTGTACGAGCTTACTGACCAATTCCTAAACCTTAAGGAGATAATCTTTAGTGAGATCCGTTAGTGCGAGGCCTAAGCCGAGGCTAGACGTCAAGTCAATACATTTCCTTTGCGCCCAATCTACCCATTCCTCTTGCTGTTATTCGACCTCCTATAGCTGAGAGATGATCCTTTCCCATATCGTCCTCTTACAACTGTGAGATAAGAGGATCTTTCCACATGTCATCCCCCAATGATTGTCATTTATGAGGATACAATGAGTGTAGACTAATCTGTGGGTGATGACATTATCAATGTCTCGTCTTCCATTGGTTATAGTCCTTCACCTTCTAGGGTCTCGAATAGGGCTTCAGTCGAAGTTGAATCTTTTAACCATGCCATGAGAGTGTCTTCCTCTCGTACTGGGGATACGGGAGCAGAAAACTCCGATGAGGTAGAAGTACTCTCCAACGATCCTCGTAGGGCCGACCATGCGGGATCTTAATCTGATGAAGCAAACCTTCCTTCTAATGAATCAGTTCCTTCGGAGTCGAGAGTCACCATTGCACATCCTGCCATTCAAACAGCTGTCCCCATCGCGGCCATGACCAAGGGGACATTTCAGACTAAATTTCCAAGTGGGGTACCGACCGCTAATGTCGTCAACTCAGAAGACGAGGTCGAGGAACCATTGGATACCTGTTATGCTCAAACATTCCAGAGTT
This sequence comes from Sambucus nigra, assembly GCA_949130495.1. Lineage (NCBI taxonomy): Eukaryota > Viridiplantae > Streptophyta > Magnoliopsida > Dipsacales > Adoxaceae > Sambucus > Sambucus nigra. Next base: position 174,722,159 of record OX422211.1, read on the forward strand.
CCAATAGTGATGTAGACCTGCTGTACTGGCGGCATCTATACAGAGTTAACTTTGATATCATGAGGATAGCTCTCGACGAGTCCAAGAGAGCTTTCAGTGGCCGACCTGGCGAGGTTTCAATATATGAGGATATGTTTAAGCTAGGATTTCATCTTCCTATACATCCTGTTATGCGTGCCATCCTTGGTAATCTATACTTTGCCCCTACCTAACTTTATCCGAATGCTTGGAGAATCCTTCTCGATTTTATCTTGCTTCAAAAATTTTCCATGGCCCCGAGCTTCCAGCTAGCGTGTTTAAGGCATGCTACAATGTTTACTGTATGAGGGCTTAACCTGGCTACTACCATCTTATAGTCAGGAAGCCGATCAAGAAGGTGATATTCATTAATCAGACATCCAATCATGATTGGAAGCCCAAATATTTCTTTGTATATAGCACGCGGGAGTTTCTTACCAATCATGTTTATTCTTCCTTCGAGCCGAGGGTCCCCCAGAAATGGGGTAAGGTGTCCATGGATGCAAAGATTGACCCAGGCTTGAGTCTGGACGACCAAGAGAAGATCACGACGACGAGAGTCCAAGGTGAGAGGGTGGTCTTGTTAAATATGAGGACCTTATGACCCCTGACATCTTGGCCGAGATGGGACTGGATATTGGTCCTCTTATTGAGATCTGTAAGTTTTTTTTGGTTTTAACCTCTTCTTTAATTATAGTATCATCCTTGACATTTCTGATGCTTAACTTTGAATTTTTGCAGGTTGCCCAACCAGTGTCCCTGAAGTTCCCTAGAAGATGGCGACTCCCAACCTTGTAAACATGGTAAATGTAAGAGGGTAGCTATAATGGGGTCTATGAATAACTGGAAAGGTTGAGGTGTGAACCACTCTAATGGATCCTTCCTTTAAGGTCTTTCCAAAACGTTAGAGCAGCACCTGGTAAAACCTTCTCCTTCTGGTAAATATAGAACCAAAGTAAGAACTACTCCCTGTAAGAAGATGAACTTCACAACAGTAATAGTAACTTTTTTCGCAAGAGAAACTCCTGAGAATTATGGTTGTCAGTGTGGAGTGAAAGAACAAGGCACTCAACACTTAGAAAGAGAACAGGGAGAGAACACTAGGTATCTGGGGTGATTTTGACAGAATAACGTTATGAATTGAGTTATGATTCTGACTTAACCTTGCCCAGGGGTCCTATTTATACTTGGGCACTAGGGATGAGCTGGCACTTTTTGGGCGCCAAAATTGAGGGGGGTTGGTGAAGGAAAAGGTCTATAATGTACCTTTTTTCCTACCTGTGTGCATTCGCCTATCCCCTCTGACAGGTGACACCTGATGCAAACCAAAGTCAAAAAGAAAATTTGTCTGCACTTAAAGACAAAATATCTAATTTGGTAAATATCTTTCAAAACGATAACTTGCTGTACAAACTTTGTAAACTTGTGGAGGGTCTTAAGGACAACTTATTCTACTACATTTTATAAACTTGAGGAGAGGCCTTAAGGACCACCTCCTCTAAAATCATTTTATAAAGTTGAGGATAGGTCTCAAGGACCAACTCCTCTAAAATCATTTGTAAACTTGAGGAGAGGTCTCAAGGACCATTTTATAAACTGTTCATTTCTTGTGAGTTATTACTGGATGTGAACTATGTAAGGACTGTGTGACCCCTGGGGTCTATCTACTAGTGTTCTATCAATCTTAAAGTGCTAAGTGGTTGAGCTTACTTAACAAACCTTATTCCTCAGCCACCGAGCCAAAACTCCCAAGAGATCCTAACTTACCTTTTTGAGCCCTGCTTGCTCAACCAAACTACCTGTACAAGAAAGTAACATGTTAGTACTTTAACATACATGTGAGTAACAAATCTTAGGAAGGAGGTCAGTCTAGGTGGACCTCCTTTCCCAATAGTTCTATTCTGTAAGGAATTTGCATTTTTGGGGGCGAGGAGCTCCTCGTGGTGGGACTCCTCGTTCATACTTTATTCCTATGATTTTTGAACATTTGAGGACGAAGAGCCTCTTGTGACGGACCTCCTCATCCAAACTTCATTTATGTTTTTCTAAGTTGCTTGAAACGAGGATCTCTTTCTGATGGGATCCTAGCCCAAATTCCAAGTTGTGAGTTTTGGGAATTTTAGGGCGAGGAGCCCTTCCTGGTGGGCCTCCTCACCCAAGTTCAATATCTGCGAACTTTGACTAAATTGGGATGAGGATCCCTTCCTGTTGGGCCTCCTCGCCCAAGTTCTAACTTTGTGAGCTTTGGACCAATTGAAGCGAGGAGCCTTTCCTGGGGGCCTCATCGCCCAAGTTCTAATTCTGTGAGCTTTGGACAAATTGAGGCGAGGAACCCTTCCCGGGACCCCTTTTCACCCAAGTTCTAATTATGTGAGCTTTGGACAAGTTGGGGCGAGGAGCTCTTCCTGGGGCCCTCCTCGCCCAAGTTCTAATTCTATGAGCTTTGGACCAATTGGGGCGAGAAGCCCTTCCCAGGGCCCTCCTCACCTAAGTTCTAATTATGTGAGCTTGTCTAAAGCACTTCCTTGGGGGGGGGGGGGTTATCGTGGTGAGCCCCCAGCCAATTGGGCCTGCTCGCCCAATTGTTTAGGCTATTAAGTGTGTAACCCTCTACATTAGTCCCCTCGTACAAAAATCTGTATGTTGGGAATACCAAAGGTTTTTACACATAGTGCTTCAGTATATCTTGGAATATGAATCGTCTAACTCAGTCTCATGATGACACTGTTGCATTAATTAGGCCTGTCACTTCAGCCCACTTTTATGATCTCGATGTGGTACGTGTCAAATGGGGAACACACATATCATCATTGGAAATATTCAGTCCCCGATTCGATTGCCAGTCTGCGTGTATCTTAAAAGGGTATAAAAACTCCTTTTAACTTTCTCTTTCTTTTTACCTTGGCATTTTTGAGTTCAAACTGTGAAATTTCTAAAAAGAGAGAGATAGAACATCAACCCAAAGCTTCCATAACCACCATCATACTTTTCTTTTCTTCTTCACCGTGAATGGCATCTTCAACCTACCCAAACCCTTCTTTCGCTGTCTCCATTGCCATTAGCGAGGTGCTAGTGGGCGTAGTACCAATTTCTATCACTGTATCAACCATCTTGGCCACCAGAGCCACCACCATTACGTCTGTTATTTTGCAGGGAATTTCTGAGGGTTTTGAACGATCAACTATTGGGATGCTCACGATGAGGTCTCCCTCGTCTGTTGGGATGTCTGTGAGGGGGGCTCCTCATCTCCATCCATATTTTCCACTGGGACCTCCTCATCTAGAGGACCCCTCGTTATAGGTGCCTCCTCGTCTGCTGGGGTGCTCTCCCCAAGATCCTCCTCACCTGTGGTCTATTCAAAATCTCAAAAGGAATACTTAGCTGCTTGCCAACAGAGGGATTTTGGCCTTTATCTTTTGTCACCTTACTTTGGCAAGGAGGATACTTTTATTACTTCACTTGTAAATTTCGAGCAGGAGTTTGGTCCAAGATTAACGAGCGATCCCAAGTGGATCTAGGTGAGCCTTTTGACTTTCCTATTATTTTACCTGATTCAATATTTAGGGTACGAGTAAACATGGGTGACTGTACGCATTCCAATATTAACGTCAAGGAATGTGGGGGTGCTATAGAGGAATGGGGTCTCTGGGTGGATCATGTCTTGTCCACCCCCTCACATAGAGCTGTTATTGAGGGACTAGGTCTTCTAACCACTATCAGAAGTCTCAAGGATTTATCTATTACCATGCAGGAATGTGCTTTTACTTTGCTGACTTCTCGCTGGAGTAGGGATTCCCATACTTTTATTACTTGCTGGGGGAATTTACTATCACTTTGGAGGACATCTGTGAGCTGCTCACTCTGCCCTACTTGGGGAACCATATTCTTACTGATGGTTTTGAGGACGAGGTCGAGGAGTAAATGGTGGGGGAGCTCCACTTTGCTTTGGGTGAGTGCTCGAAATACGTAGCTATCAATTTGACTAGGACCACCAAACACTCTTTTACCAAATGGCATAGATACTGGTTTAAGGATTTCGAGCAGGGCCCAAAAATTAACTCCCCCTCACACTTGGCAGCATTTTTTGTCACTTTTCTGAGTACATTTCTTCTTCTTGGGAGCTCAAGTGACTCTCCTCATGAGCTTTTGTTCGATCTTTTTGTGAGACTTGCTCGAGGGGGGGGGGGGGGGGGGGGGGCAGTCCCCTCGCAGCTTGGAATTTGGGGTCTTTATACACTTGGCTAGATAGGGCTCATGTGGACATTGAGCGCTCTTGTGGTCGTTATGACGCTATCAATTCTGCCAACATTTTTATCATCATGTCATTCTTGTATGAGAGATTTCCCAACTTTGCCCCAGAGGGTAGGTCTTGCCACAAAAGAGCTGCTCGTGCTGCAAGATGGCACAAGAAGACTCTCAAGACTCCCCTAGAGTCTTTAATAGACAATATCGATGAGTTTTCCTTTAGAGCCTATTGCAAGACAGTGTTTTTTTTTTCTTGGCATTCTTTCTCTACTAATGGGGGCACCTTCTACTGTCCTGCCGGTGCTAACTCTATTTCTACTTTCCTTCACATTTATGTGATCGTTATGCTTCTTCCCTGCACTTTGCATTCGCTGACTAACTTGGGTCAAGGTGTGGATTTCTATCACTCTGAGAGAGTGAGGAGGCAATTTGGTTATGATCACAGGATTGATACTCCTATTTGTCCTTCGAGCACCTCCCCCTCCGATCTATATCTTGAGGTTTTTGCTAAATTCACATTTGAGGGGGTGGTTGATAGAGTGGATCATATGTAGACCTGGCAAAATGAGTCACGACACGATAACACGACAAGACACGACACAAAATTATAAGTTAATGGGTTTAGTCTTATCAGGTTTGGGTCATTAACGGGTCAACACGGTAGATCCGTTATCATAACGGGTCGTGTTTGGGTTTATACTCTTACACGATTAAACCCGTTTATATCCATTATCACTCGTTAGTGGTAGCGGGTTTTATTGGGTCGTGTGACCCGAACTAATATTACACCCATTATATATATATATATATATATATAGTATCCCTAAGTTAGTCTCAACCATTATAAGAATAACCATTAAAACCCATTATTTTTAAATAAATGAAGACTAACGAGTATTAACGGGTAATATAGGGTCACCCAACCCGTTTTGACCCGTTAATATTAACGGGTGTTAACGGTTCGGGTCGTGTACCCGTTAATATTAACGGGTTGTGTTTAGGTATTATCATTGGACCCGTTAGTCATAACGGGTCGTGTGCGGGTTAAGGGTGTTTTCACCCGTTTACCCATCAACACGACCCGTTAATAGCTCCAATCATATAAGTAACTTGTTTGTACCCTCTCGAGATACTATACCCTCTTTTACTTGCTCACGGTTTACCCTTTGGTAGAAGAAGGTCCTCTTGATTCATAACTGTGTGAAGGATGTCCCTCATGAAACTATATACACAAAAATTCCTAATAATGACAGATACTTGGGTAAGAGGACCCAAAGGTCAGTGTGGCACCGGAGTACCATCCCCAAGGCTCCTCTTGAGTAGTTGACTCCAATCCTGGTGAGGCCTCTGCTTGACGAATCTATCTATTCCAAGCAACCTGAGCCACAACCTACTAGGCCCAAGTCAAAAGGCAAGTCAAAAGCTTCTGCTGCTTCAAATAGGAATCATCCCGATGTAGATGTTTCTAGCTTCATACCATCTATCATTTCCCATCCTACCACTGTTACATCCCCTGTTGCCACTGCTTCCCCTACTCCTCCGCCCCGGTTGTAAGAACCAGGGTGAGTACGAAGAAGAAGAATACTAGTACTGGGACCTCTGATCCCTCTCTTTCACTAGACCAGGAGTCTGACACTGATGACCTCGGGGTAGAGGAGAGATATAGGACTGTGCGAGAGCGGGGCTATGAGGCCCTTGGGTTATCTGCTGAAGAGCCTGCTGTTACTTCCATTCCCATAGGTTAAGGTACTACACGTTATTCCTTTTTACTTAGTGAAACTGACTTTCGCGGGGTTTCACTTGCTGGTTCCCCTTCTCTATCATTTGATGAGGAACTAGTCGATTATAAAATCACTTCCTCTTATGATGATGACGGTTCTTCTTCGAATGAGTGTCATTGATCCTTATTATGATCAACATCCTGATACTTCTTCTTTGTTACCAGTTTCTGGGGAGTCCTCCAGTGAAGGTGTCATGATAGATTCTCCATCTGCCAGTAGTTCCACTACTAAAAATCTACCTTATGGCCAAATTGACCACTCTACTACTGTAACTCTTTTTCTTAACTTCTTTAGTGCTATTTTTCTGTCTATTTACATATACGTAATTCGGATATGAATTTCCTTTATTTTTACGACATTTGCAGAGTGCCTCTGTTACGGTGAGCGACCCATCGCCTTCGCCTCCTGCCCGGGGGCCTTTTCCTACGGCCCGGATTTCTATGTTAGTCTTGTTTCTAGGCCTATCTTAGGAGGTTCGTCATTTCTCTCCACTCAGTCGTTATTCTCTTCTCTTTTCTGTTTTACTAATACATTTTCTGCCGTTGTCTCTTTTTTTGTAATTATCTACTGTATTCCCGATGATATCAAGGACTTGTTCTGTGTCCCCCTCTTCAGTCCAGGTAAACATTAGCATCTCCTGAGTTTCTTACATTTACTTGTCACATTTTAAGGCATATCTTTTGAAGTTTTATGCTTTTGTATAAATAGGTGACTGTTTCTCTCGACCACCTGTCTTCACCTCACCCCTCTTCGGTGGTGAGAGGTTCCTCTATAGGATTGTCTGGGGTACTTTGAGCCTGTATTCTTTATTGTATTTCTCTATTCTTTCATATTTTATATATTTTATTATCTCATTGTCTTTGCTTGTCTTTATTACAGGGATCCTCTTTTAGTGGCCCTTTTTTCACTGGTGGAGTAGCACCACACGCGGGAGGCACTGCCCTGGGTCTGTCACCTTCAGGGAGGATTCCTATTTCCCTAGTCTTTGTGCCCATGGAAAACGGACCTCATATTTAGCCTATATCTTCCAGGCCAATTTTCACCATTGCATCTAGCGAGCCTGCTACACAGGTTAGCTCCACCTCTCACGTATTGCTTATTCTTATTATAGGCTTCATCTCTTTCTTTATTTATGTTTGGTTTTCTGACCATTTTTCCATAACTAGGCCGTTGTATCCACTGCTACTATCCCGCTAGTCATCTTCTCTCTTTCTCCTTTAAAGGGGCTTCAGGTACGCCTGCATTAAATCTTTTGTCTTTTGATTCAGTTCTTTGTGCCATTGGGATTCCATTTTCATACGTTTTTCTATTTTGATATGCAAGTTGGTTGGCACTATCACTTCTCTATCTGCTTCTTCAGTTCCCCCTTTAGTAGTCTCTGTTATCTCTGGGGAAGCTCTTGTAGCCATCGTATCAGTGGGAGGCATTATTCACCTCTCCCGGTAACTATTCTGACTTGTCTTTTCTTATCTTTTTATGCCTCTTTTTTTTTCTTTACTATAAAAGACTTGCAAATTTTCATATCTTTCTTCTCTTCTAGGGTAGTGTTAGTGGGGCCTCCTCCTCTATGATGCCCGTGCTGAGGGTCGTAGAAACAGTTCTTGAGGTAGAACCTGTGAGTCTCCCCTCTTCTTCTTTAGGGGCAGCTGCTTCAGCCAACCTGGCTGAAGTCCCCTTCTCTGAGGGGCTTGTTCCTAGCTCCACAGGGCCATCTTCGACGGCACATTCAGTCTTTTCACATCTATTTGCTAGATTAGTTACATATCTGCATACTCGGTCGTTTCTTATAACATATCTGTAGACATGCTCTCTTTATTTGTGGGGTCTATATTCGAACCCTCAGGTGATTAGTCCATCCATTTCTGTGCTTGAAGAGACTTTGGTCCCCACCAGTTAGTACTACTCTTGCTCCTGCTACTGAGGAGTCTCAAACAGTTATCTCAGTGGGGAGCTCCTAGGTAAATACTTAATCTACCTGGATCTTTCATCTTACGTATTTTCTGTGTAAATATTTGTTGACACTTACCCGTTTCCCTATTTTCAAGTTAGCGCAACGATTGTTCATTTGAATATGGAACAACCATGGGGAGCTACCACGAGTCAGGTATTATACTGTCATACCTTAATATTTTCTTTTTTCCCCTCTTTCTTCTTACTTTTACTGTGCAAGTGGTCTCACCTTCATATTCATGTCTTCTTGTTTTCAAGTTAGTGAGGCGGTCATCCCTAGTTCCGCCAGACCTACTGTGAGTACTATACTGCGCACTCCCCAGGTATTAAACTGTCATACATGGGTTGTTTATGTCTGTTAAAGTTAGAATATTTCTCTTTTTCCTTGCAAAAGAAATATACTAACTTGTGCCCAATTTCTATTAGGTTGGTGCTCAAGGTCATATGGTGCCCTCTCGCTTTGGTGATAACATATTGACTCCCTTGGGCAATAGGGTAAAATTTCCCTGATCTTGTTTCAATTTGAGTATGGGTAACCCACCTCCTATTATTTCTCTTCTCTATGACTTATCTTTTTTTTTTCATTTTGCAGGATCCAGTTGATGAGCCTATTGAGGCCACTGATGAGGCCAACTAGAGTTCTAAGGCCATTGGTGATACTAGTTCTGGCGAGGATTCTTCTATCCCTATTTCGGAGCATGAGTCTCATAACAGAGGCTATGATGATATATAGGTGGAGGCTCTTGCGGCTTTCATGAGAGTGCTATGGCGTTCAGAGCTGCCGTTCAGATTCCGTCCTCATTGGCGAGAGGTGCTTGAGATGCTTTTGGAGCACTACCCTGAGACTTTCACTTCCCAGAGCGTCCTTAACATTGATAACTTCACAGTATTCAATTTAAAGGCCCTATCCATCTATCTTTATGACTTCCTATCTACCCCTCCCGCTGACATGACTACTCATAGGGTTGAACTGTTTCTCTAGGCTTTTCATGATCTTCAGCGCTTCTATCACTTCTAACTGGATTGTCTTGCATCTTTAGTTCGTCATTTTCTTAGTGCCACCTTTAGGAAGATGATGAATCTTCATACTTCAAGGCAGACTAGGGAGCAGCAGTGTCAGGCTGAGGCTGCTCGGATTAAGACTTTGATTCAATCCTTCCAGGCCAATCTGGACAAGCTAGAGGCTGGTGTTGCTAAGGATGAGGCTCGGATGGCTAGATTAGAGGAGCAGCTTGTCTTGTGGGTAGATTTATTTTTCATCAAGATGAGGCTCGGCTGGTGTTCCATCAAGATTTATTTTTCATGTTGTCTTGTGGGTAGATAGCCTTGTTATGTAGACTTTCCTTTTATACACTTTTCATATGTAAAGAACTTATTCATTATTAATGGAAAACTATTTTGTTGGTTTCTATCATGTTGCTCATATGCTTTTATCTGGACTTTGATATCTGCTTACTATGGCCTACTCTAATTTTCTGTGTCCTCTTCAACTATCCCCTCTAACTGTGGGATGTTTGCATATTTTCTGAGCAAGTTAACATTTTCAGATCTATCCCCTCTAACTGTGGGGTACTTGCATATTATCTGAGCAAGTTAACATTTTTTTAGATCTGTCCCCTATAACTGTGGGGTACTTGCATATTATCTGAGTAAGTCATTATTTTTTAAAACTGTTCCCGTTGACTGTGGGGTACTTGAATATTATCTGAGTAGGTTACATTTTAGAATTATCCCCTCTGACTGTGGGGTACTTTCATATTATCTGAGCAAGTTAAATTTTTTAGAACCGTCCCCTCTAACTGTGGGGTACTTGCATATTATCTGGGCAAGTTACATTTTTAGAACTATCCTCTCTAACTATGGGGTATTTTATTATGGTTATCATTTCTTAGGGAATAGCTGGGAGATAAAAGGGTAGTTCTTCACCTTCCCTCGAACTTTTTTTAAGAAGGCAACTATTTTCTATGGAAACATTGCCCCTGGTCTGTTGGGTCTTTTTTTTAAGAAATTAGAGCGAGGTGTGTGTGTTTGTGTGTAAGTCCCCTTTTCTTTATAATTTCTATGGACTGGTCAAGTAAGGCCTTTTCTTTGAGAACAGAAATTAAAACTTGTTCTCTAGGGAATTTTGTTGTAAAAAAAATCGTTATATATATATATTTTATTATAATTATGACTTGGATGATGTCCTCCTACTTGTTTGGTGACAAGATTAAAATTATTTGTCTAACATGGCTAGAGAGACTTTGCTCAATATACTTTTCTCTCGGGATAGATGTACCCCGAAGTGTAATGAACAAAGTTCTCTTTATCCTGGACCCTCTTCTAGCCTAGTAGAGAGTACAAAAAACATTTTGATGGATCTACTTCATTCAGTAGGTAAATAAGCAAAATAAGAATAAACATGCAATGTTAAAAAAGAGTTGTCATTCATTTCTTTTCATTTTTTGTATCATTTACAAGATTATACCAAGCCGCCCAAATTCTTTAACATAAATGAATTTTTAACAATACTAAGCATAATACCTCTTCAGCCACTTGCAGTTGATGGAATGGAGGCAATCAGTCTCTGGTTATGAAATCTGGCAATAACCCAACTTGCCTACCCCTCTGACGATAAAGGGGCCTTCCTAGTTGGGTTTGAACTTTGATGCCGACATGCTACGAAAATGGTGAGTGTATGCTTTTAGAACTAAATCTCCAACCTGGAACTCCCTAGGTTTGACCTAATTTTCGTAGGCTCCGGATAGTTGCTGGGCGTAGACTTTAAAGTTCTCTTTCGCCTTTTCTCTATGCTCATCCAGTGCCTCCAGCTACACATATTGTGGGTCCGGAATAAGTCCTTTGCTTAAAAAAACTCTGGATAAGGGTACCATCAACTCCACTGGTAAGAAAACTTCGGTCCCATATACTAGTGAGAACTTAGTGAACGTAGTCGATTTTCTATTTGAAGTACGATAAGCCGTAGTAACATTGGTAGCTTCTCATTCCATGCGCCCGACATATCTTCCAGCATCTTCTTCAATATATTGATCAAGGTCTTATTAATGGCCTCCGCTTGGCCATTACCTTTAGGATATGAGATGGTTGAGCTATTGTGCACAATTTTGTACTTGTCTGTGAGCAGGACCATCAACTGCATACAGAATGCTTCCCATTATTTGTTAAAATCACTTTGGGTATACCAAACCTGCATATGATATACTCCTTGATAAACTGGGTTACCACTTGGGCAGTCACTCTCCTTAGAGGGATGGATTCTGCCTATTTGTTGTACAATTCTGTGGCCACAATGATAAAAGCTTTGCCATGATAAGCTGGGCTAATTTTTCCAACTAGTTCAAATGCCCATGTGTGGAAAGGGTAGGGAGCTTCTAGGATTTGTATGCTCACTGAAGGGGCATATACCGTGTTGCCATGTACTTGACAAGATTTTCACTTCTTCACATAACCGATGGAGTCAGCCTCCATGGTTGGCCAGTAGTACCCTAATGTCATCAGCAGGTCATACAGCTTTGCACTTCCCATGTGGGAGGGCTCATGAGCTTCCTTCAGCACTCTCCCTGTGTCTTTCTTAGCTATGCACCTCAGTGCCTTCTTATTGTACCCTTTCTTATAAAGTTGCCCTTCCACCAAGTAAAAATCGGATATCCTCTTTTACAGATATGTTTCATCTGCTCTTTCTATGGGCAACTCACCGTCCTTTAGATACGCTATGTATGGATGCCTTCAATCTTCGAAGTCTTCCACAAAGTTAGCTTCAGCTGGATGGTCAAAATGGGATTGGCACTTTAAACAGCCTTGTTGCAGACGAGCAATCTCTGCTCTCATGGTGGACCATAGTAGTTCCCCCGCTGCAACTGGTAATAAAGAAGGATATTAGTGTCGCCATAATTCTTTTCCTATAAATGTGCCACCGCTTGACTTTTAGTAGCTTTAGGCACTATGCATCTTAGATCATATTCTGACAAAATCAAAAACCATCTTGCTTCCTATCCCATAATAACTATCCATGCGAGGAGGTACTTGATGGGGTCACACTTAGTGACTATGTGAACTATGAAAGCTAGTAGATAATGTCTCAAGTTCTGGGCAAAAATGACCGGGGCAAGACAATTCCTCTCTATTCTGGTATATCTAGATTCTGTACTTGAGATTACTCTTAACAGGTAGTACACTGGCTTCTCTACTCCTTCCTTTTCTTAAGCCATCAGTGCTCCTCTGGATCTTTTTGTTGAAGTAAGGTAGAGCATTAGTGCTACCCTAGCTTCTGGTGGAATCATTGTGGATGGAGAGGCTAAGATTTATTTGATATTTTTAAAGGCCTTCTTTCGCTCATCTCCCCCAATCCACTTGGTTTTGTCTTTTAGAATGGATGTGAATGGGTGGGTCACTTTACCTAGCGCGGGTATGAACGATCTTAGGTAGGACACCTTCCATAAGAAGCTCTTCAGCTGCCTTTGACTCTTTGGAGGTGGAATCATCATAATGGCCTTCTTCTTCTCTGCATCTACTTTCACCCCTATCTATTCACAAAAAATCCCCAAAACTTTCCCGCAGTGACCCTGAAGGCACACTTCGAGGGGTTCATCTGCATCTTGTACCTACGATACCTCTCGAACACTTAGCGAAGGTCCTGTATGTACTTGCCTTCTTTATTAGATTTCACCACTAGATCATCCACATAAAATTCTAGTATATCATGAAATAAATCATGAAAATTTACCATCATGGTCCTTTAGTACGTGGCCCCAGCATTCTTCAATTCGAATGGCATGACTTTATAGTAAAAGCTTCCTAATGGCGTGCGGAAGGCAGTCTTCTCCGCATCCGCCATGTCCATCTTAATCTGATTATCTACCACGTACCCATCCATGAAACTATACATCTCATGGCCTGCAGTATCATCAACTAAGTTGTCTATGATTGGTACAGGAAACTCGTCTTTGGTACATGATCGATTCAAGTCTCAAAAATCCACACAAATTCAAATTTGTCTCTTGTCCATCTTTTACATCGTCACTATGCTGGAAAGCTACAAAGGATGTTGAATAGGCTTGATGAGCCCGCTTGCAAAACCTTCTCTACCTCTGCTTTTATCTTCAGATCGAGGTCAGCTTTGTACATACGTGTTGCTTCCCTGACTGGAGAGCGTTGGGAAAAATATTCAATCTGTGAGAGCTCACCTTTGGGTCTATTCCTGGCATCTCCGTGTATTTCCAGGCAAACACGTCAGTGAAATCTTTGAGCAGGACCATAAGATCTTCCTTTTGTTTCATGCTCAGACTCTTGGAGATTAGAATGGGTCTACTTTCACCCCCTTATACCCCGAGGTTGATCTCCTATAATTCTTATAGCTTCTCCCTAAGTCCATCCTGCTTGCATTATGGAGCTTCCTCTGGTTCCTTAATATGCTCAATAACACGGGATTCATCCACACTAAAACATTTCAGCGCCAGGTAGATGCTCTCACCTCAGAACACTGCCTGTGTAGACCTTTATAAACGGTAAATAACTTTTCCATTGGCTAGGACCACTTTTTTACAAGTTTGAGTAGGTTTAACTACCTCCTCCACCTTCCCCTTGCCTTTTTCTATGTGGGGGATCACCCTCCCCCCAAAATGATCATGTATAGATTATCTTGGTTGGGCACTTCCTCCAACCATTTGCTTCTCTTCTATCTTTCTCACATAATTATTTATTTCCTTATCCAGTTCTGTGTAGAATGATGCGTCCACTAGATGGGCTTCCTCAATGGAAAATGGCTTTTTAGTGGCCTTGATTATGACATCTGTTCCTCTGGTATTGGCCTCTGCACACTGATGGTAGGTTGAGGGCACTATGCAATGGGTATGCATCCATACGCTCCTAATTATCAGTTGGTAGATGGTATTAGCATTGATGACATGGAATTTGATGTGGGAAGTGAAATTCCCCAACTTAAATCCTACATTCACGTATCCGAGGGATTGCATTCCAGTACTGTCAAATCTCGAGATAACCAGTGGCATAGGCACTTATCTTTTATTGATCGATCCCGGTCTCGTATAACGTACTGATTGGCATAATGTTAATGAATTCTCATACATCTATTAATGCCCTTGGGAATGAAACTCCATTGATCATAGCTGTGACATATAACGGGAGGTTATGGAAGTAAGGCACCTGTCTGTCTGCCTCAGAAACTACCGTTTTAGAAGTATATCTTTTGATTAGTGTCAATTGGTCCCTGCTAATTCAATAAGGGATCTCCTCGCTGCTCTACCGCCTCCAAAACTTTACCTGTTATAACTACCCTAGTGTCATACTTCAATCCTATTTGGTTAAAGAACCACTTGAACTTAGGGATCCTAGCTATGGCTTCACATTCAGAGTCTAGGTCTACTTCATATGTCTGAGAATTGTAAAAGTATTGTACCTCAGATGTTCTCCCTCATCCATAGCAAGGATGACATCCACCTTGCCCTCCAGGAGGTTTACTTTCCCAATTTCTTCATCTCCATCCTCCTCTTTGTCTGGAGTGAAGAACCACTCCTCGCACTTTCTTTCTAGCTCGGTTCTCTGCTTGCTGCTCAGTCACAGACTTTCTAACTCTTCACATATTATCTCACCACTTTCCCACTCCATCAGATCTTGGGTTGCTTCTTCATCATACGCTAGTACCATATTGACAGTGGCATAATGATGAGGTGGAAGTGGGTTTTCATTAACATCCACAGGAGGTATCTGCAAAGTAACACTAGACACCTGCTCGCTAATGATCCTCCTTAAATAGTAACTATCCTTGGTAGAGTGTTTCACCTGCTAGTGTAACTCGCAATACTTAGGGTTGGCTTTGTCAGCCGCTGTTGGGGTTTCCAAATTCAGGTGAAGGGGACCTGCTACCCCCTCTCATATCAATGTACGATAACAATCTATAGCTTCTGTTATGCTGTAAGGTAGCGGTGGTGGGGCATCTTCTCCAAACTTTCTCTTGTTACTCGAACTGTTATTCTTAGATTCGAAACCTCCCTTCTTTCCTTTAGGATTATCATCCACATAGTTGACTACTTGTTTCCTCGAGACATGAAACCTTACAGAAGTCAGTGGCACTTGTGTCCTCCGAACCGAGGTCCTTGGCTTGATTATCATGTCTATTTTGCTCGCAGTCCTGGTGAACTCTCTAAAGATTCCATCTCTAGTCTTATTAACCAGATGGAGTTGTATTCCTCCAAGAGCCCCTCAACACAAATTCAAAGCAACCTTGACTCTGCTAACTCCTCATGCACATTAAGTGCTCTCTCATGAAAGCGCTTGATATACTACATTAACTACACCCCAGGCTTTTGCACCTCTTGTGCCAGGTGTCTCAATGCGAAATCATCTTCTGTCGCAAAGAACTTTTAGAGGAATTGTCTTTACATTTCTTCCCATGAGGGAATGATGTTGGGTGCCATGTGGGAATACCACGTGTAGGCCTTTACTGTGAGGGTCTTGGATAACTCACTCAACCTCAAGTTCTTGTCATTTCCATGCACCCCTAGGTACTCAAAGAACCTTTTCACGTGCTCTCTTGGGTTTTCTCCTTTGCCATTAAACTTAATGAACTTTGGTGGAATATACGCCTCTGGGTATGGTTTCTCATTCATAACCTGAGGATAAGGATCTTGTCTCTAATCATACAGATGAGGTGTTTCTCTTTGAGTGGAGGAGAGTAGCCTTCCCAACTCCTCCATAGTAACTACTTTGGAAGGGGATTCTTCAAAACTTATACCCTTTGCTGCTGGTGTGGTGGGTGGTGCCCCAACCTGCTTTGGCACCAACTTTTATGGCAGAATCGCCTCTATCGGAATTGCTATTGGAGTGGCTGCCCCTCTAGAGGGAGCGACCAACAATGTTACATAGCCTTAACCCAAACATGATAGGTCTACATTATTTTGCTTCAAAAAGTCAAAAAACATGCCCATAAGGCTAATACTTGTCATCAGAGTTGCTACCGGTGAACTGGTTTGCCCTCCTTGAGGAGCAGGTGTCTTTGCTCTGATCACCACCACATCCTCCTGAGTGGTATGGTCACTTTGGGTTCCATTCCCACGTGGAATGTCTTCAAAAACTAGCTGCTTAGAAATATTAAAACCTTTTTTGTCCATGGAAGTGAGGATACCTCCCCAACGGAGTCGCCAAAGTATAAATAGGACCCCTGGGCCAGGTCAAGTCAAAATCACAACTCAAGTCATACCGTTACTCTATCAAAATCACCCCAGTTCCCTAGTGTTCTCTCCCTGATCTCTCTCTAAGTGCTGAGTGTCTTGTTAATCCAGAAGGGAAGATATGCTAAGAAAACATAGCAGGGGCTGTGGGAAGAGCTTCAAAGAGAAACGTCGGTTGTGGAGGAGAAAAGTCGAACGAGGGACAAACTGAAAGCTAATCATGAAAAGAACCTGAAGGAGCTGGCCAACAATAAGAAGGATGAGATTGATGTTACTGTCAAGGTATCTTTGGACGAGGCAAGGGTGGAAGCCGTGGCTGAGTTTAAAGAGTTTTATGAGTTCGGGGCCTACGTATTTGAGTACCTTGAAAGAGGTATAATAATTATCGATTAATGGGCCGCCTTAAAGCATTCTCCCTCAAGGACTCTGGCTCCTCAGGAGTTTGAAGGTATTGACTTCAACAACCCCCCTCTCGGGACTGCCTTGGCTGAGGTGGAGAATTCGACAGAGACTCCTGATGCCAATCCCATGAAGTTAATCAAGAATGTTGAAGATGTGGTCGAAGGTGGTGTCATTATTGATGGGACCTACACCCAGATCCCTCCACAGAATGTCGATTTTTTTACCTCTGAGGCTCCTATTGAAGATATCCAAGCTTGACTCTTATTCTAGGCGACCGTATGTGTCCTTGTTATCCCTTCTGATGTAATACTTAGAAATAATTTTTATATTTGGTTTTGTATTTTTGTATCTCTGAGATGGTTTTGTAACACTCCCGTCTGAACACTTTTGTTACACCTTCAAATGATGTCAAATGATGAATTATATTTCTTGTGTTATTTAATTTTGTCATCTCTTCTTATTATTGCATACTTTCTATTTTAGCTTTTAGCTTTGCATCATATCTGGGAAATTCTGCTAATGTTTAACAAGTAACCATAATTGAATGGATTATAACTTGAGATTACAAGCTAACCATGTTTCTTATTGCACGTCGTCTCGTCCTTAAAGGAGATAAATATAACCAAATGAATTAATTTTGAATTTCAATTCACCAAGTTATGGTGTTATATCACAAGTTCCCTTTCGTCGTTTTGAGAGTGTATGGACGAGAGCTAACTTGTCCAACATTGTCGTCCCGACTGGGAGAGTTTTTCACCAAATTAATGATGTTAAGATGAACCATAATAGAATGATTTTTTAATTTGAAAATATCATAAGTCTCCTCTCATCATTTTGAGAGTGTATGGACGAGAGCTATCTCATCCAACACTGTATTCTCATTCGAGAAAGTTTTTCACCAAATTAATAATGTTAAGATGAACCATAATAGAATGATTTTTTAATTTGAATTCACCAAATTATGGTGTTGTATCACAAATCCAATCTTGTAGTTTTGAGAGTGTATAGACGATAGTTATCTCGTCCAACACCGTCGTCTCGATCGAGAGAGTTTTTCACCAAATTAATGATGTTAAGATATCCCCCCTCTCGGTGTTATTTGAAAGTTCATGGACAAGGTTAGCCCCATCCATCGTATTATGTCACCGATAGCATGGTAAAGCTACTTCACCACATAAGTGATGTTCCATAGCTTAGGATGAACTGGAACATACAATGTTCCATAGCTTAGGATGAACTGAAACATACAATCTGAACTAATCATGCAAGCAAGAATATGAGATAACACTTGCAATTTTTCATTCATAACTTTTCTCTACGTACAATGATACCATGATAGAAGAAACTTATACAAAGTCTTACTGATAATACTTCTTTAGATGGTTGGTATTCCAAAGATTGGAGAATGGCTCTCCTTCTAAATTCTTGAGCCGATATGTGCCAGGAACTACTTCTTCTATTACCTTGTAGAGACCATGCCAATTAGGATAGAGTTTATTCGTCTTTTGCTAAGCCTTCTTTAAAACTAAGTCTCATGTTGCTAGTGGAATGGCCTTCACCCTTTTGTTGTAAAACCTGGCAGTTCTCTGTTGATAGGCTACTTGCCTAATTTCTACATCTTCTCTTCTCTCCTCAATGAGGTCTAGATCCAAACTCCTCTATTCATCATTTTCTTTTGGATCATAGGTCTAAACAATATAGCTTGGAAAACCTTATGTAGGAATTATAGCCTCTGAGTCATAGGCGAGCATGAAAGGAGTTTCTCCCGTCGAAGTTCTCTGTCGTCCTGTAAGCCCATAGGACAGCGTGCACTTCATCGGTCTAAAGACCTTTAGCGTCTTCTAAATTATTATGTATCCCATCCAATATGGTTCGGTAGGTTACCTTTGTTTGATAATTTGCCTTAGGTCGGCCTGGGGCTGAGAAAAATTGCTTGATGCCGACCTTTTTATAGTAGGCTTCCAATGAATTGTTTTTGAACTTCTGTTCATTGTCTGAGATGAGGGTATGACATAGATCGTATCTGCAAATGATGTTCTTCCAAATAAATTTGAATGTCTTCATCTAGTGATTATGATCATGGACTCTGCCTCAACTCATTTTGAAAAGTAGTCGATCGCCACTATGAGGTATCTGTAGTATCTAGTTGCCCTAGGCAAGGGCCCAACCAAATCAATTCCCCAAACAATAAACGATCGGGGAGAGGTGATAGAAGATAGAGGTTGCTGAGGGTAATGAAGAGTGGACCTACACGAGTGTTTCAAATCAAACCAATTTTCACAAAAAATTATCCAACTTTTAATTATCACCAAACCAAGTTGTGAAAAAACAATTCTTACTTTAAACCAATTTTATCTTGATTAATCCTAAACATGCATCTAGTGATTAAAGAAAGTAAAGTAAAGTAGAGAATACTCACAACGCAGGATGTACGAGGAAAAACCAAAGATAGAAAAAAAACCTCGGACGGCCCAAGCGAGACAATCACTATGAATGTGGAATTCCAACGAACAGATAAAAGACTCACTCAAAGACTCGATCCCCATGGGTCTTGACGCTCTTCTGATCTTCAACCACTCCTCTCATAGTGCCAACGCAGAAAGTTCTTCTTACATGATACCTGTCCACAACACACGCGTCCACGTATATCTCGGTGTTCACCGAATGGCTTTAATACGTCTACGATGTCGAACAAGAAGTCCTTTTTTCATCATCGCAAAACCAAGATGTTCAATTATAGAACAAACCTTCTTGGTGCAGAAAGATCACATAAACATATAGTAATGATAACTCGAATCTTTGCAAACTCTAAGGATGTGTTTAAGCTTTGAAACCTTAGAAAAACATGTGCAAAACTCGTACTGGATTGAAAACTGTTTTCCAGATTGCACCTTTTTTAATTATGATGAAACCGCACTTTAAATAGGAAAATTTAATCGCCTAAAAAATGTGTCGCTCAAATAAGATTGACCAGTCGTTCGCACGACACGTCTATCTCGCTCGAACGAGCCGAGCTGTCGTTCGAACGACGCGCGTGTTAGTTTGACTTTTTCGTTAAAACTCTTATTTCAAAAGAGATCCAATTAAGTCAAACTCTATTTCGAGCTTATCAGAATAAAACGTAGTTTAAAACATTTAAAACACTTTTAAAACATTTTAAAATATTTTTTCTTATAAAATTACATCCTTATCTTTTATAAAAACAATTCCGAATCTCATTAACAATATGCATTCATACCTGTGTGATCTCGGAAACTTGAACTTGAATAAACTTGCACCAATTAAACTTCGACATGATTAATTCTTCGAAGCTTTGCCGCAACGTCTTCAATTTCTTCAATACGTCATAGACCAAGTGGGATCGTGATAAAATAAAATCTCCCTATGACATATTACAAGCACAGTTTTGTTCACGGAATTAATTCAAAACAATACAGGGACTCAATTGGAAATTTATGTCCTTACAAATCTCCCCCTTTAACTATTCCGGGACAAAACTAAACCAGTGAAATGCTTAAGCCGAGCCGACAAGCCGTATGACGGCTAAATCCCATCCCATAAACACAATGTCAAAAATTACAGGACATGGACTAGTATATGAAGCACCGACATGCATGAATTGTCTGACTGTGATGTAGACTTGAAATCTCGAATCTCTGAAGCATACCTACACACATGAAATAGACAAACAAATACCCAGTGAAATATGGTGGAACAAATGAAACCAATATGTATATCCAAATGATACCAATTTTATAATAGATACCAATATGAATAAACTCAGAAAAATCATTTGTTAAACAATTGAGCAACAAAATTATACTAATTTTTACTACCAATTTGTAATACCAATTCGTAAAATATGTAATAAAAACATGCTCAAAAAATCTCAAATCTCCCCCTACATCACATACATCTCTACCCCTTTTTGTCTCGAATAGACAATCTGATAAAAAGATAAACGAATCAATCAAGTATTTAGCATGAGAATATACCAATTAAAAATTTCTAGATAATCATGAAACAACTAGCTAAATATGATCAATAGATAACAAATACGTAGATAGTAAACCAGGAATCACACAATGAATATAGCAAGCTAAACAGGTGTGATAAACGGAATCATATGCAAAATATCAATATTGAAACAATATAACCTGCATATAAAATAGTCAGTCCAGAAAGCTTCCAGTAGTACCAAAAATATCACAAAATAAACTAGTGGACAGCAAACAAAAAGAAGCAAAAAATCCCAGACAGTCGTTCGAACGAGCAAGGGACGTCGCTCAACCGAGATGAGGACGTCGTTCGAACGAGGCTTCTCGCGACATGGTAATGTCATTTGAACGACTTCTCGCGACAGCCAAACTTTCCCAGATACCCAGAAATATCATATATTTTTGCCCAATGAAAAAAATTTCAAAAATGCCAGGAAGGGGTTAACAGCAGCAAAACAGTTCTAAAACAGAAAGATTTTTACCCAAAATGCAAAAACGCATAAAAACTAACAATGCGAGTTACATGCAAACATAGTACCGATGTGCTCAAACATGGACATGGAATATATGGGCGTGAAACTACAACAAATGAGTCACAATTCCAACACATCGAAAAGATCAAGAAGCTCTAATTGATAGCGATAAATCATCAAACTTTATCATAGCCATATGACAATTAAAGTGTGAGCTTAATGAACTAAACATACTACATGCACACAAATCCGGAATTTTGACGATTCTACAAACAATATCGTCAAATTGGAATATTTCAACATTAGGATTAGTTTCAAACCCGTTTTAATTTTATCCAACCAAACTCCCTCATAAACATACTTTTTCAAGTTCTTTTGAGGTTTCTAGCATTCTCAACTTTGAAAAAATCTTATTGTCCCTTTTTCTTTGCATATTGTTTTTTCTTTTGGGCTCTTTTGAACGGTGGCTTTCACGACGAGTTAATTTTGAACTCTCGCAGCCCTTTCTCGTGAATCACTCATCATTTTTTAATTAGGTACCAATTCTAAACCTCACGAAAAACAATTCTTACATGCACACTTCTCCTTAAGTCTACTTACGCATAGATGACAAGATTGAGATAAGAACGCCTCACCAAATTCAACTATGCAAGAGAAGTCAAAACTCCATGTAAACTCATGCATGTGTGCATTGATGGAATATATAAAAAGTTGAATCAAAATTCATATCAACTTCGAAACAACCCCATATAAACAATGGTTAAGATCATTCTAAGCATAGATAATAATGACAAAATGTCCTAGCCACGTGGATATGAAACAATGGGGGTATAAGGACACCAAAATGCCACATCAAACATGTAAACTCAAAAACAAAAAACCGAAAATCTTTTTGTCTTTTCAAATATATTTTGACTCAAATAAAAGCAAAATCTTTTTGGGTTCTCAAAAGTTTTCTCAAAACCAAAATATTTTTGTATTTTTTTCAATAGGACTCAAACAAATGAAAAACTATAATACAAAGAGATAAACATGTCATAACACTAGGAAGAATATTTCATGAATCAAAACTAGTGTATGACAAAAAATATCATGCAAGCAACTATCCATAAGAAATAGCATGTGACGAATCATGTGCAACCATGTGAGAATCAACCAACCTAGTATTTAGCATCTCCAAAACGTATTTCCTAACCCAAACCGGTGTATAACTAACAAAATGGGTTTTGGGAATCATCGGGGCAGTACGTTTAAACTTCCTAGGGTCCTTTTTAAGATCATATCAAAAACTCCTAAGGTGACCTTTCCTACCACAATGCGAACATGTGTAAACTCGACAAGGAGCGGGACCTTTAGGTTTACCTTTTCTAACTCCCTCAAATGTGATTGATCCTCTAAAACAAGTAATGGTTTTGGCATTAGCAACGGAAGCATTAGAACAAGACGAGCCATTACCATCACTACACAAACTACTCGAGTCATTTGAGACACTTTTAAACTTTAAAACTTTGGACTCAAATAAAAAATTAAGCTCCTCAAACTTTAGGGACTCCTTATTTAAATTATCAATTACCCCTAGAAGGTTATCTCGCTCCCCCTCAATGTGAACAAATTTATCCCTAAGAGCCTTTTCTTGTGCCAGAAAATCATTAATCGAATTATTTTTCTCAACGGCACAAACCCTAGAATTTCTCAAATCCTCTAACTCTTTTTCTAAAACGAGGACTCTATCATCACTCTCCTTTTTGCCCAATTTTAACATATTAAAATCATTAAACAAGGAACCAAACTTCTCATGACAAATATCTCTTTGAATTTGAAATGTTTGCAAATATTCAATCATATTTTTAAAACAGGAATTTTCTTTCTCCAAAACTTCAATACGTTTTGCAAACTTTAAATTCAAACAATGTAAATCGTCAAAGCTTAAAGAATCCATCGAGAGAAAATAGACACAAGAGAGATAAAAAAAATACATGCGATCACAACACAAATAAATTATGTTTTCTAGCTCTGATACCAATTTGAAGAGTGGCCCTACACGAGTGTTTCAAATCCAACCAATTTTCACCAAAAATTATCCAACTTTTAATTAGCACCAAACCAAGTTGTGAAAAACCAATTCATACTTTAAACCAATTATATCTTGATTAATCCTAAACATGAATCTAGTGATTAAAGCAAGTAAAGTAAAGTAGATAATACTCGCAACGCAGGATGTACGAGGAAAAACCCAAGATGGAAAAAAAACCTCGAACGGCCCAACCCAGACAATCACTTGGAATGTGGAATTACAACGAACAGACAAAAGACTCACTCAACGACTCCATCCCCATGGGTCTTGACACTCTTCTGATCTTCAATAACTCCTCACACCGTGCCCACACAAAAAGTTCTTATTCCACGATACCTGTCCACAACACGCGCGTCCACGTATGTCTCGGTGTCCACCGAATGGCTTTGATACGTCTACAATGTCGAACAAAAATTCCTTCTATTTTCTTCACCGCAATTGTCGCAAGATCACATAAACATATAGTAATGATAACTGGAATCTTTGCAAACTCTAAGGATGTGTTTAAGCTTTGAAACCTTAGAAAAACATGTGCAAAACTCGTACTGGATTGAAAACTGTTTTCCAGATTGCACCTTTTTTAATTATGATGAAACCACGCTTTAAATAGGAAAAGTTAATCGCCTAAAAAATTTGTCGCTCAAATAAGATTGACCAGTCGTTCGCACGACACGTCTATCTCGCTCGAATGAGCCGAGCTGTCGTTCGAACGACGCGAGTGTTAGTTTGACTTTTTCGTTAAAACGCTTCTTTCAAAAGAGATCCAATTAAGTCAAACTCTATTTTGAGCTTATCAGAATAAAACGTAGTTTAAAACATTTAAAACACTTTTAAAACATTTTAAAATATTTTTTCTTATAAAATTACATCCTTATCTTTTATAAAAACAATTCCGAATCTCATTAACAATATGCATTCACACCTGTGTGATCTCGGAAACTTGAACATGAATAAACTTGCACCAATTAAACTTCGGCATGATTAATTCTTCAAAGCTTTGCCGCAACGTATTCAATTTCTTCAATACGTCATAGACCAAGTGGGATCGTGATAAAATAAAATCTCCCTATGACATATTACAAACACAGTTTTGTTCACGAAATTAATTCAAAACAATACAGGGACTCAATTGGAAATTTATGTCCTTACAAATCTCCCCCTTTGACTATTCCGGGACAAAACTAAACCAGTGAAATGCTTAAGCCGGGCCGACAAGCCGTATGACGCCTAAATCCCATACCATAAACACAATGTCAAAAACTACAGGACATGGACTAGTATATGAAGCACCGACAAGCATGAATTGTCTGAATGTGATGTAGACTTGAAATCTCGAATCTCTAAAGCATACCTACACACATGAAATAGACAAACAAATACCCAGTGAAATATGGTGGAACAAATGAAACCAATATGTATATCCAAATGATACCAATATGAATAAACTCAGAAAAATCATTTGTTAAACAATTGAGCAACAAAATTATACTAATTTGTACTACCAATTTGTAATACCAATTCGTAAAATATGTAATAAAAACATGCCCAAAAAATCTCAAATCTCACCCTACATCACATACATCTCTCCCCCTTTTTGTCTCGAATAGACAATCCGATAAAAAGATAAACGAATCAATCAAGTATTTAGAATGAGAATATACCAATTAAAAATTTCTAGATAATCATGAAACAACTAGCTAAATATGATCAATAGATAACAAATATGTAGATAGTAAACCAGGAATCACATAATGAATATAGCAAGCTAAACAGGTGTGATAAACGGAATCATATGCAAAATATCAATATTGAAACAACATAACCTGCATATAAAATAGTCAGTCCAGAAAGCTTCCAGCAGTTCCAAAAATATCACAAAATAAACTAGTGGACAGCAAACAAAAAGAAGCAAAAAATCCCAGACAGTCGTTCGAACGACCAAGGGACGTCGCTCAACCGAAATGAGGACGTCGCTCGAACGAGGCTTCTCGCGACATGGTAACGTCGTTTGAACGACTTCTCGCGACAGCCAAACTTTCCCAGATACCCAGAAATATCATATATTTTTGCCCAATGAAAAAATTTTCAGAAAAAATGCCAGGAAGGGGTTAACAGCAGCAAAACAGTTCTAAAATAGATAGACTTTTACCCAAAATGCAAAAACGCATAAAAACTAATAATGCGAGATACATGCAAACATAGTACCGATGTGCTCAAACATGGACATGGAATATATGGGCGTGAAACTACAACAAATGAGTCACAATTCCAACACATAGAAAAGATCAAGAAGCTCTAATTGATAGCGATAAATCATCAAACTTTATCATAGCCATTTGACAATTAAAGTGTGAGCTTAATGAACTAAACATACTACATGCACACAAATCTAGAATTTTGACGATTCTACAAACAATATCGTCAAATTGGAATATTTCAACAGTAGGATTAGTTTCAAACCCATTTTAATTATATCCAACCGAACTCCCTCATAAACATACTTTTTCAAGTTATTTTGAGGTTTCTAGCATTCTCAACTTAGAAAATATCTTATTGGCCCTTTTTCTTAGCAAATTGCTTTTTCTTTTGGGCTCTTTTAAACGGTGGCTTTCACGACGAGTTAATTTTGAACTCTCGCAGCCCTTTCTCGTGAATCACTCATCATTTTTCAATTAGGTACCAATTCTAAACCTCACGGTAAACGATTCTTACATGCACACTTCTCCTTAAGTATACTTACGCATAGATGACAAGATTGAGATAAGAACGCCTCACCAAATTCAAATATGCAAGAGAAGTCAAACATCCATATAAACTCATGCATGTGTGCATTGATGGCATATATACAAAGTCGAATCAAAATGCATATCAACTTCGAAACATCCCCATATAAATAATGGTTAAGATCATTCTAAGCATCGATAATAATGACAAAATGTCCTAGCCACGTGGATATGAAACAATGGGGGTATAAGAACACCAATATGCCACATCAAACATGTAAACTCAAAAACAAAAAACCGAAAATCTTTTTGTCTTTTCAAATATATATTGACTCAAATAAAAGCAAAATCTTTTCGGGTTCTCAAAAGTTTTCTCAAAACCAAAATATTTTTGTATTTTTTTCAATAGGACTCAAACAAATGAAAAACTATAATACAAAGAGATAAATATGTCATAACACTAGGAAGAATATTTCATGAAGCAAAACTAGTGTATGACAAAAAATATCATGCAAGCAACTATCCATAAGAAATAGCATGTGACGAATTATGTGTAACCATGTGAGAATCAACCAACCTAGTATTTAGCATCTCCAAAACGTATTTCCTAACCCAAATCGGTGTATAACTAACAAAACGGGTTTTGGGAATCATCGGGACACTACGTTTAAACTTCCTAGGGTCCTTTTTAAGATCATAGAAAAAACTCCTAAGGTGACCTTTCCTACCACAATGCGAACATGTGTAAACTTGACAAGGAACGAGACCTTTAGGTTTACCTTTTCTAACACCCTCGAATGTGATTGATCCTCTAAAACAAGTAATGGTTTTGGCATTAGCAACGGAAGCATTAGAATAAGACGAGCCATTACCATCACTACACAAACTACTCGAGTCATTTGAAACACTTTTAAACTTTAAAACTTTGGACTCAAATAAAAAATTAAGCTCCTCAAACTTTAGGGACTCCTTATTTAAATTATCAATTACCCCTAGAAGGTTATCTCGCTCCCCCTCAATGTGAACAAACTTATCCCTAAGAGCCTTTTCTTGTGCCACAAAATCATTAATCGAATTATTTTTCTCAACGGCACAAACCCTAGAATTTCTCAAATCCTCTAACTCTTTTTCTAAAACGAGGACTCTATCATCACTCTAATTTTTGCCCAATTTTAACATATTAAAATCATTAAACAAGGAACCAAACTTCTCATGACAAATATCTCTTTGAATTTGAAATGTTTGCAAATATTCAATCATATTTTTAAAACAGGATTTTTTTTTTTCCAAAACTTCAATACGTTTTGCAAACTTTAAATTCAAACAATGTAAATCGTCAAAGCTTAAAGAATCCATCGAGAGAAAATAGACACAAGAGAGATAAAAAAATACATGCGATCACAACACAAATAAATTATGTTTTCTAGCTCTGATACCAATTTGAAGAGTGCCCCTACACGAGTGTTTCAAATCAAACCAATTTTCACCAAAAATTATCCAACTTTTAATTAGCACCAAACCAAGTTGTGAAAAACCAATTCATACTTTAAACCAATTATATCTTGATTAATCCTAAACATGAATCTAGTGATTAAAGCAAGTAAAGTAAAGTAGAGAATACTCGCAACGCAGGATGTACGAGGAAAAACCCAAGATGGAAAAGAAACCCTCGGACGGCCCAACCCAGACAATCATTTGGAATGTGGAATTACAACGAACAGACAAAAGACTCACTCAACGACTCCATCCCCATGGGTCTTGACACTCTTATGATCTTCAACCACTCCTCACACAGTGCCCACACAGAAAGTTCTTATTCCACGATACCTGTCCACAACACGCGCATCCACGTATGTCTCGGTGTCCACCGAATGGCTTTGATACGTCTACAATGTCGAACAAAAATTCCTTCTATTTTCTTCACCGCAATTGTAGAAAGATCACATAAACATATAGTAATGATAACTGGAATCTTTGCAAACTCTAAGGATGTGTTTAAGCTTTGAAACCTTAGAAAAACATGTGCAAAACTCGTACTAGATTGAAAATCGTTTTCCAGATTGCACCTTTTTTAATTATGATGAAACCACGCTTTAAATAGGAAAAGTTAATCGCCTAAAAAATATGTTGCTCAAATAAGATTGACCAGTCGTTCGCACGACACGTCTATCTCGCTCGAACGAGCCGAGCTGTTGTTTGAACGGCGCGCGTGTTAGTTTGACTTTTTCGTTAAAACGCTTCTTTCAAAAGAGATCCAATTAAGTCAAACTCTATTTCGAGCTTATCAGAATAAAACGTAGTTTAAAACATTTAAAACACTTTTAAAACATTTTAAAATATTTTTTCTTATAAAATTACATCCTTATCTTTTATAAAAACAATTCCGAATCTCATTAACAATATGCATTCATACATGTGTGATCTCGGAAACTTGAACATGAATAAACTTGCACCAATTAAACTTCGGCATGATTAATTCTTCGAAGCTTTGCCGCAACGTCTTCAATTTCTTCAATACGTCATAGACCAAGTGGGACCGTGATAAAATAAAATCTCCCTATGACATATTACAAACACAGTTTTGTTCACGAAATTAATTCAAAACAATACAGGGAATCAATTGGAAATTTATGTCCTTACAAATCTCCCCCTTTGACTATTCCGGGACAAAACTAAACCAGTGAAATGCTTAAGCCGGGCCGACAAGCCGTATGACGCCTAAATCCCATCCCATAAACACAATGTCAAAAATTACAGGACATGGACTAGTATATGAAGCATCGACAAGCATTAATTGTCTGAATGTGATGTAGACTTGAAATCTCGAATCTCTGAAGCATACCTACACACTTGAAATAGACAAACAAATACCCAGTGAAATATGGTGGAACAAATGAAACCAATATGTATATCCAAATGATACCAATATGAATAAACTCAGAAAAATCATTTGTTAAACAATTGAGCAACAAAATTATACTAATTTGTACTACCAATTTGTAATACCAATTCGTAAAATATGTAATAAAAACATGCTCAAAAAATCTCAAATCTCCCCCTACATCACATACATCTCTCCCCCTTTTTGTCTCGAATAGACAATCCGATAAAAAGATAAACGAATCAATCAAGTATTTAGCATGAGAATATACCAATTAAAAATTTCTAGATAATCATGAAACAACTAGCTAAATATGATCAATAGATAACAAATACGTAGCTAGTAAACCAGGAATCACACAATGAATATAGCAAGCTAAATAGGTGTGATAAACGGAATCATATGCAAAATATCAATATTGAAACAATATAACCTGCATATAAAATAGTCAGTCCAGAAAGCTTCCTGCAGTACCAAAAATATCACAAAATAAACTAGTGGACAGCAAACAAAAAGAAGCAAAAAATCCCAGACAGTCGTTCGAACGAGCAAGGGACGTCGCTCAACCGAGATGAGGACGTCGCTCGAACGAGGCTTCTCGCGACATGGTAACGTCGTTTGAACGACTTCTCGCGACAACCAAACTTTCCCAGATACCCAGAAATATCATATATTTTTGCCCAATGAAAAAATTTTCAGAAAAAATGCCAGGAAGGGGTTAACAGCAGCAAAACAGTTCTAAAACAGAAAGATTTTTACCCAAAATGCAAAAACGCATAAAAACTAACAATGCGAGTTACATGCAAACATAGTACCGATGTGCTCAAACATGGACATGGAATATATGGGCGTGAAACTACAACAAATGAGTCACAATTCCAACACATCGAAAAGATCAAGAAGCTCTAATTGATAGCGATAAATCATCAAACTTTATCATAGCCATATGACAATTAAAGTGTGAGCTTAATGAACTAAACATACTACATGCACACAAATCTAGAATTTTGGCGATTCTACAAATAATATCGTCAAATTGGAATATTTCATCATTAGGATTAGTTTCAAACCCGTTTAAATTTTATCCAACCAAACTCCCTCATAAACATACTTTTTCAAGTTCTTTTGTGGTTTCTAGCATTCTCAACTTAGAAAAAATCTTATTGGCCCTTTTTCTTAGCATATTGCTTTTTCTTTTGGGCTCTTTTAAACGGTGGCTTTCACGACGAGTTAATTTTGAACTCTCGCAGCCCTTTCTCGTAAATCACTCATCGTTTTTCAATTAGGTACCAATTCTAAAACCTCACGGTAAACGATTCTTACATGCACACTTCTCCTTAAGTCTACTTACGCAAAGATGACAAGATTGAGATAAGAACGCCTCACCAAATTCAAATATGCAAGAGAAGTCAAACATCCATATAAACTCATGCATGTGTGCATTGATGGCATATATACAAAGTCGAATCAAAATGCATATCAACTTTGAAACAACCCCATATAAACAATGGTTAAGATCATTCTAAGCATCGATAATAATGACAAAATGTCCTAGCCACGCGGATATGAAACAATGGGGGTATAAGAACACCAATATGCCACATCAAACATGTAAACTCAAAAATAAAAAACCGAGAATCTTTTTGTCTTTTCAAATATATATTGACTCAAATAAAAGAAAAATATTTTTGGGTTCTCAAAAGTTTTCCCAAAACCAAAATATTTTTGTATTTTTTTCAATTGGATTCAAACAAATGAAAAACTATAATACAAACAGATAAACATGTCATAACACTAGGAAGAATATTTCATGAATCAAAACTAGGGTATGACAAAAAATATCATGCAAGCAACTATCCATAAGAAATAGCATGTGACGAATCATGTGCAACCATGTGAGAATCAACCAACCTAGTATTTAGCATCTCCAAAACGTATTTCCTAACCCAAACCGGTGTATAACTAACAAAACGGGTTTTGGGAATCATCGGGACACTACGTTTAAACTTCCTAAGGTCCTTTTTAAGATCATAGAAAAAACTCCTAAGGTGACCTTTCCTACCACAATGCGAACATGTGTAAACTCGACAAGGAACGGGACCTTTAGGTTTACCTTATCTAACACCCTCGAATGTGATTGATCCTCTAAAACAAGTAATGGTTTTGGCATTAGCAACGGAAGCACTAGAACAAGACGAGCCATTACCATCACTACACAAACTACTCGAGTCATTTGAAACACTTTAAAACTTTAAAACTTTGGACTCAAATAAAAAATTAAGCTCCTCAAACTTTAGGGACTCCTTATTTAAATTATCAATTACCCCTAGAAGGTTATCTCGCTCCCCCTCAATGTGAAAAAAGTTATCCCTAAGAGCCTTTTCTTGTGCCACAAAATCATTAATCGAATTATTTTTCTCAACGGCACAAACCCTAGAATTTCTCAAATCCTCTAACTCTTTTTCTAAAACGAGGACTCTATCTTCACTCTCCTTTTTGCCCAATTTTAACATATTAAAATCATTAAACAAGGAACCAAACTTCTCATGACAAATATCTCTTTGAATTTGAAATGTTTGCAAATATTCAATCATATTTTTAAAACAAGAATTTTCTTTCTCCAAAACTTCAATACGTTTGCAAACTTTAAATTCAAACAATGTAAATCGTCAAAGCTTAAAGAATCCATCGAGAGAAAATAGACACAAGAGAGATAAAAAAATATACATGCTATCACAACACAAATAAATTATGTTTTCTAGCTCTGATACCAATTTGAAGAGTGGCCCTACACGAGTGTTTCAAATCAAACCAATTTTCACCAAAAATTATCCAACTTGTAATTAGCACCAAACCAAGTTGTGAAAAACCAATTCATACTTTAAACCAATTATATCTTGATTAATCCTAAACATGAATCTAGTGATTAAAGCAAGTAAAGTAAAGTAGAGAATACTCGCAACGCAGGATGTACGAGGAAAAACCCAAGATGGAAAAAAAACCTCGGACGGCCCAACCCAGACAATCACTAGGAATGTGGAATTACAACGAACAGACAAAAGACTCACTCAACGACTCCATCCCCATGGGTCTTGACACTCTTCTGATCTTCAACCACTCCTCACACAGTGCCCACACAGAAAGTTCTTAATCCACGATACCTGTCCACAACACGCGCGTCCACGTATGTCTCGGTGTCCACCGAATGGCTTCGATACGTCTACAACGTCGAACAAAAATTCCTTATATTTTCTTCACCGCAATTGTAGCAAGATCACATAAACATATAGTAATGATAACTGGAATCTTTGCAAACTCTAAGGATGTGTTTAAGCTTTGAAACCTTAGAAAAACATGTGCAAAACTCGTACTGGATTGAAAACTGTTTTCCAGATTGCACCTTTTTTAATTATGATGAAACCACGCTTTAAATAGGAAAAGTTAATCGCCTAAAAAATTTGTTGCTCAAATAAGATTGACCAGTCGTTCGCACGACACGTCTATCTCTCTCGAACGAGCCGAGCTGTCGTTCGAACGACGCGCGTGTTAGTTTGACTTTTTCGTTAAAATGCTTCTTTCAAAAGAGATCCAATTAAGTCAAACTCTATTTCGAGCTTATCAGAATAAAACGTAGTTTAAAACATTTAAAACACTTTTAAAACATTTTAAAATATTTTTTCTTATAAAATTACATCCTTATCTTTTATAAAAACAATTCCGAATCTCATTAACAATATGCATTCATACCTGTGTGATCTCGAAAACTTGAACATGAATAAACTTGCACCAATTAAACTTCGGCATGATTAATTCTTCGAAGCTTTGCCGCAACGTCTTCAATTTCTTCAATACGTCATAGACCAAGTGGGATCGTGATAAAATAAAATCTCCCTATGACATATTACAAACACAGTTTTGTTCACGAAATTAATTCAAAACAATACAGGGACTCAATTGGAAATTTATGTCCTTACAAATCTCCCCCTTTGACTATTCCGGGACAAAACTAAACCAGTGAAATGCTTAAGCCGAGCCGACAAGCCGTATGACGCCTAAATCCCATCCCATAAACACAATGTCAAAAATTACAGGACATGGACTAGTATATGAAGCACCGACAAGCATGAATTGTCTGAATGTGATGTAGACTTGAAATCTCGAATCTCTGAAGCATACCTACACACTTGAAATAGACAAACAAATACCCAGTGAAATATGGTGGAACAAATGAAACCAATATGTATATCCAAATGATACCAATATGAATAAACTCAGAAAAATCATTTGTTAAACAATTGAGCAACAAAATTATACTAATTTGTACTACCAATTTGTAATACCAATTCGTAAAATATGTAATAAAAACATGCTCAAAAAATCTCAAATCTCCCCCTACATCACATACATCTCTCCCCCTTTTTGTCTCGAATAGACAATCCGATAAAAAGATAAACGAATCAATCAAGTATTTAGCATGAGAATATACCAATTAAAAATTTCTAGATAATCATGAAACAACTAGCTAAATATGATCAATAGATAACAAATACGTAGTTATTAAACCAGGAATCACACAATGAATATAGCAAGCTAAACAAGTGTGATAAACGGAATCATATGCAAAATATCAATATTGAAACAATATAACCTGCATATAAAATAGTCAGTCCAGAAAGCTTCCAACAGTACCAAAAATATCAAAAAATAAACTAGTGGACAGCAAACAAAAAGAAGCAAAAAATCCCAGACAGTCGTTCGAACGAGCAAGGGACGTCGCTCAATCGAGATGAGGACGTCGCTCGAACGAGGCTTCTCGCGACATGGTAACGTCGTTTGAACGACTTCTCGCGACAACCAAACTTTCCCAGATACCCAGAAATATCATATATTTTTGCCCAATGAAAAAATTTTCAGAAAAAATGCCAGGAAGGGGTTAACAGCTGCAAAACAGTTCTAAAACAGAAAGATTTTTACCCAAAATGCAAAAACGCATAAAAACTAACAATGCGAGTTACATGCAAACATAGTACCGATGTGCTCAAATATGGACATGGAATATATGGGCATGAAACTACAACAAATGAGTCACAATTCAATAACATCGAAAAGATCAAGAAGCTCTAATTGATAGCGATAAATCATCAAACTTTATCATAGCCATATGACAATATAAGTGTGAGATTAATAAACTAAACATACTACAAGCACACAAATCTAGAATTTTGACGATTCTACAAACAATATCGTCAAATTGGAATATTTTAACATTAGGATTAGTTTCAAACCCGTTTTAATTTTATCCAACCAAACTCCCTCATAAACATACTTTTTCAAGTTCTTTTGAGGTTTCTAGCATTCTCAACTTAGAAAAAATCTTATTGGCCCTTTTTCTTACCATATTGTTTTTTCTTTTGGGCTCTTTTAAACGGTGGCTTTCACAACGAGTTAATTTTGAACTCTCGCAGCCCTTTCTCGTGAATTACTCATCATTTTTCAATTAGGTACCAATTCTAAACCTCACGGTAAACGATTCTTACATGCACACTTCTCCGTAAGTCTACTTACGCATAGATGACAAGATTGAGATAATAACGCCTCACCAAATTCAAATATGCAAGAGAAGTCAAACATCCATATAAACTCATGCATGTGTGCATTGATGGCATATATACAAAGTCGAATCAAAATGCATATCAACTTGGAAACAACCCCATATAAACAATGGTTAAGATCATTCTAAGCATCGATAATAATGACAAAATGTCCTAGCCACGTGGATATGAAACAATGGGGGTATAAGAACACCAATATGCCACATCAAACATGTAAACTCAAAAACAAAAAACCGAAAATCTTTTTGTCTTTTCAAATATATTTTGACTCAAATAAAAGCAAAATCTTTTCGGGTTCTCAAAAGTTTTCTCAAAACCAAAATATTTTTGTATTTTTTTCAATAGGACTAAAACAAATGAAAAACTATAATACAAAGAGATAAACATGTCATAACACTAGGAAGAATATTTCATGAATCAAAACTAGTGTATGACAAAAAATATCATGCAATCAACTATCCATAAGAAATAGCATGTGACGAATCATGTGCAACCATGTGAGAATCAACCAACCTAGTATTTAGCATCTCCAAAACGTATTTCCTAACCCAAACCGGTGTATAACTAACAAAACGGGTTTTGGGAATCATCGGGACACTACGTTTAAACTTCCTAGGGTCCTTTTTAAGATCATATCAAAAACTCCTAAGGTGACCTTTCCTACCACAATGCGAACTTGTGTAAACTCAACAAGGAACGGGACCTTTAGGTTTACCTTTTCTAACACCCTCGAATGTGATTGATCCTCTAAAACAAGTAATGGTTTTGGCATTAACAACGGAAGCATTAGAACAAGACGAGCCATTACCATCACTACACAAACTACTCGAGTCATTTGAAACACTTTTAAACTTTAAAACTTTGGACTCAAATAAAAAATTAAGCTCCTCAAACTTTAGGGACTCCTTATTTAAATTATCAATTACCCCTAGAAGGTTATCTCGCTCCCCCTCAATGTGAACAAACTCATCCCTAAGATACTTTTCTTGTGCCACAAAATCATTAATCGAATTATTTTTCTCAACGGCACAAACCCTAGAATTTCTCAAATCCTCTAACTCTTTTTCTAAAACGAGGACTCTATCATCACTCTCCTTTTTCCCCAATTTTAACATATTAAAATCATTAAACAAGGAACCAAACTTCTCATGACAAATATCTCTTTGAATTTGAAATGTTTGCAAATATTCAATCATATTTTTAAAACAGGAATTTTCTTTCTCCAAAACTTCAATACGTTTTGCAAACTTTAAATTCAAACAATGTAAATTGTCAAAGCTTAAAGAATCCATCGAGAGAAAATAGACACAAGAGAGATAAAAAAAATACATGAGATCACAACACAAATAAATTATGTTTTCTAGCACTGATACCAATTTGAAGAGTGCCCTACACGAGTGTTTCAAATCAAACCAATTTTCACCATAGGTTCAATCAGATTCATGGAACTCGTATAGGAATTCCAGAAATTATGTTTTTCTATAGATGGGCTGTCAGTGACAGTACTTTTTATTTAAAAACTAGGTTTTTAAATAGGGATTTAGTCGTCAATCTCCCAGATGCCAACAGGGATTACTTCGAACATGGTGTAGTTATGAAAAATTGGCAACATGCTCCACTAATTGGAAATGATGTGTATAAGGGTCCTAGATGTCCTCCCTATGGCAATGGGATAGGTTGTTTTTACTTTTTTTTTTAAATTATGCTTTCTCTGTGTTTGATAAAATGTGTCACTAATATTTTAATTTTCATTTATTTGCAGTTGACAGCAAAAGGTCTCCAAAAGAGACAGAAGTTAATTTAAAGTATTTTAAACTTATCTGGGGTTTGCATCAAACTGTTGCCGATGAACATATCAGATCAGCTTCATACTTGTTGCAGTACAAGAGTTACACCTCATCTTTTACTGCTCGTCCAGTGATAAGTGACATAGAAATAGTACCAGCTTCTGAAAGTTCTTCTCCTGAGTCACATATTCCTCTTAGTGACAGAATGAAGAGAAGAAGAGCTCCTGCCCTCTTCGAGAAATCTGCCTCTATTGCTGGAGAGGCAAAGAAAAGTAAGCAGGATGTCCCGTAAGAAGGGACAAGACAACTTGATGCACCTCCTCCCGCTGCTACTAAGAAGGTTGACGAAAAGCCCCCTGTGGCTCTAGGAAAGATTGCAGCTGTTTCCCCTCCAAGCGAGGTTGTAGTTATATCACCGACCAAGATGACATCCTTGGTTGAGAATGTTCCTGCTCCCACGAGGAAGTTGAAGAAGAGCTCCTCGGTCAATTTGGCTGAATCCATCTCTCAGCCTCTAACTAATGGAAGTGGTGTTCCCACTTTCGTTGCTCCGAGCTCTGCCATGAGCTCGGTGAAGTCTTGGATCATCCCCGAGATCCAAGGTATTGAAGAAAATATTTCTCGGGATAGGGTTACCACCTTGGCAGCTCAACACATTGCCTCAGTAAGTATTGCTAATCTAAACTTTCATTTTTCAATGTTATGTACTTGCACTGACTTACAGTTATTTTCTTTTTCCAGTTGGTAACTTTCTTTAATACTATTCTGAAGAAGGACGAAGCCATCAAGTCGTCCATCTCCTCGGGTGGTTTAGAGGAGGCTTTTTTAGGTCTGACGCAGTCTTTAAAGGATTCTCATCAGAAGTATGTCAATGATAAAGCTGCTTGGGAGAAGCAGCTTAATTCCACCGAGCAGGAGAGGGATCAGGCTATTGAAGTCTCCAAGGGGTTGGAGAAGAAAGTAAAAGACTTGGAGAAGAAGAACGAAGAGCTCGAGGGGAAGCTCCAACATGCTGGAGAGTTTGAAAACAAGCTTAAATATACTGAGGAAGAGCTAAGTAGACTTCGTGACGCTGGTCGTCAGAAGGAAGAGGCAGAGAGGAAATTGATGAAAAACTTGTTTACAAGATTAATAACAAAAATTTATACAATTAGTAAACTCCGAAATAAACTCGTTGAATGAAACTCTTTCAAAATAAACACTAGATGTGTTAAAACAAATTTTCTGAATATAATCTTTAGACTTGTTAGATAGATTACCTTAGGTTTTTAAAATCCAAAACCTTAATTAAGTCTCGAGTTTGATATTGTAGGCCAAAGAATTAAGAACACTTAAAGCAAATCAACACGCGATTTTTTAACGTGGTCAAACCCTAAAGTTAGGGAAACGTCCACGGCTCCCTCTACGGAGCAAAATGAAAAAGTCCACTAAAATCACAACCAAGATACAACCTAAAGCATGTAACTAAGAAC
The DNA here is from genome assembly GCA_949130495.1 of Sambucus nigra. NCBI lineage: Eukaryota > Viridiplantae > Streptophyta > Magnoliopsida > Dipsacales > Adoxaceae > Sambucus > Sambucus nigra. Next base: position 174,759,761 of record OX422211.1, read on the forward strand.
CAAAATACAAGATCATAAAACGTACCTACCCGAGTTACCCCACTCTTAAAGGCATACTATCTTGATTTGTTCTTCTCCACGCAGCTTCCTTGTTGACCTTGAATCCCAGATTTTAGCAACTCCAACAAATAAAATATCTCACCAAGAACCACAAATTCTATGTGTTCATGTGAGAGTGATAGTTTTTGTGAATAAAATAAAGTGTAAAATGATTCTCACCCTCTCGATGAATAATACAAGAAAATACCTACAAATTACAAGCCACTTCTATATGCAATGCAGGTAATTTCAAATATTCTTTGGACAATATGACTTCAAGAAATTTTCAGATCTGTCACACAAAAAATATTTCAAGATTTTGTTTCAAACAAATTTTATTTATGTTCAAATTGATTTCACAAAATGTGAAACAATATTTTTGAAACAAAAATTATTTCAGATCTGAGAATATACTCAAAACAAATAATAGAAGTCAAATTTCTCAAAATAATTTTGAGATTACTTATCTTGGATCAAACATCAACAATAACAACAAATTAAAATGATCCAAAAAAAATAAATTCAAGAACCCTAAAAAAATATGACAAGTGATCTAAATAGGTTGTTAGAGAGATATAATGTTGAAGAAGGTCTTCAATATAAGTACACCCAAATACTCCAATATTAAACAAATTCCCAAAGAATTTAATTCTAAAGTGAATGGGTTTACTGTTTGGATTATTTGGTCAATGTAAGACTTGGTGTATATGGGTTTGAAAAGGATAAAGAAGGTTTCTCTCTCTCGGGTTTTTCAATTTGAAAAACCGACGTATCTCTCTTCTCGATTTTCTCTCTTGGAGATCTCTAATGGAGATGAGACTCTCTCTCTCTGTTTCGATCCGGCGCAGATGAGATTTCCGGTACGGAGGTCTATTCTCCCTCTCTTCTTGGTTTTCGGTTCTCACAGTTCTCTCTCTAATTTGTCTCAACAGCGTCGCTTCTCTCTCTCTCTCTGAAATCTCTAACCTCAAACCACAATCCCTAGGTGAGTTTATATACTTAGCAATAAAAATAGTTATGATCCTAGGGCTGAGAAGAGTTGCGTCAAAATGACGCTGTATCCTACGGGTTGGATTTCACGGAAGAAAGACATGATCTGGTTGGTTGATTCAATGTTACACCGATTGAGATGAGAACAACTATGGCCGTTGATTGAGTTAAAGTCCAGGATCGCAAGCTGGGATGGAGCTGATACAGTCTAAGAGATGCGATTGAATTCTTCTCAAATGGCCTGAAATGGGTATAATGGGTGTCTTACGGTTTTTGGAATAACTGCCATTGATTGGCTGAAAAAGATACCACATGGATCAAGTAAGAGCGGATAAGGTCCGTTGATTAAACTGATCAAGGGACACGATTTCTCCTAGCGTCTCAGATTGAGAAGATGCGTAAAAACGCATATGGCAAATCTCAGAATCAGTTACAAGATTTGAAAGGTTTTTCAAAAATATATTTTTCAACCCCAAAGCTTTTATATATAAGAAAAGTTATATAGATTCTTACTTCAAACATTAAAAGAAAATTTTTATTTAATCGAAAAAAATATTTAGATGATTAAAAAAAATTGTTTTAAATTAATTTAAAAAAAATTGAATAGACAACTTCACACAAAAAAAATATGCACACATATAAAATATGTCGTGTGTGGTGTGTGTGTCCTAATGTGGTTCAAGAAAAAATACTTCCCTTTGTCGTTTATCTCTTGGCGCTTGGATTGGGATACTTTAACGAAGCTTTAAGCCTTTTTCGAGGTAGAGTAACTCGGAAAAATCTAAAATAATTTTGTCTCGATATCCAAACTAGTTGGAACTCCTATATGGCATAGACCCAAGTAGGTCAACCATATACTGTGTTCTCAATCTCCCTCTTTGGATATTGGAGACAAAATTCCCTTGAGTATCCTGAACTCGTGGGAGAAAATGAAAAATCCTAGATTTCTTATACAAAAGTTTCTATCTACCCATTCCCATCCTAGAACCGAAAATAAGGTAAAAAAAATACATTACTCAACTACCATACAGACCAATACCCTAATAAATAGGACAAGCTATACGATCGGGTCCGAAAATGCCTGAAAAAGATAAACACTCAATGGCATATTAGTTGAGTTAGTACCAAAAGATATAAATCGCAGCACAAGTACTCAAGTTCTTCTCCCCCAATTTTGCTCAAATATACAACGGGGTAAAAAGAATAAATCAAGAGAATATGATATAAGATGTCAACACAAACAATAACATATGCAAGGGCAGATACACGGGTCTCCTACATAAAAAAGATATTAGGAGGCGTCTTTTGTCATTTGAGAAACGACCATGCCCTAAATCCTCAGAAACCAATTATAAGCATGCAACTACCGAGGATATGAATGAAGTGTTGAATTAAGTAAGAACTATCATACCAATGGCATTACGAAGATACTCAAATCTAATATTGTCAAGAGGTTTTTTAAATAAATTAGCTAACTGTTTATCAGTATTGAGATACTCAATATCAAGTTCTTTAGACCCTACAAGGTCACGAATGAAATGATGTCTAATTTTTATGTGCTTAGTTCTAGAGTGATGGACAGGATTTTTAGATATGTTTATGGCACTCTGGTTATCACAACACATAGTTAATTTGTCTTCAAATATACCGTAATCACTAAGCATTTGCTTGATCGATAATAATTGAGAACAGCAACTACCGGCTGCAATATACTCGGATTCAGTCGTAGACACGGATATACAATTTTGTTTCTTACTACTCCAACCAACTAAATTATTTAATAGCAGGCGCCGGAAGTACTCTTACTATCGTCCGAACACCCTGCCCAATCGGCATCAGTGTATCCTACAATAGCACTAGTCGTGTCTTTAGTGTACCAAATACCGTAATTTTGTGTACCCCTAACATATTTAGTGATACGTTTTACACATAACAAGTGGGATTCTTTGGGTGCACATTGGTATCTAGCGCAAACACAAACGACGAAAGAAATATCTGGTCGAGAGGCAGTAAGGTATAAAAAACTCCCTATCATACTCCTATACAAAGTCGGGTCAACATCTTTACCATTGTCTTCTTTAGATAGTTTGGTTGACGAACTCATAGGTGTAAGTGCAGGCTTAGACTGTTCTAATACAAATTTTTTAATAAGATCAGAGGCATATTTGGATTGAGTAATGAAAAGACCATCATTAAATTGTTTGACTTGCAAACCTAAGAAACATTAATGACATTTGAAATTCTGAATGCATGATATCGGAAAAATTCTTCACTTGATTAGGATAGGTTGATCCAAAAATAATATCGTCTACATAGACTTGGGCAATCAAAACATGTTTGTCGGACTTCTTAACAAATAAGGTTTGATCATTACCACCTCGAGTGAATCCATGGGAGACTAAAAATGTGGATAAACGCTCATACCAATCTCTAGGAGCTTGTTTCAACCGTATAAGGCTTTCTTAAGTCTAAACACATGGTGTGGATAAGAGGGATCGATAAAACCTTTTGGTTGTTCTACGTATACCTCCTCAGTCAAAATTCCATTTAAAAATGCGGACTTAACATCCATTTGAAAAAGTTTAAAATGTAAATGGCATGATATGGCTAATAGGAGATGAACTGACTCAAGACGAGTAACAGGTGCAAAGGTCTCGTCAAAATCAATTCCCTCTATCTGAGAGTAACCTTGAGCTACTAACCTAGCTTTATTTCTAATGACCTCCCCATTCTCATCAGTTTTGTTTTTGAAAATCCATCGAGTGCCAATAACCTTCTTATCGTTTGGCCGAGGAACAAGATACCAAACGTCATGACTCTGAAACTGGACAAGCTCTTCTTGCATAGCATTGATCCAAAATGAGTCAGAAAGGGCATCATTTACAGTTTTAGGTTCCTCGAGGGAAACAAAATAAGCAAATTGCGCTAAATTTTGAAGTTGTGATCTTGTTCGAACGGGTTCAGAAGGATTACCAACAATCTTTTCAATGGGATGGTATTTAGAAACCCAAGTTGGTACGGAAGGACTCTCAGGTGGCAGTGAATCAGTTACTCTTGGAGAGTTTAAAGTAAAATCTGTTTCTTCCTCATCCAAGACACCTGGTTGACTGTCACTACTCTCTACACTAGTATCATTGACAATTACATTGAAAGATTCCATAATAACTTTGGTTCGATAGTTGAAAACATGAAAAGCCCTACTATTTTGGGAATAGCCAAGAAATATTCCTTTTTCTCCTCGAGTGTCAAATTTAGAAAGATGTTCTCTATCTTTACAAACATAAAAAACACTTCCGAAGGTTTTAAAATATTTCAAGTTAGGCTTTTTGTGGAACCAAAGTTCATAAGAAGTTTGTTTGGAATTCTTCCTAAGGTATACACGATTAATGATATGACAAGCCGTTTGAACAGCTTCGGCCCAAAAGTACTTAGGTAGATTTTTCTCATGGAGCATAACCCTAGCCATCTCTTGTAAAGTTCTATTTTTTCGTTCAACAATTCCGTTCTGCTGAGGTGTCTTAGGCGCACTGAACTCATGTTTATAGCCATTGCCTATATAATATTCTGTAACACCAGAATCCTTGAATTCTCCACCTCTGTCACTTCTGATGCGACATACTTGGGTATCCTTCTTGTTCTCAATTTTTAAGATTATTTTTAAGAACTCATCGAAGGTATCGGATTTATTTTTCATAACGGCTACCCATGTATATCGTGTGAAGTCATCCACAATAACAAGTATGTAACTGTTACCACAAAAGCTGACAGTTCTAGAAGGGCCTATAAGGTCCATGTGGATTAATTCCAAAGGTTTTGTAGTTAAAATATCTTTAACTTTCTTATGAGTAGATTTACTTATTTTCCCTTCTTTACAAGGACCACAAATAGGATTAAAAGAGTATTTGATTTTAGGCAATCCTCTAACAATTTCTTGGGAGCTTAACCTACGAAGATTATCAAAATTTGTATGTCCCAATCCATTGTGCCAAAGATCAGCATCTTCCAATCTAGCACTATTACAAGATTCAGATTTAGGAAGAACTGTGTAACAGTTATCCTCATTTCTGTTTCCTGTTAAAATATAATTACCCTTTTCATCAATAATTTTACAATCGGTTTTGGAAAAGGTAACGGTATGATTGGAATTACAAAATTAAGATATGCTAGGTAGGTTAGCCTTAAGACCTTTAACTAGGAGAACATCATTTAGACCGGGGAGACCTTCCTCACTCAATGTTCCTTTACCTATGATCTTAGACGAAACTCCATCACCAAACACAACACTACCTCCAAGGAAGTTTGTTTTGTTTGTTAATTTAGTTTCATCTCCGGTCATATGTTTAGAACATTCAGAGTCAAGGTACCATCCAGACGAAGTGCTTTGTGCCTTAAAAGCGGATATAACAATATTGCACTTGAGTTGGGTTAACAAATCATCTTTTCTAATCCAAATAGGCCTAGTGTTAGAAGATTTATTGGCCTTTGATTTAGAAAAGTTTTGTTGGGTCTTTCTAAATGGTTTCTTCTTAGTTTTAGGTCCTCCCTTCTTTTTATAGTTAGAGTTATTAGTGGTCTGTCTAGGGAGAACATAAGTATTCCTACTCTTTCTAGAATAATTAAAGTTTGAATAAGTAGGTGTGTACACTCTCTTTTGAAAACATTCGGCAATGGTGTGGCTGTAGACATCACAGTATGAACTGTAGTGATGTGTGGAGGACTTGACTTTATTACTAAAGTCTTTAAAGATAGGTTTATCTCTAATAGGAATGGTTGTCCAGGTGTCATTGTTTCTAGGTTTTTGACCTTGATTTCTAACATGTGGACAAACGTACTTAGCTGGACCATTAGATTTGGGCTTTTGAGAATCATCACTTTGTTTTGCCTTAGAGACATCATTAAAACTATTTTCTTTCTGAGTGTCTCGAAAATTCTGGCCTTGTTTTATAAAAATAACATTTTCAAGAGAAACATTTTTGCTAGTATAAACTTTTTCTCCAAATCCAAAACCAGATTTGTCATCAGAATCAAACTTGCTTCCTACAACAATTTCCTCATAGGATTTAGCTTGAGTTTCAAAGTTTAAGCATTTTTTAAACACGTTTGAAACTTTTTGTTTAGATTCTTCAAGTTCAACCAAAGTTGACTTGTATTTTTGTTCTAAAATGTTATTTTTCTCAAAAAGATCTCCTATTTTTGCAGAAAATTCTTCAATTTCAATCTCATGGGCAACACATTGTGCTGTAAATTCTTCAGCATTCTTCCTAATAGTCTGGTTAAGTAAATCAATACGCTCATTCAGTAGCTTAACTATTTTCTCAAGACGGGCACTTTTCTTAAGCGTTTTCGTGCATAGCTCTTGAAGATCTGGAAGATCATCGTCGGACTCACTAAGTGTATGGTGTGAAGTGTCTCCTATATCGCTCATTTCATATGTGGAACTCACACACACTTCAGGTTTAATGATAATGCTTTCAGTCTGACACGCCCTTAAGCTATCACTAGCAATGTCATTTTCATCATCAATAGTAACAACATTCTCAAGAACAGATGCAACAACAGGAACAATAGAATTATGAGTAGTCACACATTCATCATCATCATGGTATATAATCTTAGCATAGAATGACATATATGACTCATAATTATGGGTTGACTCAGTTTCATCTTCATCAGAATCGCTAGAGTCGTCCCATGTCTTACACATGTTGGCCCTAATATTGTTGTTAAATCTGTTAGGGCATTTATTGGGATAATGCCCCATTTTACCACATCTATGACATTTCACATTTTTTATATCAGTATTATGGCAATTATTATCATAGGTCCTTTTGTTGTTATATCTTTCATGAGGTCTGGAATTTTGAGGGCCTTGATAACCTTGTTTATCATGTTTGGCTGCAACTGCGTTTCTGAATTTGATTATTTTCTTAAATTGTTTGCTCATCAAGGCAATTTGGTTATCAAGATCATCCAAATCACAGTCATCATTGAGGTCAAAGTTAAAGTCTAAGGGACTGACTTTAGGTGAAGTCAATTGTGATGAAAAAACAACATTAGAACCAGTGAGTTTTTGTTTTGGGCAGTCAATTGTTTTTTGAATTCTAACTCCATCTCAACGGTTCTTAATTTGCTACTTAGCAATTCAGGAGTTAGGTTTGGGTCATTCATTTCTTCTATGGCATATCTCTTATTGTCAAACATAGCAGGTAATGACTGTTGATACCAAAATTAGTATGCTGATGCGAACGAATAATAAGAAGACACGTGTCAATCTACGTGGCACAATAGCAACGAGGAAGATCATTCCCCCGACCTAGTCATACTCACTCCAAGCAACAGGTGTACTCCGAGGAACACCAGTCCTCCGACGAACTCCAGTGCTCCGAGGAACTCTTGGACGACGAGCAACTAAGGCGGTTCGAGCTGAATCTCGACCACATCATTGATTGCCAGATAATCAACAGTTCAACTATTCATTAAATGCTTATCATCTTGACGCACACGCTTGAAGAGCATTAAATGAGTTACCCTTTCATATGTATATCATTTAATGTATCACCCTTTCATGTACAGCCTAAGGGCTATAAATACCTTGTATGACCCTCATTCAAGAGGGGAGAGAATTTCTTGAGAGTACTTGTAATCGATAATTCCCAAACACTCAGCAATAACATAACAGTGGACGTAGGCCATTCATATAAGGCTGAACCACTTTAAAATTCTTTGTCTCATTTATTTATCTGTGATTGAATAATTAGAGTAATCTAGTTTTTTACATCAACAATGACATAAGAATCTTTTGAACAATTTCTTTTCGACTATTAGTTATACCATTATCTACCAGCACCCTTATCTACCATGTGATGTCTGCCGATAAGGTTCCAATTGAGACAATTTTAAATTTAAACTGTCAAAGCATGAATTGTACATGATGTCTGCCGAACTACCATTATCTACCAGCACCCTTGAGATCACTACTTCTTTCATCCTCATTTTGATCACCAAAGGGTCGTCGTGAGGGTAAAGAACACCTGCAAGGTCGTTTTTTAAAAAATCGATGACCAGCTTCTCTTTGTTTACCTTCCTCGGGTGATCCTCTTCAGCCAAATTTATCCGTTGAATGTATGAGCAAGCTTGAGCCTCACCGAGGTAAGCTTTTCTTTATGTAGTAAGGTCTCCTCCTCCTGCATCTCCTCCTGTAATGACATTACAATCAAATGACCCAAAGCGTATTGAAAATACCTCTCGTTCTGGAAGCCTTGGTTTCTTGGGAAGATCGGGGTCATCCTCTGTATCATCTTCATGATCCCTTTTCTTTTTCTCCTCTGCTCGACGAGGAGATCTAGACCTTTCTCTAGTTCGGTCATTATTCCTTCTTTCGCTTCCCCGATCAACATAGTTCGCTAGCTTCCCTCTTCGGATGAGTGTTTCAATCTCGTTCTGATGAGCTATGCAATTTTTGGTCATATGGCCGTGATCCTTATGGAACTCACAATATTTCTCCCTATTTCTCATGTCAGGGTCTGACCTCAGTTTCTTCGGCCACTTTATCTCCTCGCTATTCTTGATTTCTTCCAAGACATGATTAATACCCATTTTCAAAGGAGTATAATTATCAAATTTCTTCAGGACTTCCCATGACGATTTATTATTCTTGTAATGCTTGTCACCGCCATTCCCCTTATGCTCTTTCTTCTTAGATTTGTCATCTTCCACCTTGGTTTCTTTATCCATATTCTTCTTCGCAGCCATAGCCTCCTCGGCATTCATGATTTTGGCTGCTTTTGCCATCAACTCTGACATAGTTGTAGGTGGATCTTTGGCCAAAGTGTAATACAACTTATTAGGCAACAACCCACTCATCAAGGCGGTGATTGCTGTCTTTTCTTCATAATCTATGACTTCTATCTTCTCGTTATTGAAACGAGTTATGTAATCTCTAGTACTCTCACCAGATTTTTGTCTAACACTTAACAAGTGTGCTACTCTTTTTACTGGCTTTGCTCCAAAACAGAAATTGCCGATGAACAATTCGGCCAATTGAAAGAAAGTTGAAATCTTACCCCGAGGAAGATTGTTGTACCATATCTGGGCAGATCCAGTAAGAGTTCCTGAGAATGCTCTGCATCTCATCTCGTCGGAACGGCATAGATGTCGGCAGCAGCTTGATATTGCTCTATGTGTAGAACAGGATCTGTCTTTCCATCATATTTGGGGGTCACCACAGGTGCTTTAAACTTTGACGGGGTAGGAAAACCCACAATGGCTTGGACAAAAGGTGTCCCTTGAACAAAAGTTCGTTGTAAGGGATTCTTCGCCTTAGCCATTTCTCTCAATCTATCCTCCAACCGCTGAATGGAACCCTTCCACGCATCATTTCCTTCCTCGGGCTTGTTAGTTCGAGCAACTGATTGCTCTGAAGTGGCCTCCTGAGATCTATCTTGATGAGCAACTGGCCGTGATTGTGCTGATCCTTCTCTTAGATCTGATGGTTGTCGAAAACTTCTCGACATGGTCTTAGGTGGACTCCTATTCCTCCTAGGGACCAATCGACTGAAAGAAGACGACCTACTCAGTCTTTCCAAGGCACTGGGTCTTTCTGGAGAGAGAGTGATACGTTGATCAGTATCTGTAGCCCTTATTGACGAAGTTCGCCCAGGTTGATAAGAGAAATCATCAGATTCCTCATTACGATATGACTCAGTATGCCTGGATCGTGAAGAAAGTAAATAGGTTTTCCTCTGATCACTTCGCTATCCAAAACGTGCAGGTGCACCGCCATGAAGGGTCTGTATGAGTTTCCGCATTGTTTCTTGCATAGCGGTTTGTCCTTGAGCCAGATTCGTTATAATCCCAGCAAGATCTGGAGGTGCAGAGGGATTTGGAGGATTTCCATCATTTCCAGCGTTTCAATTGCTGGATTCCGGATTATCTGCCATTGATGATGAATGATTTTTGGTGAAAAATGATAATAACAATTGTTCCCACAGACGGCGCCAATCTGTTGATGTAAAAAACTAGATTACTCTAATTATTCAATCACAGATAAATAAATGAGACAAAGAATTTTAAAGTGGTTCAGCCTTATATGAATGGCCTACGTCCACTGTTATGTTATTGCTGAGTGTTTGGGAATTCTCGATTACAAGTACTCTCAAGAAATTCCCCCCCCCCCTCTTGAATGAGGGTCATACAAGGTATTTATAGCCCTTAGGCTGTACATGAAAGGGTGATGCATTAAATGATATACATATGAAAGGGTAACTCATTTAATGCTCTTCAAGCGTGTGTGTCAAGATGATAAGCATTCAATGAATAGTTGAATTGTTGATTATCTGGCAATCAATGCTGTGGTCGAGATGCAGCTCGAACCGCCTTAGTTGCTCGTCGTCCAAGAGTTCCTCGGAGCACTGGAGTTCCTCGGAGGACTGGTGTTCCTCGGAGTACACCTGTTGCTTGGAGTGAGTATGACTAGGTCGGGGGAATGATCTTCCTCGTTGCTATTGTGCCACGTAGATTGACACGTGTCTTCTTATTATTCGTCCACATCAGCATACTAATTTTGGTATCAACAGAAGCCCCCAATGTTTCATATTTCGAACTTTGAGGAGTATGGAACATTCTTTCTCGATATATGGCAATATTAAATGACCTTCCTGGGTTTTAGGAGCCTTTTCTTCGTATTTGAATTTCCTTCCAAATTCGTAGAATCCGCCTTTTTTCATTTTTATAAGCGCTTCGATTTTCGTGCACTTTTTGTCCTTTTAGCCGCCGGTAGCGTAATAGTTTCCTTTTTGTAATCATTTCTTTCGCCGTTTCCCAAGGCAAAGTATTTAAGCTTCAGAGGCAATCCCATCGTCTTCTACCTTTTTCAATTTCTGCTTTTGAGTTTTCTATAGCTTTTCTCTCTCCTGTGCGTTCATCCCTTTCTTCGTTTGTTTGTCAACAGATCTCATTTTTCCTGTAAGATTTTCTTCCTTCTTCTTCATTTCTTTTTATTCACCATGGTTTATATTATTGAATCTCTTGAGAAATTACGTTCTGACTTTTCTATTCCTTCTTGGGTAACTTTGGAGAGTCTTTCTGAGCCTTCAAATTATTTTAATTTGGATGAGGGATATTGGTTCCCTAGCCTCTTTATTGCTGAATGTGGATTTTCTTTTCCACCAAACCCTTTGTGTTTAGAGTTCTGTCAGTATTTCAATGTTGTCCCTGCAAAAATAGCCCCCAACACATGGAGAATAGTTAATGGGGTGTATAGGTTAAATCAAACTCATGGAATTCGTATAGGAATTCCTGAGATTATGTACTGTTACAGATGGGCTGTTTTAGACAATGTTTTTTATTTAAAAACTAGATTTTTGAATAGGGCCTTAGTAGTCAACCTCCCTGATGCAAATAGGGATTATTTTAAACACGGGGTAGTTATCAAAAATTGGCAACATACCCCTTTGGTTGGAGATGAAGTATATGAAGGTCCCAAATGCCCTCCATATGGCAATGGGATAGGTTATTTTCATCTTATTTTATTTTTGAAATTACGATTTCATTGTGTTCGACAAAATGTATGACTGATATTTCACTATGTATTTGTTTGCAGTTGACAGTAAGAAAAAAACTCCAAAAGAATCAGAAGTAAATATTAAACATTTGAAACATATCTGGAATTTGCATCGAAGAGTTGCAGATGAGCACATCAGGGCTGCTTCATATTTGTTATAATACAGGAGCTACACATCATCCTTTACTGCTCGTCCTGTGGTCAGCATTAGTGAACCATTGCCAGCTTCTGAGGAATCTTCACCAGAATCTCACATTCCTCTTAGTCAGAAGATGGGCAAAAGAAGAGTTTCTGCTATCTTTGAGGAGACTTCCTCTGCTGGAGATGGAAAAAGAAACAAGGCTGATGTCCTAAAGGGGACAAAGAAATTAGATGGTGCCCCTTCTGTTGCTCCTCAGAAGGCTGCCGAGAAGCCCCCAGTGGCTCCGAGCAAGAAAAATGCACCTGTGGAAGTGGTTCCAACCAAAAGTTCTTTGGTTGAAACTGCTGAAGTGCCACTGAGGAGATTGAAGAAATCCTCCTCGATCAGTTTTTCTGAAACCATTCCCCAGCTCCAAGATAGTGGAGCTGGTGTCCCAACCATTATTCCCCCGTCAAAAATATGATGAGGATAGAGGTGAATGGGAGAAGAAGTTGGCTGCATCTGAGGCAGAGAAGGTGCAGTTGGGAAATAAAATAAAAGACTTGGAGGGAGAGACTAAGAAATATGCCGAGAAGCTCATAAACTTTGGGGAGATTGAAAATAAGTTGAAGTCTGCTGAGGAAGAGCTGACCCTTCTGCGAGAAGTAAATCGCCAGAAGGAGGAGGTGGAGGCCAAGTTGAAAGCCTCCGAGGATCTTCTATCCGAGAAGCTCTCTTCGGAGAAAATGAAAAGGAAAATGGTCGTAAAGAAATCTTTTCGTACCGGATGGGACAGGGGGTAGCAGCAATGATGACCCATGTCAAGTATGGGAGTTTGAAATACTTCCGAGATGGTTGGGTTGCTGCCCTGCAGGAACTGAAGGTTAGCGAGGACTCTGAACTATTTCAACAACACCTTCCTGGCCCCCCTCCTGTGATTGAAGATGAGGAAGAAGACGAAGCTGCTTCCGAGGAGTCTTCAATGATAGTAGGTGATCAAGTCCTTGCTCCACAACCCAATCAGACAGCCACCGAGGAGATCTCGTCTTTGCCTGCTCCTCCTGAACAAGTCTCAACTTCTGCCAAACAACTCATTGTTCCCACCGAGCAACCAAGATCCTCGTCCCAGCCTCCCGAGAAAGTCTTGGGAGACAAGGAAAAGGTGTGAAGTTGTTCAGTATTCTCTTTCTGTTTTTCTTTTACTTGTACTATGTATTCTGAACGTTGTACTCCTTTTGATGATGTAATAAAATCACCTTTTTTTGTTTCTCTGCGTTGTTGATGTTCTGTCTTCTTCTTTTATTAACTCTTGCCTTCTCTTCTTTATTAGTTTATGACTAGAATGGAATTGATGTCTACCAATGATACAAAACTGATGCAGCAATGCCATGAATATTTTAAAGCTGGCCATGCTGACCTGAGTGCATCAGAAATTGCTGATATCCTTGGTCATGATGCTTCAGACCAAGCAGTGGAGGCATATAAATACTTGAAATGTCTTCTTGATCGTGCTGTAGCCAACAACGTGGCTTACTATGACATGATCGAGGAGCTTCAATATACTTTAGAAGATCTTTAGACTCAGTACAAGGAATCAACTGCCCTTTTGCACGAGGGGTATGAAAAGAGGTATCAACAACTTTCTGCCGAGATAGGCCACAAAAAGATCCTTGCTGGGTACGATGTCAGGGAGATAACCCTAAAGGGTGAGGTTGAAGCTTGTAGACAGATTGCCGAGCTCCTAGAGCAAGAAAATAACAATTTGCAGAAAGAGCTGGCACAATATAAGTCTGCAGCATCTTCTTCAACAGCTGTAATCCCAGTGACTGACGAGGGATTTTCCTTTCTAGAGGTTGAGAATGCCAAATTAAGGCAAGAGTTGGATACCTTGAGAAGATCTGGTACTTCTACTGCTACTCGGGGGCGAGGAAGAGGTTCTCGTGGACGAGGAAGAGCTGCTCAGAATGTTGTCGAGGAACCAAGTTCTCGACCTGCTCGGGGAGGATCAAGAGCTCGTAGTCGTAATGTTGAAGAGGCTCGTACTCGATCAACGTTGGAAAATCAAGCATTCCAATTAATGGCTAAGAACCAAGCTTTGTCTGATCTATCCAAGAAGGTTAGAGAAATAGAACAACAACTTTCTTCAAAAACTCAGTATTGAAGACTAATGAACTTTTCATCCAAAGTCTTGACGAGAAGATTGCAAGGTTGACATTTCAATTTAATAAATAGCCCAGGGAGTTTTGGATGGCTGGATACAACGAAGCTTTATTCCATTTAGATGATCGTATCCAGAATGCCAATAATGAGGGCTACAAGCAAGGTTGGCTGAATGCCTTGGGCGTGCTGAAGCTCGAACAAGGGCACTACCTGTGGGACTATCATGATCCTGGGGTACTAGACTTGCCTGTGCCACCTTATAAATTGGACATGGAATGGATCCCAGCTCGTGCCATTCCTCGGAACTTAATTGCAAAATACCTCAGTGACTATAATCTTCACTCTCAGATCGAGGTATCTCGTCCCGAGCATCTACTGGACACTCCTTCAATAATGAACGTCAGAATGCTCCGAGATATTAACTTCATTAATTCTCCCCTTTGCCTGGAAGATCCTCCTGCTAGCGAGGAGCCTATTTCAAAAGCTGAAGGAAAAAAGCCAATAGAATAGGAAATTCTGATGTAATAATTAGTACATAATTTAATATCAATGTAATAAACTTGTGTAATTCATTTCGACTTTAATGAAAGAATTTCATTTTTGTTTGCAAATTTGTATTGCTCTTGTATTTGTCAAACACTTTATATTTGTGCTTGCATAACAATATTGTGTGGTTCATCGACCAACTTAGTAAAAAATTACAAGTATCAGTAATATTGCTCGATCACTTAATAATAAAGTAATGAGTATAAAATTGTTGAAAATTATTCCAACCAACCAAGGTTGTCAAATTGTGCTCGTCGACCAATTATAGTTAGTGAGAGTTTATCCCCAACTAACCATACTTGGTAAATTTTTGTCTTTTTCATAAAATGTGCCCGACCAACCAAGGTCGATGATTTTTCCTCGTCGACCAACTACAGTTAGTGGGTTTTTATCCCCGACCAACTATACTTGGTTCAGTTTGGAATATTTGTTCTTCGAGGAACTTTTATATAATAAACTTACTTCCCGACCAACATAAGTTGACATTTGAGATAATCTTACTTCCCGACCAACATAAGTTGTCATTTGAGAGCATATCTTGTTTCCTAACCAACTGAGATTGGCCTTTGAGAGCATGTCTTGTTTCCTAACAAACCGAGATTGGCCTTTCGTCGATCATCTCGTGTTCTCGCTCTTTTACCAACCGGAGTTGGTCTGAGTTCGAACTATCGTGTTCTTGCTCTTTTACCAACCGGAGTTGGTCTGAGTTCGAACTATCATGTCCGCTAGCTCTTTTACCAACCTGAGTTGGTCACGCTAGTGTACGCCTCCTAACCAAAGGAGTATAGTTTGTTCTCGCCCTTTTACCAACCGGAGTTGGTCGTGGGTTTGAACTATCCTGTCCACTATCTCTTTTACCAACCTGAGTTGGTCACGCTAGTGTACGCCTCCTAACCAAAGGAGTATAGTTTGTTCTCGCCCTTTTACCAACTGGAGTTGGTCGTGGGTTCGAACTATCATGTCCACTAGCTCTTTTACCAACCTGAGTTGGTCACGCTAGTGTACGCCTCCTAACTAAAGGAGTATAGTTTGTTCTCGCCCTTTTACCAACCGGAGTTGGTCGTGGGTTTGAACTATCAGTGTTGCTTTTATTGCTGAACAGCGTAGTGTTGTACACTAGTATTCCCCGAAAAACCTTCGATAAAAAGAAAGAAGATGGAGAAACATCATCGTTTTATTCATATTGATGAAATTGCTTTACATTTTACATCACTGATAATACTTGCGTAGGTGTTCTGCATTCCATGCATTCTTAAACTCCTCTCCTTCTAGAGTCGCTATTCGGTAAGTTCCTGGTCGGACAACTGCAGTAACTCGGTAAGGTCCATGCCAGTTTGCTTCCAACTTATTGTGCTTCTGAACGACTTTCTTTAGCACGTAATCTCCTTCTTTTAAGTCGCATTTCTTTACCCTCTTGTTGTAGAACAGGGTTGTTCGATGTTGATAAGCAGCATTCCTAATGGCTACCTCTTCTCTAACCTCCTCGAGCATGTACAAATCTAATATCCTCATCAAGTCGCTGACTGGGGAATTGAAATTCAGCACTCTGTGTGTTGGAAGACCCAACTCGGCAGGTATTACAGCCTCACTTCCAAATGCCAGCATATATGGTGATTCTCCAGTGGCTGCTCGGGGAGTTGTTCGGTAAGCCCACAATACTGATTGTAGTTCATTAATCCAATTAGCTTTAGCTTCACTTAGCCTCTTCTTCAAACCATTTAGTAACGTTCTGTTCGTCACTTCAGTCTGTCCGTTGCTTTGAGGATGGCCTGGTGCTGAATGAGTCTTCAAAATGTTTGATTATCGACAATAGGCAGCAAACTCCTCGTTATCGAATTGTGTTCCATGGTCTGTGATGAAGGCATGAGGGAGACCATATCGACAGATTATATTCTTCCAAACGAACTGGTATACCTTCTCGTACGTCATATCAATAAGTGGCTCAGCTTCTACCCACTTAGTAAAATAATCCACTGCGACGACGAGGTACTTGAATCTTCCTCGGGTCGTTGGCAATGGTCCAACCAAATCCATTCCCCACATGGAGAAAGGCCAAGGGGAAGTTATGGGTGTCAACAATGCTTGTGGAGTTCGTCGGACGGAGGAAAAACGTTGGCATTTATCACATCTCTTAGCATAGGTTATACAATCAGCCCTCATCGTTGGCCAGTAGTATCCCTGCGTCATCACCCTTTGCAAAAGTGTCCGACCTGCTACATGGGCTCCACAAGACCCTTCATTAATCTCTTCAATCAATTCTTTCACCTCAGAGGGATGTACACATCTTTGCAAACCTGCCATAATTCCTCGTCTATACAAAACACCATTAGTTAGTACATACCGAGCAGCTTTAAACTTTAATTTCTTGGCAACGATCTTATCCTCCGGTAATTCTCCTTCCTCGACATATGCCCTGATGGGATCCATCCAAGATGGTCCTAAATCGAGAGTAATAATATTCATCGTCAGGTCTTCATCTATGCTTCGACTTTCTAACACCTCAATTGGTATCGTTCTTCACAACTCGGTACGAGTAGCTGATGCTAGTCGGGCCAGTGCGTCTGCTTGTGCATTCTCCATTCTTGGTATTCTGATCAACTGAATGGCATCAAATTCTGCCAACAACTCCATCGCCTTTGCATGATACTTGACCATTAATTCTCCTTTAACTGCATATGTTCCCATCATCTGATTCACAATTAATTGAGAATCACTGAATACCATCACTTGTTGTGCTTCCATAATCTTTGCTAAATTAAGACCTGCTATCAAGGCTTCATACTCAGCCTCATTATTGGAAGCTTTGAATTGGAATCGTAAGGAATATTCCACGTCAATCTCGTCTGGGGTGTTCAAAATAATCCCTGCTCCACACCCGTAGTGCAATATGATCCATCTACATATAATCTCCATGTAGGTAACTCGTCTTCAAATTTCTTATCTGACAGAGTTCCTCGGTGAAATATCTGCTGTTTCCTTTCATCCTCCCCTGGTATTTTTCGCTCCTCGTCGACCATCTCTTCTCGCCCTTTTACCAACCGGAGTTGGTCTGGGTTTGAATTTGATGATCTTTCTACATCCACAAGCCCTTTTACCAACCGGAGTTGATCTGGACTTATGTCTGTTGATCCTGTAACATCCACAGGTTGATCAGCGAGCAACTTTTATTCCTCGGGGGTATCAGGATATGTAAATTCTGCTATAAAGTCTGCTACAGCTTGCCCTTTTAGTGATGATCTGGGTTCATACACAATATCGTATTCACCGAGCTCTATTGCCCAATACACCAGTCTCCCTGATTTTTCTGGCTTATGAAGGGCTTGTCTTAATGGCATGTCGGTATACACGACGATGGTATGGGCCTGGAAATAAGGCTTCATTCTTCTACTTGCTTCAATTAATGCTAATGCCAATTTTTCCAGCTTTGGGTACCTGATCTCTGCACCTCGGAAAGCCTTACTTGTGTAATAAATTGGCTTCTGGACTCCATTCTCCATTCTGATCAATGCCGAGCTGACTGCATTTTCTGATACTTCCAGGTACAAGTACAAATTTTCTCCCATTACTGGCCTGGACAATAGTGGAGGTGCTCCCAGGTATTTCTTCAAGTCTTGAAAGGATTTTTCACATTCATCATTCCACTCGAAAGTTTTTCGAAGTGTTTTTAAGAATGGGAGGCATCTATCAGTTGCTCGGGATACAAATCTGTTGAGCGCTGCAACTCGTCCTGTAAGACTTTGCACCTCTTTCTTCGTCGTTGGAGATCGCAACCCTAAAAGAGCTTTGATCTTTGCTGGATTTGCCTCAATGCCTCGCTGGTTGACGATGTACCCGAGGAACATTCCTTCTCGTACTCCAAAGGTGCACTTCGTCGGGTTGAGCTTCATTTGGTATTTATCCAGTTAATCAAAGGTCTGTCCTAAGTCAACTAGATGATCAGCAGCTTTCTTGCTCTTTGTCAGCATATCATCGACATAGACTTCCATATTGTAACTGATTTGTTCGGCGAAAACCTTGTTCATCAGCCGTTGGTATGTCGCTCCTGCATTTTTCAAACCAAAAGGCATAACATTATAACAATAAGTTCCCCTAGGGGTAATAAAAGAAGTGCTTTCCCTGTCTTTAGGTTTCATTTTGATCTGGTTGTATCCAGAGTAAGCGTCCATGAAGCTGAGCAGCTCGTGTCCCGAGGTAGCATCTACTAGTTGGTCAATTCTGGGCAATGGGAAGTGATCCTTTGGGCAGGCCTTGTTGAGATCAGTGAAATCAATACACATTCTCCATTTATTATTTTTCTTCTTCACCATCACCACATTTGCTAACCAGTCTGGATATTTCACATCTTCAATGAATTGGGCTTTCTGGAGTTTCTCGACCTCCTCTTGTATGGCTTGATTCTTCTCGGGACTAAACACTCTTCTTCTCTGCTTTACAGGCTTGATCTCCTTATTCGCATTGAGTTCATGGCATAAGAAGTTTGGATCTATTCCTGGCATGTCTTCATGACTCCATGAAAATTTTTTCTTTCTATCTCTCAAGAAAGTTATCAACTCCCGTTTTATTGAAGCATCCAACGTCGAACCTATCTGGGTTATTCGTTCAGGGTGCTCGTCGTCCAGAATAACATTTTCTGTAGATTCCACCACCTGTCCTTTTACAAGTTGGGATTCATCTCTGGGATCCAGTGTTTCAATTTCTGTACCTTCATCCACCTGGTAGGTAGTAGTCTCTTTCCTTGATTCTTCAAGCTCCTCTTGCTCGGCAGACGAATAATAGCATTCCCGAGCTATTTTCTGATCACCTTTCACAACTCCTACTCCAAAATTTATAGGGAATTTCAAACACTGATGTACTGTAGATGGAACTGCTTCGAACTTCTTCAAACCAACTCTTCCCATGATGATGTTGTAAGCTGACTGCACATTCTTATCTATCACAAAGAAGCGTATTCTTTCTGTTCGACAAGCAGGCCAAGTTCCAACGAATATATCCAACTTGATCGTCCCGAGAGGAAAGACTTTCTCGCCAGCAAAACCCAATAGAGGTCTGTGATAAGGTTCCAATTGAGACAATTTTAAATTTAAACTGTCAAAGCATGAATAGTACATGATGTCTGCCGAACTACCATTATCTACCAGCACCCTTGAGATCACTACTTCTTTCATCCCCATTTTGATCATCAAAGGGTCGTCGTGAGGGTAAAGAACACCTGCAAGGTCTTTTTTTGAAAAATCGATGACCAGCTTCTCTTTGTTTACCTTCCTCGGGCGATCCGCTTCAGCCAAATTTATCCGTTGAATGTATGAGCAAGCTTGAGCCTCACCGAGGTAAGCTTTTCTTTCTGCAGTAAGGTCTCCTCCTCCTGCATCTCCTCCTGTAATGACATTATAATCAAATGACCCAAAGCGTATTGAAAATACCTCTCGTTCTGGCTGTCTTGGTTTCTTGGGAAGATCGGGGTCATCCTCTGTATCATCTTCATGATCCCTTTTCTTTTTCTCCTCTGCTCGAAGAGGAGATCTAGACCTTTCTCTAGTTCGTTCATTATTCCTTCTTTCGCTTCCCCAATCAACATACTTCGCTAGCTTCCCTCTTCGGATGAGTGTTTCAATCTCATTCTGAAGAGTTATGCAATTTTTGGTCATATGGCCGTGATCCTTATGGAACTCACAATATTTCTCCCTATTCCTCATACCAGGGTCTGACCTCAGTTTCTTCGGCCACTTTATCTCCTCGCTATTCTTGATTTCTTCCAAGACATGATTAATACCCATTTTCAAAGGAGTATAATTATCGAATTTCTTCAGGACTTCCCATGACGATTTATTATTCTTGGAATGCTTGTCACCGCCATTCCCCTTATGCTCTTTATTCTTAGATTTGTCGTCTTCCACCTTGGATTCTTTATCCATATTCTTCTTCGCAGCCATAGCCTCCTCGGCATTCATGATTTTGGCTGCTTTTGCCATCAACTCTGACATAGTTGTAGGTGGATCTTTGGCCAAAGTGTAATACAACTTATTAGGCAACAACCCACTCATCAAGGCGGTGATTGTTGTCTTTTCTTCATAATCTATGACTTCCAGCTTCTCATTATTGAAACGAGTTATGTAATCTCTAGTACTCTCACCAGATTTTTGTCTAACACTTAACAAGTGTGCTACTCTTTTTACTGGCTTTTCTCCAAAACAGAAATTGCCGATGAACAATTCGGCCAACTGAAAGAAAGTTGAAATCTTACCCCGAGGAAGACTGTTGTACCATATCTGGGCAGATCCAGTAAGAGTTCCCGAGAATGCTCTGCATCTCATCTCGTCGGAACGGCATAGATGTCGGCAGCAGCTTGATATTGCTCTATGTGTAGAACAGGATCTGTCTTTCCATCATATTTGGGGGTCACCACAGGTGCTTTAAACTTTGACGGGGTAGGAAAACCCACAATGGCTTGGACAAAAGGTGTCCCTTGAACAAAAGTTCGTTGTAAGGGATTCTTCGCCTTAGCCATTTCTCCCAATCTATCCTCCAACCGCTGAATGGAACCCTTCCACGCATCATTTCCTTCCTCGGGCTTGTTAGTTCGAGCAATTGATTGCTCTGAAGTGGCCTCCTGAGGTCTATCTTGACGAGCAACTGGCCGTGATTGTGTTGATCCTTCTCTTAGATCTGATGGTTGTCAAAAACTTCTCGACATGGTCTTAGGTGGACTCCTATTCCTCCTAGGGCCCAATCGACTGAAAGGAGACGACCTACTCAGTCTTTCCAAGGCACTGGGTCTTTCTGGAGAGAGAGTGATACGTTGATCAGTATCTGTAGCCCTTATTGACGAAGTTCGCCCAGGTTGATAAGAGAAATCATCAGATTCCTCATTTAATGCTCTTCAAGCGTGTGCGTCAAGATGATAAGCATTCAATGAATAGTTGAACTGCTGGTTATTTGGCAATCAATGATGTGGTCGAGATGCAGATCGAACCGCCTTAGTTGCTCGTCGTCCAAGAGTTCCTCGGAGCACTGGAGTTCCTCGGAGGACTGGTGTTCCTCGAAAGACCGGTGTTCCTCGGAGTACACCTGTTGCTCGGAATGAGTATGACTAGGTCGGGGGAATGATCTTCCTCGTTGCTATTGTGCCACGTAGATTGACACGTGCCTTCTTATTATTCTTCCACATCAGCATACTAATTTTGGTATCAACAGAGCCTAAGGGCTATAAATACCTTGTATGACCCTCATTCAGGAGGGGGGGGAATTTCTTGAGAGTACTTGTATTCGAGAATTCCCAAACACTCAGCAATAACATAACAGTGGACGTAGGCCATTCATATACGGCCGAACCACTTTAAAATTCTTTGTCTCATTTATTTATTTGTGATTGAATAATTAGAGTAATCTAGTTTTTTACATCAACAGATTGGCGCCATCTGTGGGAACGATTGTTATTATCGTTTTTCACCAAAAATCATTCATCATCAATGGCAGATAATCCGAAATCCAGCAATCGAAACGCTGGAAATGCTGGAAATCCTCTGAATCCCTCTGCACCTCCATTATGACGAATTTGGCTCAAGGACAAATCGCCATGCAAGAAACAATGCGGCAACTCATACAGACCCTTCATGGCGGTGCACCTGCACGTTCTGGACAGCGAAGTGGTCAGAGGCAAACCTATTTACTTACTTCACGATCCAGGCGTACTGAGTCATATCGTAATGAGGAATCTGATGATTTCTCTTATCAACCTGGGCGAACTTCGTCAATAAGGGCTACAGATACTGATCAACGTATCACTCTCTCTCCAGAAAGACCCAGTGCCTTGGAAAGACTGAGTAGGGCGTCTCCTTTCAGTCGATTGGGCCCTAGGAGGAATAGGAGTCCGCCTAAGACCATGTCGAGAAGTTTTCGATAACCATCAGATCTAAGAGAAGGATCAGCACAATCACGGCCAGTTGCTCGTCAAGATAGATATCAGGAGGCCACTTCAGAGCAATCAATTGCTCGAACTTACAAGCCCGAGGAAGGAAATGATGCGTGGAAGGGTTCCATTCAGCGATTGGAGGATAGATTGGGAGAAATGGCTAAGGCGAATAATCCCTTACAACGAACTTTTGTTCAAGGGACACCTTTTATCCAAGCCATTGTGGGTTTTCCTACCCCGTCAAAGTTTAAAGCACCTGTGGTGACCCCCAAATATGATGGAAAGACAGATCATGTTCTACACATAGAGCAATATCAAGCTGTTGCCGACATCTATGCCGTCCCCGACGAGATGAGATGCAGAGCATTCTCGGGAACTCTTACTGGATCTGCCCAGATATGGTACAACAATCTTCCTCGTGGTAAGATTTCAACTTTCTTTCAGTTGGCCGAATTGTTCATCGGCAATTTCTGTTTTGGAGCAAAGCCAGTAAAAAGAGTAGCACACTTGTTAAGTGTTAGACAAAAATCTGGTGAGAGTACTAGAGATTACATAACTCGTTTTAATAACGAGAAGCTGGAAGTCATAGATTATGAAGAAAAGACAGCAATCACCGCCTTGATGAGTGGGTTGTTGCCTAATAAGTTGTATTAGACTTTGGACAAAGATCCACCTACAACTATGTCAGAGTTGATTGCAAAAGTAGCCAAAATCATGAATGCCGAGGAGGCTATGGCTGCGAAGAAGAATATGGATAAAGAAACCAAGGTGGAAGACGACAAATCTAAGAAGAAAGAGCATAAGGGGAATGGCGGTGACAAGCATTCCAAGAATAATAAATCGTCATGGGAAGTCCTGAAGAAATTCGATAATTATACTCCTTTTAAAATGGGTATTAATCATGTCTTGGAAGAAATCAAGAACAGCGAGGAGATAAAGTGGCCGAAGAAACTGAGGTCAGACCCTGACATGAGAAATAGGGAGAAATATTGTGAGTTCCATAAGGATCACGGCCATATGACCAAAAATTGCATAGCTCTTCAGAACGAGATTGAAACACTCATCCGAAGAGGGAAGCTAGCGAAGTATGTTGATCGGGGAAGCGAAAGAAGGAATAATGACTGAACTAGAGAAAGGTCTAGATCTCCTCGTCAAGTAGAGGAGAAAAAGAAAAGGGATCATGAAGATGATACAGAGGATGACCCCGATCTTCCCAAGAAACCAAGGCATCCAGAACGAGAGGTATTTTCAATACGCTTTGGGTCATTTGATTGTAATGTCATTACAGGAGGAGTTGCAGGAAGAGGAGACCTTACTGCAGAAAGAAAAGCTTACCTCGGTGAGGCTCAAGCTTGCTCATACATTCAACGGATAAATTTGGCTGAAGAGGATCGTCCGAGGAAGGTAAACAAAGAGAAGCTGGTCATCGGTTTTTCAAAAAATGACCTTGCAGGTGTTCTTTACCCTCACGACGACCCTTTGGTGATCAAAATGAGGATGAAACAAGTAGTGATCTCAAGGGTGCTGTTAGATAATGGTAGTTCGGCAGACATCATGTACTATTCATGCTTTGACAGTTTAAATTTAAAATTGTCTCAATTGGAACCTTATCACAGACCTCTATTGGGTTTTGCTGGCGAGAAAGTCTTTCCACTCGGGATGATCAAGTTGGATATATTCGTTGGAACTTGGCCTGCTTGTCGAACAGAAAGAATACACTTCTTTGTGATGGATAAGAATGTGCAGTCATCTTACAACATCATCATGGGAAGAGTTGGTTTGAAGAAGTTCGAAGCAGTTCCATCTACAGTACATCAGTGTTTGAAATTCCCTATAAATTTTGGAGTAGGAGTTGTGAAAGGTGATCAGAAAGTAGCTCGGGAATACTATTATTCGTCTGCCGAGCAAGAGGAGCTTGAAGAATCAAGGAAAGAGACTACTACCTACCAGGTAGATGAAGGTACAGAAATTGAAACACTGGATCCCAGAGATGAATCCCAACTTGTAAAAGGACAGGTGGTGGAATCTACAGAAAATGTTATTCTGGACGACGAGCACCCTGAACGAATAACCCAGATAGGTTCGACGTTGGATGCTTCAATAAAACGGGAGTTGATAACTTTCTTGAGAGATAGTAAGAAAAATTTTGCATGGAGTCATGAAGACATGCCAGGAATAGATCCAAACTTCTTATGCCATGAACTCAATGCGAATAAGGAGATCAAGCCTGTAAAGCAGAGAAGAAGAGTGTTTAGTCCCGAGAAGAATCAAGCCATACAAGAGGAGGTCGAGAAACTCCAGAAAGCCCAATTCATTGAAGATGTGAAATATCCAGACGGGTTAGCAAATGTGGTGATGGTGAAGAAGAAAAACAATAAATGAAGAATGTGTGTTGATTTCACTGATCTCAATAAGGCCTACCCAAAGGATCACTTCCCATTGCCCAGAATTGACCAACTAGTAGATGCTACCTCGGGACACGAGCTGCTCAGCTTCATGGACGCTTACTCTGGATACAACCAGATCAAAGTGAAACCTGAAGACAGGGAAAGCACTTCTTTTATTACCCCTAGGGGAACTTATTGTTATAATGTTATGCCTTTTGGTTTGAAAAATGCAGGAGCGACATACCAACGGCTGATGAACAAGGTTTTCGCCGAACAAATCAGTTGCAATATGGAAGTCTATGTCGATGATATGCTGACAAAGAGCAAGAAAGCTGTTGATCATCTAGTTGACTTAGGAAAGACCTTTGATCAACTGGATAAATACCAGATGAAGCTCAACCCGACGAAGTGCACCTTTGGAGTACGAGAAGGAATGTTCCTCGGGTACATCGTCAACCAGCGAGGCATTGAGGCAAATCCAGAAAAGATCAAAGCTCTTTTAGGGTTGCGATCTCCAACGACGAAGAAAGAGGTGCAGAGTCTTACAGGACGAGTTGCAGTGCTCAACAGATTTGTATCTCGAGCAACTGATTGATACCTCCCATTCTTCAAAACACTTCGAAAAACTTTCGAGTGGAATGATGAATGTGAAAAAGCCTTTTAAGACTTGAAGAAATATCTGGGAGCACCTCCACTGTTGTCCAGGCCAGTAATGGGAGAAAAGTTGTACTTGTACCTGGCAGTATCAGAAAATGCAGTCAGCTCGGCATTGATCAGAATGGAGAATGGAGTCCAGAAGCCAATTTATTACACAAGTAAGGCTTTCCGAGGTGCAGAGATCAGGTACCCAAAGCTGGAAAAATTGGCATTGGCATTAATTGAAGAAAGTAGAAGAATGGGGCCTTATTTCCAGGCCCATACCATCGTCGTGTATACCGACATGCCATTAAGACAAGCCCTTCATAAGCCAGAAAAATCAGGGAGACTGATGTATTGGGTAATAGAGCTCGGTGAATACGATATTGTGTATGAACCCAGATCATCACTAAAAGGGCAAGCTGTAGCAGACTTTATAGAAGAATTTACATATCCTGATACCCCCGAGGAACAAAAGTTGCTCGCTGATCAACCTGTGGATGTTACAGGATCAACAGACATAAGTCCAGATCAACTCCGGTTGGTAAAAGGGCTTGTAGATGTAGAAAGATCATCAAATTCAAACCCATACCAACTCCGGTTGGTAAAAGGGCAAGAAGAGATGGTCGACGAGGAGCGAAAAATACCAGGGGAGGATGAAAGGAAACAGCAGATATTTCACCAAGGAACTCTATCAGATAAGAAATTTGAAGACGAGTTACCTACATGGAGATTATAGGTAGATGGATCATATTGCACTACGGGTTGTGGAGCATGGATTGTTTTGAACACCCCAGACGAGATTGACGTGGAATATTCCTTACGATTCCAATTCAAAGCTTCAAATAATGAGGCTGAGTATGAAGCCTTGATAGCAGGTCTTAATTTAGCAAAGATTATGGAAGCACAACAAGTGATGGTATTCAGTGATTCTCAATTAATTGTGAATCAGATGATGAGAACATATGCAGTTAAAGGAGAATTAATGGTCAAGTATCATGCAAAGGCGATGGAGTTATTGGCAGAATTTGATGCCATTCAGTTGATCAGAATACCAAGAATGGAGAATGCACAAGCAGACGCACTGGCCCGACTAGCATCAGCTACTCGTACCGAGTTGCGAAGAACGATACCAATTGAGGTGTTAGAAAGTTGAAGCATAGATGAAGACCTGACGATGAATATTATTACTCTCGATTTAGGACCATCTTGGATGGATCCCATCAGGGCATATGTCGAGGAAGGATAATTACCGGAGGATAAGATCGCTGCCAAGAAATTGAAGTTTAAAGCTGCTCGGTATGTACTAACTAATGGTGTTTTGTATAGACGAGGAATTATGGCAGGTTTTCAAAGATGTGTACATCCCTCCGAGGTGAAATAATTGATTGAAGAGATCCATGAAGGGTCTTGTGGAGCCCATGTAGCAGGTCGGACACTTTTGCAAAGGGTGATGACGCAGGGATACTACTGGCCAACGATGAGGGCTGATTGTATAGCTTATGCTAAGAGATGTGATAAATGCCAACATTTTTCCTCCGTCCGACGAACTCCACAAGCATTGTTGACACCCATAACTTCCCCTTGGCCTTTCTCCATGTGGGGAATGGATTTGGTTGGACCATTGCCAACGACCCGAGGAAGATTCAAGTACCTCGTCGTCGCAGTGGATTATTTTACTAAGTGGGTAGAAGCTGAGCCACTTATTGATATGACGTACGAGAAGGTATACCAGTTCGTTTGGAAGAATATAATCTGCCGATATGGTCTCCCTCATGCCTTCATCACAGACCATGGAACACAATTCGATAACGAGGAGTTTGCTGCCTATTATCGACAATCAAACATTTTGAAGACTCATTCAGCACCAGGCCATCCTCAAAGAAACGGACAGACTGAAGTGACGAACAGAACATTACTAAATGGTTTGAAGAAGAGGCTAAGTGAAGCTAAAGCTAATTGGATTAATGAGCTACAGTCAGTATTGTGGGCTTACCGAACAACTCCCCGAGCAGCCACTGGAGAATCACCATATATGCTGGCATTTGGAAGTGAGGCTGTAATACCTGCCGAGTTGGGTCTTCCAACACACAGAGTGCTGAATTTTGAATTCCCCAGTCAGCGACTTGATGAGGAGATTAGATTTAGACATGCTCGAGGAGGTTAGAGAAGAGGCAGCCATTAGGAATGCTGCTTATCAACAGCGAACAACCCTGTTCTATAACAAGAGGGTAAAGAAATGCGACTTAAAAGAAGGATATTACGTGCTAAAGAAAGTCGTTCAGAAGCACAATAAGTTGGAAGCAAACTGGCATGGACCTTACCGAGTTACTGCAGTTGTCCGACCAGGAACTTACCGAATAGCGACTCTAGAAGGAGAGGAGTTTAAGAATGCATGGAATGCAGAACACCTACGCAAGTATTATCAGTGACGTAAAATGTAAAGCAATTTCATCAATATGAATAAAACGATGATGTTTCTCCATCTTCTTTCTTTTTATCGAAAGTTTTTCGGGGAATACTAGTGTACAACACTACGCTGTTCAGCAATAAAAGCAACACTGATAGTTCAAACCCACGACCAACTCCGGTTGGTAAAAGGGCGAGAACAAACTATACTCCTTTGGTTAGGAGGCGTACACTAGCGTGACCAACTCAGGTTGGTAAAAGATCTAGTGGACATGATAGTTCAAACCCAAGACCAACTCCGGTTGGTAAAAGGGCGAGAACAAACTATACTCCTTTGGTTTGGAGGCGTACACTAGCGTGACCAACTCAGGTTGGTAAAAGAGCTAGTGGACATGATAGTTCAAACCCACGACCAACTCCGGTTGGTAAAAGGGCGAGAACAAACTATACTCCTTTGGTTAGGAGGCGTACACTAGCGTGACCAACTCAAGTTGGTAAAAGAGCTAGTGGACATGATAGTTCAAACCCACGACCAACTCCGGTTGGTAAAAGGGCGAGAACAAACTATACTCCTTTGGTTAGGAGGCGTACACTAGCGTGACCAACTCAGGTTGGTAAAAGAGCTAGCGAACATGATAGTTCGAACTCAGACCAACTCCGGTTGGTAAAAGAGCAAGAACACGATAGTTCGAACTCAGACCAACTCCGGTTGGTAAAAGAGCGAGAACACGAGATGATCGACGAAAGGCCAATCTCGGTTGGTTAGGAAACAAGACATTCTCTCAAAGGCCAATCTCGGTTGGTTAGGAAACAAGATATGCTCTCAAATGACAACTTATGTTGGTCGGGAAGTAAGATTATCTCAAATGTCAACTTATGTTGGTCGGGAAGTAAGTTTATTATATAAAAGTTCCTCGAAGAACAAATATTCCAAACTGAACCAAGTATAGTTGGTCGAGGATAAAAACCCACTAACTGTAGTTGGTCGACGAGGAAAAATCATCGACCTTGGTTGGTCGGGCACATTTTATGAAAAAGACAAAAATTTACCAAGTATGGTTAGTTATTATATAAAAGTTCTTCGAAGAACAAATATTCCAAACTGAAACAAGTATAGTTGGTCGGGGATAAAAACCCACTAACTGTAGTTGGTCGACGAGGAAAAATCATCGACCTTGGTTGGTCGGGCACATTTTATGAAAAAGACAAAAATTTACCAAGTATGGTTAGTTGGGGATAAACTCTCACTAACTATAATTGGTCGACGAGCACAATTTGACAACCTTGGTTGGTTGGAATAATTTTCAATATTTTTATACTCATTACTTTATTATTAAGTGATCGAGCAATATTACTGATACTTGTAATTTTTTACTAAGTTGGTCGATGAACCACACAATATTGTTATGCAAGCACAAATATAAAGTGTTTGACAAATACAAGAGCAATACAAATTTGCAAACAAAAATGAAATTCTTTCATTAAAGTCGAAATGAATTACACAAGTTTATTACATTGATATTAAATTATGTACTAATTATTACATCATAATTTCCTATTCTATTGGCTTTTTTCCTTCATCTTTTGAAATAGGCTCCTCGCCAGCAAGAGGATCTTCCAGGCAAAGGGGAGAATTAATGAAGTTAATATCTCGGAGCATTCTGACGTTCATTATTGAAGGAGTGTCCAGTAGATGCTCGGGACGAGATACCTCGATCTGAGAATGAAGATTATAGTCACCGAGGTATTTTGCAATTAAGTTTCGAGGAATGGCACGAGCTGGGATCCATTCCATGTCCAATTTATAAGGTGGCACAGGCAAGTCTAGTACCCCAGGATCGTGATAGTCCCACAGGTAGTTCCCTTGTTCGAGCTTCAGCACGCCCAAGGCATTCAGCCAACCTTGCTTGTAGCCCTCATTATTGGCATTCTCGATACGATCATCTAAATGGAATAGTGCTTCGTTGTATCTAGCCATCCAAAACTCCCTGGGCTGTTTATTAAATTGAAATGTCAACCTTGCAATCTTCTCGTCAAGACTTTGGATGAAAAGTTCATTAGTCTTCAATACTGAGTCCTTTGAAGAAAGTTGTTGTACCAGTTCTCTAACCTTCTTGGACAGATCAGACAAAGCTTGGTTCTTAGCCATTAATTGGAATGCTTGGTTTTCTAACGTTGATTGAGTACGAGCCTCTTCAACATTACGACTAAGAGCTCTTGATCCTCCCCGAGCAGGTCGAGAACTTGGTTCCTCGACAACATTCTGAGCAGCTCTTCCTCGTCCATGAGAACCTCTTCCTCACCCCCGAGTAGCAGTAGAAGTACCAGATCTTCTCAAGGTATCCAACTCTTGCCTTAATTTGGCATTCTCAACCTCTAGAAAGGAAAATCCCTCGTCAGTCACTGAGATTACAGCTGTTGAAGAAGATGCTGCAGACTTATACTGTGCCAGATCTTTCTGCAAATTGTTATTTTCTTGCTCTAGCAGCTCGGCAATCTGTCTACAAGCTTCAACCTCACCCTTTAGGGTTCTCTCCCTGACATCGTACCCAGCAAGGATCTTTTTGTGGCCTGTCTCGGCAGAAAGTTGTTGATACCTCTTTTCATACCCCTCGTGCAAAAGGGAAGTTGATTCCTTGTACTGAGTCTGAAGATCTTCTAAAGTATATCGAAGATCCTCGATCATGTCATAGTAAGCCACGTTGTTGGCTACAACACGATCAAGAAGACATTTCAAGTACTGATATGCCTCCACTGCTTGGTCTGAAGCATCATGACCAAGGATATCAGCAATTTCTGATGCACTCAGGTCAGTATGGCCAGCTTTAAAATATTCATGGCATTGCTGCATCAGTTTTGTATCATTGGCAGACAGCAATTCCATTTTAGTCATAAACTAATAAAGAAGAGAAGGCAAGAGTTAATAAAAGAAGAAGACAGAACATCAACAACGCAGAGAAACAAAAAAGGTGATTTTATTACATCATCAAAAGGAGTACAGCGTTCAGAATACATAGTACAAGTAAAAGAAAAACAGAAAGAGAATACCGAACAACTTCACACCTTTTACTTATCTCCCAAGACTTTCTCGAGAGGCTGGGATGAGGAGCTTGGTTGCTCGGTGGGAACAATGAGTTGATTGGCAGAAGTTGAGACTTGTTTAGGAGGAGCAGGCAAAGACGAGATCTCCTCGGTGGCTGTCTGATTGGGTTGTGGAGCAAGGACTTGACCACCTACTATCATTGAAGACTCCTCGGAAGCAGCTTCGTCTTCTTCCTCATCTTTAATCACAGGAGGGGGGCCAGGAAGGTGTTGTTGAAATAGTTCAGAGTCCTCGCTAACCTTCAGTTCCTGCAGGGCAGCAACCCAACCATCTCAGAAGTATTTCAAACTCCCATACTTGACCTTGGGTCATCATTGCTGCTACCCCCTGTCCCATCCTTTATCCCATCCGGTACGAAAAGATTTCTTTACGGCCATTTTCCTTTTCATTTTCTCCGAGGAAAGCTTCTCGGATAGAAGATCCTCGGAGGCTTTCAACTTGGCCTCCACCTCCTCCTTCTGGCGATTTACTTCTCGCAGAAGGGTTAGCTCTTCCTCAACAGACTTCAACTTATTTTCAAGATCCCCAAAGTTTGTGAGCTTCTCGGCATATTTCTTAGTCTCTCCCTCCAAGTCTATTATTTTGTTTCCCAACTGCACCTTCTCTGCCTCAGATGCAGCCAACTTCTTCTCCCATTCACCCCTATCCTCATCATATTTTTGACGGGAATCCTTCAAAGACTGGGCCAAACCCAGAAAAGCATCCTCCACTCCAGAGGAGGAGCTAGAAGCCTTGAGTGCTTCATCTTTCTTCACTATGGTGTTAAAACAACTCACCAGCTGAAAAAGAAGGTAATGATAAGTCAGTGCCGAGATACATATATTGACTGAAAAAAAGAAAAATTCAGGATAAGAGAAACTTATTGAAGCAATGTGACGAGTAGCTAGGGATGTCAGCATATCCCTAGACCTATTTTCTTCAATTCCTTGGACTTCAGGAATAGTCCAAGTCTTTACCGAGCTCATTGCAGAACTCGGGGGAATAATGGTTGGGACACCAGCTCCACTAGCTTGGAGCTGGGGAATGGTTTCAGAAAAACTCACCGAGGAGGATTTCTTCAATCTCCTCAGTGGCACTTCAGCAGTTTCAACCAAAGAACTTTTGGTTAGAACCACTTCCACAGGTGCATTTTTCTTGCTCGAAGCCACTGGGGGCTTCTCGGCAGCCTTCTGAGGAGCAACAGAAGGGGCACCATCTACTTTCTTTGTCCCCTTTGGGACATCAGCCTTGTTTCTTTTTCCATCTTCAGCAGAGGAAGTCTCCTCGAAGATAGCAGGAACACTTCTTTTGCCCATCTTCTGCCTAAGAGGAATGTGAGATTCTGGTGAAAATTCCTCAGAAGCTGGCAATGGTTCACTAATGCTGACCACAGGACGAGCAGTAAAGGATGATGTGTAGCTCCTGTACTGCAACAAATATGAAGCAGACCTGATGTGCTCGTCTGCAACTCTTCGATGCAAATTCCAGATATGTTTCAAATGTTTAATATTTACTTCTGATTCTTTTGGAGTTTTTCTCTTACTGTCAACTGCAAACAAATACATAGTGAAATATCAGCCATACATTTTGTCGAACACAATGAAATCGTAATTTCAAAAATAAAATAAGATGAAAATAACCTATCCCATTGCCATATGGAGGGCATTTGGGACCTTCATATACTTCATCTCCAACCAAAGGGGTATGTTGCCAATTTTTGATAACTACCCCGTGTT
Source organism: Sambucus nigra (assembly GCA_949130495.1). Lineage (NCBI taxonomy): Eukaryota > Viridiplantae > Streptophyta > Magnoliopsida > Dipsacales > Adoxaceae > Sambucus > Sambucus nigra. The sequence continues at coordinate 174,792,337 of OX422211.1, forward strand.
CAAAATAATCCCTATTTGCATCAGGGAGGTTGACTACTAAGGCCCTATTCAAAAATCTAGTTTTTAAATAAAAAACATTGTCTAAAACAGCCCATCTGTAACAGTACATAATCTCAGGAATTCCTATACGAGTTCCATGAGTTTGATTTAACCTATACATCCCACTAACTATTCTCCATGTGTTGGGGGCTATTTTTGCGGGGACAACATCGAAATACTGACAGAACTCTAAACACAAAGGGTTTGGTGGAAAAGAAAATCCACATTCAGCAATAAAGAGGCTAGGTAACCAATGTCCCTCAGCCAAATTAAAATAATTTGAAGGCTCAGAAAGACTCTCCAAAGTTACCCAAGAAGGAATAGAAAAGTCAGAATGAAATTTCTCAAGAGATTCGATAATATAAACCATGGTGAATAAAAAGAAATGAAGAAGAAGGAAGAAAATCTTACAGGAAAAAGGAGATCTGTTGACAAACAAATGAAGAAAGGGATGAACGCACAGGAGAGAGAAAAGCTATAGAACACTCGAAAGCAGAAATTTAAAAAGGTAGAAGACGATGGGATTGCCTCTGAAGCTTAAATACTTTGCCTTGGGAAATGGCGAAAGAAATGATTACAAAAAGGAAACTATTACGCTACCGGCGGCTAAAAGGACAAAAAGTGCACGAAAATCGAAGCGCTTATAAAAATGCAAAAAGGCGGATTCTGCGAATTTGGAAGGAAATTCAAATACGAAGAAAAGGCTCCTAAAACCCAAAAAAGTTAATTTAATATTGCCATATACCGAGAAAGAATGTTCCATACTCCTCAAAGTTCGAAATATGAAACATTGGGGGCTTCTGTTGATACCAAAATTAGTATGCTGATGTGGACGAATAATAAGAAGACACGTGTCAATCTACGTGGCACAATAGCAACGAGGAAGATCATTCCCCCGACCTAGTCATACTCATTCCAAGCAACAGGTGTACTCCGAGGAACACCAGTCCTCCGAGGAGCTCCAGTGCTCCGAGGAACTCTTGGACGACGAGCAACTAAGGCGGTTCGAGCTGCATCTCGACCACAGCATTGATTGCCAGATAATCAACAGTTCAACTATTCATTGAATGCTTATCATCTTGACGCACACGCTTGAAGAGCATTAAATGAGTTACCCTTTCATATGTATATCATTTAATGTATCACCCTTTCATGTACAGCCTAAGGGCTATAAATACCTTGTATGACCCTCATTCAAGAGGGGGGGGGGGGGGGGAATTTCTTGAGAGTACTTGTAATCGAGAATTCTCAAACACTCAGCAATAACATAACAGTGGACGTAGGCCATTCATATAAGGTTGAACCACTTTAAAATTCTTTGTCTCATTTATTTATCTGTGATTGAATAATTAGAGTAATCTAGTTTTTTACATCAACAATGACATAAGAATCTTTTGAACAATTTCTTTTCGACTATAGGTTATACCATTTGCATGTAATTTTGTGAAAATGTCGGTTAACCTAATGTAGAAATCATCAAATGATTCATTTTCATCCATAATCAAAGTGTTGTATTGTTGGACAAGCATTTGAGTTTTTTCAGCCTTAACTCGCTCATCACCCTCATGTGCGGTGACTAGAGTGTCCCAGGCCTCCTTAGAAGTAGAGCAAATAGATATTCTTTTAAACTCATGCTCGTTAGTAGACATAAAGATAGCATTATTGCCTTTATTATTATCGAGAGACTTCTTTTTCTCTACAATACTAAATTCGCTAAGAGGTTTCTTAACTATTGTGGGATCAACATCAGATAGAGACTTAGTTGGATGTTCATAACCATTTTCAATCATATCCCAAACATCATCACCAAGGGTTCCTTGAATGAAAGCAACAATTCGTACTTTCCAATAGGAAAAGTTGTTTCCATCAAAGAGTGGTGGTCGGGAAAGGTTACCTAACTTCTCAAATCTTTCATCCATATTCAGAAATGGATTTTGAAAACAATTTCTGGAGTTTCAGGATCAAAATATCTTTTGATAAACCCGCTCTGATGCCACTTGAAAAACTTATTTACAAGATTAATAACAAAAAGTTATACAATTAGTAAACTCCGAAATAAACTCGTTGAATGAAACTCTTTTCAAAATAAACACTAGATGTGTTAAAATAATTTTTTTGAATATAATCTTTAGACTTGTTAGATAGATTACCTTAGGTTTTTAAAATCCAAAACCTCAATTAAGTCTCGAGTTTGATATTGTAGGCCAAAGAATTAAGAACACTTAAAGCAAATTAACATGCGATTTTTTAACGTGGTAAAACCCTAAAGTTAGGAAAACGTCCACGGCTCCCTCTACGGAGCAAAATGAAAAAGTCCACTAAAATCACAACCAAGATACAACCTAAAGCATGTAACTAAGAACCAAAATACAAGATCAGAAAATGTACCTACCCGAGTTACCCCACTCTTAAAGGCATACTATCTTGATTTGTTCTTCTCCACGCAGCTTCCTTGTTGACCTTGAATCCCGGATTTCAGCAACTCCAACAAACAAGATATCTCACCAAGAACCACAAATTCTATGTGTTCGTGTGAGAGTGATAGTGTTTGTGAATAAACTAAATGTGTAAAATGCTTCTCAACCTCTCGATGAATAATACAAGCAAATACCTACAAATTACAAGCCACTTCTATATGCAATGCAGGTAATTTCAAATATTCTTTGAACAATATGACTTCAAGAAATTTTCAGATCTGTCACACAAAAAATATTTCAAGATTTTGTTTCAAACAAATTTTATTTATGTTCAAATTGATTTCACAAAATGTGAAACAATATTTTTGAAACAAAAATTATTTCAGATCTGAGAATATACTCAAAACAAATAATAGAAGTCAAATTTCTCAAAATAAATTTGAGATTACTTATCTTGGATCAAACAGCAACAATAACAACAAATTAAAATGATCCAAGAAAAATAAATTCAAGAACCCTAAAAAAATATGACAAGTAATCTAAATAGGTTGTTAGAGAGATATAATGTTGAAGAAGGTCTTCAATATAAGTACACCACCAATACTCTAATATTAAACAAATTCCCAAAGAATTTAATTCTAAAGTGAATGGGTTTACTGTTTGGATTATTTGGTCAATGTAAGACTTGGTGTATATGGGTTTGAAAAGGATAAAGAAGGTTTCTCTCTCTCGGGTTTTTCAATTTGAAAAACCGACGTCTCTCTCTTCTCAATTTTCTCTCTTGGAGCTCTCTAATGGAGATGAGACTCTCTCTCTCTCTGTTTCGATCCGGCGCAGATGAGATTTCCGTCACGGAGGTCTATTCTCCCTCTCTTCTCGGTTTTCGGTTCTCACAGTTCTCTCTCTAATTTCTCTCAACAGCGTCGCTTTTCTCTCTCTCTCTGAAATCTCTAACCTCAAACCACAATCCCTAGGTGAGTTTATATACTTAGCAAAAAAAATAGTTATGAACCTAGGGCTGAGAAGAGTTGCGTCAAAATGACGTTGTATCCTACGGGTTGGATTTCACGGAAGAAAGACATGATCTGGTTGGTTGATTCAACGTTACACGGATTGAGATGAGAACAACTATGGCCATTGATTGAGTTAAAGGCCAGGATCGCAAGCTGGGATGGAGCTGATACAGTCCAAGGGATGCGATTGAATTCTTCTCAAATGGCCTAAAATGGGTATAATGGGTGTCTTACGGTTTTTGGAATAACTGCCATTGATTGGATGAAAGAGATACCACATGGATCAAGTAAGAGCAGATAAGGTCCGTTGATTAAACTGATCAAGAGACACGATTTCTCCTAGCGTCTCAGATTGAGAAGATGCGTAAAAACGCATATGGCAAATCTCAGAATCAGTTACAAGATTTGAAAGGTTTTTCAAAAATATATTTTTCAACCCCAAAGCTTTTATATATAAGAAAAGTTATATAGATTCTTACTTCAAACATTAAAAGAAAATTTTTATTTAATCGAAAAAAATATTTAGATGATTAAAAAAAATTGTTTTAAATGAATTTAAAAAAAAAATTGAATAGACAACTTCACACAAAAAAAATATGCACACATATAAAATATGTCGTGTGTGGTGTGTGTGTCCTAATGTGTTTCAAGAAAAAATACTTCCCTTTGTCGTTTATCTCTTGGCGCTTGGACTGGGATACTTTAACGAAGTTTTATGCCTTTTTCGAGGTAGAGTAACTCAGAAAAATCTAAAACAATTTTGTCTCGATATCCAAACTAGTTGGAACTCCTATATGGCACAGACCCAAGTGGGTCAACCATATAGTGTGTTCTCAATTGAAAGCTGCCGAGGAACTTCTATCTGAGAAGCTTTCCTCGGAGAAGGTGAAAAGGAAACTGGCTGTGAAAAAGTCCTTCAGTGCTGGCTGGGACAAAGGTTGGAATAAGGGTTTGGCTGCCATGATCTCATAAATGGAGTATGGCAGCCTCAAATACTTCAGGGATGGTTGGGTTGTTGCTCTGAAAGAGATGAACGTTGATGAGAATTCAGACTTATTTCAGCGACACATTCCTGGCCCCCCTCGTTCTCCCGGGAAAGAAGAAGAGGACGAAGATGCCTCCGAGGAATCTTCTATGATGGTTGGGGATCAGGTCCATATTGTTGAACTTCGCTACGAACAGCCCCAACCAACTATTAATCCTACCGAGCAGGTTCAATCAACCAACATTTAAGTCGAGCAGCTTCCAGCACCCACCGAACAACCTTCTATGCCATCCGAGCAACCTACCTCCTCGTCCCAGCTTCCCGAGAAAGTTTTGGGAAACAAGGAGAAGGTGTAGAGTTGTTCAGACTTTTCTCTCTGTTTATTTTTGTCAAATGTAACTCTGAACTATGTACTTCTCTTTTATAATGCAATAAAATTTGAAATTTTGATTGTTCATACTGTTGATTCTCTTCTTCTTGCTCTATTTGCACTCTTATTAATTCTTGTTATGTCTTCCTTTTACTAGTTTATGTCCAGGATGGAATTGTTATCAACTCATGATACAAAATTTCTGAAACAATGTAATGAATACTTCAAAGCTGTTCATACAGATATGACTGAATCTCAAATCGTTGATATCCTCGGTCCAGATGCTTCAGAGCGAGCAGTTGAAGCCTACCAGTATTTAAAGTGTCTGCTCAATCGAGCAATGGCTAATAATGTAGCATATTATGAGATGATTGAAGACCTCTAGGGCACTCTCGAGGAGCTTCAACAACAATACAAGGAATCTTCGGCCCTTTTGCACCAGAGATATGAGAAGAAGTATCAGCAACTAAGTGCTGATAAAGGATATGATAGATCGATTGCTGCCTATGACATGAAGGAAAGAACTCTGAAGACCGAGGTTGAAGAGCATAGGCAGATCGCAAAGTTGCTGGAGTAGGAAAATAATAACCTACGAGGAGAGATATCTCAGTTGAAATCTGCAGCGTCTTCCTCGAACGCTTTAATCCCTGTCAACGACGAGGGTTTCTCTCTCTTAAAGGTCGAAAATGCCAATTTGAGAGACGAATTGGAGACTTTGAAGAGAACTAGAGCCTCTACTTCTGCTCGCGGTCGAGCAAGAGGTTCTCGGGGACGAGCAAGGGATGCTCGGATTACTATTGAAGAGGCAAGAACTCAAGCATCTCTGGAAAATCAAGCAGTTCAGTTGGTCGCGAAGAATAAAGCTCTGGCAAAGATGTCCAAGAAGATTCTGAATCTGGATGAGCAGCTCTCTGCACAAAAGTCTGCCTTGGAGAATAAAGAACTTTTTGTAAAAAATCTCCACGAGCAGCTGGAAAGGTTGACTTATCAATTCCACAAGCAGCCCAGAGAGTTCTGGATGGATGTTTATAATGAAGCCCTCTATCACTTCGATGACCGGATCCAGCAGTCGAACAACGAGGGGTACAAGCAAGGATGGCTAAATGCCTTGGGTGTGCTACAATTGGAACAAGGTCACTATTTGTGGGATTACTATAATCCTGGGTTGCTCGACCTGCTAGTGACACCATTCAAACTCGACATGAGCTGGATTCTTTCTTGGGAAATCCCTCGGTGTTTAATTTCTAAATATCTCAGCGACTACAATCTTCATTCCAACGTTAAGATATCTCGCCCTGAACACCTACTTGATCGGCCGTCAGTAATGAATATCAGGATGCTCAAAGATCTAAATTTCATCAATTCCCCCCTATGCCTTAGATGATCCTCCCGCTGGTGAAGAACCTGTTTCAAAGGCAGAAGGGAATATACCAATATAATAGGATTCTTGATGTAACAATTTTTTATGTATTTCATTCTCGATGTATTTTGCTCTGGATTTAATGAAAAACTTCTAGTTTTACTTGCAATTTCAATTGTCATTGTCTTGGAAATATTCTGTAAAACATTTCTTTTTATTTCCTAATGAATGTGCATGTATATATGTTAAAAAGATAGAAATATTTTGTGTTATTTTAAATTACCGACCAACTAAAGTTGGTGAAAACTTATTGTTGACTATCCTGAATTGATGATAATCAACTGACGACCAACCAGAGTTGGTGATATTTCATTTTTTGACCAACTATGTTGGTAGTTTAAAATGCCATAAGTATCAAGAAATTTACCACTTTTTAATTTCAAGCCTTGAAATGACTTTCATTTATTTAACCAACTGTTTCTGACCAACCAGAGTTGGTGGTTTTTGTTTCCGATCAACCTTAGTTGGTAGATTTTCTTATTCCCGACCAGCCTTAGCTGGTGGATTTTCTTCTCAATCAACCGTAGTTGGTATTTTCGGGAAATTTTTTATTCCCGACCAACCTTAGTTGGTGTATTTTCTTCCCAACCAACCGTAGTTGGTATTTGTGGGAAATTTTTTATTCCTGACCAACCTTAGTTGGTGGATTTTCTTCCCAACCAACCGTAGTTGGTATTTGCGGGAAATTTTTTATTCCCGACCAACCTTAGTTGGTGGATTTTCTTTCCAACCAACCGTAGTTGGTATTTCTGGGAAATTTTTTATTCCCGACCAACCTTAGTTGGTGGATTTTCTTCCCAACCAACCGTAGTTGATATTTCTGGGCTTGATGCGTAGTGTGTAGCACTAGTACTCCGAAAAATTTTCAACAAAAAGAGAGAATTGGGTAAAACATCCACAACTTTTATTTATATTAAAGAAAACTGCATTACATAGGAATCCCCAACTACTGATAATATTTACGAAGATGCTCTGCGTTCCATGCATTCTTAAACTCCTCCCCTTATAAAGTTTCAATCCTATATGTCCCTGGTTGAACAACCTCTGTTACTCTGTAGGGCCCATGCCAGTTAGCTTCCAGTTTATTATTCTTTTGAATTACTTTCTTTAGCATATAGTCCCCTGCTTTTAAATCACATTTCTTTACTCTTTTATTGTAGAACAGAGTTGTTCATTGTTGGTATGCAGCATTCCTGATTGCTGCTTCTTCTCTAACTTGCTCGAGCATGTCCAAGTCTAACCTTCTCATCAAGTCGCTGACAGGGGAATTGAAATTCATCACTCTGTGTGTTGGGAGGCCCAGCTCGGCAGGTATAACAGCTTCACTTCTAAATGCCAGCATATATGGAGATTCTCCAGTTGCTGCTTGGGGAGTAGTACGATAAGCCCACGGTACAGAATGTAGCTCGTTGATCCAATTTGCCTTTGCATCATTTAATCTTTTCTTCAAGCCATTCAGCAGCGTTCTGCTCGTCACTTCAGTTTGCCCATTGCTCTGGGGATGGCCTGGTGCAGAGTGGGTTTTTAATATGTTCGACTGATGACAATATGCAGCGAATTCCTCGTTGTCAAATTGTGTTCCATGGTTGCTGATGAATGCATGAGGAAGACCATATCGACAGATGATATTCTTCCAAATAAATTGGTACACCTTTTCATATGTCATATCGATAAGGGGCTCAGCTTCCACCCACTTAGTAAAGTAATCCAATGCGACGACGAGATATTTAAACCTTCCTCTGGTCGTTGGAAGTGGCCCGACCAAGTCAATTCCCCATATGGAAAATGGCCAAGGGGAAGTAATGGGTGTCAACAATGCTAGGGGTTCTTCGGATGGTGGAGAAGCTTTGACATTTGTTATATTTTTTGGCATAGACTATGCAATCAGCCCTCATTGTCGGCCAATAGTATCCCTGCATCATTATCCTTTGCAGAAGTGTCCGACCTGCTACATGGGCTCCACAAGACCCTTCATGGACTTCTTCGATTAAGTCTTTCACCTCGGCGGGATGTACACATCTCTGCAAGCCAGCTATAATTCCTCGTTGATTAGGCATAAATTCTTCCCAATTTATCCCCTAATTTCGGTACTTTAATCACCTCGAACAACGTAATTGGATTGACTTTATCTCATAATCTTGCTATTGACGTATCCTAACAAGTACACCGAGTTTCTGGTATTTCGTTATGATTTTACAGGTATCTAATGTCAAGAAATGGAAGAAGGAAACCGGAAGAATAGAAAAGTCAACAAGAAAAGTCAAAAGGGCAAAAGAGTCATTTCTACCCAGAATCCGGATGAGGTACCTAAAGAGAAGTTGAAGGTATCATCCTCACAAGCACCTCGGAAGAAACAGTACCTCAATCGGATACCCGGAGCAAATGATATGGACAGTCAAAGTTTGAGAGAAAAGTCAAATAGGCAGACCGGTCCGCCCTCAACCCGGACCGGTCCGCTGTGCAAACTCCAGAGGACTGCGAACCGAAGGCAAACCGAAGAGCACAAAAAAATAAAAGAACCGATCCGCCCCGGACCGGTCCGCCTGGAAAATAAAAGAACCGATCCGCTTTAGAGGCAGACCGATCCGCCTAAGGTCCGGACCGGTCTGCCCATCGAGATTTTGTTTTCTGATTCTCCTCTAAAGACTCCGACTTATACTCAACTTCTTGGAATTTCATGTAGGGTATAAAAACCCGAATTATTTTCGTTGTAAGGTAGGCTAGAACGTGGGGAGTTAATTTTAATTTCTCATTTTCTTCCACAAACCCTAGTTGTAGATAGAATTTCCAGTTTTATTCAAGGATTGAAGGTTTATTCCAAGTTTGTGTGATCACCAATTTTATCTATTGCTGCGATTGTTCCTTGGGTAATTTTAGTGAGTTATTTCTTCTTTGTGATTCTCTTTTACAGTATTCTATCAATTGTCCTTAGATTAATCATGAACTCTTGCATGTTAAACACTGTTTTCATCGTTTTCGGTATGTCCGGCTAGATTTCCAAGGTCGGGTTACATGAACCCAACCTGATGTGGTCATTGCACGTATAAAGTTAATCCTCTGAATTTAGTAATTAATTTTGACCGTATTGCGTAGGGACACAACAATTGTAGGTCTAAATATCTCGTTTGCCCCTGGGTAACCGGGATGATTGAGAATACAATTCGAGTGTCGTTATCGTGATACTGATTTACTCGTCCTTTGATTAAGTATGACGCGGGCTTGAACCTCGTATACGTAATGCTTGGGAGTACTAAATTCCGGGTCATATTAATTAGATAAATTTACGATTAATATTATACTGCAATACACTAGGGTTTGGGGATTGTATTCCCGTCCTATTTTTCCATCATCTCATTTAAAAGTTCAATTCAATCCTTCATTCTTAATCTAGGTCATTTAGTTAGCTGCATTTTTCACCATACTTTCATAATTGCATTTAGTGTAATCGAATCCCAAAAACCAAATCAATCTTTTATTTTCTTTTTAGAGTCATTGTTAGGATTCCTCAGTCTTATCTCGTCGTCACAACTCTCGTTGTCCTTTTTCCCTGAGGATCGATACCCGACTTGTCGGATTATTACTTGAACGACAGGCTTGCACTTGAGCCTAGAGAGTACACACTTTAGAGACACATTCTGAGTCGTGTCACTCGTCTATATAGAACACCATTGGTCAATACATAACGAGCAGCTTTAAACTTTAGTTTCTTGGCTGCGAGTTTATCAGTTAGCAAATACCCTTCTTTAATATATTCCCTGATAGGATCCATCTAAGATGGTCCTAAATCAAGGGTAATAAAGTTCGTCATCAGGTCTTCATCTATGCTCCGACTAGCAAAGATTTCTATTGGGATTGTTCTTCGTAGCTCGGTGCGTGTTGCTGAGGCTAACGGAGCTAAGGCATCTGCTCTTGCATTCTCTAATCTTGGTATTCTAATTATCTACACTGCCATCAAACTTGATAAAATCTCCATTGCTTTTTTATGATACTTGATCATTAATTCTCCTTTGGCTGCGTATACCCCCAATATTTGATTCACGATTAGTTGTGAATCACTGAATACGATGACCTGCTCTGCCCCCATAGTTTTTGCTAAACTAAGACCTGCAATCATAGCTTCATACTCAGCCTCATTATAAGAAGCCTTGAATTGGAAGCGCAAAGCATATTCCACATCGACCTCGTCCGGTCTGCTCAAAATAATCCCTGCTCCACAACCTACAGTACACGAAAATTCATCTACATATAGATTCCATATAGGTACCTCATCTTCAAATTTCTGATCGGACAGAGTTCCTCGGTGGAATATTTGTTGCTTCCTTTTATCCTCCTCTGTCACTTCTTGCTTCCCGTCGACCATCTTCTCTTGCTCGCCGACCACCTTAAGTTGATCGGGGTTTAAATTTGATGATCCTGTAACATCCACAGGTTGGTCGGTGTGCAACTTTTTCTCCTCGGAGGTATCAGGATAGGTGAACTCTGCTATAAAATCTTCTACTACTTTCCCTTTTAGCGACGATCTAGGCTCATAAACTATGTCATATTCACCAAGTTCCACTGCCCAGTACATCAATCTCCCTAATTTTTCTGGTTTATAAAGAGTTTGCCTCAATGGCATATCAGTATACACAACTATGGTATGAGCTTGGAAATACGGCCTCATTCTCCTACTCGCCTCGATTAATGCTAGTGCCAACTTTTCCAGTCTTAGATATCTGATCTCTGCTCCTCAGAAGGCCTTGCTAGTGTAATAGATTGGTTTTTGCACTCCATCCTCCATTCTTATCAATGCCGAGCTAACTGCATTCTCTGACACTGCCAAATATAAATACAATCTTTCTCCCATCACTGGCCTGGACAACAATGGAGGTGTTCCCAGATATTTCTTCAATTCTTGAAAGGCTTTCTCGCATTCTTCATTCCATTCGAACATTTTTCGGAGTGTTTTGAAGAATGGGAGGCATCTATCAGTTGCTCGTGATATAAATCTGTTAAGTGCTGCAACTCGCCCTGTGAGACTTTGGACTTCCTTCTTCGTCGTTGGAGATCGCAATCCCAATAGAGCCTTGATCTTTTCAGGGTTTGCTTCAATACCACATTGGTTGACAATATACCCGAGGAACATGTCTTCTCGTACTCCGAATATGCACTTGGTGGGATTCAACTTCATTTGATATTTATCTAGTTGATCAAAGGTCTGACCTAAGTTAATTAGATGGTCAGCAGCTCTCTTGCTTTTCGTCAGCATATCATCAACATAAACTTCCATATTGCAACTGATTTGTTCTGCAAATACCTTGTTCATTAGCCGCTGATATGTTGCACCTGCATTTTTCAAACCAAAAGGCATAACATTATAACAATAAGTTCCCCTAGGGGTAATGAAAGAGGTACTCTCCCTGTCTTCAGGTTTCATTTTAATCTGGTTGTAATCAGAATAAGCATCCATCAAGCTCAACAACTCGTGTCCCGAGGTAGCATCCACTAATTGATCAATTCGGGGCAAAGGAAAATGATCCTTTGGGCATGCCTTGTTAAGGTCGGTAAAGTCTACACACATCCTCCACTTGTTGTTTTTCTTCTTCACCATTACTACATTCGCCAACCAGTCTGGATATTTGACATCGTCAATAAAGCAAGCTTTCTGGAGCTTTTCGACCTCCTCTTGTATAGCTTGGTTCTTCTTGGGGCTGAACACTCTTCTTCTCTGCTTCACTGTCTTGATCTCCTTATTCACAATGAGCTCGTGACATAAGAAATTTGGGTCTATTCCTTGCATATCCTCATGACTCCAAGCAAAAGTTTGTTTTCTGCTTTTTAGAAAAACTATCAATTCCTATTTTAGTGAGTCATCTAACGACGAACCTATTTGAGTTGTTCGTTCCGGGTGTTCGTCGTCTAGAATGATATCTTCAGTAGCTTCCACCACCTGATCTTTCACGAGCTGCGACTCGTCTCTAGGATCCAATGTTTCAATCTCTGCACCTTCATTCACTTGCTAGGTAGTAGTCTTTTTCCTAGATTCCTTCAGTTCTTCTTGCTCGGCAGATGAGTAGTAACATTCCCGAGCTACTTTTTGGTCACCCTTCACAACTCCCACTCCAAAATTGGTTGGAAATTTCAGGCATTGATGTACAGTAGATGATACTGCTTCGAACTTCTTCAATCCTACCCTTCCCATGATGATATTGTAAGCTGACTGGACATTCGTATCCATCATAAAGAAACATACTCTTTCTGTTCGACAAGCAGTCCATGTACCGATGAACATATCCAACTTGATCGTCCCAAGTGGAAAGACTTTCTCGCCAGCAAACTCGAGGAGGGGCCTGTGATAAGGTTTACAACTGAGATAACTTTAAATTTAAACTATCGAAGCATGAATAGAATATAATATCTGCCGAGCTACCATTTTCCACCAGTACTCTTGAGATTATTACTTCCTTCATCCTCATTTTGATCACCAATGGATCATCATGAGAATATAGTACACCTGCGAGGTCGTTCTTGGAGAACCCGATGACCAGTTTTTCTTTGTTCACCTTCCTCGAACGATCATCTTCAGCTAGATTTATTCGCTGAATGTATGAATAAGCTTGAGCCTTATTGAGGTAATCTTTCCTTTCCGCAGTAAGGTCCCCACCTCCTGCATCTCCACCTGTAATAACATTACAATCAAATGATCCAAAACGAATTGAAAATACCTCACGTTCTGGCTGTCTTGGTCTCTTGGGAAGATCGGGGTCGTCTTCTGGATCATCTTCATGATCTATTTTCTTATTTTCTTCTGCTCGACGAGGAGATCTAGACCTCTATCTTGCTCGGTCGTTGCTTTTTCTTTCATTTCTTCGATCAACATACTTGGCCAGCTTTCCTCATCTGATGAGTGCTTCGATTTCATTCTGGAGAGCTATGCATTTTTTTGTCGTGTGACCATGGTCTTTATGGAACTCGCAATATTTGGCCTTATTCCTCTTGTCAGGATCTGACTTCATTTTCTCTGGCCAATTTAACTGCTCGCTGTTCTTGATTTCTTCTAGAACGTGGTTTATGTCTACTTTTAAAGGAGTATAATTTTCAAATTTCTTCAATACCTCCCATGATGGCTTTGTTTTTTACTTCTTGTCGCCACCATTGTTCTTATGCTCTTTCTTTTTAGCCTTATCAACCTCCACCTTGATCTCTTTGGTGTCCATGTTCTTCTTCGCAGCCATAGCCTCCTCGGCATTCATGATCTTGGCCGCTTTTGTCATTAATTCTGACATAGTTCTGGGTGGATCTTTGGCCAAAGTATAGTACAATTTATTGGGCAACAGTCCACTCATCAAAGCAGTAATTGCTGTCTTTTCTTCGTAATCAATGACTTCGAGCTTCTCATTATTGAAACGAGTTATGTAATCCCTGGTACTCTCACCTATTTTTTGTCTAACACTTAACAAATGTGCCACTCGTTTAACGGGTTTTGCTCCAAAACAAAAATTTCCAATGAAGAGCTCGGCCAGTTGAAAGAAAGTTGAAATCTTCCCCCGAGGAAGATTATTGTACCATATTTGTGCAGATCCGATAAGAGTTCCCGAAAATGCCTTGCATCTCATCTCGTCTGGCACGGCATAGATGTCGGCAGCATCTTGGTATTGTTCTATATGAAGGACATGGTCAGTTTTTCCATCATATTTAGGGGTCACAACAGGTGCTTTGAACTTCGATGGTGTGGAAAAATCCACAATTTCCTGTATGCCATTTCCCCTAATCTATCCTCCAACCTTTGAATAGAGCCTTTACATGCATCCTTTACCTCCTCGGGCCTATTAGTTCGAGCAATGGATCGTGTTGAAGTCGCTTCCTGGGATCTATCATGTCGAGCAACTGGTTGTGATTGGGCAGAACCCTCTCTTAGATCAGATGGTCGTCGAAAGTTTCTCGACAAAGCCTTAGGAGGACTTTTATTCTTCCTAGGGCCCAATCGATCAAAAGGATAGACCCTACTTAATCTTTCCAATGCACTAGTCCTTTCTGGAGAGAGAGTGATGTGTTGTTCAGTTTCTGTGGCTCGTACTGACGAAGTTCGACCCAGTTGATAAGAAAAGTCACCAGATCTCTCAGTGCGATACGAATCGCTCTGCCTAATATGTGAAGAAAGTAAACGGATATTTCTCTGAACACTTCGTTGTCCTGAATGGGTCAACGCTCCACCCTGGATAGTTTGCATGAGTTATTGCATAGTCTCTTGCATGGCCGTGTGGCCTTGAGCCAAATTAGCCATAATTCCAGCCAGATCTTGGACATTTGGAGGAGCGCATGGATTCGGGGGGTTTCCAGCGTTTCGATTACTGGATTCAGGATTATCAGCCATTGGTAATAAATTGTTTTGGTGAAAAATGAGAATTTCAGTCGCTTCCCACAGACGGCGCCAATCTGTTGATGTAAAAAATTAGATTATCTCTAATTAATTAATCACAGATAAAAATAAATAAGACAAAATAATTTTAAAGTGGTTCAGCCTTGAAAGAATGGCCTACGTCCACTATTTTTGTTATTGCTGACTGTTTGGGAATTCTCGATAACAGGTTTTACCAAGAAATTCCCTGTCCTCCTACAATGAGGATGATACAATGTATTTATAGCCCTGAGGCTGTACATGTGAAAGGGTAATACATAGCTGTCCAATAGGCGTATACATCTATATGATAATAATCAGCATTTAATGTGCATTTAATCCTCTTAATTGTCTGGTAATAAATGCTCTGATCGAGGTACAGCTCGGACCGCCTAAGCTGCTCGGACCGCCTAAGTAGCTCGGTATGTACGAGTTGCTCGGAGTATAATTATTGCTCGGAGCGTCATAGTTGGTCGGGTAGGTTGAGTTCTTTGAAGTCAGGGTGTTGTTCAAAAATGTTTGTAGGTGCCATGTAGAGTGACACGTGTCTTCACATAATTCATCCACATCAGCGGACTAATTTTGGTATCAACAACGTCATAGACCAAGTGGGATCGTGATAAAATAAAATCTCCCTATGACATATTACAAGCACAGTTTTGTTCACGGAATTAAGTCAAAACAATACAGGAACTCATTTGGAAATTTATGTCCTTATAGGTGATGAGGGATGCTGGCAAACCTTTGACACTTGTCACATCTCTTGACATAATTGGCCACATCCCTAGCCAAGGTCGGCCACCAATACCCCTAGGTGACTATCCTTTTTGCCAAATATCTCCCCATAGATCGCTGGAATAGGAACCTTCATGTATATCTCTCAAAATGTAATCCACCTCTGTCGGATGGACTAATCAGAGCAGGGGGATAAGAAACCCTTTCTTATATAGGACATTCCTAATAACTGAGAATTTAGTAGCTTTGTATCTGAGATTATTTCTTTCCAATTTGGAGTCTATTAGTTCACGATCTTTTATATATCAGATGATAGTATCCATCCAAGATTCTCCAATATCAAGGCTTATGCAAAACTCAATCGCAGTGCCTTCTTTTTTTAATGGTCATCTGATGTAAAATCTCGAGAGGCACCGACCTTCTTATCTCAATTTTGGTTGATGATGCTAATCAATCCAAGGCATCAGATCGGCCATTGTCCAGTCGAGTTACCCTTTTGAGATTTATCTCATCGAAGTGCTTCATCATTGCTTTTACCCTGGATAGATACTTGTCCATCCTTTCATCTTTACCCTCGTACGCTCCCTAGATTTGGTTTACTACCAGTCTAGAATGACTATGGGCTAATAACTGACTTACATTTAGTTCTTTGGAGAGGGAGAGACAAGCAAGAAGGGCCTCATACTCAAATTTATGGTTGGATGCCTTGAACTTGAATTTTAAAGCATACTCTATATCAGTTCCATCTGGAGCCGACACTATCAATCCAGCTCCACTCCCTACCTCACAGGAAGAACCATCAACAAATAGACTCCACACAGTGCCTTTTTCGATAAAGTTTCCCTCCTCCAACTTTCCATTTTTAACATAAATATTTCATATTCATTCTCGGCCACTACCCTCCTAGCCGTACTCATCTCGGCCTCAATCGGGGGGAGGCATGTTCTTAATTCCGGCTCATAGGATGGATTCATAATCTCTTCTGCATTGACCTCACCCCATGTGAACTCAGCTAAAAGATCAGTTAGGGCCTTCCCCTTGATGACTGTTCTCGTCTGGTAGATTATGTCGAATTCTCCTAACTCTATAGACCAGACCATCAATCTACCCAATTTCTTAGATTTATGGATGACTTTCTTAAGAGGGGAGTCTATTAAGACGATCATTGTATGTTCTTGGAAGTAGGGCTTCACCTTCCTGGATGCACGAATGAGAGCATAAGCCAATTTTTCCATTTTTGGATATCTTTGCTCAGCCCTTTGAAGAGCCTTGATGTTCAAATAGACTAGCTTTTGGGCACCCTCATCATTTCTCACAATTATTGCGCTGATGGCCTACTCAGAGATTTCCATGTACAATTACAACTTTTCTCCTTGAATAGAGGTCTTGACAACAAGAGTGGGGAGTGAAGGTATACCTTAACTCCTAAAAGGCCTTCTCACACTCCTCGTTCCACTCAAAGGCTTTCCATAACACCTTGAAGAAGGGTAGACACTTGTCTGTTTCCCTGGATACGAACCTATTAAGTGTTTCCACTCGTCCGGTTAACCTCTGAACTTCTTTTATGGTCTTAAGAGTCTTCATCTCCATCAAAGCTTTGATTTTTTCTTCGTTAGCTTCTATTTATAATTGATTGATAATAAAACCTAATAACTTGCCTGCCCTGACTCTGAAGACACACTTTAAAGGATTTAGCTTCATATAATATTTATCCATCGTATCGAAAGTGCGCTCCAAGTCGCCACATACGTCTCGGCCCTAAGGCTCTTTGTAAGCATGTCATCAATGTACACCTCCATGGTATTACCTATATGACCCTCGAACATTTTGCTTATTAGCCTCTGTTATGTAGCCCCAAGGTTCTTGAGGCCGAAGGGAATTACTTTATAGCAATACGTACCTTTGTTCATGATGAATGAGGTCTTCTCAGCATTGACCGAGTCCATAGATATTTGATTATAACTTGAGTAGGCATCCATAAAACTTATCAGTGCGTTCCAAGTCGTGGCATCAACCATTTGGTCTATTCTCGACCGAGGGAAGCTGTCTTTGGGGCACTACTTGTTGAAGTCTATGAAATCAATACACATTCTCCACTTACCATTGGCCTTCAGAATAATGACATCATTAGCTAACCATTTTGGGTAGATAAATTTTCTAATGAAGTCGACTTTCTCCAACTTCTTTAACTCATTTCTGATAATACCGTACTTCTCCCTGGAGTAGACTCTTCTCCTTTTCCTGAATGGATTTACCCCCTCAGCCACATTGATCTTATTGCAGATGAACTTTGGATCAATTCTTGGCATATCTTTGTGGCTCTAAGTAAAGATGTTGTCTCTCCCTGAGCAGTTTAATCAACTCTTACTTAATCTCTCTCTTTAGGGATTTACTGACTTGGATAATTTTTTTTGGCTCATCCTCATTGAGGATGATGGATTCTACCTCCTCGATAGCTTCACCATTTTCAGCTTTGTCTCGTCCCTGGGGTCAAGAGTGTCTATATTATTAGTTGTGGTGGCCCTCTTATGCGCCTCTCTCTCCTTAATCAAATTGAATTAGCATTCACGTGCCTCAACCTGGTCACCTTGAACTTGCCTTAATCCATAAGGAGTCAGGAATTTTATCATTTGGTAAAATGTTGAGGGCACGACCTCAAACTCCTTGAGGGCTACTCATCCCATGACTATGTTGTAGGCCAAGTAGACGTTCTCATCCATGACAAAGAAACTGATCTTCCTAGTGAGACATTTCGGCCAACTATTCCCCATTTTGACATCCATTTCATAAATTCCAAGGGGTTGTACTTTCTCTACACTAAAACCAATTAGAGTTTGATGGTATGGGATAACTCTCTTCTTTCTCAACCTTAGGCCATTGTAAAAGTCCTAGAACATCACATCAGCCGACCTGCCACCGTCCACTAATATCCACAGGACCTTATACACATGCACTCTGGTGGTGATCACCAGAGGGTCGTCATCTGGGTCTAGGATCCCCTTGAAATCCAAACTCAAAAAGCCCACTATCAGAGTATTCATATCAATTTTTGTTCTCTTACACTTCTTCGGCTCAACAGCTGTCGAATGCACCTCTTTGGGCTTTGGAGGGAGAGCTCTGGCTTCTGCCACATGAGCTTTCCTGTCATTAATTTCTTTTCCACCACCTGCAAGTCCTTCCCATATCATTTTCACCCCCCAGAGAGATCATATTTACTGACCTTTAGGATCAGTTATCTTCGACGGGAAGTCAGGGTCGGCCTTTTCATCATCGTCTGATACATCATCATCCTTATTCACTGGATCATCAGGTTTACACATGTCGTCTCTTCTTTTATGGGTGTCATCTCGGCCACCCCCTCTTATCCACATACTTTCTCAGTTTCCCTTGCTTCAACATCTTTTTAATTTCATCTTTCAGTGCAAAGAATCTGTCATTGGTATGGCCATGGTCTTGGTGGAATTCGCACCATTTATTTTTGTCCCTCTTGTGAGGAGGGGCTTTTAACTTCTCGAACCACCTAAAAGATCAGTCATTCTTTATCTCATTCAGGATTTGATCTGAGCTGATCATTAGTGGGGTGTAATCGGCAAACTTGTCGTCCACCGTTCTCTTCTTACCGTCTTTTCTCTGTGACCTTTGAAACTTACTTCCACTACTTGCTCCCTTCTCACCATCTCTTTTAGAATCCATTGCCTCCTCCGCATTCATGACCTTCCTGGCCATATCCAGGAGTTCATCCATGGTTTTTGGAGGATCCTCAGCTAGCTTTCAGAGGAGCTTCCCTTTTTGTAGTCATCCCATTAGGGCGTTCATAGTAATACTCTCTTCATAGTCTTCAACCTCTAATTTCTCCTTATTGAAGCTGGTTATGTACTCTCTCAAGGTTTCATTCTTTCCCTGGTTAATATACAACATGTGTGTCGTCTTCTTTCTGGGCTTCACTCCGAATAAAAAATGTATGATCCTTTCTACCAACTTCTTGAAATTTTCAATAGAGTTTTTAAGGAGAGAGGCAAACCACACATGAGAAGCAACTGTAAGTGTGCTAGAGAAATCCCAACATATCATCTTATCCGAGATCGAGTAGATATCGGTGACATACCAATACATCTCAACATGATGGACGAGGTTAGTGCTCCTATCGTATTTCTGTGTGACTATTGGAAGCTTGAAATTAGTCAGATTTGGATAACTTACTATCTTTACGATAAAATGGGAGTTTCAGTGTGCCCCTTTACAAGGGGTCTCGACTCTTCAGTATACCCCCGATCTTGTACTCCAATCGTTGTATGGAAACATTCTAAGGCATGTCGGCCACAACTATAATCTCTCCAATGTTGGGAACAACATGGTCTTCATCCCCCTCTCTCTCGTCCGGGTGAACTGAGGGCTCTCTGCCAGCAATTCTTTATCATCTATTGACCTTGCTCTATTCCCCTTCTCGGCCTCGTGAAGGTCTACGATCATCACATTTATCGTTCCTCCTAGAATTAGTGATACTTTTGAGATCTAGAGAGATGGTTTCTCAAGTAATCTCCTAGGCCCAACTTATCAAAATCTGACCATCTACTTAGCCTATCCAAGGCTGATCCCCGTGGTTGATAGTCTCGGCTCGATCATCACTATTTTCCCTACTCTTCTGAAGTAGACGTACAATGTTTCAAGAAATTCGATACGACTCCCAGCACTCCATATCGTCATCTTCATCACAATGGTCGTCCTCTTATTCTTGACCCTACCTCTTCAGGCGTAGATGCTTGGGGTCAGTAACATATCTCCGCCTCTGCTACCGTGGATCATACTTCTACAGGCCCAGGGTTGGTCCCTTATTTCCTGATGTACGCCTTCCCTGGCAGCCGAATAAATCATTTTTTGCATCGCGTTAGTGAGAAGGGGTATAAAATTCTGATTGAAGGCAACTAACTACTTATACATCTTGGCCTCACTGGCTTCCAATGAGCGCAGCATTGCTGCGACGTTCACCATCTCTGATTGTGGCGGTGCTTGACTAGAACTAGGACCTCCACATGGTGGAAAATCTGATGCCATTGAGTTTCGGTGATCGAAAAGATCAAGAGGTGTACTGGAAGTCATCTGAATGGACTAGAAGTGAGCTTGAAACTAAAACCAGAGCTCTTTTAATGGTGGTTCAAGTTAGGGTCAGTGTGAGGTTGAACCTCCACCAGAGAATTCGGTGTGGAGTAGCTACAAATGAGAGGAAGAAGATGATAATATCATTCCCATAGACGACACCAGATTGATGACACCAAAAATGGTATCACCAAATCAATGTGAATATATGAGCTCAATTCAGCATATCAATGAAGTATAAACAAATATGTAAATATAGAAGGAGATGAGGCAAGAAGGAGGTAAGACAGTATATAAGTGGTTTAGCTTATCTAGGCCTACTCCACTATGCGATTGTGTGTGAAATCCACTAAGAAATGTCTCTAATGTCCTTGGAATACAGGTCACTCATCTTTCTCTCTATGCTGCCATTTTAACAGAGTTTCAGTAGGGTTTCGAATTAAAGGTCCTCCCCAAGGTAGAAGAAGGTGAATATTTATATGGCTGGGGTGGTGCCATGCGCATCCTAAGCATGTACAATATGGAGTGGACAATGCAATGTAGTCACCTGTCATCTACGCATGTAAATCATGATTGAGAGATATTCTTCACACATGATAAAGATAGTGTTGCATAGCAGCCCACACGCACTCTCCCATGCGTGCTCCATTCCACGCACCTTGTCAAGTGTCAAATGTGCCCCGCGGTGATGGAGGTGTTGGCCTGGATGAGTAAGAGACCACTGAGATACTGTTTGATCACATGTTGGTAACTACCGAGTAGAGTCTCAACTGACTTACGTCAGGCCGAGACGAGCATATGACCAGTCTGATGAAGTCTTCGATTTTCTAAGGGTAAACGATATGAGATATTAAGCAGGCCCATTATTGATGGAATGTGGTCTCTCAGCCTGGTTGAAGGATGAAACTGAGACGGTTGTTACCAGATTCCTTGAGTGAGTGCGTTTCTCAAGGATCTTGATAGGAGACGAGGTCATACATTGGTATATCACAAGTGTTATAAAAAATGTGAACCGAAGCCTTATACTTAAAGAAAACTCCATATACCTTCTTTAACTTCTTGATCAAACTCAACTCAAACTGACGATGGAGCTTCATCTTCGTCTTGAACTGGGGGATTTTAGTAGGCAAGATAGGTAAATTTTTCCAAGGTAAAAATGTCATAAAAAATTAGAGGCTCTACTCGACGACACAAATCTTGTCCACCAACTTCTTCAGTGAAACAGAGATATTTGGAGCAACTTTCACTATAAGGGGACCAAAGCAAGTTAAAAGACAAGTCCGTTAAAAAGCCAAACAAAAACATAAAAAGATAAGTACCAATTATGTTTGGCTGAATCCATTCTCATGGGACTTTGACAATTATCATCCTTTAATAGGGGAAAAACTCCAAATTACCCTTCAAGTATAAGAATTTGTGCATCCATAAGTGATAGCTAGTCTTAAACACACTTAAAAAAATTTAGTGGGGTTTTCGAGGAGATAGGTAAATGAACCTTGGGATTTTATGTTATACTTTATCCCATGGATATACCTAAAGATTTCCTTAAGTATGTTAAATCTAGAATGATCCTTCCAGTAAACCATTGTCATGTACGCGTTGGGGGGGAGTTGGGTTGGAGCTACTCCGTAACCCTATAAAATTTCTCTTTTAATGGGGTGGAGAGCAGGAAAGAGACCTACTTGCACAACCCAGATTAGAAAATAAATCTCGTTGGCTCGAACATGATCATAGACCCTATCTTAGCTTGTGGGAAATCTGCAAGTTATATGTACGGGAATGCTGTAAAGATCTTCTATGTCCACCAGTTCAGCGTGATGGCTCACCTTGGTAACTCAATGGTCATATGAACTATTAGAAATGGAAGTATCCTCATCAAAATTCTCCAACTGGACAACTAATCGGGAACTAGAGGATCTAGAAGGCGGTATAGATTGCATAGCTTCCTCAAAAGAAGACAAATATCAATAAGGGACACCTCAAAGGTTGTATCGGACATTTGGGTGCTGAGAACCAGCCGAGGATGAACAAATCGAAATACGTTTAGAGTATACAAAACAAACAAGGAAAATAATTGACAATGGAATTGGCTCAAGGGTTCAGGATGAGCCTGGTTGTGATTGTACTCACAGATCCTTCTAAAAACTCTCTCAACTCGCGAGGAAAGACCTATAAATTATAAAAGATTAAGAAAAGATTGAAAAAGAAATCGGGCGAAATCAGGAAAACCAAAAAATTCTATAAGACTCATGGCCAACCAACTCAATGGCCACCTAAATCATCAAATACACCAGCCAATGACAATTCCATAACACTAAAAATAATATGTATGTTTATTCAGATGAATCGTAACTAGAAAATAAGAAAAATTGAAAAAAACCTAAAAAGTAAAGGATATGGTACAAAGGAGTACCTTGAGTCCTAAATGGCAGAGAACAACTCAGAAAATGTCCCAAAGAGAACATTGAGTGTTAAAAAAGATGAAATTTCATCGGTATGATGAACTTGAGCAGAATCATGGTCGAAAATGGTAGAACTCGGCTAGAAATTGACCGAAAAAAGGAATAAATTTGAATATGGTTATGAAACTCTCTCTCTCTCTCTCTACACTTGCGTTTGAAATATCGGGTTACAAAAGGTTAAAATTATGTGAAAGTCAGTTTTTACACTTTATTAAGGGCAATCGTTACTTTTTTTAAAATGAATGAAGTAATGCCTTAGGGAAACATGATAGCGCCTCGAAACTGTGCGCGCGCAGTACACATTACCTTTCGCCTCGTCCAATGCTTGACACGTGGTGATCCCATAGCCAAATAAATTTTCCAAAATAAATCAATGTGTTCGGTAAGTGATGAGCTGAGAAGGTTACGATCCAACGGCACTCTGATATTAATACTTCACCCGATTCACCTATAACTAATCCATATGATTTTGATCTCTCGTAAGAATATGCTAAAAGCCATAATCATGAGAAAAGTTTTATGGGATATTATTGTTAAGGACATAGTTTATAGGTCCGTTATCAATTTTTTATGTCATATACCGCTACACCATCGAAGTGTATTCAAGACCATCTATATCAAAGACGGATCCGAATTAATCATGTTCTTCATCATTCAAGACTCCGCGATGTTTACTTTGGTAAGGTTATGTTTTTAATACCTTAACTTTTCACTTAGAGCTTTTGGGATATTTTTATAAAATATTTTCTAAGTGTTGGAGCGCATTTTTTTGTCAAAATTTAAGAATGAGTATTTTTTCCTAAGTGTTGAAGCGGATATTAAAATACTGTTTTTTTCGAAACTGTCGTTCAAACGACATTTATACGTCGCCCAAACGACAAGCAGTGTCACGCAATGTCGTTCAAACGACATCGTTGTCTCATTCGCGCGACATGTAATCTCATTCAAACGAGCTCGAATTTCGAGGCGACGTAGTTTTTGTATAAATACTCATTAAATGGTTTCGTTTTTCTTATGAAGTCACAACGTTTTGACGAATAGAAAAACTGAGAAAGCAGAATCCTTTTTGGCTTCTTCCTTTAGGGTTTAATCCCTTTTTGTTTTCAATTCACAAAACTCCCATATGCTTTAGTGAATTGTTTTGGTTTTCAAGAACATACTTTGCTTTTGTTTATACTTTGTGGGGAGAGCTCTACAACCGACAGCTGCATGCTATTGTGGAGGGAGTCCTTATAAAGTTCACTCTTGTGGAGAAGCCATTTTTCTTCTTTATTGTTGCCTTCCTGGGAAGGGAAAATTCCAGTCTTAACTTGTGGAGGAGCCGTTTTCTTCTTCACTTCTGCCCTCTTGGAAAGGGAAAGTTCCAGCCGAGACATCGAAACCGACAGCTGAGGGTATTTCGTATGTCACTCTTATTTTCATTGTAATCGTTCTTACAAATTTAGTGAAAATAAAAAGGTTTGTCCCCTTTTGGGGATTTTTCCTGAAATTGTTTGTTTTATCCTGCATGCTTTATTTTATTTGATAAATCATCTACATGCATGTTTTAGGGTTTAACTAAAATTTGGGATTAATTAAAATTGGATTTTATTTGAGAAGTCGCAATATTTCTGCTGTAGCGATTCTACAAATTTGTATCAGAGCTTATTTAAGCGATCACCACTTTTCAAATTGGTATCAGAGCTTATTTAAGCGATCATCACTTTACAAATTAGTATCAGAGCCTGTTACACAAAGTTATTGTGTTTTGATCCTGATTTTTCACAAAAATGGCTTTTGGTGGTTTTGATGATCTTAGATATCAACTTTTTGAAAATCCTAATGGAAAGTTCACACAAATTCTTGCTTTATATCCTCTATTAAAAATGACTCTGAGAGGTGTCTTTGTTGTAAGGGTGATGGGAGTGAGGATGAGCGTGACTTGCAAACTGCTTTCAATGAACTTTATGCTGAATCTTTGAAAAGAAGAAAGAAAATTTGAAATTGAAAGAGTGTGCCTTAAAAAATAATGATTTTTTAGTTGAAGAACTTAGGGCACATGAGAAAATTTTGAAAGAGAAGCTTGAGTACATCGAGGGTGAGAGAGATAGTCTTAGAGGGTTGATGAAGACTATGAAAAAGGATCTTTTAGAGTTTGAGGAATCCAGATGTGTACTTGAATCTAGGATAGGTGAACTTGAGGTGAAATTGAAAGATTCAAGTAAAGTGAAATTTGATTTGGAGTCTAGGTATGAAAAACTTGATAAGATTTTAGGCACCGTCAAGGCCAAAAAGGATTCTGCTTTCGCAGTTTTTCTGTTCGTCAAAATGTTGTGACTTCTTAAGAAAAATGGAACCACTTAATGAGTATTTATATAAAAACTGCACCGCCTCGAAATTCGAGCTCATTCGAACGAGATTACATGTCGCGCGAATGAGACAGTGATGTCGTTTGAACGACATCGCGCGACACTGCTTGTCGTTTGAACGACGTACAGATGTCGTTTGAACGACAGTTTCGAAAAAAAATAATATTTTAATATCCGCTTCAACACTTAGAAAAAATACTCATTCTTAAATTTTAAAGAAAAAGTCCGCTCCAATACTTAGAAAATATTTTATAAAAATATCCCAAAAGCTCTAGGTGAAAAGTTAAGGTATTAAAAACATAACCTTACCAAAGTAAACTTCGCGGAGTCTTGAATGATGAAGAACATGATTAATTCGGAGCCGTCTTTGATATAGATGGATCTTGAATGCTCTTCGACGGAGTATCAGTATATGACATAACAAATTGATAACGGACCTATAAAATATGTCCTTACAAATCCCCACTATGTCTATGCCGGTACATATATAAAAAATCCAAATTATCAAAAACCAAAATGCCTATACAAATCTACCCTCCCATGAATAAATTTGCAAGACCTCAAAACTGTTCTTCAATCATCTTCGTCAAATCTCAAAGCTTTTCTCATCAGGGTGTGCAACATCATGATCTTCAATCTTTGTACCTACACAGATGATATAAAGAAAAATACCTTCATGACACATCGATATTGAAATGATATAAGAATAAAGAATTAATAAATCAAATCTCCCCCATAATGCAAAAACTCCCCCATAACATGATAATTCTTTTGATACCAAATTGTCTACTCACGTTTTATAATTATTATACCATAAATATGAGATGAGCCATGATCTAATCGAGCGGATAAACCTATCCTCATAGATACCCAGATGTTGTGGTCGAATAGGATAAATAAGATGGTTGGCTCATCAAGAGGTCGACTTGGCCCAGGTTGACATAATGATTAAACTCCATCTTATTGACATTATTAGCTAACAACATTATACAAGGCATGCATATGTGACTGGATGACGTCAACAACGTATATGAACATGTAGGTGGGGAAGATGTGAAAATATTCTCCCTCATGAGATAGTAACTAATTCGTGATTATTCATTTATTAAGTACGTAAAGCGTGTAGTCACCTAACCTATAAAGGTAATCTACGTGTTCCTCTCTTTTCTCTCTCCTCTAGCAGCCTATAAATAACACACATCATATGTGGGTAACTTATGAGATTTATCCTTAATGCTATGATGTCCAATTCTAGAAAGAACTTAAGAGCATGTATCTTGTACTCATCCATGACGATTGCCCATTAATCAATACGAACAACACTGAACCTGTGGACATAGGCATCCATTTTAGTCGAACCACGTAAATACTATTCTTCCTCTTTCTCTCTTTACTCCTAAGCTTATTCCCGTGATTAGTATTTCAATAATTAGATATATTATATGTCTATCTGTTGGTAATTAGTATATTAATCTAAAGGAATCAGTATACCAATTATAGGTGATAACATCCTTCATGCGTGTTTCCTTAATTTCAAATTTAATCCACATTACTTCCTAATCTTATACTTAGTCACATAATCCATCATAAACCCACATTACTAATTATCTAATATCAAATTAGTAATAAATATAAATAATTATAATGATTAAATATCAAATTAAACTCGAATCTATTAAGATATAATCATGAAATCATCTATATAACAAAGGTACAATATGATAAAACATCATATTTAAGCCTAGCATGCTCCTAAATTCAAAATTATTTTTTATCTAAATTCCAAAATAGATCATTAAACAATCAACATAATAAATTACATTAAAATACCGCAATAAAGCAAGTTAACTCTTGCATGAATGACGAAGATGAAATCCCTTTAATGCTTCTTCTTAGAAATCCTCTAGTTCTCCCCAAAAGTTCATCCTTAGGTTTTCTTCAACAGCTCTCTATTGTCTAAGGTTTTTGTTTATGTTTAATTAAAATTATTAATGTGGTTTAAATCTCATAACAAATACTTAATCCCGTAAATATCCCATGGCCCTTAGTTTGGACCTCTAAATGATCCCAAAACTTATCCCAAAGGGGTCCTTAACCATGAGCCCCAAAATGGTAGACTAAAAGCACCTCTCCAGGCATCTATATACCCATGGTTACCAGTATAAAGAATACTATAGACACCACATTCTAGGACCCCCATAAGTCTCTCCTTATGTCCCTAACACCTCTCTAATTCACAATAATTCCTATGTCATACTCTAAGTACTGATTTAGAGGCCATCGGATGCCTCCGAGCACCATTTGACTCCAATCAACTTCATCATCGTATATAAAGCTCAATGAAACTTCAAAGGGCACTGAATTCCCAACAGTCTACCCCGTGCGCAAATGGACATAACAGTTCAGACGAACAAACCATTTTACTATCGAAAATCGATCTAGAGGCCATCGGGAGCTCCTAGGCCCCGTTTGACTCTGGTCAACTCCATATTCAGAGTAAAGTTCATGAATCTTCGAAGGTCTCTAAATCCCCTTTCCAATGGTCCACCCCGTGCACGAATCAGCATAACGGTTCGGACGAATAGATCATTTTACTATCAAAAATTAATCTGGAGGCTAGCACCTCATTTGACTCTGGTCAACTCTATAGTCAAAGAGAAACCTTAATGAATCTTAAAAGGGTACTGAAACCCTTTTCCAAAGGTCTTCCCCGTGTGCAAAATGGCATAATGGTTTGGATGAACGATTTGTTTTCCCTTAAAAACTGATACGGAGGCAACTGGGCGCTCTCGAGCTCCGTTTGACCAAAACTAACTCTTCAACTTGAATGAAATTGAATGAATCTTCAAAGTACAGTGAATACCCTTTCCAACGGTTTTCCCTATGCATGAATCAATCTTATAGTATGGACGAATGACGCGTTTTACTCTAAAAGGTCACCGGGAGCTCCCGAGTCCCGTTTGACAAAAGTCAACTCTTTGAACCGAGCGAAAAACTTTGAAACATCAAAGTAACTCACATAAGCTTTCCAAAGGTCAACCCCATTATCGATTCGAACTTACGATTTAGATGAACGATCCATCATCGTTTGACGATCTTTTGTCCAAAGGATCAACTGGCTCTTCTGAGCCCGATTTTACCCAAAGTCAACTCCTGGACTCGGGAGAGTCCTAAAGGATTCTCAAAGGTACATGAATTACATTTCTAATGGTATGCCCCGTGCATGATTTGGATTCATTGATTGCGTTTTATGATTATTTTTTAGAAAATATGCACGAGACTGTCAATTGGCAGGCCTTTGGACCTGCCTATCGGCTGTGTGTCTAGGGTTACCTACCAATAGGCAAGGCAAGGAAATTTACTACCGACAAAACTTACTTCGAAACGCACCTCAAAAACATCAACCTCAGTGATCTCAACAACATTCTCTAAAAGTCAACGATGTTTCCTTGTGTGAAATTCCTCTCCACCTTTCATTCCCATCACTTTCATACCCAATCTAGCAAAAATATCCTTGTTTCTCATCCCAACTTTCAAGGAAGTTCATCAACAATCAAGATGAAGGTTCGAGTCTCCAAAAGATGGTCTAAACATCCTTCTCTCTCTTTAAATTCCTTTTATTCTCGCATTAGTTATACAAATTCTTAATTTAGCTTTTCACTTTTATTAGATTATACACATTAATACGTCATCCTTTATTAGTAATATTGCACCCAATTTATTTTCCATAAAGAAAACCCAAAACAAAGAAAATGAGAGTTACATCTATAAATTTCAACGGGATTCTTCATCACATTTTCTCAAAACTAAAAATATATTTCTACACACACACACACATATAATAAACTCCCTTTTGAATCTTTCGGATAAACCCCACCATTGTGCCGCATGTGAACTACGTGGACTTTGATGCCTTTTAGGCTACGTAGGCATCTCGGGCTAAAACCCAACACTCCTATTTTCTTATTTTTCTATTTTCCTCCCTTCCTTATCTTATTCATATATTCCTTATATCATACTTGTGATCCATATTCGCGTCTTATCTAACACATGTTACCATTCCATCATAACAGTTAACATCTCGATAAATTCACACATTACATCTTTTACTTCTATTTTGGGAATACTCCTATGGATGACCTCACTCTGTCTTTTCCATGACATTAGCCGGATGATTCTGATTCCACTTATATATACATGGACACACACTTTACGAAGAAATTAAGGAGAATAATAATATAAGCCCATGAAAGGACGGGATGGGTGCCTAACACCTTCTCATTCTATAACTTAGCCTCAAACCTCTAAACTATTGGTTTCGAAAGCATCAGTTTATCTTTGATGCCGCTCTCTCGAGGCGGCGACATGTTTTTTTGCTTGTTTTGTGAAAAATAGGTTGGAGACTCTATCTTTTTACATCGTCCCAAAACCTATTACGGTCGAAGCACCCCCGGAGTAGCGAGGGGCGCGAGACCTTTATCCTCCCTCTCTCCCTCAAAGTGCAGGGAGGGAAGATCTCGGGATTGACAAAGTGTCATGACTTACTTAAGAGGGCTAGACTCTGTTTGCATAGGTTTTAAAAAAATTTGCTTGTGTGTGTATACACCTACCTACATGTTCCCTTTTTATCCTCTATTATGTTTTGTATATATCTACCTCGTGTTTATATCACCTCTCATCACTTTTCACTTCACACACTTGTAAATACTCTCCATCTACACCTCACACTACTTACACTTGTATATAGGGTCACTTATGCTCACATGCTTCACACACCACTTAGAATATCCATGCTTAGGTGTCACTAGCACACACCTCCACTTATCACACTTATATATATATCTATGCTCACTTGCATATATCACACCACTGGTAGTTAATCCATGCTTAGATTCATGACCATTTACTCATTTATAAATACTCACAAATCACTCACTTTGCTTAGTGTAATCTTCATGCTCCATGCTAGAATTACTTTTCATGATACTTGTACATTCTTCCATATTAGTATAATGCTCATCATGCAAAATAAACTACTCTCTACATAATATACTAATCAAGAATCATGCATTTTGCACACTACGTCACCAAGAGCATGGCTATAGACCAAAATTTTGTGATGGGCGTTGGTCTGACAACTCGCAGTTAGCCTAAGCAATATGACTCTCAACTTTCATTGGCCTAGTATGTTTGACGTATATCGAATGGTTCCCCCCGCATCGTACCTCTTGAATGACCTCATGACGGAAGGTATATAGCTGGGAACTTGTTCACGTATGTCGAGTATATCGAATTCTCTCTCACACGTATTGTCCCCACGAGGTATATAGTGAGGCAATTCATATACACTCAGGTATATCAAATGGCTTATCCACACGCACCGATTGCCCTTAAAATCAAGAAATATATCGTGGAAGTCATGCGAAAGAGGAAAAACTTTCCACTAACCCAACAACTGCATAACCTCATATAGGCATCAAACCCAGAGCACTCATATTTAGTTTTTCAGTTACTACACGAAACTCTATCGAAATGTTAGGTCGGCATGCCACCCAAATTTTCACACGGTTTCATCTTTTTCCAAAATGGGACCCTGTCCACGAGCCTGACAACAAGTCAAATTATGTTTTACATATTTTTCAAACCCATTTTTATCTAGGATCGGCTCCCATCCGTCATTTCTTTTTGCATTTAGGTAAACCTAATACAAGTAAAAAAATAAACATAGTAATAATCATGATGAGACTCTTCTCTTATTTTTTCCTCCATCCTTACCAAAAATGTCAAAAAACATTTGTCCCCCTCTTTTATCAAACTACCAAAACATTTTTCTTCCTTTTATCATAAATGTCAGAAACATTTTCCCCCTTTTTATCAAAAATATCAAAAATAACTTTTTTACTCTCCTTACCAAAAATTTCAAAAATATTTTCTTTCCTCTTCAATAAAAATAATTCTTTCCATTTTCTTCCCAAAAATAAGTTCGAATCATTTTCTTCTAGGTCGATCGCATACCCGACCCTTGGCCTGACTCTTTATTGGCTTCAGTCTTCCGTCGAACCGCTTCGAAGCTCTATCATCTCTCCCGCTACTTCCTCTAAGTTCGGAATCCACCTTCACTAACTCTCTAGGAAAAATGCAGACCAAGTAGTGAATGTGCATCCTAATTGGATGGCGGTCCTAGTCCAACTTATCACTAAGAATTACAACCTTCAGTCCTTGGTGAATGAGATGCAGTGAAATCGGGTCCAGATCCCCAAGGATCCTGAGGTCCTATTCCTTCACGCTATGGGTACACCCGCACATGAGCCTATTTAGGTCCCGAAAGAATATCAACACGCTCCACATGCCCCTCCTGCCAATAGGTCTCCACTAGCTCAACTCCATATGTCAAATCTTGCCCAGTTGGGGGCTAACCTTCTAGTACCTGTCGATTCAAAGGTAGAAGAGTTGAAAAAGGTCAAGGAGGACTTTAAGTTGTTGACCAAGAAATTTGACCAAGTTTGAATCTTCAAGAACTACATGGATTATACCCATATGTCTCTATATCCTAAAGTAAGGCTATCGAAAAAGTTTAAGATGCCCAATATTGAGAAATTCGGGGGCAACAGGCCCCAAATTGTTCATCTCGAAGTTACCATCGAACCATAACCCTCCTAGGTTCCTATGAGGAAATAATGGCCCAAATATTCCAGCAAACTCTGAAAGCCAACGCTCTTAGTTGGTTCTTATCCCTAGAGGAATTCAGAATTTACAGTTGGGAGGATGTGGCCCATGAGTTTATGTCGTAGTAAAAATATAACGAGGATTTGAAGGTTCCTTGTCTTCATCTAAAACTTCTCAAACAGAACATCGGGGAATCCGTTCGCAGTTTCATAGCAAGGTGGAGAGAGTAGG
Organism: Sambucus nigra; assembly: GCA_949130495.1. Classification (NCBI taxonomy): domain Eukaryota; kingdom Viridiplantae; phylum Streptophyta; class Magnoliopsida; order Dipsacales; family Adoxaceae; genus Sambucus; species Sambucus nigra. Next base: position 174,824,494 of record OX422211.1, read on the forward strand.
GAGCAACTATGACCAATCGATCTTCTGAAGGGGAGAAAGTTAGTATTGTGAAGAAAAAATTCTTACCCCATGTCCGAGCAACGATGGGAGGATAATATTACCCAAATTTTTTAGCTCTCCGAGATGGAGGAGTAGATATTGAAGAAATCATTTCCAATACATAGATTGAGCCAAAGAAAGTATCCAGACAGTTCACTTTAAGAAAATATGAGAAGCCTACTATAATCTCGACCATAAATAACTTCTCACAGCCCTCTACCTCTTCGGTGCCAGAAAAATGGGCTAGCCCAGTCAAAAAAGAATACACCAAGCTTCATACTTCCCTCTCCAAAGTCTACCAAGCCCTATTGAGATAAAATCTCATCAAACCGTTGGACCCTTGTCCATTACCAAACCCACTTCCCAAAAATTTCAAACCCGAAGCCCATTGTAATTTTTACCAAACTGTCGGCCATACCACTGATTAGTGCTCTCATCTTCAGAATGTAATCCAAGGTTTAATTGACTGGGGTGTCATCACCCCACCGGCCAATACCAAACCAAATACTACTCATAATTCACTCCCTAATTATGAAAATGCCATATTTCTAGAAAATGATCCGAAATTTGACCCATCTACCCAGATTGTACCCACTAAATCACCCATTATACTCGTATCTTCATTTAAACCCCTGAACGTTTGCTAATATTTTCTCCTACACCCTACCTATTTTTCCTACCAAGACCTATCACTTCTTACAAGAGCATGCATTGTCATTCGTACTCGTTCCGAGGGAAAAGAAATGGAATTACCAGCATTACTGAACCAGCTCCTAGATTTTGGACAGAAATTGCCCTCAGAAATTACCACTAACTGCCAAAAGTTCAGCACACTGTTCATGGAGGCTCGAAAGTGGGCTCGAGAGTCAGCTAATTGGATGGTACATATTGACGAAGTCAGTTTAGACAATGCAGTGAAAATTATGGCAGATTTATTTCAACTGGCCAATGAGATTTGTAGTATATCTGAGTACTCGATGACTTAAAGCTACAAGGGTGGTTATCCCCTTCACTTTTGCACCCCCCGTAGAATGGGAAGATCTATACAAAGAAGCTACTGAGGTTGTGGAATGCATTAACTTCTTATGGAAATACGACATTATTGCCACCGGATGGGGGCACGAGTTTGATAGCCCAGATAAAGAACCAACCCAAGAAAATGTTAGTCGTGTAATTAGTGTGTGTGGGATAATATCTTTTGAAGATCTGCTAGGGGGAATCAATAAAGTGGTTGTACAACCCGAAATAGATGAAAAAATAGCGATTCTTCCCCTCCTCCGCGAACCATATGACAAGATCTGGGACACATGCACTACTAGAGTCTGAATCCTCAGTTAGCATGGATAGATAAAGGAAAGGGAATTATTGAGAAACTACCCATGCTAGAAATGACCGTTAAGGAAAGCAAGATCCTCGACAGACTCAAGAAAACTCAGGCCAATATAACCTTATGGGGACTTTTTATGTCTTGTCAATTACACCAAAATGCTTTGATAAATCTTCTTATTGATCCTATAGTCCCTACTTTCACCACTCCAAAATAAGCCGTTAGCCTAGGTTGGAACTTAACCTCCACGAGAATGTTTTCCTTCTTTGAAGAAGAAATCCCAATGTTTGGTCCTAATCATAACTATGCTCTCAACATCTCCGTGGAGGTAATGGGAAATACAGTCCTTCTCTCACTTCTTGACAACAGATCAACACTCAATGTTTGCCCGTTAAAAACCTTCAACTGTCTGGGTTTGAAAGTAGTGACCTTTCTCTAACTTTTGTTACAGTGCGTGCCTATGACAACACCCGCCGAGACGTGATGGGATCCACAACACTCACAATAGGGTTTGACCCTATCAATACCCTTTCCAAGTTCCAAGTTATGGACATACCTTATTGTTTCAATTTATTGCTCAATCGATTGTGGCTTCACATTATCAAGGGGGTATTTTCCTCTCTCTATCAAAAGTTAATGTTCTTCGCTAAAGGTCAGGTCATAACCATCATGGGGGACGATGATAATACCAAGAATATAAGCATCAGTAATCCGATACTAGAAATACAACATGGGGCGAATGACATGCTTTTGTCTGGATTTAGAGTTGAACCACTTTCACTTCCCAGCAAGGGATGAATTCAAAGATCGATTATGTCCAGAGCACATCCCTCACAGAAATGTTAACCTGATACAAATGTTCAAGAATATGCACTTCATGCTCGGACTGGGGTCGGGACAACGACAATAGGGGATACTAGAACCCAAAGTCCTGAAGAATTCCTTTCCTCCATATGGCTTGGGTTATCAACCGTTATTAGAGTAACTCATAATTCTCCACCAACCGCAGTTGAAGAGAGGTTTAAAAAGTGACAAGACTATTTTGGGAGATTCCTTGAATGGAAGATTCATCATAGAAGGAGAAGATTTTTCCTTCTGCAGCTTTTTTGAACCGTGGTATGATCATCTGGACAAGAAGATGAATCCAGGGATGGAGATCTTCTTCCAATACAGTTACTCGCGAGCCGAAAGTTCCTAGCATCATGTACAACCACTCATGGAGAAATCTATAGCTATTGTCGAAGTTTTCGATGGAAACAACTCTGAGTACTCCTTAAATTTGTGGACACTGGGGCTAACACTCTACATGATCCACTCAAGTGCAACATCATCGATCCCGTTCACTCTAGTCAAGGTCGTTGATGAACCCTTCCTTAATTAGAATGATATACCAATTCCACCTGCTGAAATACATCCCAAACCATATGTTTATCCAATCTCTTCCTCTTTTATTTTTCCTCTTTTTTCTTGATAACAATGTAATCGAGACCTCCTTTGATGAGGTTCTCAACACTGTTTTTCCTGAGAATGAAATAAATGAGAATTTTGAGTATCTTGTTGTCCCTTACATTAATTGTGTTGATTATAATCATACTCTTGATGATGATGATTTTGCAAATGAACAATTCTTAACTGATCTTAATAAGGTTAATAACAAACAACATAACCATGTTCAAATTAATGAAGATGAAACTGTTGTTATTAATCTCGGTTCTAGTATCCAATTGCACAAGATTAGGATGGGGTCCACCCTTGACAAGCATAAGCACGCGCAACTCGAAGAACTATTTAAGGAATTTATGGACATCTTCACATGGTCTTACGACGACATGCTCGATATTGATCCCGAAATAGCTCAGTACGTGATTCCAACTTTCTCAAAATGCAAATCGATCAAGCAAGAACTGTAAAAGCTCCGTATCGAATGGTCGTTCAAGGTTAAGGAAGAGGTGATCAAACAGATGAATGTAGACTTCATCCAAGTGGTCGAATATCCCACATGGTTAGCCAACATTATACCCGTGTCGAAATTAAGAGGACGGGTTTGAATGTGCATTGATTATCAAGATTTGAATAAAGACTCTTCGAAAGATGATTATCCACTGCCTAATATCGACATGATTATGGACAACACGACCCGTCACACCCTAAAGTCATTTGTTGATGGGCTTATCGGATACAATCAGATCAAGATGTACGCTAATCATTAAGAAAAAAATGCATTCATCACCCTTTGGGGAACCTTCTGTTACACATTCATGCCATTCGGGCTCAAGAATGTAGGGACTACCTACCAAAGGGCTGCCACAATCATCTTGAATGATTTGATACACAATGAGGTCGATGATATGATCATTACATTTAAGACTCGGGAAGGTCAAGTTCCCGATCTCTGAAAGTTCTTCGAATGCTACGGCGATATCAGATGCGATATAACCCACAAAAATGTGGCTTCAGCATTACCAAAGGAAAGATTTTGGCATTCATGGTTAGCAAGAAGGGGATTAAAGCAGATGCTGCCAAAATGAAAGCCATATTAGAAATACCACCACCCCGAATGGAGAAGGAAGTGCGGGGATTCTTGGAAAAATTATAGTATATCATCCGGTTCATTATCCAGTTGACTTCTATTTGTGAACCCATCTTCAAACTCCTCAGAAAGGATACAACCAAAGTCTGTAATGAATCCTATTAGGAAGCCATCAATAGAATTAAGCAATATCTAACCCGACCTCCGATACTCATGCCACTGCAGCCTGGTCTCCCTCCACTCTTATACTTAATCGTAACAAATACTACAGCTAGGAATTTTTTGGCTCAATACCTTGAAGAATCCCACAAAAAGAGGTCCATTTACTATGCCAGTCAAAAATTGACCGGGTACGAAGTCAACTACACTACCTTGGAGAAAGCATGTGTCGCCCTTATCTGGGTCACTCAGAAATTACGACCATTTTTCCCATCATACTTGTGTCCCAAATGGATCCTATCAAATACCTGCTTAAGAATCCTACCATGTTTAGCCGAATGACCCGATGGTTGATGCTGCTAGTCAAGTTCGATATTATGTATGTCACGCAGAAAACCATGAAAAGAAGAGCCATCTCTGACTACCTTCTTGACTACCCCATGGAAGAATACAACGTTTGGATCTACGAGTTTTTGGATGAATATATCTTTTGCACCTCTTAGGAAAACCTCCGATGGAAAATGTTATTAGACGGCGCTGCCAATAAAAAAGGATACGGCATTGGGATACTCTTGATCGCAATAGATGACTCTCACACTCCCATTGCCATCAATCTAGATTTTCCCTTCACCAACAACATGATCGAATGTGAGGCATGCACCGTAGGCCTCAAAGTCGCTCTCAAGAAATGTATCCAATGCCTAAATGTCAACAGGGAGTTTTCCCTCGTCATCGGCTATGTTCTTAGAAGATGTTAATATTTATCTCATTTAAATTAAAATTATCTATTGTGATGTTTATCATGTATAATGATATTTTCTGGGTTCACAGACCCTAATTAATAAGAGTAGCTAGTATTCATGCAGTGGGCTCTGACCCATCGCATTGACTAACATTTCAGGTATAACGCTGGAGTAGCTGCATAGGAGTGATTGGAGATATTTTTGGAGATGCAGCTGGAGATTTATTTTAGATACTTTAGTAGTTTAGATTCACTTTTCTTTTTCGTCGCATTTATCATAAGACTTTCATTATGGATTTGGTGGGCCAATCGATTCCACAATTGTTTATTGTTTCGATTAGATATTTACATTTGGATCATTTCATTTGAGTTTATATTTATTGGAGTTGGATTTATTTTTGGAGATTTGCATGGTGATGGATTTAATTGGCATGATTGGTTATATTTGTTGGATAAATTTGATTATTATCTTGTGAAAAAATTTAGATGTCTTATATATCTGTCACATGCTAAGAAAGATAACTTATTTAGTGATGCCCGACATATTTTGGCGGCGACTGGTCACCTCGCTTGCCAAATAGCGCGGGGTGTTACAATAAATAAAAGGTTTATGTATGACTTAGTGATTGGTATAGATAATTCAAATGCAAAACTCATCAAGAGGCACAACAAAATAATTAAAAACTTTTTTTATTCCACAAATGGGAGAATTCGATATAATTACATGAAATATCAGCGTGGAGAGTCAAATAACTACCCCCCCCCCCCCCGAATAACAAAAATGTCCTAAAAATAAAACTAACCAAACCTTCCCAAATTTATTCCCCAAAACCAAAAACAACCAAAAATAACCAAACACATAACGCTCACAAAAGCTTCACAAATAAACACCAGCCTCACGAAAGACCCTATCCGCAACTGGCGGAAGACCCAGCATTATCATCATCTACCCCTTGAGGCCCCCAAACTTCTCATGCTTAGATGGTATGCCGAGGCACTCCATGGAACGATAATCCCGTACCATCCTGGAGAAAACCACTACGCCCCCTCCATAGTGTCAAACATGACAAACCGTCTATGTTCGGTCTCCTCGACCAAGATATTAGCCACTACCCTCTTCCAAATCCATTTCATATAATCTATAGAATCATCCCAATCCCTGTCAATAGATTGAGAAGTGCGGGTTAACGGTCGACGATTCTCTCATAGAGAGACCAATCGCATGCACATGCCTTCAATCAAATCCTATAGAGGATAGAAATCCAAAGTGCAGGAAGGAACAATTTGTTCCTCTTAGGCTTGACACAGAAGCCACTAGAGAAATAGAATGAGGTTTGCCGAAGTCCAACTAACAAAACATATCAGTATTCCCCCAGTTCCAGAATGGGATGCAACTCCCTCCACCACAGCACTAACTAGTTCAGATATTGAGCTTCATGCTCCACAAACTAGTTCACCCAGTTCTCTATGGATGGGCCAAATCTGATGAACTAATGAGTGAATAAATTCAACACATCTACCAAGGGATATTCAGGGGGGATCGCCAAATGGAATCTCTCAGCCAGCCATATGAACAGCATAACTGGGATTCCTCACAGAAAATCAGAACAGCCTTCTCGCCAAGCTTCTAGACCATTCAGGGTCTCTTCCAGTATCACCGCGGTAAGATTACGATGATATGACATCCATGCTATAATAGCATCCAGTTGAGGGCCCACCATCAGGTACCCGATCACCAATAGTAGCTTCGAAGTTAAAGCCTAGTGCAACGGCTCCTGCATGGCTCGCAGTAGTAAAATCCCACAGACGCACATAATAAAGTACATCTGGGAGAGAGATCATTCCCCCGGTGACTAATCGTCAAGCCGCTGAAAGAGATGTGGAGAAATCCTGCCAAATTCTCCTCAGGGAACCGAGAGAATTCAGGCATGGTCGCTGCCACACTGGGATAAATCTCTAACGTAGCGGAAAACTCCTCATAGGTCGGACATACCTCATCCAAGACAAAGCAGAAAACATGATCCTCGGATTCCAAAATTGTGTTGTTGTCGCCAGCATGTTTCGATCGATGGGCCGATTGCGCTACAAAGAGACCCGGCGCAAGTTAAAAGCGTCGTAATCTACATTGTATAGACACATAGCTTCCAAAATCTTGAGATATGAAGCAAATTATGCACTCATTGTAAGAGAATTTCTAAAATTATAGAAGAAAGCAAGAAGGATAAAGGAAGGATGAGTGAAAAATAATACCACCTTACCACCCCCCCATACTTGAAAACTTTGGCTAAAAATAAGAAGGCTGAAAATTCGAATGAAATACCTAGCCCACTGGGACTCTAAGCTATAGGAAAGTGAAAAAAATCCCTAGAGCGATTTGACATGACCCATATCCCGATAGGTGGGAGAAGGGGTATGCCGATCAGCAATCCCCTATTTTTAGAAAATATATCTTTCCTTTTTGACAAATTCAAAATACTGAAAAATTAAATCTTTATTTTAAAGAACCCCCGGGTTATTCCTTCCTGCATTATCCACTTTTACCCATCGTATCTCAGAAATAAATCTTTTTATTAAGTTATTTAAACTCTCTCTTTTCAAAAAAATAATAATAATGACCCATCCTTTTTACGGTCTCATCAACAAAGTAAAGATTGCATGTAGAATAAGCTATTTAAACAAAGATAAATTAAAATCTCATTCATTTTTATATATATTGCTATTAAAAATTTTATTAGGAAAATAAAAAAAATAAAAACAGCGGGACTTAACCCGAAACTCCAAACTCTCTTTATCTCTCTCTAAGACCTCCCATCCCTGCAGCGAGTGCGCTTCCCCCGGAGACGAGCTATGGAGACTCCAGTCCCTGGTCCAGATCTCACCTCCGAGGAAGCAGGCGACACTAGACAAGAAGGAATCAGAATCGAATCCTGAATATAGGTCGTCGCAGAAGCCACTCAGTCTCGGATGTCCCTCAGCCAAGTAGTCAACACTCGTACATGCTGCAAGAAAAATAGAAAGGCATATATGTCAGTCAAAAGCAACAAAAGAAATCATAAAGACAAAGGATAAAGAAATGAAAAAATATACCTCTGCCTAAAGGACATCCTCTATCAACCCCAACACCATCGGGTTCACTGTAATAGGGCAATATTGCATACTCAATGATCTCCCTCCAGCCAGTCGGATATTCTAGGAAGGAGGATAAAGGTGGATGAATGGAACCTTCGTCGTTATTATCACCGCTAATAACAACGCACCACCAGTATTGTGGGAAAACCCCTTTGGCTGACTCGTACCCCTACTCGAAGTCGTAGGAGATGAAGGCATGCTCACCACATCATAAATACAGGAGGGCATCATCTAGCTCGAAATGAAATCAAGGTAGCCGTAAGTCACCACTGTGTCAGTATAGGACGAGTAGGGTTTAACGATCATCGACATCGCCCCGGCCTCCTCTAACATCTCTCGTACCCGCCTTATATACCTTAGGGGCATCACAGGTGAGACTACTGCCTTGTCCTCCACGATCTGTCAGACTACTCTTTCTCCCAAATACAGAGAATAGCCGAACTCATACGCCAGCGGTCAGTGCATCTGCTCATTCTTCCCGATCACCCATGTGTGATGGATAGTCGTCCCCCAAGGACAGAAAGTCACCTGCATTTTTCCAAAATAAGATCAATAATCGTGCCAACAAAGAAAATTCAAAAGAGAAAAGAAGAAATAACTTGGTCGCTCATCGGGACATTCAAAACCTGACGCACTGGCGATAGGGAAAGAGATTGCGTCGAACTTCTGTTAGACTTCCGCCAACGGTACATCTAGCAGAAGTTCCCCATCGACTCATCCTTCAAACCTATCAAACGACAATTGAGCTCGATCACCTCGTAATACCACGTCAACAAAAAAGGTAGGAATAAGCAGAAGAAGAAAAAAGAAAAATGCAAGAAAATACATAAAGAGAAATGAGAAAATTTCCTCCAGAAGATACATGGCTCCATTAAAAGTCTGCTAGTATCACCAGCTAAAGGCATCCAAAGAATAATGAAGGGTCGCCAAATTCAGGCTCCTCAGTCATAGAGAGGGATATTTGAAAATACCATCAAAAATGGTAAAAACCATTAGTGGATGATGTCACCGCTCGACGCCACCAAGAAACCCCCTAACAATAAAAGAATAAATAAACAGGCCATCTTTCGCACTTGCAGCCCAATAATTTCGTTGATCCTTTGACTCACCATAACCTCTTGGAGAAGAGAGATATGGATTAAGTCCCCCGAGACTATTCACCTCACATATCCCAGCACAACATCAACCGCCACAGGTGTCACCCTCATAGATCGGTCCACCTATATCTTTGTACTCTCATAATCAATCCCCAAAAGATGTTGGGCATCAATGGGAGTCACCGTCATCTCCCCAAATTCAAAATGAGTGGTGTGGGTAGTGTCCTACCACCTCTCCCCCAGTGCGCATAGGACAGTCGTAGAGTGCGGTGTATCGTCCAAAGCCGACGCAAAGTGCCCAAAACCTGTGGAAGAAACTACCCAACACACCACCACCAAAATGTGCTCCCACACATCCTTAAACCCCGTCGTCCCCCGGGAATGCAAGTTCATCGAAGCTATGTCAGTCTGCCATAATAAAGAAACCCATTGTCAACTCAAGGAAACAAATGAAGAAAGGAAGAAAAAGAATCCTAAAGGTCATCATACTTATATAGCCATTAGGGTTCCTCACCCCAGATGACCGGTGGTGTAAAGGCTCGTGCAATAGAAAGCAATAATAAAAAATAGACTCGAATAGATCGAAAGCGTTCTCGTTGCCCAATGCCAGGTCACCCTAGCCCGCCGCACCAGGTTCGCCTAATCGTCAATGCCCAACCATGCCACGTAGGTCTAGCTACTTGAGAAATCAATCATTTTCCAGTCTCGAATGAGGAAAGAATGCAGGAGCATATTGTAGAAGAGAGAAGAAGAAGATAGGAAAGCTACAAGCTGTGAAAAATGAGGAGAACTTGCTCCTTTTTGTAGGAGGACAAGGGGCATGTCGATCGGCAGTTCCCTAACACCCACCGATAAACACCTGGCTATTCCCCTTCCTAAGGCAGCCCAGAAGACCGTGCTATTACTTATTGGCAATTCTTGCCACCCTTCGATTGGCAATACCCCTAAAATTTCATACAAAAAATCCCATAAAATGCCATAAAATTCCAAAAAATTCCTGAAATTGCCAAATAAATATTGAAACATTTCTTCACTAAGAACCCATTTTTCAACCTCCCAAATCCCCAGCTGGATTAATATCACATTTTATTCCTAGCTTAAACCCTAAAAATAAGCGCACCCCCAGCGGAATTCCAAAGCCTCATCCTCGGCAGAAATCAAATGCTTCCCCAATAGGGCTACGTAATATCCTACTCGTTTTCCTAGCAGGAATTCTCGAATTAAACTTTATCCTAGAAAAATTCCAATTTCTCAAAGCAGATCTAGAAACCCTATCCAGACATCTCCCCCCACCCCCATCCCCACCCCCCGTAGTGTCTCAAGGAAACACACTCCCCAATGAATCACAAGTTCATCCAAATCCCTAAAGGTAAAATCTCCCCAGAGTGCACACCCTAGCATTTACAATGAAAAGGTCCTCAAAATTGATCTCGAGTCTCAGAATTAGTCACCTTCAATTAGAATTGACCTCGACCCTCAGAATTGGTCGCCCCCCACTTAAGGTCCGTAGAATTGACCTCGACCCTCAAAATTAGTCAATCCTACTTAAGGTCCTAAAAATTGACCACAACCCTCAGAACTGGTCCCCTTCGCTAAGGTCCTCAGGATTGGCATCGACCCTCAAAATTGGTCGCCCCTACTTAAGATCCTCAGAATTGACCTCGACCCTCAGAATTAGTCGCCCCAACATGAGGTCCTCAGAATTGATCTCGACTTGAAAAATTGGTCAACACAACTTTAGGTGGTTCGCAGAATTGGCTTCAATCCGCAGAATTGGTCACCGCAATTTTAGGCCCGTAGAATTAGCCTCGACCCTCAGTATTAGTTGCCCCCAGTTAAGGTCCTTAGAATTGGCCTCGACCTGCAGAATTGGTTCCCATAACTTTAGGCCCGCGGAATTGGTCGCCACAACTTTAGGTCCGCGGAATTGCCCTTGACCCTCAGAATTGGTCGCCATAACTTAAGGTCCTCAAAATTGACCTCAACCTACAGAATTGGTTGCCACAAATCTAAGTCCGCGGAATGGCCTCGACCCATTGATTAGGCATAAATTCTTCACATTTATCCCCTTAATTTCGGTATTTTTACGATCCCGTGCGGTGTAAATAGCTTGGATTTATCTCATATCTATGCTACTAACCCTTTTTGGTAAGTATTTCGTATTTTTGTATCTCTTATGTGTTTTACAGGTATTTCATGCAAGAAAGATGGAAAAGAGAGCTCAAAATAGTGAAAGAAGCCAAGAATCGGGGAGTTGAAGGGCATTTTCATAATTTTGTAGCTTTAGTCCGGAAGTGGGGCCAACTGGAAAGTTGAATATCTTTCAATTACAAGAACACTGGAAAAAACGGCACCTCAATCCGATCTACGGTGAAAGAGTTATGATCCCTTGAAGTTGCGGAAAAATCATAGAAGAAAGGCTAGGAAGGCAAGTTCAAGGGCATTTTCGTAATTCTTCAGCCCGATTCCGGAGGTGAAGCCTTCTGGAAAGTTGAAGATCTTGTAACAATGAGAATACTGGAAAAAACGACACCCAAATCCGAGCTACAGTGAAGGAGTTATGATCATTTGAAGTTGAGAAAAAAATCCAAGGAAGAAAAGAAGAAAGTTGGAAAATATTCTAAGTGTTGAAAGAGGCCCAAAAACCAGCAACTTCACCCGAACCGGTACACCCAGAACCCGAACCGGTTCGCCCATTAGTCACGCTCAGAATCCGTTACAAAATTAGCCACGCTTTCTAAGTGTGACAAATTGGCAGATACGGGATTTTTATTTTGTGCTTATCTTTTAGCCAAAAGAGTTTTATGTTTTGGGGACTCTTCTAAACGACCTCTAGCCTATATATTTAGTCATTAGGACTCTTTTTATTAAGATTTCATTGATGTAAAAGCTCCATAACAAGTAGGAACATCTAGGAGAAAGATTCACATATTTTGCACCATTAATTCAAGAGCTTTTCGAGTTTTTCTTCAATCTTTGATTTCTTCTTGCATGTTCTTGTTCTTCAATCCTGGTAACTTTAATTTCCAGCACTTCTATTATTATTCACCATGTTAGGCTAGGTTTTTAAAGGTTGGGATACATGAACCCAACCTGATGTGGTAGTTGCATGTGTATAAAATTAATCCGCTGGATTTAGTGATTGATTATGACCGTATTGCGTAGTTACACAACAATTGTAGATCTTTATATCTCGTTTGCCTCTGGGTACTCGTGATGATTTAGAGTGCAATTCGAGTGCTGCTATCGCGATATTTATTTACTCATCCTCAGATTAAGTATGACGCGGGCTTGAACCTCGTATACGTAATGCTTGGGAGTACTAAATTCTGGGTCAAATTAATCAGTTAAATTTAGGATTAGTTTTATACCATCAATACTCTAGGGTTGGGGGATTGTGTCTCTACCTTAATTTTTCCAATTAGTTTTAGTTAACTTCTTTATTTTTCCCTTTTTCCTTTCTCACTCAATCATCATCTTTTACACTTTATTTTTTGAAATAATAAATCAATTAAAATCTATCAAACATTCCATGTGGATTCGATACCCAGACTCGCCACTATACTCCGTAAGAGTGTAGTTAAAGTTTAGGTTTTTGTATTGTGGTTGGAAGCCGATAACAACGACTAGCGTATTTACACGGATGCTCGGTTTTCCACTCGATCACCCATAGCATTGGTCGCCCCTACTTTAGGCCCATAAAATTGGCCTCGACCCGCATAATTGGTTGCCACAACTTGAGGCCCATATAATTAGCCTTGACCCACATAATTGATCAACCTTACCTTAGGTCCTCAGAATTGGCCTCAACCCGTAGAATTGATCGCCTCTACTTTAGGCCCACGAAATTGGCCTCAACTCGTAGAATTGGTCTCCACAACTTTAGGTCCTCAAAATCGACCTTGGCCCACTGAATTAGCCATTCCCAGCATTACCATCAGTCCTCAGAATCGACATCGACCCTCTGAAATGGTTATCCTCATCCCTTTGGTCCTCATAATTGACCTCTTTCCCAAAACATCATGTGGTGTCTATTCGATGGCTTTCAATTATTCTAAGCTCACCCGTCGAGGGGCTCTATAAATACCACATTCTTAGACCCCCACCCCAAAGTCTCTCCTTAGTTCCCTAGAACCTCCCCAGTTCACTACCAAATACTAGGTCATACTCCGACTAACGATCTAGCTGCCATTGGGATCCTCCGATCCCCGTTTGACTTAGCTCAATTTCATAGTTAGAGAAAATTTCTAATGAAACTTCTAAGGGCACTGAATCCCCTTTCCAGAGGTCTGCCCCATGTGCGAATCGACATAACGATTCGAATGAAGGGACCATTTTACTACCGAAAATCGATTTGGAGGAAATCGGATGCTCCTGAGCACAGTTTGACTCCAACCAACTCCAGTGTCAGAGCAAAAACTTGTTGAATATTTGAAGGGATATGAATCCCCTTTCTAATGGTTTGCCTCATGCACTAATCAGCATAACGGTTCAGACGAATAGACCATTTTACTCCCAAAAATGATTTAGAGGCCACCAAGAGATCTCGAACCTCGATTGGACCCCAATCAACTCCATCCTCAAAGAGAAATCTCAATGAATTTTCAAAGTTCACTGAAACCCCTTTCCAACTATCTGCCCCATGCATGAAATGGCATAACGATTCGGACGAACGATCCGCTTGCCCTTAAAAATTGATTTGGATGCCATCGGGCGCTCCCGGGATTCGTTTGACCAAAATTGACTCTTTAGATCATATGAGACTAAATGAATCTTCGAAGGGAAGTGAATACCCTTTCCAATGGTTTGTCTTGTGCGTGAATCAGCCTTACATTATGGATGAACTACTCGTTTTACTCTGAAAGGTTATCGAGCATTCCCGATCCCATTTGACCAAAAGTCAACTCCCGAACGAGGGAGAGGCCTAAAGGATTCTCAAAGGTCTCTGAATTACCTTTCTAATGGTATTCTACGTGCGTATTTATGAATTGCGTTTTACGACTGTTTTTCCAAAAAATCTGCACGAGACTGCCAATTGGCAGGCCTTTGGACCTGCCTATCGGTAGTGTGTCTAGGATTAATCGCTGATAGGTAGATCAAGGATAATTCCAATCGGTAGTCCCCTTACCCTGTATAATGATAGCATGATCTCACTTCGAAAGGCACTTTAGAAACATCAACCTCAGTGATCTCAACAACATTCTCTCGAAGTCATTGAAGTTTTCTTGTGTGAAATTCCTCTCCACATTTCATTCCCATAACTTTCATAACCAGTTTAACAAAAATATCCTTCTCTCTCAACCCATATTCATCCCCACTTTCAATGAACTTCATCAACAATCAAGATCAAGCTTCAAGTCTCCAAATAAAGTCCAAATATCCTTATCTCTCTTTAAATTTCTTTTATTCTCGCATTAGTTATATAAATTATTAATTTAGCTTTTCACTTTTATTAGATCACACACATTAATATCTCATCCTTTATTAGTATCGCATCCAATTTATTTTCTATAAAAAAACAAGAAAAGAGGGTTATACCTATAAATTCTGATGGGATTCTTCATCATGTTTTCTCAAAACTAAAAATATCCTTTCTACATACACACATATAATAAACTCCCTTTTGAATCTATGGGAAAAATTCCGCCCTTGTGTCACATGTGAACTACGTGGACTTTGATGCCTTTATAGTCTACGTCGGCGTCTCAGGCTAAAACCCGAAACTCGAGTCCTATTTTCTTATTTTTCTATTTTTCTCCTTTCCTAATTTTATTCATATATTATTTTCATATATCATACTTGTTATCCATACTCGCATCTTATCTAACACATGTTATCGTTCCATTATAACTGTTCACATCTCGATAAATGCACACATTACATCTTTTATTACTATTTTGGTAATACTCCTATGGATGACCTCACCTTGTCTTTTCCATGACGGGAGCCGGAAAATTTTGATCTCCACTTATATATACATGCACGCAGACTTAACGGATAAATTAAGGAGAATAATAATATAAGCCCGTGAAAGACCGAAAGGCTGGATAGGTGCCTAACACTGTCACACCCCGCACAATCCGAGAGACGGGGTGGCCAGCCATCGCCGCCGAATTTCACCGAGCGTGAACTCAATAAATACCATTCTTAGCATGAGACAGATACGAGATAATAAAATAATTCATCCACAAGATTAAAAATTGAATCAATCCCAAATGATAATAACAACTGAACGATAAGAGATCCATCACATGCTAAAACTTCAATTAGATCCAATCTCTAATAATGAATTTTTTTAAAACCGAATGAAAATAACTGCGAATATCTGACTAAAATCCTCCAACAACCTTGGAACCAAAAGGCCCAATAAAACCCAAATGATGTCTCATAATGAAATACGACTGAAAAAGAAAGTCTAAACTAAAGTAAAGAAATAAAATGAAATAGTCTCCAGTTGCACCTCCAAACGATAACTCCGAAAATCCTATGCAGCTACTCCAGCTCTAATACCAGAAAACGTTAGTCAACGCATGTGGTCAGAGCCCCGAGCATGAATACACGCTACTCCCCTCAAATAGGGTCCGTGAACCTAGACAATAGAATTACATGCAATAAATATCAAAATATAGTATTTTAAATAACGAGTAATTAAAAGCGATAAATGTAAATCACTAACTACCCGCAGAGATCCCCATTTCAAAAGAACACACCAATATGATTTAAAATTCCCAAGTCCCACGGTTTTAATCTCATTTAATTAACCCAATTTTATTAATGTTCTCACTTTTTATTATGGTGGTCCTTCCGTCCCCGGTGGTAATTTTCACCAAAGTGTCACACTTTTCCTTGTCAATAGCCAGTCGAATCCGTTTAAACTGTCGATTCTCCGCAATATGACAAGATTTTACACACGACACGACATAAATAGCCCAAGCTGACTGTCGGTAACTGATACATTATGTCGCCACAAATTTGAATACCCATCATTAATTCTCAATTTCACAGTTTATAAATTACCCTACCCTTTTAATCGATGTGAGATCCTCAAAATATCCCTTAGTCCCATACATAAGGGTCCTCAAGTTATCAATACGTCCTACCCAGTGTATAGGATGAATTTCTAACTTAAATCTCGACCTAGTCTCATGCCTAGGCTAGCGTAACGATGATAAAGTATCAAAAAATCAGCCTGCCCCCGATATGATAAAATCGCGATAATCTACCCTCACTAGTCCCATACCTAGAAGGCGTAAATCATCAAAAGGTCTTCCGACTAGTCCCATACCTAGAAGGCATCCTAAAATATAGGGGGGGAAATATCCAACAACCCGTCGTCACAATGGCAATTTAATAATACCAACAAGTCACCCAAACAAGCATAATTAATCAATGTACCAAACTACGCATGATAGTCCAATTCAATTAAATCTTAATTTAATTTTCACATCGCCATAGACGCCCAATTATTCCTATTTAATTATTTTAAATTCAATACACCGTGATTTCATCATTAATACATCAAAATCCCAATTTCATTATCTCTACACAAATTACAAGAGTTATACGCCCCCAAATTCATTTAATTCAAAACTAGAGTTTTTATACATGCAACCTACACCAAGAAAACCCAAAATCCACTCCTTAATCCTACGTACCCAAGGATTATGAATATTATTCATATTAAAAGATTTTATAAAAAGAGCCCCAAGATATAATGCCCATTTTTTCTAATTAGGTTGCTAATTTTTTTTTAAGAAAAATATGCAATTAAGAGTTTAGGCAACACTTAAAATGTATAATACTAAAGGAAAGGAATAGAGTATTCATGCCTGAAATTAGTTGGATAAAAAATATGAGTAGACAGTTGAACCCACCCCTCTTGAGAAAACACCAATTAAATCTTCAAAACATGTTAAAAGTTGGGGCTAGGGGTTGAAGATGAGAGGAAAATATGTTTTGAGAACCTTACTAGAGAAAGTTTGAGAAAAAACGTGTTTTTCAAAGTGCCTATCAGACTGGTATTTAAAGGGTTTAAGAGTTAAAATCTAATTAGGAGTCACTAATCCATCCACCGCCTATGTCGTTCGAACGACATACGATGTCGTTTGAACGACCCCGGCATCAAAATCAAATCTTTAAAACACCGCCTTTACACTCAGGAAAATATTCTTTAACTCAATAAAAACGACCCTGCTTGTTAAAATATTTTCAAAAATCATTCTAACATTTTATTATAACTCCGATTTAATTCCGGTTGAAAATTTACTACTCGAATATAAAAAACAACATGTTTAATTATTAAAGACCATTTAATTCAAAATTTTATTTTTCACAAATATTCTAATTAATTAATTAATTAAATACAAAAATAAAAACACGGGGTGTTACATACTTCCCCACTAGTAAAGGAATTTCGTCCTCGAAATTCAGTAATTCGTAATCACGCAAAATAATATATGGCCCACATGTGCCTACCCAAAGAGTACCATAATTAGGCTCCCATACACCTAACTCCCCCGAACGTAACCCTTAACAAAATATATTATATCTAAGACCTACATATATAAGTATTTAAGAAAATATTACGTATCGCGATACTCTACTAGCCACGCAATCTATCATGCTCTGCCTGAAGTTGAGGCACATAACACCTCCCATAATCGGTATTGGTTGGTGTTGCGAACACCCCCTGCGCACGCACCTGACATTATCGGTGCTGCTGGCGCCCCTGGAACACCTGACACTGCCGGTGCTGCTGGCGCTCCTTGAACACTAGCTGCTGCTAAGATTGGAGGCCTCAATCCTAGTTGCCCCTGAACTTCTTGCCCTTGATGCCCTTGCATGAACTGACCTGATTGGGCCTGGACTGCTTGTCCTTGTTGGCCTTCTTTCTTGAAACACTTAGCCGCCTTATGCCCTATCTTCCCACAGATGAATCATTCACTCTTAAAAGGTTCAAAACGCCTAAAAGTTGCTCACTCCTCCCCTTGACCTTGTTGTTCTTGATTGGTTCGTTGCCTCTTCCATGCTTGATTATTGCGACCCCTATTCTCACTTCCTTTTCCATTAGACTCTTGTCTCTTTCCCACCTTCTTTTGATAATTAGCCTTCTATTGCCATAAAAACATTGTGACATCCACCACCTGAACATAGGTAGTGTATGCCGAGTTCCCCAACACCATCTGCCTAGTCGACCACGACAATCCTTTAATGAAGCATTCCATATTCTTCCTCTCAGTATCCACCTCTTCAAGTACAAAAACAAATAAATTGGTGAACTCCTGCTCATACTCGACAATCGACTTCAATCATTGCTCCAAGTCATCCGAACATTAAAGCACTCTAATCAACCCACATCACCAAAATCGATACACTCGATGCCTATAATCAGTGCTGAATTCTCCAACCAAATCATCGTCTCCCAAAATCACCTTTAAGTCTCCTCTTATCAAGATTATTACTTCTAACATCAATGCTTACAACATTCTTGACACCAGACATTCTATCTTCCAAAACACTGTTAACAGGTATGTTAGATCCACTACCTTAGATAAGTACGAATCAACAAAGGTAATCAAAGATAAGCATCGTGTAAACTAAGATGGACTCATAACTTACGAGACCTAAGACCATGCTCTGATACCATCTATCACACCCCGGGCAATCCGACAGACAGTGTGGCCAGCCACCGCCACCGAATATCACTGGGCGTGAACTAGATAAATACCATTCTTAGCATGAGACAGATACGAGACAATAAAATAATTCATCCACAAGATTAAAAATTGAATCAATCCCAAATGATAATAACAACTTAACGATAAGAGATCCATCACATGCTAAAACTCCAATTAGATCCAATCTCCAATAATGAATTTTTTTTTAATCGAATGAAAATAACTGCGAATATCCGACTGAAATCCTCCAACAACCTTGGAACCAAAGGGCCCAATAAAATCCAAATGATGTCTCATAATGAAACACAACTGAAAAGGAAAGTATATACTAAAGTAAAGCAATAAAATGAAATAGTCTCCAACTGCACCTCCAAATGATAACTCCGAAAATTCTATGCATCTACTCCAGCACTAATACCTGAAAATGTTTGTCAACGCATGAGGTCAGAGTCCCTAGCATGAATACACACTACTCCCCTCAAATAGGGTTGGTGAACCCAAAAAATAGGATTATACGCAATAAATATCACAATAGAGTATTTTAATTAACGAGTAATTAAACGCGATAAATGTAAATCACTAACTACCCATAGAGATCCCCATTTCAAAAGAACACACCAATATGATTTTAAATTTTCAAGTCCTACGATTTTAATCTCATTATATTAAACCGGTTTTATTAATGTTCTCTCTTTTTATTATGGCGGTCCTCCCGTCCCGATTGGTAATTTCCACCAAAATGTCACACTTCCCCTTGTCAATTGCCAGCTGAATCCGTTTAAATTGTCGATTCCCCGTAATATGATAAGGTTCCACACACGACACGACATAAATCGCCCAAGATGACCCGATTAAACTGTAGATCCCTGACACATTATGTCGCCACAAATTTGAATACCCGTTTTATCTTAGGCATTAATTCTCAATTTCACGATTTATAAATTACCCCACCCTTTTAATCGATGTGAGATCCTCAAAATACCCATTAGTCCCATACCTAAGAGTCCCCAAGTTATCAATATGTCCTACCCTATGTATAGGATGAATTTCTAACTTAAATCTCGACCTAGTCTCATGCCTAGGCTAGCGTAACGACGATAAAGTATCAAAAAATTATCCCATCCCCAATATGATAAAATCATGATAATCTACTCTCACTAGTCCCATGTCTAGAAGGCGTAAAACATCAAAAGGCCTTCCCACTAGTCCCATACCTAAAAGGAATCCTAAAATATAGGGGGAGCAAAAATACCCATCATCACAATGACAATTTAATAATACCAATAAGTCACCTAAACAAGCATAATTACTCAATGTACCAAACTACGCATGATAGTCCAATTTAATTTTCACATTGCCATAGACGCCCAATTATTCCCATTTAATTATTTTAAATTCAATACACTGCGATTTCATCATTAATACATCAAAATATCAATTTCATTATCTCTACACAAATTACATGAGTTATACGCCCCAAAATTCATTTAATTCAAAACTAGGGTTTTTCTACATGCGACCTAGACCAATAAAACTCAAAATCCACTCCTGAATCCTACGTACCCAAGGGTTATGAATATTATTTATATTTAAAGATTTTGTAAAAACAGCCCCAAGATTTAATGCCCGCTTTCTCTAATTAGATTGCTAATTATTTTTAAAAAAAAGATGCAATTAAGGGTTTAGGCAACACTTAAAACGTATAATGCTAAAGGAAATGAATAGAGTATTCATGATGAAATTTGTTGGATAAAAAACATGAGTAGACGGTTGAACCCCTCTTGAGAAAACACCAATTGAATCTTCAAAACTTGTTAAAAGTTGGGGCTAGGGGTTAAAGATGAGAGGAAAATATGTTTTGAGAACCTTACCGGAGAAAGTTTGAGAGAAAAGTGTTTTTCAAAGTCCCATCCCCGTATCAGACTGGTATTTAAAGGGTTTAAGAGTTAAAATCTAATTAGGAGTCTCTAATCCATCCACTGCCTCTGTCGTTCGAACGATGTACGATGTCGTTCGAACGAGATGCTAAGTCGTTCGAACGACATACGTTGTCATTTGAACGACCCCAGCATCAAAAACAAATCTTCGAAACACCGTCTTTACACTCGAGAAAATATTCTTTAACTCAACAAAAACGTACCTGCTTGTTAAAATATTTTCAAAAATCATTCTAACATTTTTTATAACTCCGATTTAATTCCGGTTGAAAATTTACTACTCGAATATAAAAATCAACATATTTAATTATTAAAAACCATTTAATCCAAAGTTTTATTTTTCTCAAATATTCTAATTAATTAATTCAATACATAAATAAAAAATACGGGGTGTTACAAACACGTTCTCATTCCGTAACTTAGCACCCGAAGCTCTGAACTATTGGTTTCGCAAGCATCATTTTGTCTTTAATGCTTCTCTCTAGAGGTGGCGATATGTTCTTTTGCCTATTTTGTGCGAAATAGGTTGGCGACTCTATCTGCTTACATCACCCCAAACTCGACGACGGCCGAAGCACCCTCCAGAGTAGTGAGGGGTGCGAGACCTTTATCCTCCCTCTTTCCCCCGAAGCGCGTGGAGGGAAGATCTCGGGATGACCTCAATACTAACTCGCAGTATAAATATTAATCACAATATTATTATTTACTTATGAGTCATACAAATGATTTAATTTCATCGCATCAAATTCATTAATAATAGGCAATATAAATGTCACAATAATAACATGCAATATAAATGTCACAATAATTCACTTAATTATTATGCACACACTACTACCATGCACACACATAATAATAATCCTTATTAAATAATTAATAATATTAATAGTAAAAATAGGGGTTATTACATTCTTTTCCCTTAATAATGAATTTTCATCCTCAAAATTCGATACGCACTTATCTAGAAGAGTTTCACATATTTCTATCACTTGTCACTCTTCCTCTCCCACGCCAACTGTGCCTAATTGTGGTGTCCCAACTGAAGTGCACCAATGGAATGTCTTCAGAGCGAATATTTGTTCCATACAATCCAAATTAGAGAATGGTATCTCCTCGCAATTCACATCAAATGTTGAAGCTTTACCTCACCTAAATCAATGTGTCGGTAAGTAATCTCCACAACATAAAATGTGGAACATGTAGTTTACCTGCCGAAGATGATCTGGTAAATAATAAGTAATCGGTCCCACTCGATTAGCGATAGTGAATGGCCCAATATATTCGGGCGTTAACTTCCCTTTCCTTCGAGGTATCCTCCATCCAGCAAACGGGAGAACATAAATGACTCTTGCACAAAGCCTCATACAACTATATGCCAACTGTCTACTGATGACTGTTGTTGTAAGAAAACTTCATTAATAATAAATATTATTTCTAACTGCCCTTAAGTCCAACACACATGCACGGATCATATCCTTCAATACCTGGTTGACCCTATATGTCTGGACATTAATCTATAGGTAATATGAGGCACTTAGCCATAAATTATTGTGACACCCCGCCTAATTAAATACCGGGTGATCAGTCCTTTATTAAATTATAATCAAGGTGAACGGTTGGTTCATTCTTAGCATCACTGTCGCAAAAATAACTTTTCCAATTAAACACCCTACATAATTAAGCTAAGTGTCAAAATCATTTTTAGATATAAATTTCCAAATTTTATTTAAAAACCAACATTTAAAACTTTACATAATTCATAGTTTAGGAATCACCCAACAACTATACTGGAACATAAAATCCAAACAATTAAACATACAACTAATTAATTCCAACTTTAAAACTTAAAGGAAAACATCCTGACAGTAATAATTCCCAAAGTGTAAATACTGGAAATAAATGAATCACAATCTCTGATAAAACAACTGAATAATGGAAAAAGGGCGACACATGCCCAACTGGATAAAATAGTGCTAGAAGTGGAATCAATAATGAGGTCGTCTAAGCAAGAGGCCTGCAACTCCCACCTAAGCTGCAGCGCGTTCCTTCCAAAGGATCCTATGCAAGACGCCCCTGTGGCTGGGCACCTGTAATATATACATATATACAAGAGAGAAGAGAAAATAGGAAACGGGTCAGAGCCCGATTGTAAAATAGTTTAAAATTAGTTTAGCAAGTATTTAAAATGCTTACCGGCTAATGCAACCAACATATTAGTGCGGCACTCCCTTGAGAAATTCTCACCTCTCTTCTAATGTGCACACCTATCGCACTAATACTCCCAACAGTTTAACTTATCTTATCTTAAGTTACTCATAAGATTTCATGCCGATAATTTCAATTGTTAAGGAAGTTAATTTTATTAAACAATAAAGTGCTCACATAAGCCTCATTTAATTATAAGGTTTCTCAGTAACGCATCATACTTTTCAAACACTTGTTCCCAAGTTGAAATAATTATTCATTTCTTACTTACCATAGTCACAGTAGGTAGTTCCCAAATTCCAGGTTTAAATATATATATTAAATACTCATATAATATATATATTCTGACGGCACCCCATATAAAATTTATGGTGCGGGTATACTATGCTATCCAATCCCCGTATCACTCGTATTAAGGGAAATACAAGTTCGGAATCACTCTCGAACAGTATTAACATAAAACACATATTAATTGAGGCGAAGCATAGTTCCAAGTCACTAAGAGGTCAGCACACACTCTCACGTCTCTTAGGACCGTCTGACTATTGATCCGATAGCCTGTACCAAGGATTCCTATGTTCTAGGGTACGAGTCAATATCCCCCATAAAGGTCCCATCGAGATAAGACTATCCCAGCCCGGTAACCACCGGGATAGCAAGTAGCGCGGGCATGATTTTTACACGTATATAGTATATGCATAAACACAGTCATATACGTATACCACTATTCCCATATCAAATTTAGGTACACTCTCACGACCCATAATTATGATATTTATCCTTATTACTCATTATTAGATTATCACGTATAACGGTTTGTCTCTTATTATTATTTGTGGGATTATTCCAATTTACTACGTAACACTCGTGGATTCCTATCTCTCCAAGTGTAATTTCAGTAGGTACTCATTTATTTTACAACGTAACTTCTTTACGAGTCTCACCCTTTAACACATATTCCCATTGTCCCTTATATGTAAAACACACACACACACACACACACACACACACCGTGAAATGTTAATCTCGTCTCATATTAACGGGTCCATATATTCCTAAAGTCCTACTGGTCTTCTTTATGTCCCAAAATGTTCTCGCATTAATATCCAAGAATGTCTAATCATTTAAGTTAGAACGACCTATTAAAAAGGGAATATGAGTTATACAGGAGGGGTCGATCGATCGATGGCAGGTATTCGATCGATCGAATCATCGATCGATCGATCAAGCAGGTATGGCAAATCTGCAGAATTTCCAGTTACGGGTTTTCTCTTCCAAAATCATCCAAAACGATATATTTGACTACCAAACTCCCAATAATTTACACTACAAGTATTATAACCTCAAATAAGTGATATCCTGTGTCAAGCATGCGGATTTTCATCATGAATAACGAATTAAAAGGGCATAATCCTTAAAAAACATCAAGAACCCTAATATTTATTTTGTTTAGTTTCTTCCCATTCTTTTACCAGATTTCATACTCTTTATTTACTGTAATTTTGTGGTTCAATCTCTACATATGAATTGGGTTTCCAGAATACATCTATTACTCATACAACATGTGAATTCAAATCTCCAAATAGGTTTTTCTTTCACAAAAACTAGTCCTAATCAATCCTAGGCTAATATTAATGGAGCATTAACTGAAATAGAGCAAGATAGATACTTGCCTGAGAATTCTTGGTTCAGATTTGTGGAGAGATTGGTGTGGTTGTGATCCTCGTTGCACGATCTATCGTTTGGCGGCGACGACGGTGCAAACGGTGGAGTTCTTGGCCTAGAACTCCTTGGAAAGCCTCTCCTCTTCCTCTCCTATAGCCGTATTTGGTTTATGGTGATTCTAACCCTAGAAGATGACTCTTGCCATCTGATATACCCTTAGAATTTTCGTGGGTTTTCATGCCAAAAATGTAAAATGTCCAAAACGCCCTCCCGGGGTGTTAATTAGGCCTATTAATGTCCCGAGACCCAAACTAAACCCCCGGGTACATTATTTTGACTATCTCGACCCTTCTGGACATATTGACGCACTCAAAATGACCATACAGGTGACTTATAATTTATTTACTTTTAATAGTCCAAAATTTAATCCCGACACGACACAAGCGTGTCCCGATAAATTTCCAAAATTATCAAATTAGATTCTCGTGATAATTTTACTAACCATAATTACACCACTTACTTTACCCATAAAGTAACTTATAACAAAATAATTACTAACTCTCATCATGCTAGTAAGTATTTAAATGATTTTTCGGATTAATATTAATTTAATATCTCTAATTAAATTTAATAAATTCCCCAAAATTAAAAGTTATAAAAATACGGGGTATTACAATTATTCCCCATCTCCTGTTGAAAATACTGTCAAATGTGGGACATAAATGTCTTGTCCATGTCGGACACGGTATCAAATGGTACATCATATAATCTCACAACATCTTCAATAAAAATCTTAGCACGCTGCTTTGTCATGAAGTATGTTCGAACTAGAATGAAATGAGCTACCTTAGTCATCACGTTCACAATAAGGGCAAACCTCATGCCAGAGGCTCCCGCCACTATGAGGTACTGGGGGTTTTAGATGTACGCAACCTTATACATGTATAATCTCCACAATAATCCAGATGGAATTGTAACCCCACTCTGACATCGGCAACCTGGTAATGAAGTCCACATAGATACTTTCCCACCTCCATTAATGAAACCTTAAGAGGTTATAGAACAACTGGAGGTCTCTAGTGTTCTGCCTTCACCATGTGGCACGTAGTATAATTTGTCACATATAATGAAATGTCCTTCTTCATGCTTTGTCACCATTACTGACACCTCATATCCTGATACATATGATATCCACCGGGATGTACTACACATCAAGACCCATGTGACCCTGTCAACACTGTACGTCGTAACTCTTCTTCCTCTCGTATAACCAACCTATCGAAAAACAATAAACCCCAATCTGACCAATAGAATACGATGGTTACCCATCGATCAATGACTCTCTAACATTATCTTGGAAAGAAGGGTCTACAGTTTGAGTCTTCATAACCGAAACAAAAATCTCAGGTATGATGGTAAGAACTATTATAAAATATCTACTAACTTGTTTGTCGTATGAAGAGAACCACTTCTACTTCTAGATGGTGGATAGCGTCACCTATCGTTTTATGGTTCCAGACCTCTGTAATATTGTTTGAATTTATTCCATGTGTTTAGATATGCTTTTAATATGGTTTGAATTTATTCGTTACTATAAAGAGTTATACGAATTTGTTTACGTTGGATAATTTTTAAGTTGTATATGTATTCATATATTTGATATAGGTTAAGTTTAGTGTTTGTTTCTGAAATTAGGTTCATACTTTAATTCGATTATATATAAGAAAAATGTTTTAATTCTATTAGTTTATAGATGAAACTTGTCTTGAAAGTATATTTGTATATGGATCTTAATATGATTTAAAGTTGCAGTAAAATATTGTAGTTTTTGGTGAGAAAAGGATTGTAAGGTTTTTTGAAATTGTCACGTTTAAGAAGATGAAGGTATAATTGGAAAATGATTAATCATGTGTTGTGAACTCATTTAATTTGGAAGGTGATAGGGAAGATTGTAACTTGATACGTGTTTTCATTTGTGAGGAACCTAAGCATATATTTGGTTAAATTACGGACGTTATAAATTAACGAGGGACTATAGTGCACAAACCCCAATTAAAAATACTAAATAACCATAAACTCATTTGGGGAAAATTATGCTAAAAAATAAATAATTAAAGTACTCAACGTCTTGATATTAGCGTGTTATTAAAAAAATAATGGAAAATATAGAGATGATATTATCTATTATACATAACTGAAACGGTCGATACAAAATCTCGAGCTCTCCAAAACCATAATTTGACTTATCTAATGGTTGTTGTCAAAGGCACCCCAAATATATTTTTCAAACACCACATACTCACTAACACCAAAACATAGCTAAAAAGGTTTATTCCAAACACCTAATAAATAGGCACCTCTAAAGTCAAAGGGTATATAGGCCCTCAATTTTCATTTCATCCCATTTTTTCTTCCTTTTCTCTCTAGCCTCTCATTCTCTCTTAAAACATAACCCTAATCCTTCTTCCACTTCTCTTTAAACTTATCCTCTCGCCAACACTAAAAAATGACACAACCACCACCCCACTGCTACCCATCATCACCACCACCACTTTAACTTAACTTTGTTTTTTCCAAAGACAAAAATTATAACTAATATTGAATGAGTTTTTCGGCTTAATACAACCAAGAATGGAGAACTGGAATCTTAATATACCCAAAATAAACACCAAAATTCATAAACCCATAAAAATGGTAACCTCTGCAAATTCGATGGGGATGTACTCCCCTTTAAATTTAGTGGCTTCTCACCAAATATACAAAAAATAAAAAAATTGTAATTTGTACACACTTAGTGGGAGGTCTCCTTGAAAACTCCACACCACGGTGAGAACTTGATCACCGGACAAACCCGACCTTGAGCAAGTGCCACATAAACAACTGCACAAGTTCCACCATTTGAGACGTCAAAAATTATACAAATATTAAAGGGGGATTTTTTTAAAGAAAAGAAAAGAGTCCTATATCACTTCCCAAATTAACCGTAAATCGCTTCCACCTTTTGAGCTTCCCAAAAAAAACCTTTCCACTTCTCTCTCCAATCATTTTTACTATCTCTCTCATTTTAGTTAACGTATCTCTCTCTCCAGCTTCTCCCTCTCAATTTTCTCCGCACCCACTTCACAAAATCCTCCCCCACCCCCACCCCCACCCCCACCCCACACACAAAAAAAAAATCTGCAGTTAGCCACCTACCTAATCTCAATTATCTACCATAGCCCTCTTTTCTTTACAACATTTATTGATTACTATTTCTTTATCTCTTTTATGAGGTTAAAAATTTGAAAGTCTTTATCGTGGAGTGGAGATCTAATTGTGACGTAAAAAAATCAAGTGATAGTATGTATTGTTGTAATCTATAAAAATATTTTCTATAAAATAATTCTCCGGATATAATTAACAAAAAAAATAACAAAAAGAACAAGAGTCAAAACAATCTCAAAAGGGATCTATGGAACAATTTATTGTTAAAGAACAACAAGAATTAAATTAAAATGCAATTGAAAATTTGGTTAATGAACAAACAAGTCAACCGAAAGAATATGAACTAGTGAACATGATAAAAATAAAGATGTTAGTGATGAAATATCTATAGAAAATGAGGGGGAAAAGATGATGATTTTATTGATTAACAACCTAGTAATACAATTAATATTTATGATCCAAGTAATTGGGATAGTGTTGATATTAAATCTAGAGATACATTGATAGAATAAGGTTCCATAAGAGATCTTTATGTGGAAAAGTCCCTAAAGATAAATTACCTATATATTTTTATTCATAACATTACACTTATTTTTTTTACCTAATGGGGATCAAAAGGATAGGGCATGGATAGTGTATTGAAAGGGTGCAGATTTTAATTTTAGATTATGTTGTAAGTTATTTATAAAAGGTTATAAAAGGAACCGTCGGCTGACGAATGAACAATATAATGATTTGGGTAGAAGATTGGAAAAAATAAAATAATTTATAAACATGTTTAAATCCGTATTAACAAAGCAAAAGACCATTATAAGGGAGTTTTAGAAAGAATAATTTCTTTTGTGCAATTTCTACCTAAAAATAACTTGGCATTTCGTTGAAGAAATGAGAGGCTTTATCAACATAGGAATGTAAAATTTATGGGACTATTAAAAGTGGAATTCTTTAACGAAGGACCATGTAAAATATATATTTAAAAGTGAGATTCAATATCATTATCTCAGTCATAAAATTCAAAATGGGTTGATGCTTATATTAACTTTTAAGTAAAATCCACAATCATTTTTAAAATTAAACAATCAAAATATTTTTCTATTATCCTTGATTGTGGTCCTGATTCAAGTCAGGAAGAACAAATATCTTTTGTATTAAACTGTGTAGATGTTTTCAATAGTTCATTAACAATAAAAGAATACTTTATATCATTTTTAAAAGTGGGTGATACAATGGGCCAGGGACTTCTTAATGAATTAGATAATATAATAAAAATAAATAATCTTGACGTTAATGATGTTAGAGAACATGGTTATGATAATGGGTCCAAAAGTAAAAATCAAGATGTGTAAAAAAATTATTAGAAATAAATCCTAGAGAATTTACACTCCATCAAGTTATCACGGTCTTAACTTAACAATTTTTTATAAGGCAACTTCGTTTGGTAAAGCAAAAGATTTGTTTGGAGTCGTATAATCTATTTATAAAATATTTTCCAATTTTGCAAAATAATGGAAAATTTTAAAAGATAATTTTAAATTAGTGTAGATTCATTGTCAACTACACATTGGGAAAGTCCTATTGAAATGAATAAACCAGTTAGAGTTAAAGCTTCACATTCAATAGCAGCTTTACTCCAAGTAGCGGATATTGATAATTAATTAGACATACGGGTTCAAGCTAAATCATCAGAAAATGACTTTCTTATAAATTTTGAATTTCTTTTATCCATGATTATTTGGTATGAAATATTGCACGCGGTTAAATTAGTTAGCAAAATTTTATAATCTAGAGATATGCATATCGATATTGTAACTGAACAATTAGAATGATTGACTTTTTTATAGAGAGAGAAGATGGGTTTATATATGCCATGATTACTGCTAAAGAGATTTTCACTCAAATGGAGATTGAGCTTGTTTTTAGTGTAACACGCCATATTCGTAGGAAAAACAACGCTTTGATGAGAATGCCAATGAAGTGATTACACAGTCACATGAAGACTATTTTTAAATTCATTATTTTCTTCATACGGTAAATGAAGCTATTGGGTAATTACAAAAGAGGTTTGATCAATTCAAAGAATATGAGAAACTGAGAAAGCTCGATTTCTATGGATTTATTTGTATCTTAGGTCAATCACACACATATTCAAATTTTATCTTGAATTAATTTAGTGTGCATGCAATGATGAAGTTTAAATTAAATAAGGCAAATCAAGCAAGCAAACATGCGAAGAAGTAGAAAAAATCTTTTTCAGGTAAAAAACCTTTATTTTCAGCAATATACGATTTGACAGACACAATACGACTTACAAACTACTTAGTTGACTAAGTATTACGTGCAGTTCTTCAAGTCGTTTACAATAACAGCACAACAACAGAACAATCCAGCACCACCCACAGGAAGGAGTTTTCCCTCGGTATCAACTGATTAGCCTATTTCTTTAGCAGTAGATCCTCAGCTCCATAAATCAGCAGTGGAAATGAACTCTATAAGAGTCTTTTAACAAGTATTATGTTCTTCTTGATTTGATAAAGTAATATTTAAATTTTCAAGGGGATGTGGATGATAATTGTCAGAGTTTGATCACAAAATAAACTCTAAAATGGTTTGTAAAATCTTTCAAAAAGAGTTCTTAAAGACTCTAATTACGCATCTCTTTTTATGAGGAAGTTTGTTACCAAAGGATAAACATAAGACATTTGGATCAGATTTAATTAAAAAATAAAAATTTGTGCTCTCGTTCGAACGACCAAGTACATCGTTCGAACAACATACCCTTTTTCGTTTGATCATACTTCCAACGACATTTCAGTGCTTGACGAAATATCATCTCGTTAGGTTGTGGGAACCTTAATTCTAATGACATACCTAATCTCATTTGAAAAACTTACAACAAGACTTTGAATGACATTCTGGAACTGACCAAGAGGCGACGTTACAGATTTCGTTAGAACCATGAAACTCGTTCAAATAGCACGGTGCAACTCGTTCGAACGGTAAGCAAATCTCGTTCTAACGAGTTAGCGAGACTTTCAAAATTTTCTTTAAAAATATTTTTAAACCATTTTGAAATGAAAACTTTAAAAAAGATGTAAACCCCTATAAAAGTAAAGACTTTATCAATCTACCATAACTCTTTTAAATATTTTTGAGATAAATGATTCTTCACTCTTCCAAAAGTCTTCAACTTTGTCTTCAAATAATACGTAAAATTAGTCATGATGGTTCAGTGTACGAGTAATAAAATAAGCCAATTAAAAATAAACTGAACAATTATAATACTTGCGCTTACAAATCTCCCCCGTTGGCTATTCCGATACAAAACATAAACCTAAGTCATATTAACCCTTAAAGACTAATACAACTAATGCCCTCCCAAATCACGAAACAGAAATGCAATCTTGTATAAGTATTCAACTGAAAAAGTCTTCATCTTGTGCGGTCCATGAAATCATCATCAAGACGTAAAGACCTAAACACATGAGATAAAAGAAATACCATGATGCGTACGAGTTTTAAATAAAAATAAATAAACTCCCCATCAATTTGTTCTCCCTCTTTTTGTCCAAAATAGACAAAGGAGTAGAATATAAACATGAATAATAAACATCACATGAAGAAGTGAGATATCATCACCAAGATAATCAATAAAGCATATGTGATGATAATATAATATCCATGATGTTTTCTCCCCTTGTCAAACAACTATTTTGGAATTTTTCAGGTATAAAGTATACAAAATACATATAGGTACAAAAATACATAGTCACGATGGAATAACACTAAAATATCTTAATCGTAAAAACAGAATGAAATTGTGAGAATATTTTTCATAGGTAAATAAATATAAACATTCATAATATCAGTACACGAAGTTAAGACACACTTACAAAGAAAGAACTCAAAGTCTGCCTTAGGTGTAAAATGTTGAACTCAAATGAAATTGACTCGACTTATGCAATATGCCATGAATTTAAATGATTCTCAAAACAATAATACCATACTATTTAATGTTTTTCAAGAAATTCTGTTGTGCAAACTCATTAATCTTTTACTTTATAACTCCCTCAAAATATCACATATATAAGAATTCACTCTCAATTATTTCTAAGATATCATAATTATCATATGTAGTGAAGTATCAATACATACAAACTAAATTGCCTTGGCACTTCTATTTTTGTGTGTCATTAATCTTTCAGGCACTTTTTACAAATGGTGGATTTTAATGCATTGTATTTTAATCTTTAGTAGCCCCTTTCCAATGCTTAACATATATCAATATTTTTTGGACAAAGAAATCTAGTCAACAGTTATTAAAAGCACAACTTATCTTTTTTTACATTTGGTTCGGTATTATGCAGAATTGAGATGAGAACACAGTATTCGACACGTGATAAGCAAGTACAAAGTTTCAAAAGTTCGTGCACACGTGCAATAAATTTAAAAAAAGAGTCTAACATGTAGAGAGTAATCATTAATGATCACTGAAATGTTATCCACACATTATTAAGCACACTGACGAAATAAAGTTATGTCTCAAGCATGATGAAAAAGTCACGTGAATGGATGAAATGTAGGGGTGATCCGAATATCTTAATAAATGTTCATCCATATACGATAAAAATACAAATACAAAACTCTTTTTGTCCTTTTCTAAATTTTATCAAAATAAAATATTTTTCATTTTTTCAAACTTTTTCTATAAAAACCAAATATATTTTTGTAATTTTTCAAAATATATCAAAAAGAGAAACAAATGAATACACTGATAATAATATCTAGCAATACAGTTATAATATATGATCATGGTAAATATCCTACACTAGATAAAGTACTCGAAACTCAATCAACGAAGCAAATACCTAAAGACTTCGTAAGATCCTCAAATCTAAACACATCTAAAGGTGTCGTGAAAATATTAACTAATTGACGTTCGGTGCTCATAAAGCTCAAGGGCATAACTTTCTCCTTAATGAGATCACGAATAAAATGCTCACGTATCCTAATGTGTTTTGTGCGAGAATCTTAGATCAAATTACGGGATATATGGATTGCACTCATATTATCACAAGAAATAGTCACTGTTCCCTGTGAAATCCATTAATCTTCCAATAATTGATTCATCCATAAGAGTAGCGTGAAATACCTCCTTGTGGCAATATACTCAGCCTCCACCATGGACAAAGATATGGGGTTTTACTTCTTACTCAACCAAGAGATAGAGAACTCCAAAGTAAAACACCCACCTGAGGTGCTCATATAACCATCAACATCCTCAACCCAATCAACATTCGAATAGGCAGACAAATGATCATCGATATCAAAGGAATACCAAATACTGTAGGAAACAATGCCACTCGCGTATTTGATGATACGTTTAAGTGAGAGTAAGTGAGACTCTTTAGGAAATGCTTTGTATCGCACACAGACTCCAACGCTAAAGGCAATGTCGGTATGACAAGTGGTCAAGTAAAGAGACTACATATCATGCTCCTATAAAGGGGTTTCTCTACGTACTTGCCTAAAGTGTCTTTGTTAACCCCAATCGATGTACTCATACGGGTGTGTGAGTGCTTAGCGGAGTCTAAACCAAACTTCTTCACTCGGTCCCTAGCATGTGTTGGATTGAGATATGAATATCCCATCCTCTAGCTGATGCACTTGGAGACCTAAGAAGAACGTAAGCTCGGTAACCATGCTCACCTCGAATTCGCTCTTCGTCTCCTCCTTAAATGTGTGAGCATGTATGGAGTATGTGGATCCAAACACTATGTCGTCCACATAGACTTGGGCAACTAAGATAGCACCACTATCTCTCCTCACAAACAACATTTTATACACCCCCCCTCTCTTAATACCACGATCTAAGAGACAAGAAGTGAGAATCTCATACCAACCATAAGGTACTTGCTTCAAATAATGCAGGGTCTTTTTAAGATAAAATACGTGTCCCGAGTGCTTTGGGTCTTTAAACCCCTTTGATTGTACCACGTAAACTTCCTCATGTAGAATGTTGTTTAAGAAGTCACTCTTGACATCCATCTAATATAATTTGAAATGCATATGACATACTATGACGATCAGTAAGCGGACGGACTCAAGCCTAGCAACAGGAGCGAATGTCTCGTCAAAGTCTACACCCTTAATTTGGGAGTAGCCTTAAGCGACTAACATAACCTTATTGTGAACTATGGTACCATTCTCATCCACCTTATCTTTGTAAATCATCTTGGTACCTATAACATGAGTCTTACTAGGCCGGGGGACTAGCTTCCAGACATCTTTCTTGCGAAACTAAAGCAAATCATCTTGCGTAGCGGACATCCAATGCTCGTCCTTGAGTGCTTATTTCACATTCTTGGGGTCGACTAAGGAGGTGTAGAAAAGGTAGCTAACTACTTTATCAAGTTGAGCGCTAGTCTTTACACCTAATGTGGGATCGCCAAGTATAGCGGAGAGGTCGTGAATCTTTCGAACCCAATAAGGTGGATTATATAAATCAAGAGAGGGGTCCACCGGGTTAGTATGAGTAAGGATGGGATCGTTATTAGGGGGTGCATCATCCTCAAACTGGGGGTTAGGGTCAATAGACGCCGATGGCTCGTCATCTCTAATTATGACATTTATTGACTCCATAACTTTAGCGCTAGCAAGGTTAAACACCCTATAAGTCTTACTCAACGATGAATAACCTAAAGATATCCCCTCTTCACTCTGAGAGTCAAACTTTCCTAGGTGATCTCTATCTCACAAGATGTAGCAAGTACTCCCAAATACACGAAAATACGATAGGTTGCGCTTATTCCCTGTCCACAATTCATAAGGCGTGTGTAGAGTGTGTGGAAGAATATATACCTTATTCACCATATGGCATGCGGTACTCACCGGCTCTACCCAAAAATGTCTAAGCACGTTTCTCCCAAGAAGCATGAATCTATCCATCTCTTGTATCTGGTTCTTCCTCTAAACTATCCCATTTTATTGAGTCCGAACGGTCAAAAACTCATTCTTAATTCCCACTCCATCACAATAGTTAACCACTCTAGCTTCTTTAAATTCAGTGTTGTTGTCACTACGTATAAGATTAATAGTGACACTGTGTTGGTTTTGCAGGACACAGCACTTGGTTGTTAGGAACTCAACTGCATCAAACTTTTCTCTAAGAAACCCTATAATAGAGTATCTTGAAAAGTCATCGACCATCACAAAAATTTACTCTTACCACCTAAACTCTCCTAGTGAGTAGGACCCATAAGATCCGTGTGAATCAACTCCAAAACACCTGTGGTGGTAATGGTATTCAACTTTCGATGGGGACTTCGAATTTATTTTCCTTCATGGCAAGGTCCACAAACTAAGGAAGTTGGTTTCCCTAGTGACGATAAGCCACGAACTAGGTTCGTTTTCACTAATCTCTCAAAATCTCTAAAGTTCACATGACTTAGTTGTTGATGCTAGAGGTAAATAAAAGAGATTGTGGGACTGTTGCACATAAAGGAGGACTTGGGCATAATCCCAGTGCATTTATCTTCGGTCCTCACTCCTTGTAGTAAAAGTTCACCGGATTGATCCTATACGTTCATTCAGATCGGTCAAACTTG
The DNA here is from genome assembly GCA_949130495.1 of Sambucus nigra. Classification (NCBI taxonomy): domain Eukaryota; kingdom Viridiplantae; phylum Streptophyta; class Magnoliopsida; order Dipsacales; family Adoxaceae; genus Sambucus; species Sambucus nigra. The sequence goes on from OX422211.1 coordinate 174,859,809, forward strand.
ACTGCATAGTTTGCATTTGGGTTTTGCTAATTAAGTTCATTTTCAACCCTTTTACGTACAACACATTATCTAGTTTAGGAAATTTCACTATCTCAACACATCCACGTCTTAATATACTAGACCTACTCCCATCTCCCGAAGTGACTTTCCTTTCCTTGTGATCCTCAAGGTTGGTAAAAAATAATATGTTAACAGTCATATGACTAGAGCACCCACTATCAAAATACCATTGAGAAGTATTTTGAATCTTGAGAGCAATCTGAACAAAAAGGGCTTTGTCGTCTTGCTTGGGTGCCCAAGTGGAGGTAACTTTTTATTTTCCCTTGTCGTTGTTGTCTCTAGTCGTAGCATTAGAAGCGTTATCAAACGGAATAGACATCCGTTGAAATTATTCCATTAAACTTTATGACATTGCGACTTGGAACTCCGTTTTCTCTCTAAGACTAGCAAAGGCGCTGTAACAGTGTGTGGGAGTATGTGTACGTTGAGTTCTTCCTAACTTATAGCAAATCTCTCTAATATTATCTCTCCTTATGCAAAAAGTGCAAACATATAATTGTTTGGGTCTACCTTGATTTTCTTTCTTAGGTTGAACTATTTTTTGTGTTTTAGGTCGAGGCCCATAAGGATCTACCATAAATTTAAGAACCGGTTTCGATCTGGTATGGGAAGTGGATGCACCGCTGTAACATATTCCTCGCCTCTCCCCCAAAATCTAAAGCGGGATTGAGGAGCACCTTTCCAACCTTCTTCGTTATATCCTCTATAGTAACCTTGACCTCCCGGGTACGTTCGAGATCTTTCTCCAGTTAGGATACGAGGGCTTCAAGTTTCTCACAAGTCTCCAAGGATGCTTGAAGATCTCTCGTAAGACTAGCCACTTTGTTGGTCATTCATCATTTTTCCTCTTAACTAAAATGACTCTCTCTCCTAAAGAAGATTTTACCGAGCAATCGCTCTCTCTTGCCTCTCTCAACTAATTCTTTAATGATAAAACTCTAAGTGCTAAACCTTTGTTTTGTTTCTTCGTTTTAAAGGACTCATCGTAAGCACGTTGAAGTCATTATCTCCCTCACTTAAAATGTCATCTCCCTCACTCTCTCTAGAATGACTCGACTCACTATCGAGGTCATCATGTTTAGTAGCTTCCTCATCGTCGTGAGGTTCACTAGACGTACTAACATGACTAGCCATGAACGGGTGAAGTTACGTCAATGCGGTGATTCATCCCCAGAATCTACCGACTCGACAATGCTCTCACTAAGCGTGGCCTTAAAGGAAGCTTTTCCTTTGCCTTGTCTCTTTAACCTCGTAGCCACTCGTGAGATTTGTGACCCTTACTCTCGCAATCATAACATCTCTTAGCATCTTTCTTAGGATAATCTTTTCTTTCTTTTTCAAAATTTTTCTTGCTTTAGTTAAAAAAAAATTATCTTTCTTAAAACTCTTATTTTCTTTGGAAGTATTTTCTTTTCTAAGTTTGAGAACTTTTTTTATTTTTTTTGCAAAAAGGGCTCAATCATCCAGACCAAAATCATACTCGGAGTCAGACAACACTTCCTCCTTTTTTAATTGAACTTTTAATGCAATTTGTTGTTCCTTAGGTTTAACAGTTTTGGGAAACATGTTAATTTCATAAGTTTGAAGGTCTCTTATGAGTTCTTCTAACCTAAGTGTATCTAATATACCCAACGAATTAAGCCCAGTAACCATAGGAATCAAATGGGCCAGAAGTGATCTCAATTTTTTTAACTATGTGCGTCTCAGGAATTTTCTCACCTAAATTAGAACTAGAGTTTACTATACCAAATAATCGTGCATAAATTTCATCGAAAGATTCAGACTCTCTCAAACTGTGTGTTAAGATTTTGAAGCTTAGAATATTTCAAAGCGTTAGTACCCTCATGAGTGAGTTGGAAGATATGCCAAGCTTCCTTGGTGCACGTCATGATGCGGCGAAACTCGTCAGGGGTGACGGATCCCGAAATGATACTTAGTTCGCGTGAGTTAAAATTACTCCATTTAAAGTCTTATGTCCATGCAGAGACAGATTTTGGATCTATGATACCGCCATTGGTCACTGTGGGTGGTTTTCACCCTCTTTCACATACAAGTCATACTATTTCATCAATGGATTTTAAGGAAGACCTCATCTTATCTTTTCAATACGCATAATTTGACCCATAAAAAATAGGAAGACTGTCATACAAATTATACATAAAATTCAATTTCTTAAAGATCACCTTAGAAAAAATGATATTAAAAAAATTGTAAAAAAGATCACATAATATTTTAGTGCAACCAGTTCTGATACCAATTTGAGAAAGCACGAATTCTATGAATTGATTCGTATCTTAGGCCAACCACACACAAATTCAAATTTTAATAGATTTTATCTTGAATTAATTTAGTGTGATGCCGTAATGAAGTTCAAATTAAATATGGCAAACCAAGTAGGCAAACATGCGAAGAAGTAAGAAAAATCCTTTTTGGGGAAAACCTTTATTTTTAGTACTGTACAAGATTTGACAGACCCAATACGACTTACAAACTACTTAGTTCACTAAGTATGATGTGCAATTCTTCAAGTCTTCTACAGCAACTGTATAGTCCAGCACCGCCCACAAGAAGCAGTCTACCCTTGGTATCTACCTGTCAGCTCCATAAATCAGCAGTAGAGATGAACTCTACAAGAGTCTTTGAACAAAGATTATGTTCTTCTTGATTTGATGAAGTGATCTCTAAATTTCCAAGGGGTTTGGATGATAATTGGTAGGTTTGATCACAAAAGGAACTCTAAAAGGGTTTGAAAAAACATTGAAAATAGTTCTTAAAGACTAATTATGCATCTCTTTTTATAAGGAAGTTTGTTATAAAAGGATAAATATAAGAGATTTGGATCAGATTTAATTAAAAAATAAAAAACTCGTGCGCTTATTCGAACGACCATGTACCTCGTTCGAGCAACATACCCTTTTTCGTTTGACCAGGCTTCCAATGACATTTCGAATGGCATTCCAATGCTTGACGAAAAATAATCTCATTCGATCGTGGGAACCTTCATTATAATGACGTATTCAATCTTGTTTGAATGACTTCCAACGAGACTTCAAACGACATTCCAGAACTGATCAAAAGGCGATGTTCCACATTTTGTTTGAACCATGAAACTCGTTTGAATGGCAAGCAAATCTCATTCAAATTTTCTTTAAAAACATATTAAAACCATTTTGAAATGTAAACTCTTAAAAAGATGTAAACCCCTGAAAAAGTAAAGGCTTTACCAATCTACTATAACTCTTCTTAATGTTACTGAGACGAATGATTTTTCACTCTTCCAAAAGTCTTCAACTTTGTCTTCGAATAATACGTAGAAGCAATCATGATGGCGCGGTGTATGAGTAACGGGATAAGTCAAATAAAAATAAATTGAGCAATTATAACACTTGCTCTTACATAAACACATTTGGATTTTTATTTTGTTAGGAGAATTTAAACTCCTTGGATGATACAAAATTGAAAAAATATTTTGATGGTCTTGAAATCATTATATACATGACACTTATTCTAATCTTTGCAAGAAATATTAATTTGAAGAACTAAAAGTTTTGCAAGACTTTTTACTAAAAGAAGCAAAAACATCGATTTAGATATTAAATTTATTAAAAAAAAACTTAATTGATTTTCAAATTCATTTATTTCTTATTGAATACTATTAACTATGCATGCGGAAAGAAATTTCTAAAAATTAAAGTTATCAAAAATTACTTATGATCGACCATGTTACAAGAAAGGTTAAACAACATAGCTATGTTATTATCTATTGAACATGAATTGCTAGATAAACTTGATTGTGGAAGTCTAATTAGTGATTTTACAACTGGAAATACTAGAATAACTATTTTTCAATTAAAACAAATTCCAAAATTTTATACGCTGAATCGATGGAAGATGAATGTGATTTTGAGGATGCTAGTGGACATTCTTCTCACAAGTTTCATTTATTGGAAGATAATAGTGAAATTTTAAATTCTTTCGTGGAACCTATGACTTTATATATGGTTATCTTTTTATAAATGTTTAACGAGCAAAATTTATAAAGGGCCCTAAAATCCATTCTCCAAATCTTAATACCGGTCCTGATTGTGCAAAAAACCCGCCCACGGTGGGAAATCACCGTGAAAGCCCCTACACGGTAAGAAGTCACCGTGAAAACACCCAATCCACGGTGGGAAGTGACCGAGTTTATACAAGTTCCATTTTTTTTAATTCGTGTACATTCGGTGAGAAGCCTTTGAATATAAGGGAATGCATCCAGTGACAGGCCATTAAATATCTAGCGCCAGTCACTTTTTTACCGGTTCATGATTTTTCAATTTTATTCCCTAGATCGTCCTTCTAGTGAAGAAGCTAAAACCTAAGTCATTGACACGACTCAGAATGTGTCTCTAAAGTGTGTGCTCTCTAGGCTCAAGTGCAAGCCTATCGTTCAAGTAATAATCCGACAAGTCGGGTATCGATCCTCAGGGAAGAAGGACAACAGAAGTTGTGACGACGGGATAAGATTAAGGAATCCTAACAATGACTCTAAAAGAAAAGAAAAAGATTGATTTGGCTTTTTGGGATTGATTAAACTAAATACAATTATGAAATTATGATGAAATATGCAACTACTAAATTATCTAAATGAGGAATGAAGAGTTGAATCAAAAAATTTTTTGGACCTAAATGATGAGAAAATAGGATGGTAATACAATCCCCCAACCCTAGTGTAGTGTAGTGACAACGTCAATCATAAATTTATCCGATTAATTCAAACCCGGAATTTAGTACTCCCAAGCATTATGTATACGAGGTTCAAGCCCGCGTCATACCTAATCTGAGGATGAGTAAATCGGTATCGCGGTAATTACACTCAAATTGTACTCTAAATCATCACGAGTACCCAGAGGCAAACGAGATATAAAGATCTACAATTCTTAAGAAATTACGCGATACGATTTAAATTAATCATTAAATTCAGCGGATCGACGTTATACACACGCACTAACACATCAGGTTGGGTTCATGCATCCCAACCTTGAAAAACCTAGCCGGACATGTTAAATGGACTAATGCATGAAATAATAACGTTGCATGTGTATGAATTCATGATAAAACTAAATCTAAACATGTAAATACGTATTATGAATGCGAAAACAAGTTGAATCTAATGGGAAAACAAAGCATGCAAGAACAATAATAAGAAACAAGAATTTTGAATTAAAACTAGAAAAGCAAACCCGAAACAATGAATTCTTGAAGTAAATTGTGCCCTTGATGTTCCTAGATATTTCTCCCCTTTTTCTCTATCAAAAACTCTCTCTAAATAACCCTAAAAGCTGCCCTTAAGTTAATGCCTTCGTTCCCCACAAGTTTGGAGTGTTTTAAACCTATTAGGAGACTTGGAGACCAATCCAAATGAAAGACAAAATTCGCGTGTCAGGTACAGCGAACCGGTTCGCAGGTACAGCGAACCGGTTTGCTGTACCAGCCTGGTCTTGCTCTCAGCACTTAGATTTTTTTCTGGTTTTTCTCTTCTTTTCTTGGATTTTTCTTCAACTTCAACTGAGCATAACTTTTCAACCGTAGCTCGGATTTGGGTGCCGTTTTTTCCAGTGTGCTCGTTGTTCCGAGATCTTCAACTTTCCAGAATGCCCCACCTCCAGAATCGGGCTGTAAAATTACGAAAATGCCCTTGAACTTGCCTTCCTAGCCTTTCTTCTATGATTTTTCCGCAACTTCAAGGGGTCATAACTCTTTCATCGTAGCTCGGATTGAGGTGCCGTTTTTTATGGTGTTCTTGTAATTGAAAGATCTTAAAATTTCTAGTTGGACCCACTTCCGGACTAAGGCTGAAAAATTACGAAAATGCCCTTGAACTTGCCTTCCTAGCTTTTCTTGCACTGTCTTGCTTCCTCCTTTGCACTGCTTGCGTAATTAACCTGTAAAACCAATAGGAGAAGCAAAAAAACACGCAATACTCGCCAAGAAGGTTAGAAGCATAAAAGTGAATCAAATCCATATATGTTACATCATTCGGGTTCACAAAAGTACTGAAATTAGGGGGATAAATATACAATATTTATGCCCAATCAAACCCCCCTAACTTAGAACTTTGCGCGTCCCGAGCAATGTAAAAGAATGAAAGTAAGAGTTAAGGACACTTCAAGGACTTTATTGGGATAGAACACCTCTTTCGCGGGCAAGCGATTGCATTTAGCGCATGCAACAAGCCTTTAAACCCCTAGGTTACCCTAGTAGGACGAGTTGTGTCTCGTGAAGGTTTGCAGTGAATATACCCACAAAATTCGACTCAAAGAAAATTCAAAATATGCAAAAATTGTGCAATTCAAACTTTTCCAGAAAATAGTCATCATCAAGTCATATTTACGAGTCTCAAACCGTAGTGTGTGTGTGCGTAGCCAGAAATATAACCGCCAATTTCCATCGATTGATTATTACGTTACTTATCCGAAAATTCGTTTTGATTTCAATTTCTCACGGAATGCACTCACAAACGAATCTCTCGGATTATGGCTATTCTCTCGGCATGCGTGATATAAGGAGTAAATGTAGTGGAAGCAAATACACGCATGCAATTAGAAAGACGAAAATTTAATGGTGAAAGGATCTCTTCAACGGATTACGGTTTTAAAAACGGGAACATCGCCTCTATTTCGCGCATTTAACCTCTTATATTATCTTTTGGTGTATTAACTCTCCACGCGGTACTCAATTTTCGCAATTTGGACTCGGTTAGGACTTTTTCGGGTTAAAGGTTGTATTGGGTAAAATGAAAATGGTAGGAAAGGTTGGAATTGGAAAAGTCATTTGTGATGTCCGTTTGTGCATTTTCCGGGCTATTGCTCATTTTTTTCTTCTTTTTCTATTTTTTTTTCTTTTCTATTTTTCTTTGTTGCTATTTTTGTTGAGCATTCTTCTATTTTTTTTTTCTTGCCCCCTTTTTGTTGCACTTTTCGGACTTTATTTGATAAATGTTCGATTTTCACAATTCCGGGCTATTTTGGGTTTTTCGGGTTGTCAAACGAGAGGGAAAAATATTCGGCTCAATTTGGGTTACAAAAGGGATAATTTTTCGCTACTTTTTCTGGCCAATATTTTTGGGTGACAAACGAGGGCCTACTTCATTGTCCAAAATACCAATTGCGTTACCATATGCGTTTCGAGATGAATTTAAGTTTAGAGACTAATTTGGCACGATTTTCAAGGCAATATTGCACACATTTTTCAAAACCGATCAAATGAAAAAAATTTGAGATCCTTGACAACTTATTAAGCGCTAAAAAGAACTTTGAGTTAACAATTAACTCGGATTGATTTAAAATCTCGCAAAATGTGATAGGCTCGAATCTCACCGGGTTTTGTTAATCTCCACATTTATTCGTTAAGTCGTCAATTTTCGCTCAATTTCCATCTTTAGTCAATTTCGGCTCGTGTATGTTGGATGTTTACAATTTGAGACTCCAATTCGACTTTTAATGATATTTTTGAAAAAATTTGAATTCCAATTTTTATTTATTTTGAAGAAAAATATTTTTGGATTTTTCAAATTTTTATGATTTTTTTGGAAATTTTTGGGCATTTTTGAAAATTTGTGAAGTTTTAGAAATACGCACTTGTGACCCCCCCTAACTTAGACTTTTGCATTGTCCTCAAGCAAAAAGGACGAAAATCTAACTCAAGGCGAATGAAAAGTGCGGAAAAATAAAACAAACAAATATGAAAAATGCAACAAGACACTATATGACACTCATGCATGACTCAAAAATGCAACAACAATCACCCCATACGCGTCGGAGGTGCGACGACCTCTCATCTCTCCACAAACTCACCCGACCCCACTTATGGGGGTTGATGCTCTCCTTGTCACTCTCGTCCTAGGATCATATTCCAATAATCGAAACAAGTTGGGACCTCGCCCATAGATAAAGGATAGACCGGGAGACTCGTCGTGACTAACTGGAAAGGGATCCTCGTGATGCTGACTCAAAGCATGGTCAACGTGTACTGACTCGGAGGGGACACCTAGGTTTCTTTCAATTTTTAAGACGCATGGGTCGGGATCTAAGTCGGATGAACCACAACTTTTCTCCTCACTCGCCTTCGGGGCCTCTAGTGTTGTGGGTGGATTGTCACAACGAAGGAATTCATCAATTTTTGCTTTTAATTCACTGTCGTCTAAGTGACTACATGAATCCAATAGGGATTGGCCTTCAATAGTAATACTTTCATCCACCTTCCCGAATTCTCTTTCAAAATCTTCCATGCTCATGTCGCCTAGTTCTCCCTCTCTAGTAGTGCCTACATCCTCTCTTACTTGCTCAATCTCCAACTCCACTAGTTTTCTCTCTTCTACCCCCTCTCTCTCTCTTTCAATTGCGGTCACAACACACCTCTCCCCCTCTTTGCTCTCATCGTCACATCTACCACTATTACCTGATGAAATAGGGCACACCCCTAACGGCTCTCTCTTGTGAGACCTCTCATTCTCATGGCTCGACACTAAGCAGGACCCCGAAGCATCTCCACAATAATTCTCCTCGTTGTATTCCTCTACGATCTCCTCTATGAAGCTCACTGCCTGAAGGTCATCTTCTTCTCCCGTATGTTGGGCGACATGGAAGATGTTGGTCTCTAAAGTCATGTTCCCAAAAGTGAGTTGCATTCGCCCATTCCTAGTGTTGATGATTGCGTTAGCCGTAGCTAAGAACGGGCGCCCAAGGATGATAGGAACATGGTTGCTTGAGGTGAAGGAGGGCTCCGTGTCCCAAATGACAAAATCTACCGGAAAGTAGAAGGTGTCAACTTGAACGATCACGTCCTCAATTATGCCTCGTGGAATCTTCACGGTTCGATCCGCTAGTTGGAGAGTGACCTTTGTGGGCTTGATATCGCCCAAGTCAAGTTGCCTATAAATGGAGTAAGGAAGTATGTTTACACTTGCTCCCAAGTCAAGTAAGGCTTTCTCAATTTTATTTTCTCCAATGATGCAGGAAATGGTGGGTGCACCGGGATCTTTGAATTTAGGTGGGAGATCATTGAGTAGAATGGAGCTCACATTCTGTGCTAGAAAGACATTTTTTTTAACCTTCATCTTCCTTTTTACCGTCAACAAATCTTTGATAACTTTGCCGTAGGCTGGAATTTGCTTGATGGCATCAAGGAAGGGCAAGTTTAGCTTCACTTGCTTAAGTACCTCTAGCACTTCATCACGTGGGCATCCTTTCTGTGAAGGAATCAACCTTTGAGGAAATGGTTCCGCGGTGGGTGGTTTCACTACTACCTCGGCCTCACTAGTGTCATCTTTATCACCTTCATTCAAGGGGACATCTTCGGCCTCTTTCGTGCCGGGTGAAATCTCCTTGTCTTTAAGTACGTCTCGTGGGGGAGGTGACAAGTCAACTACCCTCCCACTACGTAGAGTGGTGATTGCGCTACATTGCTCTAGATGGTCGTGGGGTGTTGAGCTAACACTAGTTTGACCTTGGAGAGGTCTTTGGCCCTGGGCAGGAAACTTTCCCTTCTCCTGAACACTCAATGAGGATTGTATCTTAGACAGATTTGCATTTAGGTCGCCAATGAGACGATCATACTTGGCATTGGTTGCGGCCTGGCTTGCGATGAATTGATTCACAGTATCCTCGAGAGTTCTCCGCTGTGGCGGGATATAATTTTCGTGAGGTGGTGGTGCTTGCACATGTCCTTGCATATGTGGAGCTTGTTGGAATTGGTGCGGAGGAGGAGGGGCAACATGCGAAGGAGGGTTCATTGCGGCGTGTTGTTGCCCGTAGCTAAAACCGGGATGGTTTTTCCACGAAGGGTTGTATGAATTTCCATGTGGGGCACCGAAATTACCCTTAAAGCCTCCTATCCCACTAACTTGCTCTTGCAACATTACTTTGTAGGCGGGTATCGTCGGACATTCCTCAGTTGAATGTCCCGCCTCACAAATCGCACACACCTTCACGATAGGGTTCTTGATGGATCCAACTAGCTCACATAAGTCTCGCAGTCCTCTCTCAATGGTGTCCAACCGACAGTCCGACATCGAATTCTTATCTACGTGGAATAGACCGGATGTCGACGGAGCTGTGGTAGATTGTCGATTTCGGTTTTGAGCGTTCGGATCAGAGGTATCCCAGGATTGGGTAGTCTCGGCAACATACCTCATGTGAAGATCAGCGTCATGGGCATCTAGATCGACAAATGGACCACTTCCCATGGTTTCAACAAGCTGTTTAGAATTAAGATTTAACCCATTATAGATAAAGGAGATGATTTGCGATGGGTCAAATCCATGATGGGGGCACGAAGCCACTAACTCGTTGAAACGTTCATAACATCGATGGAAAGGCTCATTTTCTTGTTGCCTGAATGCTTGAATTTGAGCCTTTATAGAGATTGTTCGATGTGTTGGGAAGAATTTCTTGAGAAATTTAGACTGTAGCTCATTCCAGGATGGAATCGAGCTTGGAGGTAAAGACCATAGCCAAGCTTTGGCTTTATCTTTAAGCGAGAAGGGGAAGAGTTTGAGGCGGATTACCTCTTGTGTGCAGGTTTGATCGTTGAGAGTATCACACACGTCCTCAAATTCCCTTATGTGGAGGTATGGCTTTTCAGAATCCATACCGTGATAATGTGGTAGCGTCTGGATCATCCCATTTTTGAAACGAAATTGCCCGGCATTATACGGGAGTATAATGCATCCCGGAGTGACAGTGCGCTCGGGATATAAGAATTCTCTCAACGGGCGGTACGGAGGCTCTTCCTCACCGGTAGTTGCATTGCTATATTGCGACATCTCTATCTCACTTGACGATTCAGCGTTCTCACTGGGTGTGCTCGAAGTGTGTCCTACGAAGGAGAAGGGAGTGTTGCTAGAGATTGAGTGCGACGGTGTGGGAGGTGGGATCCAGAACTGTGGGGCGTTCGGAGTGTGGGGACTGTCAGGATTATACTCAACAAGTGGATTTTCGTGAATGCTGGTTGGAGTATTATGGGGTGTGGGAGTGGTTTCAGAATTTCGCATTAAGCTCGGGAGAGATGACAATTGTGAATCTTTTTGGATTTTTATTATTTTTTTGATTTTTTTTTTTTTTTTTTTTTTTTGGATTTTTGAATTTTTGGTCAAAGTTTTGGATTAACTCGATCTAGTCCTAAGTCTACCTAATTCCCCGGCAACGGCGCCAAAAACTTGACACGACTCAGAATGTGTCTCTAAAGTGTGTGCTCTCTAGGCTCAAGTGCAAGCCTATCGTTCAAGTAATAATCCGACAAGTCGGGTATCGATCCTCAGGGAAGAAGGACAACAGAAGTTGTGACGACGGGATAAGATTAAGGAATCCTAACAATGACTCTAAAAGAAAAGAAAAAGATTGATTTGGCTTTTTGGGATTGATTAAACTAAATACAATTATGAAATTATGATGAAATATGCAACTACTAAATTATCTAAATGAGGAATGAAGAGTTGAATCAAAAAAATTTTTGGACCTAAATGATGAGAAAATAGGATGGTAATACAATCCCCCAACCCTAGTGTAGTGTAGTGACAACGTCAATCATAAATTTATCCGATTAATTCAAACCCGGAATTTAGTACTCCCAAGCATTATGTATACGAGGTTCAAGCCCGCGTCATACCTAATCTGAGGATGAGTAAATCGGTATCGCGGTAATTACACTCAAATTGTACTCTAAATCATCACGAGTACCCAGAGGCAAACGAGATATAAAGATCTACAATTCTTAAGAAATTACGCGATACGATTTAAATTAATCATTAAATTCAGCGGATCGACGTTATACACACGCACTAACACATCAGGTTGGGTTCATGCATCCCAACCTTGAAAAACCTAGCCGGACATGTTAAATGGACTAATGCATGAAATAATAACGTTGCATGTGTATGAATTCATGATAAAACTAAATCTAAACATGTAAATACGTATTATGAATGCGAAAACAAGTTGAATCTAATGGGAAAACAAAGCATGCAAGAACAATAATAAGAAACAAGAATTTTGAATTAAAACTAGAAAAGCAAACCCGAAACAATGAATTCTTGAAGTAAATTGTGCCCTTGATGTTCCTAGATATTTCTCCCCTTTTTCTCTATCAAAAACTCTCTCTAAATAACCCTAAAAGCTGCCCTTAAGTTAATGCCTTCGTTCCCCACAAGTTTGGAGTGTTTTAAACCTATTAGGAGACTTGGAGACCAATCCAAATGAAAGACAAAATTCGCGTGTCAGGTACAGCGAACCGGTTCGCAGGTACAGCGAACCGGTTTGCTGTACCAGCCTGGTCTTGCTCTCAGCACTTAGATTTTTTTCTGGTTTTTCTCTTCTTTTCTTGGATTTTTCTTCAACTTCAATTGAGCATAACTTTTCAACCGTAGCTCGGATTTGGGTGCCGTTTTTTCCAGTGTGCTCGTTGTTCCGAGATCTTCAACTTTCCAGAATGCCCCACCTCCAGAATCGGGCTGTAAAATTACGAAAATGCCCTTGAACTTGCCTTCCTAGCCTTTCTTCTATGATTTTTCCGCAACTTCAAGGGGTCATAACTCTTTCATCGTAGCTCGGATTGAGGTGCCGTTTTTTATGGTGTTCTTGTAATTGAAAGATCTTAAAATTTCTAGTTGGACCCACTTCCGGACTAAGGCTGAAAAATTACGAAAATGCCCTTGAACTTGCCTTCCTAGCTTTTCTTGCACTGTCTTGCTTCCTCCTTTGCACTGCTTGCGTAATTAACCTGTAAAACCAATAGGAGAAGCAAAAAAACACGCAATACTCGCCAAGAAGGTTAGAAGCATAAAAGTGAATCAAATCCATATATGTTACATCATTCGGGTTCACAAAAGTACTGAAATTAGGGGGATAAATATACAATATTTATGCCCAATCAGTCATCTCCTATGAATAGGGAGACCGAGGCACTCCGATAGGGAGACCGACCAATCAACAAATTTCGGTGAAATAGATCTACGTGACCAAATTTTCTTTTTCTAAAGATCTCTCTTCTTTATTCTCAACAAGAATGCATCAACAAAACTAGCATTCCATATAGTATAGATCATCGTGGCATGAACTCATTTCTGCCTTTCCCCAACCTTGCCCAAAAGCTTTGGGGAATCCAAACGTGCTCACAAGGCGCACAACAAGAAGAGAAACTACAACCACCTTAATGTTAGTCTCCGCATTAACCATGCGCCCATTATTATCAAAGCCCATTATCATCAAAACGGGTAACCCTCACCCTCTGTCTTTTGAGTGTTTTTATGTGATGAGGAGCTTTTTGAAACAAAATTAAAAGACTTGGATATCAAAAAATATTTGAGGAACTATTTGATATATACCCGTTTTTTAATTAACTGGTTTTGGGTTTTAGTACAGTATTTGGCTTAAATTCGTAAACTGCGTGCAAATAAACTCAAGTTATACTCTATATTCAGATCACCCGCACTTGAACTAGTTGAAGACCCCTCTAAATTAATGGAATCCCCACAACATTTAAAAGTGCGCATATTAAATTAATTTTCCACGTTAAATTAAAATACCAAGTTCTTGTAATAGCATTCAGAAACTTCCCAAAATTCCAATCAAGAAACAATCAATTGGGCTAACTCTGGGGAAATCAAAATAGTATCTTTAAACAAGGACATTTAGGGTGTGTTTGATAACACTAATTTGCCATGGAAAATGTAATATATGGAGTCATTTTCCATCTTTTGGATGTTTGATAAATAAAATTTTCTATGGAATTGGTTTCCTTAAAACAAATCACGTAACCACTTTTTCCACAAAAGATGGAATTAAAAAACCTCCTCCCAACTTGTTATTCATTTTCCAGGGAAAAGAATTACCACACCAAAAAATTGATAAAAATCCAGAAAATGAATAAAAACCCAAAAATAAGGGAAAAAATCCAAAAAATGAGTAAAAACCCAAAATTAATGAAAAAAACACATAAAGTGAATAAAACTCCAAAAAAAACGAAAAAAAAATGCAAAAACTAAATAAAAAGCCCAAAAATATTGAAAAAAAATCACAAAATGAATAAAAACTCAAAAATAATGGAAAAAATCCAGAAACCTATTAAAACAACAGAAATAATGAAAAAAAAATCCAAAATATGAATAAAAACCCAAAAATAATGAAAAAAACAATCAGAAAGTGAATAAAAACATAAAAAAATGAAAAAAAATCCAGAAAGTGAATAAAAACCCTAAAATAATGACAAAATACAGAAAGTGAATAAAACTCCAAAAATAATGAAAAAATACAGAAAATGAATAAAAACGCAAAAAAATGAAAAAAAATCTGAACGTGAATAAAAACCAAAAAATAATGAAAAAAATCCAAAAAGTGATTAAAACCCTAGAAATAATAAAAAAAATCCAGAAAATGAATAAAAATCCAAAAATAAAGACAAAATCCAGAAAGTGAATAAAAACCCAAAATAATGAAAAAAAATACAGAAAGTGAATGAAACCCAAAAAATAATGAAAACATCCAAAAAATGAAGAAAAAAAACAGAAATAATTTAAAAAATCCAGAAAGTGAATAAAACTCCAAAAACAATGAAAAAAATACAGAAACTGAATAAAAACCCAAAAATAATAAAAAAAATCGAGAATGCGAATAAAACCCAAAAATAATGAAAAAAATATAGAAAGTGATTAAAACCCCAAAAAGAATTTTAAAAAATCTAGAAAGTGAATAAAAATCCCAAAATAATGAAAAAAATCCAAAAAGTGAGTAAAAACCCAAAAATAATGGAAAAAATACAGAAAGTGATTAAACCCCAAAAATAATGAAAAAAAAACAGAAAGTGAATAAAAACCAAAAAATAATGAAAAAAATACAGAAAGTTAATAAAAGTCCAAAAATAATGAAAAAAATCTAGAAACTGAAAAAAAAACAAAAATAATGAAAAAAATATAGAAAGTGAATAAAACTCCAAAATAATGAAAAAAATACGAAAAATGAAAAAAACCCAAAAATACAGAGAGTGAAAAAAAGTCCAAAAATAATGGAAAAAAAACGAAAATAATGAAAAAAAATCATAAAATGAATAAAAACCCAAAAATAATGAAAAAAAATACTGAAAGTGGATAAAAACCTAATAATAATGAAAAAAATCCAGAAAGTGAATAAGAATCCAAAAATAATGAAAAAATATATATAAAGTGAATAAAACCCCCAAAATAATGGACAAAATCCAAAAAATGAATAAAAACCCAAAAATAATGAAAAAAAAATACCGAAAGTGAATAAAACTTTAAAAAAATGAAAAAAAATCTAGAAATTGAATAAAAATCCATAAATAATGAAGAAAATCCAGAAAATTCATTATGGGGTAATATTTATTTTCTGTTTTTTTTATTCATTTTCTGTATTTTTTATTTTTTCGTATTTTTTTAATATTATTTGTGGGGTTTGATTCACTTTTTGTATTTTTTCATTATTTTTGGGTTTGTATTCACTATCTGGATTTTTTTTCATTTTTTTTGGATTTTATTCATTTTCTGTATTTTTTCATTATTTTTGGATTTTTATTCACTTTCTGGATTTTGTTTTCATTATTTTTGGGTATTTATTCATTTTTTTTATTTTTTTTCATTATTTTTGGGGTCTTATTCACTTTCTGTATTTTTTTCACTTTTTATTCACTTTTTGATTTTTTTCATTATTTTTGGGGTTTTATTCATTTTCTTGATTGTTTTCATTATCTTGGGGGTTTTATTCACTTTTTGGATTTTTTTCATTATTTTTGGAGCTTTATTCAATTTCTATATTTTTTTCATTATTTTTGGGTTTAGGTTTTTATTCACTTTCAGTATTTTTTTCATTATTTTTGGGTTTTTATTCTTTTTTTATATTTTTTTGCATTATTTTTGGGGTTTTAGTCACTTTCTGGATTTTTTTTCATTATTTTTTTATTTTTATTCACTTTCTGGATTTTTTTTCATTTTTTTTGGATTTTTATTCATTTTCTGGATTTTTTCCTTATCTTTGGGGTTTTGTTCACATTTTGGATTTATTTATTTATTTATTCTTTGGGATTTTTATTAATTTTCTGGGATTTTTTTTATTTTTCTATTTTATATATATATTTTCTACTTTTTTTCCATGGAAAATATTGGGAACCAAACACAATAGATGAAAAATATAACATTTTTTCACCTGGAAAATATTTGCAATCAAACACCACCAACAAATTTTTTCCATGGAAAATATTTCCATGTTTTCAATTCCATGGAAATCGATTCTTGGCGCTTATTTTCCATCTTATTTATCAAACACACCCTTACTTTAATCAGAAAATCTGAATTACAAATAGCGGATCCACATTTTCTCGAAAATTCCAATTCACAGATATTGTGCTAAATAAGTTTTAGGGTTAATTACATTTGAACCCCCTAAACTTAACACCTTTGTCATTTCACCACCCAAACTTTAAATTTGTGTACTTAACCCCCTAAACTTTCAAAATGACTTCAAGTAACCCCACCCAAACTTTAAATTTGTGTACTTAACCCCCTAAACTTTCAAAATGACTTCAAGTAACCCTCTACCATTGACACCGTTAGCTTTTTGGACGGAAAATGAATCACTTGCAAAGCATACGAGGGCATTTTTGACAAAACATAAATAACTTTAAAAATTCTCGAGAAATATAAAAACCCACTTTTGTCTCTCTCTCTCCTCTCTAATCTGGAAGTCTCACACACTCCTCCCCTCTCTTCTCTCTCTGTCTCCCCTCACCCGTCATCAATTCTTCACCCGTAGCTACCGCGGTCACCCTTGACCACCACTGGTCATCATACTATTACCCCTCTTAGAAACCCGGCCCTTCGACGCCCTAAACTTTAACCCATGTTTTATTTTTTTAGATCTGAATCTCTGAAGTGTAATTTTGGATCTGATGTGGGAACATGAATATGGTTTAGCAATTGAAAGTGAAAGATTAGAGGAAGAGTTTTGGATCTCATGGTTACGGAGTTTTGGATTGATGGTTATGGTTTTTTGAATTTGGTGGTTATGAACATGGTTATGATGTGGTTTTTTGGATCTGATGGTTACGAAAATGGTTCTTCTCATCTGATGGTTCTCTCTTTTTTTGGAGATTGTTTTGTTTGTTCCTTTTTTTTTCTGAGATTTGGTGGTAGTTTGTTTTTCAGATTTGTTTTATACTAGATTTGTCATTTTTTTTTTTCTATTTTTCATTGTTTTTTTATGTATATTTGCTTTTTTATATATTTTCTGTAAAATATTATATATATATTTCAATACTTTTTTTTAATTTTTTTTGTACTTTCAAAATCATTAACTGTTTTCTATCATTTTTTCAGATCTTTTTGCTGGGATTTTTTTTCTACGTTTTGCAGATTTTTTTATGATATTTATTGTTTTTTTCTAATTTATTAATTAATCTCCTTTTTAACATTTCTTTTTTATTAGAAATCTGTTTCTTTTTTCTATTAAAATTTTATTTTATTTTCTATTAGAAATCTTTTCTTTACTTGTAAATGTTTTTTTATTGGAAATTTGTTTTTTTAATGCTTTTTCACATGGTTTCCAGATTTTTTTTAGTTTTTTGGTAATTTCCAGAATTTTAATTAATGTTTTTGTAAATTTTCTTATTTCAAATGATTTTCAATAATATTATGTATTTTTGCCATTTCATACTAAAAAAAAAAATCCTGATTTCTATATTTTTACGATTTTCCATATTTTTAATCTTTTTTTATTTCAATGTATTTTTCAGTAATTAATCGTATTTTTAAATACATGTTCTGAATTATTTTTCAGATTTTAAATTTTTTTTTTTTTGGGGTGGGGGGGGTAATTTTCAGAATTTTGTAAAATATGTTCTAGGATTTTTTATAGTTTAAAAATATTTGTTTAGTATTTTCTTAATTTTTAAAAAAAAATTGCTGTTATTTTAAGATTTTATTTTTAAAAATTTATGTTAAGACGAAAATACCCTCACTTTCAATCATGTGCCACGCACATGACTACTTTTCCCGCCAAAAACAAACGGAGTTTGACGACAAGGGGGAATTTGTAGCCGTTCTCAAAGTTTGGGAGGTTAAGTGTAGAAATTGAAGTTAAGGTGGTGAAGTGTAATAGGGGTTAAAGTTCAGGTGGCCCAAGTGTAATTAATCCCAAGTTTTAAAATTAAAATAAAAAATAACACACTTGCTCTAGGAAATCCTACCGCAATAAACATTCAAAACTCCCTTATAAGAGTTACTTTAACTTTATTAATTCATTTAAAACAAATTAAATCAATATAAAATAGTTAATACAAAATTATCTGTTTGAGTATTGTATTGTGATCATCACTAATCCATCTGTCATTAACTAAATCAATACAGTTTTGAATGATTTTATCAAAATAATATTAAAGTTGGGAGGAATGGGGGTCACTTTGACAACTGCAAATAAATCACAAGCAACTCTAACCCTCCTCGTTGAAATCAGCTGCATAATGACCAGCATTCCGATCCTGCACGCAATAAATCCGTCCAATAAATAATTATATAGGAGTACCAACTTATTATAAACGTGCAAATTTTAAACTTCTTTCTGATTTTTTAACTTCTTGAATTATGGTCTTATCATTGCAAGTTTTTTTTTAATATTCACTTTTTTGTGTGGGTGGTGTGGGGTGGGGGTAGGGTTCAATCAGTGAATGGAACATATACAGTGCATTCAATAATATTTATTAAAACATAAATATGAATATTCATCTTGTTAAAAGAAGAAGAAAGACTAACCCGGGATAACATGCGTTGCTTATTCAGCAGCTGAGTCCTCGCCTTATTATGAACTGAGTTTGGTGACTTGTACAACCTCTGTATAAGAAAAGGTAAATCACATTTTCCAAACATTAAACCAATAAAAGAAAAAAATTACAAATTGTATTTGAACTCTCAAAATAAAGCCAGCGTTAGTAACTAAGAACATCTCCGATCGTATCGTATAACTTCAATATAAATCATGTGTAAAGTAGATTTTACACTAAGGGTGTGTTTGATTTGATTGACATGGAAAATAATTATTTTGACTCATGTTTTGCCTTTGTAGTACCTTGATTGTAAATACTTCATGTAAGAACAACACTCCCACATTACAAGTGCTCCATCTCAAACCTCATTTTTAAAGTAAAATATTTCTTATCCACACACCAAAGAATTGATTTTCATGGAAAACAGAAAAAGGAACGCCAAAAACTCGTATATTTTTGTACTCATTTTCTAACTTCTCATCCAAATGAACTATTTTCCACGCATTTTCGATGATTGCAATCAAACACACCCTAGGAGGTAACACTTGCTCATTTTGTACTCCACTGGTTCTTAAAATTATACACAAACACCTGTAGAATAATACTTTTTACCTATAGTTTTTTTTTAAATATTGATATTAAATATTAACTTGTTTTATAGATCTTGTCAAATACGTACTCCCTCCATCCCAAATTACGAGTCCATGTTTGTATTTTGATGAACTTTAATTCACCATCGTATATGGACAAAATGGACCCTTGATTTGTGGCAACCCAAAAAAGAACAGTGGACTCTTAATTTGGGGACGGAGGGAGTGTATTTTAATATCATTGGACATATAGAATAAACAATGCAACATTTTAAAGTTTTGGATGAAAGAGAGAACCCATGTGGCGCCATATGTTTAAGGTGTTATTTTATACCTTTACTTTATACTTCTGAGTTGCAATGGCCTTTACACTACTTTTGGAGTATTTTCTTGTGCAACTTTTTGTGACACTGAATCTGTTGATGACATTAATCCTTAAATAAAATGTATACCAAATGAAAAGAAAAAAGAAAAATCCACATGAATCCCTATGAAGAAAAGGATTCACGTATTCCCCAACCACTTCACAACTTCCCACCTCATTCTAGTGAGCCAAGAATGTGACGGTAGTGGATCTGAATTGGCATGTGAAGAGCCAATGCATGCTATTAAGAGCTC
Source organism: Sambucus nigra (assembly GCA_949130495.1). Classification (NCBI taxonomy): domain Eukaryota; kingdom Viridiplantae; phylum Streptophyta; class Magnoliopsida; order Dipsacales; family Adoxaceae; genus Sambucus; species Sambucus nigra. The sequence goes on from OX422211.1 coordinate 174,879,878, forward strand.
TATATTGCAAATGTGAACTTCTACATGTATATGAACCGCATCTATATTGCAAATGTGAACTTCTACATGTATATGAACCGCATCTAGGAAATTTAGGCGTTCTGTAATGCATTCTATTCAGCACTTCCATGAGCATAATGCAAAAACCTTGTTTAACAAGGATGCATTTTGAGGGCATTTATGTTGATCAGAAGTAAAAATGTTGAGATATGGAGATTTAGTGGAAATAGTAGTGTTCGATCTCCCTGACTAGATGATCAAAACTTGAATCTTCCATAAGAAGTTTGATCTTCCAACTTAAATTTAGAGAACTTCCACGATGTGTATGGAAGTACGTTATTTAAGCTTTGGATAGTTAAAAATTAAATTATGGTTAGTTTAATTCATGTTACATTGTTTCTCATAAAAAAAACTTTTATTCACCCATTTCTAACATTTGTGGTGCTTAAATGAAAATATATCCTATGAAAACAATAGTCCTAAATGTGACACACTCAAATTATTTTCTTTTTTTAATTAGAAAAACAACTTTTTATTCATCCCTAAAGAATTGAATTCATTGAAAAACACGAGGAAAAAAGAAGAGCAAGTATGTAGTTAGGGGGGGAAAGTTCATTCATACATAAATGGAAATAGACTGAAAATAGGATTCCACGAATAACCAGAACGAAAAAGTATCTGGCAAAGCTACTCAACTATTCATTCACTCATATTCCACCTTTTCATCGAAAAACTAACTGTTTTTCATCTTTTTTCCGACTTGGTAATCAAACTCTATATGAGAACCGTCTTACAAAACCACTATTCTCTTTTTCCACTCTTGCCAAACTCTATTAAAATGAAGAACTATATTAATATTTTTCCAACTTCATAATCAAAGAGACACTAATCTGAATTCGATTCCATTTCCATGGCATGAATTTCATGCTCCCGAACATAGCTTAAAAGTTGAATCTTCTCTCTAACAAAATCTGAATTTCGAGATACTTAATGGAGTAACGTTCAAACATTCGTGAAAGTTCAAACTTGACCCCAGAGTAAAATATGCTCAGGAGAAAATCAAAGTCCGCATTTTGAAACAGCTCGCTGTCATTGTTCTCAGAAACCAGAAGAATACACAATGGAGATGTGCACTCAACCAAACATGTAGGTACACACAGGACGATTTCAAGTCAACGGAAAATGAAACTGGATGCTCACATGAATTTTACTATGATAACTTCATCTACAAAAATGCAAACACATGCTTTCATACACAATGCCATTATGCCATACAAGGAACAGATACACTTACCAAATAATTCAAGGAAAAATTATGTAACCCGGTAACAAACTTTACTCGTTTTCTCGACAAGGTCACTGCCTTTTTTTAACACACAAAACCAATTGACCTTCCATATTTTTGCACCACTGATATTTCATCCCAAAAAATTGCCAGATTGATGATGTGAGTGACTTAGATCTGATGTCCAATAAATAGCCTTGCAGGAATTAGTTTTAGATTGTCATAAATCAAAACTGATTTTAATTCACAAAATAGTTTCTTGAAACTATTTCTGAATCAATCCAAACAAATTCATCAAATTAATTGGTGTTGGAATTTGTAGATAAAGCCTATCTACACACACATATATATAATTATCACGACAAAACAACTTTAAAACGACTGAAAAATTAAGGGAGAAAAGGAGGATCGAGTGCAGGTGATAGGTCAAATAAGGTCCCTAATTGTTGAGACTAAGCAATTCAGGATGCTCAGGGACGAGAAGAACAAAAAAAATGGAACCTCTGCAGCAGGCTCTAGGCATTTTAGAGCAACTCAAACAATATAGGCCGACAGGAGTTTTGGCATATGCCCTTCTGAGCAAGTTTTTGATGATCTAAGAGCTTGCAATACCACATTCACATGATAGCAATCCCTTGCATGGAAAAAGCAAACAGCTCGAAGGGAGGAGGGAAAGAGTTATTGCCAATGCTACTGCTTCAAAGGAAATAATTCAGAATTTTTTAGGTGAAAAGAAGGTATTCAAGACCAAATCAAACTTATAAGAGATGATCTGGATGGAGTTCGAAAGGAACAAGTCAGGCTTAAGAAAGCTAATGATGATAATAAAGCCATATAGAAACATGTCAATTCATTACACGACGAATTGACAATGGTGACACAAAAAAGGGACAACCCCATTTAAAAATTCAAGACTGGAGAAAAACCAAGTGACAAGGACAACACTTGCTTTTACCAAAACCTTATGCTTCTAATCAAGACAAGCTCACAAAGAAGGATGGTGAATACCTTATATCACTTTCCGATAGAGGTTGATAAATTTATGTCTCAATACTAAGGCCGTAAGGACATAATGAGAGAAAAATTTTGCCATCATTGTACGCTTGATAGCGAGTGGGGATGGAAAGATGAGGAATCCAGATGAAAAGTCACTGGTGTTACCAGACCCACCAACTCTCACTGAAACCAAGATAGTCACAAAACCCAACATAAATCATCCAAAGGAAGATTCCTCTTCTTACATAAAGCATGTCCAGAAAGGAAAAAATAGTAAAAACCCAAAAGAAGCAGATAATACAATAAAAGTTGCACTATGAAGCGAAGTGATCGGAAAGAGAGGGATTTTCTGGATAGAAAAACTCGAAAAGAACCCTCCTAAGAGGAACGAAGGCGACTGAGGACAAGTTGAAGAAAATGAAGAGAGCGGAGGAGATGGCAAAAGACTAAACAGGCCTTCAAAAGGAAGAAGTTTGCAGACGCGAACACAAAAGCAGCTATAAAAGCTCATAAGAAGGCTAAGAAGAAGTTGTTCCTGATCTCGAGGAACCAACCAAAGCAGCTGCTACCTATGAAGCATGGGCTCGACACGTAATACGTGGTTCGACAGGACAAGCGATACGTGATTTTTCAAAAAAGAAGGATACGACACGCTAGGATACATATATTATTGAAATAAAACAGATTTTTTTTTCATAAAATACATTATTGGAGCATTTTTAACGTAAAATTAAGAAAATGGACCATACAAAATAAAATTCAAACACTCTAATAAAGCAAAGTCACCATCACATTAGAACATTCTTAACATAATTGGAAAAAATACTCCAAAATACTTTGTTGGTAAAACTCCTTCCGAGTATAAACCAGAATAAGTATGGACACAGGATGTGTTGGAACAACTTTTCTAAAAACCTAAGTCAAGCTTTAATTTGAAATTCTTAATTAGGTCTTATGTGACAAAACTATCTAAATATACCATTTTTTAATTATGTATCAACTAGTGTTGTGAGTAGTAAGGCAGTTACGGAAATTTAAAGTAAATGGGCACAACACGCAATTTAACGTGGTAAAACCCCAAAACCTAAGGGGAAACCTCCATTACGCCCTCTTCGGCGAAACCAAAAATAATCCACTATAATAAAATGAGATTACAAATACATTCTCAACGAGATCAAAGCACGAAAGAAAATATTACCTACACGAGAACACCACTCTAGGCAATAACACAACTGGTCTTTTTTGAATGTTGTATCTCCACCAATCGACTAGAGATATCTCCAGAAATCAACCAACAATTTTAAGTGAATAAAACTGTGTGAAGTGTTATGTAAGTGTTGTTTTCTACATGCACATGCAAATAAACACACGCACACTTAGGTACAGATCAATCCTAACAAATTACAGGATTCTAATTGCATGCATGAATATAACAGAGTTGACAAATTAAAATTCTCAAATATCCTGTTTCAGTTTTAGATCCGAGTCAAAAATATTCTCAAAAATCAGATCTATACAAAACTCAAGATCCAAATGATTTCAAAACACTTGAAATCAATTTTCAAATGTATTTATAAGATCTGATACTGAAATTGATATTTCAAGATCTGATTTATAAAGAGAAAGCTTTGAATCAATTAGATATAAACATACAAACACAAGATTTAAAGAAAAAACGAAATTCTAAATCTTGTAAAACAAAAATAGTTTTAAATATCAAAATAGTTTCAAATATTTGAGTTAGAGATAAAAACCCAAATCATGAGTGAAAATATACTCCTCAAGCGTAAACTCAAGATTTATCAAATTAAATCTAAATTATAAACCCTCAAAGTGCTATGGTTGAAATATGAAGACAAAACCCTAGGAGTTCTAGGCACAGCCCACTCAAATAATCAACCCACTTCTTCTCCTTCTCTCTTTTCTCTCGAATTTTTAGGGTTTCAGATTCTCTCTCTGCACTCTTCTGGCTCTCTAAATCTTCCAAGCCAATCTGATTAAATGAGAGAAAGCGTCTATATATAATATCTGATGGAAGGACCTAGAACACGTAAAGGAATATACAGTTGAGATTGGATTAAATGATCCTATGACTGTAGTCACTGTGTTTTACTTGAACTATTAGAGAAATATTTTTTTCCTATGAGTACCTTGATATACTCGAAGGTTTTCTCACAAATATCCAAAAGACCAAAAGAGGAGATTGAAACACCCTAAATAGTTAACTCCTAGGTTTGAATTGAGTCTATACTATTTAGAATTTCATATAGTTTGGAATTTATGCAGAACATTTTTCTACTTTAGAACAATGTTTAAAAAGGCGAAAGAGGCGTACACCTCGAGGCGAGGCGCTGAAAAAAAGCTGTTCAGTGAGGCTTACGCCTTTTGTGTCTGAGGCGTTACGCATCAAGGCTTTCCACCCCAAGGCGGTGAGGCGTTCGCCTCTTGACCTAGTCCATTTCGGGCCTCCCTTCTCCTATTCCAGCCTTCGGTTCTTCAATTCCGACCTTCGGTTCTTCATTTCCGGCCTTCGTTCTCCATTTCCAGCCTTCATTCGTAGAAGGTAACCATTTCCTGCCTTCCTTCCCCTATTTCGGCCTTCGGTCCTTTAATTCCGTCCTTCCTTCTCCATTTCCGGCCTTCGGTTCACCATTTCCTGGTTTTGTTCTCCATTTCCGGCCTTCGTTTGTAGAAGGTAACCATACGAAACCTGTTTTAGTTTAGACAGTCTTTGTTTTTTTAAAGCATACGAAACTTGTTTTTTTTTTAACCATAGAAAACTTGTTTTTTTTACTTAAGTGTTTTTTTTTAGTTTAGTCAGTGTTTGTTTTAAACCATACGAAACTTGTTTTTTTTTGTAAAACCTTGGTTTTATTCAGTGTTTGTAAAAACTAAAATATTCAGTGTTTGTAAAAAAATTCTTTAACTAAACTGAATATATTTTAAGAAACTATTATATTTTAAAGGTTGCTGTTCTTTTTAATAAACTTAGGTTGATATGTTTTATTACTTTTTTAATAAAGTTGCTGTTTTTTTTAGAAATTATGCACTTTTAAGACTTAAAATAATATTGGTTATGGATATAGGACAACAAACATTTCGTTTCCATTTTTAATCCCTATTTTCAAATTAAAGGCCTAAATTTACAAAGCCCCTGTTTTTTAATCTTAGCTTGAAAATCAATGTTTTTTTAATAAATTTGCTTGTTAAGTTGCATTAATTAATTTATTGCCATATTATAAAATAAGCAATATGTGGATGAAGCTAAAAAAATGATTTTGCCAAATATGATTTTGCATTTGATTAATTTATTGTCATATTGTAAAATAACCAATGTGTCAAAATTAATTTAATCAATCAGAAAGAAATAAAAGGAGAACACTATTATTAGGTTAGAAATCAACCAAAAGGACCTCATTCCAACGGGACTTTTGGTCGACTTTTTGTGATTTGATATCACTATCTTCTCTACTGATACTTTGAGTGAAAATAGGTTTTGTAGCGCGCCAGTGGCTGGGAATGAATTAGCTGACGTGAACACCGCCAATGGTACCAAAGAAGAATAGATAAACTAGCCACGTCTCTAAAATCTCTAAAAGAAAGTATATTGAATGCCTTACCCCAATGGGATACACTAAATATAAAAGGAAATTGTTCTAGAGATTGGTAGCATAACCTTATAGGGAGTATTCTAGCATCCATGTGATGTCATGGTGACATCAATAAAGTGGTGGTCCCTCCCATGATTACATGACACATGGTCTAAAATACTCTTATTTACAATTTTACTACAATACAACCAACAAATCCCTAAAGAGCTACTCGAAATAAAAAAAGAAAAATACAATAAAAAATGTTGTAACCGTCCAATTCCATCTCTCCCATCCTTTGAAAAGAGTATGTCATCGAACTCAAAGGGGCTCTCCAACAATATCGAGATAAATGACATGAGTTATGAGAGTCTAGTGCTAGGTGCGCAGATCCTCAATCTCCTCAGTTTCTATATCCCCGAGTCACCTTCTTTTTCTTTGGGCACATGACTACCCTATGCCACATTTGATTGTGATGGCCGGAGGTGGGGGTCCATGGTTTTGGTTGGGACAATAGTCATTGGAGCGCCTGCCTATAGTAATCCTCAACACGTGTCACGTACTCCATAGCACGCTAAAGGGTGGGGATATCTCGAAGACCGAGCTCATGCTTAGTGCACGCTATTCTTCACTCTCCGACGCTCCCAGGGAGTGGCGAGGTTGCAAAGGAAGAGGAACTCCTTGTTGTAGTCTTGTATGGATGAAGTCGTATGGATGAAGCAGACTGGCGAAGGACTGAACAAGCGTGAACAAATTGTACTCCTATGACGCAAGTAGATATGCAGTGCCGAAACGTTTGCGCATCTTGGACAATTTGCGAATAGCATCCTTTCCCTTATCCACCCGCTCATGTACCACATCATTCCACGACACTTGGCCAAACCTTGCAATTTTGAGGCCACTAGCTTCGCACACTTGCACCCGAAAATGCTCTTATACTAAAAGCCTTCAATGTCAAGCCGATCAACAAACGCTTCTGAATCCATGCGACCATCAGACATAAAGACGTCGACACAAATGCAACCATTAAGGCTCTTCTTAAGGCGCCTAAGCGTAGACTCAAATGATAGGACCCTTTTCAACGACTTAAGCCTCCTCATCATCATCAATGTCACCCACCTCATCAGATGAAACCCTTCCGCTCTTACTGCGCATGGCCTATGGCCCCGAGGCTACCCAAGTTGCATCAGTGGCCTAATGGTTCTCTCTTCCTTCCCCGATGGCTTCTTCGAAAAATAATTCATGAGATGACCCCTCTTGGAACAAATAACACGACGACGATACTCAAGTGGGACAAAGAGAGTTACCTTGGAGCTAGAGAGTTAAGAGCGGCTTGAATCGAAGAACCAATTGCCAATTGGCTTGAATCGAAGAACCAATTGCCAATTTTGGTTACCAGCATGCTCAAAATCAGTGTTGCTTGAAAGAAAGGCGTGTTGAAGCAGGTTACCGGGGGAGGTCGTTGAATCCATTTCCGCACACGGTTGACAATGTTGTGGTCTGAAGGGGTAGAAGATGTTGATTGCGCGTCCATATGAAAAGAGGTAAGCAAAGGGTGGCCCTCAACGAGGACCCGCATCAACTTTGGAAGTGGAGGGGTCACCTCCTTGCTAGTTCCGACATGGTGGATAGGTAGAACAAGGTGGAGGACCAATGTTACCTAGATTGTGGGTCGCTCTTGTATGCGGTATGGGTAAGATGTTCATTGCTTTAGCTAGTATGCTTATAATCATGTACTATGTAGAGATTCATATAATCCACCAATACAGAAAGTTCCCTAAGAATGTCTGTAGTGGATAATCTCGATATTTTATAACATATTGTAAGATATATAAAGAATTGTGTGTGTATATATAGGTTGATATTCCCATTTATTATATTATTGAAGTCAAAAGTTGACTTTTAATTAAGAACTGAAGTTGTAAATAATAAAATTGGAAATAATATTTGTGGAGATTTGGATAGAGAACCCACCATATTGGGGGTCGTGCGACCCTGGATCGCGGTACTTAGGGGATGTGTTGAGGACTACTATGTCTGTTGTTCATGGCACCAATCATAAGGGCCTTCAAGCCCTTTACCCTTGTCGATACCATCATTAGTGCCTCGCTAGCAGCTACATGTTGAATAAACAGGGTCGCAACCTACCTAGGGCAGCGATGGGGAGTTGCGGCCAACGGGATGAAGTCGATAGGAGGTGCGGTGGAGCCCTGGTGGCCGTCTAAAAGGTTCGACTGCTAGTGTTGGTTTTGATTCCATGTCGAAGTTGGTATTAGTGACGCTAGGGTTTGGGGGTGCGAAGGGCAGTGATTTGATTCAACAGAGGGTAGCGCAACTAAAGTTTCGTGGTTGGTGGTAAGACTGAGGTGGCTGGGATGGTCGAGTGGTGTTTAGGTTTTTTATCTTAGCTACTTCGTAGTGGTTGATGGTTCTCTCGAGGGAGGAAACTCTTTGCTCCATTTGGGTAGCCATTGAAGTAGTGTTTTACGATTTTTTTTTTATTTTACCACCACCACCACCACAATATCCGATTAAGCGGATTTCGCTCTATTACGAATTTGATATAAACTGATGTGAATCTGTGAATGCGGAAGCGTTATTATTATAACTATACAACACCAAAAACAAATAAAACTAAACTAAGAAAATGGGTTTCTTTCTCTCTATATTCTCTTTCTCAATATTCAAGTGTAATTACAAATGAATGTCAAGGTCTATTTATAAAAGGAAAATTACTTGGTAGCCAAGTAATGACCCAAAAGACTAAAAAGGACAACTAATAACTAAAAATGACTAATTAGCCCCAAACATGCTTGGAAACCAATTAAAGACAACATAAAAGGAAATGACAATATTACCCTAAATCAAAATACAAAATAAAAGATAGTATTCTCCTGGGAGCACAACCACTCACTACGTGTCTCTGCGTATCACAAAACACATCATTCTCCCCGTCTTCGAAAAGCTCGTCCTCAAGCGTGTAGGGCGACTCATCAATGCCACATGATATAATCCTCGAAAAATTTTGGACCCCGATCAAAATCAACAAAACTGAGTTACCCAAACTTTAATTACTCTCATGCGTATTAACCTCATCAATAATGGATCTAATATACCCAAATCCAGGCAATGTTCCCTACAAAATCCGAGCAACCAAAAATTGACGACCATATATCCACCATCTCTACACCATGTCCACATGGTTGCAACTTCGCTTTGTGGACCCTTGAATCTGACCAGACGAAAACTCTGACGACCGCACATTTGCGAGTACGATGGTGAAGCAAGCGGACTGAAGGCGGCGACATTTTGGAAAGTCGGATCGAAAATGACAAATAGTCGAAAATGGATCGCAAATGGGACGCATTTTTCGTGGAAGTCTTGAGTTGTGTCAAAAATAGGCCATTAGACCAATTTTGACCAGATTTGAAGTCAAATAGGGGGTAGGGGATCAGGTCAAAGTGAGGCACGTCCGTTTTTTATCGGGTTTGATTGTGATTGCGCATGGATGAGTGGAGAACGGGTTAAAATAGGGATAAAATAGGTTAGGTCAGATTAGGGTAAATCTTGGGCATTAGGGTTTGGGGTTTAGGGATGGTGGGGTTAGGTTTAGGGCTATAGAGGAGGGTGGGGAAGTGTTTTAGAGGGTGGAAAAGAAGATGGGACTGCATTTCGGAATGTAGTGTCGGAATGTAGTGGTAGTTGTGTGGCGGCAGGAGGTGATGGTGGAGGAAGATGAGGTGGTAGAGGGTGAAAAAGTGGTGGCTAAAAGGGTGGTATCCTCCCACTTAGTGGTGATGGAATCTAAGGTTTCCATCCACCCGATTCCTATTTGAACATTTATCAATCTAACGATTGAAGGGTTGCCCGAGTTGGAACCACAACTCGATACCCACTTCACGCACCATGACGAACACCAAGAACAAACACAGGTCTGATACCAAAATCTATGAATGCAGAAGCGTTATTATACAACTACACAACAACAACAAATAAAACTAAACTAAGAAAATGGGTTCGTTCTCTCTATATATTCTCTTTCTCAATTTTCAAGTGAATGCCAAGGGCCTATTTATCGGAGAAAAATTACTTGGTAACCAAGTAATGACCCAAAAGACTTGAAAGGACAACTAATAATTAAAAATGACTAATTAGTCCCAAACATGCTTGGAAACCAATTAAAGACTAAACATAAAAGAATATGACTATTATCCTAAATTAAAATGCAAAATATTAGATAATCTTCTCCCGGGAGCACAACTACGCGAAATGTGTCGCTACATATCACAAAACACATCATAAACACCAACAATGTTCCAAGAAGAATAGACAAACTAGCAAAATCTCTAATATAAGGTGTACTTGATTGCCTTCCTCCTATATGGGATAGGGGAAGGGAGAACGTTCTAGAGATAGTTAGCCAAACCTAGAGGAATAGGCGGTCCATACAAAGAATGTCGCCTTACAAAGGATGAAAGTGCCCCATAAAACTCTTGCCGATACATGTGATGCTATAGGTGACATCACTAAAGTGGTGGTCCCTCCCTCCCATGACATAACATGGTCTAGGCAATATGGCTAAAATATCTCCCAACAATCCCCATTACAGCTACTCAAATAGAAGAGAAAAATACAACAGAAAATGCCGCAAATGCCCTCGAACATACAATTGCATCATCAACAGTGTTAGTGTTTAATGCCGGATATACACATTGGAAATACCATCAGTCATTGTTTCCAGTTCTTTCCAGATCTGAGCTGGTTCTGGTTCTCCCACCCCAACCCCCAACCCCACTCACCCCCTAGTCGAACAGTTGAAGAAGATGAACATTGAATGAAATTAGTTCTTGTCTGGATAAATTTAAAACAAATTCACAAGTTATTATACCTAAACACGAAAAATAAAACGAGAAAAAAATTGTAAGATGAATGGGTTCTATGTGTAGTTCAGTGAGCAAAGTGGAAAAATCAAGTCAAGTTTGTTCCTAATTTTTCCATTAGCCAAAATGCAAATTTACCAGCACAGGCTGAACACTGGGCAGCCTCGAATGCAATCATATCAGATTGCAAAACTGACTCTCATAAATAAGGTAATCATGTAGTCACACATGCACACTATTTAGAACTGGATTCAAATGACCCTGGATGCATACATGGGGAGCTAAACATGTATCAGAAGAAAATCCCATCTAAAGATTGCAGAATTGTTGTGAGCCTCATGCAATCTAAGGAACGGCTAATTGTTGTTAGATAGTCAAAATATCATTTATCGGCACAAGGGACTGGGACCCTCTAACAAAAATGTTCCAAAAGCTTGCAGCTAGAATAAACATAAAGTTTAGCATGAATTGACCTTTTCAGCTGCAGATATACGTTCTATTCCTGAAAGCAGTTTCTTCTTTGGAGTGAAGCCAAAGACATCGTGAAGCAATTCATTTTCCTGTTCAAACAAGAAAGAAAGAAAGAAAGAAATTGGCGAAGTAAGAACACACTAACAACTAAAATATATTTCCAACCCAAAAATTATTAGAACTACTGAAACAGTGGCAAGAGAAAGAACCTGCATGTGCTTAACGAAACCTCCACCAAGAAAACGTTTTAAAAAGTTCAACTGTTAAAAGGAAAAATGAGATAAGAAAAACACGGAAAAAGCAAGGTCATTCCCAGCTGTAAACCGAATGAATGGACACGAGGAAAGAACCTGTATCAGTTGAGACCACGTAGTAGTGTTTAGTGATTCTCCACCGATCTTTATTGAGGTCTCCGGACTGTAACCATCCTGATATATATAAAGAAAGGTCAGCACAACCGTCATCATATAGAATCAATTGTGCATACTTGAAAATTGACGAGGAAATACCTCAAGAAATTCCAAAATATCCCGAAATGTATTCCGCTGACTATTAAGATCTTTCTTATTAGCTGATCCCTTACCACCTGCCTCCACAGAGAGGCTTCTCACTTGACCTAGAATTTTAGCCCTCAATCCCTGTATATGTGTAACATCACGAGATTTGTTTGCTTCATCAGTAGAGCTGTCATTTGAGCTTTTAGATACACTAGATAAGTTCTCCAAATTTCCCATCTCAAAAATTAACGCAAGTGCTTCCCCAGCTGCAATGCGTACAGATCTGTCATCTTTGTCTAGTAGAGTAGAAAAATAGAAAATCCACCTGTATTTACACAAGGTGAGCACATTGAATTGTCCTCCCACCAACTATCATACATATATATATATATATATATATATATTCCATAAAGAGAGAGACAGATCTATATATAGAAAGAGATAGATACTGAGACATTCAGACCAAGATTAACTCACTCTTGACAACTTTTATAATTAAGTGTCCGTGAATCCACAGTTGTAAGAAGAAATGACCAAGCAGACACAACTGCTGTTACTAATGCAGGTGAAGGTTTAGTGGCAACTACCTGAGAGGATACACATCTTTAGTTCCATTACAGAGTTCAAAGACAATTACCATTCAATTATTACATATCAAAGATTACAGGTTTGAAATGAAAACCAAAACAAGAACATAAAGAGAGTGACAGAAATCGAGAAGCGAAATAAAAGCATAAAATATGGTAAGAATGAACACATACATTGGAACCCAATTTTGGATGAACCACTTGCCACATTATTTGCATTGATTTCTCCGTTTCCTCTGGTCCTTCTCCACCAACAAAAGTGACAATAGCCAAACACTCCAATAGCTAGAATAAGACGAAACATTGTGAATCAGAATGCTTATGTGAATCAAATACCAATTGAAATCAAGGATCTAATTTATAAAACAGTCAGTGATGTACCGCTGATATCTTGGATGTTTCGGATCGAGATTTGAGACCCTCTGAAATAGGAGAGACTGATTCTTCCAATATTTCTTGTGCTCTCTCCCCAGGACCAGTAGTAAGGGTCAACAACCCTACCAAACGAAATACAAAGTTTAAATGATCCTTCAAATCAAACATACAAGAAAATGCATCAATGAGAAGAGTGAAATGATTAACCAATCGCATGGGATGCTAAAGCTATCTCTTTGACAGAACCTCGCTTGATGGAACTCAAACATTGATGTAATAATGTAGCAAACCTATAGAGAAATTCCACATACTGTAAGTATTTACATGATTTACTAATAGCCACGTTTATCATTCCAACTGTAGATATAAGCAAATAGGTAAAAACTCTGCAAAACACAAACTTAATGTAAAAGGAGTCCGATGAGTAGATAAAAAGTTTTGAGGCTGCTCAGATGGGTGGCAGAAATCACATAAGACGTTAATGAAATTTATGCAGATTGCTTCCATTAAGCAATTGTAGTGAATTCACCAAAATAAAATAAAAGATAATGCAGAGCACTTACTTCTTTTCCACAAACTCGTGTTGTAAACTGCTATTAAAAGTGTCAATAATTGACCCCAAAGCCTTCTCTCTTGTGGACCCCCTTTATGAAACACACAATTATAAGGAAAGAAGAACAGACAAAATAAGTATTAAAAGCACCACTTCATTCTGTATTAATAATTTCTATAGCACAATTATGTGTGTTTGTGTGTATATGTATATTGAACAAAAAAATAACTACCTTTTCTCATATAAAGCATCTAAACATTGATCAAGTACACTCTCCCTATCAAGATGTACTTCCTCAACACCCGACACAAGCATATGCTCGGACGGAACAGTTGACGACGAGCTCACACTATCCGTGTCGTCGCTATCCAACATTGCAGCACTCTTACGTTGGGAATTACCTATAATAACCCAACAAAATCAACATCTTTAATCTCAAAGGGTGCTGTTAAAAGGCACCCATTTTCCCCCTAACACAGTAACAATAGAATTTAATCATTTTTACTTTTACGTTAGAAATTACATAAATATACGCAATAAAAATTAAAATCTTAAATCTCAAAACTGCTGCTAAAAGGCACCCATTTTTCTCTCTCTAACACCAACACCACACAGTAATTATAAATGATTAGATTGTGTTGTTGTGGTGTTAGGAAGGGAAAAAAGGAGCTTGCTTGCCAGATAAGTCCTACATTTCCTAATTGGTCCCATTAGAAGTGATACTCCCTCCGTCCCAAATTAAGATTCCAATATTCCCTTTGGGTTGTGCCCCAAATTAAGAGTCCATTTGCCTTTTTTGGACGTAATCAATGAACCATAATCCACGATAGTGATGAAGTGTTAATTTTAACAATTGATTAAGTGTATCCTTAATCCATACAAAAAACGAATAGGTACTCTTAATTTTGGACGGAGGGAGCATTACATGTTTTGCATTTTCACATATAATAAATATTACTTATTCCATATTTACTTGCTATTTGTTTGCAGAGGTAATAAATAGTTATTACATGTGTTGCACAAGTTGCAAGGTTATCAAAAATGACTACATACTTATTTAACCTAAACTTGACCTGTTGGTAAAAATCCCCAAAAAAAGTAGCCTTTAAAAGCACCCAATTTCAAAATTTCATCTTCATCAGTTTTGTAGGTTTTTTTTACTTTACTGACAAAAAAATGTGTCAAGAACGAAAACAACTCACAACATTAGCAAAGTCTAATTGAGACCATTAGCAAGGTAGCCAAGTAAAAAAAATCAAACTTGCACATGAAAAGAAAATTGGATTATTTTAGGGTTTTGAACAAACCTAAACATACAAATGATAAAAACTAAACCCAAAATGAAAAAATTGAAGAAACTTACGTTTTCCCATTGGTGAGAAGTGGAGGGTAGAATCGTCAAAAGGAGGTACAAATTTTAGCACAAGGCTGAAAAGATTTGGAGGGGTAAGATTGAGATTGAAATTGAATAGAAGAAATAAGTGAGCAAAAGGGAGTTGAAATTGAAAGGATAGAATATGTATCCATTAATGATTTATGAGAGATGGATAGATATGTGTTCTAGATTTGAGGCTGAATAAATATAGGGCGAAAAATGAAGGGTGGTTCAGCCTTGGAGACTAGAGACAGAATTGTTCTTCTTCTTCAAATAAGGGCTTAGAATATTCGGGGTGTGTGTGTGAGAGAGAGAGAGAAGAGAGTATCTATTTATTGCGTCGGTGAGATCTCAGCCGTTGGTGGGTTTAGGAGGGTCCACGTGCCAATTGGAGATATTTTGTAATACACGTGGCGTTGGAGTGGTGTTTGGAACACGCGGAATTTTGAGCACGTGAAACAGGGAATTGAGTGGTTGTGGTGGATTTTGAGTTTTAGTTTGTTTGTATGGTGTATTTTATGTCTGTGTTATGAGTCACGCTAACAATTGTTGACGACTTTACATGATAGTTGTCATTTTATTTAGTTAGTTTGACAAATAATTAGTTTGGTGTAATTATTCTTAACGTGCATTATGATGATATCGTCCTTGTAAATGATAAATAAATGATTTTTAACATAATTCTCAATTAATAATATTATATTTGATATAATTCTCTTTTTCATAACCTCTTAAATATAATTTTCAAAATTTTAACAATGTTAAAGATCTGTTAAAAAAATCGTATTTCATAATTAGACTTAGGGTCCGTTTGGCAACCCAATTTCAAGACGTGGAATTGGAATTGAAAGGCAATTTGAATTTCACGGAATTGAAATTGGCCTTCCAATTCCAATTCCAAGCCTTGGAATTGGATTGCCAAACGGGCCCTTAACCTTCAACTTAAATTTTTTGACAAAAATATCTTCATTTCGTCTTCTTTCCCAAATCAAAGTTCTATTTTCTTATCCAACACTAAACTCAACACCACTTCCTCCACCGCTCACCCCAATCACCCAACACTAAACTCACCGCCTGGATACAAGTATTATTTTTATTTTTTGAGCCACCCACTCTGTTTTCCTATATCGAGATTGAATGATTTATCTAAATCCATTTATTTGACAGATTGTCCCCTCGAGTGGCATAACTCAAATACAATTTTCACCAAATGCTACCTTAGCATTTCAAGCGCCCATTAGTGCTGAAATTTATTCTCTTCCATTTTTCTCCTCGTTGCAACATATCCATCTGCCATGTTTCAATTTTAAGCATCAGGTCCATTCATTTACCATCATGTTGATCTCATCTCCACTAGTCATGGGTCCCTTGGGTTTTGACTTGGGGACCAAGGTGGGTGTGTAATACCCCGTATTTTTATGACTTTTAAATTTGAGGATTTATTAAATTTAATTTGAGATATTAATTTAATATTAATCCGAAAATTATTTTAAATATTTAATAGCGTGATAAGAGTTAGTAATTACTGGAATTTTATTGAATATTACTTAATGGATAAAGCAATATGTATAATCGAATTTATTAAAATTATCACGAGTATATAATTTCATAATTGTGGAAATTTAATCGGGACGCACCAGTATCGTGTCGGGATTAAATTAGTGTTATTAAAAGTGAATAAATTATAAGTCGCTCGTATGGTCATTTAGAGTGCGCCAATGGATCCGGAAGGGTCGAGATAGTCAAAATAATATACCCGGGGATTTAGTTTGGATCTCGGGGCGTTTTTAGGCCTAATTAACATCCCGGGAGGGCGTTTTGAACATTTCGTATTTTTGGGCAATTAAACCCACGAATTTACCAAGGCTATATCAGCTGCTAGGGGTTGTCATCTAGGGTTAACATAAGCAAAACCAAAGAACGGCCATTGGAGAAGAAGTGGAGAAGCTTTCCAAGGAGTTCTAGGCCAAAAAACTTCGTTGTTTGCACCGTCGTCACCGCCAAATTTTAGATCGCGCGACGAGGAACACAACCACACCACTTTCTCCCACAAATCAGAAACAAAATTTCCAGGCAAGTATCTATCTTGCTTTATTTTTAGTTGATGCCTCAATTATGTTAGTCTAGGGTTGATTAGAACTAGTTTTCATGAAAGAAAGTGTAATTTGGAGATTAGAATTCGCATGTTGTAGAGGTAATAATCATATTCTTGACATCCAATCCACATTTAAAGGATATACCACGAAATTTCAGGGTTTTATAAGTAGAAAATCTGGAAAAAGAATTGAAACTTAAAGAAAAGATTATGGTTCTTGAGGTTTATGTAGATTTTGCCCTTTAAATTGTTATACTTGATGAAAACCCACATGTTTTACGTAGAAAATTATGTATTTGGGTATATAGTACTGGTAGTATCATTATATGGGAGTTAAAAATGGTGATTTAGTGGAGGTTGGAAGAGGATTTCCGTAACTGGGCTTTCTGCAGTTTCGTCATACCTGCTTGATCGATCGATCGACCCAAAAACATCGATCGATCGATGATCGATCGATCGCCCCCCTCCCATCGATCGATCGACCCCTCCTGGAAAACTGCATATTCCTCTTCTTATAACTTATTTCGGTTAATATGCGTGGTAACCCTTCAGCATCATTATTAGAACATTTTGGGACATAAATAGGACTAGTAGGCTTTTAGTAAACACTCATAAGTGTACTTAATGTAATATGAATTTAAGGGTTAACGAGGAGTGATTTATATGAAATTATGCGAACGTTCAAATAAACGATTGAGACTCATAAGGAAGCTAGCCTATAGAGTATGTGAGAGTACCTACTGAAATTATACTTAGGGAGATAGAACACTTCGAGCGAAAATGAGTAAGTTTGGAAAATCCTATAAATAAGAATAAAAAGGACGAGTCCGTCATACGGGAAAATCGAGTAAAGTGTACTAAGAACGAATAATCATAATTATGGGTCGTGGGTGTACCTAATTTAGAAATGGGGATAGTAATATATATATATATATGACTGTGTGTTTGTGCATATATTATATATGTGAAAAATCATGCCCGCGCTACTTCCTATCACGGAGGTTACAGCGCCAGGACGGTCTTATCTCGATGGGACCTTTATGGGGGATATTGACTTGTACCCTAGAACATAGGAATCCATGGTACAGGTTATCTGATTGATAGTCAGACAGTCTTAAGAGACGTGGGGGTATGTACTGACCTCTTAGTGACTTGGAACTATGCTTCGCCTCCATTTGTATGTGTTTTGTGTTAATACAGTTCGAGAGTGATTCCGAACTAGTATTTCCCTTAGTACGAGTGATACGGGGACTTGATAGCAGAGTAAGCCAGCACCATAAAGTTTATGTGGGGTTCCAATAGTATATATATTATATGAGTGATTTAATATATATATATATATATATATATATATATATAGACATGAAACTGGGAACTTTCATCTCGTATAAAAAGTAGTTGAGTAACGAATCAATACTCCGACTTTAATATAAGTGTTTGGAAATCTTGTGACAACACTAGTATATTTTTCAAATGAAATGAGATAGCTGTGCGAACCTTATTCTCATAAAATAATTATCTTAGCCATAGAAATTGTCAACATGAAACCTTATGGGAGATTTACATTAAAATGAACTTTCGGGGTTAATAGTGCGGTAGGCGTGCACACTAAGTAAGAGGTGATAATTTCTCAAGAGAGTGTCGCATACTAACATGATTGTTGCATTAGCCGATAAGCATTTTAAATACTTGCTAAACTAAATTTTAAATATTTTATAATCGGGCTCTGACTCGTCTCTTGTCATCTTTTCTCTCTTGTATATATATATGTATATATTACAGGTGCCCAGCCACAGAGGCGTCATGCTTAGGTTCTTTGGACCGGATGTGTTGCAGCTTATGTGGGAGTTGCAAGCCATTTCTTACACGACCTCGTTGTTGATTCCACTCTTATTTCAATTCTAATTAGTTGGTCATGTGCCGACCGTTTCCTTATTCCATTGGATTTGTCAGAGATTATGTTCATTTATCCTTAGTATTTTTACTCTTTGGGATTTGATTACCGTCAGGATGGTTTTCCTTTGTGGTTTTAAAGTTGGTATTGGTTTATCTGAATGGTTAAATTCATGGGTGTTTATTTTCAGTCTTAATAATTGTGTGATTCTTAAACTGTTACTTATTAAAGGTTTTCATAATTGGATTTAATAAAATGGAAATAATGTTTTAAATGGTTTTGACACTTAGCTTAATTATTTAGGGTGTTTAAATTGTAAAGTTTATTTTGCGACAGTGATGCTAAGAATGAACCAACCGTTCACCTTGATTATAATTTAATAAAGGACTGATCACCCGGTAGTTAATTAGGCGGGGTATCACAGGTGGTATCAGAGCATCAGGTTCTAGTGTCCTTTAGGACCTATATGGCTTATTTCGCTTCCAGCTTAGCGTTCTTGATATAGAGCCCTATTTTATGATTGTTGTATTCTTTTATCTACACTTATGTCTTCAGTTATTCGAGATTTGATAATAACTGTAAACTAATAAACTTCCTTCTCGTTTCAGATGCCTCTGAGACGTGCACCCCGAGACAGAAAATGCCCAGGTCGAGCAGCCAACAACTCCGGCTCAGGGGATGATAAACGCAACCGAGGTAGCCGCTATTGTTGCTCAGGCGGTGAATGCCACATTGGCGGTAGTGCAGCAGGCTCCACCCCAGATTCAGGCAGTGGCGCCAGTACCAGCACAGCTTCTAGCTGCATGGGAGCGGGTTAGGGATGCCTTTCAGAAGGCGCATCCCCCGGAGTTCTCGGGTAGTTAAGATATCATAGTCGCCAGCCAATGAAAGAAAGATATCCAGAGGCATCTGCGCATGTATGAGTGCACGGACGTACTGAGACAACTGTTGGCTTCCTTTAAGCTAGTGGGGGCGCTTTGCAATGGTGGGAGTCCACCACCACCTTGGAGGAGAGGGACAGCATCACGATTCAGTCATTTCAGGCACGGTTTGACCCCAAATACTTTCCATACGCCGTGCAGATTGAGATGAGGCGGAAGTTACTGAATCTGAAATAAGAGAATATGATTGTTGCTGAGTACGAGGAGGAGTTTACTAGACTTCTCACTATAGTGCCAGATGAGGCACCCACAGAGGGGAAGAAGATATTGTTGTTTGTTGATGGATTATCCTGGAGGATCCGTCAGCATCTCATAGGCAATCTATCACTGAGTACCTACACGGATGTACTCAACGCTGCGTTGTCACACTGTCAGGATCACCGCTTCCATCTGTAGGGAATCAAACGAGCAGGAGAGTCCAGCCAGCAGGGCAGGGCAGGGGCAGTAGTACTGGTGGGACACCAGCAGCCCAGGGGCAGACTCGTCACAGTAAGCAGAGTTCCCATCAGGGGGACCCTGTCAAACGGTTCCGATCAGGTGACTCCAGACAGGGATTTCAGGGATTTAGGCAGGGCTAGTCTAATCAGCAGGGCCAACACCGTCAGCAGCAGGGCCAATAACGTTTTCAACAGGGCCAGTGGCGGGGTGGTAACGGCCAACAGGGTCGTGGTCAGCAGGGACAGAGGGGAGGTAACTTCAAGGGCCAATGTTTCGAATGTGGCAAGAATGGCCACAAGCACCAGGATTGTCCAAAGGGGGATAGGGCCCACAGCGGCAGGGTGCCCGTAATGTGCCACAGAGGCCACTCTTTTCAGTCGCCCTCCCAGCGCCAGCTTAGGTACCAGCCCTACCAGTCATCCCAACAGCTCCAGTATAGTAGGGGCAGTTGCAGTACGGACATGTCTACAACGTCCACCAGACGGCGGCTCCTCAGACACTACCCGCGATTGAGGGTACGTTTCATATCCATAGAACTATGGGTTGGGTTTTATTTGATACTGGGGCAACACACTATTTTATAGCTACTCATTTTGCAAAGGCCTTAGGATTATTAGCCACAACAGAGAGCACTGTGACATGCGTAGACTCACCACTGGGGAATGGGACATTGATTTTCTTTATATGTCGGGGTGTGGGAGTAGAGATTGGTAGCTTGATTTTACCAGCAGACATGTTAGTCTTAGAGATGCATGAGCACGATGTTATTATTGGCATGGATTGGCTCGCCGCATACAGAGCCATGATAGATTTTTTTGGTGGGAGTATTATCTTTGCCATTTCGGGGCAGGAGATATTTTTGGTAGCAATGCCTCTCCCAGAGGGAGGCTCTTTCGCTCATTTGTATTACATAGAGGATGATACCTCTAAGGAGGTCATGATTCCCTTAGATTCGATCACAGTCGTTCGTGAGTATTCCGATGTATTTTAGGAGATATCGGGCCTACCCCCCAGTTGAGAGATAGATTTTGTCATAGACTTGATTTCAGATACTCGACCGGTAGCACGTGCTCCGTACCGTATAGCTGTAGTGGAAATGAGGAAGTTACGGGATCAGATTGAGCAACTGTTAGGTCAGGGCTTCATTCGTAGGAGCACCTCGTCTTGGGGCGCTCCAGTTTTTTTAGTAAAGAAGAGAGATGGTTCACTGAGGTTATGCATGGATTACCAGGAGCTAATTAAGGTCACGATATAGAATAAATATTCGTTGCCTCGAATCGATGACCTGTTCGACCAGCTGAGAGAGCAACCTTCTTTTCGAAGATAGATTTGAGATCAGGATACCATCAGCTACGGATTACGGAGCATGATGTGTCAAAGACTGCTTTCTTGATGAGATATGGGTCCTACGAGTTCTGAGTCATGTCATTTAGGCTGACAAATACTCCAGCCGTATTCATGGACTTGATGAACTGAGTGTTCAGAGAGTTCTTGGATCAGTTTGTCATCGTCTTCATATATGACATCCTGATATATTCACACACTGAGGATGAACATGCTGAGCACTTGAGGCAGGTTCTTCAGACTCTACGAGAGCATCAACTGTATGCTAAGTACGAGAAGTGTGGATTCTAGTTACGGGAGGTGCAGTTTTTGGGGCATATTATGTCAGAATTGGGGATATCGGTTGACCCGAGCAAAGTGTCGACAGTGAGGGAGTGGGGACAACCCACGACGCCGACGGAAGTGCATAGTTTCTTGGGGTTAGCCGGGTACTACAGGAGATTTATCTGATGTTTCTCAAAGATAGCAGGTCCATTGACGAATCTAACTCGTAAGGGGGTACAGTATGTTTTGGACAATGCTTGTCAATTGGCTTTCGATGAGCTGAAAGATAAGCTGACTTCAGCACCAATTCTTGATTTACCCAAGCCGGGAGTGGAGTATCTGGTTTACACCGACGCCTCTTTACGGGGACTCGAGGAAGTACTTCAGCAGGAGGAGAAGGCTATAGCTTTTGCCTCCCGCAAGCTTAAGCCGCATGAAAGAAATTACCCCACTCACGACCTAGAGCTAGCAACGGTCATTTTTGCATTGAGGATATGGAGACATTATCTATTGGGGGAGAAGTTTCGCTTGTTCACAGATGACAAGTCACTGCAGTACCTGTTCACTCAGCGAGAGCTGAATATGCGTCAGCGCAGATGGTTAGAGTTTATGAAAGACTACCAGTTCAAAATTCAGTACCATCCGGGAAAGGCTAATGTAGTTGCTGATGCGTTGAGCCATAAACCGATAGGCTACATAGCAGGCATCTGAAAAGCGAAGTGGAAAAAGTTGGGTCACCAAGATGCGGTAGCCCGTTCCTTTATATCTGTCATGACAGTCACACCCGAGATTGTTACGAGGGTGATACAGGCACAATCAGCGGACTCATTTTGTCAGGAGCACATTGTACGGCTCTTAACTGAGGGCGTTGAGTCCTATTCAGTAAGTTTCGATGGAGGTTTGAGGTTTAATGGGAGATTGGTGGTTCCAGAAGGAGAAGACTTACGTCATGTAGTGATGACACAGTCTCACGGGTCCAGATTTACGGTATATCCTGGAGGAGATAAGATGTACCAGGATATGAGGCGGCAGTACTGGTGGAGTGGGATGAAGAAGGACATTACTGAGTTTGTGTCTAAGTGTTTTACATGCCAGATGGTAAAGATAGACCACCAGAGACCGTCGGGGTTGCTTCAGCTGTTAGAGATACCCACATGGAAGTGGAAGAGTATTTATATGGACTTCATTACTAGGATGCCTACATCATAGTGGGGTCACGACTCCATTTGGGTGATCGTGGACCGTTTGACCAAGGTGGCTCATTTTCTGCCAGTACGTACATACTATACCACGAGCCAGTATGCTCAATTGTTCATTGTCGATATTATTAGGCTACATGGGGTGCCCCTGGATATTGTGTCAGATAGAGACAAGATTTTCGTGTCGCATTTTTGGGAGAGCTTTTAGGAGGCCATGGGTACAGAGTTGAGATTGAGTTCAGCTTATCACCCACAGACGGATGGACAAATAGAGCGTACCAATCAGATGTTGGAAGATATGCTACGCATGTATGTCCTTGATTTTTGAGGAGGATGGGAGCCGCATCTTTCACTGGTGGAGTTTGCTTACAATAACTCATATCATTTCACGATCGGCATGGCTCCATTTAAGGCATTGTATGGCAGGCCTTGTCGTTCTCCAACTTGTTGGCTAGAGGTGGGGGACAACATGTTGCTCAAACCAGAGGTAATTCAGGAAACCTCAACTAGGATTAAGCTTATCAGGAGTCGCATTCAAGTAGCCCAAGACAGGCAGAAAAACTATGTCGATGCAAACAGGTCTTTCTGAGAATTTAATGTGGGGGACAAAGTATTACTGTGCGTGTCTCCTATAAGAAGAGTGATGAGGTTTGGGAAGAAGGGGAAGTTGGCCCCAAGGTACGTGGGACCATTTCCCATTATCGAGAGGATTGGGCCGGTAGCATACAGATTGGGGCTGCCAGAGCACTTACACCGCATTCACGATGTATTCCACATTTCGTCGTTGAGTCGATACCTTTGGGATGATATGGCCCATACCCACATCGCGATAGAGGAGATTGACTTACAACCCGACAGCTCTTACGAGGAGAGACCGGTGGCTATCCTAGACCATAGTGAAAGGAGATTGAGGTCGAAGGTAGTTCCACTTGTACGGGTCCAGTGGGAGCATCATAACGTGGAAGAATCCACTTGGGAGCGTAAGGCAGACATGCGAGAGAAATACCCAGAGTTATTCTTACCAGATATGCCTTATTTTCCAAATTTCGGGACAAAATTCCGTTATTAGGGGGGAAGTATGTAATACCCCGTATTTTTATGACTTTTAAATTTGAGGATTTATTAAATTTAATTTAAGATATTAATTTAATATTAATTCGAAAATTATTTTAAATATTTACTAGCGTGATAAGAGTTAGTAATTATTGGGATTTTATTGAATATTACTTAATGGGTAAAGTAACATGTATAATCGAATTAATTAAAATTATCACGAGTATATAATTTGATAATTGTGAAAATTTAATCGGGACGCGCGTGTGTCGTGTCGGGATTAAATTAATATTATTAAAAGTGAATAAATTATAAGTCGTCTGTATGGTCATTTTGAGTGCGCTAATGGGTCCGGAAGGGTCGAGATAGTCAAAATAATGTACCCGAGGGTTTAGTTTGGGTCTCATGGCGTTTTTAGGACTAATTAACATCCCGGGAGGGCGTTTTGGACATTTCGTATTTTTGGGCAATTAAACCCACGAATTTACAAAAGGCTATATCAACTGCTATGGGTTGTCATCTAGGGTTAACATAAGCAAAAATAACGGCCATTGGAGAAGAAGTGGAGAAGCTTTCCAAGGAGTTCTAGGCCAAAAAACTCTGTCGTTTGCACCGTCGTCACCGCCAAATTTTAGATCGCGTGACGAGGTACACAACCACACCACTTTATCCCATAAATCAGAAATAAAATTTCCAGGCAAGTATCTATCTTGCTTTATTTTTAGTTTATGCCTCAATTATGTTAGTCTAGGGTTGATTAGAACTAGTTTCATGAAAGAAAGAAAGTGTAATTTGGAGATTAGAATTCGCATGTTGTAGAGGTAATAATCATATTCTTGACATCCAATCCACATGTAGAGGATACACCACGAAATTTCATGGTTTTAGAAGTAGAAAATCTGGAAAAAGAATTGAAAGAATTGAAACTTAAAGAAAAGATTAGGGTTCTTGAGGTTTATGTAGATTTTGCCCTTTAAATTGTTATACTTGATGAAAACCCACATGTTTTACGTAGAAAATTATGTATTTGGGTATATAGTACTGGTAGTATCATTATATGGGAGTTAAAAATGGTGATTTAGTGGAGGTTGGAAGAGGATTTCCGTAACTGGGCTTTCTGCAGTTTCGTCATACCTGCTTGATCGATCGATCGACCCAAAAACATCGATCGATCGACCCCCTCCCATCGATCGATCGACCCCTCCTGGAAAACTGCATATTCCTCTTCTTATAACTTATTCCGGTTAATATGCATGGTAACCCTTCAGCATCATTGTTAGAACATTTTGGGACATAAATAGGACTAGTAGGCTTTAGTAAACACTCATAAGTGTACTTAATATAATATGAATTTAAGGGTTAACGGGGAGTGATTTATATGAAATTATGCGAACGTTCAAATAAACGATTGAGACTCATAAGGAAGCTAGCCTAGAGAGTATATGAGAGTACCTACTGAAATTATACTTGGGGAGATATAACACTTCAAGAGAAAAGAAGTAAATTTGGAATCTCCTATAAATAAGAATAAAAAGGACGAGTCCGTTATACGGGAAAATCGAGTAAAGTGTACTAAGAACGAATAATCATAATTATGGGTCGTGGGTGTACCTAATTTAGAAATGGGGATAGTAATATATATATATATAGTAATATATATATATATATATATATATATATATATATGACTGTGTGTTTGTGCATATATTATATATCTGAAAAATCATGCCCGCGCTACTTGCTATCACGGAGGTTATAGCGCCAGGATGGTCTTATCTCGATGGGACCTTTATGAGGGATATTGACTTGTACCCTAGAACATAGAAATCCTTGGTACAGGCTATCTGATTGATAGTCAGACGGTCCTAAGCTACATGAGGGTATGTGCTGACCTCTTAGTGACTTGGAACTATGCTTCGCCTCCATTTGTATGTGTTTTGTGTTAATACAGTTCGAGAGTGATTCCGAACTAGTATTTCCCTTAGTACGAGTGATACGGGGACTTGATAGCAGAGTATGCTAGCACCATAAAGTTTATGTGTGGTGCCGATAGTATATATATTGTATGAGTGATTTAATATATATATAGACATGAAACTGGGAACTTTCATCTGTGTATAAAAAGTAGTTCCGTAACGAATCAATACTCCGACTTTAATATAAGTGTTTGAAAATCTTGTGACAACACTAGTATATTTTTCAAATGAAATGAGATAGTTGTGCGAACCTTATTCTCAGAAAATAATTATCTTAGCCATAGAAATTGTCAACAAGAAACCTTATGGGAGATTTACATTAAAATGAACTTTCGGGGTTAATAGTGCGGTAAGCGTGCACACTAGATGAGAGGTGAGAATTTCTCAAGAGAGTGTCGCATACTAACATGATTGTTGCTTTAGCCGGTAAGCATTTTAAATACTTGCTAAACTAAATTTAAAATGTTTTACAATCGGGCTCTGACCCGTCTCTTGTCATTTTTTATCTCTTTTATATATATATGCATATATTACAGGTGCCCAGCCACAGGGGCGTCATGCTTAGGTTCTTTAGACCGGACGTGCTGCAACTTATGTGGGAGTTGCAAGCCATTTGCTTAGACGACCTCGTTATTGATTCCACTCTTATTTCAGTTCTAATTAATTGGGCACGTGTCGCCCGTTTCCTTATTCCGTTGGATTTGTCAGAGATTATGTTCATTTATCTTTCGTATTTTTACTCTTTGGGATTTGATTACTGTCATGATGGTTTTCCTTTGTGGTTTTAAAGTTGGTATTGGTTTATCTGAATGGTTAAATTCATGGGTGTTTATTTCCAATCTTAATAATTGTGTGATTCTTAAACTGTTACTTATTAAAGGTTTTCATAATTGGATTTAATAAAATGAAAATACTGTTTTAAATGGTTTTGACACTTAGCTTAATTATTTAGGGTGTTTAAATTGCAAAGTTTATTTTGCGATAGTGATGCTAAGAATGAACCAACTGTTCATCTCGATTATAATTTAATAAATGACTGATCACCCGGTATTTAATTAGGCGGGGTGTCATGGGGTGGTGGAGGAGGTGGTGGTCGGTTTAGTGTTGGATGAGAAGTTAGGGTTTTGATTTGGGGAAGAAGATGAAATAAGAGTATTTTGGTCAAAATTTTGAGTTGGGGATTAAGTCTAATTACGAAACACGAATTTTCAAAAAAAATTCTAACGGTGTTAATAATTTAAGAGTTATGTCTAAGAGATTATAAAAGTGGATATTATGTCAAATATGGTACTACAAACTGGGGGTTTAGTAAAAAAAAGCCATAAATAAATTATCTAGTATTTAGGGTTATGTCTAAGAGATTATGAAACTGAGGGTAATGTTAAATACAGTATTATAAATTGGGGGTTAAATCAAGAAGGCCCTAAATAAATTAGGTAGTGTACATAAAAAACATGTGGCAAGTAGGGCGGCTCAACAGAAATTGGAGTCTTAAGAAAATATTAGATAGTAGATTTTTTTCCTATTAAATGATATATTTATTTTAGTAAACTACATTGATAGATCTTAAATTATTCGTCGAGTTTTAAAATAGTCTCTAAGCTATAAGTCGTGTAAATTTAGCCTCTAAACTATACGTCGAGTTTTTGAATAGTCGCTTAAATATACATGTCTTCACTCAGTATATAAATTATAACAAGTGCTTCAACTTATTCTTTTGCACCAATCTATATACTGAGTGAAGAATAACTATATACATGTCTTCACTCAGTATATAAATTACTCAGTATATAAACTATACGTTGAGTTATCTTCTTTTATTGGTAATAATAACTTTTCAAATTTAATGAAATGCTAGGTTACACCGAGATTTTTTACCCATAGTTTGAGGTTTTTCCTCGTATACCTGGTGTTGTGCATTTTTGTGTGGTTGCTTATAATTTTCCATTACTTGTTTGTGTTTGTATGTTTGAAAAGTGATTTAGATCTAGGTTTTGTTTGAAGTTGAAAACTAAAATTAGGCAAATTTGAGTACATAATATATTACCCCCAGGTTATTTTAGTGTTCATACACTTGCGTTTTCAATTGGTATCTGGGCACACTTGATCATTTTGGGCTTAGCATTTCGAGTTAGATCCTCGTGTGATATTTTGTGGTAGTTGATGATTTTTTGTCTTACTTGCAATTTGCTTATGTGGATATTTAATTATCGTTTATGACTACTTAATGGATCCTAACACGCGTGATCATCAAACGAGTGGATTTTGTTCTAGTTTGTATAGACCTTCACATGGTAGGACTTTTGTGATGAATGACAAATCTAAATGTTTGACTTTCAAATTACATGAGAATCATTGTTCTTCTTCTCATAATAAATCTTGTGTTGGTAGTTTAAATTCTCATGTGAATGATGATTTTTGTGATGATGAAGATGGTGAAATTTTTAGTATGGGATAACGAAAGCTCGTGAAAAAGTTTTTATAGTTTAAAAAGAATAATGATAAATTGGCTACAAAACTCAAGTTAGTTGAAGATATAAAAAAAAACTTCCTTAGTTGTGAAACTTGATGATTCTAGCCAACTTTTCATTCAAAGAGATGCCTCAAGAAAAAATGTGAAACATTTTGAAAAAGAAAATTTTGAGATATTGGACTTGACTTATATTTTGAAGAAATAGATGAGCATTTTGAAAGAGAAAGACGGATCTTTGAAAATTTTGAAAATTCAAAGTAGAAATATTTTTAAGAAGTTTGATTTGATTGAAAAAGAGAAAAATGACTTGGATTTGACACTTGAAAATATGAAGACAAAACTGCAAGTAAGTAAAGTGTCCAAATGTGATTTTGAGAAAAAAAAATGTTAGCTTGAAAATAAATTAGCCTTGTCAAAGAAAATTAAATTTGATCTTGAAGACCATTCAAAGAAACTTGGCCAAATGAATTTAAAAATGACTCAAGTTAAAAATGACGAGTGTGGTTTAAACTCTGACAAATTTGTGTCTCATTCTTCTCAATCTAGCACAACTTATGGGAAACGTATTTCAACACATGGATCAATAAGAATGGTTCGATCCTCTTTGAATGTGAATGATAAAAACGAAAATTCGAGGAAAAATGTGTTCGTTACTCCGAGTGTTTAACATAAAATAAAATAACTAAGATGTTTTCGAGGATCATCATTTAAACAAATATCCAAAAAATTTGAAAAGACCTTCTCAATCCTACACTTGAACATTTTGTCACAAAAATGGTCATTTGAGAAAGTTTTTTTTACAAGTTTTGTAACAATTAACAAAAGTCAATAGTTGTTCATAAAAGTCATTCCAAGGTGGTTCATTGTGAAACATATGTATGAACTCATTGTCATATAATCGATTACCTTGGAGATTTTTGCTTCATGTGTTGGAATTCTCATGTTGGTTCACATTCACATGACCATGATTTACTTGATGACTTAAAAAATAATTTGAATATGCTTGTGACAAAATTTAACGAGTTAAAATGGAGTGTGGTTGGAGTTTTGAAAAGAAAAACATTTTTGAAAATAATATGGATTTTGAACCACATGAATATGGTTTTTGAAAAAAATTGTCTTGTGTTTTCTCATCATAAGCATGATAATAAAGGAAAGTTTTAAAAAATGAGGCAATGAGATTTTTTAGCCACGTGATGTATCAAGGGTTTTATTTAAACCCAAGAATCCCATTTTAAGGGACACTTGAAAAAATGATGGTATGTGTGTTCCATCTCTAAAGGTGAGTCGTCTTTAAATATTCCCCCACTTTTCATTGATACCAATGAGGTTTTTCCTCCCCATTAAGTTGATATATGCTTGTCATAGCTAGTGTCTTCTTATTTCATGTTCCATATCTTATCCTATGTTATGCTATTTGAAGAGTGAATTTGTTGTGATGATATGATTTGTGTGGTTTAACCGACAATAAAAACAAGTTAGGGCTTTAGTACATTTAAAAAGAAATTACTATTTTAGTTTGGCATTCAAAAGAATTGATCAACACTTATGTCGAGGGTGTTTGTAGATGGAATGGATCTTTAAAAAAAACTCATGGTCGTATGGCATTTTCTCTAATAAACGTTTGTTAAGTGTGTCAAGAAATACAATTTGTTAATGATTTTGTGATTTTTCATCTCTATGCATAGCCAATATGATTCTTAGCTTACTCTAGTTGTGCTTAAATGTGACTTAAAAATATTTAATTTGTGCAACATTTGTAGACAATTTTGATTTGATAAATCACAAGTGACATTACGTTCCAGTTTACGTGATCTTGTATATTTTCTTATTTATTTGGTTTTTGTGATTTGATCTTATTTTTCTAGACTATGTTAGTGCTTTTGGTTTATACTAATGATCGTTATTTGATCTGTAGTTTTTAAGCATGTTATTGGGTGTTTGATATTTAGTTTTTATGCATGTTATTGGGTGTATGAGATCCTATTTTGATTATGTTGAGGTTGATTTGCATAAGGAAATATATTTGATGAGTTGAGTTTAAGGGGGAGAATTTATTTTCAAAGGAATGATAAGGTTGGTGTTTACTTTGCATTGTAAGTGATTTTATTAAGTTTGAGTGTGATATTCTAAGTTGTTCGTTTGCACGAATCCAAAAAGATCCGTTCGCAAGGATGTGGAAATGTCTGAAGTTGAAAACAAACTGCCTAGTTTCGCGTGCACGGACAAATGGCTCCATGCATAGGCAAATTCTCACAACTAAAAAGAGCCTCATGCGCACGGTTCCCTTTTTTCACCATTTTTTATTTTCATCATGGTGATTGGATTTCATCATGTTACTATTACATTGTATTCCCCTAATTTCTATTTTGTTTATTTCCTTCTCGTGCTCGTATGCTTTATCTCTTACTTTGTCTTATTTTGTGATAAAGAAGGGGGAGATAATTTTTGTTATACATGATCCATCCTTCTTAATTTTATGAGCTTGGTTGTTTGAGGAGATACATTAAATTGTTTGATATGTACATGATTATTTAACAGGGTATAAAGTTTGATTTATTGATATTGTTGTTATTGTATTAAGGGGAGTTTGTAGTTTTTATATTTATTTGATTCATACTTGCCTACATGATACATACATTGCTTATGATCTTCAAGGGGAGTTTGTGATATGTTGGTTTATATGTTTGATTGAGGGGGAGCTTTATTATCAATGATTATCTTATCATATATCTTTGTCCCATCATTCATACTTGTTGATATTAACATTTTTGAAAAGATTCCCAAGCGGGGGGATTTTTTTTTTTTTTTTTTTTGCATTTTCTGCCTATTTTTTTCTTATTATTGAATTTTTTGTTAGATACCTCTCATTGTGTGAAAGACCAATAACTTACAATGGAGTATTGAGTGAGTCTTATGGATTTATGTATTTCGATAAGCCTCTCTCATTATATAGCTAATGTGGAGTGAGTCTTTCTTGTAGTAAAAAAATTCATTTAGGGTTTGGGGGGTTGTGCCATAGAATAACCAAAGGGGGATATTGAAAATGTAACCTTCTGTATCGTGTACTAGTTGGCTATCTCTCATGATAAAACATTTGAGTCATGTAAAAAATCAATCTCAAAAGCTTGATTCAATTAGATGAGTAAGAGTGTCTTTGAGCTTTACCTATAAAGATTATGATTCGAAGATAAGAATATCCTTTTATGGAATCGATTAAACATTTGGCTATTGCACACACTCACGATTCTTAAAATTGAGATTCTCTTTCATAAAATTTATTTTTAAAAGACTTATTTTGAGTGATTTATTTTTTTCAGGAAATAGATTAGGTTTGTTCTTTTAAAAATCTCCTCAAAAATTATTTTAAAATGTTTTTGGTTGTGAGAGGTTCCAATGGCAAGAATTCAGGTCGTTCGCACGGTTAGTACGATTTGTGGACAAATTGTGCGCATGATTGATATATGCCCCATGTGCATGGTCCTGGGTCATTTTTTATCGAGGGGCATACTATCCAAAATCACGTGCATGGGAAAACTCAATTCTGCCCACGGTGGAGTTGAGTTTTCATATTTATCTATAAATAGCTTTCGTAAGCACAAATTTCTCATGTGTCAATTTGTTTTAATTGGCTTAATTCTGGACAAAATAAATTGAGTTTAGACTAGTTATTAATTCAAGAATATTCAAGGTCTACAAAGATTCAAGATTGAAGAAGTTGCAATTCAAAGCCGTGAAGAACAAATCAATTCAAGTTGCAATTTCACACTTTGTTTGTTCTAAGATCACACAGGTATGAATAATCAAAGGAATATGTGATTTAGAATTTTGTTTAAATATTGGATGAATTAAATATTTTTACTAATGGGAATTAAAATTAAAGTTTTGAAAAACATTTATATTATATCTGAGCTAAATTATTTTCAAAATATTCGAGGATAAAGTTTAATTGGGTCATGTGTTCTCTGTCGCTCAAACGACACTTAATGTCATTCGAATGACAACGCCTATCGTTCAAATGACAACGTTCGTCGCTCGAACGAGACCGCCTCGAAATCAGTGTTTCATTTTTCTGGACTCTATTTTGCTCAGTCGTAAATATAACGTTGCATAGACGTTTTTCATAGAGAGATGAACTGTTCTAAGAATTCACATTCTATTTAGTTTCATCCAAAGTTTATTCAAGATCCAATTTGCATAAAACCAAAGGCTTGTGATTTTGAACACATACACCTAAAGAAAATTGCTGACTGAGGTCATTGGGAGTACTTGAGGGTATTCCTAGCTAAAGATTAGACTGCGGTCTTTAAGGTTCGCTGCGTGTGGATCTTTACTGAAAACAGAATTGTGCGTTCTTGAGGAGTAGCTGCAGTTGTTCCTTTGCTGACGACATCGACCGACACCTGCGGGTATTCGTGTGTTACTATATTTCATTATAATCCATGTAAGTTGTGATTTACAAAAATTTTATAGTAAAATAAAAAGGTTTTTTCCCTTCGAGGATTTTTTCCTGAAATTATTTCTTTTTCCCGCATGCTTTATTTGTTCGATGGGTTAAATTGATTAGATGCATGATTAGGGTTTAAAGAAGATAAATTGGAAGTAAATGAATTTTAATTAAAAAATTGGTTTAACCGAAAGCACTTGTTAAAGGGCCTCTTCAAATTAGTATCAGAACTTATTGCACTATTTTATTGTGTTTGTGATCCCTTGTCTTTAGGTACGGCTTTCGTTAATTTTGATGATTTTAGAACTCATGTGTTTGAAAGTTCTAATTTGAAATCTCACACGAAGTCTTCTCTTAAAAAGTTTGTTAAAAAGGAGAATTGTGAGAAGTGTCTTTATTGCGAGGGGTTTGGCCATAAGTTAGATGAATGCCCCACTAAACTTAGGGAGAATTTTAATAAACCGTTAAATCGTGTTTATACCCTTAGTGAGAGTGACCCTATGTAATAACCCTTAATTTTGAGTAATTGATTCTATATAATTTTGCCTTGTGAGGTAATTATATAAAATAATGGAAGTTAGAGTAAATATTATTTTAAGTGATTTAAGATATAATATTTACCGAGTTTTGCATATTTGCTGTCAAGAGAAGGTAAATAGCATCATGTTATGTTTTATTGCGTCGTTGTGCTTTACGCGACATGTATGGCATATATTTCAATTGGATCATTATTAATAAATTAAAATGACGTTGGAACATGAAGTATTGTGTGATGTTCTGGATGCCAATTTTGAGGGTGCGGTTAGTCCTGATATAGTCGAGATAGTCAAAATAAGTGTCATACTGTATTGTTTAGTTCCGGGCACTTTTGATAGGTTATGACTCAATTATGTAGTTACGAGTCATTTTAATTGTGTATTAACATTTAAAGATGGGAATTAATGTTAAGTGCTCGATTAAGTCTTCCAACCCTCTTATTTTCCCCAATTATATGTATTACACTTAGAGAGAGTTAGAGAGAAGAGAGAGAGCTTGGGAGAAAATGGAGAGAAATGAGAGAGTTGAAGATTTGGAGCTGGAATCATTGCTACGGGAAGAGAATCCGAGACTACAAACTTGAGGCAAGTTTCTAACTTTCTAGTATATGATTTAATGTGGGTAAATTGCATATATAGTTATGTTTTTTGGAGTTTTAACCAATAATGGGTTTTTGATGATATTAATGTTTAAACCCTTAATCTTGGATTTAAATTTAATTTGAGTTGGAAATATTAGTTAGTGATGATGTAGGAATGAACTGGGTAAATTTTTGGTTGATAATGTTGAGATTGGATGGAAGATAAATGGGATTAAGAAAATTAGGGTTATAAAACCCAATAGCCGAAACTGGGCATTCTGGCCCAGGTGAATCGATTCGCCCCTAGCGAATCGATTCGCTAATGGGGTAGGCTACAGGTATGGGTTGGGCAAATCGATTCGGATTATCCGAATCGATTCGGAGACATGCAGAATGTTGGGTCCTCTTAATCGAATCGACAAGACCGAATCGATTCGGGCAGGGCGAATCGATTCGGGCAGGGCGAATCGATTCGGGCAGGGCGAATCGATTCGGAATTTTTGTCATTTTAGGGTACTTTTCCAACGTAGTTTCTGGTCCTTTTATTTTAGTTTAAGGATTAGGAACCTTCTCTTGGGAAGTAATAAAGAGGATTAGGGGTTTAGATTAGGAGGATTAATATTCTAGATTAGTATGGGGGTAACTGGGGCTTAATTCGAGGGTTATTCAATAGGAGTTAGCATCGCTTCATCTAGTGATCTAGCTTCGGACTAAGGGAGAGTTAAGTGATATGGTTTAGGATTTTTGGGAGACTAGTATTGAGGAAAATTATCATTGATGGCTTATGGTATTACTTTGAACTCTTAGAGACTAGTGTGAGGATAATTGTACTTCGTGACCTATAGCATTAATAAAATATGACTTCGTGAATAAGAAATTCATAGTTTAATTTGACACTTAATTGTTAAGCATAAATGATTTCGATAATGTAAGAAGTGAATGTTTTAAATGAGAAAAACTGGTAAATGATAATTTGCATGTACACACCTCTCTAAATTGCTATCATATGGGAAGTTACGCGCATGAGGTGAAGTCCCCTGGCTAGTGAATGCAGGGTGAATATAGTCCTCGACCATAGGACTGGTTATTATATATTGTTGATTATTGTTCGAAGTGAGGTAATTCCGGGTGTGGTTATGACTCACTGTCGAAGGTATATGGCCGCTTCCCGACGTCACGCGATGTAGGATGCCCAGGTTATCTTGGTGATAGGCCCTGGAAGATGATAGCCATTTAGGGGCGCATCCAGTGGGGGTACCTGGAAGGATGGTCTTAGAATTGTTATATTATGTGGTTATAACTATTCTTATTGAAGTGGAATGTTGTTCTGGGCAAAGCATTTTGTGAGATAAACTGCTTTGCATATGTTGCCTAGAGAGAAAAAGGGAACTGTGAAGTTAAATGGCGTAAAACTGAAATGGTGAAGCCTTTTGTGAAATAAATTGCTTTAAATATGTTTCCTAAAGAGAAAAAGGAACTGTGCATTTAAGTTGTGTAAAACTGAAATGAAATCTCATTAAGTGAAACTTAGATATCTTACTCATGCGGAAACGAATATTGTTTATTGTTATTGATATTGCGCTGGGCTGTGCTTTTAGATCGAGAGGTGAGAATTCTTATCATTATTTGTGAGAGCAAGATAAGTTTATAATTGATGATAAAATATTCATAACTGTCATGCATTTTATTCACATGGTGATCATACCAAACCGGGCCCTGACCCGTCTATATCTCTTTGTTTTGCATGAATTCTATATTCGCCCAGGTGCTCCACCGTAAGGACTCCCGTATCGACCTCTCCATCCCGATTGTTCTGGAGCTATAACATTTTGTGGATGTTGTAAGATATTCATTGTAGACGCTTCTATCTTTTGTACTCTAGCCATGATCAGTTTACATATTTGGGTGTGTTACCCAAGTGTTATACCTGTTTAATATAATATGATATTTAATTTTAATACTCAGTGTAACCTGCTTGTAATAGTCTGTTAATCGACATCTTATTCGGTTATTACATTGTGCGTTATCGTTATGCAGTTACCCGTTTGTTTTTATATCCACCTTCTTTTCAAATTGTATTGTCTAAATAATTTTCTTTAAACTTATAAATTAAATTTGGACACTCTATTTTCTAAAATAATTGGTGGTTATCTCGTATTATTATTTTAACGACAATGATACTAAGAATGGTCCATCTATGATTCCTGTAATTATTGGAGCATCGGGATGGCCACCTCTTATTTTAATAAGCGGGCTGTCACACCCTGAAGAAGAAATTTTTTATGCTACTAAGCGAGAACTTCCCACTCTTGTAGCTAATCATGTTGCTGATGACGACATACTTTTACATGATTCTTCCGCAGTCGCATGTTGTGATACCCTAAAAAGACAGGGTGAGGTGAGTGATGATGAGAGTGGGGATAAGATAGACTTTCAAACTGCCTTTAATGAGTTGTATGAATAAACCTTAAAAGAAAAGAAGGCAAATTTGAAGTTAGAAGCGAAATTGAAAGAACACGCCGTTGAAAATAATAATTCCAATACATTAATTGAGGAACTTAGGGCGCGTGAGAAGAAAATTCGAGAGAAGCTAGAATATGTCGAGAGTAAGAGAGACAGTCTTCGAGGGTTAATGGAGGCTATGAAAAAGGAATTACTTTAGTTTGAGGATTCTAGGCATTTACATGAGTAAAGGATAGGTGAACTTGAGAAGAAATTGAGAGATTCGAGTAAGGTTTAATTTGATTTGGAATCTAGGTCCAAGAAGTTAGATAAAATTTTAGGAACCGCCCAAATCAAGGATAATAAGAGTGGTATTGGCTTCGATAAACATATTCAACCCATTCACAAAGCTAATACCAGGCTAGCTAGATATCCACCCTGGGTTGTTAGGAAAGAGCCACAGAGGAACGTTAGATTTAATCGTCCCGTAGCAAACACTCCCCGCCGTATTTACACTTGCACTCATTGCGGTAGGAGAGGTCATCTTAGGCATTTTTCCTACGATCTTAAACACGTTCCTAGAAAGTCAAAGAACCCGACCATTCATGTCTTAAAATCCCCCACTCATCATTACACACCCACATGGGTTAGAAAATCAGATTTAAAGGCATTAGGGATTAGACTTAGTGACATGTCTCATCTTTCGACTGAGCGTGTTCATCGATTTGTCATATTCTAGTTTGTTTTTGCGATATATTCTCTCTCTAGAGTTATTATGTTTATCCAATTATCATTTTTTTGTCTATTTAAAAATATAAAAAGATTTTATTTTGAGTCAAATTTTTGAAAAATACAAAAAGATTTTTGGTTTTTTTAGTCGTGAATCTTCATGTTTAATATGTCTTCTTGGTGTGCTTGGACCCCCATCACTACATTATCCATGTGGCTAGGGCATTTGGTCATATTTATTGATGCGTTGAATGATCTTAACCATTGTCATAATGGTGTTGTCTCGAAATTTGGATTCATCCTTGTATATATGCCATTATTGCACACATGCACGAGCGTTTATGAATGTTTGACATCACATGCATACTTGATTTGGTGAGACGTTCTTATCTCAATTTTGTCATCAATGTATATGTAATCTTAGGAGGAGGTGTGCGTGTAAGAACCATTTACTGTATGAAATAAAATTGCAAAATATATTGAGTGCTTACGGGAAAGGGTTGCGAGAGTATAAAATTGACTCGTCGTGATAGCCACCATATAAAAAGAACCCGAAAAATTAAAACGGCAATAAAAAGATAATTATGCTAAAAATTAGGCCATTTAGTTTAGATCACCTCAAAAGAAAAACAAGTGTGTATCTCTTATGAGGGTGTTCAGATGGAAAATAAAAACGGGTTTGTACCACGAATCCTAGGGATGAAACATTGTAACATGAAGATATTTGTGGCCATCCCTTCCCAGATCTAAATCCTCACAGCGGGCGGGCAGCGCGAGAGTGAGGGTCCTCGGGTCCCGCGCGTCCCTCTCGAGGGCGCTTCGGCCGACGTCATTTGAGGTGAGGTGAAAAATGTAGAGAGATTAGAGTCGCCAGTCTATTTTACTCAAAAATACAAAAGAAAAGGGGAAGCCACCCCGAAGGACAACATCCAAAGACATACTGGGGCATACGAAACCAAGGTGATTCGAAAACGGTCCAGAGGCTGAGTTACGAAATGGGAAGGTGTTAGGCACCCATTCCACCCTTTCGGTCTCTCATGTTTTTCTGCTATTTTCCTTTTATTTTCCTCGTGATATGTGTGCATGTGTATATATAGTGGAGATAGGAATCATCGACTGGTACCATGGAAAAGGTAAAGCGAGTCATCCGTAGGAAGGTATAAAAGTATTAGAAAATAGGATCTAGGCGATTATCACTACGTTAATCGTTATGAGGGAATGATAACGTATACGGAATAATACGCCCTTAAGAACAAATATATGTATATATATAATATAAGAGAATGAAGTTTAGAGAAAATAGAAAATGAGAGGAAAAGTAAAAATAGGACTCGAGTCTCGAGTTTTACCCCGAGATGTTTGCGTAGCCTATAGAGGGATCAGAGTCCACGTAGTTCGTATACAAAAAGAGGGGTGGGGTTTATCCCGTAAATCCAACCGGGGATTCTCTTATTTATGTGTGTGTGTGTGTGTAGAAAAAGTGTTTTAGTTGTGAGAGAAGTGTAAGAAAAGTGTGAGAATTCCCGTTTGGAATTTATGAGCAAACCCTTTTTTTCTTATTTTTTTGGGTTTTTATTTATATGAAAATAAGAGATGTGCAATAATACTAAATAAAAAGTATATTAGGATGTGTGAGATGAGGTAATAAAAACACTAAGTAATAAAACAAGTTATTACAAATTTATGAGAATTTAAGGAGAGAATTGAGAAGATTGGACCTTCTTGAAGATCTTGAGCTTGATCTTGAATGTTGGAGATCAGCCTTTCGACTTGGATGATGATGAAGGGTAATGAATTCACCAAGTTTGATGAAAAGGATGATGAAAAGTGAAGGTTGGAAAGGGATTTGGGTATGGAAATCACGCTGACTTCGAGAGAGGTTTTAGGGGTTTGCTGAGAGTGATATCTATCAGATCTGGGCTCTCTTTGCAAGTGAGGTCAGGCCTCATTTTTATAGGCTCAGGGCATTACCGATCGGTATAGCCCTGTTCCTACCCTTCGGCAGGTGCGTTTAGGCACACTGCCAATAGGCAGGGTCTGGGACCTACCGTTTGGCAATGTCTTTCAAGCCTTTTTGGAAAATCGATCGCATAACGCAAACCGTTGATCAAAATTGTGCACGGGGCAAACCGTTGGAAAGGTAATTCAGAGACCTTCGAAAGTGCTTTGGACTGCTCCTGGTAGGGGTGTTCACGGGTCGGTCGGTTCGGTTTTGACCGGGTTTTTTGGGCCGAACCGACCATGTCGGTTTTTGGAGGAGGAGAACCGAACCGAACCGAAAATGCTGAAAAACCGAACCGAACCGAACCGAATCGGGTCGGTTTTTTACAGGGCCGGTTCGGTCTGCCCGTCGGTTTTTGACAGGGCCGGTTTTATACAGGGCCGGTTCGGTTTTTTCCTTTATTTTAATAAAAAATAGATTTTTTTAATACCTAATATAAATATAAAATTAAAAAATATAATATAATATGTCAAGACTAATATAAATATAATATAAAATATAAAATTTAAAAGTATAAAAATTAAATCGGTTCGGTTCGGTTCAAAATCGGTTTTTTTATGCGAAAACCGAAAACCGAACCGACCCTGTCGGTTTTATACCTGATTAAACCGAACCGAACCGACCCTCAAAAAAACCCGGCCCGAAAATTTTCGGTTCGGCTCGGTTTTGTCGGTTTGTCGGTTTGGTCGGTTTTTTTGCACACCCCTAGCTCCTGGGTTCGGGAGTTGACTCTCAGTCAAATATGGCTCGGAAGCATTTGTCAGTCCATTGAACGGGGAATCATCGAACGCAAACGGATCGTTCGTCCGCATGGTAAGTTTGAATCACGCACGGGGTGGACCGTTGGAAAGGTTAGGAGATGTACTTCGACATTCCAAAGAGTTTGATCAGGTTCGATGAGTTGACTTTGGTCAACCGGGCCTTGAAAGCATTCAGTGACCTTTCGGAGTCAAACGGATCGTTCGTCATTGTCGTAAGTCGGAATCGCGCACGGAGTGGACCGTTGGAAAGGGGTTTTAGTGCCCTTCGAAGATTCATTCAGTCTCGGTCGAGCTGAAGAGCTAACCTTAGTCAAATGGAGCATGGGATTGCCCGGTGGCCTCCTAATTGAGTTTCAAGGGAAATGGGTCGTTCGTCCGCATGGTAGGTCAGAATC
The DNA here is from genome assembly GCA_949130495.1 of Sambucus nigra. NCBI lineage: Eukaryota > Viridiplantae > Streptophyta > Magnoliopsida > Dipsacales > Adoxaceae > Sambucus > Sambucus nigra. The sequence goes on from OX422211.1 coordinate 174,920,057, forward strand.
GCGCACGGGATGGACCGTTAGAATGGGGTTTTAGTGCCCTTCAATGATTCATTCAGCCTCAGTTGAGCTGAAGAGTTTGACTTTTGACCAAATGGAGCCTGGGAGTGCCCGATGGCTTCTAGGTCAGTACTCGGGGTATGACCTGGATCTGTAGTGATAAGGGGAGGTGTTAGGGACCTAAGGAGAGTTTAGGGGGTAATAGAATGGGATGTCTATAGATCCCCTCGACGGGTGAGTTTGGAACGAATGATAGCCGTCGAATAGACACCACATGATGCTTCTGAGGGAGGATGACCAATTCAGAGGGTCGAGGTCGATTCTGAGGACCTAAGGGATGCGAGGATGACCAATTCTGCGGGTCGAAGCCGATTCTGAGTGTTTAAGTTGAGATGGCCAATTTTGCGGATCGAAGCCAATTCTGAGGGCTTAAGGTGACGATCCAAGACCGAGGTCAATTCTGACCTAAGAGTGGTGACGATCGAGGATCAAGGTCAATTCTGACCTAACTATGGTGACGATCTTAGACCGAGGTCGATTCTGACCTAAGAGAGGTGATGACCGAGGTTAATTCTGACCTAACTAAGGTGATGATCTAAGACCGAGGTTAATTATGACCTAAGAGAGGTGACGATCGAGGACTGAGGCTAATTTTGACCTAACTAAGGTGAAAATCCAAGATCGAGGTCAATTATGACCTAAGAGAGGTGACGACCGAGGACCGAGGTCAATTATGACCTAAGAGAGGTGACGATCCAAGATCGAGGTCAATTCTGACCTAAGAGAGGTGACGATCGAGGATCGAGGCCAATTCTGACCTAACTAAGGTGACGATCCAAGACCGAGGTCAATTCTGACCTAAAAGAGGTGACGACCGAGGTCAATTTTGACCTAACTAAGATGACGATCTAAGACCGAGGTCAATTCTGACCTAAGAGTGGTGAAAATTGGATTTTGGGTTCCGTTGGGGGAATGAGCTGGGGAAAATGACTTTCTGGAGTTCCGCTGGAAAAATTACCTCGTGATATTGTGTTGAGCCGGGGAGCTGATTGCTGGGGGAAGCGTTTGTGATTTTAAGGATTTCGCGGAGGAAAGGCATGTTTGATGCCTTAAACTTCACTGGGGAAGCGATTAGGTGGTCCAGGGATTTGACGTATTTCAAGACCTTTGGGGAATAAGAGGTGATCCTTAGAGATCCTCTGGGGACGTTGTCGGGAGGAGTTTCACTTGGTTTTTTTAGAGTTTCGCCAGGGAAATGGGGGTTTCGCTTGAGGGAGTGTGAAATTTTCTTGGTGAAAATGTTCTAAATCATTTTCGGGATTTTTAGGATTTTTCTGGATTTTCTGGTATTTTCTTGGAATTTTTGTACAAAATTTTAAGGGGGTGCCGGTCGGCATGGTTCAGAGGGTGCCATTCGGCAGTGGCACGGACTTTTGGACTGCCTTGGGAAGATTAGGAGACAGTGCCGATCGGTGGGTGAGGGGTCAATGCCAATCGGCATGACGCTTAGCATCCTATATAAAGGGGGCAAATTCCCCTTATTTTTCATAGGTTCTTGCTTTCTTTCTTTCTGCGATTTTCCTCTGCAAATCGTTCTAGCATTTTGATCTCTAAGAAATGGCCGCCTTCGTGAGCACTGTAGTGCATAGGGAATGGTTGACTGTTGATGACTTGACGAACGTGGAGTGGAGGGCCATGGCGCCTCTTGCTTTGGGGAGCGAGAACTCCTTTGATGTGTTCGAGCCGGTTGTGGATGAGTGGACCTTACTACGGGAGCCGTCGCGTCATCGCTCCTCGAGGGTGGTAAACCCTAGAGGTTATGTAAGTAACCTGACTTTTGACATTCTTCTCTTTTTGATGATTTTTTCTTTCTTCCCTAAATTTTGACAGGGTTTCTTCTTTTGACAGTCTGATATCTCTTTGAAGAACGTGCTTGCCCGCGGGACGACGGGGCTTAAGAATGTCTGGGATCATCTTCCACCTGTGGTGCGTTGGGTGGTATCATCAGCAGGTTTTGGGAGGTTGGTGTCTACGCTGGATAAGATAACTCGATCGACAACGGTCTTGTCCGCTTTGGGGGAGAGATGGTGGGATACTACCCACACCTTCCATTTCGGTTTTGGGGAGATGATCGTGACTCTCATAGACATTCAGCAGCTGCTGGGACTGGATGGCGATGGGGAGCAGATAAAGGTGGATCGCTCCTTGCGGGTGAGGCCAGAGGCGGTGAGGGCGGCACTCGGTGACGTAGGGAGGATAGTTTCTAGGGATTCCATTCGATTGTTCTTACTGAAGGATGTTCTGCTGAGGAGGGTGGTTGATGTGGAGGACGGGCTGCAGGTGAGGCAGATAGCCCGATTATTCATTTTGCTGGTGCTGGGAGGCTTCATGGTGGCGTCAAATGGCGACGTCGTCCATTTATGGTTCTTGCCGTACTTGAGGATGTTTTCGAACATCCCTCTCTATGATTGGGGGAGCCTGACTTTGGCGACCCTCTATATTTCATTGGATGCATTCAGCCGGTGCTGCCGATAAACTTTTACTGGAGCCACGTATCTCCTTGAGGTATCCTTTAATTTGGCGCATTTTCTTTTCATGCATTCGTATTTTCCTTATGCGTCTCTTTTTGATTGTTAATTCTTGTCTTTGGCAGACATGGTTCTATGAGGTGATTGGGTGTAATACCCCGCTGATCGCTCTGAAGGATGATACTGTTGGGGACTTTTATCGATTGTATCGATGGCGGAAGGCCAATCGGCAGTCGAAGGGATCTCTCTCTCTAGAGGCGGTGTGTCAGGTCTTGAATGGCCTGACCAGTGGTAGGGTAAGACTTTTTCTTTTTCATCCTTGGTTTTTGCACATTCTGATTCTGTATTGACTTATGCCTGCTTGGGGATTTTCATGTGACCTTTTGCCCTTGGGGGACAACCATTCAGGATACGGGGGCGACTGGGGTGAACGTGCAGATGAGGCGTTTGCTGGCGCATGAGTTCAGCCATTCATGATATCTGGGGGAGCGAGTGGTTCGACAGATTGCTGAGGAGGAGGTGGTGGTGCCACCCGCGTAGCCTCTTATGTCTATGAGGTGGGAGCGGCTGCTGTCGGAGGATGCGAGGATCGCGACGATGATCGGTGAGTCCTACCTGTTGTACACTGATACGGTTGCGCCGTATGATTATATGGACTTTGTGATGAGCGGGTTGATGGCACCCATCGTATATGATGCCTTGCCTTTCCCTCCTATAGGTTCAAGTCGGGCGGTGGGGTCTTCCCACCGCGACGGTGGTCTGGCGATGGCGACGACTTCAGAGGTTCCTTTTATGCCATTGCACACTCCTTCGTACAACATTTGACGAGCTGATGGAGGGATGGTGCCTATGTTACACCGTCCTCATGCGATGGATTCAGAGGAGTTGGGTTTGACAGAGGAGGTTCTTCGACCTGAGGTATACCTTTCTGTTCTTTTCCTCCTTTAGGTTCCTTTTTCTGTTTCGATCCCTCTTTGATACTGATTTTGCCTTTTACATTGCAGCAACTCCGGGTGTTGATCACTTGGCTGAGGGACATTAGAGATTGGATCTCTTCGGCGACTTCCCATATTCGGGATGCGGTCCCCGTTCCTTCTTGTTTGGTGCCTTCTGCTTCGTCCAAGGAGGATTCTGGCTCGAGTAGCGGGGGTGCGTTGTCTCGCCGTAGGGGAAAAAGAGCGCGTCGCAGGGGTGGAAGCTCTTAGAGGGAGAGGTGAAGGGTAGGTGAGAGAGAGAATGAGAATCGGTTCGGGCTGAGTCCCATTTTTTTGCTTTTCTTTTTTTTCCTGCAAAATTGATGTAACACGGAGAACAAATATATATGCAATGCAATGGGATTTTTTATTATCCTTTGTTAATGATGAATGCATGCGTGCGCTTTTTACTTTTCTGCTGAGACCATAAAAAGAAATATTTTTGGGATTTTGAAGGAATGTTAAAAATGGAAAATTTTCTAAGGATGGAAAAGGATTTTTGAAATTCTGTTGAGAATATTAATTTATTTTTATTGGGCTTTTGATCTTGATAAAAGAGGAAAAAGGAAAATTTCCAAATATGGGGGGTTACCGATCGGCAAGCACCTTGTCCTGCCTATCGGCAGTCAAGTCCAGTCCCATCAATTCAAAGCTTTGATTAGTGCCCTCTTCAGCCTTTTGCACTTTGTGGGGTAGGATTCCCTCCGATTTTTGTAGGGATTATGTCCTTTGTGAGGTTTCTCAAGTATAAAAAGGGGAAGGGTGGAGTGTTTCCACCATACATTTACTTGTCTACTATTTTTTAGTCTTGCAAGATGGCTCTCCCTGGTAGCATTGAGTTTATTAATTACCTCGAAGCCTTGGAAGCGATGTGCTCTTATAACGTCGACTACGATGCTTTCAACATGCGTCGAGTCTCTTTGTGGCACAATCGTCCCATTGAGTGGAACATGCTGATGGCGGCAGTACAATTTTGGTACCCCGAAGATCACGTATTTCGTTTTGGGTTGGATGAAGTTTATCCTACCTACGAGGACTTTTCTGCCATGCTGGGGATTAATCCCAGTGTTGCTGCGGCTTTACCCGAATTTTCCCGTTCTCCCAGGGATTTGCTAGCTGGGCTTCTTCGCATTTCGCCTTCGGCGACTAGATCACTGGTTACTGGAGGAATGATATACCTCCCGGCAGTGTTGCAGTCCGTGCATTTGTGGGAAGTAGGCGAGGCTGGTTATGCTGGAGCCGTTGCTCTGGGCTTAGTATCAAAATTACTGCTGGTGATTGGGGAAATACGGGCATATCCGTAACTTGCAGCCATTACTTCATGGATGTCATACCGTCGTAATCCTGCGATGGTGATACTGGCGGAGACCCTGAACGGTCTGGATGCCTGGCGAGAAGGTCGTTCTGACTTCCTGCGGGGTAGCCCCGTGATGTTGTTCATGTGGTTGTCTGAAAGACTCTGCCTAATGACTCTTCCAGAATATCCTTTGTCGGCTGTACCCAACTTCTTTTCGCGTCACTTCTTCTACGTTGGCCTGGATATTACGAGCTGGGAGAATTGGCCTGTGGATCATGGGGCTCGGAATCTGTACTGGTCAGTGCCTTGGTGGGGACAGTTGCTACCCGTTCTGGAGCTAGGAGAATACCCGTATGTGCGTCTGGTTGGTCTCAAAAAGACCTCTTTCTATTTCCCTTCGCGTCTTCTGCTCTAATTTGGTTGGGCACAGGTCGTGCCACCTCGGACACTGAATTTCTTTTCGGTAGAGGATTTTATCGAGCGTCTGTGCATATAGCTTGGCTCTATGTGGGAGAATCGGCGTCTGTCGGCCCGTTCTTCTTAGTCTGTTGGGAGAGTTTGGCATATCCCCGGGGATTATAAGAAGTGGTTGTGGAAGAGAGTAATTAGCAAGATGATGGAAGTGGAGACTGGACAAAGGTGGTTTGTTTCTTTTGACACCATGGAGGGAGGTGTTGTGGTTTATTCGAAGCTGGTTCTATCTTATTGGTCCATGGAGTGTCTGCGACACTCTATTCAGGTAGAGGAAACTCGGGGACCCCAGGATGCAGATGATGATGACGGAGAAGGCTCCTCTGGTAGTTGTGGATAGGACTCTTGGAGAGTTTATTGTGGGGAATAAATCTGGGGATTTTATTTGGATTTTTTAGGAGGGTAGGGGGAAGGGAGTTATCTGTTCCTTTTCTTATGTAATTTGCACGGTAATTTCTTATTAGTGAAATAAACAAGTTTCTGATCGTCCAGCTGTGCCTTTGATGAGTTTTGTGTTTGTTTGAATTATCTATACCGATCGCTAAGGCATACATAAATCTTTTGTTCAAATATATGTTGGAATTGACTGTCGTTCTCGGAGATAAGAAAATAAATAGTATTTTATGAAAAAGAAAGGGTCGTGCTCATATAAGGTGTATGAGCTGCCTACGTACCTTTGGGGTTTTTGAAAAGTTTATACTTTGTTTGAAAATGGTTTTTTGCAGAGGATCAGGCCCACGTAGTTCTGGGTAGAAGGAAATGAAGAGATTTTTTTTAGAATAGAAGGGAGATGAGAAGGTTCATAGCGCGTCGAGATTTCGGACTAGGGGTAGAACTTCTTGAGACGGTCCAAGTTGACTGGACGAGCCATCTCTTCCCCATCTAATTCGGTGAGCATGGTAGCACCGCCGGACAAGATCTTCTTGACAATGTAGGGGCCGCTCTAATTGTACTTGAATTTCCCTCTGAGGTCCCAGATGTGTTCTATGATTTTTTTGGGCTAGGTCCCCTTCTCGGACACCACAGTCCTTGACTCTCTTGTTGAATAATCGCGCTATTCTGCGATGGTAGCCTTGTATGTGGTATAGATATTTCAATCTCCTTTCATCTAGGAGGGTCAGCTCGTCAAGACGGCTTTAGCACTAGTCTTCTTCACTCACCTTTCTTTCAAGTATGACACGTAGCGAGGGTATTTCCAACTCCACGGGTAGGACTGCTTCCATGCCGTTAGACTAGAGCGTAAGGGGTAGCCCCATTAGAGGTTCAAATTGAGATTCGATAGCCCCAGAGGGCGTACGGGATCCGATCGGCCCAATCTCGATAACTTTCGATCATCTTGCTGATGATGGATTTGAGGTTCTTGTTGGCGGCTTCAACTGCACCATTGGTCTGAGGTCTGTAGGGAGAAGATTTATGTCTCTGAATCCCATACTCATTGACCACTTCTGTGACTTCTTCCTCGAAATGTAACCCATTATCTGATACTAGCTCGTGTGGGACTCCATATCGGCAGATAATATTTTTCTTGATGAATTTGGCCACTTTCTTGGCCTTCAGCACTGCGTATGACTCAACTTCGACCCATTTGGTGAAGTAATCAATGGAAACTAGGATGAACTCATGCCCATTGGAAGCCTTCGGTGTAACCTTCCCTATAATGTCGATGCCCTAGGTGGAGAATGGCCACGGAGAGGTCATGTTGTATAATTTGCATGGAGGCAGATGCTGAAGGTTAGAGAATTATTGGCATTTGAGGCACCTCCGGACATAGGCGGTGTAATCCTGGGTCATGGTGGTCCAGCAGTAACCTTATCAGAGGATCTTTTTGGTAAGTATGTGACCGTTCATATGAGGTTCGCATTCCCCGCTGTGGATCTTTTGCATTATCTTTTCAATGCCAACCCCTGCGATGCAGTGTAGATGGGTTCCATCGAAGTTCCTTTTGAGCATTGCTTTGTGACAGATGATGTACTGGGCGACGAGTCTTCTAAGTGTTGCTCGATCTTTCTTATTAGAACCCTTGGGATACCTACCATGCTTGAGGAGGTGCCAGATATCATAGTACTAGTAATTGGCTATCTCGGGATCTTTGGTGGTGATGAGCTCAATGTGGTAGCAGTGGGTTGATTTATCTCGCTTTTGAACTAGGAAGGGGGTCATAGTTATTCCTTCGGGCATGTCGACCATGGAGGCCAAGGTAGCAAGAGCATCATCTAGGTTATTCTTTGCTTGAGGTAGGTAATGAAAGGTGATATCTTGGAATTGGGAGGCTAACTCTTGTAAGTGGTCATGTAGGGGTTAGAGTTTCTCGTGCTTGACTTTCCACTTTCTGAGAACTTGACCGATGATGAGGGCAAAATCCCCGTAGACATCTAGGCATTGGATATCGTTCTTGAGATCAATTTTGAGGCATACTGTGCATGCCTCGTATTCAGTCATGTTATTGGTGCAAGTGAAATCCAATTTGATGGTGATGGAAGTGTGGGAGTCATCTGGGGTGATCAAAAGTATCCCGATGCCGTATCCTTTTTTATTGGTAGCGCCGTTAAAGAACATTTTCCATCGCCGGGTGACTTGAGTAGTGCAAAGGATATTTTCATCTGGGAATTCAGGGACCCAAACATCGACTTCTTCTACGGGGTAATCAGCGAGGTAGTCAGAGATGGCTCTTCCTTTCATGGCTTTCTGCATAACCTACACGATATCGAACTCGGCTAGGAGCATCAACCATCGGGCCATTCGTCTGGACAAAGCGGGTTTCTCGAGCAGGTATTTGATGGGGTCCATTCGGGATACAAGTTTGATAGGGAAGGCGAGCATATAGTGTCATAACTTTTGGGTGACCTGGACAAGTGCGATACACGCCTTTTCTAAAGCGGTGTAGTTGAACTCATGCCCGGCCAATTTGCGACTGGCATAATAGATGGCCCTTTCTTTGCTGGAATCTTCAAGGTATTGGTCTAGCAAAGCCCCAGATGCAGTGTCAGTTATGGTTAGGTATAGGAGCAAGGGGAGACCAGGCTATGGTGGCATGAGTATCGGGGGTTGGGTAAGATATTATTTGATTCGGTCAAAGGCTTCTTGGCATGCCTCGTGCCAAACTTTAGTTAAATACTTTCGGAGGAGTTTGAAAATAGGTTCGCAGATGGAGGTTAGCTGGATGATGAACCGACTGATGTATTACAATTTCTTGAGGAAGTCTCGGACTTCTTTCTCTGTTCGGGGAGGTGGCATCTCAAGTATGGATTTCAGTTTAGCGGGATCTGCTCCTATCCCCTTCTTACTGACCATGAATCCCAAGATTTTTCCCTTTACAATACCGAAGACGCATTTTTGTGAATTGAGTTTCATCTGATACTGTCGCAGTCATTCGAAGAACTTTCGTAGAGTAGGAACATGACCTTCTCTAGTCTTGAATTTGATAATCATATCATCCTCATAGACCTTAACTTCTTTGTGAATCAGATCATGCAGGATGGTTGTGGCAGCCCTCTGGTAAGTAGTCCCAGCGTTCTTGAGACCAAATGGCATGACAGTGTAGCAAAAGGTTCCCCACGGGGTGATGAATGTGATTTTTTCTTGGTGGTCTGGGTGAATTTTGATTTGGTTATATCTGGAAAACCCGTCGACGAATGACTTGAGAGCATGACTGGCTGTATTGTCCACGATCATATCGATATTGGGTAGCGGATAATCATTCTTTGGAGAGGCTTTGTTCAAATCCCGATAGTCTACACATATATGAACTTTTTCTCCTGATTTCGGCATGGGCACTATGTTGGCTAACCATGTGGGATATTCGATCACACGAATAAAGCCTATATTCAACTGTTTGACCATCTCTTCTTTGACCTTGAGCGACCATTCGGTGCGGAGTTTTCTCAACTTTTGCTTGACCAGCTTGTAATTTGGGAGAGTGGAGATCTCATGCTGATCTATTTCAGGATTAATGCCGGGTATATCGTCGTAGGACCATGCGAAGACATCCATGAATTCCTTTAGCAATTCTTCGAGTTGTGCACGCTCATGCTCGTTAAGGGTAACCCCGATCCTAATCTTACGCAGTTGGCTACTAGAACCGAGGTTTATAACAATAGTCTCTTCCTTATTGACTAGAACGCGATTATGTTATTTATTATTAACCTTATTTAGATGAGTTAAGAATTATTCATTTGCAAAATCATCATCATCAAAAGTTTGATTAGAATCCAAACAATTAATGTAAGGTACAACAAGATACTCAAAATCTTCGTTTATTTCATTGATAGGAAAAATAACATTGTGAACCTCGTCAAAAGAGGACTCGATTACATTTGAACAAGGATAGACAACAGAAGAAGAAATGGGGTAAACATTGGGATTAGGGGAGATTTCAGCAGGTAGAACTGGCGCAGCATTCCAGTTTAGGAGAGGTGTATCAGCAACTTTAATCGGTTGGGACGGATCCGATGATGTAGTGCCTGAATGAACCATGAAGAGTGTCAGCCCAAGTGTCTGTAAGTTGAAGGAATCTTCCGAGTCACTTTCCTTAGTCTCTTCGGTATCTTTGATAAGTGGTTGTACATGGTGTTGGGAACTCTCAGCCCATGGGTGGCAATCTTGGAAAAAGATCTCTATTACAGGCTTCATCTTCTTGTCTGTATGGTCATACCATGGTTCAGAAAAGCCGTAAAAGGGAAAGTCTTCGCCCTCTTTGATGAATCATCCATTTAAGGAATCACCTGGGATAGTCTGAACGCAGTCTAGTCCTCTCTTTGGTCGATACAGGCGGATCATTCTGAGCTCTTATTCTGACGATTGATACCCCAAACCACAAGGAGGGAAGGCCTTCTTCGGTTCAATCGGCTCGAGTATACCTTGTTGTTTTTATCCTAGCCCTAGTCCGGGCATGAAGTGCTTGTTTCGGAACATCTGAATCACAATGATGTTGCCATGAGGGTTGTATTCTGGACAAACCCTTTCTTTGAAGTCGTCCCCTGCCGAGAGTAGAAGTGGTTCAACTCAGAATCCTGATAGGAGCATATTATTTAACCCGTGCTGTATCTCAAGGATTGGGCTGTTGGTACTTGCGCTATCAGCATTGTCGTCGTCGCCCAAGATGGTAATGACTCGGCCGTCGACGAAGAATTTTAATTTTTGATGGAGTGAGGAAGACAGGCCCTTGATAATGTGGAGCCAAGGTCATCCTAGTAATAGATTGAAACAAGCTGGGATGTCAATAACTTGGAATTCAACGACAGGGTTTATAGGGCCAGCCCCTATTACAAGCTTTATGGATCCCATCACCTCCCGACGTGTATTATCGTAGGCACGCACAGCGACGGAAGTTGGAGCGAGGTCGCTTTCTTTCAGTCCTAAATAATTGAAGGTTATAAGTGGGAAGACATTAAAGGTGTATCCATTATCGACAAGAGATAGTGGTACAACCTTCCCCATAACTTCGATGGAGATGTTGAGTGTATGATTGTGGTTTGGCCCAATCTTAGTGATTTCTTCTTCGAAAAAGGATAGCATTCGGGTAGAGGTCAAGGATCCGACCAAATTTATCGCTTCTTCTGGTGTGGTAGAAGGATGAACTATGGGTCCAGTGAGCAACTTGATCAAAGCATTTTTGTGTAGCTGAGAAGACATAAAAAGCCCCCCACAGAGTGATGTTAGCTTGAGTTTTCTTTAGTTGATCGAGGATATTGCTTTCCTCGAGGGTCATCTCTGGCATAGGAAGGTTTTCAACATCCTTCCCTTTGTCATTTGCTGGTAGTGAGCTCGAAATCTGGTAATGCCTCCATGATCTGGTCATGTGATTTACTGAAAAGGGAAAAACATAAATCTCATTTCCTTGTCGATCTCGGGTTGTTTTGCTACCTTGTTTATTTCTCCGAGGCGTTCTTTAAATGATATCATTCCACACATATCGGCTATCGGGTCAGTTCTCTCTGAAGCTTACTCTTTATTCAAATCTTCGAATTCTTTCCCCCATCCGGTGGCAACAATTCTGTCTTTCCATGTAAAGTCGATGCATTCCACAACTTCAACGGCTTCTTCATACAGGTCATCCCATTCTATGGGGATGTGTAAGGGTGAAGGGACCAGGTGCCCCTATAGCTTCAAAGCATCAAATAACTTGGTGATACTGCAAATATTGTTGGTCTGCCTGAATAATTTTGCTATAATCTGGACGACATCATCTATGCTGACTTCATCGGGCGGTACTACCCAACTATCTGACTCTCGGGCCCATTTCCTTCTTCCAAGAATAGCGTACTAAAACTCTGGCAATCAATGACCATCTGTGAGGGAAATTTTATCTCGAACTCTAGGAGTTGGTTTAAGACTTCTGATAATTCCATACCTCCATTTTCAGAACGAGTACGGACAGCGATACATGCTCTGGTGAGGAGTGACAGTGCCTGATCAATGAGGCTAGCAGGGTGTAAGAGGAAATATGGGCAAATTTGGAGAGGTTTAGGAGAGTGTATGGGTGTGATTTGAGTTGAGGGGATCGAATTCTGGGATGTCTTCTAGAAGAATGGCATTGGTATGATTTGGAAGTGGGTTGTGAGTAGTGTTTGGCTTAGAATTGGCTGGTGGGACGATGGTACCCCGGTCACTTAGACCTTGGACTATGTTTCGGAGGTGAAAGCATTGGTCGGTGGTATGGCCAGCAGTTTGGTGATAAGAGCAATGGGCATCTGCCTTGAAGTTTCTTGAAGTGGATTTGGCAATGGATGGGGATCCAAGGGTTTGATAAGGTTTCGGCTTAGCAGGGCTTGATAGACTTTGGAGAGGGGTGCATGGAGCTCAGTGTATTCCTTTCGGACAGGAACAGGGCGACTTTTTGGTTCCCATAATGTGGTTGGTTGAGAGATGTTGTTGATGGTTGAGACTGTAGCACTGACAGGCTTGTCATATTTCCAGGGGTGAACTGTCCGAACACCTTCTTCAGTTCGATATCTGTCTTGGCAAGACCTTCCTCGATTTCTACTCCTGCCTCTCTGAGAGCTCGAAAATGGGGATAGTATTGTCCTTCCATCATTGCTCGAACATGGGGTAAGAAGTTCTTCTTTACTATGCTGACTTGTTCTTCCTCGGAAGGCCGATTGGTCATAGTTGTTGCTTTTTCCCTCCATCGGGCTATGAAGTTACTAACTGATTCTCCAGGGTTCTGCTTAAGCAACTCTAAATCAAGGCAGGTGACCTCAAGCTCTTCATTATATTTGTACTGCAACATGAATTCTCGAGCTACATCCTCCCAGCTACGAATTCTGGATTCGAGAGATAAAAACCATCGAAAGGCACTATCCTTCAGAGTTTGCTGAAATAATTGGGCCATCACTTCTTTAGAATCCCCTAGTAGAGTCATGAAACGGTGATAACTGCGGAGATGAACAATCGGGGGTCCACTTCCTCCGAATTTCTCAATATTTGGCATCTTGAACTTCTCAGGTAACCTCGCTTTAGGATAAGAGGACATGTGGGTGAAGTCCATATAATTTCCCGAAATTTTGACTTGGTCAAACTTCTTGGCGAGCATCTTGAGGTCCTCTTTGACTTTGTTCAGCTCTTCTTCCTTCGAATTAATGACCATAGGCAAGTTAGCCCCATACTGGGCAAGGTTCGGCCTAGGAAGCTAGGCAGGCGGTGACCCATTGACAGGAGGAGCACGTGGAGCATGATGATACTCTTTGGGAACCCAAATAGGCTCGGGTGGATCCATAGCACGAAGGAATAGGGCCTCGGGTTCTTGAGGAACGGGAACCTGGTTTCGTTGCATCTTTCGAACCTCAGTTTAGAGGTTATCTATCTTGGACACAAGCTGAGCTATGACTGCCATCAGATCCGGCTACACAACGGGTACCTGATATGTGTTCTCCATGGAAAGCGAATGTATCCGGACTCAGAAGAAGTAATAGGGGAACAGACGAAACTCCGAGGTGACTTGATTGAGGATCGAAGCCAATAAGGAGCCAGGCCAAGGGTTTGCGATCAACTTGAGAAGGCATAAAATGGGATTTATTTTTAAGAAAAGGGGAAGAATTTTTTTTTCTTCGAGATTGAAAGACAAAGTATTTTTGAATTTTTGATAAAGAGAGGAGAAATGTTTTTGTCTTTTTGATAAATAAGGGATAAATGTTTTTTTGATTTTTTTTCGGGAGATGGATCTCAACATGATTATTATGTTCTCACTTGTATTAAATTCTCCTAAATGCAAAATGAAATGCCTAACGGGACCCGAGCCTGGAAAAATTGGGTTTGTAATATATGCAAAGCTATGGCTGGACTTGTGACCAGGCTCACGGACAGGGTCCCATTTTAAAAATGCGCGAGAATTCGGGCGGCAGGCCGACCCAAAATTTCGGTAGAATTTCGGGTTGAAATCATCAATCTAACATGTGTGTCCTAGGGTTGACACCTATATGCGGGTATGCAGTTGGTTGGGTGAATCAGAAAGGATTCCCCCATTTGGCGTGACTTCCATGATATACGTCTTGCTCTTATGGGCAATCGCTACGTGTGGACAAGCCATTTGATATACCTGAGTGTACGTGAATTGCATCACCATATACCTCGTGGGGACGGTACATGTGAGAGCGAATCCAATATACTCGGCGTACGTGAACGAGTTCCCTGCGATATACCTCCCATCATGACTTCGGTCAAGCGGTACGATGCGGGGGAACCGCTTGATATACGTCGAAGGTACTTGGCCAATGGAAGGTGAGAGTCATATCTCTTAGGCTAACTGTGCCCTGCCGGACTAGTGCCCATCACGAAGTGACCCTCCAGTTACTGGGTAAAATTTGGTCAATAACAATGCTATTTGGTGATGTCGGGTGAATCATGCATGATTCTCTTATTAGTATCTTACGATGAGAGTATCTTTCTTGATTATGCCAAACTGGGAGCAAAGTGCAAGTACCAATGGTATACCAAGTCTGAATGGGTGATGCGTGCAACATGTGGATATATGTGATCCTAGGTGCACGTGGTGCGAAGTGTACGTGGAGAATTTTCTACAAGTGTGAATAGAAGCATAAGCATGGGGGTACACATGAGTAATAAAGGGAGAACATGCAAAATGGGGAAAAATATAAGCAAACATAACACCCATGTAAATAGAGTCTAGCCCTAAAAAAAAAGTCCCCATCGGAGTCGCCACTGTGGCCATCCCCTCCCGGATCCAGATCCTCGTGGCGGGCGGGCCGCGCGAGAGTGAGGGTCCTCGGGTCTCGCGCGTCCCTCTCGGGAGCGCTTCGACCGGTGTCATTTGAGGTGAGGTAAAAAATGTAGAGAAATTAGAGTAACCAGTCTATTTTTTTCAAGACAGACAAAAGAAAAGGGGAAGCCATCGCGAAGGACAACATCCAAAGACATACTGGTGCATACGAAACCAAGGTGATTCGAAAAGGGTCCGGAGGCTAAGTTACGAAATGGAAAGGTGTTAGACACCCATTCCGCCCTTTCGATCTCTCATGGATTTTTGCTATTTTCCTTTTATTTTCCCCTTGATACGTGTGCATGTGTATATATAGTGGAGATAGGAATCATCGACTTGTACCATGGAAAAGGTAAAGCGAGTCATCCGTAGGAAGGTATAAAAGTATTAGAAAATAGGATTTAGGCGATTATCACTACGTTAATCGTTATGAGGGAACGATAACGTATACGGAATAATACGCCCTTAAGAACAAATATATGTATATATATAATATAAGAGAATGGAGTTTAGAGAAAATAGAAAATGAGAGGAAAAGTAAAAATAGGACTCGAGTCTCGAGTTTTACCCCGAGACGCCTACGTAGCCTATAGAGGCATCAAAGTCCACGTAGTTCGCATACAAAATGAGGGGTGGGGTTTATCCCATAAATCCAACCGGGGATTCTCTTATGTGTGTGTGTGTGTGTGTGTGTAGAAAAAGTGTTTTAGTTGTGAGAAAAGTGTGAGAATTCCCGTTTGGAATCTATGAGCAAACCCTCTTTGCCTTATTTTTTTGGGTTTTTATTTATATGAAAATAAGAGATGTACAATAATACTAAATAAAAAGTATATTATGATGTGTGAGGTGAGGTAATAAAAACATTAAGTAATAAAACAAGTTATTGCAGATTTATGAGAATTTAAGGAGAGAGTTGAGAAGATTAGACCTTGCTGAAGATCTTGAGCTTGATCTTGAATGTTGGAGAGCATCCTTTAGACTTGGATGATGATGGAGGGTAGTGAACTCACCAAGTTTGATAAAAAGGATGATGAAAAGTGAAGGTTGGAAAGGTATTTGGGTATGGAAATCACGCTGACTTCGAGAGAGGTTTTCGGGGTTTGCTGAGAGTGATATCTATCAGATCTGGGATCCCTTTGCAAGTGAGGTCAGACCTCCTTTTTATAGGCCCAGGGCATTACCAATCGGCATAGCCCTGTTCCTGCCATTCGGTAGGTGCGTTTAGGCACACTACCGATAGGTAGGGTCTTGGACCTATCGTTTGGCAGTGTCTTTCAAGTCTTTTTGGTAAATTGATCGCAGAACGCAAACCGTTGATCAGAATCGTGCACGGGGTGGACCGTTGGAAAGGTAATTCAGAGACCTTCGAAAGTCCTTTGAACTGCTCCCGAGTTCAGGAGTTGACTCCGGGTCAAATATGCCTCGGAAGCATTTATCAGTTCATTGGACGGGGAATCGTCGAACGCTAACGGATCGTTCGTCCGTATGGTAAGTCCGAATCGTGCATGGGATGGATCGTTGGAAAGGTTAGGAGATGTACTTCAATATTCGAAAGAGTTTGATTAGGTTCGGGGAGTTGACTTTGGTCAACCGGGCCCTTGAAGTATTTGGTGACCTTCTGGAGCCAAACGGATCGTTCGTCCGTGCCGTAAGTCGGAATCGAGCACGGAGTGGACCGTTGTAAAGGGGTTTCAGTGCCCTTAAAAGATTCATTCAGTCTTGGTCGAGCTGAAGAGCTGACCTTGGTCCAATGGAGCCTAGGAGTGCCCGGTGGCCTCTTGATTGAGTTTCGAGGGAAATGTGTCGTTCGTAGGCATGGTAGGTCGGAAGCGCGCACCGGATGGACCGTTGGAAAGGGGTTTCAGTGCCCTTCGAAGATTCATTCAGCCTCGGTTTAGCTGAAGAGTTTGGCTTTTGGTCAAACGGAGCCTGGGAGTGCCTAATAGCTTCTAGGTCAGTACTCGGTGTATGACCTGGATCTGTAGTGATGAGGGGAGGTGCTAGGGACCTAAGAAGAGTTTATGAGGTAACAGAATGGGGTGTATACAATATCGTTTGTAGAATCGTCAAAATTCTTGATTTGTGTGTATATTGATCGTTTAGTTCACGAAGCTCATTTATTGATTCTCACACATGGCTATATCATTGTTTGTTGACATATTGCTATCATCTAGTGCATCTTGAATGCTTTGATGTGTTAAAATTTTGACTCATTTGTCGTAGTACATGCCCATTCACTCTATTTCAACGTTTGAGCACATTAACTCCATGTTGGCATGAATTTCAAAATTTTTATTTGAGTCTGTTTTATTAGTATTTTTCTATAGCACCTAGAGTGAATAATTTTTGGGATTTTTTTCATCATATCATCATCTCGTTCGAACCAAATTCCATCTCGCACGAAACTCCGTTCAAACGGTATTGTTTTTATTTCGAACGAGAATGGTTTTGTTCGAACGACAGTGGTTCAACTCTTAAACCTCATAAAGTCAGTTCTGTTTGCATGTTTCCCACTTTTCAAAACCCTTGTTTTTGCTCTTCGTCTATTAGCTTCCCCATTTTCGACCCAAAACTTGAGATTTGAACCATTTTTTCACCAAAAAATTATCTCCGTGCTACTTCGAAAGTTTTTGACTTCGGGTATAAGTTTTTTTTTTAATTTCTGAGCTTTATTTGTCCCGTTTAAGATGGGTACCAGTGTTGGTTTTTGGAACAAAAATGACTGGTTTTTTTGCACGGTTCTTCAATACACGGTTTACCCCATTTGCTTCATGGTTTACCTACTGATTTATGAACCTAGTGTATTGATCCTTTTTTTTGTCTAAAATCCAACCTCCGTTAACATGTGAAAGATCGATTTTTTTACACCTTTAAAATTTTAAGGAGTATTGTTTTAAAATGGGGCGTTCTTGTTTTTACTCAAAAATCCATATCTTTCGAGTATCCACTATACCTCTCAAATGGAGTTTCTTTTTTTTGTCCAATGTAATTGATTATGTTTATTCTGATTGCGAATGTTATTGTTTGTTGGTTGGTTGTTTATTGTATGGATTAATCCGATGGTTCGGTTGGATATGTACGAAGATAGGCTCGGTGGCATCAATTTTTTTTCTATTTCTCGTCATACCTTTTAGATGTAGGAGTTCTTATACTCGTAGGACAGTGGAGCCTTCCACATCATCACGGGTACAACGGGCTAGGAGTAATAGGCCTCATTTCGCTCCAGTACGATGGCACTCTGTTTTTTAGTACGATTATTATTGCCATCTGGGTATGCATATTCGCGCTATTGTGAGAGAAAATGTTTTCTGTGTCGATTAATTTTCTGAGTTATCTATTCCCACCTGGATGTCTGGTCGGGGTTGGGACAGGTTGTTTGACGCTCAGGGTATGGTATACCCTAACATCGTTCGCAAGTTCTATTTTCGGGCGATGCACACTCCTGATGGTATTCAAACATCAGTTAAGGGAGTCCAATTATTAGTCAATTATGATCTCATTTCTGAGACGCTTCAGTTACCTTGACTCCCTGATGCCATTTTCCCCAGATGTTCTGAGGATTGCCCATCCGCTGATAAGATTATTCGACACTGTTTTTGGGAGATTCCTCCCACAGGGTGCACTATATATCACCGTCAGTTGCACACCGCATTCCAAATTCGTAATAAATTTGTCTCTTCATCCATCTATCCTCGAGTCAATCACACTCAGATTGGCTTCGACATCGTTTACTTTATGTACGCAGTATGTCAAGGGTGGGACATTGATCTCCCATCTCTCCTTTTTTTAGTCATGTCATCTGTTACCATTCTTGGTAACACACCTGTACGCCCCGCTCTTCCTTACGGACTCCTTATATCTCGTATTTGCACTTATGCTGGAGTTTCGATTTTAGAGGATGATGTCTGCATTTATATTCCCTCCTTAATTGATCGCAATACTTTGACTAGATCTGAGAGTCATCTACCTTCCTATGCGCGAATAAGACCTCCAACGAGTGACACATCATTTTCTGAGGAGCCCTCTACGCCTATTGAGCCGAGTTCTATAACTTCTAGGTCTCGTCCTTTTAGATCCAGATGACCCACAGTAGAGGAGTTTGATGCTTTACAGGTACAGGTGGCGTCACAGTCACAAATATACGATGCTATAATAACTCGTTTTGATGTAGAGGCAGAGGCTAGGGCTCAGAGTGACTCACATATGACTGCCTTTTTTTTATGAGATGAGATGACAGGAGATATGCAGAGGAGCAGGTTCATCAGGATTGAGCAACATAGTTGCCACATATGCTGATTCTGATTATGATGATGCTGATGAGGATATTTGTTGATGTATTTTGTAGAGACATTGTATTTGAGCTTTTGACAGTTTATGTATTCAGTTATTTATCTCATATGATGTACTCTTAGATTTATGATGATACATTTCCTATATATGACTTGATATATGTAGTTCGGAATATTACAGATTATGATACTCACTTGCTGCTATTTATTCATATTCACTTGTCCCAGTTTATCCCGCTTTTAATTGATATTCTGTTTCTACTTAATTATTTTATCTGTCTGTCCCATGATTTGTTTATTCCAGACAAAAGGGGGGAGAGATATGTGATGTAGGGGGAGCTTCTGTTTATTCATCTTAATTAAAAAATATATATTATTTTGTTTCTTTATACTTCACTTGGGCATATTTGTTTATGTCTCATGTGTGTAGGAACTTTTTTAGAGATTCGTATATACATTGCTACATCACATTCAGAGATTCAGATTCAGAGACAACTTTAGACTTCTTAGACTCAGATGCTACTTTATATTTTATTCATGTCCTGTATTTTTTTATATTTGCGTTTTTGGGATAGGACATTTGAATACAATTAGTTGTTTAATTTTAGTTTTGTCCCGGAATAGCCAAAGGGGGAATTTGGAAGCACAAATTTCTCATGTGTCAAGTTGTTTTTAATTGGCTTAATTTCGGACGAAATAAATTGAGTTTAGGCTAGTTATTAATTTAAGAATATTCTAAGTCTACAAAGATTCAAGATTGAAGAAGTTGCAATTCAAAGCCGTGAAGAACAAATCAATTCAAGTTGAAATTTCACACTTTGTTTGTTCTAAGATCACACAGGTATGAATAATCAAAGGAATATGTGATTTAGAATTTTGTTTAAATATTGGATGAATTAAAAAATTTTACTAGTGGGAATTAAAATTAAAGTTTTGAAAAACATTTATATTATATCCGAGCTAAATTATTTTCAAAATATTTTAGGATAAAGTTTAATCGGATCATGTGTTCTCTGTTGTTCAACGACATTTAATGTCGTTCGAACGACAACACTTGTCGTTCAAATGACAGCGTTCGTCCCTCAAACGAGACCGCCTCAAAATCAGTGTTTCATTTTTCTTGTACTCTATTTTGCTCAGTTATAAATATAACGCTACATAGACGTTTTTCATAGAGAGATGAACAGTTCTAAGAATTCCCATTCTGTTTAGTTTCATCCAAAGTTTATTCAAGATCCAATTTGCATAAAACCAAAGGTTTGTGAACTTGAACACGTACACATGAAGAAAATTGCTGACTGAGGTCATTGGGAGTGCTTGAGGGTATTCCTTGCTGAAGATTGGACTGCGATCTTTGAGGTTCGGTACGTGTGGATCTTTGCTGAAGATGTAACTGCGTATTTTTTAGGAGTAGCTGCGGTTTTTCCTTTGCTAACGACACCGACCGACAATTGCGGGTATTCGTGTGTTACTGTATTTCATTATAATCCGTGTAAGTTGCGATTTACAAAGTTATAGTGAAATAAAAAGGTTTTTTCCCTTCGGGGATTTTTTCCTAAAATTGTTTCTTTTTCAAGCATGCTTTATTTGTTTAATGGGTTAAATTGATTAGATGTATGATTAGGGTTTAAAGAAGATAAAATTGGAAGTAACTGAATTTTAATTAAAAAATTGGTTTAACCGAAAGCACTTCTTAAAGGGCCTCTTCACTTTCTTTCCTTCCGTTTTTAAATAATAATTTCCCCCCATTTCAAATTACATTTTTTGAGGAGTTTTTTGTGTTAGAGAGCTTTATTTTCTCTCTCTAATTAAAATTTGAGTGTTCCATGATAGTTTGTAAGATTTTTAGATCTACATTGAGAGGTTTTTATCCACAAATATCATGATTTACACTAGAATTTCGAATATACCACGCGGTCACTACTTCGAGATTAAAAAGGAGGTGCTCAAGTTATTTAGAGTTGGAGCATGGTGTGGATTTAGGACGAAGAATGAAATTTTGCATTTGAGAGATGGAGTTTCAATCGAATTTCTCATTGGTAATTTCTTGTATTATGTAAAAAGGACTTTCAAATTTAATGAGATGCTAGGTAACATAGAGGTTTTTTACCCATATGTTGATTTTCCTCGTATACCCAGTGTTGTGTGCTTTTGTGTAGTTGTTTATCATTTTTCATTGCTTTTGTTGTCTTCGTATGCTTGTAATTCTATTAGATCACTTTGAGTTTTGAAAAATGACGTAGATCTAGGTTTTGTTTGAAGTTATAAATTAAAATTGAACAAATTTGATTGCATTACCTATTCACCCCCTCTAGGTTATTTTATTTTCACACACTTGCATTTTCAAAAACTAAAAAGCAAAGTGTAATAAAAATTGATAAAGATGGAAATATAAAAATAAAAATTCAAGGAGTATGTATATCCGAAGAAGGTAACTCTTCTCAGAAAGATAATTCTTAATAAGGAAGCTGTTCTTCGAATCTTGAAGAAATAGATAACATAAGTTTAACAACAAGTAGGAGATCCCTAAGTGATAGACTAATACGAATATGAGCAAAATCTAATGACACGGACCAAAAAAATAAAGTTTTTTTTTACTTAACCCTCACTTTTTAATATGTCATTTGACTTAACCCGCACTTTGTCAAACTCTCTGATATACCCCTTGCACGAGGGGGTATCTTAAAATATTGAATAAAAATAGGGGGTTAAGTCTAAGGATTTATTTGACTTTACCCCCTCTTTATAATGTCAAATTAGACTTAACCCCCTATGATGGGGGCAAAGTCAAATGATTATGAAAACGAGGGGCTAAGTCAAATTAAGCATTAATATTTGGGAGTTTAGTCAAAATAATCCAATAATAAATGGTACAAAGAGGATATGAAGAATTCATCACTATAGCAAAAAAGAAGAACAAAATAAGTTATATATATATATATCATACACTAATGTCAACAATATCTATATTTGAATAAATATATGTATAAAAGGATTTAATAAATATGAATTATGTGCTTACTTAAATAATGTATGTTCACTTTGTTTTGGAAAAATACCGCTATTTTCTGAATATTTATGCAAAAAAAGAGTCAATCAATTGTGCTTTGGATAGTTAATAATAACACAGTGATCTATAATGAGACAATAGAAAACTTAATGGTAGAATTTAATAATGAAAATTTTGTTATTCTTAAACTTTGGACTACAAATCAACCTTCACATTATCTCATGATACGATATAATTTTTAGAGGTTATATCACCCATATACTCAAACCCATAATTTAGTCATATTTACGATAGAAACAAGAAAGTGAAAGCCTTTAAGCTAAAAACTGTAATAACACACCGAAAAATTAGTTGGGGATAATCTCTCCCACAAAACATGAAACTACTTTGAGCATTAAAGAGATATTACTGTAACAAGAAATAAAAGAAAATCAAGAAAAGAGATTTAAAGAATTGTATAATGAAGACCCATTACAATAATGGGATTAAGATAAAAATATGGTGAAAATATATTTATAGATCCTAGTAAAATAATCAGGGTAAAGCAAATAGTGTATACATATGAAGATATTGTGACACCCCGTCTACTAAAATAACAGGTGGACAACCCTCTACCAAAATAAAATGAGTCTCATATGACTCTTTCTTAGCATCACTGTCGAAATTCAATTAATTACTAGCCACCTATTAGTTTAACAAATTGTGTCAAATTTAATCTTTAAAGTACCATACCAAAAAAAATCATTTAACATAAACCCATTCACAGTAAATAATATGATTAATCACAATGATAAAGAAATATACGGAATCAAATAAAACCAAGTACCGAATAAACTATCGGTTACTAAAAATCCAATACAATCATCTAAACTAAACTAAATAAAACTAAAAATAATTAAATCTGAGAAAAGGGGCAACGTGCCCAACAATTTCTGAAATGGAACCTAGTTTAAGAAGACAATGGCAGAGTCGACTATTCCAAAACTTGCAAGCCTCCACATTAGCTGCAGCTACGCAATCCTTGGAAAGAATAATCATCATAGGCATTCATGTGGCTGGACATCCAAAAGTTTTTTAAAATATATGATGTGGATTAGAGCCCAAAATCATTGAAAATATTTTGCAAGTGAATAAAATACAGTAATGATAATGTAAAGCAATTTTCCATATTTAAACTGGTAGCGCACTCACATGAGACAATATTCAACCCTCAACTATAATGCGTACCTAACGTATGCATTTTCATCACCTAGTTATGCTACTCGCCTAACTAGTACCATAACGTCCTAGGTTTCACAGGTTACCTTATCCCACATATTTTTATAAGCTTAGCTATCACGTCCGTTCAACCATTATATTTATCAACAATAAATTTATCAATTAATCTCAAATAACTATCACTAGTTATTTGCACAGTACAAACTTAATATTTTAACCCGTATATTTGTCTGGACATGCATATACGTAATAGTATACTACAATAAACATACATATGTCGTGTATAGTTGTCAACTCTCAGAGTAATAATTCATTGGATGCGGGTCTCTACAATGCTATCATCTTTCAGGGCATGCTCACCTCATCCTGGTTACCGGAGGTCGGAATCTCACACCGACTCAGTAAAATTGCAAACGTATTGGAGGTGGTCATAGTCCTTCGACAGTGAGTCATAACCATATCCAAAATTACCTCACTTCGAATGTCAATCACACAAAGCATATATATGGCGTTACGACCTGGGGTCCATAACAAGCCTATTGTGTTTCGCCAGGGAAGATCACCCACATCGTCCAACCTCCACTAATAGCACTAGAGGGGTATGTTTCACATAAATATCATACACACATATATATTATTTTTATATATATATATATATATATTCACCAAGTCCAGCTAACCCGTGCCTATCGCCCAAAGCACTAGCCTAACTGTACCGAGTCCATCACTGACTCTTAATTATTTAGTTAACTCTCATTTCACGAATTTCACGCATATATTATTATTATTATTCCTGGGCATTAAGTCCTCTTTGACCAACTCGTATCCTAAGTCATCCGAATCCCCAACAGAATTCATTAATTTATTTTCCCAAGTGTTATTCACACTAAACACCCCAAATTCACCACCCCGATTTTATCATGCTACCCAAAGGTAAATAAGGTCCCTAAAATATTTTTTCAGAAGTCCTACTTTCATTTACAAATACCGAAAAATATCCTGGATCAAAGGAAATTATTAAACTATTAACAGACAAACCTGGGATGAATAGGACAACCGAACCGATTCGCCCCTACACGCTACCCAGGCGGGCGTTGCTACTTCCATTACTGTTTTTACCCAAAAAATTTCCCCCAAAGTGGTTCCAAAATTCATCCCAAGGATATATATTATCACCCCATCGACTAATAACATGAATACATGTATTTGATTGTATCAAATCATCAAAAACTAAATTTAATCATGGAACTTACATCATTCTTTTTCCAGCATGACTTATTTCATAATTTTTAATGAAATCATAAATCCACAATCAAGATTTCATCTTTTCAATTCAAGTTTGTACCTTTCCATTAAAGAACAATACATTTAATTCTCACTATTAATTTCCTCTGACAATAACTAATTTCCATGTAGGATTTTCCTCTAAGGATGATTATAAAAACATCAAAATAGTCATCTTTCTAAAAATCCCCTTTTCCATATAAATCCCACCCCAAAATTTGTTTATTTATCTACTAAATTTTGATATGAATCATAAACTTAACAAAACACATAGCAAGTTTAAACACTTGCCTTGAATGAGGAATGTATATGAATATTCTTCTTTGTAGCGTCGAATCACATAAAAAACTCTACCAATGAGCCTCCGATTGATCCCTCTCCAATCTTTCATGTGTTTTTCTCCATCTTTTCACTCTAAAATAACTCTCAGATGTTTAGAAACTAAAAGTGTCTGCCTTCTAACCCTTAAACCCTCATTTAAATCCCTAATTCCAAATTAGGATAACCCCATTGTGTAAAATTACCTGTATATCCCCAAGTGGGCCCCGACTAGTCCAAAAGCCCCCGGCATCCAATCTCAATCCCCAGGTACTTGATTTTGACTATTTCGACCCATTCCAGATCGACCGTGTACTTGAAATCATCATTCGAGTTACTTATCATCAATTTTTCATCTTATTCCTTACACGACCTCACATGCGCGTCCCGAATTAGATCTTGTCGACCCATCGTCTTTACCCACTTATGACATGCTATAAAATAATACAATTTCATTTACTTATCATATAAGTAAATATAATATTACACAAGTAATTATAATAAACGATAAATATTAATCCGTTTTCTCGCTAATTAATGTTCATTCAATTCACATTATTTTTCAATTTAATAAACTTCTGCGACACGTGTAATTTAAATATTCGCAAAAATATAGGGTGTTAAATACTTCCTTCCTTAAAAAGGAATTTCTTTCCCAAAATTCGGATAAGCCTGGTACTAAGAACTTTAGGTACTTATTCGCCATGCACCCTCACGTTTCCAAAGTTATAACCTGAAGACATTTCAGTATCCCTACTATAACCCACGAATGGTACTCTTCAGTCTGAAGGTCTATACACTCTTGTTCCAACTAGTGACCTATCTATTTTAGTCAGTTTTCACTGACACAATACATCATCCTTCTTAACATCTCATCTTGGAGACTACACGCAACACATTATAATCCTACCAAAAATACTCTAATCTGGTGAGCCTATACACCACTGCCCCTATTATTTCAAAACCGAAGAAAGGTTCAAATATTTTTAGTTGCTAACTCTCCCTTTTTGCCAATCAACATAATTCTTCTCATGTGAGTCATCTACACTTAACACTTGACCACTATTGTCAGACTTCGAAAAGTTAAGTTCGCGACAACTTAACTCTTATGAAGTTTATCTTTTATACAAAATAACTATTAATTTACTCAATCCTTGACGACGGACTTCGAATCACGTTCGGCCCGAGAAGTTTGTCAATCTCCCACCTTTAACTAGATAAGAGGCATAAGATAAGGTTTTCCGCACAATGCCTTAAAAGGTGGCTTGTCAATATTATATTGGTATGATTTATTACGTGCAACTCTACCAACGATAATTACTCCTCCCAATTACTCAAAAATCCAGAATGTCGACCCTCACATTCTCCAGTATCTTAGTCACTCCTCTTATCTACTCCTCGATCTACAGGTGATATGACATGATCAAAATGCAACTTTGTCCCCATTGCCTCTTGCTACTACCTATCAGAGGTGGGACTCAAGGATCTTATTCTAATCCACAATAATATTGGGCGACACCATGTGCCGGCTCATTCTCCTTCCTCCGTGAGATGTTGAGCACACTGTCCGCTAGTGAGACTCACCAAATTAGCCATTACTGTACCATCTCGATCAACTAATTTCACAAACCCTGAAGGAAATCTTGACCTTTTCATGAAATTAGTAGTTTAACACTGAACTCCATCTGTCCGCCTACCCATTCAGTCCTTAGAATTACCGAGTATTACGAAATTTCTGGTTGATCTCCTCGAACCAACCTTTTTCCCTTGAACGAGTGGTGAATCTGGAGACAACTTAGTTATTTCTCTCCCCACACTGACCCACACGCTTTGTAACCCACTTTCTATGGTACATCTTACTCCCATTCCTGGGTTATGCCAATAATTGTGACCTATGCGTCTGCTCCACAACTGCACACCTTGCGGGTCTTTCTCGTCTGGTAAATTCAACATCCTATTTATGCGCAAGCCATCCTCATAACTTAACTGAGTGCGACTCCGTTTTAATTCCTAAAACTGTTGGACTCTCCCTTAGCCAGAAGGATCCCTCACTTGTATCCCCACTGTCTTTTAACCCATCTCGGGAGTGATAGATCTCTTTGTTATATATAACCAGACTATCTTCTTCTTTCGATGATGTTCAATCCATCTTACTTTTCCAACTTTACTTCTAGCTGCTTCATAGGCATATGGTTCAACATATTTATTACTCTGTTTTCTTTTCTTGGATGATACTGAAAATCGGACTACCCAGGGAACCTATACACCTTATATCCCGTGCATGTCCGCACAATTATAATAAATGTAACATATTGATATCAACTTGGACCCGCATGCTCGGCATGGCTATGCAGTAAGGGCATACTCGATTAATCTACTAATTATGACTTAATTATTCTTGAGATTTCCCCACCTATCAGCTAGTGCTGCAAAAGCTCCACAATTCTTCCTACACAGCACTACTTGGCTCCACTGGCCTTGAATCGTAGAATAACTCTCAGCTCAAAGTGTTATCTACATGCATATGAAATAACTAAAGTACTATACCCATACCCTAACGCCCAACACGTCTCCCAACTCCCCACGCTCACTAAGGTTCATGCGTGGGACATCTCACAAGCGAAATCCAAATAAGGGACAACCCTTAATACACTACTACCCAGCATTGCTAGTCATCGAGATCCGTTGGCCCAGAGCACATAACCAGGACATTCCGTATCCTGCCCCAGACGTATCAATCTAATCGTTTACTCCCACATCACTAAAGTGGTCATGTAACTGGTGCTTTCACTATCACTAAGTCCTCCAATAATGAGCTTAATCTCTACACTCGACGGTAAACCTGATATCCCCTGAATCACATCACTAACATCCCTATGCACCGGGATCGAAGATAATGAGATACTTATACTCTCCTAAGTCTCCTTTTACAATATTATATATAACGGGTTTGACCCTCTTTCAGGACGAGACATCACAAAAATAATACATCTTGCCCTGGGACAGCGAACACAATAGCCTTACTATAACAATCCATCATCGCTTAAACCGAAACTGACTAGTTCATACCCAGGATAATATCGTACCCTAATAACATATCTCTCTGAAATGAGCAAATCCCCTAAAATATATTCTCTAAGTGTCCACTCACGTTCCTCTACAAATGGAACTCGAGAGAACCCTGCTACTCAACGATAAATATATATTCACTATAGTAATATCCATGATACATCCATTAAACCTAACTCAGACACAAATTTAGTGCTAACAACACATTGTGATGCACCTTTCTCACACAGAACATTCCCCATTTGCCTGAGGATAAAAATCATATCTATAATTGCCAATGGCACTAGCTTTTTTATCGGTCCCTAGGCAAAATAATCACGTTTAAATTGACCCAAAATCGTTGCAACTATTGCCCCTACATGGAATGCTGCTCCTATCCCCTCGCTCATTGCGGATAAGTTCGACCCACGTGGCCCAGCACACATGTATGCATATTTCCCTTCTCTTAGGTCTTGTTGGTTATGTCCTGGATACACTAAGCTCTGGCCTTGGTGGCTTTAGCCTTGATGGCCACCCTCATTATTTCTTTGGCCCTGTAGGACCCACTACTGGACCTGTCGACCTTGACTGACTCCACTATATACCCGTCAGAATTCCCATTATCCAAATCTCTTAGACGACCCCCCTTCTGGGTATTCCCCTGTAGTTCCCCACTAGCACCGTTACATCTAGTCTTTCCCTGCTGGTTAGACTCTCCCACTTTCGTGGCTTCTTTCTCAGGGAAGCTATGATATTGACTGTGTGACAGTCTAGCATTTACGACATCTGCATAATCATTGACTGAATTTCCCAATAAGTGCTGGTGATTTCTCCACGTAGTCCATCAACCAACTTGAGGACCCTTTTTTCCCTCCATATTGACTTCTTTACGTATGAAGTTTACTAAACAAGTAAATTTTCCCTCATACTTAGTCACTGTATGGCCCTACTGTGATAAGTCTCGAAACTTCCCCTGCATCTCTATTCGAACAGTAGATGAAAGGACTTGCGATCAAATCACAACCAAAATTCCTTGATATTCACGGTATCTCTCTCTTTAGGTAAGGTGATTGACTCCCACCACTTCAACACTGTTCCTATGAGCTTAAAAATTGCTAAAATTAATTTCTGAGTGTTACTTCACCCTACCATATGCAAATGCCTTTGGATGTTCTTTTCCTATTGGTTAGCTAACATACATTCGCACTTTCCCTAAACTCTCATGGATGGCCCTTATGAAAAGCCCCTTTGACTCTCTCCCATACTGACCACATTGGGTGAGTCTGAATTGGCGCCACCATTTGCTATGACGGTGCTTGGAGAAACTACTGTACCCTAGCAGTCATCATAGCATCAATAGCCTGAGCAATAATATTGGCGACTTCTACTGTGATCACCGTTCCAAGAATGCCTTATGGCTCCGACTGAGCCATTCCTCATGCAGTCCTCCTAACGGCCCTCGTTGGTTGTCCTATATTCTTTGGTATACGAAGCCCAATTGAAATCGAATATGATTCGCTTCAACTATATGCAACAGCAGGAGAACGTAAATCGCAATATGAATAACCAGTCCTAAACATAGGGCTCTATATCAAAGAGAAAGCAAAGCTGAAAATGTAATAAGTTGAAACTAGAACCCGATGCTCTGATACTATCTGTAACACCCCATCATTTAAAAGAGTCTCAAATGGCTTATTCTTAGTATCACTATCGAAATTCCACTAATTACTAACATCCTATCAGTTTAACAAGCTGTGTCGAATTTTAATGTTTAAGCTACCATACCAAAATAAAGCATTTAACATAAACCCATTAACAGTAAACAATTGGATCAATCATACCAGTAAAGAAATCTAATTACGGAATTAAATAAAACCAAGTACCGAATAAACTATTGGTTACTAAGAATCCAATACAATCATCCAAACTAAAATAAATGAAATTGAACATAAATAAATATGAGAAAAGGGGCAACATGCCCAATGTAAGGACATATGTTTATAAATGTCCATCATAATTAATTATGTTGTATACCGTTACAACCGTCGAAGAAGTTCAAGAGCTATCTACATCAAGACGGATCCGAATATATCAAGGTTCTTCATAAAAAATCCTCCGCAAAGTTTACTTTGGTAAGGTTATGTTTTAAATACCTTAACTTTGCATTTAGAGCTTTGGGATATTTTTTCAAAATATTTTCTAAGTGTTGGAGCAGACTTTTTTCGTCAAAATTTGAGAGTGAGTAATTTTTCTAACTCTTGTAGCGTTCCACGATTTTAACGCCCAGGTCGTTCAAGTGAGATCTCATCTCGTTTTAGCGACATGCGGATGTCGCGCGATGTCGTTCCAACGACACGTGTCCTTCGTTCGAGCGAGATCCCTTTTTTGTTCAAACGATCGAGGCGACTCGATTTTCTATAAATACTCATTAAATGGTTTCGTTTTCATGAAGAAGTCCCGGCATTTTGAAAGACAAAAAACTGCAAATCTACAGAATTCTTTTTAACTTCTTCTTTTAGGTTTTTTATCCCTTTTGTTTTCAATTCACAGAAATCCCATATGCTTTGGTGAATAGTTTTGGTGTTCAAGAACACAATTTTCTTTTTTTCATTCTTTGTGGGGAGAACTCTACAACCAGAGAGCTGCATGCTATTGTGGAGGAAGTCCTTGTGAAGACTTTAGACTGCGTGTCTAGAATGCCCGTCCTTGTAGTATAGCTGCGTGTGAACCACCGCTGATTTCTAGGTATTACTTTGAAGGTTTGACGAAGGCACCGTGCGTTACTTTTGTGGGCGAAAGAAAAATGGTATGTAAGTTAATGGTCTTATAAACTTGTCAAAGTTCTAGAAAAAAAGATTTTGCCCTTCGGGAAATTTTCCTGAAATTTGTGTCGCATGCTTTATTTATTTATGGGTTGACACACGCACACACATAGTTGCATGTTTAGGGGATGAATTGACTTGGTTTAAAAATAGAATCTAATTAAATAAGTATGCCAAAGTAGAAATTTACGAATTTAATCAATTATCACACAGTCATATTTTTACAAATTGGTATTACAGCGGGTTACGCTAATTTATCATGTGATCCTGATTTTTCAAGGATTTAATTTTTTTGATACAATTTGACTTCTCACGTCGTCAAATTGGTATCAGAGCAGGCTGCGCTAATTTATCGCGTATTCCTATTTTCCGCAAAATCTGTGTGATGTTGATTTTTTTGAAAAATCGCCATTTTTCCAATGGATCACTCATATAATATGATGCCTATTTTTTACGGATCTAATTATGCCTATTGGAAAGCTTGCATGAAATAACAATTAAAGGCTATTAATAAACGTTTTTGGTTGTTGTTTGAAAGAGGGTGGACTCCTCCCACTCTAACTGTTGGAAATATCACCTCTTTAAAGCCCCTGTCGCCCTGGACTGAAGGTGATTTTAAAATGTCTAATTTTAATTCATGTGATTTGAGTGCTATTTTTGGAGCCATCACTCCCGACGAGTTTTGTCTAATTATGAGGTGTACCACGTCTAAAGAGGCATGGGATGCACTCTAATTGACACATGAGGGAACAAACGCGATTAACGAATCAAAATTGTAAAATCTTGCCACCCAATTTGAGACCATTACTATGTTAGAGTCCGAAACTTTGGATAAATTTTATGCACGTTTGTCGGACATTATCAACACTAGTTTTAATTTGGGTGAGGCGATTGATAACACGCTTGTCGTTAAAAAGATTCTGAGATCTCTCCCAAAATGCTTTATTCCTAAATTCACTGTTTTGAACTCTTTGGGAAATTTGAAATCACTTAAGTTGGAAGAACTTTTAGGAGATCTTCAAACCTATGAGATTGACATGTTTACCCAAACCATTAAGGCTAAGGATAAAGGCATTGCTTTAAAGACTCATTTTAAGAAAAAGAAATAAAAAGTTTGTGAGTCCGATTCTGAGGAAGATTTTAATTTTGAAGATATGGCCTTTGTTGCGAAAATTTTTAAAAAATTTCTCAACATGAACAAAAATAATTCTTCCAATAAAAAGAGATTTTTTGAGAAAAATAAAAAGAAAGGAAAGGATAAAGATATCGGTGAGAGGGAAGAAGAGAATGGCTCAGATGAGGAGTGTGGGGAGGATTTTGAGAACGTGACTTGTTTTGAATGTGGGGGTAAGGGCCATAAGTCGTTTGAGTGTCCTACGTGGCTTAGAAAGAAAAGGGAAGGAAGTATCCATGTTCGCCACACTTAGTGATAGTAGTGAAGGTGAGGGTGATGATACTAGTGGTGAGAAGTTTGTTGCTTTTTTAGCAAGTCGTGTGAGCACACCCACTTTGTCCCACAAAAGTACACACGAATGCTATAGTGATGATTTGAGCGCTTCAAGTGTGGGGAAAAGCGAGAGTGAAAGTGGAGATGAAAGTGAGCTCCAAAAAGCATTTAGAGATTTGTACACCGATACCTTAAAAACAAATAAGTATAATAGGGATTTAGGTCGTCGAGTGTTAGATTTGAAGAGAGAGAAGGAGGTTTTAAGAAAGGAAAAATGTGATTTGACCGGCACAGTGTCTAGTCTGATGACATATGTATCCCAACTCGAGAGTGATCTCGAACGTTCCAGGGATGTCAAAGTCAATTTTGAGAACGCGCCTAAGAAGGTTGAAAATGTGGTTCTTAATTCCGACAAGGGTAGAGTTGACGGGCTATGAAAAGGTCATGACGATGCTTTTACTTCTTTTGTCGCACCCGAGCCAATTCCAACTTTAGTGACAAATTTATATGGCCCGAAAATTAACCCACCTAGGTGTCCCATTCCTATTAGAAGAGCGCGTCCTAGAGTTTTTGAGAGAGGTGTTCCTAGGCCTATTTATGTTTGTTCCCATTGCAAAAAGAGAGGACACCTTAGGGAATTTTATTTTAACTTGGGTTATGTGTCACGTTTTGCTTTTACACGTGTTTATGCAACACATGCACCCACACATGATACTTTACATGCCCCTGGAGACTACATGAGAGAGTTTGCACATTTAGGTGAGCAAGTTAAGTTTTTGGTCAAAACTTCACAAAATTTGATGGAGGTTTTTCATAAGTTGGCACCACCTTTGGAAAATCCCTCCACACCCAACGATTGAGGTTTGACTTGATTACTAGCATAGGATGTTTTTTATGATGACATTATTTGCCTATTGCTAGTATGTATCATTTTTTTAGAAATTTTTTGAAAAATACAAAAAGATTTTATTTTGATAAAATTTTGAGAAAATCCAAAGAGTTTTGTATTTTGTTTACACCATTTATGGATGGACACTTAGGATGACCGAGTCACAATATCATTCCATTTATCCATGTGACTATTTGATAGTGTTTATCATGTCATATTTGTGCTTTATAATGTTTGGAGTCATTGAGATGTAATTAAGTGTTACTTCCTACATGTTTGACTCACGATTTCCTTTATTGCACACGTGCACGAATTTGTTTGATTATTGTGCTTGTCTTATCACATGTTGGTTGGATGTTTTCACTTCAATCCTGTCTTTAAAAACGAACCAAGCACGATAAAACTTGATTAAAAGTTGTGCGTGTAAGATCCGTTTGTGAAGTTGTGCTTTATTTGAAAACGGGAAAGGACTGCGAAAGGTTCACATTTGACCTTTGCGAATACTAAGCCACCGTTATATTGGACCTAAAAAATTGAGGAATTATATTATCCGGGGTCCAAAGAGGTTTAAAAGAGCCCCCTAAAATTGAAAGGCAATAAAAATAAATTAATGCCAAAAAGGGGCAATTAGGTTTTTGCACCAATTCTCCAATGTTTGAGAATTTAGATTACCTCTAAAAGAAAATATGCATGTGGGAGTTTGGATGGATAATTAAAACGGGTTTGCACGTCCTTGAAAGTCTAAAAAAAGCGTTAAATAATTTTGGACGTTATTGGTGTGGAAATCACTTTAAATTTGATTTGTTGATTTGCATACGACAATGTCATCTAAATTCAACAATTTTTACACCTAAGGATATTTTTTTGATGTTTAGTCATTAGGTACACGTATGCATCGTGCACATATGATTTATTGAGTTAATTTATCTATCGAATGTGTTCACACCCATACATTACATTTCCATGACTGGGTTGTTTTAGTATAAATCTATGGTGTGATTTTTGGTATCTTATTTTTGTACGAAAAATTGAAAAATCAAAAATTATTTGTGAATGTTTTTAAGATACTCCTTTGCATGCGCGTAGTTTGATTCATGTTTGCTATACTTTTGTCGTGACACTCCATGTTTTGATTGTTTCTTCTTATCTCTCTATTTGAGGACATCATAAAAAAGGGGAGAAATAATTATCATGTTATGGGGGAGTTTTTGCAATATGGGGGAGATTTGAAGATTTGATTTATCAATGATTTATTCTTATATCATTTCAAACTCGATGCGTCATGAAGGTTTTTGGTTTATCTCATGTGTGTAGGTACAAAGATTGAAGATCATTATGTTGCACACCCTGATGCGAAAAGCTTTGAGATTTGATGAAGATTTTTGAAGAACAATTTGAGAACTTGCAAATTTGTATAGTCATTTGGTATTTGATAATTCAGATGTTTTTATGTATGTTCTGGCATAGACATAGGGGGCGATTTTTAAGGACATATTTTTATAAATGTCCGTCATAATTAATTATGTCGTATACCGTTACAACCGTCGAAGAAGTTCAAGAGCAATCTATATCAAGACGGATCCGAATATTTCAAGATTCTTCATCAAAAAGCCTCCGCCAAGTTTACTTTGGTAAGACTATGTTTTAAATACCTTAACTTTGCACTTAGAGCTTTGGGATATTTTTTCAAAATATTTTCTAAGTGTTGGACGGACTTTTTTCATCAAAATTTGAGAATGAGTAATTTTTCTAAGTCCTGTAGCGTTCCTCGATTTTGACGCCCAGGTCGTTCAAGCGAGATCTCATCTCGTTCGAGCGACATGCGGATGTGGCGCTATGTCGTTCAAATGACACGTGTCCTTCGTTCGAGCGACATCCCTTTTTCGTTCAAACGATCGAGACGACGTGATTTTCTATAAATACTCATTAAATGGTTTCGTTTTCATGAAGAAGTCCCAGCATTTTGAAAGACAAAAAACTGCGAATCTACAGAATTCTTTTTAACTTCTTCTTTTAGGTTTTTTATCCCTTTTGTTTTTAATTCACAGAAATCCCATATGCTTTGGTGAATTGTTTTGGTGTTCAAGAACACAATTTGCTTTTTTTCATTCTTTGTGGGGAGAACTCTACAACCAGAGAGCTGCATGCTATTGTGGAGGAAGTCCTTGTGAAGACTTTAGACTGTGTGTCTAGAATGCCCGTCCTTGTAGTATAGCTGCGTGAGAACCACTGCTGATTTTTAGGTGTTACTTTGAAGGTTTGACGAAGGCACCGTGCGTTAGTTGTGTGGGCGAAAGCAAAATGGTATGTAAGTTAATGGTCTTGTAAACTTGTCAAAATTCTAGAAATAAAAGGTTTTGACCTTTGAGAATTTTTCTTGAAATTTTTGTCACATGCTTTATTTATTTATGGGTTGACACACACACACACACACGTAGTTACATGTTTATGGGCTGAATTGATTTGGTTTAAAAATAGACTCTAATTAAATAAGTGTGCCAAAGTAGAAATTTGCGAATTTAATCAATTATCACACAATCATATTTTTACACCCAACAATGTCTGAAATGGAACCTAGTTTAAGATGACAATGGCAGAGCTGACAATTCTAAAATCGCAAAAGCCTCCACATCAGTTACACCTACGCAATCCCTAGAAAGAAGAATCACCATTGGTGTCCCTGTGGCTGGACACCTAAAAGTTTTAAAAAATATTTGATGTGAGTCAGAGCCCAAAACCTTTGAAATTATTTTGCAAATGAATACCATGTAGTAATGATAATGTAAAGCAATTTTCCATATTTAAACTGGTAGCACACTCACATGACACAATATTCACCTCTCAACTATAATGTGAAAAACTGCATACTAAGCTAATGACAAAATGTTATAGATTAAGTAAACTCCGATAACAAACTCTTTGAATAAAACTCTTTTCAAAATACAACACAAGATGTGTTAAACGTTTCTGAATATGTCCTCAAGATTTGTTAGTTTGATTACCTTAGGTTTTTAAAACTAAAACCTACAATTAAGACTTAAATGAGATATTTTTCACAAAAGCAATTAAGAACGTTCAAGCAAATTTGACACACGATTTTTAACGTGGTAAGACCCTGAAATAAAGGAAACATCCACACCCCCTCTACGGAGCAAAACAAAAATTCACTAAAATCACAAGGCACAAGTTACAACACTAAGCATGTAATACAAGATCCTAAATCAAAGTTCAGAAAATTTACCTACACGAGTTACTACACTCTCAAAGACTTCTGACTTGATATGATCTTCCTCCCGCCGCTTCCTTGCTTTTTTCTTGTCCACTTAATTATAGCAGCTCAACAAATAATATATCTTTCCAAAAACCACAATTATCTAAGTGTTCGTGTGAGAGTGAAAGTGTTTGTGAATTAATTTCAATGCATAAATGCATCTCACATCTCTCAATCAATTATACAATAAATTCCTACATATTATAAATCGATCTCTATGATATGCAAGTAATTTCAATTCTGTTTTGATTAATAGAATTCAACAAATTTCAGATCTGACATAAAAAAAATTATATCAAAATTTTATTTATGTTCAAACTGATTTCACTAAATGTGAAATTATATTTTGAAAAAAAAAATATTTGCAGATCTGAATATATACACAACCAGAAGTCTTATTTCTCAAAATGTATTTGAGATCACAAAATTCGGATAAAAAATTAACAACAACAATAGATCCAAATAAACAAATATAAAGAACCTAAAAATTTATTCTATGTGAAAATATGGTTCTTAGAAATACATATTGTTGAAGAGGTCTTCAACACAACAAATCGCAACATCCCAACTCACATAAACCCCAAGAATTTTTTACTCTCAAATATGGGTTTACTATTTTTAATCAAACAAGGCTTTTGGTGTATTTGGGTTTGAAAGAAACCGAGTAAGGTCAGATCAATTTTAGGTTCAGTTTCTACTTCTCTCTATACGCTCTCTTTTATTTTCTCTTTACTCTCTCTCTTGGAGCTCTAATGGAGCCTTCGACCTCACCTCACTTTTTTTCTCGCTTGCGCCGACCATTCCTCTCTAAAAAATTTAAGGGCAAAAATACCCCTAAAGACGCTATATACTCAGCACAAAAGAGGCGGTTACAATCCAATGGTATGGACCTGTTACTGATTAAAAGATGCGACCGTTTAAGGGCTAAAACAAAAATGGTGGAAACTCAGATTTTGGTTGGCCGTTAGTGAGATGACGAGGATTGAGAGGAGAACAGTTTTGGCTCGTTGATAAGATCAGGAAGGAAGGTCACGATCTAATGCTTATGGCTCAGATTTGTAAAAACGCAAAGGCTGAGTTAAAACCCTTCAACTAAAGCAAATGCAAATGCGCATTTAAGGTTTTGAAAAAAAATTAATTTCCAACCCATAGATTCCAAGCGGATTTATATCCTACCCATCCAACTTTTTATCACAAAAAGATAATTCTGATTTTAACCTCAAATATTTTAAAAACCATTAATCAGAAAAAATATTAAAATGATTTAAAAAATATTTTAATGAATTAAAAGAATGTTTGAAGAGACTAAACCACCAAATAAAATTTGTGCACACATAATACCATATTTATGCAGTGTGTGTGTCCTAATGTGGTTCATGAGATCAATACTTCCCTTTTTTGTAGAGCAATCGAGCATTGGAGCTCTTAGACTCGGATTCCTTTAATTAAGCTTGAATTCCTTTTTGAGAGCGAGTAACTCATAAAAAATCTAATCCTATTTTATCTCGATATCCAACCTAGTTGGAACTCCTATATGGCACAGAATTAAGTAAGTCAACCATATAGTGTGTTCTCAATCTCCCACTTTGGATATTAGAGACAAAATTCCCTTATGTATCGTGTACTCGTGGGTAAAAATGAAAAATCTTAGATTTCCTATACAAATATCTCTAACTACCCATTCCCATCCTAGAACCGAAAATAAGAGAAGAAAATACATTAGTCAACTACAATACAGACCAATACCCCAATAAATAGGACTAGCTATACAACCGAGTCTGAAAAATGTCTAAAATAAATAAACACTCAATGGCATATTAATTGAGTTAGTACAAGAAAAGATATACAACGTAGCACAGGTACTCAAGTTCTTCTCCCTCAATTTTGCTCAAATATACAACGGGGTAAAAGAATATAAATCAGGAGTGAGAACGCAAAATAATAATTGCCTCTGTGGTTTTCACAAATTCCTTAATTTTAAACCAATTTTAGTTCATCCCTAAAATATGCGACTACGTGTCAAAACAAATCATGTAAGCATGCGACACTAAATTTAGGAAAAATTCCCTAAGGACAAAACCTTTATTTCTATAACTGTGATAAATTTACAAGACCATTAACTTACATACAACCTGATAATTGCCCACAAGTGTAACGCACAGTGTCTTCGTCAAGCCTTCAAAGCATTGGCTAGAAATCAACAATGGTTCACACGCAACTATACCACAAGGACACGTAGTCTTTAGTAAAGAATCAACACGCAGAAGATCCTCAATGACACGCAGTCATAAACTTCGTATCGACTCACTCCACAATAGCACACAACTCTCGATGGTAGAGATATCCCCACAAAGGATGAACAATAGCAAAGTATGTTCTTTGGGTTCCAAAATAACTCACATAAAGATTGGGATTTATTTTTGAATTGTAAAACAAAAATCTATTAAAGACCCTAAAGGAGAAAACCTAAATTTGTCGTTTTTCGCAGTTTTGTGCAGAATAAAAAGGTCAGGTCATGATTGTAGATAATTTCGATACGAACGCGTGGCCACCAGTTTCATATTTTTCTGATTTTTTTTTAATTAGTTATGATAATTCTACGGAAAGGAGTCCGAGAATAAAATCTTTATATAGAATGAATTCAAGAAAAATTTAATAAAATTTTTTAAAGCTCCGCTCCAACACTTAGAAAATATTTTATGAAAAATAATCCCAATACTCTAAGTGCATTATTAAGGTACTCTAAAATGCAACCTTACCAAAGTTAACCTTACGGAGACTGTTTGTTGAATAACTTTGATTATTTGGATCCATCTTGATGTGAATGTGACCTTGAACTTCTTCGACGGTGTAGCGGTATACGATATATAAATTGATAACGGACAAAAAATGTCTTTACAAGGAGAATATGATATAATAATGCAACACAAGCGATAACATATACAAGGGTAGATACAAGGGTCACCTACATTAAATAGATATTAGGAGGCGTCTTTTATCATTTGAGAAACATCCATGCCCTAAATCCTCATAAACCAATTATTAGCATGCAACTACCGCGGATATGAATGATGTGTGAATTAAGTAAGAACTATCATACCAATGGCATTACGAAGATACTCAAATCTAATATTGTCAAGAGGTTTTGTAAACAAATCAGCTAACTATTTGTCAGTATTGAGATACTTAATATGTAATTCTTTAGACTCTACAAGATCACGAATGAAATGATGTCTAATAACTATGCGTTTAGTTCTAGAGTGTTGGACTGGATTTTTGGATATATTTATGGCACTCTGGTTATCACAGTACATAGTCAATTTTTCTTCAACTATACCGTAGTCACTAAGCATTTGCTTGATCCATAATAATTAGGAACAATAACTACCGGCTGCAATATACTCGGATTCAGCCGTAGAAAGAGAGATACAATTTTGTTTCTTACTACTCCAACCTACTAAGTTGTTTCTTACATAATAGCAGGCACCGGAAGTACTCTTACTATCGTCCGAACACCCTATCCAATCGGCATTAGTGTATCCTACAACAGCACCAGTGGTGTCTTTAGTGTACCAAATACCGTAATTTTGTGTACCCCTAACATATTTAATGATACATTTTACACATAACAAGTGGGATTCTTTGGGTGCACATTGGTATCTAGCACAAACACAAACGGCGAAAGAAATATCTGATCGGGAAGCACTAAGGTTGTAAGAACATAAATTTCTAATTGAGTCCCTGTATTGTTTTGACTTAATTCCGTGAACAAAACTGTGTTTGTAATATGTCATAGGGAGATTTTTTTTTTATTTTATCACGATCCCACTTGGTCTATGACATATTGAAGAAAATTGAAGACATTGCGGCAAAGCTTCAAAGATTTAATCATGCCGAAGTTTAATTGGTGCAAGTTTAATCATCTTCAAGGTTAATTTCATTCCGAGATCACTCAGGTATAAATGCCTATAATTAATGGTGCTCGGAATTATTTTTATAAAAGATAAGGATGTATTTTTTATAAAGAAAATTATTTTAAAATGTTTTATAGTGTTTTAAAAGGTTTACACTACGTTTTATGATGATAAGCTCGTAAAAGAGTTTGACATTTTTGGATCTCTCTTTGGAAGAGACGTTTTTAAACAAAAGTCAAAAAGTCAAACTTTTGCGTTGTCGTTCAAACGACATCCAATCTCGTTCGAACGAGATGGGATGTCACTCGAACGAGATCCTTAAGTCGTTCAAACGACACATTTTTCGAGGCGGCATTTAAATCCTATTTAAACAGTGTTTGCATCAGAGTTTCGTAAGTGTGCTTTCTGGAAAACAGTTTTACGAACCAGAACATTGTTTGCACATGTTTTTTAAGGTTTAAAAGTCTTAAACACATCCTTAGAGTTTGCAAATATCCGAGTTATAATTCTTATATTTTTAAGTGATCTTACTGCACCAAAGTTGTTTGTTCTATACATTGAACACAAAAGGTTTTACGGTGAAGAAGCGATGGACATTGTGTTCGACATCGTAGACGAATCAAAGCCATTCGGTGGACACCGAGACATACGTGGACGCGTGTGTTGTGGACAGGTATCGTGGAAGACAAAATTTCTGCGTGGGCACTAATAAAGAACGGTTGAAGATCATAAGGAGCATCAAGACCCGTGGGGATCAAGTCTTAGTGTAAGGCTAATCTGTCTTTGTAAAACCATTGTTTATAGTGATTGTCTGGCTTGGGCCGTCCGAGGTTGTTTTCCCGTTTTGGGTTTTTTTCTCGTACATCCGGCATTGTGAGTATTCTTTATTTTATTTTACTTGCTTTAATCACTAGATGCATGTTTAGGATTAATCAAGATAAAATTAGTTTAAAGTAAGAATTGGGTTTTTCACAACTTGGTTTGGTGCATAATTAAAAGTTGGATAATTGTTTGGTGAAAATTTGGTTTGGTTTGAAACACACACATATCGGGCACTCTTCAAATTGGTATCAAGGCTAGAAAATATAATTTATTTATTTTATGATCCCGTGTGTCTGTTTATCTCTCCTGTGTTTGTTTTCTCTCGATGGATTCTCTAAGCGTTGACGATTTACATCGTTTGAATTTAAAGTTTGCAAAACGTATTGATGTTTTGGAGAAAGAAAATTATGGTTTAAAAAATAGGATTGAGTATTTGCAAAACTTTCAAATTCAAAGAGATATTTGTCGTGAGAACTTTAGTTCCTTGTTTAAAGATTTTAATATATTAAAATTGGGCAAAAGGAGAGTGATGATAGAGTCCTCATTTTAGAAAAAGAGTTAGAGAATTTAAAAAATTCTAGAGGTTGTGTCGTTGAGGAAAATAATTCGATTAATGATTTTTGGCACGAAAAAAGGCTCTTAGGGATAAGTTTGCTCACATTGAGGGGGAGCGATATAACCTTCTAGGGGTAATTGAAAATTTAAAGAAGGAGTCCCTAAAGTTTGAGGAATTTAATCGTTTTATTGAGTCGAAAGTTTTGAAGTTAAAAAATGATTTAAATGACTCGAGTAGTGATGGTATCGGCTTATCTTGTTCTAGTGGTTCGATTGTAAAAGCCAAAACCATATTTTGTTTTAGAGCACCAATCACATCTAAGGGTATTAGAAAAGGTCAATCTAAAGGTCCCGTTCCTCGTCGTGTTTTCACATGTTCGCATTGTGGTAGGAAAGGTCACCTTAGGAGTTTCTGTTTTGATCTTAGAAAAGACCTTAGGAAGATTAAACGTAGTGTCCCATTGGTTCCCAAAACCCGTTTTGTTAGGTATACACCTTTTTGGGTTATGAAATCCGTTTTGGAGATGCTAAATGCTTCGTTGGTTGATTCTCACATGCATACTAATGATTTATTTCTTGCTCTTTCTTATGGTTAGTAGCTTACATGTTTGTCATATGCTAGTTTGCTTCATGATTTATTCATTGCTAGTATTATGACATGTGTATCATTTTGTATTATTGTTTTCATTTGTTTGAGTCTTATTGAAAAATACAAAAAGATTTTGTTTTTGAGGAAACTTTTGAAAATCCAAAAAAAAAAAATTCTTTTCTTTGAGCCAAAATATGTTTGAAAAGGCAAAAAGATTTTTGGTTTTTGTTTTTGAGTTTACATGTTTGATGTGGCATATTGGTGTGCTTGGACCCCCCCATTGTTTCATTATCCATGTGGCTAGGACATTTGGTCATTATTATCGATGCTTAGAATGATCTTAACCATTGTTTATATAGGGTTGTTTCAAAGTTGATATGCATTTTGATTCGACTTTGTATATATGCCAACATCGCACACATGCACGAGTTTACATGGATGTTTGACTTCTCTTACATATTTGAATTTGGTGAGGCGTTCTTATCTCAATCTTGTCATCTATGCATAAGTAGACTTAAAGAGAAGTGTGCATGTAAGAACCGTTTACCATGAGGATTTGAATTATAAAAAATGATGAGTGATTCACGGGAAAGGGCTGCGAGAGTTCAAAATTGACTCATCGTGAAAGCGTCCATTTAAAAGAGCCCAAAAGAAAAAACAAAATTCTAAGAAAAGGGCCAATAAGATTTTATCTAAGTTGAGAATGCTAGAAACCTCAAAAGAACTTGAAAAAGTATATATATATGAGGAAGATTGGTTGGATAAAATTTAAACGGGTTTGCACATCTAATCCTAATGTTGAAACATTGCAATTTGATGCTATTGTTTGTAGAATCGTCAAATGGATTTGTGTGGATGTAGTTTGTTTAGTTCATTAAGCTTACACTTTAATTGTCATATGGCTATGATAAAGTTTGATGATTTATCGCTATGAGTTAGAGCTTCTTGATCGTTTCGATGTGTTGGAATTGTGACTCATTTGTTGTAGTTTCACGCCCATTCATTCCATATCCGTGTTTGAGCACATCGGTAATATGTTTGCATGTAAATCGCATTATTAGTTTGTATGAGTTTTTGCGTTTTGTGTTAAAAGCCTACTGTTTTAACACTATTTTGCTTTTGTCAGGCCCTTCCTGAATTTTTTTTGTGGAAATTTTTCACTGGTGAATATTATATCATTTTTCTAGGAATCTGGGAAATCTAATATGAACAAATCATTTGAAACATAAGAGCAATTATTTGATACCAATTTAAAAGAAATACAATCAATCAATTTGTAAATCTATCAATAGAAACGCTAAAAAAAACTCCCCCTACATCACATACATCTATCCCCCTTTTTGTCCCGAATAGACAATCCGGTGGAGAGATAAACCAATATGAAATATCTAGCATGAGAAAATGAAACCAATTTGAATCAAGTTGATAACAATTTTTAAAAAAACGAAAAATGATAGATAAACATGAAACAACCAGCTAAATGAGATCATGTAATGACAAATCAGTAGCTAGTAAACCAAGGAATAACACAAAGAGTATACCAATCAAATCAAGTGTGATAAACGGACTCATATGCAAAATACCAAGTTGGAGCATAAAAGAACCTGCATATAAACCAATCAAATGAAAAATGCTTCCAGCAGTACCAAAAATATATCAAATTAAACAAGTGGACTGCAAACTAATCAGAAGCCATTTTTTCAGCCTGCCATTCAAACGAGCCAGGGACATAGCTCAAACGAGATGAGGATGTCGCTCGAACGAAGTACAAATGTCGTTCGCGCGAGATGAGTTGTCGTTTGAACGACTTCGCGATAAATTGGTAACATTTGTTACTCCATACTTCACTGGGTATTTGTTTGTCTGTTTCATGTGTGTAGGTATGCTTCAGCGATTCGAGATTTCAAGTCTACATCACATTCAGACAGTTCATGCTTGTCGGTGCTATATATACTAGTCCGTGTCCTGTATTTTTTATTTTGGGTTTATGGGATGGGATTTAGGCGTCATACGGCTTGATGGATCGATTAGGCATTTCACTGGTTTAGTTTTGTCCCAGAATAGTCAAAGGGGCAGATTTGTAAGGACAT
Organism: Sambucus nigra; assembly: GCA_949130495.1. Lineage (NCBI taxonomy): Eukaryota > Viridiplantae > Streptophyta > Magnoliopsida > Dipsacales > Adoxaceae > Sambucus > Sambucus nigra. The sequence goes on from OX422211.1 coordinate 174,964,104, forward strand.
AAATTTTCAATTGAGTCCCTGTATTATTCTGACTTAATTTTGTGAACAAAACTGTGTTTGTAATATGTCATAGGGAGATTTTTTTATTTTGTCACGATCCCACTTGGTCTATGACATATTGAAGAAAATTGAAGACATTGCGGCAAAGCTTCAAAGATTTAATCATGCCGAAGTTTAATTGGTGCAAGTTTAATCGTCTTCAAGGTTAATTGCATTCTGAGATCACTCCGGTATGAATGCGCATAATTAATGGTGCTCGAAATTATTTTTATAAAAGATAAGGATGTATTTTTTTATAAAGAAAAATGTTTTAAAATGTTTTATAGTGTTTTGAAAGGTTTACACTACGTTTTATGATGATAAGCTCGTAAAAGAGTTTGACATTTTTGGATCTCTCTTTGGAAGAGACATTTTTAAACAAAAGTCAAAAAGTCAAACTTTCTCGTTGTCGTTCAAACGACATCCAATCTCGTTCGAACGAGATGGGATGTCGCTCGAATGAGATCCTTAAGTCGTTCGAAAGACACGTTTTTCGAGGTGGCATTTAAATCCTATTTAAACAGTGTTTGCATCAGAATTTCGTAAGTGTGCTTTCTGGAAAATAGTTTTACGAACCAGAACATTGTTTGCACATATTTTCTAAGGTTTAAAAGTCTTAAATACATCCTTAGAGTTTGCAAAGATTCGAGTTATCATTATTATATGGTTAAGTGATCTTGCTTCCCCAAAATTGTTTGTTCTATACATTGAACACAAAGGGTTTTGCGGTGAAGAAGCGACGGACATCGTGTTCGACATCGTAGATGAATCAAAGTCATTCGGTGGACACCGAGACATACGTGGACGCGTGTGTTGTGGACAAGTATCGTGGAAGTTGAAATTTCTGGGCACTAACGAAGAACGGTTGAAGATCAGAAGGAGCGTCAAGACCCGTGGGGATCGAGTCTTAGTGTAAGGATAATCTGTCTTTGTAAAACCATTATTCATAGTGATTGTCTGGCTTGGGCCGTCCGAGGTTATTTTCTCGTTTTGGTTTTTTTCCTCGTACATCCGGCGTTATGAGTATTCTTTACTTTATTTTACTTGCTTTAATCACTAGATGCGTGTTTAGGATTAATCAAGATAAAATTGGTTTAGAGTAAGAATTGAGTTTTTCACAAATAATTAAAAGTTGGATAATTGTTTGGTGAAAAATTGGTTTGGTTTGAAACACACACATATTAGGCACTCTTCAAAGGTATAACAAACTCCATATCATACTCCTATACAAGGTCGGGTCCACATCTTTACCATGTTCTTCGTTTGGTAGTTTGGTTGACGAGCTTATAGGTGTACATGCAGGTTTAGAGTATTCTAATCCAAATTTCTTAACGAGATCAGTGGCATATTTAGATTGAGTTATAAAAAGACCATCATTAAATTGCTTGACTTGTAGAATACTAAGAAACTCAGTGGCATATTTAAATTGCTTGAATTACTAAGAAACATTGTAATTCACCTATTGACGACATCTGAAATTCAGAATGCATTATCTCGAAAAAATCTTTTACTTGATTAGGACAGGTTGATCCGAAATTAATATCGTCAACGTAAAGTTGGGCAATCAGAACATGTTTATCTAATTTCTTAACAAATAAGGTTTGATCGTTACAACTTCGAATAAATCTGTTAGAGACTAAAAATGGGGATAAACGCTCATACCAAACTCTACGAGCTTGTTTCAAACCGTATAAGTCTTTTTTAGCCTAAAAACGTGGTCTGGATAAGAGGGATCGATAAAACCTTTTGGTTGTTCTATGTATACCTCCACAGTCAAAATTTCATTTAAAAATGCGAACTTAACATCCATTCGAAAAAATTTAAATTGTAAATGGCATGATATGGCTAAGAGGAGACGAACTGACTCAAGATAAGTAATAGGTGCAAAAGTCTTGTCAAAATCAATTCCCGCTATCTGAGAGTAACCTTGTGCAACTAAACTAGCTTTTCTAATGACCTCCCCATTCTCATCAGTTTTGTTTTTGAAAATCCATCGAGTGCCAATAACCTTCTTATCTTTTGGTCGAGGAATAAGATACCAAACATCATGACTCTAAACCTGGACGAGCTCTTCTTGCATAGCATTAATCCATAATGAGTCGCAAAGGGCATCATTTACATTTGTTGGTTCTACAAGAGAAAAAAACACATGAAAATTGGGCCACTTTTTGAAGCTGTGATCTAATTCTAACTAGTTCAGAAGGATTACCAACAATCTTTTCAATAGGTTGGTCTTTAGAAACCCAAGTTGGTACATAAGGACTCTCAAGTGGCAGTGAATCAGTTATGTCAGGAGAGTCTAAAGTAAAATCTGTTTCTTCCTCATCCAAGACAACTGGTTGACTGACACTACTCTCGACACTAATATCATTTATAATTACATTAAAAGATTCCATAATAATTTTGGTTCAATAGTTGAAAACACAAAAATCCTTACTTGTTTGGGAATATCCAAGATAGATTCTTTTCTCTCCTCGGGTGTCAAATTTAGACAGATGTTCTCTATCTTTACAAACATAACAGACATTCCCGAAGGTTTTAAAATATTTCAAGTTAGGATTTTTGTGGAACCAAAGTTCATATGAAGTTTGTTTGGAATTCTTCCTAAGGTATACACGATTAATGATATGACAAGCTGTTTGAACAACTTCGGCTAAAAAATACTTAGGTAGATTTTTCGCATGGAGCATAACCCTAGCCATCTCTTGTAAAGTTCTATTTTTCCTTTCAGCAATGCCGTTCTGCTGAGGTGTCTTAGGAGCACTAAATTCATGTTTATAACCATTGCCTATACAATATTCTGCAACACCAGAATCTTTGAATTCTCCACCTCTGTCACTTCTGATGCGATATACTTAGGTATCCTTCTCGTTCTCTATTTTTAAAAGTATTTTTAAGAACTCATCGAAGGTATCAAATTTATTGTTCTTAAAGGCTACCCATGTATATCGTGTGTAATCATCCACAGTAATAAGTATGTAACTGTTACCACAGAAGCAGACAATTCTAGGGGGACCCATAAGGTCCATGTGGATTAATTCCAAAGGTTTTGTAGTTAAAACATCTTTAACTTTCTTGTGAGTAGGTTTACTTATTTTCCCTTCATGACAAGGACCACAGACAGGATTAAAAGATTTTTTTTTTATTTTAGGCAGTCCTCTAACAATTTCTTGGGAACTTAACCTATAAAGATTATCAAAATTTGTATGTCCCACTCTATTGTGCCAAAGATCAACATCTTCTAATATGGAAATATTATAAGATTCAGACTTAGGAAGGGTTGTGTAACAATTATCCTTATTTTTGTTTCCTGTTAAAATACAATTTTCCTTTTCATCAAGAATTTTGCAATCAATTTTTAAAAAAGTAACGGTATGATTAGATTCAAAAAATTGAGATATGCTAAGCAGGTTAGCCTTGAGACCTTTAACTAGGAGGACATCATTTAGATCGGGGAGACCTTCCTCACACAATGTTCCCTTACCTATGATCTTAGATGAAACTCCATCACCAAACACAACACTACCTCCAAGGAAGTCTTTTTTGTTTGTTAATTTTGTTTCGTCTCTGGTCATATGTTTAGAACACCCAGAGTCAAGGTACCATCTAAATGAAGTGATTTGTACCTTAAAACCTTATATGACAATATTGCACTTGAGCTGGGATAACAAGTCATCTTTTCTAATCCAAATAGGCCTAATTTTGATAGTTTTATTGGCCTTTGATTTAGAAAAGTTTTGTTGGGTCTTTTTAAATGATTTATTATTAGTTTTAGGTCCTCCCTTATTTTTGTGGTTAGAGTTGTGAGTGGTCTATCTTGGGAGAACATAAGTATTCCTACTCTTACTAGAATAGTTAAAATTTGAATAAGTAGGTGTATACAATCTCTTTTGAAAACATTCGTCAATAGGGTGGCCGTAGACATCACAGTATGAAGATTACTGATGTGTGGAGGACTTTACTTTATAACTAAAGTCTTTGAAAATTGGTTTATCCCTAATAGGTATGGTCGTCCAAATGTCATTGGTTTTGGGTTTTTGACATTGATTTCTTATAGGAGGACAGACGTACTTAGCTGGACCATTAGATTTGGGTTGTTGAGTATAGTCACTATGTTTTGCCTTAGAGACATCTTTAAAACAATTTTCTTTCTGAGTGTTCTGAAGATTCTGGCCTTGTTTTACAAAAATAACATTTTCAGGAGAAACATTTTTGCTAGTATAAACTTTTTCTCTAAATCCAAAACCAGATTTGTCTTCAGAATCAAACTTGCTTCCTATAATAATTTCTTCATAGGATTTAGCTTAAGTTTCAAAGCGTAGGCATTTTTTAAACGCGATTGAAACTTTTTTCTTAGATTATTCAAGTTCAACTAAAGTAGACTTGTATTTTTGTTCCAAAATATTATTTTTCTCAGAAAGATCTCTTATTTTTGAGGAAAATTCCTTAGTTTTAGTCTCATGGGCAACACATTGTGCCGTAAACTCTTCAATGTTCTTCCTAATAGTATGGTTTAGTAAATCAATACGCTTATTCAGTAGGTTAACCATTTTATCAAGAAGAGCACTTTTCTTAAACATTTTCATGCATAGATCTTGAGATCTGGAAGATCATCGTCGAACTCACTGAGTGTAGTGTCTCATATAACGCTCATTTTAGATGTGGAACTCACACACACTCCAGGTTTATCGACAATATTTTTAGTTTGACACACCCTAAAACTATCACCATCAGTATTATTTTCATCATCAAAAGTCCCAACATTCTCATTAACAGATGCAACAATAGGTAAAATAGAATCATGAGTATTCAAACATTCATCATCATCATCATGGTATACGATCTTACCAAATAATGACATACAAGACTCATAATTATGGGTTAACTCAGTTTCATCTTCATCAGAATCACTAGAGTCGTCCCATGTCTTACACATATTAGCCCTAGTATTGTTTGTTAAATCTGTTTGGGCATTTATTAGCAAAATGCCCCATTTTTCCACATCTATAACATTTGACATCTTTCATGTCTATCTTAGGTCGATTATTATCATAGGTCCTTTTGTTGTTATATCTTTCATGAGGTCTGGAATTTTGAGGGCATTGATAACCTGGTTTTCCTTGTTTAGCTACCACTGAGTTCCTGAATTTGATAATTTTCTTAAGCTCTTTGCTCATTAAGGCAATTTGGTTATCAATATCATCTAAATCACAACCATCATTTAGGTCAAGGTCAAAGTCTAAGGGTCTAACTTTAGGTAAAGTCAACTGTGATGAAAAGACAACATTAGATCCAGCGAGTATCTTGTTTTGGGCATTTATTTGTTTTAAACTCTAACTCCATCTCAACAGTTCTTAATTGCTACTTAGCAATTCAGGAGTCGGGTTTGGTTCGTCCACTTCTTTTATGGCATATTTCTTATTATCAAATTTGGCAGGTAATGACCTAAGAATCTTTTGAACAATTTATTTTCTACTATAGGTTATACCATTTGCATACAATTTTGCGAAAATATCAATTAACCTAATTTAGAAATCATCAAAGGATTCGTTGTCATCCATAATCAGTGTATTATACCGTTGGACATGCATTTGTGTTTTTCCCACCTTAACACGTTCATCACCCTTATGTGCGCTGACTAGAGTGTCCCAGGCCTCTTTAGAGGTAGAGTAAATAGATATTCTTTTAAACTCATGCTCGTTAATTGACATAAAGATATCATTCTTGCCTTTATCATTATTATCGAGAGACTTCTTTTTCTTTGCCGTAGTAAATTCTCTAAGAGGTTTCTTAACCCTTGTGGGATCAGTATTAGATAAAGACTTAGTTGGATATTCATAACCATTTTGAATCATATCCCAAACATCATCACCAAGAGTTCCTTGAATGAAAGCAACCAATTGCACTTTCCAGTAAGAGAAGTTTTTTCCATCAAAGAGAGGTAGCCAAGAAAGGTTACCCAACTTCTCGAATCTTTCATCCATATTCAAAAATAGATTTTGAAAACAATTTTTGGAGTTTCAGGATCAAAATAACTTTTGATAAACCTGCTCAGATACCACTGGAAAAACTGCTTACTAAGTTAATAAAAAAATGTTTTAGATTAAGTAAACTCCGATAACAAACTCTTTGAACAAAACTCTTTTCAAAATACAACACAGGATGTGTTAAACGTTTCTGAATATGTCCTCTAGATTTGTTAGTTTGATTACCTTATATTTTTAAAACTAAAACCTTCAATTAAGTCTTAAATGAGATATTATTCACAAAAGCAATTAAGAACATTCAAGCAAATTTGACACGCGATTTTTAACGTGGTAAAACCCTAAGATAAGGGAAACATCCACGGCCCCCTCTACGGAGCAAAACAGAAAATTCACTAAAATCACAAGGCACAAGTTACAGCACTAAGCATGCAATACAAGATCCTAAATCTAAGTTTAGAAAATTTACCTACATGAGTTACTCTACTCTCAAAGACTTCTGACTTGATATGATCTTCCTCCCGCAGCTTCCTTGCTTTTCCTTGTCCACTTGATTATAGCATCTTAACAAACAATATATCTCTCCAAGAACCACAATTATTTAAGTGTTCGTGTGAGAGTGAAAGTGTTTGTGAATTAATCTAAATGCAAAAATGCAACTCACATCTCTCAATCAATTATATAACAAATTTCTACTAATAACAAATCAATCTATATGATATGCAAGTAATTTCAAATCTGTTTTGAATAATAAACTTCAACAAATTTCAGATCTGACATAAAAATTTTGTTATCAAATTTTGTTTCAAAATTTTATTCATGTTCAAATTGATTTCACTAAATGTGAAATTATATTTTGAAACAAAAAAATATATTTACAGATCTGAATATATACACACCCAGAATTCTTATTTCTCAAAGTGTATTTGAGATCACAAAATTTGGATAGAAAATTAACAACAACAATAGGATCCAAATGAACAAATATAAAAAACCTAAAAAATTATTCTATGTGAAAAATATGGTTCTTAGAAATACATATTGTTGAAGAGGTCTTCAACACAACAAACTAGCAACATACCAACTCACATAAATCCCAAGCATTTTTTACTCTTAAATATGGGTTTACTGTTTTTAATCAAATAAGGCTTTTGGTGTATTTGGGTTAGGAAGAAACTGAGTAAGGTCAGATCAATTTTAGGTTCGGTTTTTACTTCTCTCTATACGCTCTTTTTTATTTTCTCTTTACTCTCTCTCTAGGAGCTCTAATGGAGCCACCGACCTCAACTCCCTCTTTTTCTGGTTTGCGCCGATCTTTCCTCTCTAAAAATTTGAAGGGCAAAAAATTCCTAAAGACATTATATACTCAGCACGGAAGAGGCAGTTACAATCCAATGGTATGGATCTGTTACTGATTAACAAATGCGGCTATCTAATGGCTAAAACAAAAATGGTGGAAACTCCGATTTTGGTTGGCCGTTAGTGAGATGATGAGGATCGAGAGGAGAGCAATTTTTGTTTGTTGATAAGATCAAGAAGGAAGGTCATGATCTAATGCTTATGGCTCAGATTTGTAAAAACGCAAAGGCAGAGTTGAAATCCTTCGGCCCAAACAAGTGCAAATGCGTGTTTAAGGTTTTGAAAAAAATAACAATTTCCAACCCCATAGATTCCAAGCGAATTTATATCCTGCCCAACAAACTTTTTATCACAAAAAGATAATTCTTATTTTAACCTCAAACATTTTAAAAACCACTAATCATAAAAATTATTAAAATGATTTTAAAATGTTTTAATGAATTAAAAGAGTGTTTGAAGAGACTAAACCACTAAATAAAATTTGTGCTCACATAATAACATATTTATGTAGTGTGTGTGTGTCTTAATGTGGTTCATGAGATCAATACTTCCCTTTTTTGTAGAGCATTTGAGCATTGGAGTTCTTGGACTGGGATTCCTTTGATGGAGCTTGAATTCCTCTTTGAGAGGGAGTAACTCATAAAAAATCTAATCATATTTTGTCTCGATATCGAAACTAGTTGAAACTCCTATATTGTACAGACTCAAGTATGTCAATCATATAGTGTGTTCTCATAATGCGCACATAACGTATGAATTTTAACCATCTAGTTATGCTACCCGAATAACTAGTCCCATAACATCCTTGGTTTCACACATTAACCTATCCCACGTATTTTTATAAGCTTAGTTATCACATCCACTCAACCATTATATTTCTCAATTATAAATTTATTACTTAATTTCCAATAACCGTCATTAGCTATTTATACAGTACACACCATATTTCAACCCGTATATTTGTCTGCACATACATATACGTAATAATATATTGTAACAAACATACATATGTCGCATATAGTTGCCATCTCTCAAAGACATAACTCATTGGATGCGGGTCTCTATAATGCTATCATCGTCGTGGGCATGCTCAGCACATCCTGGTTTTTGGAGGTCGGACTCTCACATCGACTCGATAAAATTGCAAACGTATTGGAGGTGATCATAGTCCTTTGAAAGTGAGCTATAACCATACCCAAAATTACCTCACTTCGAATATCAATCACACAAAGCATATACATGGCGCTATGACCCGGGGTCGATACTTATCCTGTTGTGTTTCGTCAGGGTAGATCACCCACTTCGTGCAACCTCCACTGATAGTACTAGAGGGGCATGTTTCACATAAATATCATACACATAGATATTATTTTTATTCATATATATACTATCCATATGCCCGTATATGCATACATACATACATACATATATATATATATATATATATATATATATATATATATGTTCACCAAGTCTAGATAATCGGTGTCTATCGCCCGAAGCACTATTTTAATTGTACGAGTCCACCACTAACTCTTAATTATTTAGTTATACCCTTATTTCAAGAATTTCACGCGTATATTATTATTCCTGGGCATTAAGTCCTCTTTGAACAACTCGTATCCCAAGTCATCCGAATAATTTATTTTCCCGAGTGTTATTCATGCTAAACACCCCGAATTCACCACCCCGATTTTATCCCGCTACCCCAAGGTAAATAAGGTCCCTAAAATATTTTTCCAGAAGTTCTACTTTCATTTACGGACACCCTAAAATATCTCTAAACCAAAGAAAATTATCAAAATATTAACAAACGTACCTAGGCTGAACAGGACAACCGAACCTGTTCGGCCAGGGGGGCAAACTGGTTCGCCCATGAACGCTGTCTAGGTCAGGGATATTACTTCCATTACGATTTTTACCCATATTTTTCTCCCCAAATTGGTTCCAAAATTCATCCCAAGGATACATATTATCACCCCATTTATTATTAACATGAATACATGTATTTGATTGTATCAAATCATCAAAAACTAAATTTGATCATGGGACTTACATCATTCTTTTTCAAGCACGACTTATTTCATAATTTTTAATGAAATTTTTGGGTGCCTATTGTTGATCAAACCCATAAGAGTAGCTGTCCAAGCCAAGTGAATTAATGAGGCGCCTGACCCAAATTAAAAGCCTTGATTAACAGTTAGGATTGAAGATATGGCCGAGTCTATCACCAAAAATCTCGGACAAATATTCAAGGGATACTGGCCCAATGAGTTGGGTACAACCACTTTTAATTAACAGAGTATATATTGTACCCCTGGCTCGGGTCGTAGGGGCATGTGGATAAAAGCTTCTCGAGAGTTACTCAATAAAGACAGTCGACCTCTCCGTGGACGTAGGCAAGTTATCGAACCACGTATATTCCTATGTTGTGATTGCTTGGTGCTCTTGATCTCTTGGTGATTGTTTTCTCTTATTATTTGTGCTGTGATTTTTATCATTACAATTGGTACCATCTGTGGGAAGCGATTGTTATTCCTGCAAAAACCTTCATCAACAAGAGCCAGCGATCTTCCGTCATTGCAGTAACGACCCTCAAGTAGGTTACATTAAGCAACAGCCTAACCCTCCAAGGGTGAGGTCTGAGATCCGCCATTTAAACCCAAGACTTCACCAGGAAAGGCAAGTCTCTGAAGAGAGGCAGGAGCCACCCAGGTCCATGCAGGTCTCTAGATTGATAGATGCCTATAAAGTCGGACTCTAAGAGCATGAGGAGGCCACTCGCCAAAAATAAGATGAGAATGATCCCCTCAAGAGGCAACTGGAAAGGATGAAGAGATAACTCCACCGAAGCACAAAGCGATGCCACAACCGAACTCCTAGCCCTCTGGCGAGCAAGTCTCGCAATCGAGGAAGAAGACCTAGGCATGGGTCAGAATGAACTAAGAGGCACTGGTTAGACGATGACCATTCTGAACGACTGTAACCAGTTAGCCGTTATAGGAATCCTGGTCGGTAGAACGATGACATATGAAGTTTGGTTAGGAAGGAGATGGACCAGCACCCATCTCATCTCGGTACCAGATCTATGAGAGAGATAGCCAGGCAAGCTCTCAAAACTTAGATAAAGTCCCCTTTTTCAAGGGCAATAGAAGAAGAGGCCCCGAAGAAGTTCATGATTCCCAGGTTCAAGATTTATAATGGGAAGACTGACCCCATTGACCATATCAGGTAATACCGGCAAGCTATGACTCTATAGAGTCATAATGATGCAATCATGTGTCGAATATTCCTTTCGAGCTTGCACGATGTGGCCCAAAAGTGGTTGGAGAAGCTACCTCATAAGTCCATCCAAAATTTCAAATCTTTGGCTGAGCAATTCACATCTCATTTCGTAACAAGCAGCTCCCACCCGAAGAGGATGGATGCATTGCTTACTATGAAGAAGAAGCCGCAAGAGAACCTCAGAGAATATGTGAAGAGGTATTGGAAAGTGTTTAATGAAATCGAGGATTGCTCAGAGCAGGTCGCCGTAACATACTTCAAAATCTATTTGTCGAGCTCCTGCCTCCTGCACCAGTCCTTAACTAAGAAGGAGGCGACATCCATCGACGACTTGATGAATCGCATTAAGAATTACACCAAATTCGAGAATGTGACCCATCTTAATACAGGGGATAATGGTCGCTCGAAGGCTGGCAAAGGAGTGGAGAAGAATGAACCTCAAAAGAAAGGGAACAAGAACGGGAGCGAAAATGTCTCCAAGAATGGAAACATTTCAGGCTGTGAGCATAGTCTTCAAGGAGCTAATATACCAGATTCTTTCTAAGATCATATATGAGTCATTTATTAAGTGGCCGAAGAATGTGGGAGAAAACCCCCCCAAGCAGAATAACGCACTAAGGTACGTGTTTCATAAGGAGGGTGGCCACAAAACCGAACATTATAAAGCCCTCAAATCTCATCTCGAGGAGTTGGCCCAAGCCAGAAATCTTAATGAGTTCGTGGAAAAGAAGGTGGAGAAGATAACAGCTAATGGCGAACAGAGACTCGATAATGTCCTTGAGGAGGATATCGGCCACGAGTTCATGGTAATATATGGGGTGTTAGACCTCAAGCAAATTCAAAGAAATGCAGCTCAGATGGAAGTAAAGAAGCTCACTGCAGTAATACAGGCCTTTCAGATTGACCCAGCTAAAACTCAGGCTGGGAAGCGTTGATGATCGTAGGGCGTCAATTATAATAAGCATATTATGTTCACTAACGAAGACTTGATTGTGGTGAGACCCCTCATCATGATGCGCTGGTCATCACACTTAGGATAGCCAACTGGGACGTCGACAGGTTGCTCGTCGACTAAGGAAGATTGTTCGAAGTTTTGTACCCAGAGTTATTCAGAAAATTAAAGCTTAGCATTGCCGATCTCAAGGAAGCCTTTATCCTATTGGTCGGCTCCGCTAAAAAGAGTACAGTTCATTTGGGAAAGATTGTCTTGCCAGTCAGGGCAGGAAATTTTTTAAAAATAATCGAGTTTCTAGTAGTTGACATTGAATTTTTATACCACGCCATCCTCGACAGAGGGTGGCTCCATGCAATGAAGGTCCTACCCTCAACGTACCATCAAAAGCTTAAGTGTATTACAGAACGGGGAGTAGTCGAGATCCATGGAGATCAGGCTATGGATATAAAGTGTTTCATCGCGGCCATTAGCTCCAAGCCAGAAAAGAAAGTGGAGGAATCAAAAATCAAGGAAGAAGCCCATGAGTAATACCCTCTAAATAGCAGCTAAGGTACTGTTGATCAGGAATGGAGGATACCAGGCTCCATCCCTCCGAGAGGGTCATTGAAGACATGGAAGAAGTCGCTACTAGAAGTAGCTAGAATGAGAAAAAGTTTTTGATTGGTACCTCTTTGATCGATTTCTAGAAGAAATAATTAGTCACCCTCCTCTGAAGCAATTTAGATATTTTTACATGGGAACCTTACGAGCTGCCTAGGATTGATCCCACAATTGCTTGTCATTAATTGTATATTGACCCAACCTTTAAGCCAGTCATATAGAAGGCTCCTTGAATAATCCCGAATAAAGCTAAAGCAGTAGAGAAAGAGGTCAAAAAGTTACTGGATGCAGGTTCCGTAGGGAGGTTTAGATCCCTAAATGGTTATCCAACCCGGTAGTAGTTATAAAAAATGAAGAGTTTGTATCGACTTCACCGACCTCAACAGGGCCTATCCCAAAGACAGTTTTCCCTTCCAAAAATTGATCAACTGGTCGACGATACAACAACTCATTAGAGGATGAGCTTTTTATACGCCTAATCTGGATACCACCAAATCCCGCTTCACGCGTCGGACCACGATTATGCCTCCTTCCTAACCACTATTGGTTTGTATTCTTATAAAGTTATTCCCTTCGGTGTTAACAATGCAGGAGTGACTTATTAGCGGCTAGTTATAAAGATGTTAAAGGAGAAAATGGGGGATACTATGGAAGTTTACATTGACTCCATGCTCATTAAGATCAAGCTTAAGGACGATCACCTCTCTGTCCTGGCAAGGACTTTCGATATCCTTAGGAAATACCGAATGAAACTCAATGCAAGTAAGTGTTGTTTCGGTGTCCAACCGAGAAAATTCCTTAGATACTTGGTCACCAAGAAAGGAATAGAGGCAAACCTCGACCAGATTGATGTCATCAACAAGTTCATCCCCCTCAAACAGTAAGAGATGTACAAAAGCTCACCAGAATGCTCGCCGCGCTTAACCGGTTCATATTAAAATCTTTGAAACGATGTCAACCATTCTTTCAGTTGTTAAAAAGAAATAAGGGCATGACATGGAACGAAGACTGCTCTAGAGCCTTAGAAGAACTTAAGGCCTATTTCAGCAGCCCCCCTTTTCTCGTGATTTCTAGAGAGGGTGATCCTTTATACCTTTACCTCACTGTGTCAGACCATATTGTGAGCTCCGCCTTGGTATGTGAAAGAGAGGGAGGACAACATTCAGTCTACTATGCAAGTAAGACTCTTTTAGAAGTCGAGCAGCGCTACCTGTTATTGGAGAAGCTCGCCTACGCATTGGTGATAGACTTGTGGAAACTGAAGCATTATTTTGAGGCCCACTCCATCTTCATGGTTACTTCGCACCCTCTAAAGGCTGTTCTTAGGAAATAAGACCTCTCCGACCGACTGTCAAAGTGGTTAGTCGAGCTCGGAAGGTTTGATATTCACTTTCAACCAAGAACAACTGTCAAGGGGCAGATCCTAGCTGATTTTATCGCTGAGTTCACAGGAGAACAGCCTGTCGATCAGTAGAAAACCAGTCAGCTAATGGAGAGCTTATAGGAACCGAGCATTTGGACCTTATACGTTGATGGAGCCTCCAACTTAAAGGGGTAGGAGTAGCTATCGTACTAGTAACTCTCTAACAACGAGGCAGAATACAAGGCGCTTATTACTGGATTAAGCAAAGCATAATTTCTAGGGGCAAGGCCCCTTCAAGTCTTCAGCGACTCTCAATATCCAACCAGATAAATGGTATTTTAACGCAAATGATGTCAGCTTATCTCCCCGTTGTGAAGGGACTAATGGCCAACTTCGATCAAGTGGATGTTCAGTAGTTCCCCAAAGGACAGAACATCCATGTAAATGCCCTAGCAGCCTTGAGTTCAACAATAGACTCTGACTTGAAAAAAATAATCCAAATAGATTCCTCGCGTAGCCCAGTATTGATCAGACTACTGAGTCACTGAATCCCAAGCAGATTCTCCACATTGAAAAGGCTCCGAGCTGGATGTATCCCATCGCAGACTATTTACGAAGTGATGTATTGCCAAGTGATAAGAGGACGACTCACCAGATAAGAGTCAAAGCTGCTCGCTTTCACTTATCTCCTGATGGGAAGTTATATAAGAGATCCTTCACCGGACCCTACCTCTAGTGCGTTCATCCATAAGACATCGAGCAAGTTCTGCACGAACTTCATGAGGGAATTTGTGGAAGTCATGTAAGAGGAAGGTCACTAGCCTTTCGAGCAATGAAGGAAGGGTATTGGTGGACATACATACAAAAGGACACCGGAGTCTATGTTCAGAGGTGCGAAAAATGCCAAAAGTACTCACACATGGTCCACCAGTCCGCCAGTGACCTAAAGTCATTAACCAGCCCGCTAGCGACCTAAAGTCATTAACCATCCCATGGCCCTTCGCCCATTGGGGTTTGGACATCGTAGGTCCTCTGCCTACTATGATAGGCAATCAGAAGTATCTGTTAATTACCACAGACTACTTCACTAAGAGGATAGAGGCAGAACTACTGAAAAACATCAGGGACTCAGACATGATGAGATTCATATAGAGAAACATCATTACCCACTTTGGCATACCCAGGACAATTATTACTGACAATGGGACCCTGTTCGAGAGTGTACCCTTCCAAAGTTTTTACAATGACCATAGAATCAAGCATAACTTCAGCTTTGTAGCGTATCCATAAAGCAATGGTCAAGATGAGGCTTCCAACAAGATAGTGATCGATGGACTAAAAAAATGCTTGGAATGGGCCAAAGGAGCTCGGGTGAACAAATTGCCTCACATCCTCTCGGCCTATCGCAGCACCCCAAGGCGAGCAATTGGGGAAACATCCTTTACACTCACATATGGAATGGAAATAGTTATTCCACTAGAATCTAGTCTCCCTACCATAAGGTTTACGTTGGTCAACCAAGGCTACAATAATGAAGCATTGCTCGCCAAACTTGACTTAACTGATGGGCAGCGAGAATTGGCTTTAGTTAAACTGGCATCCTACCAGCAACAACTAGCTAAATTGTACAACTAGAAAGTCAATCCAAGGAAATTTCAAATTAGTAACTATGTCCTAAGAAAAGTCCTTGGTAGCGCTGTAAAACCATCAAATGGCAAACTAGGACCAAACTGGGAAGAACCCTTCAAGGTAGTAAGAGATGACCTGCAAGGAGCCTATCACTTGGAAACGCTGGAGGGTAGGAGGATACCAAGGGCTTGGAATGCGGCCAATCTGAAGAAGTTATACTTCTAGACTTTCATTATATGTGCATCATTAGTTTAGGCAATATTTTTTTTACAAACTGATGTTTCCCTTCGTTTACAATTTTAGTTAATAAAACTTGGTTGACTTAGGCATTCTATATGTATTGGTTGTTCCAATTATATTTTGATATGCATCCTTTCCAAGTTACAAGCTTCACTCTTTTTATGCGTATAATAGAATTCCTGGATTGCAGTAAGTTGGCTAACTTACTTCAGTTAAGGATCTTTTGAACCATCATCTTATGATTACAACATAGTGGTTAGGTATATCCTAACTCAACTCCTCCAAAGCATACTTAGCAGGGTTGAAAGGTGGTAACCCTCCTCAAGCCTTTATTCAAAAACACAATTGGCATTGCAGGTTTCTCCGACAACAAATAAAAACCTATTGGGGATCCTTAAGTAGTGTGGCCAACCCAGGTTGGTCGCCAACATAGCTTGGCTCCAAAATCCTGCTCTAGTGGATTGCCTATTAATTAGGTGTATTCTCGCCATAGCCCTTCTTAGGCCTAAGGTAGTGTGATGACACGACTTAAAAGGTAAAGTGGACAGAACGGTATAGCTAAGGCATACTGGACTGGGGGAATGCTTAATTGAAATTAAAACTCTAAATGATATTTAGTCAGCTGAAGTGCCCAAAATAATTGAAGTTTATTAATAAGGCGAAAGAAAATGACACATGTTTAGTCGGTCTATGCCCAAAATATAAATATTTCTTACTAAAAATTACATGGTTACATGTATAACAGTAATGAAATAAATTAACCCTAGGAAGATCCAGATCGGTGAGCAAGGTAGTCTGCTACCCGAGCTCTCTGACCATCATCAGGGTGAGGGGCAAAGCTCTCCATAGCCTCCTTCGAGCTCGGCTCCAACAGTTGCCTTTGAATAATATCTATAGCGATCCAACGGACATCCCTTCGAAAGGGATTTGGCTCCAAGATTGGAGGAGTAATCTAATGCCTTTACCATAGGGGAGAGTTTTTGGGAACCATCAGCTCCCTCAGGCACTTAGCCACCCTCTATTAAAGGCGAGCTCCTCCATTTCTTTCAATTTTTTAGGGGCATCTATCCAGCCTTGATCGTAGCTATAAGCCTACACCTACCGATGACCCTTTTGAAATAAGTGCCACAGATTTATAACATCTTTTTAAAGTCCAATGGTGATTACGTATGCTCGCCGAACGTTCCCCTTCAGCTCGATGATCTCCCTATGGGAACTGCCATCGTCTCTCCTAGCTCATTGCGTAGATGATGATGAGTAACCTTGGATAACTTGGGGAGCACTGCTTGGAGCATTTTACTTGAAGCGCGAGAGAAATCCCTCCTTAAGGCATCATTTTCTTTCTGCAACACCTCCCCAACTTGATTGATCTCTAATGCATCTAGGAGTTTCACCTTCAAAGCATCCATCTCTTTCTGAAGGGAAGTACCAATCTCCTCCATCTTTACAAGCCTATCCTTAAGTATGACAACTACTTCAGACTGGTCTTTATAGTCCTTATTCCTTTCCCTAAGGGACTTGGAAATCTTAATAAAAGCCCGATGATCTTGACCATTTATGTTCAAATCAAGGATTTGTCCTAGACGAGAGGTAGTAGGAATATAATCATCAAGATCAATAAGTTATAAGATATTGAACTAAAAGAGTACATACATCAGTAAATGCAAAAAAGGGAATCTCTGTCATTTATTGGGAAGTGGAACTGTCCAAGTATAAGTACATCAAATGATAGAAAAGAAAAACAAAAATATAAATATAAAAAAAGAAGGCTTAAAAGTCTAATTAGTAGCCTTAACCTGCTCGGTGGATGCTGGCTCTTTTCCCTTATCAGTAGCAGAAGTACCAATAACCTCGCTTGTGCTGACACTAGACGTACCTCCCTCCGCTGGGATAAAATTCATTTCCTGGTTGTTAGAGGGAGAGTCAGCAGCAAGAGCAGAAGGCTCCATGGCAGCTCGAGCGATAAGGTCATCTTCATTTATAGCGGGTTAAGGGCCCGTAGGATGCTCAAAAAAGAGTGAGGAGTCGGAAAAAACTCCAGTGATGACTAAGGCCCGATGCAAGCATTCTTGAAGTTCGCTCGGATGATGTAATCAATTTGGCTGTCAGCATCTTCGTATGCTGCCTCCCAACCCTCATTATAGCCGCTCTCCTAGACGATGGATGCCTCCAGCTTCCCCACCTTCTCTGCCATCTCCTTATTTGCATCTGCCAGTACTTTATTCTCCTATGTGGTGTCTAACTTGCCTTTAACCACCAATTCATATACCTCTCGTAGCTCTTTCAGCTCCTTAGTTACATCGGACTTCTCCCGAGCAAACGAAGCTTTATCTTCTGTAAGAGCCATCTCGGAGGACTTTCGAGCCTCCCGAGTAGACCTCAGGCTCTCCTCGAGCTCAGAATTCCTCCTTGATAGCTCATTTTATCTATGCTCGAGGACAGTGTAGTCTGATACAAACTTCAAAAAGAGATAAATGTTTGTGAACAGATCGCAGAGAAATTACAAGGCAAAGAAATAGAGAAAAAGGAAGTGGCCTTACCAAAACAAGCCCTTGATATGCTTTCAGGGCTAACTGGTCAGGGCCCATGCTCGAAGAATGCTCACGATCTGCCGTGAGCACTGCTCTTTTAAGAATTATTGGGGCAAGATGAGGGGCCAAAGCCATAGAGCCCCCCTCAGCTGGAACAACCACATGTTTCTTTGTCCTCTCTTCTCCTCTCCTCTTCCTTTCTTCTCTCATCTTCTCGGCTTCGTTCTTCTTCTTCTTCTTCTTCTTCTTCTTCTTCTTCTTCTTCTTCTTCTTCTTCTCTCTTCCTCTCTCTTTCTCTCCCATTCGCTCTTATCTTCCTCTTATTTCCTCTTCACCTCTTACTCATGAGCTGTTGTCTTGGAACCGCTGGCAGTGTCCCCAGACTTTAGTTTCTAAAACTTTAGCCTATTAGACAATAAGACATCATCATCATCATCACAGATCAAGTTTTTTCTTCTTGGGGGAGCCATCTCTTCCATGCTAGACCCTCCTGTAGTAGAGCCTTCCTCGCTGGACCTTTCTCCACTGGATTCCTCCTCACTAGATCCCTCCCCATTGGATCCTTCCTCTCCACTACCACCTCTTCCACCTTCAGCAACACTAGTCTCTGAGCTGCTCTCCTCCTCCTCCTCGTCTAGCCAATGGGTTCGAGAGCAACTTCTTCTTCTTTTTCTTCTGGGATATCAAGGTGGGGAACGGTATCCATTAAGCGAGCAGTAAAACTAGCTGTAATGTTCTTGTATTCCAATAAAAAAGCAACAGACCTAGGTTGTTCTCCTTCAGCTATGAGGTCCCTTATTTCCCAGGATTTTACCAACTCAGCAGCCTAGATCTCTCGGAGAGTAGGTTCTTGGTTTTAGACCTCGCTGAAAAAGGGAAAGAGAATAAAACATTAGAATAAAAACACATTAAAGTAAATAAGCAAGCAATAAATGAAAAGGTTTGGAAACAACCTATGTACTCCTCCCTATAAAAAGGGATCCGAGCATCCTTGTACCTTATGTCCTCTGTTTGGGGAGAAAATGGTCATTTTTTAGCAATAAACTCTTCAGACCAGTAGTCCTTGTGGGAATCAGGTAAATTTACTACCAGTACCCTATCTGAACTCCTCGCCTTCAGATATAAGAGACCCCCACTTATGTGAGAAAAAGTGTAACAGTAGCAGATTTTGGGTAACCCTAAATTGGTGATGTAGAGCAGATTTATTCTATGGACTCCATTAATTATCTTCCAAACATTTGGAGAACATTGAGCAGGAACCATATTAAAATATTGAGAAAAGTGAAAAAATAGATGATTTTGGGGGAATGTCAAACCCCCTTGAGACAGTAAGAGGACATGCATCCAATTTTCGTCCTCAATATCACGAACATTGCGAGATATAGGGGCACACTCAATATCTACCCAATCGGGGATATTGTAGCATTTTTTAAATTTAGTCATACATTTATTATTTATTTTTGCCATGGAAAAACCCTAGCTACAGTGTAATGAAAGGCAACGACGAAAATAAATAAAGAAAAAGGAAGGAACTGGTGACTTATGTAGTGAGAATTAAGCTATAAATGTTGAAAAACTTCAAATTTGAGAAGATGAAGAGCAAGAGACAACTTGGAAGACGAAGAGCAAGAGGCATCTTGGGAAGCAAGAGAAACAAAGAAGTTGAAGTGACAATTTTATCATCCAACACTTGAGTTTAAACTTCTCAATGATAGAGGACACTTATCGAAGAAGATTTGTCGCCCAAATATCTAGTAAAATGATGATTCACACCCCTTCTAATCACATGAACTACAACAGTGCCATCAAAGGGGATGAGAAGATGCTTTTTTAAAAATTTTGAGCCCAAATCGTGACCACAAAATTTTTAGGGGCAATTGTGGGTGCCTATTGTCAATCAAGCCCATAAGAGTAGTCGGCCATGCCCAAGTGAATTAATGAGGCGCTCGATACAAATTAAGAGCCTTGATTAACAATTAGGATTGAAGATATGACCGGGTCTATCCTCAAAAATCTTGGGCAGATACTCAAGGGATACTGGCCCAACGAGTTGGTTACAACCACTTTTAATTAATAGGGCATATATTGTACCCCTGGCCCGGGGCATGTAGAAAAAACCTTCTCGAGAGTTACTCAATAAAGATAGTAGACCTCTCCGTGAACGTAGGCAAGTTGTCAAACCACGTATATTCTTGTGTTGTGATTATGATTGCTTGTTGCTCTTGATCTCTTGGTGATTGTTTTCTCTTATTATCTGTGCTGTGATTTTTCTCACAGCAAAATTCATATATCCACAATCAATATTTCATCTTTTTAATTCAAGATTATATCTTTCCATTCATGATCAATATATCTAATTCTCAATATTAATTTCCTCTAACAAGAACTAATTTTCATGTAGGATTTTCCTCTAACGAAGATCATAAAAACACTAAAATACTCATCTTTCTAAAAATCCCCTTTTTCCATATAATCCCACCCCAAAATTTGTTTCTTCATCTGCCAAATTTTGATATGAATCATAAACATAACAAAACACATAGCAAGTTTAAACACTTGCCTTGAATAAGGAATGGATATGAATCTTCTTCTTTGTAGGGTTGAATCACGTCAAGAACAATATCAATTAGCCTCCGATTGTGCCCTCTCCAATCTTCCTTGTGTTTTTCTCCCTCTTTTCACCCCAAAAGGACTCTGAGATGTTTAAAAACTAAAAGTGGTTGTCTCATAACCCTCAACCTCCCATTTAAATCCCTAATAAAAAAATTAGGTTAACCTCGTAGCATAAAATGACTCGTATGCCCCCGAGTGGGCCTCGACTAATCTAAAAAGCCCCCGGTATCCAATCTCAGCCCCCGGGTACTTGATCTTAACTATTTAGACCCACTCCGATCAACCGTGCTCTCAAAATCATCATTCGAGTTACCTATCATCAATTTTCCATAATATTCTTACATGACTGCACACGCGCGTCCCAAATAAGATCATGTCGACCCGTCGTCTTTACCCACTTATGACGTACTATGAAATAATACAATTTCATTTACTTATCACACAAGTAATTATAATAAACCATAAATATTACTCCATTTTTTGATAATTAATATTCATTCAATTCATATTATTTTTCAATTTAATAAATTACTGCGACACGAGGTGTTACAGATATAAAATTGTTTAAAGTACAAATTGAATAATTAAAAGATAAAAATTTAATTAGAGATAGTTAGAGTCTTCATAATAGTCTAGCCTTTATAGTTAGGAATCATTTAAAAGAAAAAGGATGAAAGTCTAATATGGTAATTAATTATAATAAATTGGATGATTAATACTAAATTTTTTGGTTATTTCATCCCAAATAAATAAGTTTTTTATAATAGAATACAATTTGCCTCTTAATTATAAAAAATGAACTGTAAAAGTGGTTATTGGAAAATAAAGATGGAAGACAAAAGTATCTTATTAACAGTTTTCAGTGCTCCTCAAGGGAACTATGGGTGGTTAGTAATGTCATTTGGTTTAAAAAATGCACCACGTATATTATAGAGAATAATGGACAATATGTTTAGAAATCTTAGTAATATTGTTTTTATTATGTATAGATAATGTTATTATATTTTTTGAATAATCGAACGACATAATATATATGACATGTTATCTTGTTAGGAGAAAAGAAGTTATTGTATAAGAAGAAGTAACGAAGACATGTATATGAGATGTTATCGTATTAGGAGAAAATAAGTTCACTAATGTACAACAAGAAATTGAATTCACATGGATGGAAATAAAAGCAGGAACAATAAAAATGCAAATGCATGTGTTAGATAAAATAAAAAGATCGCCCGATATAATAATAGAGAGAAAGTAATTGGAAAGGTTCTTAGGATGTTTAGCATATGCATTGGATTTTATAGAAGATTTGACAAAATTAAGAAAACCGTCACAAACAAATATCCAATAAAGATGAGATTTGGGCATAAAAATATGCTTACTCCGCTTTGGTAAAATTATTAAAATAATAATGTAAAAATATGTTGGGTTTTATTCTTAAACATGAAACATCGTTTTGTTTATTAATAAAAGGATCATCTACTTTATTTTTAAATGAGAATCATGTTTATGAGAATGCTTTATATTTATGTCTATTATATATATTTTTTTATATGTGTCCGTCAATTGTGCATAGTAAGAATTTCAATGAGTTGGTTTTGGCTTGATCACATGAGATCGAAATTTTGATTCTAGTACTATTGAACAGTTCACAACCTAGATAGGGAGTCAACATCCTATCAAAATGATTGCATTACAATCCTAGTGGTTTATCTCAAATCACGAGAACCACTATGATGATTCGAGAACTTGTATGATAGTTCAAAAGAGGATTGTGACCGGTACATCCAGAAGTGTATTGAATATGACCACCCATGAGATTTAAGTCTACGGGTTATCATAATTAGGCTTAGGTAAACTCAGATCAATTGCAAAGGGTGAATGAATTCTTAATCTCGAGGATTGGAATTCTTGAAAAATTATTGCTTTGAGTGTTATGAGAAATATTCAATTTTATTAGCTGTCAATCTCCACAGATTGGGAGATCGTTGTGTGAGTAGATCTGAGATCATAATTCGAATGATTTCACATCCAGGAGATACCTTGGATTATGATACCCCTTCGATAGACTTATAGGATTTGTTTCCACCAATTAAACCTTATTTGTGGATTATTTTATAATCTGGTGGAGTAGCAAAATAAGTTAAGTCTGAGATTCGATGAATTTATTAAATGTTGGTTAAAATCAATTAATGACAAATTGATTTGACCAAGCAAGTATCAAAAGATTAATATGGGGAATCAAAATATGTTCTATAATAAATTTTGTAAGTGAGACCTCATTATATCTGAGTAGTTTTTGAGATATTTAAAATTGGAGTGCGATCATAATTATTTAGTGTAACTAACTATGATTAAGTAAAGAAAGAAAATGAATCAGATGTTTGTAATTTGGGATTTTTGAGTATTTACTTGAAACCCTATTTAATTATTTGTCTTAGGTCTTTGGTATAGTCCATATACCCAAATAGTTAAGCCCAGATCTTTTGACAGCTTGATTTCACCCAAGCTCACAATTATAGTATAGGAACCCAATGTTGACATTTTCATTTATTTAGAGCGCCACGTTGACAATTTTAATTAAGTTATTAATTAAGAAATGATGTTAACTATTCATTTTCTCTCTACCACCCCTTCTACCAAACCGTCCAACAATCTATTCATCTTCTATAAAACCAATTTTATATCTTCGGCATATGTTGTTCAACTTTCCCTTTTCATTAACAGCTTGATGTTGTAATTTACTCGACAACTTAATAACATGTCCCATTGTCTTCCCTTACTAACAAGTTGGATTTGTACAGAGCATTATTTTCACCTATAAAACCCCATGTTCCATTTAAAAAATTTGACCACCTTCTCTCATTCTCTCACCGTCACACTTTCACTTTCTGTTAGGGATATATCCAATCCAACCACTTAATCATGTTGTTAAGGAGCCAAACTCTTCCAGGTAGAATCCATAACGATGTCGTAAGATGTTGCTGGTTTGAGATCATCGTTGGTGAGGGTGGGGTCGGGTTTGAAATAATGGAATTAAGAAGTTTTTTTTTTTTCCGAAAAATGCATTTTCTCTGAATAGAAGATTTCTAAATACCAAATCATGACCATGACGGAATCACATCCAAAAGAAAGAAACTACAATCAAAATAATTATAATAAACTTGCTTTAGAGTAACACACAATATTTCTAATGTGCTTCTTTAGTATTTTCCAGTTTGATAACTCAGTAGACACACCCTCAATAAGATGATCAAAGGGTACTCACATGTTGTATCAATTTTTCACCTATCTACTTTTAAAATCATCATGAAAGTTGTATGAGATCTTATCTGGAAAGTTATGGGTAAGGAAGAGTGACATATGTGGAGGGAAAAATGGATTTATCATTTATGGGTGATGGTATGAGTGGGGTGGTGAGGAGATGGCTGGATTTGAAGGATTGCAGAGGTCAGGGGCCATGATTCTTAACGGGTATGGAATATGTGGTCTCTGATTAGACCTTGGGAGGTAAAATAACAGTAGTTAACTATGGAACCACACCCCTACACCCACTTTTTTTTTAGTTTGTTTGGTATTGTGTTGTTTTAATATTTGATATATCTTATGCCTTTTGTTTGAATATATAAATAATTTATTTTTTATTTTTTTGTCATCAACAAATATACACATTTCTTTCCGTTTCTTAAAAGTTTATGGATATTTGATTTTGTTTATTTTGGTTTGGAATGCATATAGAGATGTAGTGATTTCTAGAGTAACATTCAGTCTTGAATCACGTTTTTCAAATCTTATAATTTTAAAATATTAATGATTTAAAACTTCACAGCTTACTTTTTTTTTTCTAAATCTTTCTAACTCGATTTGTTTTCATACACACAATGTTGGTTTTGTTCATGTCCTGCTACAATCTCTATCATTTAAATGAAAGAGGATATACCAGGGGTGTGTTAATGTGAGTGCATATTTTTTTAAAATGAATTATATAAGATCAACCTTAATGTTGCTTTGGGGATTGATGGCAATTATACCTTTAATATTTTACTTATACATGGAAATGGGTAATATCGATTCGTTTTTGGGTTTTATTGTGTTAATAACTAAACGGTTGGCTTTTACAATTAAATATTAAAATTGGATCACATGTGGTGATTGAGAGTATTTTAATAGTAATATATAGAGATCTTGGTATTGTTGTTTTAAATAATATAATGTTGTTACCATATATCCATTAAGAAAATCATTTTTGTTCACAACATTAAGATGTTCACGTAAATAGACGGGAAAGTGTAATGTAAAGTGATATAATCTTGCATATTTATTACACTAGTTCTTAATAATTCACAATGAACATTAAATTTGTGTTTTACTCGACCACATATAAAAAAAACTGGTTATCATTTCATTTTGTATTAATTTTAAATTTATAGTTGAAGAAATGTATATAAAAAGTTATCAGAAAAGTATTGTACAAGGCGTCCGCACATCGTGCGAATTGCATGCTAGTTTATCTATATAATAAGGAGTAGTGGTGTATCATTATTTATCACTACAAAATGTGTTTCTACAATAAGGTCTAAGATGTGTCCATCTAAAAATAAAGGGTTGAGATAAAAGGGAAACCCAAAACTTGCACCCTCAACCCACACACACACATGCACTCTCTCTCTCTCTCTCTTGCTCAGTCATCCAAACAAACCCACTATAACACTCATTTACCCACCCCTCTCACCAAACCCATTAGTCCATCAAGTCTTTTCTCGCAAGAAGGTCATATCTCAAATTCAAATTTGAAATTCTCTATCTCGCTATACATACTTCATCACTCTCAGTAGGCAGGTAGCACCCAAACACGGTAGCTCTGGCTCTCCTTCCTTTGTTCCATATGAAGAAAATTTGTGTAAAAACCATGGAAAACATTTGTTGATATATTTTCATGTGTTTTGAATTAATTTCAGGTACTTTGACAATGCTTTTTAGGTACTCTCTACAATTTCAAGTAAACATATCTTTAGTTTGGTTTTCTTACTGAAGTTTATTAACTTCTGTGCATTTTGAGCTATAAACATCAAGGGTTAAACTTTAAATAGGTTCATGGTGATTTATTTACATGTTTCTTGAAAAAATATATTTATTTGCAGTTATATTTTTTACCTTTATATATCACCAAGTACAATCCCCCAAAAGATTTTATCTGACTCCATTTTAATTTTTATTGAGAAAGTTAGTGAAAAAATTAGGTAAATGGAGGATTTTGGTAGAAATGAAGAATAAGGCAATACAACTAATCACGTCAATGCATTTAATTATTTGTTTCATTTTCTCCCTATTTTTATTTACGAGAGCACAATTGATTATGGACTCACATAATTAGCTGAAAATAAAGTGTACAAAAAATGAGTAACAAATGAAACTCAATCCTCTTTGGATCCATAGATTTTGGTGTTTAGTGTATACATTTTGTGGTTATTGGATCCGTTTTTGGAATGTCTAATATTGGTGATACAAAGATAAATGGTTCAATATTTAGAATGTTGGGTATATGAGACTACTTTATTATACCGAGTAGGAATAAAGCAACAAAAGCAATTAAGAATTTTGGGTCATAAATTTAATCGAGTTAAAAGTGGTGTATCACTTTATCAACTAACCAAACTAACAGGTAACAAATGTTTTGGACTTTTAGATACAAATCTTTTTTCTAAGTGCTATGATATTCTAATGAAGTTCATGTTTCATTATTTTGTAAAGTAAAAATAAGTCTTTTAAGCAATTTGTTTCATATGATTTCATAAGTGTGATTCGTTGATGGGTAATGTAATTGGAGTGGTTGTTGTTTATAAATTAAATATGTGATTAATGGGCATTTAGTTTGAATTTATTCAAAATTTTGTTATTTGGCGGACCAAAATAAGTCACACCTTCATCACCAACAAATATCTTTCTCTATACCAGATTACAATCGGATCTACAAAGGTATTGTATTCATAACCCTAGGTTTGGGGTTCAGACCTAATTTTTTTAGGTTGTTCTTCCTATTGAATAGTAATTCAAAGATTCACGAGTTAAAATTTTTATTCCACATATATAGATTCCTATCAATTGATATCAGAGCCCACGTTGTAGAATGATCATGTTTTAGGAAGACAAAAGTTGTCCATGTTCAAACCCTAGGTTGAATGTTAGAAATATGTTCAGAAGTTTATGTATTTATGTAGTAACATGGTTTTGTAGGATGTGAATATATATATCCCTTCCATCTTGGTCATATGATTTTATATTGTGTTAATGGACCCTATGATGGTTTATCTGTAGTTATTTCCTGCCCTAGAATTGATTTGGTTATAATAATTAGGATTTTATAATTATTACTTTCAATACGTGTATTAGAGAGGAGAATTGTTACCCCCCTGTGCCCCTGTGTTGTTCGTTAAGAAGAGGGATGGATCGTTGAGATTATGTGTAGATTATCGGGAGTTGAATAAAGTCACGATACGGATAAGTATCCGTTGCCCCGAATCGATGACTTATTTGACCAGTTGAGAGGAGCTTGCTTCTTCTCGAAGATTGATTTACGATCGGGATACCATCAGTTGCGTATCAGGGAACAGGACTTCTCGAAGACTGCTTTCTTGACGAGGTATGGTTCCTATGAATTTCGGGTTATGCCTTTTGGCTTGACCAATGCTCCAGTCGTATTTATGGACTTGATGAATAGGGTGTTCAGAGAGTTCCTAGACCAGTTCCTTATTGTCTTTATTAATGACATTCTGGTTTACTCCCAGACAGAAGAGGAGCATGCCGAGAATTTGAGGCAAGTTTTGCAGGCGCTACGTCAGAACGAGCTATATGCAAAGTACGAGAAATATGGATTTTGGCTGAAGGAAGTTCAGTTTTTGGGGCATATCATTTCAGACCGAGGAATATCTGTTGATCCGAGGAAGTTATCCACAGTGATGGAGTGGGGACAACCCACGACACCGACTGAGATCCGTAGTTTCTTGAGCTTAGCAGGATACTACAGGGGGTTTATTTGGGGTTTCTCAAAGATAGCGGGTCCTTTGACACATCTGACTCGCAAGGGTGTGCCATTCATCTGGAGCGATGACTATCAGTTGGCATTTGATGAGTTGAAGGACAAGTTGACCTCAACGCCTGTGTTAGCATTGCCCAGACCGGGAGTCGAGTATCTAGTCTACACCGATGCGTCCTTACAAGGACTTGGAGGTGTGCAGCAACAGGAGAGTCAGGACATAGCTTATGCTTCCCGTAAGCTTAAGCCTCACGAGAGGAATTACCCCACACATGACTTGGAGTTAGCGGCAGTCGTATTCGCTCTTCGGATTTGGAGACATTATCTCATGGGGGAGAAATTTTAGTTGTTCACAAACCACAAGTCTCTATAATACCTCTTCACGCAGAAGGAGCTGAATATGCGTCAACGTCGGTGGCTTGAGTTTGTGAAGGATTATCAGTTCGATATCCAATATCACCCAGGGAAGGCTAACGTGGTAGCAGACGCGTTGAGCCGTAGACTAGTATATGAGGTGGCCGAGGTGTGGAAAGCTAAGTGGAAGGAGTTGGGACACCAGGATGCAGTGGCCCGATCATTCATGTCTGTAATGACTATTACACCTCAGATTGTTATGAGAGTGGTAAAGGCCCAGGCAAATGACTCGTTCTGTCAGGAGCAGATAGTTCAATTATTAGCAGAGGGAGCCGAGTCCTATACCGTTAGCTCAGACGGGGGATTACGCTTCAATGGGAGATTGGTCGTTCCGAAAGGGGAAGACTTCACGAGGTAATGACAGAGTCGCACGGCTCACGGTTCGCGGTACACCCTAGTGGGGATAAAATATACCAAGACATGAGACGACAGTACTGGTGGAGCGACATGAAGAGAGATATTGCCGTGTTTATTTCTAAATGTGCCACTTGTCATCTAGTAAAGGTGGACCATCAAAAATCGGCAGGACTTCTACAGCCGTTAGAGGTTCCGATGTGGATATGGGAGAGCATATCCATGGATTTTATCATGGGGTTACCTACGTCACAGAGGGGTCACGAATCCATATGGGTAATTGTGGATAGATTGACCAAAGTTGCTCATTTTCTGCCCGTGAGGACAGACTACACCACGAGAGAGTATGCCCAGATTTTCATTACAAAGATAGTGAGACTTCACGGTGTGCCTCTAAATATCGTGTCTGACCGAGACAAGATATTTGTTTCACGATTTTGGGAGAGTTTCCAGGAGGCCATGGGTGCAGAGTTGCGGCTGAGTACGGCATATCACCCGCAGACTGATGGGCAAACAGAGCGGAAAAATTAGATGTTGGAGGACATGTTGCGTATGTGCATCCTAGATTTTGGAGGTGGTTGGGAGCAGTAGTTTGCTTATAATAACTCCTACCAGTTCACCATTGGCATGACTCCATTTGAGGCGTTGTATGGTATACCTTGTCGTTCCCCAGCATGTTGGTTAGAGGTGGGGGATAACAAACTCCTTGGGTCGAAAGTGATTCAGGATACTTCGGCAAGGATAGAGATGATACAGAGCCGTATTCGGGTAGCTCAGGACCGACAGAAGAGCTATGCTGATGCCAAGAGGTTCTTCAGAGAATTCAAGGTGGGGGACCAGGTGTTACTCAGAGTATCTCCTATGAAGGGGATTATGCATTTTGGGAAGAAGGGGAAACTAGCACCAAGATACGTGGGGCCATTTCCTATCATCGAGAGGATTGGGCCAGTTGCGTATAGACTCGGATTACCGGAGCACTTACATAGGATTCATGATGTGTTCCATATTTCCTCGCTAAGTAAATATCTTAGGGACGATTTGGCCCATACCCACATTTCTTTAAAGGACATCGATCTTCAGCCTGATAGTTCCTACGAGGAAGGGCCGATTGCTATTTTGGACCAAAACGAGCGGAAACTGAGGTCAAAGATAGTACCATTAGTACGTGTTCAGTGGCGGCATCATAATGCCGAGGAGTCCACTTGGGAGCGCGAGGATGAGATGCGCGAGCGTTATCCAGAGTTTTTTTTACCAGGTACTCTTTAATTCCGAATTTCAGGACGAAATTCTGTTATTAGGGGGGGAGTATGTAATATCCCGTAATTTTATTGATTTTTATTTAAGGGATTAATTAAATTAAATGAGAATTTATTGGGAATTAATTCGGATATAAATACTAGTGAGATGTGAGTTAGTATTTGATTATGATGTTAAAATTGAATATTTCATGAGTATTGAAAATATTAAAGTTGTCGCGAGGCTGAAATACGACAATTTAAAAAAATTAAGTTGGGACGCGTGTGTCAGTCGCGTCAAGAATGAAATTATTTAAATTAAAAGTGAATTATATTTTTATCAACCGAATGGTCATTTTGAGTGCGCCAACGTGTCCGAAAGGGTCGAAATAGTCAGAAAATACTAGACGGGGGTTTAGTTTGGGTCCCGGGGCATCTTTAGGCCAAACCGACAACCTAGAAGGGTATTTTGGTAATTTTAAAAACAAGGGAAATAAAACCCACGAAAATTAGAGTTTATATTTATATTTTTAAAGGGGACACTAAGGCCATTACCAGCCAAAAACATTAGAAGTGGGCTACGGGAGTTAGAGAGGAGTTACCACAGGGTTCCAAACCAAAAACACTCACCACCATGAAATTGGAAAGGATTTGTGACCGGAAAAAGGAGAGAATCAACCTTGAATCATCGACAACACATCCGACGAACAAATCTGAGGCAAGTGATTTGATATTTTTACGTGCATTGAATATTTCTTTCATGTTTAGTGTAGGAACTGTTTTGTCTTGAAAGTTTTGAGGAAAACTAATGAAATCGTTGGAGAAACTCTAAATTTGGGATAGGATTTGCATGTAGAATGACTATGGACAAATTTAGTATTCGAAGAATTAAATATGATGATTTAAAAACGGATTTATGATGAGTAATTGGGCACAATAAAATTCTGGGTTCATGTTCATAGGGTTTGGGGTAAAATTTGGGGATTTATGATAATTACATGTTTTTTAGGAGGATTTGTCCCCAAAAATATGTTAAGAAACGACCTAAGAGGGTTTAGAGAAGTTTAAGAACATTAAAATGTTATTGGGATGATCTTAGGATGAGTTTAGAGAAGAGAAAAATTGAGAAAAACGAATTGGAAATTTTCTGGGCGTATTCTTCCATCTCGTTAGAAGACCTGCCCAGGTCGTTCGAACGACCTCGTTCGAACGAGACTTCTAACGAGATGACATTACCCCTTCTAACGAGTTGGTAGTTCGTTCGAAGCCTTTCGTTCGAATGACACTTGTTCGAACGACCTCGTTCGAACGAGATTTCTAACGAGTTGACAGAATGGCCTTTTAGGCCTGATTTGATTTCAAACCTCTAGAAGACTTATATAATTGAGTGTAATCCCCCCCTTGTTGATTTGTGGATATAGTTGTGAGATTAGAAGTACATCAAGGATTGAAAACTTAGAGTATTGTAGTAAACTGGATGATATTTATGGGTTATGATATAAGTATCTAAAAAAACTTCGACGCGAGGGGAGTTGATAACTTTAATGTACATAAATCGGGGAACTTGTAAACGTGTAACATGAAATGACAGTATAGGAATGAGAAATATGCCTCTATTAATATTATGGGATACTGAAGATGTGTGAATTCTTAGTATATGTAGTTAGTTGTGTATAACATACCTATCATACTTGCTATCACGGGAGGTCGTCGTTCGATCAGGACCATCTAGTCTTTGTGTGTCTACGAGGGGGATTTAGATTGGTACCTCGAGGACATAGGTCAGAGAAGGACTTATTGAGAAGTTAATAAGTCTGCTGATCATGGGAACGTAGGTATGTGCGTGACCCATGTGATGTGAACTATGTTCGCCTCCATTATGTGTAATTGTTGTATATTGAAAACGGTTCCTGAGAGATTCGGAATACGTGATCCTTATGTACGTGATGTACCGGGATTGGATAGCAGGTTATGTGTGCACCGCAGCTTAGACTCGAGGTGCCAGTATTGTATATTTATGATGAGAATAATATATTGCTAATTGAAATAAATTGTCATGAATAAATGTAAGGGTGAAAAATAGTAATACTTTAGTAGAGCTAAAAATGGAAATCGCTTGTGACTAGCATTACTCATTTTGGGAACTAAGAAGAAAAGTAAAACTATCTATTTAAATTAAGGTGCCGGATAATAAATCGTGAATCGTATAGTAATGTTAGATTGTGTATTGGACTAGTTAGATATGAGAATATCTAGAATGGGTACGGGTACGATAGGAGTGCACAATTAGTTGAGAGGTGAGGAACTCATGTGAGTGAACGCACTATCATATACCTTATATTCAGTGTTTAATTATATTAAACCACTTGCTGTATTTTAAACTGTTTTCACACTCGGGCTCTGACCCGTTTGCTTTCAAATCTATTTTTGTAAAAACCTTTTTAGGTGCCCAGCCACAAGGACACCAAGCTTAGGAGTTCTATTTCCGTGACGTGCTGTAGCTGCTGTGGAAGTTACAGGACTTCGATAGTAGACGCCTCCACTTTATATCTTGACTCTACTTCAGATTCAGTCATCTGTAAGGCATGTCGCCCCTTTCCTTTCAGAGACATCCCATTTACTCAGTCTTTATTTCATATTTTGGGTTGTAATTAAATTAAGGATTCAGGCTTGTATTTGTTCATTTCAGTATTTGGATTGTTGTGAGGTGTTTTCCTCCAGATTTAGTTTATTAAGTCGTTATTTATTTGTGACTGTGATGTGGTTGTGATATCAGTATTTCATAATTTAAATGGATGTCATGTTAATCGGATTTAATTAAAAATTGACTACTCACTTTTTAAATATTAAGTGGCTAGTAATTATAAAAAAACATTTTCGATAGTGATGCTATGAACTGAACCAACTTGGCATTTTGTATTAATATAAATAAAGGAGTAGCTACCCTGTATTTAGTTAGATGGGGTGTCACAGTCGTATGGGTGCATAGGTATGTGCGTATCCCATCGGTTTGGGACTATGCTCACCTCCAATATATGTGTTTTATTTTGATGGTTCGCGAGAGACTGGACCTTTAGTCCTTTATGCAAATGAGCAATGCAACTGGATATGATAGCAGAGTACGCAGGCACCACAGCTGTGTCTCGGGGTGCAATATTGTGTATATATATATGAGATAAAGTGAATATATGTATATACTTGTGTTGGTATCTATTGTGTGAATTTAGTAGGTAGAATTTATAATGAAATCCGAATGAATTATGTTGCGAACACTTAATTGTATTAAACTGAAAATGCCTATTTTATGCTAAAGCGGGATTGATTATATGTATTATACATTGCGAGGGAAATAATCGGGGAAGGTATCAGACTATGATGGGTTATTAAATAGGAAGAACTAGTAGTATGAGAATATAATGGGTGGGATTTGAATATTCGCTAGGTGTGCACACTAGATGAGAGGTGAGCATTTCCAAGTGAGTTTGATAATTTAACATGATAAATATATGTGTTAATAAATCATTTTAAGCACTTGTTGATTTTTAAACTGCTTTCAACTCGGGCTTTGACCCATTTTCTGCAAAATCTCTTTTCTTGTCAATTCACATTCATGTGCCTAGCCACAGGGACACCAAGCATAGGCGATTCACTCATTCGAGGAGCTGTAGCTGCTGTGGAAGTTACAGGGAATTGGTAGTATATGCCTCCATGACTGTCATTGACTTCCTTTGAGCTATTCCATCAGTTAGGGCCTGTTGCCCGTTTCTATTCAGCTATTCTGAGATTATGAACTTAGTTATTTACCCTTCAGTTGTTGGATTTATTTAGTTGGACTATTATATTTGACTTTTGACTGGAAGTGTTTACTCAAGTCCCTTTTACTATGTTAGTATTTCATTTCTTATGTGATTGGATTAAATGGTGAATGTTTAGTTAATTTCCTTAAATGGTTTGATAATTAATTGGATTTTTTTTGTGACATCAACCTTTTTAAATATTAGGTGGTTAGTTTTAATAATATAATTTTTGACAGTGATACATAATCTGGACCAACTGGATATTCTGAATTAATTAATAAATGACTGATCCCCCGATATTTAATTAGGCTGGGTGTCATAGGTGGTATCAGAGCATCAGTATCTAGAGTCTTTTGGATCTGTACGGCTTATTATGTTTTTCACTTAGCTATCTTTGATGTAGAGCCCTATATTTAGGACTGTTGTATTCATTATTTGCCATTTCTACGTCTTCAGCTATTTGAGATATTTACTCTGGACTTATAAAGATTCTCTCTCATTTCAGATGCCTCCCAGATGTGCACAGCGAGCCAAAGGGATGCCCAACCCGAGCCCCATCCATCTCCAGCCCAGGGTACGATGAATGTTGCAGAAGTTGCCGCTATTATAGCACAGGCGTTGAACGCAACATTAGTCATGGTGAAACAGGCTCCACTACAGGCACCAACAGTGGCTCTAGCACTAGATCATGCTTTCCCTTCTGCATGGGAGCGCGTCAGGGATGCCTTTCAGAAGGCACACCGTCCAGAGTTCGTTGGGAGTTCAGATGTAGTAAAGTCGATCCAGTGGAGGAAAAATATACAAAGGCATCTGAGGATGTATGAGTGATCCGAGATATAAAAGAAGATTTTTGCCACCTTTAAGTTGGTAGGATAAGCGCTACAGTGGTGGGAGTCCATCACCACAACGAAGGAGAGAGACAGCTTGACTATCAGGGATTTCTGGGTGTGGTTTAACCGCAAGTACTTCCCTTACGCCATAAAGACCGAGATGAGGCGGAAGCTACTGAACCTCAAACAGGAAGGAAAGACAGTTGCTGAGTATGAAGAGGAGTTTACAGACCTTTTGATTCTAGTTCCAGACGAGATACCGACAGAGGACAAGAAGATTCAGAGATTCATGGATGGTCTGACTTGGAAGATTCACCAGCACTTGTTAGGGAATATTGCTTTAGCCATTTATTCTGATGTAATTATTGCTTCCCTACTACATTTTCAAAACCACCGCTTCCACTAATAGGGAAGCAAATGAGTTTGGGAGTCTAGCCAGTAGTGCCGGACAGGAGGTAGTGGTACCGGTGGGACATTCGCAGTTCAGGGACATGTCTGTCAGAGTGATAAGGGCTTCTAGCAGGGGGATCTTTCTAAGTGGTTCCATTTTAGAGATTTCAGATAGGGAGGTTTTAGGCAGGGCCATCAGGGCAAGTCGGGTCAGCAGGGCCAACATAGGTAGCAATGATTTTCGTAGGGCCAAGAAAGGGGAGGTAACGGTCATCAGGGCCGAGGGCAACAGTGACAGAGGGGATGATATTTCCCAGGGAGGCATTTTACTTGTGGAAATACTGGCCGACAGGACTGTCCCTAAAGGGGTAGATCCCTGCAGCAGCAGTAAAAGCAACAGGAGGGCACTCGTTAGGAGCCCCCACGACCATTATTTCCAGCCGCCCTCCCAGCACCACCCCAAGTTCCAGCCTTGCCAGCTATTCCAGCAGCTCCGGTACAGGAGGGTCAGTTGTAGTATGGGCGTGTCTACAACGTCCATCAGGCCATAGTTCATTAGGCACCGCCCGCTATTGAGGGTACATTTTCTATCAATGGTACTATGGGGTACATTTTATTTGACATGGGGGCATCACATAGCTTCATAGCTACTAGTTTTTCATGAGCCACTAGGTTGTTTGACACATCAGCGAGTACAGTGACTTATGTCACTGATTTTCTTTATATGCCGGGGAGTAGGTATAGAGATTATGAGTTTAATTTTTCCAGTAGATATGCTAGTCTTAGATTGCACGAGCATAACGCCATTATTGGTATGGATTCACTTGCTTCTTATAGAGCCATGATAGACTGTTTTAGTAGGAGTATCATCTTTGCTATACCGGGACAGAAGATGTTCCTAGTGGCGATGCCTCATCCTGAGGGAGGATCATCCACCCATTTATATTACATAGAGGAGGAGACCTCTAGGGAGATAGTGATTCCCATTCAATTCTCGTAGTACGTAATTTTACTAATGTGTTTCAGGATATATCGGGATTAATGCCTAGCTGAGAGATTGATTTCCTCATAGATTTGATGTCGGGCACTCGGTCGATAGCCCGAGCACCCTATCGTATGGTTCCAACTGAGATGAGAGAGCTGTGGGACCAGATTGAGCATTTGTTGGTACAAAGCTTCATTCGTAGGAGTACCTCGCCTTGGGGTGCTCCAGTATTGTTTATGAAGAAGAGAGACAGGCTGTTGAGGTTGTGTGTGGATTATCGAGAGTTGAACAAAGTCATAATACGAAATAAGTATCCGTTGCCCCAAATCGATGACTTGTTCGACCAATTGAGAGGGGTTTCCTTCTTCTGAAAGATAGATTTGAGGTCGGGCTATCACCAGCTATGGATCTGGGAGCAGAACGTATCAAAGACCGTATTTTTGACGAGATATGGGTCTTATGAATTTTAGGTGATGCCGTTCGGACTGACGAATGCCCCAGCTATTTTCATTGACTTAATGAACAGGGTTTTCAGAGAGTTCCTAGATTAATTTATCATCGTCTTCATTGATGACATCTTGTCTATTCACGGACCGAGGAGGAGCATGCTGAGCATCTGAGGATGGTTTTACAAACATTGCGTGAGCACGGATTGTATGTAAAGTATGAAAAGTGTGTATTCTCGCTAAAGGAGGTTTTCAGGTAAAGGTGTCAGCGATGAGGGAGTAGGGGAAGCCCACGACACCGACTGAGGTACGTAGTTTCTTGGGGCTGGCAGGATACTACAGGAGGTTTATTCGGGGATTCTCAAAGATAGCAGGTCCGTTGACAAACTTGACTCGTAAAGGGGTGCTGTTTATATGGGATGATTGAAAAACTGTTACTAAAGTCGTTTAATATAGGATTAAAATATTTAAGTAACTCCAAACTGTTTTTTGAGGAAACTCTTTTCTTTAAATCAAAATCAGTTTTAATCACAAGATGTGTTTAAT
Organism: Sambucus nigra; assembly: GCA_949130495.1. Taxonomy (NCBI): domain Eukaryota; kingdom Viridiplantae; phylum Streptophyta; class Magnoliopsida; order Dipsacales; family Adoxaceae; genus Sambucus; species Sambucus nigra. The sequence goes on from OX422211.1 coordinate 175,000,729, forward strand.
AAAATATGCACAAGATCAGTTCAAGATTTGTTAACAAGTTTTAAAAAACAAAACTTAAAAGACTGAATCAACACACCAGCAAGAATGAGATGAGGAGATGTAGAAAGATTAATGACACGAGATTTTTAACGTGGTAAAACCTCACCCAACTGAGGAAACATCCACGGTGACTTCTAAGTCACAAACCAAAAATCTACTAAAACAAAATATATCAGTTACAAACTATATAACACACATGCACACAAATCAGTCCTATACAAATTTAGGACTGTACCCAGTGGTGTCCTTCTAACTTTTCTGCAGTTCTAATTGCTGATGTGGTTCTCCCAGTTTGCTAAATTCCACTTTGTTCCAGTCTTTACGTCGACTCTTATTTTAATATCTTATTACTAACACTTTCAGTATTGTAGTGTGTAAGTGTTTGTGATGGTGCTCTAACACATGCATGCACACACACTCACTCTTATTTATACAAACAGTCCTAGAAAATTTCGAATCTGATCTATATGCTGTGATTTTTAGTTTCTCTCTTCTTAGAAAACTAAAACCTTATTTGGCCTTTAAAATGATCCTGGAATCCACGACTATCTTACTCAGAAGACATTTTAAGATCTTAATCAATTTCAGGGTTTTAAAAATACTTTTGAAATTGAAAACCGCCAAGTGTGATTTCAACCAGGTCAAAGGTCTTGTTTCAAAAGAACTAGAAATAGAAAATAATTTTTTTAATTTTGAAGATGAAAACATTTACAAAAAATAATCAACAAAAGATTTCTCAAGACGAGAAATTAAGAATGCTGATCTAAGTGTAATATAACATAAAATTATTAGATCTATGATTTCTATAAAACAAAAATACAGATCTGACCTAATGTTTAAGTTGGACAAGATCTTAAAGCGAAGAGGTTAAACCACGAAACAGCTTTCAAACCAACACTCAAAAACTCTCAAACACTCAGGGTTGGTGTTTGGTGTAAATTGGTTTTTGGTAAAAAGGATTAGAGTTTGATAAGGTGTTTGAACGAATAGGGTTTCTATTCTCTCTCTCGTTTCTCTCTCTTCTCTCTTCTCACTCGAATTGAACGAAGTGGAAAAAGTCTCTGAAAGGCTGAGGGATAGCCTCCTTATATAGTGGGCTGAGAAGGATCGAGAAGATGGTTCAAAATTAAGGGCTGGGATTTGGTCTTCCCATATTGACTTTGATCCAACGGTTTAAGAGAAGCGATTGATTAAACGCTTTCTGATTGGCTAAGAGAGGTTCACAGGGATTGGGACTGGACGCATGCAGGACGTTGATAAGTTCAATCCAAGGGCTGATAATGAACACCGATTTTGTTTCTTAAAAGAAACACAAATCCAACCGGTAGTGTAGCGACATTTGTAGGGCTGATATCGGACGTCACACGCGCATCTAAAATAATTACACAGCTTCCCTTACAGTCTCAAGCGCTTTTGGTTTCTACCCAAGTGAACTTTAGGCATAAAACCATAAAACCAGTATTTACAAAATTACCCCAAAACCTTTTAATTCCAATTTTAATTATGATTTTTTTAAAATTCATTAAAAATTCCCAAAAATTATTAATTTTTTTAAAGGGAAATTAACACACACAACACAATTTATGGATTATATGACCCATGTATGCATTCCTAATGTGTGTGAGTGGTGAATATACCTTTGATCAATCAGTCAAGAGGAATGGATTAGATAGAAGTATCTGAGGCTCTTTATTATCAAGGGGAGGGATATAATTTTGTCACTATCTCCAAACTAGATGAGCACTTATACAATATAGACTCAAGTGAGTCAAGAGTATAAGGTGATTCAATGATGCCTGTCAGTTGGCCTTTGACGAGCTGAAGGACAAGCTGACTTCAGCACCAGTTCTAGCCCTACCCAGGCCTGGGTTGGAGTACCTGGTCTACACTGATGCGTCCTTGTCTGGACTTGGGGGTGTACTTCAATAAGAGGATAAGGAAATTGCTTATGCTTCTCGTAAGCTTAAGCCTCATGAGAGGAATTAGCCCACCCACGACTTGGAGTTAATGGCAATCGTGTTTACGTTGCGGATATGGAGGCATTATCTCTTGGGGAAAAATTTTGCCTGTTCATGGATCGCAAATCCCGACAGTATCTGTTCACACAACGGGAGCTGAATATGCGTCACCGGAGGTTGCTGGAATTTGTGAAGGACTACCAATTCGACATCCATTTCCACCCGGGGAAGGCTAATGTGGTAGCAGACGCATTGAGCCGTAGGCCAACAGATGAGGTGGCCGAGGTGTGGAAGGAGAAATGGAAAGAACTCGGACATCAGGACGCAGTTGCCCGCTCATTCATTTCATTGATGATAGTTACACCCGATATAGTTACTTGGGTGATACAAGGTCAGGCAGTGAATTCCTTCTATCAGGATCGGATTATCCAACTTCTGGCCAAGGGAACAGAGTATTTCTTCGTTAGCTCAAATGGGGGTTTACGCTTTAATGGCGGACTAGTAGTCCCAAAAGGGGAGGAGTTGCGGTATGCAGTGATGAGAGAGTCGTACGGTTCACGATTTATGGTACATCCCGGAGTGGATAAGATGTACCAGGATATGAGGCGACATTATTTGTTGAGCGGAATGAAGAAGGACATCGTCGAGTTTGTTTCGATGTGTGCCACTTGTCAGTTGGTAAAGATAAACCATCATAGATCGGGAGGACTACTACAGTCGTTAGAGATCCCTATGTGGAAATGGGAGCGGATTTCCATGGATTTTATTACAGGGTTACCTACATCGCAGAGATGTCACAATTCCTTATGGGTGATTGTGGATCGGTTAACCAAGGTTGCTCATTTTCTGCCAGTTCAAACAGACTATACTACGGGGTAGTACACTCAGATTTTCATTGCCTAGATAGTGAGACTCCATGGGGTGCCCCTTGATATTGTGTCCGATAGGGATAAGATTTTTATGTCTAGATTTTGAGAGAGTTTCCAGCAGGCCATGGGTACGGAGTTACGGTTGATTTCGTCCTACCACCCGCAGACAGACGGGCAAATAGAGCAGACGAATTAGATATTGGAGGACATGTTGCGGATGTGTGTCCTAAATTTTAGTGGGGGAGGGGAATAGTACCTTCCACTAGTGGAGTTTGCTTATAATAACTCCTACTAGTTTACGATTGACATGGATCCATTTGAGGCATTATATGGCAGACCCCGTCGTTCTCCAACATGTTGGCTTAAAGTGGGGGACAATGCATTATATGGAATCCACTAATATTTATCCCCAAATAATTTTAACCATAATTTCTGACTAACAATTTCGATCTTGGACAGCTTTTCGTAGAAAAATCATTAAAAATCCAAAAAAAAATCAGAAAAATACCCAGTTGGCGCTCACGCGACCGTATCGAAAAGATATACAATTTTTATTTTTTGACCAAAAGCCGAATCGATTCGCATCATGGCCGAATCGATTCGGAAGTGACGCTGAATCACTATTCATCATCTTCTCCAAAATTCCAAAATTCATTTTAATCATTTTCTCTTCATTTCTCTTCAACCCAATCACATATATATCATCAATATTCATCCTAGAATACATATAAACTAATTTCTAACCTAGAAATCATTTATACACCACAAATCTAAAGTTTTCCCAAAAAGTTAGGTTTTATCAAACTAAACCTAAAACCCATAAATTTCATCCACAAATCATGCAATAAATGGTACACAACAATTATTTAGCAAGTTTAATCACTTGCCTCGGGTTCGTAGGGTCTGAATCCGCCTCTAGATCGCAAAATGGCCGGAAATCCTCCACTTTCTCTCTCTTTTTCTCCTTCCTTTCTTCTTCTTTCTTCTTCTCTCTTTCTTTCTTTCTTTTTCTCTTTCTCTCTTAAGTGAGAATGATTCTCACGTGGCTTTTAAGCCTAATTTCCCAAGGTACACATCTTTAAATGATAATACACACTTTAAATGACTCGGTAACTTTAATTCGAGTCAAACGGTCCTAAATTATTTCGGAACCTAAATAGACCTCAAGTACAGTCATTTCGACTTTCTCGACCCTTCCGGAAACGATGGTACCCTCAGAATTTCCATTCGACACACTTTCTAACAACTCTAAATTTTGACCTCAATTGCCAATTTTAATTATTCTCCAATAAAATATTATTTATTTCTCCCAAAATAAAATAATCACTGTTCCGAAAGTCTTGGGTTGTTACAGGTAGTAGATGCCTCCATGACTCTCATTGACTTCCTTTGAGCTATTCCATCAGTTAGGTCCTGTTGCCCATTTCTATTCAGCTATTCAAAGATTATGAACTTAGTTATTTACCCTTCAGTTGTTGGATTTATTTAGTTGGACTATTGTATTTGACATTAGGCTAGAAGTTTTTACTCCAGTCCCTTTTATTATGTCAGTATTAATTTTATTATGTGATTGGATTAAATGATGAATGTTTAGTTAATTTCCTTATATAGTTTGATAATTAATTGGAAAGATAAAATTTTGACATCAACCTTTTTAAATATTAGGTGGTTAGTTTTAATAATATAATTTTGGACAGTGATGTATTATCTGGACCAATTGGATATTTGGAATTAATTAATAAATGACTGATCACCCGGTATTTAATTAGGCGGGGTGTCACACCCACTTTTGTTAAAAGCACCTATAGTAGTAGTATATATATATATATATATATATATATATATATATATATATATATATATATATATATATATATATATATATATATATATATATATATATATATATATACAGAGAGAGAGAGAGAGAGAGAGAGGAAGGCTCACCTACATCATGATGTATACATCACACCCTCACACCTAGTTCTAGGTCCTAAGAAATCTTTTCTCCAATTTTTTATTTTTTTTCTTGAAATTAATTTTCTAATCAACCCATATTCAAAAAATTAGGTAACTGCTGGCCCAGACCCTTATAAATAAGATATTTTGAGAATATTTTTGTGAATTTTTAAAAAATAATTACAAAATGTATTTTCACCTAATTTTTTGAACATGAGTTTACTGGAAGATTTGCTTCCAGATAAAAATTAAAAATTTGGAAAAAAAAGGTTTTTTAGGTCCTACAACTGGGTGTGAAGTATGGATGATGTATATAGCATGATGTATGTGAGCCTTCTCCTATATATATACACACACACACACATACACACACACACACACACACACACACACACACACACAATGTTGCACTTATGCGGACTGTCTCACATTTTAACAGTGCGATCTAGACATGTGTCACCTGTAACAACCCTCGCTTTTAGGAGACTCATTTTATATTAATTTACTGCTTGAGGTAATTATATAAAATGTTGGGAACTGGAGTAAATATTAATTGATCGAGTTGAAAGTTAATATTTACTAGATTGTTGCATATTTACTGTTTGTGTAAGTAAATATCAACAGGTTGCATGTTTTATGGTGTCATATGTTTTAAATGACATTATGGTTTAAATGAAGCCGAAACTTGAAATAATTTCTAAAATTTCCGGATGCCAGTTTAGAGGGTGTAGTTAGTCCCGGAATGTGCGAGATAGTCAAAATAAGTGCCATATTGTATTTTTGGGTTCCAGGCACTTTTGACTGATTTTTAACTTAAATGCGTATTTGGGAGTCATTTTAATGTGGTATTAACCATTTAAGTTGGGAACTTTAGACTTAAGCCCCGATTTTGGTCTTCTAAATCCCCTAATTTCCTTATTATATTTCTTAAACATAAAGAGAAAAGGAGAGAAAGAGAGAGGAAGAGAAAAGAGGAGAAAGAAGAGAGAAATTAAAGATTGAAGTTGGATTGTTGCTTCTACCACCAAGAAATCTGAATTTGCAAGCTTAAGGCAAGTTTTCTACTTGCTATTATATGATTTAAGATGAGTAAATTGTGTGATAGTTGTGTATTTGCATTTATGGATCAAAAATGAAATTTATGGTATTTTAGTCCTAATCTTATTTTATGATGATGAAATTGTGGGTTATAGAAATTAATAATCATATAGGATGATTTGGGGTAGATTATTGATGTTGGATGTGTGTAAGAATGGAAGAGATTTGAGTTTTAGGAAAACTAGGGTTCATAACCCTTAACCCATTCTTGGCAAAATTCGCAGGGGCGAATCGATTCGCATAGGGCCAGTTTCCAGGTCTGCTTGGACCGAATCGATTCAGCCAAGCCGAATCGATTCGGCAGTTTACAGAATCCCAGGTTCCATTGTCCGAACCGATTCGCTTTTTGGGCGAATCGATTCAATTTTATGCTGTTTTTGAGTTAATTTTATAACTCAATTCCAATTCATTTTCTTTAAGTTTAGGGACTAGGAACCTTCTTGTATGAAGTAAAATTAGAGTCCTAGAGTTCTATAGGAATGGGTTATATGGGGGCTTTTCCGGGGATATGCCAATTGATGTTAGGGCATTCTTTTCTTCTAGTTGATTATTATGAAACTAGGAGTTGTAGTGTTATGTTTGGGAGACTTTAGAAGCTCAATTGAGCTATGTTGGCCTTGATGGTTAATATTATAACACCATAAAAGAGTGTTGGGTGAATTAAATTGGGAGTTCACTTATTCTTTGAGGTTATAATGACGATATAAATTATCATATGGCTCCGGATAAAAAGGTGAATTATTTACAAAATGTAAATGATTATAGTTTCGGATAAAAATGAAACATACATATGAATGATGGTGAATGAAAATGAAATGGAAATGGTAATAATTATGGTAAATGCTAATTTACTTCATAATGAATTTGGTAAATGATAATTTACTTAAACACACCTCTCTAAATTCCATCATAAAGGAAGTTCGCGCGCGAGGTGAAGCTCCCTGGCTAGTGAATGCAGGGTGGATATAGTCCTAGGCCATATGAGCAATATGCTATGTTTTCTGCCCTGGTGAGGAGATTCCGGGTGTGGTCTTGACTCTCCCGCAGGCATATGATCGCTTCCCGACGTCTTGCGTTATAGGTGCCCAGGCTGCCTTGTTTGATAGGCCCCTGGAAGATGATGGTTATTTAGGGGCGCGCCCAATGGAGAAACTCGGAGGGGCGGTCTTAGAATCGTTATATGTATATAAATATAACAATTCATAATCAAGTGGGACTTGATGTATTGAGATATGCCATAAAGAGCATGATGAAGTGCCATAAAGAGCACAATGAAATGACACAAAGAGCATTTGATGATGATGATATTCTTGATAAGGAATGGAATGCTAGAAAGAGCACAAAAATTGTAATTATGAGTTCCTGATAAGGAACATAACAATGAAATGGAACAGTATAAAATGATGGAGGTTTTTAATTAATGTTACTCTTATTTTTTTTATGTATAATAAAATTTAAATTTTATGATCATATGATTCCCTTAGTTCATATTTTAAAACTGTGTAGGCAGATTTTTATCTTTTCTAGTATGATTTTTATTCATAACTGTCATACTTTTTATTCATCTGGTGATCATATAAAACCGGGCCCTGGCCCGTTCATATTTCTTGTTGTGCATGCATCTTGTTTCCGCTCAGGTGCTCCGTCGCAAGGACGCCTGTTCTGACTTTTCGAACCCGGTGAATTTTGGCGAGCCATGATGCTTTGCGTGTATTACGGGACATATTGCAATAGACTCCGTCATCCTTGTTCTCTAGTCAAGATCGGGTCTTTTACTCGGGCGCGTGGCCCAAACGGTTGTATTTGCTTAATGTAATGTATATTGTAATTTATTAAACTTGTTTAGTATTATTGTATGAGTCTGTTGACCGAAAGGATATTCGGTCCCTTACTGTATATTTGATGTGTATGTAATATTATATATCCGGGGTTTTCCACTTTCTTTTTAAATTGGGTTGCTTAAATTCTTTCCTAAACTTTAAAACCAAAATTTTTGGCAACCCGTTTTTCTGAAATATGGAGTGGTTATCCTGTATACTTTGTACATTGTTGTGATGCTGAGAATGATTTCATCAATGATACCTGTTATATTGGAGTATCGGACTGGCCACCCCTTATTTTGGTGAGCGGGTTATCACATCACCTGGCGGTGAATCTAGAAATTATCGGCTAAATTGTAGGTATTCTCTCTCTCTTTTGAGCTCATCTCCAGGGGACACATGTACGGTCTGCATTATTAAAATACGGGACAGTCCGCACAAGAGCAGTAGTGTGTGTGTTTATATACACACACATACACAACACTAATATACACACACATATTGTATAGATGGCTGGCCAAAAGAGGAAAAATTTATACCCACTTTTGTTAAACACACACACAATAGCATATCACACACACACACACACACACACACACACACACACACACACACACACACACATATATATATATATATATATATAGAGAGAGAGAGAGAGAGAGACTCTTATGCACACTAAGTTTGCACATTATTTTTTTCAAATAGTAAAAAAATATATTTTTGAGTTGATTTTTTTGTGTGATATTTAAACATTTCAAGGGACGCATATTAAAAGAAACAATTCTATTTTTTTTTTATGTATTTTTAATAATTCGGTCAAACTTTCACTGCTTTTAAGCACTTTAAAAGCAACGAAAGTTTGACTGATTTTTTAAAATGAGTAAAAAAAGTTTGTTTGAGCTGATTTTTTTATATAGGTCCAATGAAATGTTTAAATATCACATAAAAAAAATAAACTCAATTTTTTAAAATATTTTAAAAAAATTGGTGTCCGCCAGCAAGTGTGCGAACTTAGTGTGCACAGGAGTCTGCCTCTTTCTCTCTCTCTCTCTCTCTCTCTCTCTCTGTATATATATATATATATATATATATATACGGTTATATCTAAGGCTTTTAGCCTTTTTTTTTCAATTTTTTTCTTTTCCTCTTTAAGTTAGGCGGCCAAGCCCTTCTTTTTTCCTTTTTGTAACATCCCGTATTTCTGAGGATATAGAATTTAATTAATTTGGTGATGTAGGATTTAAATTAATCTGGAGGATTAAATTAAATTAGTGAATTAATAATTTATTTAATTTTGGTTATTTATTTTTAAATTCATATGAGTTGTAATTTGAGGTCGAGATTGGAGAATTTTAGTAAAGTAACTCGGATGACGATTTTGAGTGCACGGTTGATTTCGAATAGGTCGAGATAGTCGGAAAAGAGTACCCAGGGGTAATAATTCGGTCTCGGGGCATTTTTAGCCAAAATAGGGCTCACACGGGGGTGTTCGGGTCATTTGAGCTTGACCCATAGGCTTAATTTCGGGATTTACAAAATAAAACCACATTAGGGAGTTTGTGGCAGACACAACTCAATAGGAAAACCCTAACTTTGCAGAGGAGAAAAAAGGGAGAAATTATGAGAGCATTTGGGAGCCAAATCAAATAGGGCTGTGTTCCTCGTCAAATATTCGTCTACAACAAAGTAAATCAAATGCTATGAATTTATTCAGGAAAGTAGTTAAACTTTCTTTCATTTAAATTGCGGTATTGAGATTCATATCATGGTGGGTCTAAACCATATTCTTTTTTTTTGGGGAAACTTGTGTAGATTAAATATGAAATTTACGATGGAATGGGATAAATCATTGTTCGAATCATGTTCAAATTAGGAATTTAGATGCTAGGTTCGTTGGTTTAATTCTTATGTAGTTAAATCTAGGAAGATGATTTAACAGCCGCACCAAAACCCGAATCATTGTGATGAGATAAATATGTGATGGGTAAAGGTTATATGATGATGAAAACTTGGTATTGGATGAATCATATATGTAGGGAATACTTGGGTCAAGTTCTATTAGAGAACTATGAAGGATTGAGGAAGTCACCCATGGCGGAAATGATGAAGTAGGAAGACGAAGGCCCATAAAAACCTAGCAGGTCGTTCGAACGCCGCTGAAACATCCAGCCAATTTATTTCTTTTTTGCATACTGGACCGAGACTTTTGGGGGCTGTAGAGATAAACTTAGTGAAATTTTGAGTTCTCTCATGCTTAGGGACTTAAAAGGGGGGAATAAAGAAAATGGGAAATGAAAAATAAAGTGTGAAATTATTTGCGGAATTTGGACTGATAAATTTAAAAAAGGTTTAACATTTTCGGCCAAGTAAATGTGTTTAGGTATCATATTTTAGTGGTAGTACTTTAATAAATTAATTAATGTGAAATTAATTAAGCTGAGAGTTGGGGATATAGACTCGAATGTTTTTAGGCTAGTGCGACAGGAGTTAGGCATGGAGTAGCCGGTTTAATTTATTATAGGTTTATGTAATAAATTATCGAATATTAAATTCAATGAGGGGTGTTAGACCTTAATAGTATGACTTTGAGTAATAAATTCTAAAGGGAGAAGATACAGACCGAATGAGTGAGTCACGGTATTGTAGTTGGGTGACACTACTTTAATAAATTAATTAATTTGTGATTAATTGAATTATAAGTCAGGATATAGACTAGGGTATTTTTGGGCTAGTGCTATGGGTATTAGGCACGGGGTAGCCGAACTTTTATTAAATATATGTATACGGTTCGCGTGATTATATATATATATATATATACATATAATTGTGTGCTTTATAAATATCGGTGTGAATGATAGTTATAGGGATACATACCCCCGTAGTGCTCTCATAGGAGGTTTCACGATGTGGGTGAATCCCCTGGCTTGATAAGTAGGGAGAGTATAATCCCCAGGTCATAGCGTCCAGTATTTATATGTTGTGATTCTTTTCGGGGTGAGACGTCTTGGGTATGATTCGGTCTCAGACTCGGGGAACTATGATCGCCCCCACTATGCTTATAATTATAATAATAATAATAATTAGTAATAATAATAATAATAATAATAATATTATTATTATTTTTTTTTCTCAAGCTCGAGAGTGGGTTCGACTTGAGGTAACCGGGTTTGAGTGAGCATACCTGGAACATGATAGCATTTTAGAGAAAGCATCCGGTGAGTTATTACTCGGGAATGGATGGTTATTATACTTGACATGTGTGTGAATGTTGTAGTATAGTAGTACGTATATTAAATGAGTAGATAAGTATATATATGATTAATACGTAAGTGTGAATGCATTTCTTATATAACTGGTGTGAAAGTTATATGATTTAAAAAGGGGTTTCTTACATAACTAGTGTGAAAGTTATATGAATTAAAAGGGTGTTTCCTATATAACTAGTGTGAACGTTATATGATTAAATATAGTTGAACCAATTAATAAGTTAGTGAATAGATAACTTAATAATCAAAGTAAGAGTACTCAGGTTAGAGTAATGTAGTAGAAAGAGGTGTGATACGGCTAGTTAGGCGGGGTAGCTTAACTAGGAAGGTTAGCAGGCAAGCGTTAGGTGTGCACGTTAGATGAGGGGTGAGCTATACCTCAAGAGAGTGCAACACTAGCTTAAATATGAAGAGTGTGCATACATATTTAATTATTGCAATTTAATTGCTTGCTAAATATTTTCAAAATGTTTTACTTGGGCTCTGACTCGTGCTAAAATCATTTCGAAAACCTTTTAGGTGTCCAGTCATAGGGACACCCAGCTCGAGGAATTAATTCTATCCAGGGATGCTTAGTTACAGCTCATGTGGAAGTTGCATGACTTTGCCATAGACGCTTCATTCATTCATTCATTCCTATTGTAGGGACTTTACTTCAGTACTCATTTGGGCATGTCGCCCTCAGATTTAGTATTCAGTTATTTATTGTGACCTTGTGTTTTTAGGTTATTGTTTAAGTTTACTGTTGTATTTTATTGTTGAACCGATAGTTGATTCGATTATTTTTATTTATATCATTCATCTGTGTTGTATTCAGTTACCAAGTTGTGTGAATCGTTTAATTATTATTTATTTCCGAATGTTATTAATTAATGAAAGATAAAATTTAGAACCGGTCTAATTTAATTACTCGGTGGTTAGTAACTTTAAAAATATTTTCAATAGTGATGCTAAGAATGAGCCATATGAGACCAATTTTTTATTTTGATCACAGGGTGGCCACCCGGTATTTTAGTAGGTAGGGTTTTCCAGATGGTATCAGAGCATCTGGTTCTAGAGTCCTTAGGATCTGTGCGGCTTATTACGTTTCATCACAGCGTTCCTTGATATAGAGTCTTATTATAGGATTATTGTATTTCTCTACGTCTGCGACTTACGTTCTACTTCTATTAAGTATAGTTGATGCGATTCATATACGAGTTCGTCTGGGCTTCGTACACCGAACAATTTAGGATGACCAGCGAGGGCCGTTGGAAGGACTGCAGGGGGAGAGGCTCAACAGAAGCCATTTAATATTCAGGGAATGGTGACCGCGATATAAGTCACCATGATTATTATTCTGTCAGATAATGTTAGGCAAATCACAAGGGCATAGTATTTTCCCTAAGCACCGTCATAGAAATTAGTAGTGCAAATTCAGACTCTCCCAGCGTAATTGGTAAAGGGGAACTCGGAGGAACTCTTTCGAAGATCCATTCTTAAGGATTCAGGGAAGAAATGGAGTGTGATGGGTCAGTGGAAGGAGATAACCCAAAGTCAATTGTGTAGAGTGGAGTGCAGTGGCACCTAAGATTAGATTTTGGGCAAAATTTTGTCTCATAGGAGCAGCGTTGTAGTGATAGGAGTAAATCACCACAACTATGGAGAGATATCATGAATAACGAGGGGTGCAGTTTGACCTCAAATCCTCTCATCAGCTGTTTATACATAGAGGCAAAGGATATTTCAATACTTATAGTGTCAAAAAAGGTGCGCCTAGACTTAAGGCTTGGGTGAAACTCCCCGCCTTAAGTTTTTTACACCTTATTCTTGGTAAAAGGCTTAAGTTGCACTTTTTTTTAAAATAAAAACACTTTAATGAAATGATATCGCCTTTTAAAGACTTTTTTTAAACTGGACCAATGTCTCATTCAAAACAATACAAGACAAATGGTATCGCAAACCTCTTTACCTCTCATCCCAAAAAACGTGCATTTTTTTTTTTTCTTGGTATTTAAAAAAATAGTGCTTTAGTTTACTTATATTCAGACATATTTTAAGGTATGTACCATTTTAGTATTTTTAATAGCGTTGTTATAGTTAAAAATGTTAAAATATATTAAAAAAGGCCTAAATGCCTTTTTACGCCTAAAGCCCACCTAGGCTTCTAAGGTTTAAGGCTTGGCTTTCACGCCTCGGTCACGCCCCACATGTTTTAGAACCTTGCTTATTTTAGAATGGCAGCACATTGGTTAGTCATAATGGAAAGTTAATGTATTTCATGAGATTCGTACCCAATGAGGTGGATACGGAGAATAAAAAAGGTCCTTAAGATTAATAATGGACTCATGGGTAGAATATACAATCATGAATGGGGAAGTCCGGATAAAATGAATGGTACAGTTGTTGTCATTGTCGTGAGATGGGAGCCAAGAGAGTTGGAGAATTTAATCGAAGGGAAAGACTGTATTTAACAGTGATAATGAGGCATCACCGCAGGGGATACCCAATATATAGCCCATTTTAATGATTGAGATCAATAGAATTCCTACCAGGTAATGGTGGATTCAGTCAAGGCCGTTAAGCCAGCAATGAGTCCCATAAGGCCAACGGAGCCAAAGGGACAACAGGGGTGGCAATCGAGGTCAAGTCTACTAGGTTCGTGAGGAGGATAACCCAAATATGGCCAGTGGGGCCAGGGAAAAGGGAATGACACAGAGAAGTGTCTTATGTGTAAAGAGTAGGAACACATATGTGGATATTTTCCCTATGAATTAGGGGATAGGAACGAGATGCCTAGTAAGGCCCACAGTTATAAGAATTTTTTGGTTCAGTTAGGACAGGGGTATTATGTCCAGGAACCATTTGAACCGCCAGTACTAATGGCAATGGAATGTATGAGTTTTATTTCAGGATGATTGGGGTCTGTTTAGTGTGACACGAGCGAGTCACAATAATTTATTAGTACTAGATTCGCAAAAGAAATAGGTTTAGTAGATGTATTGTTAATATTACTATAGTTGTATGTATTCACCATTGAGTTAGCGGAGCTCTCTTTAGTTCCATCTGCAGAGGAGCAGGTGTGGACATCGAGAAGATATATATTTTATTAGGATATCTCATTTTGAGAGGTGATATTCGAGGTATGATTTTATCCTGGGTACGGACTGTTGAGCGATGGTGTGCGGGTACAACAAGACTATTGTGATCACTGTTATGGGACAAGATGTATATTTTTGCGATGTCTTACTTAAGATATGGTCGAGATCGCGAAGATATTTTTATAAAGTAGACTTCAGAGAGTACAATTGTCTGTTATATTGGACCCCGGTGTGTAGGGACTTTCATTGATATGATTCAAGGTATATCGGGTTCACCGTTGGGCGAAGAATTTTAGCTCATTGTTGTTTACGTCCTAAGAACTTAGTGATAGTAAGAGCATCGTATCGTGTGACGCCTTGAGAGACATGGACATAGACGATTTGATTTATATGTCGGGAGACAGAATTTGTGATATCTCAATTGGGTGCTTCGAACCCACGGATGTCGATGATCGCCAATGCTAGGGGATAGTGCATTGTGGAAAGTTCTTTTGAGCTTCGTTGTAGGATGATAAATGCATGGACCATAATAAACGTTGGGAGTAGTGAGACGTGATTGGATGCTAGTGCATCGGTTTTAAATGTTAAATTATTGAACGTGTATACGAAACACTTTAAGCTGAGAGCTATTACGATATATTGCCAGTGGAGGCAGGCAGTGCTGTAAAGGAAGCATTGGGAAAACTTTTGCACCATAAGTTAATGGGTGGGACAATATTGAGAAGAATTAAATTAAAAATTATGGGGTAATCTAGAATACCTGTGTGATATAGCCACGCCGAGAGTGCGGAGCTGAGCTTGAGATAAGTATATTATGTACGAGACGTTAGTGATATTAATGATCAGATGTTTGGGCTATAGTATATAGTATTGTGAGACTTTGTGTTCACTGTTCTAATGTATAATTTATTTATGCTAGTATCACCTACAGGAGGGTCTAGTCTATATATACATGTATATAAGTTATTGTGTGTTGCATAATAGACTTATAAGAAAGTGCTTAAGGTATTCTATTTATTCCTAGGGAGTAAGGACATTTACTGATGGGATTCTGTGTGGATATGTTTATTATTGAGCGGGGAGATATATCCCGTGATTGATTCGTGCTAAGAAACTAGTGATAGTAAGGGGCGCCGCATTGTATGATGTCTTTTGTAATATGGGAGTGTACGAGTATACTCTTATGTTAGGAGACGGGAATTTGGGAGTACATGCTATGGACTGAGGACCTAGTGGATCTTAGCGACCAAAAAATGCTAGGTAATAGTGTATCGGGGAGGTTCCTTGTTTGATTTTACTCTGCGAGACATCCCACACATGAAACTTAGTGCAACATTGTAAGTGGGGAGATTTATGGTCATTAGGATACGATTTTGGTACCTTAGTTAGTATACATATATATATGTTTATAACTGTGAGTTGAAAGTTACATTACGATTTAAGGCTAGTAGAGTCGGGTAACCTTCGTGCAGATGAGCATGGGTATAGGGTGTATGGGCGCCTTAGGTAATTAATTTAATTTCAATATAATTCGCGATTAGAAGGGGTAAAGATATGTGTAGCGATTTTAAGGGTATGTGAAGTATTCAGGTCTTGGAGTACTAGACTTGTCTAAATTTTGAGGACGAAATTCCTTTGTAAAGGGGAAAGTATGAAACACCCTGTATTTATAAGGATATAGAATTTAATGAATTTGGAGATATAGAATTTAAATTAATTCGAAGGATTTAATTAAATTAGTGAATTAGGAATTTATTTAATTCGGGCTATTTTTGTTTTAAATTCACATTTGTCGTAATTTGAGGTGAAGATTGGAGAATTTCAGTAAAGTAAATCAGATGCCAATTTTGAATGCACGGTTGATTCCGAATGGATCGAGATAGTCGAAAAATAGTACCCGGGGGTAGTAATCGGATCTTGGGACATTTTTAGGAATAACCGGGCTCATACGGGGGTGTTCGGGTCATTTGAGCTTGGCCCATAGGCTTAATTTCAAGATTTAAAAAATAAAAATATATTAGAGAGTTTGTGGCAAACACAACTCAATAAGAAAATACTAACTTTGTAGAGGAGAAAAGAGGGAGAAATTGTGAGAGCTTTTGAGAGCCAAATCAAGAAGAGGGGTGTGTTCTTCGTTAAATCTTCATCTACAACAAATGAAATCAGACCCTACGACTTTATTCAGGAAAGTAGTTAAACTTTATTTCATTTAAATTGCAGTATTGTGATTCATATCATGGTCGGTCTAAACCATATTCTTTTTTTAGAGTGGGTTATTCTATAAAACGGGTTTCGATGATTTGAGAAAATTGTGTAGATTAAATATGAAATTTATGAAGGATTAGGATAAATCATTGTTCGAATCATGCTCAAATTCAGAGTTCAGATGATAGGTTCATTGGTTTGATGTTTATGTAGTTGAATCTAGGAAGAGGATTTAACAATCGCACCAAAACCCGAATCATTGAGAAAAAAAGGATGAGATAAATGTATGATGGGTTAAGGTTAATAAGATGATGATAACTTAGTATTAGATGAATCATATATGTATGGAATACTTGGGTCGAGTTTTTTTAGGGAACTATGATGGATTAAGAAAGCCAACCAGGGCGTAAATGATGAAGAAGGAAGACGAAGGGAAAAGAAAACCCAGCAGGTCGTTCGAATGACCTGGGGCGTCATTCGAACGACGGTCCAAACTTCTGGCAAATGCGTTTCTTTTTTGCATACTGGCCTGAGACTTTTGGGGGCTGTAGAGATAAACTTAGTTAAATTTTGAGTTCTCTCATGCTTAGGGACTATAAGAAAAGGGGGGGGGGGGGGGATAAAGAAAATGGGAAAGTAAAAATAAAGTGTGAAATTATTTGCGGAATTTGGAGTGATTAATTCTAAAAAGGTTTAATATTTCGAGCCGAGTAAATGTATCCGAGTATCATATTTTAGTGGCACTACTTTAATAAATTAATTAATGTGAAATTAATTAAGCTGGGAGTGGGGATATAAACTCAGATGTTTTTTGTCTAGTGCGACGGGAGTTAGGCACGGAGTAGCCGGTTTAATTTGTTATAGTTTTTTTTATAATAAATTATCAAATATGAAAGTCAATGAGGGGTGTTAAACCGTAATAGTGGGAGTTTGAGTAATAAATTCTAAAGGGAGAAGATATGGACCCACTGAGTGAGTCTGGGTATTGTAGTTGGGTGACACTACTTTAATAAATTAATTAATGTTTGTTTAATTAAATTACGAGTCGAGATATAGACTTGTGTATTTTTGGGCTAGTGTTATGGGTATTAGGCATGGATTAGAAGGTTGCGCGATGTCGGTGAATCCCCTGATTTGAGGAGCAGGGAGAGTATAATCCCCAGGTGATAACGTTCAATATTTATATGTTGTGATTCTTTTTGGGGTCAGACGTCTTGGGTATGATTCGGTCTCACACTCGAGGAACTATAATCACCTCCACTACGCTTATTATTATTATAATTTTTTCTCGAAGAGCAGGGAGAGTATGAATCCCCTGGTTTGAGGAGCAGGGAGAGTATAATCCCCAGGTCATAACGTTCAATATTTATATGTTGTGATTCTTTTTGGGGTCGGACGTCTTGGGTATGATTCGGTCTCACACTCGAGGAACTATAATCACCTCCACTACGCTTATTATTATTATAATTTTTTCTCGAGCTAGAGAGTGAGTCTGACTTGCGGTAGTCGGGTTAAAGTGAGCACACCTGGAACATGATAGAATTTTAGAGAAAGCATTCAGTGAGTTATTACTCGGGAATGGATGGTTATTATACTTGACATGTGTGTGAGTGTTGTAGTATACTATATATATATATATATATATATATATATATATATATATATTAAATGAGTAGATAACTATATACGTGATTAATACATAAGTGTGAATGCATTTCTTATATAACTGGTGTGAAAGTTATATGATTTAAATAGGGGTTTCTTACATAACTAGTGTGAAAGTTATATGGATTAAAATTGTGTTTCCTATATAACTAGTGTGAACGTTATGTGATTTAATATAGTTGAACCGATTGATAAGTTAGTGAGTAGATAACTTAATAATCAAAGTAAGAGTACTCGGGTTAGACTAGTGTGGTAAAAAAGGTGTGATATGGCTAGTTGGGAGGGGTAGCTTAACTAGGAAGGTTAGCATGCAAGCGTTAGGTGTGCAGATTAGATGAGGGGTGAGTTATACCTCAAGAGAGTGTGGCACTAGTCTAAGTATGAAGAGTGTGCATGCATATTTAATTATTGCAATTTAGTTACTTGCTAAATATTTTTAAAATATTTTATATGGGCTCTGAACCGTGTCAAAATCTTTTTCAAAACCTTTTTGGTGTCCATCCACAAGGACGCTAAACTTGAGGAATTCTATCCAAGGATGCGTAACTGCAGATCTTGTGGAAGTTGTAGGACTTTGCTATAGACGCTTCATTAATTCATTCCTAGTGTAGGGACTTTACTTCCATACTCATTTGGGAATGTCACCCTCAGATTTAGTATTCAGTTATTTATTGTGACCTTATGTATCTAGGTTATTATTTCAGTTTACTTTTGTATTTTATTGTTGAACCGATAGTTGATTCGACCACCTTTATTTATAGCATTTATCTGGGTTCTATTCGGTTACATGGTTGTTTGAATGGTTTACTTATTATTTATTTTCGCATGTTGTTAATTAATGAAATATAAAATTTTGCATCGATCTAATTAAATTACATGGTGGTTAGTAAGTTTAAAAATATTTTTGACAGTGATGCTAAGAATGAGCTATGTGAGCCCAACGTTTTATTTTGATCAGAGACTAGCCATCCGGTATTTTAGTAGGCAGGGTGTCACGCTTTTCATATATCTTTTTCCCGAACAGGATAAGGGAGAAGGGGAGGTTTTACTTATTTTTTTTCTTTTTAATCTAAAATAGAATAAGACAAAAGGAACCAAGATTTTTTTAGGATATTTGTTTTCAACTTTCACCCCATAAACTTTATTTTAAGAGTTTATATTTTGTAGCCTATAAGTTTTGTTTTTATTTAAATAATAAAACTAAATTTTGATCTTGACATATTTAATGTAAATTAAACATAAAATGTAACATTTGACATGTGTAGAAAAATATATACTTGGTAAGAAAAATTATTATTTTATCTGTTGACTAAAAATAAAACTGATCATTTAGATATATAATTAATTCAACTTAAGTTAAAATAAAATTCAGGTTGTTACAATCTACCTACCTTAAAAAACAATTCGTCCTCAAATTTTTTTACATTCTTAGAGTTTCAAATACTCATGTTACGCACGTCGTCTATGATATATCGTAAAAATGATAACTCATTTGTTCGAGGTTGTAAAATTATATAACTTTGACGATGTTTCTCACATTGTTCTTTTGTGGTTTGTGGGTCATAAAACATCACCGTATAATGAATATTTGATGTAACAGGGATTGGAAAGAAATATGAGTTCATATACTCAATTGTCATTTTACAAGCTTTGCATGTATCGTGTATTATCATTATGGTTTGCGTAACGAAGGTTTACGTATAATCAGATTTTTTGAAACATGTTTCATACACAATAACTCATACTATAAAGAGAATGGTATTGGTAAGGTGATACCATAGGTTGTACATTGATTTCGTAATAACGATATTTCATAATCATTTGCATAATAGGAAATTTCAGATATATAAGTACTTTTAAGGAAGGTAAGTCGACAGTTTATACTCGAATCGTTAAAGGTCCTTATTTCAACTAACATGGAATTCATGATAACTTAATTGTAAGTCGCGGTTTTTAAAAATACATAGGATTTTCGCACCGAAAAATCCTTTTTTTATCATAAAATTACCAAGTTCACTAAAAGAACTCTAACTGCCGTTCTTGTGGTACGATAATTTATGCTTATTCCCCTTATTTGCATCTCTATAAATAGCATTCAATATGGAGACTACTGGATGATTTTACTAGGGTTGTGAAGTCATGTGCTGGTTTAATCATAAAAATATATTGAATTTTCAATGTAGTCAATAATTCCATAATGAGGTTTCTTTAGAATTTTTGAACACCGGGAGAAATTATATCTGGTATATTTATGTGACATTTACTTGCCTTTGAAATACCAACAAAAATACATACGTAGGATTTCTGGGTTATGAGCCCAAAAGTTAATACCTGATAGCTTTGGGTATTTCTAATAGTCATATTGGTTTAATCGGTACCCATATTTGCTTAATTCTATGAAGGATCACAACATGTATGGCATCTAATATTGTAGAATTCATCTCATGGAATCTACCATATACATATGAAGATAACAAGATGCTTTAAAGTACATCGGCTACTTTGGATATATTAAAAATATTTGGGATAGTTTGTGGACTAGATAGATAGATAGTGTTTGCTTAGTCTAGGGTATAAAGGGATTTCAATATAATGATACAACTTATATGAGAGGTTACTATCCTCAATATCATTTAACAGGATGATAACACTAGTTGAGAGTATTATTGAATCCAAATACTAACATTTAGGAAATCATAGTAATAAGGGTTGGAACTTTCCCAGAAAATGGGTTGTGTACTCAAGGTAGGATAATGTCAAGTTATAACGATGTTCAATCTAAATTTATTGCTTTTGAGTGGCTTGTAAAATCTAAAAAGCACATCTTTATTTGATGTAATCTGGTTTTCTGTGGATATTGAATGGGTTGTTCACGTATACAATCTTATCACAAATCCTAATACTGAACTTTTTTGAACAATGTAATAATTTCCATTTGGAGAAAAAGGAAAATTTGGTGAGTCGGTCTATTAGCATCCATATATAAATTTACATTCTTGGGACGTACGGGGTAGTTCACGAATAAAATCCACGATGATAGGATCCCATTTCCATTACGGGATCGAAAAACGTTGGAGAAGTTCATTCGGACACTGGTGTTCTATTGGCAATTTAAGACATTTTCTTACAAGGTTTTTAATCTCACTTCTCATGTTGGGTCATCAATACTGTTTCTTTAGGATATATTTATAAGCTTTCGGGATGCATCGTGATTCTAGAATGATGAGTTTCTTGTAACACCTTCTATCGTAATGACGACTCATTAAGTAAATACATTATATCTCTAAGCCATAGATTTGTTTTCTTATCATATAATAATTCTGAGTCTTACTTTAGATTTTTTGGTTTCATCCAAAAGGGATCTTAAAATGGTTATTCTAAGATTTTTTTTTCAGGTTTGGATAAGCAATGATATTGTTTAATTTCGAAGAAGGCGGGGCAGGCTAAAGATCATATTACTCTATGGTAGCAACAATATCTTAGGAAATTATATTGTTAAATCTTTCAATAGGTTTATGGCTTAAGACGTTGGCTATAATGTTTCCTTTTACGGGTTTGATGTCTAATTTGAATCTGTAGTCCTCAAAATTCCATTCAACGTTTTTATCTTAAATTCAAGTTTCCTTGGGTGATGATGTATCTCGGCTATTGTTACTTGAATTTACCTTGGGATTTCTCGCCGTATAATAAAGGACTTCGAGTTTCCTATCTTTATGCAGAAGATAACATAAAGAGTAAATAGAAAATTCTCTTGAATAGGTACTAACGGGTTATCTAAAAACTTGTATTAGGGTCAATATAAATACTTGGGATGAGATTTGAACTCACGTTTGCGTTGTTAGATTTATCTTAACTTGAATGGTTACAGTACACTGCTTAAAACTCTAGAGGGTCATAGGGGTACTTTATTCTGAAGAAGTTTATCGGGAGATAATGTAAATATACTTACAATGGAGTTCTGAATTTAATAAACTATCTATCCAAAATATTCTTTATTGGGTCTAAGAACATTCACTAAGGGATCTTGCATAATTTTGAAAGTAAAATGAATTACCTAAAATCAAGAACAGGCTAATGTTATGAAGTAACGGGGATTTAAAGTATTAAAAGAGGTTTAATTTCAAGAGGTAGTTTATCAGAATGGTCAGGGGCTTGACATATATTTAGTTTGGAATATATTGGCACAACCGAAACATATGGAACACATAATGAATATTAGACAATTCCACGGGTAATTCGAACTGATAGGCCATTGAGCCAATACGTTTGATAATATTGAAGAGTCCAATGTATCTTGAGTCTTCTTAAGTCTTTTCACTAGTATCTTGTATCTTCTCGATAATTTCTTTGGTTATTAAATAAGGAAAAAATGATTACTTTGATGCTAAAGGTTTAAGATACGACACTGTATGGTATAAATATCTCGTTGATTATGATCAACAACTATTTATTCAGGATAAAAACTCTGGTGATATCAAGCAGGTATAACAATAATTCATCGGAAGTAATATTCCATAATTCATATGATGATGTCATTGGAATTAAAATATCAGCTTCACAAGGTTGGAAATAGTTTCTAAAATAACAACTCACAATTATATATTCTAGAGACTCAGGGTTAATAGCAATACAAATAACAAATTAATACAAAACTTTTGGAGATAAATCAATCCAAATAATTGGAGATAATAATCAAGATAACTAGAGATAAATTAACATTATCAAGCCCGAACACTGAAGAGAGGCATTTATATGATAAATAAAACTAAGCACTCAATATTCTGAGTCCTACAGATAAATAATACTACCGTGGGTATAACGATAGTTTATTTCCTGGTTACATTGTAAGCTATGTAAAAAAAAGATTCAACGGAATCAGGTTAACTTGAATTCATTATTTCAAGATTAATAAAAGGATTTTAAAATCGCATCCTGCGTAACATATTTTGAACTACACAAAGGAGTTCATTAAGTATCCAGAGTTGTCACATAATCATATGAGCATTTCATGAAATAATATTGAGTCAAAATCACCTACCATTGGTGAAAAGTTGTATTGCTTATTAACAAGATTATCTGGTTTTCAAAGTGGAGTTTCTTTGAAAATATGGTTTATAAAGGAAACCATATTTGTGGTATCATGGTCATGTAGAAAGTTTAGCTACAATTTTATCACATCACAACTGATTTAGTTGTTTATGGATAAGAAATTATGTTTTACTTTGTTACTCGTAATTTTTCTGGGGATATTAAGTTTTTAACGATATCCCGAGTCACGGTAACTTTGAAAAATAATTAACAGTGGTTATAAAGTGTATGGTAGTGGTTTATTAATCATAATTCAATGCCAAGTTGGCGTAAAGCCTGGGAAAATTATAGTTGTGTGCTAGGATTCAGTAATTAATGTCGTTACGTTATAAAGAGTAGAACGGTTCAACTTAGCATTTATGATACTTATACTTTTCTTTAAATACATTCCTAATGCTCATCAAGGAATTCGTTTATAATTTCTCCAATTTAATCCTATTCGGGTACTATTCTAACATAAGATATCTAGTCTCATAATCTAATGGAAATAGTATACAATATAACATGACTACAATGCGAAAGATGAAATAAAAAGGTTAATAAAAAAAAGAGACAATTTTCGAAGATGAAAATGGATTTTAAATGAAGTAATTCATTCTCAAGAAGAGTGCGAATTGAAAAGTTCAGACAAAAAGAATTGTGATGTACGTACAAATATGTGGAGTATATTATATATAATCCCTTCTTAAGATAACTTTTCTTAGTATGCCTTTAAATACTCAATAATATTCGAATACTTATAAATCCTTAATGATTTTTTCCACTACATAAAATTCGAGTATCTGCCTCAATCACATTTTTCAAAATTGTAGTTCCCGAATGTTTGTCATAATTCTTATGTAAATATCTCAGCCTTGCAACTATACTTCTATCCTTAAGATCTTACCCTAGGAAAAATCCTATATATTCATCATGAATTGAAGATAGATATCCCAATGTCTTATCCTCACTATTCTTATAACATGAGCAATTTTCTTAATCATAATCTTAACTTATGTCCCATATAGGCTAACTTAAGCTTGGCTCTGATACCAACTTGTGACACCCTGATTTCTCAAGGGTGAGTGTTATATTAAAGTAATGCTAAATTATAATTGATCCATGCATACTAAGCTAACTAAGAACTTACAAAATCTAAAATGCCTTACACTATGGTTCAAAAGGCTTATTCTTATATCAGTTTCTCTGCATATCTCCTACTGCTTCATTATGATTTTTGTAGTAATCATCATTGCCTATGGTACATGTGTAAAACAACTAGAAGGAAACGAATCAATAAAATTACATAATAGTTTTTTACAAATTCTATAACAAGTATACATATAGAGAGAGGTTGGAGTGTGTATAGAATTCAATGTTTGGAAAATGAAGCAGAAGCAAGTGTTTCTCATAAAAACACTAAAGAAAATCAAGGAGTTTGAAATAATAATCCCATACTTACCACACATGAGGAAAATCAAGGATCTCTGAAGTGATAATCCAATACTTACCATCTCACTAGGGGGTATAGAAATAGTAAAGTCATCAGTATAATCAAATAATATCAACTGAAAACATTTGGAAAAAAGTAACCGGCTAGGCACATAATTAAAGTGGAACTCATACATATATAGCTAAACTCTGGGCTCTCAATCATCTGAGATCATAGGCCAAGTAGAAAAATTCATGGGATAACACAACAGTCTACTCCCTGGTTATTACTAATGCTTTTAAAATAATTAATAATTCACAAAGATGCAAGGTGAACTGAATCATTACAACGAATTGTTATGATATCAGTTATTAGATGAGAAAGGTTCAAAATTTTACAATGATTTAAAATAATCAGTGCTATAGTAACATATAAGTATGGTAATCTCTACACATACTTGGAATCAAATAGGGTTATCATTGAATAATATAAATAACAGTTAATCAAATACTCAAAATTTATTATAAAAGAGGTAAAAAGACCTACCTTTGCATCTAATAAAGCGATCTTATCTTCATTGGTTCGTTGCTGCGTTGTCATATTTGACTGTAAATTTTTACACAAGCATTACCAAGAATAATATAAAATAAATAATTCACTCTACCTGTAGTTTGGTTTGTAATTAAAATGGACAGACGTAGGTATTCGGGTAGGGAACTCGTATTTATATATAACTCGTATACGGTTCGAGTAAAAATATATGCCTAATAATTATAACATATTCGAAAAATTTTATTAGGAAAAATAAATAGTATTTTAACGTTTATTTTGGTCCTTTAATTAACACAACAACCCAAATATGACGTTGTAAGAAATAGTTTCGACATATAATTAATTCAACTTAAATTAAAATAAAATCCAGGTTGTTACAAGTTAAAGGTGATGTGATTTAAGGTCCCATCAAGAAATTCAACTTCATAAGGGATTTAAGATGTTCGATGGAATTTTACTATTAATTATTGATTGAGGGATTACCACTTTGAAATTAAATCGAAGTTCATTCTCAATTTTGAAATTAATTCTATTTTTAAAATTTATGATTCTTATATTTCAAATGAGATCTTCATTCAACCCACTTTCATTTATCTTAAAGGACAACAAATTTACTGTCACGAACTATATAGATATTGTTCTAAATGCTGTGGACTATATGTTTATTTTAATTGAAATGTGCCATGCAAAGCCTAAGGAAGGCGCACTTGAAAGGGATGTCCAAGCCTATTAAATATGTCAAAAGGCTGATTAGATGGCTCATTCTTACATATTGACCTCTATGAATAATGTGTTGCAACACCAACATGTATACATGCCAAGCGCTTACGAAATGATTTTGATCCTTAAGGACCCGTTTGAGGATTATAATCGTGCCTTAAGGCTAGGTGCTATGGAAAGGCAGGTTAACACCAAGATAATAGATGGTACTCCTATATGTAAGCACGTTCTTAAGATAATCTCCATCTTGGGAGAAATAGAGGTTCTTCGATCTAAAATAGATTGGGAAACCCAGGTTGATTTTGTCCTCCAATCTCTATCGGATTACTTTAAATAATTTTCCCTAAACTATTATACGAACAAGTTTGATTACTCTCTAGAGTAACTCTTAAGAACTCCAAGCCATGGATAATATAACTACGTATTAGGGTGTGTTATAGGTTTCTGAGAAAGTCCCATCTTATTCTGTTTCGTAAGGTTAGAAAAAGAAGGGAAAGCCTCAGACAAAACCTATTTTAGTTAACTGATTTTAAGACTCAAGTTGTAAAAAAGAAGCCAAAATAAAAATATTACATCTACAAATGCTCCGGACATTGGAAGAAATAGTGCTCAGTCTTCTTAGAACAGAAAAATTGAAGTGGTAATTTCTCCTTAATCATTGAGACATTTTTGTGGTGAAATATATCGATACCTAGCGTGTAGATTCGGGTACCACTAATCATGTTTGCAATTTTTTTGCATGGATTCCAAGTAATCAGGTATCTCAATGAAGGAGATATGTTTTTTTTCATGGGTGATTATCACAAGGAAGAAGTACTAGCAGTAGAAAATTTAGTTTTAAATTTTGGTGAAGACAATAAGTTAATATTAGTAAATT
Source organism: Sambucus nigra (assembly GCA_949130495.1). Classification (NCBI taxonomy): domain Eukaryota; kingdom Viridiplantae; phylum Streptophyta; class Magnoliopsida; order Dipsacales; family Adoxaceae; genus Sambucus; species Sambucus nigra. Next base: position 175,027,339 of record OX422211.1, read on the forward strand.
ATTTTATGTTCCTAGTATTAGAAAAAATTTAATTTCGGTTTCTAAGTTTATGATTAATGGATATTTGGTTTATTATAATAAAGGTATTTTTATAAAAAAATGGAAAATCTCTCATCTGTTTAAGAGAATTGGAAAATGATCTTAATATTATAACTCCTATCTCACCACTACTTCTTAATACTGAATTGAGTAACTTAAAATGGAAATAGCCTAAAGAGGAAAGAACTTTCTAAGTTATACCAAACATATCTTTGGCACTTATACGTAGGTTATATTAATCTAAAAATAAATTAAAGAACTGGACAATCAAGTGCATTAGAAGTAGAGTCACTTCTATTATGCAAATCCTGCTTAGAGGGTAAAATGACACAGAGTCTGTTCACAACCAAGGGCTATAGAGCCAAATATGTGTTGAAACAAGTTCATTCTGATTTATGTGGCCCTTGACTATCGAGTCAAGAGGTGTCAATGACTACTTCATCACTTTTATTGATGACTACTCGAGGTTTGGTTATGTTTACCTTATGCATCATAAGTATAAATCCTTTGACAAGTTCAAAGTGTATGAGGGTGTAGTGGAGCATAGGCATGGTAAAATAATCCAAACTCTACGATCTGATCATGGAGGAGAGTGCCTCTTGGGTGAGTTTAGGGATCACTTATGAGATTTTGGGATTACATTCCAATTGTCTACTCGAGCCTTCCAAAGCAAAATAGTGTAGAGAAAAGAAAGAACAAGACTCTTTTGGACTTGTTTAGATACATGATGAGTTAGTCGAATTTGTTGGATTTCTTTTAGCATTACATTAGAGACATCAACTTATTTATTGAACTTATTTTTGTATAAAATGGGCTTAACAATGCCCATAAAATTATGGACTGGGTGCAAACCTAGTCTAAAATATGTTTAGATTTGGGGTGGCCTAACATACGTGTTGAGAAAAAGTCCGATAAGTTAGAATCAAGGACAAAATTATGTCTATTTGTAGGTTACCTAGAAGAAAACCCTAAAAAGGTTAAAATACAAGGCTTCGCTAGGGTTTGTTGATCGACACGTGTGGTGGCATGCCAATCAACAGAATCCCTAATGCATAACTGAATTTGTGCTAATAAATTTTTGCTAAATCCAATTAACGCATGGAATGGAATTTTGCAAAGGTTTTTTAAAGACTTGTAATATTAAATTTGGGTGAATTTCTGATCTAAAAATTACCAATGTCAAAATGAGTTTAAACTTCGAGTATTCACCAGTTTGAATTTTTTGAAGCAACTCGAAGATTTACAAAGTATGTGGGGTGGAAAAATAGGGTGTTTATATAGCCTCTTAATTGTTGATATTAGTTATAAGTGAAGAACCACTAATAACAGATACATCTATGAGAAGGGTTATATTCCGCCCATTAGGCTAAAGGGCATAGGGGTAGAATTTAAAATTTTGTTGGAGACCAAAAGCAAAGGTAGATTTTGATACTAAAGATTGTGAATGTCTAGGGTGTAGGTTATATACAGGCGCGATTTCACTTCCTTTCCTTCATAGGATCAAATAATGTATTGGATGCATCACACTTCCTTTGCTTTCAAAGATCGGTTCAGAACCCCTTTACTTAAAAAAATCTATTGTAAAAAAGCATGACACTTGCTTTGCTCGAGAATTATGGTTTGACCTCCCTTTTCTTCAGAAGACCTTCCTTCTTTTTCTTTAAAATAAAAGTTCAGTATATCTTTGCCCTAAAAAACCTATAAAAATGCATGATACTTCATTTACTTCTTAAATACGGAGTGACCTCATGTAGTAGATTGGGGCTTTCCCCGATGCCTACTCACAAAAAAATAGTTAATCGAATGTTTTGAGACATGTAAGTATGAGTACAAGGTTCTCTCTTAGTTGGGGACTGCGAGAATTGGGGGGGATACCCATATACCTTTCGATTTCTTCAATGATTTTACCCATTCATCATTCGTGACCTCCTTTTGGTTATTTCCTTAGCACATAAAAAATGGTCTATGATGATGCTAGCGATCACCACCCAAATATATGCATAGCTCAAGCTCAAGCTAAGTCAACAATGGATATATAACACAGAAGTGGAAATATGTAAGCAGAAGATGAGAGATATAGAGAACATAAAGATATAGATGGTTCGACCAAAGGCTTACTCCACTATTTAAGAGGGTGTGCGTGTTAATATTAATGAAAGGCACTCAAGGCCATGGATTATAGGTTACACAAGCTTCCTTTCTCTTTTGTTTACAACTGGATATCATTTTAGCTAGGGTTGCAATTATTCGATCCTTGATGAAGAAGATAAAGTATATAGGCTTGGGAGTGCATAGTGCACACCCCAAGCATACATCATGTATGCATGGAATGAACCAGCCAATAGGATAATGCCATCTGTCCCTTACACAAGTACATCATAATGTTGATATATTTCCCCACGTGGGTGGAAAATCTGCTGTGACAGTATTGTCCACGTGGCCTAATGATGCACAAGTCGCGTATGCCATATAGGGTACTAAGGTCAGCTTTGATGGTCCTTGTCGAGCCGGGATTGAAGGATGGTCCTCTAAATAGACAACTATGAGGATGTATAAAACTTCTAAGGATGACCAAGATGGTTTTAGCCTATCAGTGTAGTACAATGACGAAATGAGGCAGGGCCGAGACGTAAGAGGCAATTTGGACTGGAGAGAATCTTGCCGTGTGATTGTAAATTCTGAGGATAAGGTCTTAGAGGCTGAGACTACTAGAGGTGAGCTTGTATTCCTTCGACTTATGGTTAGATGAATCTGGCGGATGCTGAGCAGGGGCTATTGACCTAGGTCGAGTCTAGTTTAGGCCGAGACCAGACTTATGTATAACAGTCTACACCGCTCATATGATTTGGAGATGAACCGTGGTTGGTAGTTCTTTGGGTTTTAGAGCCTCAAACTGGTAAGAGATAGCTTCGATACCCCTCTGACTGACGAGATACCAGAAGGGACATTCTGTATCTTTAACATTCATCCAGTAAGATTAAATTATCTCAAAGGTTTTCTTGTGGTCTTCTAGATGGTTGCCACCCCTTTTAATTTTGACTAATAGATCATTAATGTACACCTCAATGTAAACGTTTCGAATTATTCCCTGAACATTTTAGTAACCAAACGTTGGCAGGCTACCTCTACGTTTATTAGATTAAAAGGCACCACATTGTAGTAATAAAGATCAAGTGTTATGATAAATGACATCTTTCTTAGTTAGGACCGAATAGAGGAACTAATGGTACCTTGAGTATGTGTCAAGAATGCACATTCATTTATAATTTGTAGTTGCGATGACTAGTTAGTCGATATTTAAAAGTGAAAAATTATCTTTTAGGTAAGCTTTATTTAGGTTAGTGAAGTTAACACATACTCTCCATTTCTTATTGCCCTTATTAACCACAACTGGGTTCAATAGACATTAAGGTAATTGAACTTCCTTAATATAACTTGTCTATAAAAGTTTCCCTACCCCTTCTTCAACTACATTTGCCTTTTCTTGTCTATTTAGCGAGTTTTTTGAGAAACAAGTGAATAAGACAGATCAACATACAACTTATAGCATACTGTTTTCGATTTGATGCCTGACATATTATACCATTGCCATGCGAACATATCTTGGTCCTTCTTAATTAAATCTACTAATTATTCATTTTCTTTGCCACTGAGCAAAAATTCGATCATAATTTTTTTCAAGGTGATAAGAATCAATCACTACCTCCTCAGAGGTTCCATGCCCAATTGACAAGGAGACCCGAGTTTTCTCCACCTCGAGTCACCCGTGCTTTAACTATTACTTGGTGTGGAGACTTCCCTCTAAGATGACTTCTCGACTTTTTATTTTATTTTATTATTTACTTTAATTTTTGTGATGAAGCATTGCCAATTAGAGGCCCAATTGCCTCCTATATCCATTACTCCCCAGGTAGTAATTCATTGAGCTGTCGGTAGTATGGTGAGGGTACGAATTATAATACATAAAGTCACCCCTAACAAGGATGTATTTGTACAGATAATCAATATCCACAACTAATAATTCAATCAACGTGGAGATCACCCTGCCCTGACGGGGAACCTGACCTTTCCTAAAGGTAAAGTCATTTTCTTGTAAAGCTGACCAATGGTACAACAACCTATGTGACAACTTTCATGCATATACTGAGCTTATTGAAAAGATTTAGATACATTTTTTTGGATGAGCTTCCTTAGTCTACCTGAATTTTGTATATGTTGCAACCAGCTATTCATAAGGAAATGAATAATGCATCATCGTGGGGAGTCCTTAATCCTACTGAATTTTACTCGATAAAGATAATGTGTTTTATATGATCCATCTCCTCAGGTCAACTACGCCTAACCGTAACGGGTTTTCAAGGGTTTACATTTAAGGCTTCCATGATTGTAGTTACCTTTTTCATTTACATCCTAACAACTTTGCTGCAGGTGGTAAAATCCTACCAGTTATAATTTAACAGAATATAACTGAACAAATGTAAGGACATAAATTTCCAATTGAGTCCTTGTATTGTTTTGACTTAATTTCGTGAACAAAACTGTGTTTGTAATATGTCATAGGGAGATTTTATTTTGTCACGATCCCACTTGGTCTATGATGTGTTGATGAAATTGAAGATGTTGCGGCATAGCTTCAAAGAATTAATCATGCCGAAGTTTAAATTGGTGTAAGTTTAATCGTCTTCAAGATAATTGCATTCCGAGATCGTACATGTATGAATGCGTATAATTAATGGTGCTCGGAATTATTTTTATAAAGGATAAGGATGTAATTTTTATAAGGAAAGTGTTTTAAAATGTTTTTAAAAGTGTTTTAAATGTTTACACTACGTTTTTATTCTGATAAGCTCGAAATAGAGTTTGACTTAATTGAATCTCTTTTGGAAGAGAGGTTTTAAAGAAAAAGTCAAAAAGTCAAACTGACACATGCGTTGTTCATACGACATAAGAGCTCGTTCGAGCGAGATATCCATGTCGCGCGAACGACATGTCAATCTCGTTCGAGCGACACAATTTTTGAGGTGGCGCTTAATTCCTATTTAAAGCGTGTTTTTGTCAAAATTAAAAGGTGTGCATTCTGGAAAAACAGTTTACGTTCTAGTCAGAGTTTTGCACATGGTTTTCTAAGCTTAAACACATCCTTAGAGTTTTCAAAGATCCGAGTTATCATTATTATATGTTCATGTGATCTTACTGTACCAAGAAGGTTTGTTCTATACTTGAATATCAGGGTTTCATGGTGAAGAAAAGAGAAGGACTTCTTGTTCGACATCGTAGACGTATCAAAGCCATTCGGTGGACCCTGAGACATACATGGACGTGTGTGTTGTGGACAGGTATCGCGGAAGAAGAAATTTCTGCATGGGCACTATTGGAGAACGGTATAAGATCATAAGGAGCATCAAGACCCGTGGGGATCGAGTCATTGAGTAAGGCTAATCTGTCTTTGTAAAACCTTTGTTCATAGTGATTGTCTGGCTTGGGCCGTCCGAGGTTATTTTCCCATCTTGGGTTTTTTCCTCATACATCCGGAGTTGTGAGTATTCTTTACTTTACTTGCTTTAATCACTAGATGCATGTTTAGGATTAATCAAGATAAAATTCGATTAAAGTAAAAATCGGTTTTTTACAACTTGGTTTGGTGGTAATTAAAACTTGGATAATTTTTGGTGAAAATTGGTTGATTTGAAACACATGCATAAGGACCACTCCTTTTAAAATCGGAATCAGAGCTAGAAAACATAATTTATTTGTTTTGTGATCCCATGTGTTTGTTTATCTCTCCTGTGTTTGTTTTCTCTCGATGGATTCTCTAAGCTTTGACGATTTACATCGTTTGAATTTAAAGTTTGCAAAACGTATTGAAGTTTTGGAGAAAGAAAATTCCTGTTTTAAAAATATGATTGAATATTTGCAAATGTTTCGAATTCAAAGCGATATTTTTCGTGAGAAGTTTGGTTCCTTGTTTAATGATTTTAATATGTTAAAATTGGGCAAAAAGGAGAGTGATGATAGAGTCCTCGTTTTAGAAAAAGAGTTAGAGGATTCGAGAAATTCTAGGGTTTGTGCCATTGAGGAAAATAATTTGATTAATGATTTTGTGGCACGAGAAAAACTCTCAGGGATAACTTTGCGCACATTGAGGGGGAGCGAAATAACCTTCTAGGGGTAATTGATAATTTAAAGAAGGAGTCCCTAAAGTTTGAGGAGCTTAATTTTTTGCTTGAGTCCAAAGTTTTGAAGTTTAAAAGTGATTCAAATGACTCAAATAGGTTGTGTAGTGATGTCTCGTCTTGTTCTAATACTTCCGTTGCTAATGTCAAAACCATTACTTGTTTTAGAGGATCAATCACATCCGAGGGTGTTAGAAAAGGTCTCGTTCCTTGTCGAGTTTACACATGTTCTCATTGTGGTAGGAAAGGTCACATTAGGAGTTTTTGCTATGATCTGAAAAAGAACCCTAGGAAGTTTAAACGTAGTGTCCCGATGATTCCCAAAATTCATTTTGTCAGGTGGTTTGGGTTAGGAAATCCATTTTGGAGATACTAAATGCTAGGTTGGTTGATTCTCACATGCTTTCACACGATGCATCACATGCTATTTCTTATGGTTAGTTGCTTGCATGCTTTTGTTTGTCATACGCTATTTTTGCTTCATGATATATTCTGCCTAGTGTTATGACATGTTTATCTCTTTGTATTATATTTTTCATTTGTTTGAGTCTTATTGGAAAAATACAAAAAGATTTTGTTTTTGATAAAATTTTTGAAAAACCGAAAATAGTTTTATTTTCTTGTTTGGTTGTGTTTGTTTTTGTTTTTGAGTTTACATGTTTGATGTGGCATATTGGTGTGCTTGACCCCCCCATCGTTTCATTATCCATGTGTCTAGGACATCTGGTCATTAATATCGATGCTTAGAATGATCTTAACCATTGTTTATATGGGGTTGTTTCGAAGTTGATATGCATTTTGATTCGACTTTGTATATATGCCAACATTTCACACATGCATGAGTTTATATAGATGTTTGACTTCTCTGGCATATTTGAATTTGGTGACGCGTTCTTATCTCAATCTTGTCATCTATGCATAAGTAGACTTAAGGAGAAGTTTGCATGTAAGAATTGTTTACCGTGAGGATTTGAATTGGTACATATTTGAAAAAATGATGAGTGATTCACGGGAAAGGGCTGCGAGAGTTCAAAATTGACTCATCGTGAAAGCCACTGTTTAAAAGAGCCCAAAAGAAAAAGCAATATGCGAAGAAAAAGGGCCAATAAGATTTTCTCTAAGTTGAGAATGTTAGAAACCTCAAAAGAACTTAAAAAGGTATGTTTATAACGGAGTTTGGTTGGAGAAAATTTAAACGGGTTTGCGCAACTAATCCTAATGTTGAAATATTGCAATTTGATGCTATTGTTTGTAGAATCGTCAAAATTCTGAATTTGAATGCATATAGTATGTTTAGTTCATCAAGCTCATACTTTAATTTTTATATGGCTATGATAAAGTTTGATGATTTATCGCTATCAATTAGAGCTTCTTGATCTTTTCAGTGTGTTGGAATTGTGACTCATTTATTGTAGTTTCACGCCCATATATTCCATATCCATGTTTGAGCACATCGGTACTATGTTTTCATGTAACTCACATTGTTAGTTTTGATGCGTTTTTGCGTTTTGTGTTAAAAGCTTACTGTTCTGGAAATTTTTTCACTGGGTAAAAACTTATGATATTTCTGGGAAACTGGGAAAATTTGGCCTGTAGCGAAAAGTCGTTCGAGCGACATTACCATGTCGTGAAAAGTCTCGTTCGAGCGACATTCTCATCTCGTTTGACTGACGTCCCTGGCTCTTTCGAACGACAGTCTGGATTTTTGCTTCTCTCTGGTTTGTAGTCCCCTGGTTACTATGCTATATTTTTGGTACTGCTGGAAGTTTTCTGGAATGACTGGTTTATATGCAGGTTATATTGTTTCAAAATTGATATTTTGCATATTATTCCGTTTATCACACCAGATTAGATTGCTATATTCTTTGTGTGATTCATTGGTTTACTAGCTACAGATTTGTCATCTATTGATCATATTTAGCTGGTTGTTTCATGATTATCTAGCGATTTTTAATTGGTATATTCTCATGCTAGATACTTGATTGGTTGGTTTATCTTTTCAACGGATTGTCTGTTCGAGACAAAAAGGGGGAGAGATGTATGTGATGTAGGGGGAGATGTAAGATTTATTGAGCATGTTTGTGATTACATATTTTACATATTGGCAAATTGGTATTACACATTAGTATCATTTTGTTGCTCAATTGTTTAACAAATGATTTTTCAGAATTTATTCATATTGTTATCTATGATCAAATTGGTTTCATTTGGATATATATATTGGTTTCATTTGTTCCTCCATACTTCACTAGGTATCTGTTTCACTGTTTCATGTGTGTAGGTATGCTTCAGTGATTTGAGATTTTAATTCTACATCACATTCAGACAATTCATGCTTGCCGGTGCTACATATATTAGTCCGTGTTCTGTAATTTTTGATTTTGGGTTTATGGGATGGGATTTAGGCGTCATACGACTTGACGACCCAACTTAAGCATTTCACTGGTTTAGTTTTGTCCTGAAATAGTCAAAGGGGGAGATTTGTAAGGACATAAATTTCCAATTGAGTCCCTGTATTATTTTGACTTAATTCTGTGAACAAAACTGTGTTTGTAATATGTCATAGGGAGATTTTATTTTGTCACGATCCCACTTGGTCTATGACGTGTTGAAGAAATTGAAGACGTTGCGGCATAGCTTTAAAGAATTAATCACAGCGAAGTTTAAATTGGTGCAAGTTTAATCATCTTCAAGATAATTTCATTCCGAGATAATACAGGTATGAATGCATATAATTAATGGTGCTCAGGATTTTTTTTTATAAAAGATAAGGATGTAATTTTTATAAGGAAAATGTTTTAAAATGTTTTCAAAAGTGTTTTAAATGTTTACACTACATTTTTATTCTGATAAGCTCGAAATAGAGTTTGAGTTAATTGAATCTCGAAATAGAGTCAAACTGACACGAGCGTCATTCAAATGGCAGAAGAGCTCGTTCGAGCGAGAAAGCCATATCGCGTGAACGACGTGTCAATCTCATTCGAGCGACACAGTTTTTGAGGCGGTATTTAATTCCTATTTAAAGCGTGTTTTCGTCAAAATTAAAAGGTGTGCATTCTGGAAAAACGGTTTACGTTCCAGTCAGAGTTTTGCACATGGTTTTCTATGGTTTCAAAGCTTAAACACATCCTTAGAGTTTGCAAAGATTCGAGTTATCATTATTAAATGTTTATGTGATCTTGCTGCACCAAGAAGGTTTGTTCTATACTTTAACATCAATGTTTTGCGGTGAAGAAAAGAGAAGAACTTCTTGTTCGACATCGTAGACGTATTAAAGCCATTCGGTGGACACCGAGACATACGTGGACGCGTGTGTTGTGGACAAGTATGACGGAAGAAGGACTTTATGCGTGGGCACTATTAAAGAATGGTAGAAGATCAAAAGAAGCGCCAATACCCATGGGGATCGAGTTATTGAGTAAGGCTAATCTGTCTTTGTAAAACCTTTGTTCATAATGATTGTCTGGCTTGGGCCGTCCGAGGTTGTTTTCCTGTCTTGGGTTTTTTTCTCGTACATCCGGCGTTGTGAGTATTATTTACTTTACTTGATTTAATCACTAGACACATGTTTAGGATTAATCAAGATAAAATTGGTTTAAAGTAAAAATTGGTTTTTCACAACTTGGTTTGGTGCTAATTAAAAGTTGGATAATTTTTGGTGAAAATTGGTTGATTTGAAACACACGCATAAGGACCACCCCTTTTCAACAAAAAAAATAAATCATGCACGATCACACAAGAACAATATTTACTTGGTTAGATAATGTGCCTACATTTTCTATATTTTTTATTATTCTGGCTTAAATTTTTATGATTACATCGCCCTTTCCCCGACGGCTAGGGTTACATTTATAGGAAAAGGGATAGTTGATCCCCGTGGTTTTTCATGACTATAGTAGTTATCCGGACTTGATTGGTTGTGTCTCGCTCTTTGATTCTTGCGGGTTGGTTAGCTCCAATAATTCTTATCTTCATGAATGAAATATTTAACTAGGTCAATGTGCATGTGCTCTACTCAAACGTGTGATCGAATTATTTTCCTCATAATTTCCCCCAAAGCTTTACAGCTAATTGAGGTCACAGAGTTTTTTTTGCATATCCAAATACATCCGAGTTATAGTCGCAACTAACACTGATCGTCTAGCTGTATTATGGTCGAAGGGCATGGTAGTAATAGTGCTTGAAGGTGATGAGTCTTTTTACCCACTAACTTTTGAGGGTACGCTGGTAATTCGCCCTATTATTTTTAGGGGCATGGTGGTAATTTTGGCGCCCTAACCTAACGGGGTGATTGCGTGCTGATCGATATTTGGGAGCGTGTCAACCTAATTATAAGGCTTTTCCATGTAATGTGTTCTAACCAACTAAATCCACATATGCTGTCAGTTTTGGTCCATTATTTAGAACTTCTACTACCTTTAAGATAAAGGAGCTCACATTGTCATTTCCACATTTGTAAGTCTATTCCTTCCACTTCTCTATGTATTTCTTTATTTTCTTCAAAGAATTAGCCATGTCTTTCAATTTTGTGCTTGTTTGGGATAAAAATGGTGCATGTGATGAACGAGAATACCATCGAGTCCTTCAAAGTCCGTTTCATTCCTCCAAGGGTGACTGTTGAGATGGACTCTAGCCACATGGATTACTACAATATAGACGTAGACCACTAGATGTTTTTCAAATTTGTGGTCGAGTTTGGGGTCACATTCCCTTAAAATGCCTATTTCTCTAGTTTTGTAAATATTTCAATGTAGTTCCCTCCCAATACGTCTCTAACATTTGAACGATAGTAAACAGTGTAAACCATTTGAACGAGCCCTATGGACTTGAGTTAGGGATACCATAGATCCATTTGTGCTATGTGTTAGTGGTGACCTTTGAGAAGGTTTATTAACTGAAATCAAGGAAGCATGAAAGGGCATTAGTCATCTATTTATCAGATTTCAACAATGAGTATTGGCCCCATAACTTCGTAATAAAAAACTTGGAATAGTTTCCCATACCAAAGGGCGGTGAGCCCTAAAACTGGCCAAAGTGCCCCAAAAGAGGGCCAAAATAGATTTAACTCCCTTTTATACTCATAATCCTCTGTTTTGATATATTTTTCGACCTTTATGCCCTTTGAACTTTTATAATTCTTTTGTCTTTGGTTATGCATTTCCTCGAAAGAAGAGTGACCTCAAGCTACAATATATTAATTTTGATGACTTGAAGAAAGTCTAATCAATCAAATAAGGTTTGAAATATCCTTACCACCCTAGATCAGATGCAAATTTTGTCTCTTATACTTCGTTATAACCACCATTTATTGCACGATATGTAGACCTAGAGACATTTTTTTCCAAATGAGTTTACTGATCATAACCCTTCAGCTTCTAGAACACTAATCTCATTTGAGTTTGTGGATGCTTTTGCAATTCCAACTTCCATCCCTATATCCTCTAAGGATTAGATGGATTCGAAGAGGAAGATTTCCAATTAGATGGGGGAATGATATTTATCTAATCTCCCCACTCCTCGTTCGGGGAAAAGAAAGGAGGTCTAGGGTCCTTCTGACCCAGTGTTGTGGGGGATTCCATTGAGAAAATGCAGGTTAGACTTGAAAAAAGGAGCAAGGACAACAACAACCTTGACAAGGGGAAATTTCACATTGAAGGATTATGTGCTATACAATGAGAATCATCTCTTAGTTTACCTAGAGGAGCTTGTATCCCCGATAACCAGAATTAACTTTAACAGGTTAGCCTTGCATTCCATCTGAGAGTTTTCTCTTGTAAAAACCAAATTTCCTTCATCTTGTTTTAGTTGATTTAGGAGTTTATATAACGTTCTGACCCGAATTTATGGGTTACCCATGATCAACCCGGTCCGAAACGGACGTTAGATGTGAAGTGTAATGAGACAACCCAGACAATGTCACTAATCAAGTTTTATTTTAATTAAAATTTTATTTGTTTAGCATGCGATTCCAATTTAAATAAAACTACGTGAGGACCCATAAGAAGCGTCCCCGAAATCCAGGTATATAAAGCTACTAATGTAAAATAAACGAATACTTACCTGCGTAACGCCTGATAAGCACTCAAAAGTGTTTAAAATAAACGAGCTACTACGTGCATCAAGTGTTTTTATAGGCATGTTTATTTTAATAGGTTTATATTTATTTTTAATTTTTATAGGTTAGTTTTATTATTATTTTTTTGAGTCTTTTAGTAATTTAGAGGTTAGCAATTTAAGTTTTTAGTTTTTGTAAGTTTTACTTAATCTTATTTTTATTAGATTGTAAATATTTTATTAACTTTTATTTTATTTTGTCTTTTTTACAATTTAAACACACACACACACACACATACTCCTACCTATCATACACTACCACACACAAAATCCTCTCCTCCCTTACACACTCCATCATCTCCTCTCACCATAACCATAAATTGGACCTCCAACTGTCATTAAACCGACGACCTGCTCGCCCTGACCTCCTGTCGGTGGACCGCCATAAACCTCCAACCAACCTCCAATCATCCTGTCCTACCCGAAATCTTCTAAACCTACTAGGCACAAACCAAGTTCCTTCTATCGGACTTGCTGCCTAAGCCAGTCCTAGGACCTAACTCCTGCCACATACAAAAATTCCCAAGATGCCATACTTGACTTTAAAACTGACAACCACCATCTCCATCTCTCATACCAACCTCCGACCAACAACCTAGTTTTTAACTCGAAAACCACAGCCCCAACTGTCCAAAGCCAAAATACGAAACCATTTAACCCATGAACCCATTTTTCTCTCACCTGCCAACTCAGCCAAGAAAATATGAACCTACAATCCAATAGAAAACCCACGTAGGAACCTTCAAACCATACTTTGACTTGTCCAACTTTCAAATCCCGAAAACCTCTCCATGAACAAACCATTTGCGGGTTATAAAGTAAAGGGAAAGGCACCTCATAAATAAAGGAGACTCTGTAATTGACTGAAAAAAGAGAGAGAGACTTTCCAGTGTCATATTTTTGTATAGTAGGAATAAAAAAAGGCTTGGAAAAAAATAAAAAAAAATTAGTTTAGTTTAGAACAATTGTTAGGTTTAGTTTTTATTTATTTTTGTATTGTAATCAAGTGCTGATATTGTGAAGACAAGAACGTGATTCGACAGAAAAATTTGCATATCGTATTTCTTTTCCTCGTTTCATTTTATATTATTCTTGACATGAATTTAATTGTTGTTTTCTGTTCTAATATGAGAATGTGAGACTAAACATCCCGTTCAAGGGATGGGATGAAACCACGTAGGATGTTATTTTAATTAATTAATTTTATCAATTGTCATATTTCTAGGAGAATTAATTTTTAATTGTCACAAATTAGTTTACATATCGAGAGATAGTAAATTAATTTAGATTTAATATTTGATTTTGGGAATCGAACTAGAGATAGGTTTCTCCTAAATTTTTAATATTAATTCGGAGTTAAAAGTTGAGGATTCATACAATTTTTATTAAATTGATCTTAGTGGGTAGTTTATTAAAAAGAGTATAAATCTTAGTTTTTTTAAAATGTGATATTTTTAAATTAGTTTTCTGAAAATTATATTATTTAATTTATAATTGTAATGAGAGTTAGATTATGAATTTACTATTAGATTTAAATATTTCAATTCCATAAATTAAGACATTAAAATAATTGATCACGTGGTGTAATCTAATTTCTTGTACCTTCTCATATTTCTCACACTTTGTTACATGTTATTTTTAGTTATTTAGTCACTTGAGATGTTTAGCATTAATTAACTCATTCTCTCTTGAAGATGTTTTAAAAATAAAAAAAATATTTCACGCTATTTGTTTCACCCTGAAAGTTGGATTTATACCCGTACTTACCGCAATACGAGTTGTTTAACAAGTTTTGTCGGTAATTCAAGTGAATTTTGAGACTGAGTTTTTGAAGACAACAACCATACGTAGAAACCTTCTTATCAAATGGCGCCGTTGCCGGGGACATAAAAAGCCTAGCATCAAATGGCGCCATTGCCGCTTTCTTGACGAGGAGACAAAGTGAAGACTTGTATTTCATTTGTGGTTGTTATTTTATTTTATTTATTTTATTATTTATTAGACTGATTGTATTAGGATTAGTGAGGCATTATATTTATTTGGGTGCTTTTTTAACACCAATTTATTTGTAATGATTATTCATTAAAAAAACGAAGAGAAAATGGAAACGGGACAAAATAGAGAGACAACGCTGATATGACAATATGAGATCTCATCTCGGTTCAGGCCAAGCTCGGCTTAAGCCGATCCCACAAAGTGTGATCTCTTGATCCATCCTATAAAAAGTGTCTCGTCCTCGTCCGGGGCCAAGCCGAGACCATATGCCACCCTAGTGGGCCTATGACTTGCCTCGTTAATCTCAGGAAGACGAGACCACATCCACTTGGAGAGACCCCTCGTCTCAGTATAATGCAGGTAGGATGAGAATACACTTGGAAATTCTCAGCATGCAATCCAGAGGAGCATCTGTGGACTCATACTCGGCCAAGCCGACACCCCATTCCAGCAGGACATGTTTGACTTCTGACAAGGCTCGTAGAATGGAGCACGTGTGGGAGAGTGCGCATGGGTCGTGAGCCCACATGAGAAAAACCATTACAATAGTATCATCCCGACATGTGGAGAATATCTCTTAATCATTACCTATACACGCAAAAGTCATATGTCACCATATCATTATATACTTGGTGCTGCGCAAGCCTCATGCATGAATGGTTGCATATGACACCACCTTAGCCATATAAGTACTTGTCTTCTACATCATTATAAAGGATTGAAAATTGTTTACCCTACTGAAACTCTGTATAAACCTCTACTTAGAGCGATAAAGCTTAAGTGCTTGTATTCAAAGGCCATTAGAACCCATATTTAGGGGATTTCACACACTCACACAGTGGACATAAGTCCTTCAAAGGCTGAACCACTTATATCTGGTGTTATCCTCTCCTTTGCCTCATCTGTTTCTGTATTACATATATATGTTATACTCCATTGTTGTCTGGTTTTGAGCTCTTCCCAACACATTGACTTGGTGATTCCAATTTCGGTATCATCAACCTGGGGCCGTTTGTGGGGATGAGATAGCCATCTTCTTCCCTTCATTTGTAGCTACTCCACCGTATTCTCTGGTGGTGGTCCAATCTCACCCTTGGTTGAGCTTGAACCACCATTGAAAGAGCTCCAGTTTGAGTCTAAGTGCACTTTCAGTTCATCCGGCTCACTTCCAGTACACCACTTGGGTTTTTAATCACCGAAAGTATTTGATGGCATTAAATCCTCCTACTATAGGTGGACCCAGTACCATCCGATCCCCACCTCAGTCAGAAATGGCTGAGGTGGTGGCGACCTTGAGCTCCTTGGTGGACAGTCAACGGCAGATGCATGCGACTCTTGCTGCATTTAGCCAAAATATGGTGGCTAGACCTGCTGCAGTCGAAGATGAGATCATAACTCTGGTCGCCAGGTAAGGTGCTCCAGATCCGGTGACCAGGGGATCACCCCAGACCCCACTCAAAGATCTTCCTCCTTATTATAGGCACAGTGACGTGGCCGACCCTAGGCATTTACACCTGGGGAGGCTGGGCCAGGAGTGCCCTCATGATGATGATGAACAATATGATGATAAGGATGATAGAGAGTGTTGGGAGCCTTATCAAATTTCTAGAGGCCTTGTGCGACCAATTCTGCCCAGCCGAGGATATAGCGGCAGACCGAGCCTAGAATGTAGGCTAAGGGCATCCGCTTTGGACAGACTAAGCAGAGGGCCGGCCTTTGATAGGCTCAACCCAACATCAGATGATCTGAGGAATCACCTCTCCAGATCTTGAAGTATCACTGGGTCCAGAAGGAATGATAGATATGGTGATCATCGACCTCTTAGAGGTCTAGACGAGGAACAACGAGAAGTGAATAGCCGACAGACGACAATTTCTAAAGAGCCCTCAGTTCGTCCAGCCTACAGAGAAGGGGTTGGAGACAATGTGGTTTTAGCTGAGGTTATAGCTGCAGTCGAGAGGCTCTATATTGATTCCATTTAGCGAATGGATGATAAGATTGGTGACATACTGAAGAGCCGAGACCCCTTGTAGAGGGTTTACACTAATAGCTCTCCCTTTGTGGCAAAGATCGTGAGTTACCCAATCTTGGCTAAGTTCAAACTGCCAACGGTCACGCCTAAGTATGATGGGAGTACTAATCCCATCCACCATGTGGAGATGTACCAATCAAATACTGATATCTACTCTATATCGGATGAAAGGAGGTGTCAGGCCTTCTTAAGCAGACTGATCGGTGTAGCTCATTTGTGGTTTACCTCTCTCTCTAAAAACTCGATAGAGAGTTTTAAGCAGTTAGCAAATAGGTTTATACACAACTTTTGCTTTGGGGTAAGACCCCAGAATAAGACGACACACCTACTATATGTAAAGTAGGGAAATAATGAAATTCTGAGATAGTATATATCAAGTTTTAACAAGGAGAAATCATAGGTTGAAGATTATGAGGAGAACATTGCTATGACCGCCCTAATGGGAGGGTTACAGAAAGGAAATATCCTTTGAAAGCCTTTCGAAGGTCCTCCAAAGTCCATGGATGAACTCCTCGATATATTCGGGAAGGTCATGAATGCAGAGGAAATAATGGCTACCAAGGGTGAAGATGAGAAGGCAACGAGCAGCGGAGGTAAGTTCCAGAAAAAGAATAAGGATGGAAAGAAAAGGTCGATGGATGATAAGTTCGCTGACTATACCCCTCTAATAGTCAGTTGTGGGCACATCCTGAATGAGATCAAGAATAATCGATCTTTGAGATGGTTTGAAAAGTTAAGAACTCCTTCTCATAAGAGGAACAAGAATTTATGGTGTGAATTTCATCAAGATCATGACCATATGATCGACAAATGTTTCGCTCGCAAGGACGAGATTGAGAAAATACTGAAAGCTGGTAAGTTAAGAAAGTATGTTGATAAGAACAGTTCAAAGGGTGGACAAGATGACACCTAGAGGATGAGGAATGATAAGTGCAAGCTTGATGCTCCAGCCGATCGAGAAAAGCATGAATCGGACGATGATGATGAAGCAGACCATGACCTACCACCTCCAATCGTCGACCCTAAGGGTGGGCTCCATATAATTTCTCTTGGAGTTAAGATAATCTATGGAGGACTTGCTGGAGGAGGAACGGAGATTGCTAATAGAAAGAATCACTTGGCAGAGGCCAAAACACTTCCTCCAAAGCCCAAAGAAGTACACTCGACAGCGGTTGAAACAAAGAAAGTAAAAAGAACTAAAGTTGATATGAATACTTTGATTGTCAATTTCTTTAGACTGGATTTTAAGGGGATCTTGGCCCCGCATAATGACCCATTAATTGGTGATTACTACCCTAGTGCATGGGTATAAGGTTCCTAAAATGTTAGTCGATGGTGGCAGCTTGACCGATGTGATGTTTTGGGACTTCTACAAGGGTCTGTGGCTGAGCAAGAAGAGGCTGATCTCGTATCACCAACCTCTAATTGATTTCAGTGGTGAGAAAGTACAATCGTTGGGAATTTATTAAATATAAGTTAGAATGGGGAACAACTAGCCAATATGCCTCACGAAGAAAATCAACTTCTTTATCATGGATAAAAATGTCTACTCATCCTACAATATCATTTTGGGAATGGTAGCCCTAAAGGAGTTTGAGGTCGTCCCCTCAATAGTTCACCAGATGATTAAATTCCTGACTCCGTATGGGGTAGGGGAAGGGCAGGGTGAGCAAGTTGAGGCACGCGAATGCTACTTCAACTCGGCGGAGGAGAGAGAGACATATTAAAAGGCTATGATGACTTACAATATTGATACTCTGGACCCTCGAGATGAAACAAAGGTGAAAACGTGGGAAGCCACTGAGGAGGTAGAATCCATCGTACTCAATGAGAATGAGCCAAAAAAAATTATCCAAATCGATAAAGCTATAAGGAAGGAGATCAAAGAAGAGCTGATTATGTTGTTAAAGAAAAGGCAAAGCATTTTTGCCTGGTGCCATAGAGATATGCCTGACATTGATTCGAAGATCCTCTATCATAAGCTTAATGTGGCCGATGATGCAAAACTGATAAGATAAAGAAGGAGAATTTATTCTTGAGAGAATTATGATGTCATTCGAGAAGAGGTGAAGAAGTTTGAAAAGGTCGACTTCATCAGGGAGGTCATTTACCCTGAGTGGTTAGCAAATGCAATCATCATCCCCAAGCATAATGGCAAGTGGAGGGTGTGCGTTGATGTTACAAATCTGAACAAAGCCTGTCCCAAAGATAACTTTCCCCTACCAAGGGTAGATCAGATGGTTGACACCATTACCATCTATGAATTAATGAGTTGTATGGATGCTTACTCAGGATATAATTAAATATTCATGGATCTGATTGATACCGAGAAGGCATCTTTTATAACTGGCAAGGGGAACTATTATTACAAGGTTATGCCCTCGGCTTGATGAATGCTGGGGCAACATATCAAATATTGGTCAATAATATGTTTGAAGAGCAGATTGGGAAGACCATGAAGGTTTATGTCGATGACATGTTGACGAAGAGTCTCAAGGACGACACTCATGTGGCCGACCTTGAGCTAACTTTTAATGCAATGGACATGTATATGATGAAACTCAACCCCTCCAGGTGTGTCTTCGGCGTAGGGGCAAGCAAGTTCTTGTTCTTTATTGTGAACTAGAGGGGGATTGAGGCTAACCCCCCCAAAAATAAAAGCTTTGATGGAAATGGAGACTCCCACGACAATGAAAGATGTACTAAAATTAACTGGACGAGTGGCAGCATTAAACATATCCAAAGCTACCGATAAGTGCCTTCCCTTCTTCAAGGTACTCAGAAAATCTTTCGAGTGGAATGAGGAGTGTAATAGGGCCTTTAAAGAGTTGAGGACCTACCTCATCTCTCCATTCTTGCTGTCAATACCAGTTCAGGGAGAAAAATTATATTTGTATTTGGCAATGTTGGAATCGACCATTAGAGCTGTTAGTGTCAAAGATGAGGATGGCGTGTAGAAACTAGTATACTTTGACATTAAGGCCCTCCAAGGTAGAGCAGAAATATCCTAAAATAGAGAAGCTGACCTAAGGTTTAATCTATGCTTCAAGGAATATGAAGTTGTACTTCCGGGCACATACCATAGTCGTCCTCACCGACTCTCCTTTTAGACATGTCATTCACAAACCTGAGAAATTGAGTAGGTTGATGGCCTACGCAATACATTTGGGGGAGTTTAATATCATTTACCAGTCAATAACAGCCATCAAGGGACAAACCCTAGCTAATTTTGTGGCCGAGTTCACATGGGACAAGGGCGACGCAGAAAAGATTGAAACTCCAGCTTGTGAGCCAGAAAGAAGAGTATGTCTCCCCCCGATTGAGGCAGATACAAGTACACCAAGAAGTAAGGTGTCTAAGAATGAAGAAGAGAGACACGTCTTCAAGATTGGGACCTTGGAAGAGGGTAATTTTTTAAAAGATGGTACTGTGTGGAACTTATTTTTTGATCGCTCTTCGTGTGAGGCCAAAAGTAGAGCAGGTCTGATAGTGTCGGCCTCAGATGGGACTGACATTGAATATGCTTTGAGGTTTAATTTTAAAGCCTCCAACTAAGAGTCAGAGTATGAAGCCCTTTTGACAGGACTCTTCCTTTCCAGAGCACTGAATGCTGACCAACTCTTGGTTCATAGCGACCCTAGGTTAGTTGTGAATCAAATTTTGGCAGTATATGAGGCCAAATATGATAGAATGGCCAAATAACTTGGAAGGGTAAAAATAACACTAAAACATTTCAAAGAGGTGAAGCTGAATAGAATCCGCCGGCTAGATAATAATTGAGCTGATGCATTGGAGAGGTTAACTTCTACCACAAGAACAGAGATTAGAAGGTCGGTGCCGATGGAGATCTTACATCGACTGACCATTGAAGAGGAAAATAACACCATAGAATTTTATTTGAACTTGAACATGGGAGATTCTTGGATGGATCCTATCATCCGATACATCAGAGATTGGGAATTGACCAATTCAAAAGCTGAGAAGAAGAAACTGAGCTACAAAATGACAAAGTTATCCATCATAGGAGACATCCTGTATGAAAAAGGAAATATACTCCCTCTACTCATATGTGTCCATTCGTCTGAGGTAGAATATATTTTGAAGGACGTTCATGAGGGATGTTATTCCAGTTATATAGGAGGAAGGTTATTAGCGAAGAGAATCATCACTCAGGAATATTGGTCGTCGACACTAACCAAGGATGTAGCTGTATATGTGAAGAAGTGTAACAAGTGCCAAAGGTTTGCCACCATTTCCCATCAACCCCATCAGCATCTCACTGCAATCACTTCCCCCTATCCATTTATAGTCTAGGGGATTAACTTGGTAGGACAATTACCAAGGGCTATGAATAATTATCGCTATCTGATTGTAGTTATTGATTATTTTTTGAAATTGGTAGAGGCCGAGGCAATGATCACAATAACAGAGAAGAAAGCCTTCCAATTTATTTAGAAAAATATTATCTGCAGATATGGCTTGACAAACACTTTGATTTATGATAACAGGAGGCATTTTAAGAACATCTTCCTCTAGAAGTACTGTGAGCGGGTCGATATCAAACAGTTCTTTTCAACTCCAGGCCGTCCCCAGGCCAATGGGGAGACAAAGGTGATGAACAAAATAATTCTTCATGGAATCAAGAAAAAGTTAGAAGATGCCAAAGGGAGATGGATCAATAAGGTGCACGTCGTCTTATGGGCATATAAGAAAACAAAGAGTACACGAATGGGAGAAACTCCGTTCATGTTATCCTATGGCTCGGAGGCTGTGGTGTTGACGGAGATTGGTCTCCCAACTCACAGGGTCCAAACATATGACCCAAAGGAGAATTTGGCATAAATAAGACTATATTTGGATCTTATAAAAGAACGAAGAGAAGCTTTTGAGGTTAGGCCAGCTTCTTATCAACAAACAACAACAAAGTTTTATAATAAGCGAGTGAAGGACCGACCGTTAGTAGTAGGATAACTAATTCTAAAGAAGACTTGGAAGAATCCCAATAAGCTTCATCCTAACTGGCATGGTCCCTACCGAGTGATTGAAGAGGTGGTTCCAGGAATATATCGGCTGGAGAACTTAGAGGGAGAGCCATTCTCCAATCCATGGAATGCTGACCATCTCAAAAATTACTATCAGTAAGAGTTTTGTATTAGTGAAATTTGTCTATGTATATGAGAATCAGATTATGAATACAAAATTTCCAACTGTTCTCTCATATTTTGTTATTTGAATGGTTTTAGATTGTACGTGTTAGTTCACCATAAGCTGCAGAACATCATTCATGGTGAAATAGCTCCTATTTACTCTCAGTGACATGACAGTCCAGGCGGGGTCAACCTCGTCCATGGACTCTTGATAACACCAAAAAAGGGAACGTATTAAACATCATTAATTTGGTGGAAAAACTCTCTCGATCGAGACAATAATGTATGGACGAGATGACTCTCATCCATACATTCTTAAAATGATGAGAGGGGACTTGTGATGGGAACACCATAATTTGGTGAATTCAAATTTATAAATCACTTTATTGTGGTTCATGATTAAAACATCAGTAATTTGGTGGAAAAACTCTCTCGGGCAAGACGACAGTGTATGGACAAGACGAATCTCATCCATACACTCCCAAAATGACGAGAGGGGACTTGTGATGCAAACACCATTATTTGGAGAATTCAAATTTAAAAATCACTTTGCTGTGGTTAAACGTCATTAATTTGGTGGAAAAAGTCCCCGGCCCAGACGAGAGTGTATGGGCGAGACGACTATCATCCATACACTCTCAAAACGATGAGAGGGGACTTGTTTAATTCAATGGTGAATTCACTCATGATTAAAATTATATCTCATCTTATAATGAGACGATGTACATATTGAGAAATTTGTCACTTATACATGTCTCGTCTAAAGAGGGGACATTGTGTGCATTAGTCAGTTAATTGGTGATATAAAGGTGATACGCTATCTTACTGTTACTTGATTAAACATGAGAATGAGGCATACATGTAAAGTAAATGAGGGCAAACCATAAATACTTTTCATCCATTTAGAGTATGGTAGTAAATGATTAAAGCATTTTTTTATTCAAAAACTTGAAATAGTAAGTGTTTAAGAAGAGTTACGATGTTACCAGTAAATTACAAAAATTGTTCAAGTGATTAGAAGGTTTACAACCAAAGGGCATTAGGCCAAAGGCGGTTGCCCAAAAATAAAAAAACAAAGAGATAAGGTTGAGGATTTGTCCTTACAGTATTCAAGTTTTTGGCCTCTTTAGGAGCCGACATATATCCAGCTGTAGTGTTATCGGCTTTGGTATCTCCGATAGGCTCAATCTTATCCACTTGGTCTGTATTCTGAACTATGGGCTCTTGTTCATCCAATGCCTCAACTCGAGTAAAATATGTCATTGCAATAGCGTCGTCCAGACTGAAAGTCTTCAATTTATCAGATAGGTGGGCGATCTCAGGGAACTTCATTGATGCCCATAGGCAACCAGTGTGAACACCTCTTTTAAAGTTCTGCACACTATGTCCTAGGAACTCCCCAGATGATTTGAAGACCTCCATAATCTACTTTTGGGCCTCAGAGATCTTGCTATCAACATCCTCCTTAATCTTCCTAGCAATCTCGATTGAGTGCTGGTTGTTTAGAGACTTGATAGCCTCATCATAACTTTTTTTCAGATTGGTTATTACTTCAGAGTGCTACTTCTTCAAGTTCTCAATCTGAGTCTCCAGCTCTTGGATGCGGCTGTTTAAGCCTCATCGTCCCTAATAGCTTGATGAGCCAGACGAATCTCAGGGACTTTCTTCTTGATCCACCGGTGGAGCTTCTAAGGCAGATAGTTGACTGCATAAAACAAAAATAAGTTAGTACGTGATGACCTTATGGTACGACCTTATAGTTGTGACAAAATATGAAAAGAATAATGACTTACTTAGATGGACCTATGAAGGACGAAGTCATTCATCAGGGAGATGTTGGTGGCCTCGAGAACCTGCTGTCAAACTCCGAGCTGTTGGAGGTTAGGAACTCTAAGACCTTGTCCTTTCTCCTCAAGGCAGAGTCAGGGCTAATCTTCAGGTTCTCTAACCTCACAACAAGCATATCCTCTGAAGAGATAGGGATACCCTGACTCGTCCCAGCCTTGGACGGGACATCCTTGCTATGTATGCTCCGATGGGTCATGGGGAGATTCTCCTGACCTTATTTTTTGTTCTTAGACCCCTCGGCCTGGATGGGGTTAGCGTTAGTGGATTTTTTGGTCTGAGGCGCAGGGGCCAATTTCTTCCCATCTTGTTTGAGAAAATTAACAATGCTTGGAGCTGCCATATTCCACATAACTTTTGAAGTATTTGGTGGTTCGTCTGCAATAAAGAAAATGAGATTATAAGGTCGAATAGATAAAGTACATTTCAACAGTTAGAGGAAATAATGTTAAATAACATTTACATAGCTCAGATAGGGGGTCCACCCCCATACCCTTTTATTTTAAGAAATACGGGGTCATCAACTATTCAAATTGGATAAGACCCCCTTTGTCTCCTTATTTCCTAATCTTATAATGTTTTTTTTTTGCTTTAACACTTAAGCCCAGATCAGCTTTAATCGATATTATGGCCTTGACCCATCGTTGGGGAACTTGAGGCTCAAAGGAAGTGCAAGGGACATCAGGGTCGATTTCCCAGGCTCCCTAGATGAAAAAATAACGTAGTTTTTAATTATGATTAAAAGTTTTGGCTACCATCAGAGCCTTCTTTTCATACTTCTTGGCTACGAGGTGATAGTAGCCAAGCTAAGTCTTTGGGGACGAGACAATGTAACATATTCTGAAGACACTAAGTGGGAGGCCTGTATGGTGAACTACCTCCCATAGGGTGATGAAGCCGATAATAACTCTACATGCATTAGGCGAAAGTTCGTAAGGGGAGAGATCGAGGCTATTTAAAATGACTCGTACAATCAGATGCACAGGTAGCCTAAAGTCGACCTTAAACATTTGTTCGTATACACAAATTTCACCCTTTCAGCCTTGTAATTCTCTATCGTTGGCCGAGGGTGCTCTCATATGGATGGAAGGTCCAATGCCATAGAGATGTTACAACAATAAGAGGTCGACCTCAGTAACTGTACTGATGTAGAATTCAGCACACAATGTGTCAAGTGTGCAGCATCTTCATCATCATCTTGATCGTCAGTCGGGACGATGCCTGGGGTATGGGAAGTTCTAGTGAAGTGTTTCCATAGAACAAGAGTGAAAGGAATGGCATATATTGGGGGTGGCATAAAAATATCAACTCTAAGCCCATTGTGGGATGAAATGATCTATATAGAATAATCTAACCCATAGGAAGACTCAAATTGGCTTGATAATGCCTCGGCCAGATGCCTCGACCTGATTGGATGGCATCACTTAATTAGAAGATGAGGCTCTTAAAGAACCTTTCGCCGCCTTTGACCCATCACGAGGGACTGCCATTGCCACTTGGAAAGAATCAACACTTTCAGCAGCTGACTCAGACATGGAGTCACTAAGCTCTACAACTAGAGGACGAATGGTTGCGAGAGGGATGTGATAGATGGGACAAAGAGAAAGGCTTTGGCCCTGCGCTTGCCAGTTTTCTCAGCCTCGTACTTTATGATCTACCTGAAGCACCTCTCTCTGAGAGTAGGGAAATCTTTAGCTAGCTTATATAGCTTCCTCAACATCTAGAGGATGATCCTCAGCTTGGTGGAAAATAATGAAAAAAAGTCAAACAATAGAAGGTTTGACTTAAAGATCTAAAGTCAGCAATATGAAAGGTTAGGGCCAAGAACACTTAAGAACACGTTGAGTGCTTTATTAGAAAAGGTAACCAGTGATTCACCAAAGTGACTAGATGAGGGTTAAACAAAGGGGGGAAATACTAAAACTAGCAACAAACCCTGAAACTAATTTTCTCAACCCTCAAACCAATATTTTTAGCCATAAAAACCACCCAAGAGCCACCTAACACAGTTGCTGGAAAAGTAATATACTCGTCAAAAAATAAAACGATCATAGAAATGGCTAAAAGCGATGAAAGCTAGCAAATAAGGAAGAAGAAGAGTACCCGAAAGAGTTGGCTAGGTTGATAATCACCGGGGACTTAGAAAAGTTGCCAAAAAACCTAAGATAGTGGAAGAGAGAGAGAGAGAGAAAGAGCCCCAAAATTGAAGAGTTTAGAGAAAGAAAGTGGAGCACAAATGTGGAGAGAGAAGAATAATTTTTAGATATTAAACTTTTTTAAACCCTTGCAATGATGGGGTTCAACTCTCAATGCACCCATCATTAGGGCGCATCTTTCAAGGTGAACACATGATGCCTCCACTACTTGGGGAGAACGCTAGGATAAAGAATAGATGAATGTGTCCTTCACTCGTACACATCAGTACATCAGCATCTGACAAGTCAGGGACGTACCTTCATTAATGCAGGTTGACATTTGTATCCCTCAGTCTTCTATCTACATAGAAGACAAAGGGCTAGGAGTGATTTAAATGCCAATACAAGACCTTGTCTCGGCTCAGGCCAAGCTCATCTCAAGCTAATCCCATAAAGTGTGCTCTCTTGAACCATCCTACAACAAATGTCTCGTCATTGTCTGGGGCCAATCCGAGACCATATGCCACCCTAGTGTCCCCATGCTTTGCCTCGTCCATCTCAGGAAGATGAGACCATATCCGCTTGGAGATATCCCTCATCTCGTCCTGATGCAGGTAAGCCGAGACTACACTTGGCAATTATCAGCATGCAATCCAGAGGAGCATCAGTGGACTCATACTCGGCCAAGCCAACACCTCATTCCATCAGCACATATTCGACTTTCGATAGGGCTCGTGGAATGAAGCATGTGTGGGAGAGTGCGCGCGGGATGCTAACCCATATGATCAAAACTGTTACAACAACATCATCCCCATATGTGGATAATATCTCTTAATCATTACCAACATCCGTAAAAGATAGATGGTAGTATATCATTAGATACTTGGTGTTGCACATGTCTCATGCATTATCGGGGTGCGTATGGAACCACCCCAACCATATAAGTACCTGTCTCTACATTATTATAAAGGATTGCAAATTGTTTACCCTACTAAAACTCTGTCTAAACCTCTACTTAGAGAGAGAAAGCTTGAGTGCTTGTATCCAAAGGCTATTAGAGCCCATATTTAGTGGATTTCACACACTCACACAGTGGACGTAGACCCTTCAAAGCCTGAACCACTTATATTTGGTGTTATCCTCTCCTTTGCCTTATCCATTTCTGTATTACATATATTTGTTATACTTCATTGTTGTCTGGTTTTGACCTCTTCCCAACACATTGACTTGGTGATACCAATTCCGGTATCATCAAGCGCCCTTGGAGTGGAATTTAAAGCCTCTCTATTTTGGGTCCATAGGACTCCCGGGGATGACTGATGTTATGCAGACTTTCCCTCGGTTATCTCAACTCGATCTTCACCCATGTGTGTAAAAATCGTGGAGGTAAATTTCTTTATCATTCGCGAATCTTCTTCCAGCGAGTTCATTTTTTGTGTGATTATTTGCTCCTGTGTTCTTTTAATTTTTGCATCGCACTTAATTTGAATGGTTTGATGAATTAATCTACCTCAGACCTAAACTTGGTCATTTCAATCAGTTGGGATTTCATCCCCCACTCAATCGATTTATCCCATTTACTTGTTACCGTGCTATCACTTAATTAAAATCAATCAGCTAACAAGCTAATTAGAAGTTAAAGTTACCTTTTAGAATGAGATACTCATAGGATACTCTAGTGAGTCCGTTCCACTCCTGCTAATCTTTAATCGACTTTCTTAAGACAATTGTCTAGGGAAACTGGGTTTTAAGTGAGGCCGTCCAGTAAAATGGGTTTGTGCTTTCCCCAGTTTGGTACCTGACGGTCGATCATTGTAGTATCTAGTGTGGTGAGCCTTAACTACCAAGCCTCTTGTTCTCTCAGGAAGAAAGTAGGAGCATAATTTTTTCAAAGGCGACGTACGGCTCCGTGTTTTTCTCTCCCGCGGATTAACTAAAAATTTGACTACCCTATCACTTAATTGAAGATAATAATTGGCTACGTGCTTGCTAGGATTTTTTCTTTGGTCGTTCGTGTATAATTAAATTCTTTTAGTAGCCAATTTTAGGCTCTGTCTCGTTGAGTTTCAACAAGCGCCCATCGTATCCCCTTCATCGGAAAAATCCATGAATATTTTCCTCTCTTTTAAAAATATTTTCAAAAAAATCACAAAAATATTTTCTTTCTTTATTCAAAATACCCAAAAGATTTTACTTTTCTTATTTTCAAAAATCATAAAAAGATTTTCTTTTCTTTTGAAAAATATTTAAGAATCCGAATATATTCCTCTCGTCTTGGTAGGGTAATACTTTGGCCATTTCCCATTATCTCAAAGCATGTTTGACGTTGAGCCTAAATTGAACCACCATACATTACTGCATGGTTTTAACTCTCTCACACCCACCGTTGATACTCTTGCATCGTCCACGCACACATCACATATTCCACCGCCTACGATGATGAGTGTCAACCCATCAAATGCTTCATCGTGCACCCATTACTTTCACACCGATCACTTGTCCCATGAGTGTCCATATCTTTCATATCCATCCGAGCCAATACTGGCCTAACTGTGTCCATATGACACTATTTCAAAAACACCCTCGGCGTATTGTCACAGCATATCTAATGTCGAGGGGTTTGAGCACCCAAGCTATTCGTGGAGGCCTGATCACCTTTCCATGCAATATGAATCCCAACCCCACGTTTTGGATCCCTATGGTTTTTAATAGTCATCATTACAACCTATTTCACCTTCTCCCTATCAGTCCCCTTACTATGCTCCCTATGATTATCAACCTTTTTTCTTTCACGGAGACACTTCTCTCATGTATGATGAACTTGGCCTTGTTCTTCCCACTTTATATGAGTATTATCCACCTCCTAGTGTCTATAACGAGTTGTGTCCACCTCAGCCACCACCGCCACCAGCCAACACTTCACTACCACCATCCACATCCGCTCTCCAAAGTCTCTTGAAAAATTTCATCATTGAACAAGATCACACTCTTCAATATCGAACTGATGCCCTTCAACGACTTGAACATAAATTAAATGAATTTGATTTCATGACAGAGTCGGATTCCACCCCAAGTGAACCCCTTCCTGCATCTGTGTGGAGTGATGATGAGTCATCTTGTGATGTGACTTTTGAGTGTGACCAACCCTATCATCCTGAAAATTTCCAAGTTGAGACCACCCCGTGGTTCGAACCCCAAGTTGATAATTGTGTTGACTTATCCAAAGATTGTGACACTGATACAAACCCGCCTTGTCCTAACGAACCCATCATCGAGGTTCACATTCCCCTTCCTGATGAAACCAACTATATGACTGAGTCTACACCTATTGTGCCCACCATGTATGTCCTTGAGGCACCCACTTCTTATCGGTTAGCTCCGACTAAGAGTGCTCCCCAATGTTCTGAGCTTGAATCTGAGATGGTTCGTACCTCTACGGATATGGATCCTATCCGCACATGTTTGGATCACTCTGAGTCCTTTGATTCATATATCTTGGATGTTCTTGCCTCGTTATATATTTCCTACACCTCGGATGGTGACTTATGTGTGGCTAGATTGATCTATCCATCCTTTACTTCCACACTTCCTCTTGTGAGTACTCTTGATGATGAATCCGCGACTCATGTTGAATGTGTGTCCCTTACTATCGAGTTGGATCATCTTCCCGCAGCCTTTGTTCCACCCGACCAACCCTTTATCCCTTCTGACCCACAACCTGATTTGGACCTTGCTCTTGTACTTCACATGTTCCTATCTATGCATTTAGGTATTGACCTGAACCCTCCCTCCACCCTCGTGCTCCATGAGCCCACTCCTAAGTTTTTCCTCCATCCCACCATCCATGAGATTGTTCTTGCTACTCTCACCATACATAACACCAAGCTTGTCCCTACTTGCCTGTCACTCACCTGTTGTGGTGATTTTTATTTTCGCCCATTCGTTGATATGTCATGGTGCGACCATTATCATCGTCCATTTATAGAATGATCGAGTACTTTCTTTGAACCCCACCCCATCCTGAGTGCCAAACCTTTTTCCCTACCCATCCAATTGTATCACCATACTTATAGGGAACTTCTTTCCCCCAGGTTTACGCTCAATAAGGATCGTGATCGGCGTCTCATGACATTCACCTTTGCCTTTTATCTATATACCCTTCCACCCACCCACTCTTGGTCCATCGATACTTTGCTTCTCGTGAAACACTTTGCCCTACAAGTGCATTGACCTTGTAGCCTAGTTTATCAAGACTGAATTTTCAGTCTTGTTTGTGGGAGGTTCCTATCACCACACAATTTTTATCAATCGGATCGATCCTCTATTATATCTTGTTTTTAGGTGAGTTCCGATCGGTCCGACTGAAGACGTTAAACTTAGCTCTACCGAAAGGTAGCTCGTCGTACCTTGTTTCTGAGTATGAGTCTTATCCTATTTGGGGGTAGTGTTCTATCCAACCCCACTGATTTTCACATGCTTTATAGACTTGTACGCATTTTTTGTAATGCATATTCTTCAGGTACCATCGCTGCTCCATCATGCAGTGCATTTTCATTAGCGGTTAAATATGGTAATCTCTTTCCTACCTCGTGCTTTAGATTTTGAATATATAGTTTTAAACATCGAGGACGATATTCTATTTTGTTTGGGGGTGGCATATCAAAATCATACCTCTTTTTAAATTTTTTTGTAAACAAATCATTTTAACTTTTTGTGCAAATAATATCAACTGTTTTAGGACATGAATTGTCGATTATCCTTCTTTTAGAAGTCTCAGATTATCCTTATTCGAACCTAAAATTATGCTTTTTACCATAAAATTGATTAATACCTCTTGAAGCATACTTGCACTATGAATTGCTAAATTCAGCAAATTTGCACTATCACATTTTACAATCAAAAGTTTAAGAGTAAATAAATTCTGAAGAGAGCCTTAAAAGATCATAAGTGGAGACTTAAACCCTGTGATATTTGAACTATTCACCTTTTTAAGGATTTTTATGTATCTCCGAGTCATAAGTTGACTAAACTTTCTTTGGGTATCGCACTTAGTCATTGCATGGTCTCATTATTTTTCAATTTTGGCATAATCATTGAGAATGCCAACACTTTAGAGTTGTAAGAAATATGTGTCTTGTAGTTTGTCTCAAACCCCAAACCATTTTGGCAATACACTTATCATTTTCCATATCACATCATTATTCACTTTAACCATTATCATTCTATATTTCTCTTATCCATATATATTCCAGATACCATCCATATATCATTTCCCATCACTACCATTATTTTTGAGAAAAAGAGTGTTTGAAATTTCCAAATGTAAATTGTTTTTTATTTGTGTTATGAAAAGGAGAATTCATCGCAATAAAAAAGAGAAAAAGAGAAAAACAAAAAAATAAAAAAAAAAAGCAAAACAAGAAAGCATGCGATCGTAGATTTAAAAATGAAGACACCAACTATTCAAATTGTATCCCACTCTTCTAAAAAACACTACCCTCATATCATCTATCTTTTTCATTTCATTTTCCCCTCATCTGTTACATAAACTCAGTTTCCACCTTTGGTAAGGCGTTTGGGAAAACGAAAAGTCTATAGGGTGAATAACTCGACATTCTCAATATAGTGGTTATCATTCCTTCATGAGATCAAAGTTCTTTCATGC
This sequence comes from Sambucus nigra, assembly GCA_949130495.1. Lineage (NCBI taxonomy): Eukaryota > Viridiplantae > Streptophyta > Magnoliopsida > Dipsacales > Adoxaceae > Sambucus > Sambucus nigra. Next base: position 175,058,484 of record OX422211.1, read on the forward strand.
ATCTGTCATTTGTTATAAGTGTGTGAGATGTTTGACCGTGTTTACATTTACTCTCCTCCTCACACACTAGAGAGATACACTTACCCAATACTTGGAGAGTTCGATTCAGAGAGATAAATCTAGTGAGAAATGAAGTCAAAGCGTTTATTCTATAAAGGCGATATAGGAATTAATTTAATGAGACTTAAGATTGTTTCACACCACACATGCTGAGTTTCAAGAAGTATTATGATTTTGGTATTAAGTAATTTTATGCAATACTTTAATAGTTGAACATTGTATTCCTTTATGTTTTTTTATTTGGGTTGTATAAGTTTTCATCGTCAAATAAAAGGCTGTATTTAAATAAAACTTTTGAATTTTTTGTGTACATTCACTGCAAAACCTTACGAAACAAAACTCTTCCTGAAGGGCAACCTATAGGTTTAACGGCTTGTTTCACATGTTAAGTACAATCGCAAGTGCCTGTGCAAGTGGCACACTTTTGTTGACTTATCCCTGTTTTGTCTTAATTTTTGATCGAGGACTAGTAATGTTCTGTTTGGGGGTGGTGTGATAAGCACCCAAAAGTGTTTAGTTTATGCCCCAAATATGTTCATTTTAGTCGATTGTTTTCAATTAAAATGGCCTTGTGTTCATATTTATTTATATTACAGGTCAATCAGTAGTCGCAACATTAAATTGTGCTAAAACGACATAATTGTGACAAAGTTCCAGTCAAAAGTGTTGTATGAAGAAAGTCAAAGTGTCGTGAAGTCAAAAAGAGCCTTTTTGAGCTTACACCGTTGAGTTCCGATGCCCTTACCAAACCTATGCCTAAAGCGAGATCAAGCCATCACCCGAGCCTCGTGTGTGCTTAGTTTGTACTTTTATATTTTTTTTTAGATTTTTATTGGACTCGTATAATTTTTAGGATTTCTATATTTTATTTGCATGCGTATAGCTGTAAATATTAGGCTCTGTATAGTTATTATTTATTGTGCATCGAGTGTTTTTATAGGCATGTTTATTTTATTAGGTTTTTCTTTATCTTTATTTTATTTATTTTTAATTTGGATAGTTTAGTTTTATTATTATTATTATTATTATTATTTTATTTTTATTTTGAGTCTCTTCGTAATTTAGAGGTTTGGAATTTAAGTTTTTAGTTTTAGTGAGTTTTATTTAATCTTAGATTTTAGTTTTTCATTAGATTGCAAATATCTTATTAACTTTTTTTTTACAATTTAAACGCACACTCGTACCTATCATACACTACCACACACAAAATCCTCTTCACCACTTACACACCCCATCATCTCCTCCCACCATAACCAAAAATTGGACCTCAAACTATCATTAACCCGGTGACCTGCTCTCTCCGACCTCCCGCCGGTGGACCGCCATAAACCTCCGACCAACCTCCAATCAACCTGTCCTACCTGAAATCTTCTAAACCTACCAGACACATACCAGGTTCCTTCCAATGGACCTGTTGCCTCAGACAACCCTCGTACCTAACTTCGGCCACATACAAACATCCCTAGCTCCCATACTCGACCTTAAAATCGACGACCACCATCTCCATCTCTCATACCATCCTCCGGCCAACAACCTGTTTTTTAACCTAAAAACCATAGCCCCAATTGTCCAAAGCCAAAACAAAAAATCATTTAATCCATGAACCCATTTTTCTCTCACCTTCCAACTCAGCCAAGAAAATAGGAACCTACAATAACAGAAAAACCCATGTAGGAACCTCCAAATCATCCTTTGACTTGGCCAACTTTCAAATCCCCAAATCTCTCCATGAACAAACCATCTGCGGGTTATAATGCAAAGAGAAAGGCAGTTCATAAAAAAGGAGACTCTGTGATAGATGAAAAAACAAGAGAGAGACATTTTCCAGTGTCATATTTTTGTACAAGATGAATAAAAAGGTTTAGAAAAATACAAAAAAAATTAGCTTAGTTTAGAACAATTGTTAGTTTTAGCTTTTATTTATTGTATTGTAATCAAGTGCTGATATTGTGAAGATGTGTAAAGCATGTCAAGATGTATTTCATGAACGTGATTCGACAGAAAAATTTGCGTATCGTATTTCTTTTCCTCATTTCATTTTATTTTATTCTTGACATGTATTTGATTGTTGTTTTATGTTCTAATATGAGAATGTTAGGCTAAACATCCCATTCAAGGGGTGGGAAGAAACCGCTTAGGATGTTAATTTAATTAATCAATTTTGTCGATTATCATATTTCTAGGAGAATTAATTATTAATTTTCACAAATTAGTTTACGTATCGAGAGATGATAAATTAATTTATTTTCAATATTTTATTTTAGGAATCGAACTATAGATAGGTTTTTCCTAAATTTTGAATATTAATTTGTTGTTAAAAGTCGAGGATTCATACAATTTTTATTAAATTGATCTTAGTGGGTAGTTTATTAAAAAAGTATAAATCTTAGTTTTTTAAATTGTGATATTTTTAAATTAGTTTTTTGAAAATGATATTATTTAATTTATAATTGTAACGAGAGTTAGACTAGGAATTAAATATTATCTCGAAATATTTCAATTCAATAAATTAAGACATTAAAATAATTGATCACGTGGTGTAATTCCATCACTTGTACCTTCTCACATTTGTCACACTCGGTTACGTGTCATTTTTAGTTATGTAGTCACTTCATATTTTTAGCATTAATTAATTCATTCTCACTTGAACTTGTTTTAAAAATAAAAAATATATTAAAAAGTTTTAATAAAAATGGAATTATAAGTAGTCACGCTATTTGTTTCACCCTGAAAGTTGGATTGATGCCCGTACTTACTGCAATACGAGTTGTTTAACAAGTTTTGTAGGTAATTCAAGGAAATTTTAAGACTCGGTTTTTGAAGACAACGACCATACGCAAAAAGCCTAGCATCAACGCCCTCAAAATACAGAATCGCACACAACCTGCTATAATAAAGAGGAGGAAATGAGCCGATGCCCAATGAAAAAATTAAAGCACATTATATAGTTGACTCACTTGACTCTATACTATATAGAAGCTCAGCTCGTTTGGAAAAGAAGACAAAATTGAGTCACTCTTATTACTTCATTGCATCTTCAAGAACTTCAAGACTATCTTCATCAGTAAAGATCAATGGTCTTCAGGTAGAAAATCAACACACAACACACTCTAGGATTGCACATTTGCATATTTCATATCATATATGAGGTATGTGTGTTAATTTAGATTAAAATGAATTTTCTACATTAATTAGAAATTTATAGGAATTTTTAAACATTTAAAATATATTTTTAAAGAATTAAAGTTAGGGTTTTAAAATGTTTGGGGTTTAATTTTCATATATTAGAACTTACTAAAAACATCCTTGGGAAGAATTCGAAAGTGCTAGAGACATTTGTTGGTGCAAATGGGATTTTTAAAAGATAAAAAATACGCATTTTTCAGTCACTTATATCCGTACACATGTTGGTCTTTTGATGGATGGATTTGAGTTTTCTATGGGTCTGTGATGAGAGATTCAATCTTAATCGTTTGTTAATTTTTAATCTAAGGTTTTCATGTTATATTGAACGATCCTTGTGACGGTAATAAGAACCAATCAGAGGGTTTTCTCGTGCGGTCCATTAATACTTAGTAGTTTGAGAGCTTGAACAATCAATTTAAAATCAACCCTTAATTTGCCATAATCTTCCAGATCCTTCCATCACTTGTATACATAGAGGCCTTTGTATTCACAATTCCAATATTTGAGAGGTCTAAGGTCCTGAGAGAAAAAAAGAGAGAGAAGAGGGAAGGAAAGAAATAAAAGAGAGAAAAAATAGAAATTGAAAACAAAACTCTTCCAAATTTTCTTCAAAAAATATTTTGAGAGTTAGGGATTTTTGGTTTACATTTTCTATCCTCTTATGTCTAAATCTCTCACTCAACAGCCTCACAGAATAAGATCTCATTTTTGTTTAGAAACTCGTAGATCTAGTGCAGTGATACATGGTCACTTAGATCATAAGTTGTTTTGATTTCTTTATTAAGAAATCATTCTCGCATGTTGGATTTGTTTTGTAAAGTTTGTAATCTTGTTTATCCAACATTTCTCACCTTTTTATAAACCTGAAATAAAGACTTGTATATTTCAGATCTGTTGAGATTTTTCAGTTCGAAAAATTTGTATATGAATTATTTCTAAAGAATCTCTGTTTTAAAGATTCTACAGATTTACAGATCTGAAAACATTTTGAGAAAAAAGACTAAGTCAAATTTCAGTAATGTGAAAAAGAGATTTCATACTTAGAAGTTTTGTAATTTGTAGGTATTGTTTGTAATTAAGCATGTGTGAGTGCATGCATGTGATTAAGGCACAACACTCACAACACAATCACCCACCATCACTAAATAGTGTTATTGGTTGAGAGATTCTGATAATTTGAGTCGACGTAAGGCTAAAGGAGAAAAAGAGCCAAGCTAAAGAATAGAGAGGACAACAACAGAGCCTTAAATAAGTCAGAAAATAACCGAGGAGTGTAGGTATATTTTTGGACTTAGAATATATCTTTTTTGTGTGTGTATCTCGTTGAATGCTTGTAACTTAAAAACTGTTTTAATGGATTTTTTTGAGGTGTAAAGACCTCCGTGGATGTTTTTCCAATTTGGGTGGGATTTTATCACATAAAAAATTTCGGACTCTTAGGTGTGCTTTTTTATTTTCCATAGCTACAATCTGCTGCATAGACTTAGGTTTCAAACTAAAAACCTATTTCCAAGAATCTTGAATATTTTGTGCTTACAAATTGTTTTTAACACACCTTGTGTACTAATCAAGATTTTTACAAGAGTCTCTTCAAAAAGTAGTTCATAACTCATTTAACCTTTTTAATAAAAGTTAAAATAACTTAGTGAGGTTTTTTCAATTGGTATCAGAGTTGAGTATTTTATTTTCTTAAAAACTTTTGAACTTGTACTTTGAGACTACTTATAAAATCTTTTTATGGACGAAAAATTTGAGTGTCTTTAAAATCTGTCCTGACCTCCCCTCTTTGATGGAACTAATTTCCCTTACTAAAAAGTAATGATGATTGCTTTCATCCAAGGAACATTGGGAGATGATGATGTCTAGGAAGCTATTGAAAATGTTTATTCTCACCCAAACAAGCCTATAGAAGAAGGTAACACTTAGTGGATAAAAAAGCTCATCAGTGAGTTCAGTAAAGAAGAAACAAACGCCTCTTTAAGTAATAATAAAGTAAAGAATGAAATTTTTATGGGTGTCAATGTACATGAATGTAAACACATCTCCATCTTCTCAACATACAAGGAATCCTGGTATGGCCATCCCCGATCCTCGCGGCGGGAGAGGATCCTTGGTCCCGCGCGTACCTCTTTGGAGAGCTTCGACCGGCGTCGTTGATGAGGTGAAGAATGATGGAGTCGCCAGTCTATTTTATTCAAAATAGACAAAATAAAAGGGAGCCATCCCAAAGGACAGCATCCAAAGACATACTAAAACATACGAAACCAAATGATTCAAAAAGGGTCCGGAGGCTAAGTTCCGAAATAGGAAGGTATTAGGAACCCATTCCGCCCTTACGATCTCTTATGGGTTTTTTCTATTTTCCTTTATTTCCCCGTGATGTATGTGCATGTGTATACATAGCGGAGATAGGAATCATCGACTTGTAAAATGGAAGAGATAAAGCGAGTCATCCATAGGAATGTTCCTAAAAAATAATATTAGAAAATAGGATTTATGCGATTATCTTAGCGTCGATCATTATAAGGGAATGATAACGCATGTGGAATAATACGCCACTAAGAACAAATATATGTATATGTAAATATATATAATCTAAGAGAGTTAAGTTTAAAAAACGTGAAAAAAGTAGGAAAAAAGTAGAAAAAAGACTCGAGTCTCAAGTTTTACCCTGAGATGCCTACGTAGCCTATAGAGGCATCAAAGTCCACGTAGTTCATATGTAAAATGAGGGGTGGGATTTATCCCATGAATCCAACCGGGAACTTCTCTTATTTGTTTTTGTGAGTGTGTAAGAAAGTGTTTTAGTTGTGAGAAAAGTGTGAGAATTTCCGTTTGGAATTTATGAGCAAATCCTCTTTTTTTCTTATTTTTTGGGTTTTATTTATATGAAAATAAGAGATGTGCAATAATACTAAATAAAAGTATATTGGGATATGTGAGATAAGAGAATAAAAGTGCTAAGTAATAAAACAAGTTAATGCGAATTTAAGAGAATTTAAAGAGAGAGTTGAGAAAGTTGGACCTTCTTGAAGATCTTGAGCTTTATCTTGGATATTGGAGAGAAGACCTTGCACTTGGGTGATGATGGAGGGTACTTAATTCACTAAGTTTGATGAAGAAGGTGATGAAAGGTGAAGGATGGAAAGGGATTTGGATGGGGAAATCACGCTGACTTCGAGAGGGGTTTTCTGAACTTGCTGAGAGTAATGGATCTCTGATTTTCCTCTTTTTTGGAATGAGGTTAGGCCTTAATTTTTATAGGCCTAGGGAATTACCGATCGGTATAGCCCTGGTCCTGCCAATCGACAAGTGTGTTTAGGCATACTGCCGATAGGCAGGGTTTGGAACCTGCCGTTTGGCAGTGTCTTTCAGGTTCTTTTAGAAAATTGATCGTAGAGCATGAACCGTTGATCCGAATAGTGTATGGGGCAAACCGTTGGAAAGTTATTTTAGAGACCTTCAAAATTCCTTTGGACTGCTCCTGGGTTCGAGATTTGACTTTGGGTCAAATGTGGCTCTGAAGAATTCATCGGTCCTTTGGACGGGGGATCATCAGACGCAAATGGATCGTTCGTTCGCATGGTAAGTCAGAATCGCATATGGGGTGGACTATTGGAAAGTTGAGGAGATGTACTACGACATTCCAAAGAGTTTTACCTAGTTCAGGGAGTTAACTTTGGTTAATCGGGGCTTGGAAGTATTCGGTGATCTTTCAGAGTAAAATGGATCGTTCGTCCGCACTGTAAGTCAGAATTGCACACAGGGTGGACCTTTGGAATGGGGTTTTATTTCCCTTCGAAGATTCATTCAGCCTCAATCGATCTAAAGAGTTGAATTCGGTCAAATAGAGTCTGGTAGCGTCCAGTGACCTCTTGATCGAGTTTTGGGGGAAAATGGGTCGTTCGTCCGCACCGTAAGTCAGAATTATGCACGGGATGAATCATTGCAAAGGGGATTCAGTGCCCTTCGAAGATTCATTCAGTGTCATCCAAGCTGAAGAGTTTGAATTTTGGTTAAATGGAGCCTGGGAGTGCCCGATGGCCTTTAGGTTAATACCCGGGGTATGACTTGGGTTTGCAATGGTGAATGGAGTGCTAGGGACCTAAGGAGAGGTTAGGGGGTATTAGAATGGGATGTATATAGAGCCCCTCGATGGGTGAGTTTGGAACAAACGAAAGCCGTCGAATAGACACCACATGATGCCTTTGAAAGAGGATGACCGGGTGGTCGAGGTCGATTCTAAGGACCTAAGCATGAGGATGACCGATTCTGTGGGTCGAAGCCGATTTTGAGGGCTTGAAAATAAAGGTGATTGATTATGTGAGTCAAAGCCGATTCGATGGGCTTAAAAGGGCATGCTACGGATGGTCTTAAAGGAAGTGATGACCAAAGATTTAAGTCAATTTCGAAGACCTACAACAATGATGGGGGTGACAAATTCTACAGGTCGAAGCCAATTCTGAGGGTTTAGGTTGTGATGACTGATTCTGCGGGTCGAAACCAATTCTGCGAGATTAAGTTGGGGATGACCAATTCTGCGGGCTTGAGTTTGAGATGACCAATTCGGTGGGTCGAAGCCAATTCTACAGGCTTAAGTTGAGATGAACAATTATGTGGGTCGAAGACAATTCTATGGCCTTAAGGTGAGATAACCAATTCTATGGGTCGAAGCCAATTCTGCGGGCTTAAGTATGAGATGACCAATTCTGCGGGTCGAAGCCAATTCTGCGGACTTAAGGTGAGAAGACCAATTCTGCGGGCTTAAGTTGAAATGATCAATTCTATGGGTCGAAGCCAATTCTGAGGGCTTAAGGATGAGATGACCAATTTTGCGGGCTTAATGTGAGATGACAAATTCTGCAGGTTGAAGCCTATTCCGCGGGCATAAGGTGCGATGACCAATTCTACGGGCTTAAGGTGAGAAGTTCTTGGGGAACTTTGCTAGGAAAATTACCTCGTGATTTTGATTTGAGCTGGGGAGCCGATTGCTAGGGAAATCCTTCTGTCTTTTGGAGACTTTACCGGGGGAATAAGCAATATGATGCTTGGGAATCAATTAGGTGGTCCAGGGTTTAAACATATTTCTCGGGGAAATTTGAGACCTTTGTGAAATAGGATATGATCCTGAAGTTTTGGATATTTTGGAGGTCCTCTAGGGACGTTGTCGGGGAGAGATTCGCTTGGATTTTGAGAGTTCCGCTGGGGAAATAGGGGTTCCGCTTGGGGGAGTGTGAAATTTTCTTGGTGAAAATGTTTTAAATCCTTTCCGAGATTTTTAGAAATTTTCTGAGGATTTTTCAGGGTTTTCTGGTGTTTTTTAGGAGTTTTTGTACGAAAATTTAAGGGGGGTGCCGGTTGGTATGGTGTTGAGGTAGCCATTTGGCAGTGGCACGGACTTTTGGGCTGCCTCGAGAAGGCAAAGGGTTAGTGCCGATCATTAGGTTGGCTGTCAGTGCCGAAGGCAAAGGGGCTCTGTATCTTCTCAAGTTATTCTTTAATTTTGTGCATTTTTCTTTCATGCATTCGCATTTTCCTTATGCACCTCTTTTAATTGCGAATTCTTATCTTTGGAAGACGTGGTTCTATGAGGTGATCGGGTATAATACCCAGCTGATTGCATTGAAGGACGAGACCATTGGGGATTTTTTCTAGTTGGATTGATGGGGTAAGGCCAATCGGTAGTAGAGGAGGTCTCTCTCTTTGGATGCGCTGCGTCAGGTCTTGAATGGCCTGACTAGTGATAGGGTAAGACTTTTTTTCTTCTTCTTCAGTCTAATACCTTTGTGTTATCTGATTTTGTATTTGACTCATATCTGTTGGCGATTTTTTAGGTGACCTTTTACCCTTGGGGGATGACCGTTCAGGACACAGGGTTAACTGGAGTAAATGCGCAGATGATGCTTTTACTGGCGCTTGAGTTTGGCCACTCTTGGTATCTCGGGGATAGGGTGTTCTGATAGATTGATGAGGGGGAGGTGGTGGTGCCACCTACGAGGCCCCCAATGTCTATGAGTCGGGAGCGGCTGCTGCTGGAGGATGCGGGGATCGCGACGATGATTGGTGAGTCCTACCTGCTATACACCGATACGACTGTGCCGTATGATTATCTGGACTTTTTGACGAGCTGCATAATGGTGCCCAACATATATGATGCACTGCCCTTCCCTCCTGCGGGTTCGAGTCGGCCAGTGGGGTCCTCCCACAGCGGTGGCGGTCCTTTGACATCTGCGACGGCGGTAACTTCGTAGGTTCCCTTTGTGTGGCTGCATACTCCTTCATATAACATCCAGCGGTCTGATGGAGGGATGGTGCCTATGATGAATCGTCCTCATGCGATGGACTCGGAGGAGTTGGGCTTGATAGAGGAGGTTCTTCGCACTAAGGTATATCTTTTCAGCTATTTTCTTTTCCTTTCTTTTGATATTTTTTGCTTGATATCGATTTTTCCTTTTCTTGCAGCAAGTCCGAGTGTCCACCACTTGGCTGAGGGATATTAGGGACTGGATATCTTCGGTGAATGCCCATATTTGTGATGAAGTTCCTATTCCTTCTTGCATGGTGTCATCTGCATCATCTGGGGAGGAGTCTGGTTCAGGAAGCGGTGGTGCGTCATCTCCCCGTTGGGGAAAGAGAGCGCGTCGCAGGGGTGGAAGCTCTTAGGGGAAAGGACAAGTGAGAGAGAGAGAGAATGTGGGTTCGGGCTGATTCCCGTTTATTTTTTATTTTCCTGGAAAATGATGTAACACAGATAAATATCTATGCAATGTAATGAAATTTTTTGATTATCTTTTGTTAATGATGAATGAATGAATGCACATGCGCTTTTTACTTTGCTGATGAGACCATAAAAAGAAATATTTTTGTGATTTGAAGGAAAGTTAAAATGAGAATTTATATAAAGCTGGAAAAGGGGAATTTTTTGAAATTCTTTTGATATTATCAATTTATTTTTATTGAGTTTTTTGAATTTGAAAAAAGAGGAAAAAGGAAAGTTTCCGAAAGTAGGGGGTTGCAGATCGACAAGCACCTTGTCCTGCCTATCGGTAGGTCAGTCCAGTCCCATCAATTCAAAGCTTTAATTGGTACCCTCTTCAGCCTTTGGTACCTTTTGGGGAAGGATTTCTTCCGATTTCTGTAGAGGTTATGTCTTTTGTGGGGGTTTTCAAGTATAAAAGAGGGGGTAAGAGTGGAGTGTTTTTCTCTCACCTTCATATTCTTACTTTCTTGCTCTGTGAGATGGCTCTCCCTGGTAGTGTTGAGTTTTCCAACTACCTCGAGACTTTGGAGGCAATGTGCTCCTATAACGTTGACTATGATGCTTACAACATGAGTCGAGTTTCTTTATGGCGTAATCGGCCTATAGAGTGGAACATGCTGATGGCGGTGGTACAATTATACTACCCCGAAGACCATGTATTTTGCTTTGGCTTGGAAGAAGTCTGTCCGACTTATGAGGAATTTTTTGCCATGTTAGGGATAAATACCGGTGTTTCTGTGACTCTGCCTGAGTTTTCCCACTATCCTCGGGAGTTGTTGGCCGGGGTTCTTTGTGTTTCATCCTCGACGTCCAGATCACTGGTGATTGGAGGTATGATTTCTCTTCCGGCGGTGTTGCGGTCCGTGCATTTGTAGGAGGTTGGTTATACTGGATATGCCAGAGCTATCGTTCTAGGCTTGGTTTCAAAATTGCTGCTGGTGACCGGGGAGCTGTTGGTGGACCCACAACTTGCAGATATTACCTCATGGATGTCCTACCATCACAATCATGCGGCGGTGATAATGGCGGAGACTTTGAATGACATAGATGCCTGGCGAGAAGGTTGTTCTGACTTTCTGAGGGGTATCACTTTGATGCTGTTCATGTGGTTGTCTGAAAGATTCCCCCCGGTGACTCCTCCGGAATACCCTTTATCGGTTGTACCCAATTTCTTTTCGCGCCATTTCATCAGTGTTGGCTTGGATATTATTAGTTGGGAGAACTGGTTCGTGGAGCATGGGGCTCTAAATCTGTATTGGTCAGTACCTTGGTGGGTACAACTGTTGCCTATTCTGGAACTGGTAGAATACCCATAAGTCCGGTTGGTTGGTCTCAGAGAGACCTCTTTTTATTTCCCTTGGCGGCTTCTGCGCTAATTTGACTGCGAGAAGATCGTGCCACCTCGGACACTAGAATTCTTTCTGGTAGAAGATTTGGGAGAACGTCTGCGCATGCAGCTTGGCTCTTTGTGGGAGAGTTGACGTCCATCGTCCCGTCCCTCTCAGTCTGCTGGGAGAGTTTGGCACATCACTGGGGATTATATGAAGTGGTTATGGAGGAGATTAGTTAGCAAGATGTTGGTAGTGGAGACTGGACAAAGGTGGCTTGCCTTATCTGATATCATGGAGGGAGGTATGATAGATTTTTTGAGGCTGGTTCCAGCTTATCGGTCCTTGGAGCGTCTGCGGCACTCCATTCAGGAAGGGGAAGCTTGAGGACCCCAGGATATAGATGATGATGATGGAGCGGGATCCTCCGGTAGTTGTGTGTTGGGATCTTGGAGAGTTTGTTTTGTATCGAGAAATAAGTTTGGTTTTTTTATTTGGCTTTTTAGGAAGGTAGGGGGGAGGGAGTTATCCGTTCCTTTATGTAATTGCACTGTAATTTCTTATTATGGAAATAAATAATTTTGTGATCATCCCGTTGTTCCTTTTGATGAAATTTGTATTTTGAGTTATCTATACCGATCGCTAAGGCATGCATAATTCTTTTGTTCAAATATATGTTAAAGTGAACTGTCATTCTCGGAGATAAGAAAAGAATAGTTTTTGTGAAAAAGAAGGGGCCGTGCTCATGTAAGATGTATGAACTGCCTACGTACCTCTGGGGTTTTTTGAAAATTTTCAATTTTTCTGGGAATGATTTTTTTAGAATAGAAGGGAGATGAGAAGAGTCGTAGCATGCTGAGATTTCGAACTAGGAGTAAGATTTCTTGAGACGGTTTAGGTTGACTGGATGAGCCATCTCTTCTCCGTCTAAGTCGTTGAGCATGGCGACATTTCCAGACAAGATCTTCTTGACAATATATGGGTCGCTCCAATTGGGCTTGAATTTCCCTCTGGGGTCCAGATGGGCTCTACTATTTTTTGAGGGATAAATCTGCTTCTTGGACACCGTGGTCCTTGACTCTCTTATTGAAGGAACGTGCTATTCGGCTATGGTACCCTTGTATGTGATACAACGCCTTCAGTCTCCTTTTGACCAAGAGTGAAAGCTCGTCGAGGCTGCTTTGATGCCAGTCTTCCTCACTGACCTTGCTGTCAAGCATGACACGTAACGAGGGTATTTCTATCTCCACGGGTAGGACTGTTTCCATGCCATAGACTAGAGAGTAAGGGGTAGCCCCAGTAGAGGTTCAGATTGAGGTTCGATAGTCCCAGAAGGCGTATGGGATTCGATCGCCCCAATCTCCATAACTTTCGGTCATCTTGTTGATGATGGCTTTGAGGTTCTGATTAGAGGCTTCGACTGTGCCATTAGTTTGAGGTCGGTAGGGAGAAGATTTGTGGCTCTGAATCCCATACTCGTTGACCACCTTTGTGACTTCTGCCTCGAAATGCAACCCGTTATCTGACATTAGCTCATATGGGACCCTATATCGACAAATGATGTTTTTCTTGATGAATTTGGCCACTTTCTTGGCATTCAGGACTGCGTATGACTCGGCTTTGACCCATTTGGTGAAGTAATCAATGGAAACCAGGATGAAATCATTCCCGTTAGAGGCCTTGGGTGTAACCTTCCCTATGATGTCGATGCCCCAGGAGGAGAACAGTCAGGGAGAAGTCATGTTGTATAATTCTCGCAGAGGCAAGTGTTGAAGGTTAGAGAACTGTTAGCATTTGAGGCATCTCCGGACATAGGCAGTGGAATCCTGGATCATGGTGGTCCAATAGTAGCCTTGTCGAATGATCTTCTTGATAAGCATGCGACCATTCATGTGGGGTACGCATTCCCCGCTATGGATTCTTTGCATTACCTCTTCAATGTCAGCCCCTGCGATGCAGTGTAGATGGGTTCCATCGAAGTTTCTTTTGAACAGTGATTTGTGACAGATGATGTATTGGGCGGCCAGCCTTCAGAGGGTTACTCGATCTTTCTTGTTGGAACCCTCGGGATACTTACCATGCTTGAGGAGGTTCCATATATCATAATACCAGTAGTTTTCTAGCTCTGGATCTTCTTTGGTGATGAGATCAATGTGGTAGCAATGGGTTGGTTTATCTTGGTTTTGGACTAGGAAGGGGGCCATTATTATTCCTTCGGGCATGTCGACCATGGAGGCTAGGGTAGCAAGGATATTGATTAGGTTATTCTTTGCTCGAGGTAGGTAGTGGAAGGTGATGTCTTGGAATTGGGAGGCTAGTTCTTTTAGGTGGGCATGGAAGGGTTGGAGTTTCTCGTCCTTGACTTTCCATTTTCTGAGCACCTAACCAATGACGAGAGAAGAATCCCCATAGACATATAGGCATTGGATACCTTTCTTGAGAGCAAATTTGAGGCCTACCGTACACGCCTCGTATTCAGTCATGTTTTTGGTGTAGGAAAATCCAATTTGATGGCGATGGGAGTGTGGGAGTCATCTGGGGCGATCAGAAGTATCCCAATGCCCTATCCCTTTTTGTTGGCAGCGCCCTCAAAGAACATTTGCCATTGGAGGTCGTCTTGAGCGGCGTAGAGGATATTTTCATTTGGGAATTTACAGATCCAGTCATCAGCTTCTTCCATGGGGTAATCAACGAGGTAGTCAGAGATGTATCTTCCTTTTATGGCTTTCTATGTGACATACACGATATCAAACTCGACTAAGAGCATCAAGCATCGAGCCATTCGGCTGGATAAGGTGGGTTTCTCAAGAAGGTACTTGATGGGGTCCATTCGGGATATAAGCTTAATGGGGAAGGCGAGCATGAAGTGTCGTAACTTTTGGGTGACCCAAATAAGCGTGACACATGATTTTTCCAAAGCGGTGTAGTTGACTTCGTACCCGATTAATTTGCGACTGGCGTAATAGATGTCTCTTTCTTTGTGGGAATGTTAAAGGTATTGGGCTAGCAAAGCCCCAATTGGAGTGTCGGTTATGGTTAGGTATAGGAGCAAGGGGGACCAAGTTGCGGTGGCATGAGTACCGAAGGGTGAGTCAGGTATTGTTTGATTCGATCAAAAGATTCTTGGAAGGCCTCGTTCAAAACTTTGGTTGAATCCTTTCGAAGGAGTTTGAAAATTAGTTCACAAATGGAGGTGAGCTGGCTGATGAACCGGCTGATGTATTGCAATTTCCTAAGGAAACCTTGGACCTCTTTCTCCGTTGGATTTTAGCTTGGGAGGATCTGATTCTATCCCTTTTTCACTGACCATGAATCCCACAACACATTTATGTGGATTGAGTCTCATCTGATACCGTCGCAGTCGTTCGAAGAACTTTCGGAGAGAGGGAACATGACCTTCTCTAGTTTTGGATTTGATAATCATATCATCCACATAAACCTTGACTTCTTTATGAATCAGATCGTGCAGGATGGTTGTGGCAGCCCTCTGGTAGGTAGCCCCAACATTTTTTAGACCAAATGGCATAACAGTGTAGCAAAAGGTTCCCCATGGGGTGATGAATGCGGTCTTTTCTTGATAATCTGGGTTCATTTTGATTTGATTGTATCCGACAAACTCATCGACGAATGAGTTAAGAGCATGACTGACTGTGTTATCCATAATCATATCGATATTGGGTAATGGGTAATCATCCTTTGGAGAGGCTTTATTCAAATCCCGGTAGTCTACACACATTTGCACTTTCCCTCCTAATTTCGGCACATGCACTATGTTGGCTAGCCATGTGGGATATTAGATCACACGAATGAAACCCACGTTCAGCTGTTTGACCATTTCTTCTTTGACTTTGAGTGACCATTCGGTGAGGAGATTTCTCGACTTTTGTTTAACTGGCTTGTAATCTGGAAGAGTTGGGATCTCATGTTGAGCTATTTCGGGATCAATGCCGAGCATATCGTCATAGGACCATGCAAAGACATCCACGAATTCCTTCAATAATTCTTTGAGTTGTGTGCGCTCATGCTCGTCGAGGGTAGCCCCTATCCTAATCTTGCACAATTAGCTACTAGAACCGAGGTTAACAATAACAGTCTCTTCTTCATTAACTTGAACACGATTATGTTGTTTGTTATTAACCTTATTTAGATAAGTTAATAATTATTCATTTGCAAAATCATCATCATCAAAAGTTTGATTCGAATCTAAACAATTAATGTAAGGCACAACAAGATATTCAAAATCTTCATTTATTTCATTGATAGGAAAAACATCATTGAGAACCTCATCAAAGGAAATCTCGATTACATTTGAGCAAGGATAAACAACAGAAGAAGAAATAGGGTAAACATTGGGGTTAGGTGAGATTTCAATAGGTAGAACTGGCGCAGCATGCTAGTTGAGGAGAGGTGTATCGGCAACTTTAATTAGGTGGGATGGATCCAGTGCTAAAGTGCCTGAATGAACCATGCAGAGTGTCAGCCCCAGTGTCTATAAGTTAAACGATTCCTCGGAGTCACTTCCTTCGAAATCTGCAGTATCTTTGATGAGCAGTTGTACATGGTGTTGGGAACTTTCAGCCCATGAGTTGCTGACTTGGAAAAAGATCTCCATTCCAGGCTTTATCTTCTTGTCTGTATTGTCATACCATGGTTTCGAAAAATTACAAAAGGGGAAGTCTTCTCCCTCTTTGGTGAATCGTCCATTCAAGGAGTCACTTGGGATAGTCTGGGTGCAGTCTAATCTTCTCTTTGGTCGAGACTGGAGGATCATTCTGAGCTCTTATTCTGATGGTTGATACCCCAAACCATAAGGAGGGAAAGCTTTCTTCAGTTCAATGGGCTCAAGTATCCCGTGCTGTCTTTGTCCTAGCCCCAGTCCGAGCATGAAGTGTATGTTTTTGAACATTTGAATCACATTGACATTGCCATGAGGGTCGTATTCTGGACAAACCCTTTCTTTGAAATCTTCCCCCGCCATGAGTAGAAGTGGTTCAACTCGAAATCCTGATAGGAGCATAGCATTTGGCCCGTGGTGTATCTCAAGGATTGGATTGCTGGTACTTACACCCTCGGCATTATCGTCATTGCCCAAAATGGTTATGACTCTTCCGTCGATGACGAACTTCATTTTCTAATGGAGTGAGGAAGGTACAACCTTAATACTGTGGAGCCAAGGTCGTCCGAGTAACAGGTTGAAATAAGTGCGGATGTCGATAACTTAGAATTCAACGTAAGGGTTTATAGGGCCAACCCCTATTGCAAGTTTTATGGATCCCATCACCTCTCGACGGGTATTATCGTAGGCGTGTACAACAACGGAGGTTGGAGCGAGGTCACTTTCCTTCAGTACTAAGCATTTGAAGGTTCTTAATGGGCATACATTTAAGGCGAATCCATTATCGACAAGAGAGAGTGGTACGATCTTTCCCATAACTTCGACGGAGATTTTGAGTGCATGATTGTGGTTTGGCCCAATTCTGGGGATTACTTATTCAGAAAAGGATAGCATTCGGGTAGAGCTCAGGGATCCGACTAAATTTATTTCTTCTTTTGGTGTAGTAGAAGGAGGAACTATGAGTCTAGTGACAAACTTGATCAAATCATTTCTGTGTAGCTGCGAAGACATGAAAAGCCCCATAGAGTGATGTTAGCTTGAGTTTTCTTCAGTTGATTGAGGATCTTGCTCTCCTCGAGGGTTATCTCTGGCATATGAATATTTTTAATGCCCTTCCCCTTGTCATTTGTGGGTAGTGAGCTTGGGATCTGGTAATGCCTTCCTGATCTGGTCATGTGATTTACTGAAGAAGGGAAGGACATGAACCCCGTTTCCTCGTCAATCTCGGGTTGTTCTGCCATCTTGTTTATTTCTCCAAGGAGTTCTTCAAATGATATCATTCCACACATGTCGACTATCGGGCCAGTGTTATTAGAAGCTTGCTCTTCATTTGAATTTTTAAATTCTTCTCCCCATCCGGTGGAAATAATTATGTCTTTCCATGTGAAGTCAATGCATTCCACAACTTCAATGGCTTCTTCATACAGGTCTTCCCATTCTATGGGGATATGTAAGGGTGAAGGGACCAGGTGTCATTATAACTTCGGAGTATCAAGTAACTCGATCATACTGCAGATATTATTGTTTTGCCTGAATAATCCTGCCATGATCTGGACAACATCATCTAAGCTGACTTCATTGGTTGGTATCACCCAACTGTCAGACTCTTGGGCCAATTTTCGTGCTTCTAAGAATAGTGTACTGATCTTTCGGCAATCAATGATCATCTGTGAGGCAATTTTAGCCCGAACTCTAGGAGTTGGTTTAACACTTCGATAGTTCTATACTTCCATTTTCAGAATGGGTACGAACAGCGATGCATGCTCTGGTAAGGAGTGACAGATCAGTGAGGCTAACAAGGTGTAGGAGGAAATACAGGCAAGCTTAGAGAGGTTTGGGAGAGTGTATGGGTGTGATTTGAGTTGAGGGATCAAATTCTGGGTTCATTTCTAGGAAGATGGCATTGGTATGATTTGGTAGTGGGTTATGAGTAGTATTTGGCTTAGGATTGGCTAGTGGGGTAATGGTACGTCGATTAATTAGAACTTGGATTATGTTTCAGAGGTGAAAGCATTGGTCGGTATTATGGCCAGTAGTTTGGTGAAAGGCGCAATGGGCATCTGCCTTGAAGTTTCTTGGAAGTGGGTTTGGCAATGGACGAGGGTCCAAGCGTTTTGTAAGGTTTCGGCTTAACAGGGCTTGATAAACTTTGGAGAGGGGAGCATGGAGCTCGGTGTATTCCTTTCGAACTGGGTTAGGGCGGCTTTCTGGTACCCATGAGGTAGTTGGTTGAGAGATGTTGTTGATGGTTGAGACTGCAGCACTGGCAGGTTTATCATTTTTTCTGGGAGTGAACTGTCCGGACACTTTCTTTGGTTCAACCTCTATTTTAGAAAGACCTTCCTCTATTTTTACTCCTGCTTCTCTGAGAGCTCGTAAGTGGGGATAGTATTGTCGTCCCATAGTTGCTCGGACATGGGGCAAGAAATTCTTCTTTACTATGTTGACTTGTTCTTCCTCGGATGGCCGATTGGTCATAGTGGCTTCCTTTTCCTCCATCGGGCTATGAAGTTACTGGCTGATTCTCCATGGTTTTGTTTGGGAAGCTCTAAATCACAGCGGGTGACCTCAAGCTCTTCGTTATATTTGTATTGCGATATGAATTCTCCGGCTACATCCTCCTAGTTACAGATTCTGGACTCCTCGAGAGATAAAAAGCATCGGAGAGCACTATCCTTTAAAGTTTGCTGAAATAATTTGGCCATCAATTCTTCAGAAGACCCTAGGAGAGTCATAGCAAGGTGATAACTACGAAGATGGACAATCAGGGGTCCACTTCCTCCGAATTTCTCGATATTCGGCATCTTGAACTTCTCGAGTAACGTTGCCTTAGGATAAGGAGACATGTGGGTGTAGTCCATGTAATTTCCATAGATTCTGACTTGGTCGAACTTCTTAGTCAGCATCTTGAGATCGTATTTGACCTTGTTAAACTCTTCCTTTTTAGGATCAACAATCGCAGGCAAGTTAGCCCCAGGCTGGGCAAGGTTTGGCATAGGAAGCTGGGCAGGCGACGGCCCATTAACAGGAGGAACAAGGGGGCGTGTTGATATTCTTTAGGAACCTAGATAGTCTCGGGTGGACCCATAGCATGAGGGAATAGGGACTCAGGCTCTTGAGGAATAGGAACCTGATTTCGTTGCATCTCTCGAACCTCAGTTTGAAGGTTGTCAATCTTGGACACGAGCTGAGGTAAAACTGCCGTCAGATCTGGCTGCGCAACTGGTACTTGATCTGTGTTCTCTATGGAAAGTGGATGGATACCAGACTCGAAAGAAATAGTAGGGGAACAAATAGAACTCAGGGGTGGTTTGATTGAATATCGAAGCCAATAAGGAGACAGGCCACGCACATGCGATCGACCTGAGAAGGCGTAAAACGAGATTTATTTTTGAAAAGAAAGAAGGAAAATATTTTAATCATTTTTTTTGAGATTGAAAGAGAAAATATTTTTGGATTTTTAGTAAAGAAAGGAGAAATGTTTTTGGATTTTTGATGAAAAAGGGAATAATATTTTTTTTGATTTTTGATAAAGAAGGGAGGAATATTTTGGAGATGGGTCTCAGCATGATTATGATTATTATTATTATATTCTCACTTGTATTAAATTCTCCTAAATGCAAAATGAAATGCCGGACGGGACTCGAGCCTGAAAAAGTTGGGTTTGTAGCATATGAAAAGCTATGGATGGACTTGTAACCAGGCTCACGGGTAGGGTCCCATTTTAAAAAATGCACGAAAATTTGGGCGGTAGGCCGACTCAAAATTTTGGCAGAGTTTTGGGTTAAAACTGGCAATCTAATATGTATTCCTAGGCTTGACACCTATATGCGGGTATGCAGCTTGGTTGGGTGAATCGGAAAGGGTTCCCCCCTTGGCGTGGCTTCCACGATATATGTCTTTCTTTTGAGGGCAATCAGTATGTGTGGACAAGCCATTTGATATACCTGAGTGTACTTGAATTGCCTCACTATATACCTCATGGGGACGGTACGCGTGAGAGAGAATTCGATATACATGGTGTACATGAACGAGTTCCCTGCGATATACCTCCCGTTATGACTTCGGTCAAGCGATACGATGCGCGGGAGCCGTTCGATATATGTCGAAGGTACTTGGCCAATGGAAGGTGAGAGTCATATCGCTTAGTCTAATTGCGCCCTACCGGACCAGCGCCTATCACGAAGTGACCCTCCAGTTACTGGACAAAATTTGGTCAATCACAATGCTCTTTGGTGAAATCGTGTGAATCATGCATGATTCTCTTATTAGTATCTTATAAGAGTATCTTCCTTGATCATTCCCAACGGGGAGCAAAGTATGAATACCAATGGTATACCAAGTATGGGTGATGCGTGCAACATGGGGATATATGTGATCCTAGGTGCACATGGTGTGAAGTGTACACGGAGAATTTTTTACAAGTGTGTGAATAAAAGAATAAGCATGAGGTACACATGAATAGTAAAGGGGAACATGTAAATAGGGGGATATATAAGAAAATAAAACACCCATGTAAATAGACTCTAGCCCTCAAAATGAAAATCCCCAGTAGAGTCTCCACTGTGTCCATCCCCGATCCTCGCGGCGGGAGAGGATTCTTGGTCCCATGTGTCCCTCTCGGGAGCGCTTCGGCCAGCGTCGTTGATGAGGTAAAAGATGTAGAGAGACGGAGTCACCAATCTATTCTACTCAAAACAGAAAAAAGAAAAGGGAGCCGTCCCGAAGGACAGCATCAAAAGACATACTAATACATACGAAACCAAAATGATTCGAAAAGGGTTCGGAGGCTAAGTTACGAAATGGGAAGGTGTTAGGCACCCATTCCGCCCTTACGGTATCTCATGGGTTGTTGCTATTTTCCTTTATTTCCCCGTGATGTGTGTGCATGTGTATACATAGCGGAGATAGGAATCATCGACTTGTATCATGGAAGATATAAAGAGAGTCATCCATAGGAATGTTCCTAAAAAATAATATTAGAAAATAGGATTTATGCGATTATCCTAGAGTCGATCATTATAAGGGAATGATAACGCATGTGGAATAATATGCCACTAAGAACAAATATATGTATATATAAATATATAGAATCTAAGAGAGTTAAGTTTAAAGAACGTGGAAAAATTAGGAAAAAAGTAGAAAAAGGACTCGAGTCTCAGGTTTTACCCCGAGACGCTACGTAGCCTATAGAGGCATCAAAGTCCACATAGTTTGTATACAAAATGAGGGGTGGGATTTATCCCATGAATCCTACTGGGAAATTCTCTTATTTGTGTGTGTCTGTTTGTGTGTAAGAAAGTGTTTTAGTTGTGAGAATTCCCGTTTGGAATTTCTGAGCAAATTCTTTTTTTGGGGTTTTATTTATATGAAAATAAGAGATGTGAAGTAATACTAAATAAAATTATATTAGGATATGTGAGATAAGAGAATAAAAGTGCTAAGTAATAAAACAAGTTAATGCGAATTTAAGAGAATTTAAAGAGAGAGTTGAGAAAGTTGGACCTTCTTGAAGATCTTGAGCTTGATATTGGATGTTGGAGAGAAGCCCTTGCACTTGGGTGATGATGGAGGGTACTTAATTCACCAAGTTTGATGAAGAAGGCGATGAAAGGTGAAGGTTTGAAAGGGGTTTTGATGGGGAAATCACGCTGACTTCGAGAGGGGTTTTCTGAACTTGCTGAGAGTAATGGATCTCTGATTTTCTTCTTTTTTGGAATGAGGTTAGGACTTAATTTTTATAGGCCTAGGGCATTGCCGATCGGCATAGCCCTGGTCCTGCCAATCGGCAGGTGTGTTTAGGCACACTGCCGGTAGGCAGGGTTTGGAACCTGCCGTTTGGAAGTGTCTTTCAATTTCCTTCGGAAAATCGATCGTAGAGCGCGAACCGTTGATCCGAATCATGCGTGGGGTGTACCATTGGAAAGGTATTTCAGAAACCTTCAAAATTCCTTTAGACTTCTCCCGGTTTCGGGAGTTGGCTTTGGATCAAATGTGGCTCGAAAGCGTTCATCGGTCCTTTGGACGGGGATCGTCGGACGCAAACGGATCGTTCATCTGCTTGGTAAGTCAGAATCGTGCATGGGGTAGACCGTTGTAAAGTTGAGGAGATGTACTCTGACATTCCAAAGAGTTTGACCTGGTTTGGGGAGTTGACTTTGGTCAACCGAGGCTTGGAAGCGTTTGGTGATCTTTGGGTGTAAAACCAATTGTTCGTCCGCACTGCAAGTCAGAATCGCGCATGGGGCATACCGTTGGAAAGTGATTTTAGTTACCTTAGAAGATTAATTCAATATCGATCGATATGAAGAGTTGAATTTGGTCAAACGGAGACTGGGAGCATCCAATGACCTCCAGATCGAGTTTTGGGAGAAAACGGGTCGTTCGTCCGCACCGTAAGTCAGAATTGTGCACGGGATGGACTGTTGGAAAGGGGATTAAGTCCCCTTCGAAGATTCATTCAGTCTCATCCAAGCTGAAGAGTTTGACTTTTGATCAAACGGATGCTGGGAGTGCCCGATGGCCTTTAGGTCAGTACCCGGGGTATGACTTGGGTTTATAATGGTGAAGGGAGGTTCTAGGGACCTAAGGAGAGGTTAGGGGGGGTATTAGAATGGGGTGTCTACATTTGGGACACTCTAGTCATAACCCATCAAGGGGATGAGCGTGTTAAGGCTGCTGAAACACAAATGTTGATACAGTAGTATAACACGTTTCTTATGCATGAGAGTGAGACTTTTGATGAATTCTACATTATCTTGACTGATATTATAACAAAATTGTATGCTAATAGTATAATGTACAATAAGAAAGAAATTGTATCTAAAATTCTAAGATCCCTTCCCCCTAAGTTTGTAAATAAAAGGTATGCAATTGAGGAGATAGACGATCCATACTTGACTCCTGAACTCCTCTATTGCAAAATTAGGACTGTGGAAATGGAACTTGATTTTAAAAAGCATCTCTCCAATAACCAGAAAAGGTATTCTAGTTCAAATATTGCATTTCAGTCCAAAATGACTTCAACTCAATTATTTATGCCTAATATTGACCTTGACTCTAATGAGGAATGTGATTTAGAAACCAAGGATAACCAGATAGCCCTTATGTCAAAATAATTTAAGAAAATTTTAAAGTTTAGAAATAATGCTATATCTAAATAAGGGAAACCTATGTATCCTAACCATTTCAATAACAAGCCTCATGAGAGGAATTGGGACAACCATAATACTGAGACAAACCGTAGACCTCAAAGAGACTTTAAAAAACACGCAGTGTTTCAGATGTGGTAAAATAGGTCACTTAGCTACTATGACACCCCACCTATTTTAATCCTAGGTGATCAGTCCATTATTAAATTAAACCTGAATCATTAATGGTTTCAGTCTTAGCATCACTGTCGAAAACTTTTTATTTACTAATCACCTATGTCAAATTAAGCTGGTGTCAAGTTTTATCTGTTATGATTAACACATGCAACCATAATTATAATGAATCAAACCATTCCCACATGAATATAGTCTAAACCATCACATGACGTATATGAATAATTAAATAAAGGAGACTGAATTAACCATCGGTTTTCTAAGCATAAAAACCAACCACAATCTGAAATAAGTAAATAAAATCTGAATATAGTCTGCTGCATAACTGAAAAAATAAATAGTCTGAAGGCAACACGTCGAGATGAACTGATAATGAATTCTCATATCTAGAAAGAATAAGCTGAAGCGTCTAAGAAATATCCTACGAGCCTTACCACAATGCTGCAGCTACGTGTCTTTAGATATGATCTCTAAGTTGGGCGTCCCTGTGGCTGGACACCTAAAATGTTTTGAAAATATTTTGACACGGGTCAGAGCCCAAGTAAAACATTTTGAAAATATTGAGCAAGTATTTAAATCACAATTTAAATAAGTTATTTATTACACATGTCTTATTCACGTACTCTCACTTGAGATCCTCACCTCTCAACTAGTGTGCATGCCTAACCTATTCTACTTAAATAGCTTCCCCTGCCCAATAAGCTAAGGCATTTGACTACTCTCGATAGTGTAGAGGGGGCTTAATGATAAGCCTCTAATTCAATTATTAAATGAGATTAATGTAACAACCCGCGTAATTTTTGGGCTATTTTAATTAATTTAGGAAAATGGAGGAAAATAAAGTTTTTGATAAAATTATTTTTATTTCTCAAATATGTTGGTTATTATTTTTAAAGGCGAGAATTTCAAACGGTTTCGAAAACGTAGTTAAAACGGATTTGAAAATGATTTTTAAATGTTTTTAACTCTTGGAGTTGTTTTGACTTCCAACTTTTCATTTCTTTGCCTTATTTAAAGGAGTCTTTTGGATTCCAACTCGTCATTTCTTTTCATTATAAAAGGGAGTCGTGGGCAACCCTTTTAACATACTTTTGGCACAAATTTTGGCAGCAAATATATTTTATATTCCTCTTCTTTTTATATACACATTGGCCCTTGAGATTTGTGAGTTCCAACCTTAGATTAGAGGTGTTCTTGGGGCTATTTTGTTGGAGGTTCTTGGAGGAGACTTTGTAGATATTTTGTGTTGATATTGAGGATGTGATCATTGGTTTTTCATTATGGTTTGAGGTATGGGGTTTTACACAATATGCTTCTTTAATCTCACGAGTGTCATTCTCTTTGAATTCTTGTTTAATTGAACTCATATTTGAATTGTTAAATTCATTGAAATCTGGAAAATAATTGTTGAAATTATTTTGATTCATGTGGTATCATTATATTGTTGTTGAGCACGTTGTCATGAGATTTTAATATGGCACGAATGTTGAGTACCCGCCAAAATACCTATTCCCGAGCTATGGCTTGATAAAGCATATGCGAATGGGGTGAGGCCTGGTGACCCATTGATGTGTTGTTGAGAAACTATATTGATAAATGCTTTGAGATATGCATTTTGATTTGAATATGTCGTACTCGTGTTGTTACATTTTATTCATCGCTAACATATATTTGTTGAGCATCTTTCTTGTCGTATTGTGTACTTCCCCATATTTTCTTTTAGTGGTAGGTTAGCGCGGATTTTGGGGTGCTATGGAGATTAATTTTAGCGAGGATTGTTTGGGAAAGATTTGTATTATTTTGATGTATAGAGCTTTGGAGATTTGTATTTTTATTCGAGTTAGATAGCTGTAATTTTAATTCGAGAGACTTGTTGTAATTGAAGAGATTGAGATTAGTGGATTTATATTATTGTGGGTTTATTTAGATGCTCTATACCTTGTCACTTGTGGATCTGGATTTATTTTATCGATAGTGGCGCTCCGGTCGCTCTCCCCGGGCGGGTGGGGTGTTATAATTAAGAGATGATTAATATTGATAATTTCATGTGTTTATGCGAGTGGAGTATTATTATGCGCGTCGGACATATCATGCGTATTTATGTATTATTTACGCATTAACTAGATAATATTCTAGTGTTGAGAGTTTGACATATGTTATGGGACACATGCCACTTAAAATAGGACACGTGTCACCACGTGTTATTTGACATGTGGCAACCCACTTGTGTTGATTTTCGCTATAAATACACCTCACCCCATACATTTTAGGGAGATATTATTGGGAAAAGAATAGTGATTTATTGTCTTATGAGTTTTTAGAGAGAGTTTTAGAAAAGAGTGTTGAGATGATTTCTTTGAGAAGAGTTTCATGACCTTTCATCTCTCGAGTTCCACCATAATGAGTTTTTCGATGAATAGTACAAACTCACGAACTACGCTGACTTTGATTCCGACTATGACAGATACGTAGGCGCAAACAAAGTTGCTCAAGTCAAACACATACTAAAATAGGGTGTTATTGGTGACACTGAGTTAATATGTCAGAATATGTTTAATACAAGTTAGCAGAAAAATATGAACTAAAGAGATGATTTTTTCTTTGAAATATATTATTTATATCTCTTACATTCATAAGTGCACGATAGGAACTTGTTGGCATTTATGCGGGCTTTTTTTTAAATAGTTGTTGACACAAATTAAAGTTCATCTCTGACCATTAAATTGTCTAAGCCAGTTTTTTCGGCAAGGTACATCGTTTTTATGACAAGAGGTGACATAAAAGGACATTATGTACATTGTTTTATCCTTGAAAATGTGTTTATGTATTTAAAACAAATTTAAAGGTACTGATAGCTATTGATAGAAAAAAGAACTTTAAGTCATAGATGAAAGCTCTCTGACAAGATAGATTTCTCATATCTAAAAATAGTTATTACAAACTAGACGGTACGGGTACAAGCAACTGACAACCTAGCATACATGATAATATGAGTTGATAAAATAATTTTTTTTTATTATTTTTACGGTAGCTTTTCTTAGAGTAAAAAAAAAATACACGTGCAAACCGACACAACTCAGTGACATTTCTTCCTTGAGAATCCAAAATCACGAGTTAAAAATACAAAACAAACCCAAGTTAAAACCCTACAATCGAACCACCTGGGTCGTCCCTTTCTCCGTCTTGAAACCGCCATAATTTTTTAGAGCTCCACATCGGGGAGCTCCATCGTGCATAGCTTCATCAGACCAGTCATCTCCGATGACCTATGTCATCATCGCCCTACTCCGATCCACCATAGGGCAACCTATCTTAAATTCAAGTGGGTAGAAAATCGACATTCCATGAGGAATCGACCCGATTAACCACGAATCTAGATAAGGGGAACAAACCAACAAAACACAAGAATTTGAAGAAATGACTGAGTGTTGGTTCTTGTGGAGTGTTATTGATGTTGAAGTCATTGGACCATTATTGGGTTAGGCAAGGAGGGGTAAATTAGTTGTAGGTTGTATGACCTAAGATGGAGAGAGCGAAATGGGTTGGCTATTAAGACAAGTTAAGGGATGAGTGGGATAATTTCTTTAGTCAAGATTGACTTATCATGTGCTTTGGTAGTCTATGAATAGGTGTGTGGTGGAGAGATGTTTAGGTTGGAGCTTTGTGGAGTACGGTGGGCTAGGCGTATTTTTTATTTTGCCGTGGATGTAAGTTGATCCAAAAAATTAATAAGTCTTGAAATGTGATTGGGAAAATGTTTATAAATTTGTGGAATAGGCATAATGTCGTTCAACAAAGAGTTTATTTTATTTTTATAGTAATAAAATAAAATAAAATAGAGGGGCAATAGTGGGGAGTTCCAGAAATTTCAAGAAATTAACTCCAATTTTGTTGAAGCATCATTTATTTAGAGGTTGTTCTTTAGACAACACTAATGGTATTTTCTCATAAAAAAAGTTTTTTTTTATGACTTTAAAAGTTATCGAATAAGTAAGATTTTTTTAAAATATTTTATATGAGAAAAATATACATGAGATGAAGCTGAATATTTAAATATATATATATATATATATATATATATATATATATATATATATATATTTTATGGATTATGAAGCACGGTATAAAAGTATGTTGATTATTGATATACATGAATGTTTTTCTAACGATATTTTTAAAAAGAGAATGTACAGACAACTTGAAAGTATACAACGCACCTAGATTATGAAAATCAGAAGTAAGTTGTCCATAACAAATTGCGTACACTTGTGAGATGAATCGTGTATATATACATACATATATATATATACATAAAAATCCATACAATAGGTATTCACACAACCTAAGTATTTATACGTTCAATATTGGAATTCACACATCCCGTATTACAAGTCTCACACGTTGTATTTATAACTCGTATATCATACGTAAATTTAATTAATGCCATAACTCTCGTTGTATAAATTCATGTACCTTTACCTATCCCAAAGGTTTACGAAGTCACCCAATTATTTGTTTAGGTTAATTCAGTACTATAGTGTCCTCCTAATACTGGTATTAACCCCAAGTCATCATTTATCCGAATTAAACCCCAATTCATAAAATTTCCAATCGCAACGCATTCAAAAAATACTCGTAAATCTTCCCATTCAATCCCATACATAATGATACTTTTCAAGCCTTAACTATAACCCTACTGACCTTACCTAAGTCCCACTATTTTCAATTAATCAACATTAAGGGTTCTTAAAAGTTGGGATTGCATCGAAACTAAAGAGGAAAATAAGTCACAAAATTTCAGGGGAGTCGATCGATCGAAGAAATGGGCCGATCGATCGACATTCTTGGGTCGATCGATCGAACAGGTATCAACCTGATTTTTCTACAAATTAACAACTAAAATTCTCTAAAACCTTCTTAATTCATTCCCAAACTCCAAAATGAAGGTGTTAAACATTAAATTAACATATATAGACAATTTCTAACGTACAATGATCATTTAAACTTCAAGATTCATTAACTTTTCAATTAAATTCTAATTTAACTCCCTAAAACCCTAGTTTATGGCTTTTCTTCATGAACATGATCAAAACTATGAATCCTCCACATAACGATTCCCAAAATGTATTAAATTTCGTTTTACATGACAATACTTCAATCCTAATCAAGAATTCTACCCAGAATATGATTTAATCGAAAATGTTTCCTCTACATGCATGAAATTTAATTCTTAATCATATTCTACTAACATGGATAATTTATCTAGCTGAATTGAAGCAAGAACAATACTTGCCTTATAATAGTAGTTCTTATCCTTTGATGATGAAGGGTATGGCTATGTTCCTCGTCTTTCGATCTGCACTTCGGTGGCATTAATTGTGTAAGAGGTGCAACTATGGGTGGTTTTTGGCTTGGGATCTCTTTTCCTTCCTCTTCCAATGGCCTCTATTGTTTTTGTGTTTGATAACCTTACAATACCTAACCCTATCAGCTGATATAGCCTCAAAATATTCGTTGTTTTAATTACTTCAAAAATTAAAATGTCTAAAATACCCTCCTGGGATGCCGATTTGGCTTAATGCTCTGGGACCCAAAATAAATCCTCGGGTAGACTTTTCTGACTATCTAGACCCTTATGGACACTTTGGCGCACTCAAAATGACCATATGGGTGACCTATAAATAAATTATTTTTATTCCATAAATTTAATCCCTACACGGCTGACACGCGCGCCCCGATCTAATTTCCCATAATTGTCATATTATTCACTCGACAATTTGAATAAATTCATAATTACATATTACTTTACTCACTAAGTAATATTCAACATAAATCACATAAATAAATACTAACTCTCGTCACGCTAGTAATTATCTATTTAAATTCGGATAAATTTAAAAAAAATATTTGTTATTTTTAAGTCAATTAATCCCATAATTAAAATCATTCAAAATATGGGGTATTACATACTTCCCCCCTAATAACAGAATTTCATCCCGAAATTTTAAAAACTATAGGTATATGTGGTAAAATAACTCTGGATATTTATCACTCATCTCGTCCTCGCGCTCCCAATTAGACTCCTCTATATTATGATGCCGCCACTGAACATGTACTAAAGGCACGACCTCAGTTTCCTCTCGCTGCGATCTAGGATAGCAACTGGACCCTCCTTGTAGGAACTATCGGGCCGTAGATCAATCTCCTTTAAAGAAATATGAGTGTGGGATAACTCATCCCGAAGATATCTCCTCAACGAAGAAATATAGAACACGTCATGAATCCTATGCAAGTGCTCCAGTAACCCAAATCATTAAGCCACTGGCCCAATTCGCTCAATAATAGGGAATGACCCTAAATATCTTGATGCCAACTTACCTTTCTTCCCAAACCGCATTACTCCCTTCATAGGAGATACTGGTAGCAACACCTGGTCCCCCCACTGAACTCTGGCATCGGTGTAGCTCTTCTGTCTATCCTGAGCAACCCGAATACAGCTCGAATCATAACAATCCTGGCCGAGGTAACCTAAATCACCTCTTCCCCAAGTAGATTGTTGTCCCC
This sequence comes from Sambucus nigra, assembly GCA_949130495.1. Classification (NCBI taxonomy): domain Eukaryota; kingdom Viridiplantae; phylum Streptophyta; class Magnoliopsida; order Dipsacales; family Adoxaceae; genus Sambucus; species Sambucus nigra. The sequence continues at coordinate 175,088,322 of OX422211.1, forward strand.
GACCTCTAGCCAACACGCTGGAGAACGACAAGGCCTACCATATGTGACACCCCGACTAATTAAATACCGGGTAGCTACTCCTTTATTAAATTAATACAAAATCCCAAGTTGGTCCAGTAAATAGCATCACTGTCGAAAACATTTTAATGATTACTAACCACCTAGTATTTAAAAAGCGAGTTGCCAAATTTTAAGTTAACTCTGATTAACATACAGTAAAAGAATAATGAAAGAATAACAACCATTCACCATAACTAAGCAATAGGATAACCAACAACATAATAACAAGTCCGGAGGAAAAACTCCTCACAACAATCCCACAACTGAACTAAATAAAACAAAGTAACCTGAATTAATTACATGCCAAAAGTCTGAAAATCTGAAATAGGAAATGATTCTAATAGAAATGGGCGACACGCCCTACAACTGATGAAAGCTGAATATAGAGTCAAGATAGATGAAGCGTCTACTAGCAAAGTCCTGTAACTTCCACAAACAGCTACAGCTCGTCACCTGAATGAGAATCCTAAGCATGGTGTCCTTGTGGCTGGGCACCTAAAATGGTTTTTACAAAAAATAGATTTGAAAGCAAACGGGTCAGAGCCCGAAAGTGGGGATTATTTTAAAAACAACAAGTGTTTTAATAACATTAAAACAATTGAATGCAAAATACATGTTAGGACGTGCACTCACATGAAGTACTAACCTCTCGACTAATTTGTGCACTCCTAACGTACCGTACCCATCTAAGTGACATACATCTCTAACCAAACCGTAATAAGTTCTACCCCTTACTACTCAATTCCCATTATACGTTCCAGCGTTATCAACTAAATAGAGGGCTTTACTTAACTCAGGTTCTCAATTATTAGTAATAAAATTCATTACAGGTTATCCCTTTATAGTTACTCAAAGCATTTCTGTATTTATACGCACAATACCAACATGAAAGTTCTCATTAATCTAAGTGTATATTACTCACGCCATAAATATACAATACAAGCACCCGAGACTAAGCTGCGGTGCACACATACTCTGCTAACCATCCCGGTACATCACGTACATAAGGATCACGCAATCCGAATCTCTCAGGAATTGTTCTCAGATAATAGCAAATCACAAACAATGGAGGCGAACACAGTCACATCACATGGGTCACGCACATACCTACGCTCCCACGATCAGCAGTCTTATTAACATCCCAATAAGTCCTTCTCTGACCTATGTTCTCGAGGTACCAATCTAAATCCGGGAAACACAAGGATTAGAGGGCCCTAAGCGAACGTAAACCTCCCGTGATAGCAAGTATGGTAGGTATGTCATACACATAAGATCATATACATATACTAAGTATACACACATCTTAGTAATCACCGTAATTTATTTGTGGTATACTTCTCATTCTCGTACCGACTTATAATGTTGCACAATTCAAAAGTTTTCGATTAATTCAAATATTTAAGCCGTCAATAATTCTCGCATCGTAATAGTCACTCACGTCCTATTCCAAAATTTCCATTCAATTCGAATCGCACTCTTATGTTTTACTCCTCAATATATCCCAAATGTCCCAACTATATCAATTTATCATCAAGGGAATGGTATCTCTACAATTAAACAAGGTTACGGGACACGCGAAATCAAAACAGGCCAAAAAGCCTAAACTGTCAGCTCGTTAGAAGTCTCGTTCGAACGAGGCTGTTCGAACGAGAGTTCGTTCGAACGAACTGGGCATCTAACGAGATATCGTTCGAACGAAAGACATCGAACGAACATCCCTCTCGTTAGAAGGCAAACTGTCAACTCGTTAGAATCTCGTTCGAACGAGCACGTTCAAACGACCTGGGTAGGTCTTCTAACGAGAGGCCAGTTTCGATCCCAAAATTTCCTTTTTTCGTTTTTCCAACTTTCTTCATCTCTAATCTCATATACAATTCGTCGTAACAGCATTTTAAGGTTTCTAATACACACTAAACATTCGTAGGTCATAATTAAACATTTATATAGGGCCAAATCTTCCTAAACATCATCAAATCATCAAATCCCCTCAGTTTTCCCCAAATCCCATGAACATGAACCCTAGAAAATTAAATTCATTCATAGACATAGCTAAATCCGTTTTTATGATATAAAGATGTATTTTCATTTGAATAATCATCCTAACATTGTTCTACATGCAATCTCCTCATAAAATTTTAAATCTCTAAATCCAATTCAATGGGTTTTTATCATTCTCCAAGAACAAAACAATTTCATAAATTTCCTACGCATGGAAGAAGCATTCTTTGCAAAAAACGAAATTAAACCACTTGCCTCTAATCTTTCTCTGAAATTGGTGTTGGATTGATGAAGGTTGATTTGTTCTCCCTCTCTCTCTGCAGAATTTTCCTTTCTCTCTCTCTCTACCAGCTTTTCTCTAAGGATGACAATGGAGGTGGAGGTTGGTTTGGCAAGTTTAAGGTTTCTAAACTTCTCCCGTAGCCCACTACCTAGATTGGGGTTGGAAATGTCTTAGTGGGTTAAGACTAAGTCAGATTTTTAACTCTAATTTTCGTGGGTTTTAATTCTCCAAATTCTAAAATTACCAAACTACCTTTTTACGTTGCCGGTATGGCCTAAAAATGCCCCGGGACCCAAACTAAACTCCCGGCTAGTGTTTTCTGACTATTTCGACCCTTCCGGAAGCGTTGGCGCACTCAAAACGACCATACGGTTAATAGAAATGAAATTCACTTTTTAATTAAAAGAATTATATTCCTGACGCGACTGTCACACGCGTCTCAACATAATTCCAAATTGCCGTATTTCAATCTCATGACAAATTTCATAATTTCAATATTCATATATATAGCCATATATACTCATTAAAATCAAATACCAACTCGCATCTCGCTAGTATTTTTATCCGGATTAATTTCCAATTAATACACATTTAATTCAATTAATCCCATAAATAATTATCATAAAAATACGGGGTATTACATACTTCCCCCCTAATAACAGAATTTCGTCCCGAAATTCGGAACTAGAAAGTACCTGGTAAGAACAACTCTGGATAACGTTCGCGCATCTCATCCTCGCGCTCCCATGTGGACTCCTCGACATTATGATGTCGCCACTGAACACGCACTAACGGAACTATCTTTGACCGTAGTTTCCGCTCATTTCGGTCCAAAATAGCAATCGGCCCCTCCTTGTAGGAGCTATCAGGCTGGAGATCGATGTCCTCCAAAGCAATGTGAGAATGAGACAAATCGTCTCTAAGATATTTCCTTAGCGAGGAAATATGAAACACATCATGAATCCGATGCAAATGCTCCGGTAACCCAAGTCTATATGCAACAGACCCAATCCACTCAATGATAGGGAATGGCCCCACATATTTTGGTGCCAACTTCCCCTTCTTTCCGAATCGCATAATCCCCTTCATAGGAGATACTCTGAGTAAAACGTGGTCCCCCACTTGGAACTCCCTGAAGAACCTCTTCGCATCAGCATAGCTCTTCTGCCGATCCTGAGCTACCCGAATGCGACTCCGAATCAATTCTATCCTCGCCGAAGTATCCTGAATCACTTCCGGCCCAAGTAGTTTGTTGTCCCCCACCTCCAACCAACATGCTGGGGAACGACAAGGTCTACCGTACAATGCCTTAAATGGAGCCATGCCAATGGTGAACTGGTAGGAGTTGTTGTAAGCAAACTCCACCAGTGGAAGATACTGCTCCCATCCACCCCCGAAATCAATGATGCACATACGTAGCATGTCCTCCAACATCTGGTTTGTACGCTCGGTTTTCCCATCGGTCTGCGGGTGATATGTCGTACTCAATCGCAATTCCGTGCCCATGGCCTCCTGAAAACTTTCCCAAAATCGTGAAACAAATATCTTATCTCTGTCAGACACGATATTTAGGGGCACACCGTGAAGTCTCACTATCTCTGCAATAAAGAGCTGGGCATACTGTCCCGAAGTGTAGTCTGTCCTTACGGGTAGAAAATGAGCGACTTTGGTCAACCTGTCCACAATTACCCAAATGGAGTCGTGACCTCTCTGTGACGTAGGCAACCCCGTGATAAAGTCCATGGATATGCTCTCCCACATCCACATCGGAACCTCTAATGGATGTAGAAGTCCTGCCGGTCTCTGATGATTCACTTTTACTAGCTGACAAGTGGCGCATTTAGAAACATACACGGCAATATCTCTCTTCATTCCGCTCCACCAATACTGTCGTCTCATGTCTTGGTACATTTTGTCCCCACCGGGATGTACCGTGAACCGTGAGCCGTGCGACTCTGCCATCACTTCGTGTCTCAATTCCTCCCCTTCTGGAACTACAGTCTCCCATTGAAGCGTAATCCCCCGTCTGAGCTAACGATGTAGGACTCGGCTCCCTCTGTTAATAATCGAACTATCTGCTCCTGACAGAAAGAGTCATCTTCTTGTGCCTTCACCACCTTCGTGATAATCTGCGGCGTAACAGTCATCACAGACATGAATGATCGGGCCACTGCATCCTGGTGCCCCAACTCCTTCCACTTGGCCTTCCACACCCCTGCCACCTCATCTACTGGCCTACGGCTCAACGCGTCTGCTACCACGTTAGCCTTCCCCGGGTGATATTGGATATCAAACTGATTGTCCTTCACAAACTCAAGCCACCTTCGCTGCCGCATATTCAACTCCTTCTGCGTGAATAGGTACTGTAGGGACTTGTGGTCCGTGAACAATCAAAACTTCTCCCCCAAAAGGTAATGTATCCAAATCCGAAGGGCAAATACAACTGCCGCCAACTCCAAGTCATGAGTGGGGTAATTCTTCTCGTAAGGTTTAAGCTTACGGGAAGCATAAGCTGTGGCCTGACTCTCCTGCTGCAATACACCTCCAAGTCCTTGCAAGGACGCATCGGTGCAGACTAGATACTCAACTCCCGGTCTCGGCAATGCTAACACCGGTGCTGAGGTCAACTTATCCTTCAACTCATCAAATGCCAACTGACAGGCATCACTCCATATGAATGGCACACCCTTACGAGTCAGATGTGTCAAAGGACCCGCTATCTTCGAAAATCCTCGAATAAACCTCTTGTAGTATCCTGCTAGTCCCAAGAAACTACGAATCTCAGTCGGTGTCGTGGGCTGTCCCCACTCCCTCATCGCGGATACCTTCCCCGGATCAACAGATATCCCCCGGTCGGAAATAATGTGTCCCAAAAACTAAACCTCCTTCAGCCAAAACCCGCACTTCTCATACTTTGCATACAGCTCGTTCTGACGTAGCGTATGCAAAACCTGCCTCAAGTGCTCGGCGTGCTCCTCCTCTGTCTGGGAGTAAACCAAAATATCATCAATGAAGACAATGACGAACTGATCAAGGAACTCTCTGAACACCCTATTCATCAAGTCCATAAACACGGCTGAAGCATTGGTAAAGCCAAAAAGCATAACCCGAAACTCGTAGGAACCATATCTCGTCAAGAACGCAGTCTTCGAGACATACTCTTCCCTGATACGCAACTGATGGTATCCCGATCGCAAATCAATCTTTGAGAAGAAAGAAGCTCCCCTCAACTGGTCGAATAAGTCATCGATTCGGGGCAACGGATACTTATTCCGTATCGTGACTTTATTCAACTCTCAGTAATCCACACACAACCTCAACGATCCATCCCTCTTCTTTACGAACAACACAGGGGCACCCCACGGCGAAGTACTCCTCCGGATAAACCCCTGTCCCAACAACTGCTCAATTTGATCCCGTAACTCTCTCATTTCTGCTGGAGCCATACGGTAAGGTGCGCGGGCAATAGGCCGAGTGCCCGGCGTCAAGTTGATCACAAAGTCTATCTCTCTACTCGGAGGTAATCCAGGTATATCCTGAAATACGTCGGTAAACTCTCGAACAATCGGAATCGAATCTAGTGGTATCACCACTTCCTTAGAGTTCTCCTCCTCTATATAGTACAAGTGAGTGGACGATCCTCCCTCAGGACGAGGCATCGCCACTAAAAACATCTCCTGCCCGGGAATGGCAAAGATAATACATCTACTAAAACAATCAATCATGGCTCGGTACGCAACAAGCCAATCCATGCCAATGATGGCATCATACTCGGTCATCTCTAATACTAACATATCTGCGGGTAGAGTAAACCTCCCGATCTCTATACCCACGCCTCTACATATACGTGAAATCACGGAACCCCTACTCAACGGCGAATCTACACAAGTAACCGTGCTATCGGCGGTGTCTAACAACCCAATGGTGCGTGCAAATCTCATAGTAATAAAACAATGTGTAGCCCCCGTGTCAAACAAAATACGCCCCTTAGTCCCCTGAATAGAGAACATACCCTCAATGGTTGGTGGATCCTGTGGGACTGCGGCCTGCTGAAGCTGGTATACTCTCCCATACTGCAGCTGCCCCTGCTGAACTAGGACCGCTGGAATGGGTGGTAACGCTGCCATCTGTGGTGGCGCCGGGAGGGCGGCGGGAAACACGGGTCTTTGCGGCTCCTGTCGAGCACCCTGCTGCTGCTGCGGGGCCCTGCCCCTATCCGGACAGTCCTGGCGTTTATGGCTAGTCTTTCCACAAATGTAACACTTCCCCAGGAAGTTCCCCCCTCTCTGTCCCTGCTGCCCCCGGCCTTGGTGGCCGTTACCGTTCCTCCCCTGGCCCTGCTGGCCCTGTTGAAACTGCTGTTGACCATTCTGACCCTGATGGTTCTGATGGCCGTTCGGACCCTGATGGCCCTGCCGAAAACCTCCTTGTCCATGCCTGAAATTTCCCGATCTGAACCTCTTGTGATCCCCCTGCTGGTCACCCTGGTCACCCTGTCTCTGCCCCTGAACAGAATGTGCCCCACTGGCACCATTTCAACCAGTCCTGCCCTGATGGACGGACTCTCCCGATCTCTTTCCTTCATCCATGTGAAAGCGATGATCCTGGCAGTGTAATAGTGCAGCGTTAACCACATCAGAGTAAGTGGCCAACGATAGGTTCCCCAACAAATGCTGACGGATCCTCCAAGTCAACCCGTCTGTAAATTTCTGTATCTTCTGCTCTTCTGTCGGTATCTCATCCGGGACAATATTCAACAGATTTGTGAATTCGGCCTCATACTCGGCCACAGTCTTACCTTCCTGTCTGAGATTCATCAACTTCCTCCTCATTTCTGTGTGAACAGCTGACGAAAAATACTTGCGATCAAATCGCACCCAAAACTCCTGTATAGTGAGAGTATCTCTCTCCTCCACGGTGGTAATAGACTCCCACCACTGCAGTTCAGACCCTACTAGCTTAAAGGTAGCTATTCTCTGCTTCTGGACATCGGTGCACTCATACATCCTCAGGTGCCGCTGAATGTCCTTCATCCACTGACTTGAAATCACAACATCGGAGATACCTACGAACTCCGGTGGGTGTGCTTTCTGGAAAGCATCACGTACACGTTCCCAAGCAGACGGGAATGCATGTGCCTGAACTGGCGCGGCTACTGGCGCCTGAGGTGGTGCCTGCTGAACTACGGCTAGTGCGGCATTTACCGCCTGGGCCACTATGGCTGCAACCTCGGCGGCATTTATCGTGCCCTGAACTGGTGCGGGCTGTGGTTCTGGCGTAGCATCCCTGGGAACCCGTTGTGCACGTCGTGGAGGCATCTGAAATAAGAATAAAGTTTATAAGTTCACAGTTATAAACTTGAAATAGCTGAAGAACGTAGCATATACAAAAGAATACAAAAGTCCTAAAATATAGGGCTCTACATCAAAGAAAGCTCAGCGGAAACATAATAAGCCGTATAGATCCTAAAGGACACTAGAACCTGATGCTCTGATACCACCTGTGACACCCCGAATAATTAAATACCGGGTAGCTACTCCTTTATTAAATTAATACAAAATGCCAAGTTGGTCCAGTAAATAACATCACTGTCGAAAACATTTTAATGATTACTAACCACCTAGTATTTAAAAAGCGAGTTGCCAAATTTTAAGTTAACTCTGATTAACATACAGTAAAAGAATAATGAAAGAATAACAACCATTCACCATAACTAAGCAATAGGATAACCAACTACATAATAACAAGTCCGGAGGAAAAACTCCTCACAACAATCCCACAACTGAACTAAATAAAACAAAGTAACCTGAATTAATTACATGCCAAAAGTCTGAAATAGGAAATGATTCTAATAGAAATGGGCGACATGCCCTACAACTGATGAAAGCTGAATATAGAGTCAAGATAGATGAAGCGTCTACTAGCAAAGTCCTGTAACTTCCACAAACAGATACAACTCGTCACCTGAATGAGAATCCTAAGCATGGTGTCCTTGTGGCTGGGCACCTAAAATGGTTTTTACAAAAAATAGATTTGAAAGCAAACAGGCCAGAGCCCGAAAGTGGGGATTATTTTAAAAACAGCAAGTGTTTTAATAACATTAAAACAATTGAATGCAAAATACATGTTAGGACGTGCACTCACATGAAGTACTCACCTCTCGACTAATTTGTGCACTCCTAACGTACCGTACCCATCTAAGTGACATACATCTCTAACCAAACCGTAATAAGTTCTACCCCTTACTACTAAATTCCCATTATACGTTCCAGTGTTATCAACTAAATAGAGGGCTTTACTTAACTCAGGTTCTCAATTATTAGTAATACAATTCATTACAGGTTATCCCTTTATAGTTACTCAAAGCATTTCTGTATTTATACGCACAATACCAACATGAAAGTTCTCATTAATCTAAGTGTATATTACTCACGCCATAAATATACAATACAAGCACCCGAGACTAAGCTGCGGTGCACACATACTCTGCTAACCATCCCGGTACATCACGTACATAAGGATCACGCATTCCGAATCTCTCAAGAATCGTTCTCAGATAATAACAAATCACAAACAATGGAGGCGAATACAGTCACATCACATGGGTCACGCACATACCTACGCTCCCACGATCAGCAGTCTTATTAACATCCCAATAAGTCCTTCTCTGACCTATGTTCTCGAGGTACCAATCTAAATCCGGGCAACACAAGGATTAGAGGGCCCTAAGCGAACGTAAACCTCCCGTGATAGCTAGTATGGTAGGTATGTCATACACATAAGATCATATAGATATACTAAGTATACACACATCTTAGTAATCACCGTAATTTATTTTTGTTACACTTCTCATTCTTGTACCGACTTATAATGTTGCACAATTCAAAAGTTTCCGGTTAATTCAATTATTTAAGCCGTCAATAATTCTCGCATCGTAATAGTCACTCACGTCCTATTCCAAAATTTCCATTCAATTCGAATCGCACTCTTATGTTTTACTCCTAAATATATCCCAAATGTCCCAACTATATCAATTTATCATCAAGGGAATGGTATCTCTACAATTAAACAAGGTTACGGGACACGCGAAATCAAAACAGGCCAAAAAGCCTAAACTGTCAGCTCGTTAGAAGTCTCGTTCGAACGAGGCTGTTCGAACGAGAGTTCGTTCGAACGAACTGGGCATCTAACGAGATCTCGTTCAAACGAAAGACATCGAACGAACATCCCTCTCGTTAGAAGGCAAACTGTCAACTCGTTAGAAGCTCGTTCGAACGAGCTCGTTCGAACGACTTGGGTAGGTCTTTAACGAGAGGCCAGTTTCGATCCCAAAATTTCCTTTTTTCGTTTTTCCAACTTTCTTCATCTCTAATCTCATATACAATTCATCGTAACAACATTTTAAGGTTTCTAATACACACTAAACATTCGTAGGTCATAATTAAACATTTATATAGGGCCAAATCTTCCTAAACATCATCAAATCATCAAATCCCCTCAGTTTTCCCCAAATCCCATGAACATGAACCCTAGAAAATTAAATTCATCCATAGACATAGCTAAATCCATTTTTATGATATAAAGATGTATTTTCATTTGAATAATCATCCTAACATTGTTCTACATGCAATCTCCTCATAAAATTTTAAATCTCTAAATCCAATTCAATGGGTTTTTATCATTCTCTAAGAACAAAACAATTTCATAAATTTCCTACGCATGGAAGAAGCATTCTTTGCAAAAAACGAAATTAAACCACTTGCCTCTAATCTTTCTCTGAAATTGGTGTTGGATTGTTGAAGGTTGATTTGTTCTCCCTCTCTCTCTGCAGAATTTTCTCTAAGAATGACAATGGAGGTGGAGGTTGGTTTGGCAAGTTTAAGGTTTCTAAACTTCTCCCGTAGCCCACTACCTAGATTGGGGTTGGAAATGGCTTAGTGGGTTAAGACTAAGTCAGATTTTTAACTCTAATTTTCGTGGGTTTTAATTCCCCGAATTCTAAAATTACCAAACTACCCTTTTACGTTGCCGGTATGGCCTAAAAATGCCCCGGGACCCAAACTAAACTCCCGGCTATTGTTTTCTGACTATTTCAACCCTTACGGACGCGTTGGCGCACTCAAAATGACCATACGGTTAATAGAAATGAAATTCACTTTTTAATTAAAATAATTATATTCCTGACGCGACTGTCACACGCGTCTCAACAAAATTCCAAATTGCCGTATTTCAATCTCACGACAAATTTCATAATTTCAATATTCATATATATAGCCATATATACTCATTAAAATCAAATACCAACTCGCATCTCGCTAGTATTTTTATCGGGATTAATTTCCAATTAATACACATTTAATTCAATTAATCCCATAAATAATTATCATAAAAATATGGGGTATTACACCATATAACGCCTCGAATGGAGCCATGCCAATAGTAAACTGGTAGAGTTATTATAAGAAAACTCCACCGGTGGAAGATATTGCTCCCGGCCCCTGCCAAAATCGAGGATGCACATTAGCAACATACCCTCCGACATCTGATTCATTCACTCGGTATTCCCATAAGTCTACGGGTGATAGGTTGAATTAAATCGTAACTCCGTACCCATGGCCTCCTGGAAGCTCTCCCAAAATCTGGACACAAAAATTTTGTCCCGTTCGGACACTATATCATGGGGCACCCCTTGGAGTCTCACTATCTCAGCAATGAAGATTTGAGTGTACTGCCCCGTAGTATAATCAGTCCGAACTGGTAGAAAATGAGCTACCTTGGTCAGTCGATCCACAATCACCCATATGGAATCATGACCCCTCTGCGATGTAGGCAACCATGTGATAAAATTCATGGAAATTCTCTCCTATTTCCACATAGGGATATCCAATGACTATAGGAGTCCTAGCGGTCTCTGGTGGTCCATTTTTACCAGCTAACAAGTGGCACTTTTCGAAACAAACTTGGCGATGTACTTCTTGATTCCACTCCACCAATAATTATCGCCCTATCCTGGTACATCTTATCCCCTCCAAGATGTACCGTAAATCGTGAATCGTGCGACTCTACCATCACTGCATGTCATAAATCCTCCCCCTCTGGAACTACTAGTATTCCATTGAAGCATGAGCCCCCATCCGAACTCACAGAATACGACTCTGCCCTCTCGACTAGAAGCTGTGCAATCCGATCTTAACAGAACGAGTCTGCTGCCTGAGTTTGTATCACCCTAGTAATAATCTCGGGTGTAACCATCATCATTGACATAAATGAGCGAGCAACTGCATCTTGATGTCCCAGTTCCTTCCATTTCGCCTTCCAAACCTCGTCCACCTCACCTGCTGGCCTACGGCTCAACTCATCTGCTACCACATTAGCCTTTCCCGGGTGATATTAGATATCGAGTTGATAGTCCTTCACAAATTCAAGCGACATCCATTGACATATATTCAATTCTCGCTGCGTGAACAGGTACGGCACTGACTTTTGATATGTGAATAGGTGAAATTTCTCCCCCAAAAGGTAATGTCTCCATGTCCGAAGTGCAAACATGACTGTCGCTAACTCCAAGTCATGGGTGGGGTAATTACTCTCGTGAGGCTTAAGCTTACGAGAAGCATAAGCTATAGACATATCCTCCTGCTGAAGCACACCCCCATGTCCTAGTAAGGATGCATCAATATACACAAAGTATTCCGCTCCCGGCCTGGGCAGTGCTAGAACTGGTGCTAAAGTCAGCTTGTCCTTGAGCTCATCAAAATCCAACTTGCAGGAATCATTCCAGATAAATGGCACCCCTTTACGAGTCAATTAGTCATCGGACCCGCTATCTTCATGAATCCTCAAATAAATTGCCTGTAATATCCGGCTAGCCCCAAGAAACTACGTATCTCTGTCAGCGTCGTGGGTTTCCCCCACTCCCTCACCGCTGACACCTTCCTCGGATCTACAGATATCCCTCTTTTAAAAACAATGTTCCCCCAAAAATGAACCTCTCTCATCCAGAACCAACACTTCTCATATTTCACATATAACTCATGCTCACGTAGTGTCTATAAAACCATCCTCAAATGCTCGGCATGCTCCTCCTCGGTCTTAGAATAAATCAGGATGTCATATATGAAGACAATGACAAACTGATCTAATAACTCTCTGAACACCCTGTTCATCGAGTCCATAAACATGGTCGGTGCATTGGTTAGCCCAAATAGTATAACCCTGAACTCGTAGGATCTATATCTCATCAAGAAAGAAGTCTTAGACACGTCCTGCTCTCTGATACGTAACTGATGGTATTCCGACCTCAAGTCTATCTTCGATAAGTAGGCAACACCTATCCATAGGTTGAATAAGTCATCGATTTGGGGCAACGGATACTTATTCTGAATCGTGACCTTATTCAACTCTCGGTTGTCAACACACAACCGTAACGACACATCTCTTTTCTTTACGAATAGTATGGGAGCACCCTAAGGCGAGGTATTCCTACGAATGAAGACCTATCCCAACAACTGCTCGATCTGATCCCGTAACTCCCCCATCTCTTTCGAAGCCATACGGTAAGGTGCACGGGCTATCGACCGAGTGCCTGGCATCAAGTCTATCCCATCAAGTCTATCACAAACTCTATCTCTCTGCTAGGCGGTAGCCCTAGTATGTCCTGAAATAAATCAGTGAACTCACAAACAACTAGAATCGAATCAAGTAGAATCACCATCTCCTTATAGGTATCCTCTTCTATATAATATAAATGGGTGGACGAACCTCCCTCAGGATGAGGCATCGCCACCAAAAACAACTCCTGACCCAATACAATGAACACAATACTACGACTATAGCAATCAATTATGGACCTATACGTAACTAGCCAATGCATCCCAACAATAGCATCATACTTGAACATATCAAATACACGTATATCGATAGGTAAAATAAAGCTCTCAATCTCTATACCCACACCCCGATATATAAAAAATATCAGTGACCCATAGCCCAACGGTGAATCTACACTAGTAACCGTACTATCTACCGTGTTTAATAATATCGTGGCACGTGCAAATCTTGTGGCAATGAAAGTGTATGAAGCCTCCGTGTCGAATAATACCCACCCAAAATTCCCCTGGATAGAAAACGTACCCTCAACTGTGGGTGGAGTCTGGGGAACTGCGGCTTAGTGGACGTTGTAAACACCCCCATACTGTAGCTATCCCTGTTCAACTGGAATTACTGGAATAGCTGACATCTGTGGTGGCGCTGGGAAGATAGGTCACTAGGGCTCTCGTCGAGTACCCTACTGCTGCGAGGCCTACCCTTCTCAGGACACTCTTATTTCTTGTGGCCAGTCTTACCACATACAAAGCACTTACCCATAAAGTTTCCCCCTCTCTACCCCTGTTGTCCTCGATCCTGATGGCTGTTACCACCCCTCCCTTGGCCCTGCTGATAGAACTGTTGTTCCTGCTAGCCTGGTTCGACTTGCCTAAAACCTCCCTGTCCCTGCCTGTGGTCGCTTGAACTGAACCTCTTAGCAGGGTCCCCCTGATGGAAACTCTGCTCACCCTGAGCTGGTTGTGCCCCACTAGCACCATTACCCCTTATCCTGCCTTGCTGACTGGACTCCCCCGCTCATTTTCTTCCCTTCAGATGAAAGCGGTGATCCTAGAAGTCTAGTAGGGAAGAGTTAAGCACATTAGTATATGTAACCAACGAAAGATTACCCAAAAGGTGCTGATGGATCCTCCAAGTCAATCCGTCCATAAGCATCTGAATCTTCTTCCCCTTAGTAGGTACCTCATCTGGTACCAGATTAATCAATCTCGTAAACTTTTCCTCATACTCCGCAACTATTTTCCCTTCCTGGGTGAGGTCTAGTAATATTCACCACATCTCAGTCTGAACGATAGAAGGGAAATATTTGCGGTCGAACCGCACCTAGAAGTCCTGAATAGTCATGCTGTCTCTCTCCTCAGTAGTGGTAATAGACTCCCACCACTGCAATGCCGCTCCCACTAGATTAAAAGTAGTTAGTATCTACCTATGGACCTCAGTGCACTCGTACATCCTCAAGTGTCGCTGAATGTCTTTCTTTCATTGGCTCGCTACTACAGCATCGGAACTCCCTATGAACTCTGGAGGATGTGACTTTTGGAAGGCATCTCTGACTCGCTCCCAAGCAAAAGGTAATGCGTGACCTGGTGCTGGTGCTGGTGACACCACCTGTGTCTGGGGTAGGGCCTACAGTACTATGGCTAAAGCTGCATTTATCACTTGTACTACGATAGCGACAACCTTCACAGGATTCATTGTACCCTGGGCCGGAGCTGGCCGAGGCTCGGGCTAGGCACCCTTAGGAGCTCGCTGTGCACGTCTGGGAGGCATCAGATATGAAAGAGAAGAATTATAAGTCCATAATAAATATCTCAAAATAGTTGAAGACATAAAATGCGCAATTAATGAATACAACACTCCTAAATATAGGCTCTATATCAAAGAAATCTACGCTGGAAGCATAATAGACCGCACAGATCCTAAAGACTCTAGAACCTGATGCTTTGATACCACTCGTGACACCCCACCTAATTAAATACCGGGTGATCAGTCATATATTAAATTTAAAACAGAATATCCAGTTGGATCAATCTTAGCATCACCGTCGAAAACATTTTATTAATTACTAACCACCTAGTATTTAAAAAGTTGGATGTCAAATTTTATCTTTTTAATAGAACATGCAAGCAATAAAATGATTCACTAAGCATCCACCAACCAATAACAATCTCATAGGAATTAAAATGACATAATGAAATAAACTGAGTCTGGAGTAAACACTTCTAGTCTAAATCCCAAATATAATAACCTAGAATGAAATAAATCCCAAAACTGAAATATAAATGAATGTCTGAACCCATAATCTCTAAATAAGAATGGGCAACATGCCCTAACTGGAATAAATAACTCTGAATGAATCAATGATAAATATGGAGGCGTCTAGTACTAAGGTTCTGTAAATTTCACAACAGCTACAACACGTCAACTGAATGGAACTCCTATGCTTGGCATCCCTATGGCTAGGAACCTAAAAATATTTTACAAAGAAAATGGATTTGAAAGCAAACAGGTCAGAGCCCGAGTTAAAAACAGTTTTAAAACAACAATTATTTAAATGCATAAATATCAGATAATTATATACATGTTAATCACGTGATCTCAGTTGATATTCTCACCCCTCAACTATTATGCGCACCTAAACGTATAATTATTACCCTTCCTAGTTACGTTACCCCACCTAACTAGATTTTAACAGTCTCCATCTATGCCAACTAACCTATTATGCCCACTCGTACAACAAAAATATACGTTATGTAGTTCCTCATATTTTGTTAATTGATTCCATGTATCTCATTAATCTATTAAATTCTTACATACTTAATATATATTGGCATCATCATTCTCTTCTACTACACAACACAGTACAATAAACACGGTATATATATATATATATAAATTTTCACTATTATAATAAATATTAATACCGCACCCCACATAGGCGAAACTAACGGTGCGTACATACTCTGCTATCAAGTCCTGATACCTCGCATACATAATAAGGACTATCGATTCTTAATCTCTCAGGAATCGTATTAAAAAAAATCACACACAAACTGGAGGCGAACATGGACCACGACGTAATGGGTCACGCACATACCTACGCACCCATATAACCCAAACTTATACACTCATAGATAAGTCCTCCTTAGGTCCTATGCTCTGATGTGACAATCTATAATACGCCCTAAAGGGATCCTCAAGACAAGACTGTCCCCTTCAAGACCTTCCGGCGATAGAAAGTATGGCAGATATCTCATACACACAAAAATCCATACAATAGGTATTCACACAACCTAAGTATTTATACGTTCACTATTGGTATTCACACATCCCATATTACAAGTCTCATATATTGTACCTATAACTCGTATATCATACATAAATTTAATTAACGCCATAACTCTCGTTGTATAAATTCAAGTACCTTTCCCTATCCCAAAGGTTTATGAAGTCACCCAATTATTTTTTAGGTTAATTCAGTACTATAGTGTCCCCCTACTACTGGTATTAACCCTAAGTCATCATTTATCCGAATTAAACCCCAATTCATAAAATTTACAATCATAACGCATTCAAAAAACACTCGTAAATCTCCCTATTCAATCCCATACATAATGATACTTTCCGAGCCTTAACTATAACCCTGCAGACCTTCCCTAAGTCCCATTATATTCAATTAATTAACATTAAGGGTTCTTACAAGTTGAAGTTGCATCGAAACTAACGATTAGAATAAGTCACAAGTTCAAGGGGGGTCGATCGATCTAAGAAATGGTTAGATCAGTTGATCGATCGACATTCTTGGGTCGATCGATCGATCGAACAGGTATCAGACTGGTTTTTTTGCGAATTAAGGCTACGGGTCTCCTCAACCAAAAATCTCTAAAATCTTCTTAATTCATTCCCAAACTCCAAAACGAAGGTTCTAAACATTAAATTAACATATATAGACAATTTATAACGTACAAGAATCATTTAAACATCAAGATTCATTAACTTTTCAATTGAATTCTAATTTAACTCCCTAAAGCCCTAGTTTATGGATTTTCTTCAAGGACCTGATCAAAAATCTGAATCATCTACATAATGATTCCCAGAATGTATTAAATTTCATTTTTTCATAACAATACTTCAATCCTAATAAGGAATTCTACCCAGAATATTATTTAATCCAAAATTAGTCCTCTATATTCATGAAATGTAATTCTTAATCATATTCTACTAACATGGATAATATATCTAGCTAAATTTAAGTAAGAACAATACTTACCTTATAACAGTAGGTTTGATCCTTTGATGATGAGGGGTATGCATACGTTCCTCGTCTTCCGATCTACACTTTGGTGGCGTTAATTGTGAAAGAGGTGCAACTATGAGTGTTTTTTGGCTTGGGATCTCTTCTCTTTCCTTTACTAATGGCCTCTATTGTTTTTGTGTTTTCTAACCTTAGAATACTTAACCCTAGCAACTGATATAGCCTTAGGAAATTCGTGGGTTTAATTACTCCAAAAATTAAGATGCCTAAAATACCCTCCCGGGATGTCATTTTGCTTAAAAATGCCCCGGGACCCAAACTAAATCCCGGGTAGACTATTCTGACTATCTCGACCCTTCCGGATACTTTGACGCACTCGAAATGACTATATGTGTGACCTATAAATAATTTACTTTTATTTCATAAATTTTAGTCCCGACACGGCTGACACGCTCATCCTGACTTAATTTTCCATAACTGTCGTATTATTCACTCGACAATTTGAATAAATTCACAATTACATATTAATTTACTCACGAAGTAATATTCAACATAATTCACATCAATAAATACTAACTCTCGTCACGCTTGTAATTATTTATTTAAATCCGAATTAATTTTAAAAATAAATTTCTTTTTTTAAGTTAATTAATCCTTTAACTAAAATTATTAAAAATACGGGGTATTACAACTTGTATATATTCAGATCCACTGAGATTTTTCAGTTTGAAAATTTGTAAATAAATAATTAAATAATCTATGTTTTAGAGATTCTAAAGATTTAAAGATCTGAAAACATTATGAGAAAAAGGACTAAGTCTAATTTCAGTAGTGTGAAAAAGAGATTTCATACATAGAATTTTTTTAATTCGTGGGTATTATTTGTAATTAAGCGTGTGTGAGTGAATGTATGTGATTTACGCACAACACTCACAACACAATCACCCACCATCACTAAATATTGTTATTGTTGAGGGATTCTGATCATTTGAGTTGATGTAAATCACTACACCAAAAATAGGAATCTGGCACGGTTTAAAACTGTGCCAGATCAAATTTGGCACGGTTTTGAACTGTGCCAGAATCAGGTGTTCCAAAATGGTAATTTTTTCTGGCACGGCTCAAAAGTGTGCCATATTTGGCCAAACAAGAACACTTCTGGCACACTTTTAAACCGTACCAGAATTTGATATTTCTAGCACACTTTTGGCACAATTTTTAACTATTCCAGATTCAGCACAGCTTAAAAAAATTTGGCACAGTTCAAAGCCGTGCCAAAATATGATACACTTTTGCCACGGTTTTGAACTGTGCCAAATTTTTTATAAAAAAAAATTAATTATTCGAAATCACAAAATTCCCAAATTAATAATATTGCACATTGTTAATAAACTAATGTACATACAAACTTCAAAATATTTCAAGTCTTTAACAGTTCACTGTCCCAAAAAAAATTGGGCAGAGTTTTCTCTATTTTCTGGACATTTCAAAGCCTGTTAATACAAAACCTGCCTAACATAAAGCCCGCACGACCACAAAATATAACAATTAACTTACAAAAGCCCGCACGGCCCTAAAAGTCAACAATAAAACAACAAAAGACCGCACGTCCATGACACAAAAAAAATGGAATCATGAATAACCCCCTTGTTGTAAACCATTGAGTTCTCTGTGTGTTCCACGTGAATACATGCCAACGATAAACTGTTATCCTGCAAAAAAAATAGGATACAAAAAAGATACGATATTAGTAACCCAATAATTTACAAAGTTTTTTTTACTCAAACTAAAAAATTACATATATGAGTGAAAATTATCGTCATATTCTCAAATCGGGAGACCCGGGACTATGCGGTCAGTTCCTACAAGTTACATTGGTCCCGTGCGAGTTGTTCGTACCTCCTACGGGGTCGTTTGGGGGCTAGTTTGGGTTTTCACCCTTTAACGACTTGTTTTTAAGTTTAAGTGTGATTTTTGTAAATTATCGTCATATTCTCAAACCGGGAGACCCGAGACTACGCGATCAGTTCTTACAAGTTACATTGGTCCCATGCGAGGTGTTCGTGTCTCCTACGGGGTCGTTTGGGGGTTGGTTTGGGTTTTCACCCTTTAACGGCTTGTTTTTAAGTTTAAGTGTGATTTTTACAAATTATCGTCATATTCTCAAACCGGGAGACCCGGGACTACGCGGTCAGTTCCAATAAGTTACATTGGTCCCGTGCGACGTGTTCGTGCCTCCTACGGGGTCGTTTGGGGGTTGGTTTGGGTTTTCACCCTTTAACGGATTGTTTTTAAGTCTAAGTGTGATTTTTGCAAATTATCATCATATTCTCAAATCGGGAGACCCGGGACTACGCGGTCAGTTCCTACAAGTTACATTGGTCCTGTGCGACGTGTTTGTGTCTCCTACGGGGTCGTTTGGGGGCTAGTTTGAGTTTTCACCCTTTAACGGCTTGTTTTTAAGTCTAAGTGTGATTTTTAAAAATTATCGTCATATTCTCAAACCGAGAGACTCGGGACTACGCGGTCAGTTCCTATAAGTTACATTGGTCCCGTGCGAGGTGTTCGTGCCTCCTACGGGGTCGTTTGGGGGATGGTTTGGGTTTTCACCCTTTGACGACTTGTTTTTAAGTCTAAGTGTTGATTTTTGCAAATTATCGTCATATTCACAAATCGGAAGACCCGGGATTATGCGGTCAGTTCCTATAAGTTACATTGATCCCGTGCGAGGTGTTCGTGCCTCATACGGGGTCGTTTGGGAGCTGGTTTGGGTTTTCACCCTTTAACGACTTATTTTTAAGTCTAAGTGTGATTTTTGCAAATTATCGTCATATTCTCAAACCGGGAGACCCGGGACTACGCGGTTAGTTCCTACAGGTTACATTGGTCCCGTGCGAGGTGTTCGTGCCTCTTACGGGGCCGTTTGGGGGCTAGTTTGAGTTTTCACCCTCGAACGGCTTGTTTTTAAGTCTTAAGTGTGATTTTTACAAATTATCGTCGTATTCTCAAATCGAGACACCCGAGACTATGCGATTAGTTCCTACAAGTTACATTGGTCCCGTGCGAGGTGTTCGTGCCTCCTACGGGGTCGTTTGGGGGCTGGTTTGGGTTTTCACCCTTTAACGGCTTGTTTTTAAGTCTAAGTGTGATTTTTGCATATTTTTGCATATTCTCAAACCGGGAGACCCGGGACTACGCGATCAGTTCCTACAAGTTACATTAGTCCCGTGTTAGATGTTCGTACCTCTTACGGGGCCGTTTGGGGGCTGGTTTGAGTTTTCACCCTTTCATGGCCTGTTTTTAAGTTTAAGTGTTATTTTTTTACATTATCATCATATTCTCAAACCGGGAGACCCGAGACTACGGGTTCAGTTACTACAAGTTACATTGACCCCTGCGAGGTGTTCGTGCCTCTTACGAGCCGTATGGGGGCTGGTTTGGGTTTTCACCCCCGAACGGCTTATTTTCAAGCTTAATCTACGTATTTTGAAATTATCATCATATTCTCAAAACGGGAGACCCCAGACTATGCGGTCAGTTCGTACGAGTTACATTGGTCCCGTGTGAGGAGTTCGTCCCTCTTACTGGGCCGTTTAGGAGTTATTTTGAGTTTTCGCCCTCTAACGGTGTGTTTTTAAACCTAAGTCCGCATGTTTGCGAAATCTCATAATATTCTCAAACCAGAAGTCTCGGGACTACGCGGTCAGTTCCTAGAATTATATTGGTCCCGTATGAGGTGTTCGTGCCTCTTGTAGGGTCGTTTGGGGGTTGTTTGGAGTTTTCACATTCTAACGGCGTGTTTTTAAACCTAAGTCTACATATTTGAAAATTCTCGTCATATTCTCAAACCGGAAGTCCTGGTACAACGCGGTGAGTTTCTATGAGTTACATTGGTCCCGTGCGAGGTGGTCGTGCCTCTTAAGGGGACATTTGGGAATTATTTTGAGTTTTCACCCTCTAACGGAAGATGAAACTTATTGAGTAGATGTTGTACAACAGTTGGTGATGCATGATCGGGACGAGAATGCCTTATATGTGGAGATATGCGTTTACCAACGTAGACATGAGAAGGAAATGAAAAATTGACTGAATTGAATAAATGAGTGGAGTGGTAAAAAATGTTAGGAGCTATTTGTTGTGTTACAGTTGTTGGGCTTGACTTGAAACTTTGTTGCAATCCTAGTTGTATATTTTCTTGTATATCTTAATACTTAGGCATCCATTTATCATCTGGCCACACTAATAACAATCCTATATTGATCTTTGGAAAGATAGTTCACAAATCATCGAAGTAATGTCAATAAATGAAAATAAATTGCGAGGAAAATGTAAATACAAGAAGTGGATGACTGCATGGTTTAAGCTTAATCACCTTACGAGCTGCACATCATCCTCATTTAAAGATCTGGGAATCAGAGATTCTATATGACTCAACAACGAACCTACAAATGCAAGTTATTCATTAGAAAAGTAATCATGTATCATCACAATTCTTTCAATATTATGATCTTATTTAATAATAGTCATGGGGGAGCTATTCAAATGCTTATATGAGGTCACATGTCGATAAATCCCAAGGCTAAAGCCTCATATGCACTAAGGCAGATAGCCTCGACTAAGTGAGGTGGAAGACTCTAAAAAAAACATAAAATAAGGACCTAAGGCTCAAGCCCCGACACTGATTTTCCACATCATGGCTCTAAAAAAACTCAAAATGAAATCCTCACTTCGAAAATGGAGCTAAAACATTTTAGGGGGCCATCGACCTGTTTCAGCACCCCATAGTAGCAGCTGCGCAACCCCTAGACATGGTTTAGCAGCTGTCGATGAGGGAAAGCGGGGGTTTCCATGACTGTGCCGTGGACTGCGTAGACCGAGGCAACAGCAATGCACTGATGTGTGCCCGGGGGCAGGCCACGGCGACCTCATTAGGAGGTGGTGGCTACGGCACTGGCGGCTTGCATCAGTGAGAAAAAGATGGAAACCATTAGGTAATAAGAAGATTGAAAATAAGGTAATAATGTGACATGAATTCTCATTTCCTTACTTTTGTAGCCTGCAATTGACAATAAGGTAGGAAACGTTCTGAATGATACTCAAACAAAAAATCATCCCATTTTTTCAGCAGCCCCATTTTGCATTTTTCCATAATAATCAAATAGACTTCCATCAAAGCAATTCCTCACAGCTTCCTTTGATAAGAAACTTTCATAATCCTTTGCAAGAACATACAAAACTCCGTATTCCATCTTTTTAGCATCCATGTAATGATGAATACAAGTTATAAACATAAATAAACACACACATTCATCACTTACTTATACCAGTAGTAAAACATATGAAGTTTTACACCCCTCAACAACAATATACTTAATACATAGTTTAAATCCTGATTATGATGAGTCACCTCTAATAAGTCCAATTTTTTATATGCATAATCAATCAATGTGAAATGATTTTTTTTACAAGTGAATTATGAATCTCAAGAATAAAGTTATTATCTGGGATAAAGGTCCTTAATATATATATATATATATATATATATATACAGAGAGAGAGAGAGAGAGAGAGAGAGAGAGAGAGAGAGAGAGAGAGAAGGACCATCCTAAGAAACCAAATGCATCCCAATTAGCATCACTCATGTTCCAGAGTTCTTTCAGTGTGATCTTATCAGCTACTGTTGGATCATATTTGCTGAATATGTTCTCAAGGTTTGCTGGAATAAACCTGCAGTATATGAATGGACTATAAGTTGAATGGCAAATAATGCAAGCTTTCAACTAATGCAAATATATTCTGTTTTTGCAAATATAATTTGTTTTTGTAAGTTCGAGCATTTTTCCATGTTTTTGTAAATATATTTTATTTCATACATATCTTATATCTTAGTCCACAAAAACATAATCTTTCCACTAAGGGGGTGTGATATTTTCTGACCTTCCTTCAGTGTCATAGGTCCCTGAATCACTTTCATGCTTCGCCCTATGCATGTTCTATATGTAAATAGGGAAGAAAGGTGACGGTATCTAACTCTGTCACACGAATGTGTGTGTGTATAAGAGAGAGAGAGAGATAGATAGATAGATAGATAGATAGAGAGAGAGAGAGAGAGAGAGAGAGAGAGAGAGAGAGAGAGAGAGAGAGGAAAAAACAATTAACAAAGATATAATGAGCAGCTGCAATGTCAACGCGTATGTAACCAAATTCTCAAGTCTCCAACCATAACAACTTACAAGTGAAGTAGAATAACTCATAGCTCCATGAACAATTATCATCAACACAAAATATGCATTCACATTAAAACCAAGGTTACGGAATCCTACACAAGAAAAGTAAAATAGCTTATATATCCTAGACAAAAAAAGTGGTGACCACACATTTTCAAGAAAGTAGGGGAAAAATAAGGAGGGGTTTCAATCATATGAACTAGGCATGCACTAATAAACCGCACAATGTGTACCTTTATAAATTTAAAAGCCAACGGACATAAAGACTACCCAAATTCCAATGATATTTTTTTGATGAAAAGTTATTCATTTTTTATCCTGTTAGATAGTTTAGCATTGCGTAGTTATTCGAACATGAGTGAAATAGAGCGTGAGACTAACATTCCCAAACTTCAATTTGATCAACCTCATATTCTGGATCAAGAGTTAGATAAGGATGATCTTAATCTTCCCATACTCCAAATCGCTTAAATGATGCCATTTGCATCTTTACAGTCATTTTAGCAAATTTGGCTGGCTTTTCTCTCAATTTTAAAGGTGTCAGATCCTTTCTAGCATCTTGATCCAGGGACTACAACATTTTCATCTCAATAGGTAAGTTTTAGATGCCAAGTAAAGTAATAACTTGGACCTCTATAGAAATTTGGAAGTAAGTTTTCCATTATAGTGGATGGAAATCGAAGCAAATATCATATAGTGATACTATAAATTTGATAAGAACTTTTCACCAAGAGGGACTAGTAATTGAGGGGACTCAGGTGTCTGCATCATTAGGAGTTTCATTCCTCATGTAGTGTGGTTATAAAAGACTACGATCAATATCCAACTTATTTGTATTCATCTCTACTCTACCCGAAATTCAATATCCAGATGATTCTGCATCTGGGGTTAACCTCCATTTCATCATAATTGGTCTCAAGAATCTGAAATTTACTAGGAGAAGAAATGACAAACTGTTATTAATGTCAACAGTAGGGCCCTTATCCTTTACCTTGACAGTGTCATTCACATGTTGCTTCCCCTCCATGTGAGGAGGAATAACAAGCATTGATGTTGCTAATAAGGCATCTCCCCACTGAAAATTTGGGATTAGATGGTAAAACCCAAGTTAATTCATTACTTTCATTTTCCATCCCTTGCCATCCATTAATCCGATTTACTCCATTATGGTGACGAGGGGCATGATTAGATCGAATCCCCATTATGCATGTAGAGGTCAAGTGACCAATGGACAAGCATCGCGTGCATCATGAAGGTAGATTATCATATTGAACCTCTATTGGGAAATAGAAACCATCCTCTCTTTCAACGCAAAGGTCTGATGGGGGAGGTGAAGATATATCAATATTAATTAATATTCTAGCGTGTCGCGCAACATTACAATTAGTTATGGACTTGTCCAACATTACTAGAATTCCCACCCATATTCTAGGCAGCATCCTAGGAGGAACGAACTATGGAAAGCCTAAACCCAATCCACTCCCTTTTAATGCCTAATAGCACTCCAATAAATTTCGAATCTTACAAACTATTTCTTTGTTCTTTACGATTTACACTGACTTGATTATGACTTTCTACCTAAACCTAATATGGAATAATCATAATTTTACCATGAGTTCGAAATTTTCAGTTCCCTTGAACCCTTACTGCCCCTTTCCCCCAATCATCCCTCAACATGGGTTGGTGCCCTCTATTGCTGATGAACAAATTTCTTCTTGTGCAACAACACAATGAACTTATCTCATTTCCCCTCCCCCAGGAATGTCACGCATGTGGGTCGGGGGGGGGGGGGGGGAGCATGGATACGCTATCTATGTTACGGATACAAAAATAAGACAAAAAAACTAGGATATGATATAATAGTAAAACAATTATATAATATATAACTTAAGACACCAGGACTCTCACAATATATGGTGGAAATGATCAATGCAACGATTATGAATAAAAGCTAATAATTTTAAGATAAGACGAACACATAAGCGTACACAGAGTCAACAACCAGCAATGTAATATGAGTAGGGGTCTCCTGAAGTGGTTCCGCCCCATGTCATTCATAAATGACTTCATTTAGCCTTTGTTAAGACTTACGTCTACAATTTCTAGTGTCCCTATTTATAATTTGCTATATCTCATAAATGTCCCTATTTAGTTTCTAGTATTTCCACCTATATTTTAAGGTTTCGTCATCCAGATGTTTATCTTTTATCGATGCATATAGTCACAATATGATCTATCTTTCAACGAAAATATGAATATATTCATGTTCAGTAAAAAAAAAACTAATATTATATAGACATTAGAACTAAGCTTCAAATCATTTTCAATACAATGAAAGAATTGAATTTTCATGATTTCTCTATATCTTATACACCAAATTGAACAAATATCGAAGAAACAAAAACTAAAATGAAAAGTTTTCCATTTGAAAATGTTATAAACAGAGTATGCTTAGTTTAGCAACAAAACCGCATTGTTGGGACCGAGACGCGAAAATAATTTAGGAATCAAAGCATAATACACTATATTTTCAAATAATGTTTATTGGTTGCAACATATTATAGGAGAAATAGTACCAGTTGTATGTTTTATTTGACACATTTCATCAAATACTTAATGGGCACTATTTTCATATAAAGTTTACTTATATCTTCTCAAATGGCATACGTAACATTAACAAAACAAAAACTATACATATCAGATGATGTAAGAGGAACAAACTACTGTTTGGATCTTATCAGATGATGTAGGGCCACAAATCCTAAATTCAAAATGACAAAAAATGGGTGTTGTGCTCTATTTTTCGGTAAAAATGAAAGAGTATACCTAATCTGATTTGATCAAACCAAAGATATATGGGTCTAGCTCCAAGATCTGAGTCCAAACTTTGTCGATCTGAAACACAATCGAAATCAAACACAAAAATCACAAACAATAGACTAATATCGAAATCCAAAAAAGGAAACAAAAAATTGCCTCAAGATCGATACAAAAGCTTAGTTTCCAAACACTAAGTAAATATTGATTCTCTCAACCCTAGTGTCAAAACAAAGGGAATTACCTCAGTGTCAAAACAAAGGGAATTACCTCACATACAACAACTAGCAGGTAGTATTAAATCTCACAATCAAAAGACCTAATAATGTATATGTAAAACCCTACGATCAATAGACTGATAAAATCACACGAACAGCCTAATAGAAACATAAGAATATATATATATATATATATATATATATATATATATATATATATATATATATATATATATATATATATATATATATATATGTAACCCTAAAAATGCAAAAATGAGATTTCAAAATGTGGGAGACTCCAAATCGTGTATTACCTGTGTAAGAACCGAGCAGGACCAAAATGTGGGAGACTCTAAACTGATGAATTCCAAAGTTACGAACTCCAAAGTGACCAAAAGTGATGAACTCCAAAGTGACGAACTCCATGAGAGAAAGACACGAGCGGGAGAGTCGAAAGTGAGAGGGATTATTGAGTGGGAGACTCCAAAAGTGAGGAAGTGATTTTTTTTAATGTATTTTATATTTTAGTCAAGTGTGCCAATTTGTCATTAAATCGTGCCAGAATTTGGAACAGTTTAAAACTGTGCCAAATTTTTAATATCAAGGTGTGCCAAATTGCTGTTTTTGGTGTAGTCTAAAGGAGAAAAAGGGCCACGCTAAAGAACGGAGAGGATAACATCAGAGCCTTAATGAAGCCAGTAAATAACCGAGGAGTGTAGGTATATTTTTGGACTTAGAATAAGTTTATTTTTGTGTGTATCTCATTAAATTCTTGTAACCTTAAAACTGTTTTAGTGGATTTTTATTTTGAGGCGTAGAGACTTCCTTGGATGTATCCCCAATTTGGGTGGGGTTTTGGCACGGGAAAAATTTCTGACTCTTGTGTGTGCTTCTTCATTTTTCATAGCTACAATCTGCTGCATAGACTTAGTTTTTAAATTAAAAACCTATTTCCAAGAATCTTGAATATTTTGTTCTTACAAACTTTTTTTAACGTACCTTGTGTTCTAATCAAGATTTTTACAAGGTTCTCTTCAAAAGGTAGTTCATAACTCATTTAAACTTTTTAACAAAAGTTAAAATAACTTAGTGAGTGTTTTTAAAAAATACAACAATGCAATATAGAATTGAACGACAAAAAAGAGACTTAAACATGTTTGCCTTCATGCACATACAATTATTTCGAGTACACACACACACACACACACACACACACACATACACACACACACACACACACACATATACATTAATGCGTGAGACAATTTTATTTTAAAACGTACTTGTCCGACTTAGATTTATTGCTTACCCATAGTCAACCCGGTTCGAACTGAACGTTAGGTGTGAAGTGCGATTATAAAACCTAGACAATGTTGCTAATCCTGTTTTATTTAATAAATATTTCACTTATTTATCATGATATTCCAATTTAAAATTGAACTACGTGAGGCACTCTTGGGAAACGTCCCCAGAATCCAAGTATACTGAGCTACTAATATAAAATAAGTGAATACTTACCTCCATAACGCCCTCAAAATACGGAAGAACACACAACCTGCCGTAACAAAGATGAGAGAATGATCCGAATGCCCAGTGAAAAAAATATAACAATTCAATATAGAATCGAACGGTAGAAAAGAGACTCTAACACATTTTCCTACGTGTGCATGCAATTATTCCATGTACACACACACACACACACACACACACACACACTAATGCATGAGATCCGATTGTTTGATTAATTCACCTTATATAAAAGAATCCGTTTTACTTAACTTGACATTTATCTCCTGATTTAATGCACCCAGTTAAGTACTTTGAACAAAATACCACTTGTTTAGGAAAAGTCACTTCTTTTATCGAAATTTTCCCATTTACTTACACCATATTTACCTTAGTCTTTTTCTTGAAAATCGTTTTTCAACACATGTAAGCACCATATTAGAAAATACTTAGTTTTCATTGAAAACCTTTCATAAACACATACTTGTGTTAATTATGGTTTAAATCTCTTTAGGTTGATTACTTACCCTCTTAATCAATTCACTTTACCATTATTTTATTTCATAGGCATTAGTCAATTTCTCACATTACTTATCCACATTATCTTTCAATTGTAACAATTATTAATTTAACTCAAATTATGTTATCTTTTCTTATATTTACCACACATCCCATCTATTGACATGCTGCATTTTTCATTATCTTTTTCTCAAAATCCTCCAAATATCCGCATACTTTAACTGGCTTGACACCATCGGCTATGCTACCATTTGCTATGACCAGTGATTTTGAGTCCGACCCTTTCTTAATTATTTACCGTCTCATCCGAGTCTATATTAATGTATTTTAATATTTTTTGAATGTCCACATTATTCCACTTTTATCGACAGAAGAAACCCCTGGGATTTCACCCCACCCCGTGTTTCACTTTCAAAATTACCATTTCTTGTCCTTTACACTATAGCATTGATTTTATCCCAAAAATCACTTTCATTTAGGATCATTTTGTGTAAAACCTTTTTCAACATTTTTACTTCATAAAAATGCTCCACTTTACATTACCATTTTACCCATTTGTTTCCAAACTTGTCATTTCCTCCATTTTTACAAGTGTTATTTCACCAAAATATTTTTAAGTTACACACACTAACTTTTTAAGTGTTTTAACTCATTAACACTTATTAACACTTCGGAGTAACTTACTTCTCAAGTTGAAAATCTGTTTATTTCCTTACTTTCTTCTTCTAAGAGATCATTGACATTTTTAAGACTACTTTACAAAGAAAGCATAATTTCCCCTTATTATCATATATATTCTTGAAAACCTACACTTATCACATTTTCCACATTTATTAACCCACTTTAAGGGCTGAAAATTTTATTTTCTTTATTTTATATTAAAACTCACTAAGGTTTTCACCAACCTTTTTGTATACTCGTTATCAAAATACTACAAGTTTATATACATGGGAAGAGAAACTTTAAGTCCAAAAATTCAAGAAAATAAGTTTAACATGTCATTTATTCAAGAAATTTCATAATATGTGAAAAACATGCTTTTTCAAGACCAAGAGGCTTTTTTTGTTTCTTTAAGACTTGAATAAATGCCCATCTTCATGAAGACTCTAAATTTTACAAGAAAACTTTGAAGCATTTGTTCACAAAATATCTTTAACACGATAAATATTATTTCAAAATATTTTATTCCATAAAATGTTTAACACCAATTTTTCTTGAAATATTTTAATCTAATCAACACTCTTGAAATTCTTTATAGGCCATTTTACACAAAATCATGATAAATACCTTCTTAAATCATATAGAATTCTACTCTTACAACTTTAACTACAAGATTAAATACTACGGAAAAATAGAGTTCTTAAGCTAAAAGAAGAGATTTCCCACCTCAAAATAAGCTTCAACAATGGTGGATGAAATGAAGAATAGTATGTTAATACCCACCTCATAAGGTGGCCTTAAAGTGGTTTTGCCCAGCTCCACTAAGCTTGTCTCCATTAAAGCTACAAGCAAGACCCTTCAAACTCCATTAATCTTCTTTAAAACGTCCCAACAATAACTCCATGAATTTACATCTTGTCTAATAAATGATGTAGTTGAGTTTTATGGGATTAAATATGGTGGAATATGAGGTAAATAAGGTGGTTTAGGGTGGAGATATGGTGGTGTTTGGTTGTTGGTGGTGGAGAAGCTCTCAAGATCTAGAGAGAGATAAAGGAAAATATGTTTGAAAATTCCCTAAAATGGCCAAACTCACACTTAAATACCCCAAAACCTTTAAGGGAAAATTTTAAAAAATGCCCAAAGCTTTATCCACAATTTGATTCGCTGCTATGGGACATGACATGTGACTTAATTCCATGGTCTAGGTATTGACATCACTTTCCAACACTGTAGAAATCGATTTTGACTACCTCGTTCGAATGAGAATAAATCTCGTTCGAAAGAGAACTACCATTTAGTTTGAGTCGAATTTCATCTCATTCAAATGAGAACGACATATCGTTTGAAGTTCTTGCAAGGGTGGTCATTCCTATATAGGGGTGATTCCTTCGAAAGTTGTTAGAAGATCGTTCGAACGAGATTTGAATCTGGTTCGAATGACTTTAGATGTCGTTCTAACGACTTTGAACTTCTCTAAAATTGACTTTAAGCCCATTGAAATTCCAAATAATTGCACAAAGGCCACCTTATAGGCCAAATTTGACCCATAATTTATCTCACAAGGTCTAAAGCTCAATTGGGTCACAAAAATTCGCTGAATCACACAGGTATGGTTAAAGTCACCGGGGGGTGGGGGTGGTGTTACATTCTTCCCTCCTTAGGAAATTTTGTCCTTGAAATTAATAATCCATCAATTCTTGAAGTTCATAGGGTGTATTAACTCTTATCCTAAGTCATAGGAATCCTTTATGGCTAGGTCATCGAAGTCCTCAATAACTAATAAGTCACCATACATATTTGGACAAGGATCTGTCACCAAAGAGCTCGACATGCAACACATTCTAACGCTCACCATTAGGCCAGCCATCAAACTCGTATAACAGTCCTCGAGTCTCAACTTACTCGATGATCATACTCAACCAAGTCCTAAGGCTCATTTACTAACACCCAAAGCATACCGGCGCCTCTACCGGGCAACACTCCCTAGTGATCAACACTCACCCAAGAGAAAAATGACATATAACTAACACCTAGTTCGTTGTCATAAATTGTTTCAATTCTTAAGACTACATATCCCGAGTCTCTTTAAATTTTCTAGTCATCCTGACCACATAATTTCACTTAATCTTGATACTAACCTCACAAGTCACTCACTCCATGGAGTGACACACCAAACCAGTCACAAATCGTGCGTCTGATTAACACCTTCCACAAGATCCTTCCATGAAACTAGGATCACTCAAGGCATTCAATTATGGAACACTCATCCGAGTATTACACCAATCCCCCCATTGTGGGAAAATAACACCGCGTGCTAAGTTTTAGCCGAGTACTAACACCTTACGATATCCTCAAATCATAATCTTGCTATTTACAACTAGAACCGCTAATCGCCACACTGGTCAATCCACAAGATCACTAATCCTAAGGAAAACGAACACTAAGACAAAAGTGTGTGGTAGAATGCGTAGCCAAACTCACACATAACTTATGCAATAATGGGATATTTCAAATAAGAGCGCACCCAATTATTGAGCTACAATGACTACACCAGATCCATCTGCACTCATACTGAGTCAAATCGCACTATGACCAAGCCGTCAATATGAAACGATACCAGACCACCGAATTCAAAAGGACGTCATTATCAACCATTCGAACCGAGGGAACATGACCCCTTATTACTGGAACTGAAAGAACACAATGAATTATAATGAGTAAATGGTCATTCCAAGGGAATCCCATTCACATAAAATTGCTATGGTTTACGAAAGGCAAGCCTACACCATATTTTTGAAGTCCACGAGTCATCCCAAGCATTCTCATCAGATCCTAGCATAGTCATACTCACTGGATTTAGTCACCAAATGTGACGAATCAGACCGTGAACCACCCATCTCCTCGAGATGAAAGTAACATATGAACCTATTGTGCCTTGGGAGGTCAAATGATGGACTTTCCTTCTTAAGAATAAGGTTTCCTCAATTCATCCTTGAAGAACGCGAACCAATCCAGTCGATGAATGCCAACGCCATAGTCGACCCCACCTTGTCCATCTCTCTAGTGAACATGACGTCATGACCAACCTAACACACCTAGATTGCTGTTTACTTTATCGTACCATAATCATATCCTTAGGTAGTAACCAACCAGGTGAAACATTCACCTTATTATAACCTCTAATGACACTAGGTCATCACTGCGCCTATCTTATGATTCTACCCAAACTAAATTTGTGTGGCTGCCACACCAGTCGCCATTATCACAATAAGGATAAAAAATACTACATAGGTCTATGCTTCCTAATTAGTACCAGTATGGAAAGACTTGCCAAGAATTAATCCTTGCCCTTCAAGGGCTATCATAACTTACATTTTTAGCACATGTTGATATCCTAATCATGCCTCGATATCCTTTCTGGGGTGCCATACTCAAGTCCTTATCATGACATCATCAACCTAAGTTTCTAATACATTCCTAGTACCCACAAAAAATTCAAGTACTACACTTCCTTCACTATTTATCTTTGGATAAATGGGCATCATGCCCGATCAGGACACGACTCTCCAATTTCCCTTAGAAGGTTACACCACCTTTATGTATCAAATTGGATAAACTCACCAAGGACTACACGGTTCGACTCCTTAGAAATTCTAATAATAACCCGAGATCATCATGTGATCCTTAATATAACCACCATTAGAATACTTGCATTCCATAACCCACATTTAACTGGTTCTCTAAGGACACCAAGAATACCTCACGTAAAAGTCATAAAAAACATGATAAGATTTCATCACCTATGATCCTCTATTGTAGGTACACTCTATAGATTTCTCAATATCCACATCATAACTATTAGGTACTCGTAAAGATACTAATCTACAAGCCTCTACACATGGCGCACTTTAATCATTGAGCACTTCAAAGCATCACAACAAGTTGATTTCTATTCATCAATGATGCCACACACAATAAATCCCAAGGGTACTCTAAGGACTTCCTTAAATAATACCAACACTAAGATTGCCTTACCTTCAACCATTACGTAGGCTGTTAAAAGTGGTATATGGTATTTAGATGAAAATATTATTTCCATTTTGTTTGAAACCTTGGAATAGGTCTACCTACGACCCTCTCCTCGAGAATTCCTAAAGTTTCAAAAACCTCCTTCTAAATAGCTAATGCCATACACTCCATAATCCACATGCTGACATTACTAAGGCATCTGTCAAGATATAGGGCATCGTATTCACCTAAAAACCTCTAAGTCATAATACCAACGTCACAACGAATCATGTTACTCAATGTCACATCATGTTCTCCAAAACCACATGATGGAAGACTATATAGGGTTCCCTCCTATGTCACTTTGATTTATCATTGGTACACACATGTAACAAACTGACCACTAATGGCCCGTAATTCTCACCAAAGCTCATTAGATACATCTTTCAATCGATAATTATCAAGGAAGTTACTTATAATCTTAGTAACCCATCAACTAAGTCCCGAGCACACATCCTAAAGTAATGACGGACAAGGTTCTACATGCCTGCTGAATTGTTAAATGCTTATGGCGTGGCGATAATCACGTCACCATTACTAACTACCCGCTAGTACTTAACCATGGAACTTAATGCGCCTTTATCACAAAATCAATATCGCTTAGACATGACACTCCAGTCACCTAACATCCACAATTGACTTTAACCGACTCATGTCTATAATTCGATGGATGATATTCACCTTTATTAACATCTTACTAGGCCTCTAACATCATTAAGGGTTAACATCAAGTCACCTCAAACTAGAGAATGCGGTGTCATCACTAATGGATTACGTAGACACTCGTAATTTACTAACATTTCCAAATCAGAAGTGCATAAGCTATTAATGGAAATTAAATTGGCCACATGCTATTTTGCAATGAATTGCCTGTCGCGCTAATCTGCTTGACTCCATCATAAAGAACACTAACCGAAATTGTCACTAGTCTTACATGACCGACCCAATACTAACACCAACATTAAAGATCAACTACTGACCTCCCAATGTCATTCCCGAAAAGCACCTTGAACCAAGAGCTCTGATACCATTTATAACTCCCCGACTCAGATTTATTGCTAACCCATAGTCAACCCGGTCCGAACCGAACGTTAGGTGTGAAGTGCGATTATAAAACCTAAACATTATTGCTAATTTAGTTTTATTTAATAAATATTTCACTTGTTTATTATGCTATTCCAATTTAAATTGAACTACGTGAGGGACTCGTGGAAAACGTCCCCAGAATCTAAGTATACGGAGCTACTAATATAAAATAAGTGAATACTTACCTCCATAACGCCCTCAAACTACGGAAGAACACACAACCTGCCGTAACAAAGATGAGGGAATGATCCGAATGCCTAGTGAAAAAAATATAACAATTCAATATAGAATCGAACGGTAGAAAAGAGACTCTAACACATTTGCCTACGTGTGCATGCAATTATTTCGTGTACACACACACACACACACACACACACTAATGCACGAGATCGTTTTATTCCAAAACATTACTTGTTTGATTAATTCACCTTATATAAAAGAATCCGTTTTTACTTGACTTGATATTTATTTCCTGATTTAATGCACCCAGTTAAGTACTTTGAATAAAATACCACTTGTTTAGGAAAAGGCACTTCTTTTATCAAAATTTTCCCATCTACTTACACCATATTTACCTTAGTATTTTTCTTGAAAATCGTCTTTCAACACATGTAAGCACCATATTAGAAAATACTTAGTTTTCATTGAAAATCTTTCATAAAAACATACTTGTGTTAATTATGGTTTAAATCTCTTTAGGTTGATTAATTACCCTCTTAATCACTTCACTTTACCATTTCTTTATTTCATAGACATTAGCCAATTTCTCACATTACTTTTCCACATTATCTTTCAAACGGAACATTTATCAATTTCATTCAGGTTAGGTTGTCTTCTATTATATTCACCACACACCTCATCTCTTGACATGTTCCACTTTTTATTATCTTTTTATTGAAATCCTTCAAATATTCGCATAATTTAATGGGCTCCACATTACCAGCTATGCTACCATATGCTCTGGCTAGTGATTTTGGATCTTTCACCCCATGGCTCCGGGCCTTCTTAATTATTACCAATCTCATCCGAGTATATATTAATGTGT
This sequence comes from Sambucus nigra, assembly GCA_949130495.1. NCBI lineage: Eukaryota > Viridiplantae > Streptophyta > Magnoliopsida > Dipsacales > Adoxaceae > Sambucus > Sambucus nigra. The sequence continues at coordinate 175,123,675 of OX422211.1, forward strand.
TTTAACATTTTTTGAATGCTCACATTATTTCACTTTTACCGAACGAAGCCAAAACCCTAGGATTTCACCCTACCTTATGTTATACTTTGAAAATCACCATTTCTTGTCATTTACATTCTAGCATTGATTTTATCCTAAAAATACCTTCCATTTAGGAAAATTTTGTACCCCTTTTCCAAAATTTTTATTTCAGAAAAAAGTTCCACTTTACGTACATTACCATTTTATACATTTGTCTCCAAACTTGTCCTTTCCTCCATTTTTACAAGTGTTATTTCCCAAAAAATATTATTACGTTACACACGCTAACTTCTTAAGTGTTTGTAACTCATTAACACTTTGGAGTGACTTACTTCTCAAGTTGAAAATATCTTTATTTCATTACTTTCTTTATCAAAGATATTATTGGCATTTTTAGACTACTTTACAAAGAAAGCACGATTTCCCCTTATTATCACATATAGTCTTGGAAATGTGCACTCATCACATGTTTCACACTTATTAAGACGCTTAAAGAGATGAAATTTATATTTTCCTTATTCCATGTTTAAAAATTACTAAAGTCTTCACTAAACTTATTTTTATACTTATTATCAAAATATTATAAGTTTATATACAAGGGAAGAGGAACTTTGAGTTCAAAAATCCAAGAACATGAGTTTAACATGTGATTTATTCAAGAAATTTAATAATATGTGCAAAACATGCTTTTTAAGACCAAGAGGTATTTTTGTTCTTTAACACTTAAATAAATGTTTATTTTCATGAAAAACCCAAATTTTATATGAAACCTTTGAAGTATTTGTTCACAAAATATCTTTAATAAGATAAATATTATTTTAAAGCATTTTATTCCATAAAATGTTTAACACCAAGTCTTCTTGAAATATTTCATACTACTCAACACTCTTGAAATTCTTTATAGTTCACCTTGCACAAGACCATGAGAAATACCTTCTTAAATCATATATGCATTATACTCTTACAAACTCTAACTACAAGACCAATACTATGGAAAAATATAGTTCTTAAGCTAAGAGTAGAGATTTCCTACCTGAAAAGAAGCTTCAAGAATGGTGGATGAAATGTAGAAGAAGATGGAAACCCCTCACCACCTAAGGTGGACTTAAAAAGGTTACTAGCTCCACTAAGCTTATATCCATGAAAGATCCAAGAAAAACCCCTTCAAACTCCATTAATATTCTACTTTTCATCTTTAAAACCCCCTAACAATAACTCCATGAATTTACATCGTGTCTAGTAAATTGTGTAGGTGGATTTTATGTGCTTAAATATGGTGGAATATGGGGTAAATATGGTGGTTTAGGGTGGAGAGGTGGTGGTGATAGTGTGGTGTATGATGATTAGTGGTGGAGAAGATCTCAAGAACTAGAGAGAGATATAGGAAAATCTAATCGAAAATGCGCTAGAATGGCCAAACTCACACTTAAATACCATAAACCCTTGGGGGTAAATTTTCAAAAATGCCCAATGTTCTATCGACGAATTAATTTATTGCTGTGGGAGAATGACACGTGTCTTAATCCAACGCTCTAGGCTTTGATAGCACTTTTGAAATTTACAAAAATCAATTTTAATAGACTCGTTCGAACAAAAAAAGAATTTCGTTCAAATGGGAACTACCATTTCATTTGAATCGGACTTCATCTTATTTGTATGAGAACGACATCTCATTCATACGTGCTTCGAACGAGTAACTAACGTGGGTGGTCATTCCTATACAAAGGTTCTTCCTTCGAAGGTCGTCATAAGATCGCTCAAACGAGATTTGAATCTCATTTGAACGGCCCTGAACTTCTCGAACATTGACTTTAAGCCCATTCCAATTCCAATTAATAGCACCAAGGCCATCATATTACCCAAATTTGACCCCTGATTCATCTCACAAGGTCTAAGGCTCAATTGGGTCACACAAATTCACTGAATCACACAAATACGATCAAAGTCACAAGGGCAGGTGTTACAATTTTTGCACGTGACACTAACTTTTTTTTTCTTAACTGTTTGTGGTGGAATTCATCAACATGATTAATTGGAGGCATGTTTAGAAGAAAGAGGTGGATGAATTGGGGGCTTCCTTGACTAGAGAATAGAAGTCCCTTGATGCTTGTACATTTAAGGTGGACGAGAACGAGATTCAGATGAAGGCCGAGGATGATGAAATCATCAAAATAAAGGTGAAAGTGGAGGACATTGAAAAAGGTGATAAACGAATCTTCCCAAAACCTCAATGCAATAATGGAGAAAAATAATGCTGATTTTGAAAAGGGGTAGAACAAAGCCTTTTCCAATGCTAAGAAGCAGTTAGGCCTTAACCATAATGCCTTCTTCAAGAAGGGTTGGGATGAGGATTTATTTAAGGTCAGAGTTACTAGCGACTCTGAGCTCTTTGCCAAGCATGATCCTTGTTCTCCTCTTTACTTTGAGGAAGAACAAGAAGAATATAAGGGCAAAAGTTTCTGCCTATCTTAAGATTGTTAAAAATCCTAAAGAAACTCGGGATGCCTAGTGTAACCTAGTGTCTTTTATTAGTTTTGCATGTCCTTACTTTTATTTTCCTGTAATCTTTGTAAGGGCATGTCCCACTATTTTGAATGGAATGAAAAATATTTTTTGCCTCAATCATGTCATGCTTGGCTAATTTCTTTATATTTTTATTATGTATGTTTTATGTTATTATTACTTTCAATGTTAAACTTATATAATTTATTCTTGACCTCATGATTTTGGTTCAAGAAAATGATGACTTGGACTTTGTTCTTATATTAAGGCCTTAGATCAAGCTTGGACAACCTTTTTGGATGTTTTTCTAGAACTGAACAAGGTGTTAAGTTGTTACGATGACTAGATAACAAAGGTTGAAAAAACTATAAACTGAGCTCGAGGAGATAAGAAATGTTATTGGCCTTCTCCAAATAAGAACATTACAATAAGGGAGGAGATCAATAAGGAAGAGAAAGACTTTGAGTATAATGAGTTGATCATAAGGGGGTTGTACCAAAATATTTTAAAGTTTAAGTGCCAGTTCATAAATAAATATCGCGTAGCCTGGGCTCATGGCTATGATGAGGGATAAATGGATTCCTCAATCCACTTGTATGAATTCCGATAAACATCCCATACGTATGACTAGTTGAATGCTCTGGAAATCCTCAATGTCTCTTAATATTAACAAATATAGTACTGGTAGTAGGAGGACTCCCCCTTTTACAAACTTCCTATAATTGGAAATGAAGGGCAGTGGACACCGGTTGACATGTCCCTTATGATATTAATAAGGGATTACCTTGCCAATTATGACAACGACGATAGATTTTTCCCCAACCCAAATATAAATCAGCGAGCATCCATAACTGAGACATTGAATAACTGAAGATGAAGCATTTTTCCTTGTGATTTTATTTCAATTTTTTTCCTTTTTAGTCATCTAACTTGGTTAAACTTTGTATTTAATGAACAATTTATTTCAATTTTTCCTTGCTTGTTCTCAATTCATGTTTGTATTATGTCGTTTTAATTATGCCTAGAATATGTTTCTTAATCTTACCGTTTAGTACATTTTATCTCACAACCTTAGGCCTAGCTCCAACTCGTTGTGAGAATGCACCTGTTAGCTAGGCAATCCACCCGTTCAGGACTTATCCGAACAATATGGTCAAATTACTTAGTGCCTAGTTATTCCCCTGTACGTCTTTTGCTTACTAAAGAAATACATTATGTTATGGTTTTAATAATGACGAAACATGTAACCTTAAGATAATGATTATGTGTAATCAAATTAGTAAGGCATCAAGGCTATGATCTGGTCGGATGAATTTAATAATGATAATAATCTGGTCCGGTAGATGTAATAATAAAAATTTGAATTAACATTGACATTGACATGCCATTTGGAACAATCAATGCTAATTATATTAACGAATCGTATAAGAGGTTCAACACTAAATGTAAAGTTCTTATGATAAAAGCAAATTGGATTTAAAAATTGGAATTAAAACTTGGCTTAAAACTAGTCTCAAAAGTAAAATTTCTTAGGTTTTTCCAAAGCCCAAGGTATCTCCCTTACCTCCATTATTTCTATATGATAGATCCTTCGGAGGTGATCTTTAATGACTTTGAATGGTGCCTCCCAGTTCAATTCTAATATCCCATTGGATGGCTTCCTCACATTGTCGACGATCTTTCATAGGATATAGTCTCAAACCCAGAATTTCCCCAGATGCATGACTTTATTGTACTAACTTGCCAATTACTATTAGGAGGCTACAAACCTGATTAAAGCTTATTCCTTTTGTGAAACATGATGTATTTCAACTAAAAGGATTTTATATGATGAAATCACAATTGATATAAGATCTTAACTTCATTATCTTCGCTCTAATGAACTTGATACTAAAATAAACACTCAATATATTATGATACATGTATAAGGAACTTGACACCAGAACCATACTACTTATGAAAACATACCCGAACAACACGATGGAGATCACAAACAATAATGAATATCACAGATAACACAATGAAAATTCAAAGCATCATCAAAACCTACGATAGTTCATCCCTCAGGCTTCAAGTGAAGTTTATCATCAACCATGTATACAAGTAAGCTCATCATTATGTCACACAATGTAAAACATCCAAACAATATCATCTCTCAAACATTTAGTGAAGTTAAACATCAAACCTATTAAACAAGAAATCCTAGTATCACCTCCCACAACCTAAGGTGATAAATCTCAAATAAAGCAACACATCACATGCCCTCATTTGAAGATTAAAAAAAGTCATTGAATGATTAAAAGCCTTAACGCATATTTCTTTGTTTTATTGTACTTTAGGACCCATTGTTCAAAAGTAAATTAACTTTTTTCAACATCTATATGCTCAAAACCTACTCACCTAAACCATCCTTAGAGCCCCCTGAACCTTCCCCAAAGCATGAACCTAAACTAAACAAGTTTAAACTAAAACCCTCGAGGTTTAGTAGACTAAACTTTAAGGTTTAGTTGACAAAAAGTACCAAGAAATAGTTTAGTCAGCTAAACTACTTTCAGCCAGCCAAAACTTGTAATAAGACAACTGAAGGAGTTTTAGCCAACTAAAATTCCACTTTTAGTCGACTAAAAGTGCCATGTTTCAAAGTTATAATTGTTAAAATACTCCAACCTTTCATCCTAAAGCCTTAACCTTTCTTAGATTATTACCAAGCTTTTTACCCACCTTAGCTGCATTCCACCTCTTACACTATAAATACAACCTTCCATAGCCATTACAAAACACACAAACTACAACAACAATCCTCTCAAGTAAAGTTCCCTCATCCAAACTTTATGTCACCCTCTTTCTGAGTTTCTTGAAAGAAATTGTGAAAAATCATTGAGAGTTTTAAACCTCAAAGCTCCAAATCTTTAAGAAAAACCACTTGAACCAAAAGCTCCGATACAAAACTGTTATTTGCGAAGTTATAATCCCATTACCCACTTGCACTAAAGCTATATCCGAAAACCCATTTGAGCTTATTACTTGTGAATCTTATTTGTCTACTTTTTAAAGAGAACGTAAACCCACTTCATCATTATATTTAGTAAATCTACCTTACTTTATGTTTCGGTTACAAATATCATTGTTGCTATTAACTGGTAAACTTAATTATATCTTCTCTACTGGTAGTGTCATTGTTACGAATAATCAATGCATTTAAAGTCCTCGAGCTATTACGTGGTTACTGATTGGGAAAGGATGAAGGTATCATCATGCTAGTTGCGATTTTTAAATTGGTTTTCCTTATAAGGTTTTGGTTCCATCATAAGTGAACCAAAGATAGTGAAGTTATCGAGTACTGCCTCGAGTGTGGATATAGGCAGAGGCCAACCCACAATAAAATCTCAATTTAAAAAATTTCAATTAATTTCTCTCTTAAGAACTTATATTAATTACTGATTAATTTCTTACTATTTAATTGATATATCAAATTGTAATTAATCTCTACATTAAGTTAAGAAAGTTTTGAAATTTCTATTAAACCCATATACCCAAGTCACCCTCTCTCTTGGGTATATTTCTATGCCAACACCTTTCTTTTGTCTGTTATGTCAAGCTTTGTGGTGATGATGTCGTTATTCATTCTTTGATTGACTATACTATTTTTCATGATCAACAACCTGAACTCTAATGGTATCATTGCTTCAATCAATAGGCTAAGGCGAAAGGCGTTTCCCCGATCGGCCTCTTTGGGGTTGTTTAATATGCCCAGAGGATATGGGAAAGCTTGTCCACCCATACGCCTTTGCCAATATTTTGCTTCATGCTCTCAAGGATTGTTTTGTTAGATGCCTCAACCTATAGTTGTTCTGAAGATAAGCCACTAAACAATAATAGTGCTTGATGGAGTTGTTGCAAAAATCTTGAAAAGGTTCGCTCTGAAATTGTGTTTTGTTATCGATGATAAGTGTCCTTGGCACTCCAAAATGAGTTATAATGTTCTTTCAAATGATTCTTATCATGGAAATATCTCTTATGTTCACCAAAGGCTCTGCCACATTCCACTTATTAAAATAATTTGTTCTGACCAAAAGATACTTCCCATGTCCTAGTGCAGTAGGCAGGGGACCCATAATGTATAATCCCCATTGAGCAAATAGCCATGGAATGCTCAAAGATTTGAGGTCACTGGTCATCTAATTAAGTAATGGTGGGAACAATTGACATTTCTTGCACTTTTTCTAGGAAATGACATCCTTTTAAATTTAAGGCCACTAATATCCCTCATTTATCTCCCTAAATACTAGAGACCTCCCACCAATGTGGCTTCTATAAATTCCATCGTGAAACTTATATATGACTTGGTTGACATTGCTGGGATGCACACATTGTAAGTATGGCCCATAAATGACCTCATATTGATATTTCATTCGGGAAATAAATGAAAATGAATAACTTTTACCTTGATTTTGTGGGCCTCCTTCTTGTATGAGGATAGGATATCTTCTTGTAAGTATTTTATTATTTGGTCCACATAGCTAGGAGATTTTTAAATGACGAGCACTTGGCCAGTGTTTTATTTCTTATGGATGCTCAGCTGTACCAAATATTATTCCTATATTTTCCTCTTGAGGTGGGATTTAAAAGTTGAAGCTAAAGTGTCTAAAGAATCCTCATAACTTTTGTTTCCCCTAGAGAATTATTAGAATTGGAAATGTTTGAACTAAGCGATAAACGCCTGAGCTATTTCAAGGTAGGATGAATATGAATTCATTTCTACCATTGTAGTGTCTAGATATTTGATTAGATATCAACCTCGCAACACAAAATATATCAGGGTGACTTTCTATGACACCCTGCCTCCGTTAATTACGAGTGATCAATCATTTATCGAAACAAACAGGAATCGCATATGGTTCATTCTTAGCATCACCGTCGAAAAATATTTAAAACACTAACCACCTATGTTAAATTAAGCCGATGTCATCTTTCATTAACATAACAACGTGCAGAAAATAAAATGGAATAACTCAACCACACTAAATATACAAATCTGAATCATCACATGATAAATATATAAATAATGAGTATCGAATAAAACATTGGTTCCAAAACTAAATCCAAACCATAAGTCTAAAAAAAATAAACTGAATGTAACTACATCGTCCAGTAAATAAAATTAAAATAATGTACCAACTGAAAGGGGCAACATGTGTAAGGACACAAATATCCAATTGAGTCCTTTGTAGTTTTGGATCAATTCCGGACAAAAACGTTTGAATCATAGGATAGAGTTATTGACCATCCTTCAAGCCTATGACATACTAAAGTTGAAGACTTAGCGGTCAAGAGTATAAAGCTTTATCAAAATGTCGAGTTTATTGTGCCTCGTTTCTACATCAACAACATTTGTTCCGTTTACTCCTAAGGTATGAATGCATTACATATTTATATAGGATCTTGGAACAATTAGTATTGGGTCTAAGTTTTGTTTAAACTGTTGTTTATTTTCAGAAGGTTTCTTTAAAACTTTAAAATAAGTTTTTGGGCTAAAATAGAATTTTTAGGCATTCTGGATTTTTGTTCGATATTGTCGTTCGAATGAGTTTTTCGTTCGAACGAGGTTTGCCAATGATCTTGCCTATGGAACTTCGTTCGATATTGTCATTTGAATGAGAATGTCGTTCGAACGAGTTTGGCAACGAGATTTCCCATCAGGCCACTCTAACTTCGTTACAAGGGTCGTTCGAACGAAAATTTCGTTCAAACGAGATTTCTGACGGGAAATTAAATTGGAAGTTTTGAGCAGTTTTTCCCACTTTTCCCACTAACTTTTGACAGACTTATCAAGTGTGGGAACCAACTTTGGAAAACTAACTTTTTCATATCCTTCCATCTCCAAGAGAGAGATTGAGAGAAAAATTTCAAAAGTTCAAGTTCAAGTTTGAGTGTTTATTTTTCAAAGAAAAATGTATGAAACACTTATGTTTTACACCTATAGTTTGTTTATTCCAAGGTTCTATATAAATATCTTACTTGGAGTGTTTGACACCGGTTTATCTCTACACTTTGAAGAAGAGAAGTTTGGGTTTACTTCTACATACCTCAAAGAAGAAGTTCTTTGTTTTGCTGCGGCATTCTCACATGGTGAAAGGCACCATGTGTGGTTGACGGTGTACCTAAAGTCTCATTGGTGAATTCAAAGATTTTGGTGGAGCTCCAGGGTTGTCGACTAGGTGGAGGTGTTTACAAAAAGACGCGTCAAGGCTTGAAAGGAGTCGAGTCGAGGAAGTAAGTCATCTGTCTTGTAATTGTAAAACCATACTTAGTGGACTTAATTCTAGGGCCGTCCGAGTTTTTTTTTCCCGTTGTGGGTTTTTCCTCGTACATCGCGGCGTAGTGGTTCTTTGTTTATTTTATCTTTTGCTAATTCACCTAGATGCATGCTTAGGTAAAAAGATAAAATTTGTTTTAAATCACTACTTGTTTAATTTGGTGCTAATTAATGTTTTGGGTAAAATTGATATTAATTTAATTCAAGTCATTTACTTTAATTTGATAAAATTTGGTTTGGCCTAATTTGGTAATATTGAAATATGACTTAGGCAAATTTCTAGGACTTGGGTTAAATTGGTTTAAGTAAAAAAATTATTTGTTAATCTATTTAATTTCACTTTGAACTGTGTTTAATTTTAATTTGTAAAAGAAATTAAAATTTGGTATTTGTGTTTATTTTATTGAACTATCTCGCTTTCACATCTTTAAAAGGAAATTAAAAATTACCTTTTGTAGTAAAGTATTTAAAAATTGGGGGCTTCGTGTTCCAACAAGTTGTATCAGAGCCGGAGTGCTAAATTATCGCGTTTAAGATCCAATTTTCGGATTTTATAATTTTGTGCTCCTTGTATTTTTTAGGTGGTTCATTTTTTACTCACTCTCATTTTTTTTGTATCTCTCGATGGGACGCCTTAATGATAATTTGTCCATTTCTAATGATAATGAAGTTTTTGCTATTAGAGAGAAATTTAACGGGCTTAATTAGTGTAATGAAAAATTAAGAGAATTAAATTTGAGATTTGCAAAAAGAATTAAATTTCTTGAAGATGAAAATTATTGTTTTAAAGGTAAAGTTGAATTTTTAGAAAACTCCCTATCTCAAAAAGATATTTTTTGTGAAAAGCTCATGGACATAAATTACAATTTTAATATTTTAGAAAATTCCAAGAAATAGAGTGATTGTCGAGAAAAGACTCTTAGGGACATGTTTGCTCACATTGAGGGGGAGCGTGATAACCTTCTAGGAGTTATAGAAAATTTAAAGAAGGAGTCTCGTAAAATAGAGGAGTCTAATTTATTACTTGAGTCTAAAATTTTAAAAATGACAAATGACTTACAAAACTCGAGTAGTAGTTGTAATGGTTTTAGTTCATCTTTTTCAAATATTTCCGCTGCTAAAGCTAAGACCATTGTTTGTTTTAGAGGGTCGACTTTATTCAAGGACTTTAGAAAAGGTCACACCTTAGGTATCATTCCACGTGTTTTCACATGCTTCCATTGTGGTAGGAAAGGTCGCCTTAGATCATTTTGTTTTGATCTTAAAAGAAATCCTAGGAAGTCTATGTTTAGCATTTCATTAGTTCCCAAATCCCATCATTTTAAATATACATCTATATGGGTTAGGAAATCATTTTTAGACGCGCTAGATATTAGATTTGTTGATTCTCATTTGCTTTCACATGAAACCTCACTTGCTAAATCTAAAGGTTGAATGTGTTAGTTGTTTGCATACTCTAGCTTTTTATGCTTTATATTATATATCATTGCCAGGTGTATGCATGCTTAGTCATTTTCTAGTCACTGCTTTATTTCATATCTCATGCTAGAAATCATGACTTGTTTATCTTTTGTATTATATTTCTTTTCATTTGCATTAAATATAAAATACAAAAAGATTTGTGTTTATCATTTGTGTTTTACCCTTTTCGTAATTTATGCTTAATGAAAAATACAAATGATTTTTGTGTGTCTTTTGAGTAAATATTTCTATTTTTGGTTAAAAATTTTCGAAAACTCAAAAAGATTTTTATTTTTGTGTGTATTTTAGTTTGACAAACTTTATGTGGCATATACTTGTGTTTGAATCCCATCTTTTTCGCTCCCATGTGACTAGAACTTTTGGTTTAGATTGTCAATCCTTATTATGTTCTTTACCATGCTTACATGGAGTAGTTGGATTTTGTGTTGATATAATGGATTCTATTTTTTATATGCCTCTATTCACACATGCATGAGCTCTTTTGAAATTTAATTATCACATGTTATATTTGAGCTTTGTGAGGTGTTCTCCTACCAATCTTGTCATCTACATACTTGTGACCTAGGCGGACTAGTGCATGTCAAAATCCATTGCACATGAGATTTGTGAGAAAGAAAAAATATTATATATAAATGTGCACGGGGAATGGCTCCGAAAGGAATTATTATCCTTTGCGAATAGTAAGCCACCATTTGTTTGGACCTAAAAGAAATATGTGGTCCAAAGGCCTAAAAATAGAATTATGGCATTAAAAAGAAAAATAATTATCAAGGCCTATTTTTATTTGATATATTGATTCAAATATATATTCTTATTGAGGGAGATTGGTTAGTATATCAACGGTTTGAACAATGTCCGTTTATCCTAGTTGTACTTTTAATGTCATGACTCCATTGGCTTGTAGAATCATCAAAAGTCTAGGCTTGTATGCATTGTGTATGTTTGTTCATTGAGTTCAATTTATATTGTCACATGAGGTTATATGCAAATGTGATGAAGTTTTCAATCAATTGAGAACTCCCTGAACATGTTTTAAGTGATTGGGTCTAAATTTAATTGTTACTAGTTCACACCCCAACACTTTTGTTTTCATATGACACATTTTTGCCATACGAGTGTGAAAAACTTATTGTATTTTGTGTCATGTGTGTGTTTATATCTATATATATGTGCATGTGCATTTTTGGTATATCTAGAGTATGTATATATATGATATTTTTACTTAGTATTTGCCTTGCTTTCTAGTCCATCTATGCTTCTACTTCATGATTGATATCTATCTTGTTGCATTCTTTGTTGATATCACATGCTTAGTACTTTATGATCATATTGGTATCATTTTCTTGCATCTTAGTTGGTATCCTTATTCCTTATATGGATTAGTTCTATCTTTGTTGCCTATATGCTTTCATGTTCTTATCACTCTAAGCTTTCATGTTTTTATCCTTTGTCTATTCCTGAACAGAAAGGGGGAGAATGATAGGGGGAGAAATGGTATCTATTTCTATTATAATCGTATTTTAGTTTGGGGGAGATTTATCTTGGGGGAGACGTCTTTATAAATAGGTCATTTGTTTGATAAAGGGGAGAATTAATTTAGGGGGAGTATTTATCTTAATTGCATTTATTATTCTTGATATCCCGTATGCATTTGATTGTTTGCTTAAGTGTGTAGGAATTCTTCTAAGTGGCAACTTTCATTGTCGGCAAAGATATTGATCCTTGGGTTGTTTGAGTCAAGCTATTGTAATTTTTTTGGGTGGGACATTTTTTTTTAGTCTAGTAGAGATTGACGACCATTTAGGATTTTTGTCCTGGAATAGCCAAAGGGGGAGATTTGTGATAAGCACCCAAAGCTGTACAATTTATACCCCGAATAGAGGTACTTTAGTTGATAATTCTCAGTAATACGGGTCTTATGTGCTTAAATGTCTATCTTGTAGGTCAAATTGTGCATTGCGGAGTTCAAACGCTTAAATCAAGGCAATTGTGCGCAATATGGAGCTAAATACCAACTCTGTAACTTTACCCGAGCCTAAACCTAGCCTAAACCTACCCCCGAACCCCTTGTGTGTCTAATTTGCCCTTTTATTATTTTTTAGATTTTTAGTTTGAGTCATTTTTATTTTTAGGATTTCTTTTAGATTTATTTAGAATTTCTAGAATTTATTTTTTAATTTTTATATTTCTTTTTATTTAGTATTTTGATTTTTATTCTATTAGTTTTTAATTTTATTTTATTTTATCTTATTAGGATTAGAATTTTTAGGATTTCATGTATTTTTAGTTTTATTAGATTTTGCATTTTCTTCTTAGGATTTTTATTTTAAGTTTTATTAGATTTTATTTTTATTTGTATTTTTTATTTTTAGTTTTATTTTTTATTTAGTCTTTATTTTATTTTTAGAGTAGAAGTTTAATTTTACGATTTTTAGTTATTGTAGTTTTATTTTTATTTTATTATTTTTAGGGCCCAACTTAGACACACACACAACCCCCTTATCCTATTCTTATCCTAAACCCACATAACCTATCCTACCCCTAAACCGAACACTCACCCTCATACTACCACCCTACACCCTCACCACACACAAAACCAACCCCTTCACTATTCATCATCATCTTCATCCAACCACTTTCTCTCTCTCCTCATCCACCATTAACAACCAAACCTCACCTCCATTACCCCAAAACCCATTAACCACTCTACATCATCCACCACACCTGTAATCCATTCAACCCGTCCCACCCAAACTCGCCGGCCAACCACCATCTCCGCCGGCGACCATTCCGACCTCACCTACGACCCTCAATCCCAGTCAGCCCCAACTAAACCCGCCCCTCCCTCCATCCTAAATCCGCGACCTCTCGCCCCTGCCCTTACCCCCCTTCCAGCCGGCGATCAACCCCCATCACCGGCGGCTCAAACCGGCGGCACCCAAAACTCCGGCCAGCCCCTGCGCCGGCGGACCCACGAACTCAAAATCGAAAAAAAAAACTCTATCCCGGCGGTACCTTCCTCCTGCCGACCCTCCTGCCATCCCTCCAAGCCGCCGGAACTCACTTCCCCTCTCCGCTGGAAAAACGACCCAGCCTTGACCCATTACCTCTCCGGTGGCAACCCCCATACCCTCCAGGCGCAGCAAAAAAAATCGGACCTCTCCTCTCTCTCTCTCTCGTTCCGGTCAACCTCCGGCATCCTCTCCTCAACTCAGCCACCTACCCGATCCAACCCGACCTCCAATTCAAACCAAAGCCAAACCCATTTTCCCCTTTACCCATTTCTCCTTTTCAAGCCACGAATTTCTTTTAGCTGCCAAATACAAAACCAAAGACACACCAAATAAAACAATGACCAAGTCAACCAAATAAAGCCACATGCCAATTAATACCTCACTTATTACCATTTTATCCATTATACCCCAACTAACCACCCAAAACCAAATCCCAAAATTACCCTCACCCAAATCAGATTTTTGTGACCTCACACCTCTCAACCCACATGCTCCTCACACCATACCCCCATGTGCACTTCCATTACCCAATTTACCCTCATGTGCACACCCTTCATGCTCCATGCATCTACTATATATTGAAGAGGAAGACCCATTTGCAAGAGGATCTCAAAATTAGTTTTAAGCTTGGTGTGATAAAATTCTCCCCACCCCTCTATGTTGGGTATTTGCATTTTTAGCAAATACCTCAATATAGAGGTGTGTGTTGAAAATTATCTCTAGGATAAAATTCACCCCACCCCTCTATTATGAATTATTACATTTTTAGCAATTAATTCAAAATTGATTGATGTAGTGAAATTTATCCCTTATGGGAGGTAAATTCTAACCCATTCCTTTATGTTGAGATTTTGCATTTTTAGCAATTATCTCAATATAAATTAATGATCTAGAATTTATTTCTTTGGGTGAGTTCTAATGTACAATTTTATAATTTTAGGATTTGCATTTTTAGCAAATCTCTTTTATTATTTAATTATCCATTATGAATTCATCCACTATCCTTTTTATTTTTATTTTGTAATTTTTAGTTTAGATCAAGAGCTAGGAGATAGGAATTTGTAGAGTGAGAAAATACCATTTCAGTGTAGTTTTAAATTAGAATTTTTATTTTATTATTTTTATATAGTGAGGAGAAAATAAATTGTTGTGAGGATTAAATTGAGTGAGATTCTTGATGTAATTGTGTTTGAATCATTCAAATTATGGAATGTGAATTTCAACTCAAGGAATAGAAGTTCAATTTCACTTCAAGAGATTGGGGTTTGCTTGTTCTATTCTCTTCTCTTTTAGTTTAGTAGCCTTGATTATTAATTTGTCATGTTTAATATCATGTTAGGCTAAATCCCCTTTCAAGGGGTGGGGTAAAACCCTTATTTGATGTTATTTTATTTTTATTAGTTTAATTACTTGAAAAGTCCCTTTGAATGTTAATTTTGATCCCTCACCCTTATATTTACGCCTCGAGAGAGGGTAAATGATTTTAGAGAGAAAATTGAAATTCTAGTAATAATACCCATTTTAGATTCAAACTAGAGATAGGGTTTCTTAAGTGGGGTATTATTACTTGAATTTCAACTCTAAATTTATTTTATAAGATTGACATAAATTCTAATTGATCGATCCTAGTGGGTGATTAATTAAAAGGAGTGTGGATCTATGTTTCTAGAGTTGTGGGGTGTTAAACTTAATATTCTAAAATGTTATTATTAAAATTACATTTGCAACGAGAGTTGATTTGTAATTTTGATATTAATTTGGGAGAATTTAAATAATTAAATTAATTAATTAGAATAACTAAAATTTGTGGTGTAATCCCACTCCTTGATTGTTCTCACAATTATTTCCCTCACTTTATCTTATTTTTAGTGTTAGACTTTATTTTTCATACTAGTAAATTTCTAGTTAATTATTTTCATCTTAGTTTAGTTTAGTTTAAAACCTCACCTCACCCTATTGTTTTAATATTGAAAAAGCTAAAAAAAATTAGAAAAGTGAAAAAGCACAAAAATAAAATAAAAAGTGAATTACAATTGAATTTGTCTCTAGCTTACTCCCTAGGAAGTGGATTGATACCCTTACTTACCTCTATACTTGAGTTTATTAATTTTGTAGGTATGTGAGGATTTTTGACTAACTTGGCTTTCATCAACGACATACACACAAAAAGCATAGTTATCAATTTATAAGGACACAAATTTCCAATTGAGTCCTTTATAGTTTTGTCTCAATTCCGGACAAAAACATTTGAGTCATATGATAGAGTTATTGGCCATCTTTCAAGCCTATGATATACTAAAGTTGACGATGTAGCGGCCAAGAGTATAAAGCTTCATCAAAATGCCGAGTTTATTTTGCCTCGTTTCTACGTCAACAACATTTGTTCCGTTTACTCCTAAGGTATGAATGCATTACATATTTATATAGGAGCTTGGAACAATTAGTATTGGGTCAAAGTTTTGTTTAAACTGTTGTTTATTTTCAGAAGGTTTCTTTCAAACTTTAAAATAAAGTTTCTGGGCTAAAACTGAATTTTTAGGCTTTCTGGATTTTTGTTCGATATTGTGATTCGAACGAGTTTTTCGTTCGAACGAGAATATCGTTTGAACGAGGTTTGCCAACGATCTTGCCTCTGGAACTTCGTTCGATATTGTCGTTCGAACAAGTTGGTTTGTTCAAACGAGAATGTCATTCGAACGAGTTTGGCAACGAGATTTCCCATCAGGCCACTGGAACTTCGTTACAAGGGTCATTCGAACGAGACTTCGTTCGAACGAAAATCTCGTTTGAACGAGATTTCTGGTGGGAAATTAAATTAGAAGTTTTGATCATTTTTTCCCACTTTTTTCACTGCTATTCTCCACTAACTTTTGACAGACTTATCAAGTGCGGGAACCAACTTTGGAAAACTAACTTTTTCACATCCTTCCATCTCCAAGAGAGAGTTTGAGAGAAAAATTTCAAAAGGAAAAAGTTCAAGTTTGAGTGTTTATTTTTTAAAGAAAAATCTCTAAAACACTTATGTTTTAAACCCATAGTTATTTATTCCAAGCTTCCATATAAATATATTGCTTGGAGTGTTTGGCACCGGTTTATCTCTACACCTTGAAGAAGAGAAGTTTGGGTTATTTCTACATCCCTCAAAGAAGAAGTTCATTATTTTGCTGCAGTATTCTCACATGGTGAAAGGCACCATGCGTGGTTGACGACGTAACTAAAGTCGCATTGGTGAATTTCAAGATTTTGGTGGAGCTCCGGGGTTATCAACTAGGCGGAAGTGTTTACAAGAGGACGCGTCAAGTCTTGAAAGGGGTCGAGTCGAGGAAGTAAGTCATTTATTTTGTAATTCTAAAATCATACTTAGCAGACTTAAGGCTAGGGCCGTCTGA
This sequence comes from Sambucus nigra, assembly GCA_949130495.1. NCBI lineage: Eukaryota > Viridiplantae > Streptophyta > Magnoliopsida > Dipsacales > Adoxaceae > Sambucus > Sambucus nigra. Next base: position 175,140,399 of record OX422211.1, read on the forward strand.
GATTTTTTTTCCCGTTGTGGGTTTTTCCTCGTACATAGCAGCGTAGTGGTTCTTTGTTTATTTTATCTTTTGCAAATTCACCTAGATACGTGCTTAGGTAAAAAGATAAATTTGGTTTAAATCACTACTTGTTTAATTTGGTGCTAACTAATGTTTTGGGTAAAATTGATATTAATTTAATTCAAGTCATTTACTTTAATTTGATAAAATTTGGTTTGGCCTAATTTGGTAATATTGAAAATATGACTTAGGAAAATTTCTAGGACTTGGGTTAAATTGGTTTAAGCGAAAAATTCATTTGTTAATCTATTTAATTTCACTTTGAACTTTGTTTAATTTTAATCTGTAAAAGAAATTAAAATTTGGTATTTGTGTGTGTTTTATTGAACCATCTTGCTTCCGCATCTTTAAAAGGAAATTGAAAATTACCTTTTGTAGTAAAGTATTTAAAAATTGGGGGCCTCGTGTTCCAACAACATGCCCAAATAAAACTACTCAATCAGCAACCTAGTCTAAGAATGAATAACTGAGGCGTTTACTCAAAGTCCTGCAAGCCTCCATAATGCTGCAACTACGCATCCCTACAATGAGTCATCAAGCTTGGCGTTCTTGTGGCTGGACACCTAAAATATTTTGGAAAAAGATATTTTGACGCGGGTCAAAGCCCAAAACCATTTGAAAAATATTTAGCAAGTAATTAAGATGCAACAATTAAATATGCATTAACACTTTTCATATTTAACCGGGTGTAGCACTCTTTTGAGATATTACTCATCCTTTAACTATTGTGCACACCAAACGCGAACCTTCTATCCCAAGTAATTATGCTACCCCGCCTAACTAGCCTCGTTACACTTCTTTCTATCACGTTACTCTAACCCGAGTATTCCTTACTTTTATTTATAAGTCGATCTCCTCATTAACTTACTTAATCATTTCAACTTTAATTACTCATATAAAGTTCGCACTAGTTATATATGGAATACCACTTAATCATATAACGTTCACAGTAGTTATATTTGAAATACATTTATACTTTATGTATTTATCCCGTATATAATTATTTACTCATATTATATACGTACTAGTATACTACAATATTCACACACATGTCACGTATAGTAACCATCCTCCCGAGTAATAACTCACCGGATGCTTGTCTCTACAATGCTATCAAATCCCAGGTATGATTACTGTAAACCGGTTACCACAAGCCAGATTAGATTACACCGAACTTTGGTAAAATTATTGTAAACGTAATGGAGGCGGTCATATTTCTTTGAGAATGATACTGAATCATTCCCAAAACGTATCACTTTGAATATAAATCACACAATAAAATACCGAACGATATGACGTGGGGACTATACTCTCCCTGCATTCACTAGCCAGGGGATTCACCTACATCGTGCAACCTTCAATTATAGCACTAGAGGGGTATTCTTTCACATAAATACTGATATTTATAAAATACACACATAATATATATACGATCTCTATACCCGTATTATAAATAAATACAAATCCGACAAAACCGTGCCTAACACCCATGGCACAAGCCAATATCCCCGAGTCTATCTCACGACTCAAATTTTATTTAAATTTACACTAATTAAATAATTAATGTGGCATTATCTTGATGAAATACCCGGACTCACCCAATCGAATCATTTTCATTCGAAATTCCCACTCCTTATCCCATTAAAATTCTTAAAAATCACAAATTCACACAACTTTAATATTCTAACCAATTAAACACCTTTCACTAAAATAATTATAAATCTCTCCACATAAGTCCAAATGACCTCATTAAAATATCTTTAGAAATCTAAGATCAATAAATTTTTTTTCATCTATGGCCCATTTTTTAATTCAAATTAAACAGAAAGTGACATGCATTTGAAGTGACGTTAAAATTTGTGTAACTCAGGTATTCTGACAAATTAAATACCCTTCACTAAAACAGCTATAAATCTTTCCAAATAAGTTCAAATGAACTCATTCAATCTTATTATAAAGATGAGATCCATATATTTCTTTTCATATATGTCCCATTATCTAATTCAATTCACACAACAAAATGGCATGCATTTGAAGTGACGCCAAAATTTGCGTAACTCAGGTATTCTGACAGATTAAAGACCTTTACGAAAACGGGTATAACTCTCTCCAAAGAAGTCCAAATGACCTCATTCAATGTGTATTAGAATTATAAGATCGATATATTTCTTTTAATCTATGCCCCATTATCTAATTCAATTCACACAGAAAATGGCATGCATTTGAATTGACACTATAATTTACATAACTCAGGTATTTTGATAGATTAAACACCCTTTACTAAAACAACTATAACTCTCTCCACAGAAGTCCAAATGACCTCATTAAAATCTTATTAGAAATATAAGATCAACATCTTTCTTTTCATACATGTCCCATTATCTAATTAAAATTATGAAAAAATGGCATGCATTTGAATTTCCATAAAAATTTCTGACAGATTCATAAATTTTTGAATTCAATTTCATGGTTTCTTTAATTCTTACAAGAACTATTCAAGATCATATTTTTTTTATGTATCAATATTATATTTTATTTATCAAGATTATATCCATCATATAGGGTTCAATTTTTAGATTTCGTATGGTTTAATTATCACATCCTATTTCAATGAATTCATTCCCAAAGATCTCATTCACATGTGACAACCCTCCCCAAAAATAGATTTGTTTAAACCTACCATGATATGAACATGAATTTCTGCAAATTAAATTAAAATCAAGTTATCCGCTTGCCTTTCTATGTATGTAGGGTCTGATTACATGTTGTAGAAGAAGAATTGGTGATAACTCTCCCAAATCCCCTTCGATTTTGGCTCCTAAAGCTCTCTTATTTTCTTCCTTATCTCTTCTTTCAATTTCTAGGGTTTAGAATATGAACCTTGGCTGTCTTAAACTCTTAGATCTAGTTTTTTTAATCATAAATTCCGAAATTAAGCTAACGGGCCAAGGCCAAATGTCCTGAATATGCCCGTATGGTCTCGATCATGTCTAAAAATGCTTTGGGTCCCATTTTCTACCTCAGGTAGTCGATTCTAACTATATCAATTTATTCGGAACACTCGTAATCACCATCTGAGTCACTCCACATAAATTTCCTACCTCGACCCCATATAGTCTACACGCAACTCCTAGTTGAGATATAACAGTGTCACGGCACTATCACTTATTAGGACGTAAAATAATCATTTACTGTTCACTTAATAATTATATTGCATAAATCTTAATCATTCTCTCTCCCGATTAATATTTTAATAACCACCTAATAATTTATTTAAATAAATTACGACACTCGTGTAATTTAAAAATACATGAATTAATTTAAATTATAAATACTAAAAAATACGGGGTGTTACACTTGCACTAAGATATAAAGCTTTCTTCAATCTCCGATGGGAGCCTCATACTCCGCCTTGTTGTTTCATAATTCAAAGTCAAGTCATACTACCAATTCGAGTATGGTCTGATCTAGAGTTACTATCAAAATCCCTATTCTAAAGTCCTTAGTATCAGACAACACATCCACATAGAGAGTCCACCTATCACATTGGTCGAGCTCCTCCATAACTACTTGATTGCTAGAATCAGTTTCCTAAGGTTGGTTCTCTTTGGTAAACTTTTTTTTCAATTTATAAACAAAAGTTAAACTATTGTTAATAAAACATAAACTTAATCCAGTTTTGAGTTTCTAATGGTTATCAAATCTCCCTAGTTCCACCGACCACTTAAACATCCATCTAGATATATCAGCCTTTTAGAGGATTACCTTTAATGGAAAATAAGTTATAACTATGATGGAGTGTTCCTCAAAGTAATGTTTTAACTTGTGTGGGGCTATCAATTATGTCTATGCTAATTCCTACAAGAGAGGAAAGCATCTTAGAATCTAGTAATGTTTTGATATCGTAGTAAATTAGGGCTTGACTTCCTTCCTTCTTGTAGATCAAGAATGGACTCATCGCATGGTCAGACACGAAACTCTACAAGTATGTCGTATCCTTTTGGTTTGGAATTGTGAGAAAGGTAGGTTATCAGAGACATCGCTTGATTTCAAGTGACTTGGAGCACTCATCTTTATAAACTTTTTTTCTCAATTTCTCAATAACTAAAAGAATGTTCAACATCTTTCAAAATACTTGAAGATGAAATGATTGAGTGCTACGAGCATTCTAGTTAGCTTTTGGACATCTCTAACAATCTTGGGTGGTTGAATCGTCCTTATAGATTTGATCTGATTGGGGTTTGCCTCGATTACTCTTTAGCTAACCTAGTAACCTAAGATTTTATCAAACTAAACCATAAATAAGCATTTTGACTATTAAGCTTCATCTTGTTGTACCAAAGGAACTCAAACATCTTTGGTAAATTTAAAAGATGGTCTCCCTTTGGTTTCCTTTTCATAAGCATATTGTATATGTAAGCCTCTATGGTGTCACCCAACTGATGTTTGAATATCTTGGTGATTATTCATTGGTAGGTCGCTCCTGCATTCTTGGGTCTGAATGGCATAACTGTGTAGTATTAAAGTCTTAATATAGTGATAAAAGATGAATTTTCTTAGTGAGGACCCAACATAGGGATTTGATAATAGATGTAATAAAAGCATACAAATTTCATTCTCTCATGGATAGTTATGGCATTGACCAATTGATTTATCTTTGATTGGGTAAGCTACCTTTTGAGAATGCCTTACTTAAATTAGTGAAGTCGATAGAGTCTTGACTTCCCATTATTCTTATTAACTATGGTCGGGTTTGGTAACCACTTCAAGAATTAAACTTCCTTTATGGAACTTTACTTAAGAATTTTCCCAACCTCTTCTTTTACCGATTTAGCATTTTCAGGTATATTCATCGCGTCTTTTATATGATCCAATAAAATATTGGATTTATATGAAGCTTGTAACACATCACTTTGGGATCAATACCGAGTAATTCATATGTCTTGCACACGAACACATCTTAGTTCTCTATAAGGAAAGACATTAGTTCCTCTTTTTATGATCGACATTTGATCTTTTAACTAGAAATTTATTGCATGGTTAAGAGCTATTGAATACAATTTATTATAATATTCCATGACTCTATTCATCGGAGCGACCCTTATGCCTTCCATTGTAGACCACCCATATTTAAGCTGTTATTTAGAGAGGGTAACTTCCTCTGTGTCTTCCATCTTTTCATTTTTCTTATCCTACTTAGTTTTGATGGCTAAATTAAATCATTATCGATTAGGAGCTTGATTCCCATGTATCTTCACTATCCCCTGATCGATAATCCATTTGATCCTACGATGATAGGTCTATGGAACCCCTTCATCACATGGACACGTATGTCTCTATTTGATCTTCTAATTCGATTCTTGAATGAGGATGGATCCAAGTGATTCAATGTCGTATCATTATGCATGACTAGGAATTCAATCAACTTTATACTCCCAGTTCGTACTGGGAGCTTAACCTTTCCTAGTTCCACCGTCATCCTCCCAATGAATCTAACTAAAGGGATAGTCTCTTTTTTTAGTTCATATGTTTTTAGGTTAAGCTAGTTGAACAACTTGATATACATTACTTCTGAAAAAATTCCTTTATCCACTAATAGCTTATCCACATCCTAGTTGGAAATCTTTAGTGTGATTACTAGTGCATCATGATGTGGAGTTTTGAATCTGACCTGGTCTTCTTCGATGAATTATTTATGATTATTATAGTCAATGTCTTATGGTCGGTGATGTTTATCGATAACGGACTTGGTCAGATAAATCTGGAAATCTTCCACCACTATAGTGATTTTCTTCAATTTCGTTCTAAAAGAATTTCCTTTGATTTGATTAAGGCTTGAGGCTCCATGGATTTCTACAAACTCATGTCCTATCTCATCATCTTCTAGTATGTTATTCGGATTTTGAACCTATTAATTAAGTCCTTTGTCGTTCTTATTTTTGATGAAGTTATCTACGTGACCTGTTTTATCTAACTCCTCTAGTTATGACATGAGCACCATACAATTTTACATCTTATGCCTGTGCTCCTTATAGTAGGATAATCTCGGGGTGTGTTCCTCTTAAATGGATCTCATGCCATCTTTCTCAACCATTTAAAATAATATTAATCCTTTATTTAATTTAGGATCTTATATATTAATTATTTTAAGATAATATTGATGGTATGAAGCGCCTTGGTAGGGTTTGACTTGTCATTTCCTTTAAGTCTATCATTTCATTTCTTGCCTCTTTTCTTAGGAGCAGTCACTTTATCTCCATTTTGCTTGCCTTTGGTTGGCTATTGTCATTCTATGAACCTTTTACCACATCCTTCACCTTAGTTTACTTCTCAATATGAAACATAAGGTTATCGATGGTGGTCTCTTCTTTATCGATAAAGGATTGATATAACATGGAACTCTTTGATAAGCTTACTTAAATGAGGCTAACACCACTTATATGGATTAGTTTTACACCTCATTTTATATCTCCTAATATCGTAGGGAATATTTTGTAAGGTTTCCTGGGGCCTCTTCTTTAATATGAGAAGCAAATATATACTCTAAGGATCAGTGCTGCTGACAATTAACCTTGTTGGAAGGCCCCCACGAGATATTTAAAATTAGAGATGATCATGTGTGGTAGATTTTCAAACCACCTCTACGCTATGTCCCCTAAATTAGAAGGAACGATTTGGGACATGAGGGTCTTATTATTCTTTCATTATGTCATGGTCCAACGATATTGGCAGACATGATTGGTGGGATCTGCCTTATAGTCATATATCTTGAATCTAGGGGTAATGAACCTTTTAGGAGGTTCAAAGTCCTCAATTGATCTGGTGAACAGAGACTTCATCTAGAAATGAGGGCTCTACGGCCAGTTCCTTAGTGGCTCTGATCCATTGGTGATCAGGATGATCGCTATCTCGTTTCATATGATATTCTAGAGGTCTTATTTTCCACAATGATTTTTGCGGTGATCTTTTTTATCATGTGATGCCCTCTAGTAGGAATGATTTGTATTGCACCGCGAACTACTTCTTTCCCTTCTAGTTTTACTTTCATGAAGGCTCGGGGTACATAAACTTCTTGGCACTTATGTTTATCCTCATGAATTTCTTACTCTATCCCATCCAAACGTCATTAGAGGTAAGCATTCTCCTCTTATTATTGAAGTGTGGCCACCTCTTGTTAACAGAAACGTTGTTCATGAGTGTTAATGAGTCTTGATAATTATTTGGATCTTAAGGGCTTATTGGATCCCACCATTTTCTCCTTGTGTGGGGGATATCAAGAGATTAGACTCCTATTAGGTTGGATCACAGATTTGGTCCTAGGTTCAATGTGTCCATCTTAGTTGATTTGATAATTGTCGTGCAATGATGAGTGCTTAATATGTGAATTAGATATTATTATTTTTGGTTGGTAAGTTTTAAAGAAGAAACTCATTTACCATAAATGACGTTAATTATATGTGGTAAAATCCTACTGGTTATAATTCAAGACAACTTAGCCGAAGATAAAAAATAAATCATACATAATCACACAAGAACAATATTTAAATGGTTTGGCAATGTGCCTACATCTATGGGAGGTTCTCTCTTTTATTTGTCTGGATTAAATCCTTATGATTATGTACCGCTTACTATCGAGGGCTAGGCCTACATTATTAGGATAATAGATAGTTTATCCATGTAGGGCTCAATGACTATAGTAATTATCCTAAAGTTATTGGTTATATGTCTCTCCTTGATTCTTGAAAGTCAGTTAGCTCCAACAATACTTATCTTCACGGATGAGATATTTGATCGAGTCAATGGGTATGTGCCCTCCTTACACATGTGGCCAAATTATTTCCCTCATGCCTTTAATTTAGTCAGGAGTTTATGCCACATGAATCATGGAAAATGCGTGTCACCCGTTGTATCATCCAAAACATTAGCTAGTCGTTGTTTAACTATGACATTCTCTTTATTTTTCTTTTATTTAACATAATATCCTAAGCTCTCGATCTGGATGGGATCCTCTAGGTGGGATTTAAAATCCTTTAAGTTCTCTAACTTTTGCCTATGATATTTGTGATATAATCATCTTAATGTCATATATCTCTTTGCGAGTTACTCAACCATTTTCTCTCGATCATTTGAAATATTTCTTATCTTTTATCGTTAACAGGATCTTATAGATTGGTGCCTTTAAGACAATGTTCATGGCCTGATAGGCTTTAATCAGATCCATCTTCTTTCCAGCTTTTATATCCCTATTACGATTTTTGTCTCCTTTCTTGAGTGTGAATTATTTGGGCCTAGTGGCACTGACCTTAGACTAACCTATATATTGGTTTCTTATTTAATCGACACCCTTTACTATTACGTATTTCTCAATCCTAGACATGATGTAATCAATCTCAATTATCTTGTTTCTGGTTGGTGACTGATAAGGCATGAACTCGCTGGGAAGGCCGATCTTAAAGGATTATATGACGAACTTCTACGTATAATATTCATATAATTATATAATTCCCAATACCTCTTTTAGTATTCCCTAATTTTTTCTTGAGAATTTCTTCCAGAGGATGAATTCTTTTTAGATGAGAAATCTTAGGGATGAATAGAGTAGTGTAGGCTTCAACCAACTAGTTAAAGTTGGCAATCGATCTACTGGTAAAATTTTCAAACCACTTTTGAGAAATATTTCGCGTAATTAAGGAGAAAATCTTGCACACAAGTGCCTCATTATTTACACACAAAAATATAGGATGGCATAACTACCAAACATGGTCAGTTGGACCAACTTCCATAGTAAATCTTGCATTTGGGTGCAATGAATTTCTTGGGAGGCTCTACCTCTTCCAAATATCGATCAAATGGGGAGATCATCTAGTGGAAAATAGCTCTGCAAGCTTATTTTTTTCAACTAGGTGCTCACTTGAGTAATTTTCCTTCTAACTCTTTGTGGATGAAACTTCACATATCATCTTTCTCACTTATATTACACCTCCTTTGATATCTTTCTTCATCCTTTATTGTGGGCAGTTACTTTCTCTATCATCCTGTACTTCCTCCTCGGTTGCAAGTTTTTCTTACTTCAGGGCTAAGGGCACATACGCCATTTGAGCACCTATGCTTTTTTCCTTACGGAGTTCTCTCTCCATATATTCCAAGTGATGCTAGAGTCGATTGCTATATTATTTTATTCATTAGGAAATTTTTTCCATCTATAACAACCTCCATATTTTCCCACCGGGTTTGATCAAGTCCCTATGCTAAGATATATCGATCAATAAAATTAAAATATCATTCTTAGCATGTGAATGAAATATGAGAGATTGAAAGCTTTACCAAAAATATTAGACGCGGGAGATATTAATATGAATAACCACTAATAATGTCCAACATCCTCCTCAAATATAATTAACACTGACAAAATGTAATCTGTAATAACGTCCCAAGTACAACTTTGGAGTCACAAGTGACTTACCAATCCAAAAGTTATATCATATAAAAAAAAAAATAGAAAGGATACTACATTGTACATGATAATGGTCTCCAAATCAACATGCACTCCAAAATCCAATAGGTCAAAAAAGTTCACTCCTAACCTAAGATGTTAGTCCACGAGTATAATAAGTTAGGCCTTATCAAAAGAATACTATCTATATGATCCCAAATAAGGTAAATAAACCCAACCAACAGTACTAAATGAAATAAATACCATAGTAGAGTCATTTATTTACCAATAAACATTTAATAGTAGATTCTTTATAGATTTTCACATGATAATAGGATTAAACAACTATCTGAACCTCAACATGAATACGTATGTTTCAATAAAAACTGGATTATAGAAAACTATCCCATTAAAGATATATCTCAACTACTAACCATTTAATTAACATATACAATAAATGTCAACTCATTAAAAGATTTTAGCATATTCCTTTTAATGAATGGTATCAATGACTATCAGTTTATCAACCGATGCCAACAATTACATAATCTTTAACTCAAAATTTCATTACAACTCTTTCATCCACTTTTATATACCATTAATAACATCTTTTCATATTCTATTTATATTTTAGAAAACCTACCTTTCATGTAACATATTTAAATACCATTTAATCAATTCTCACTTTCTTAACTCTTTTATGTTATTTTTGATTTGGTAACTTCATTATAACCAACCAGCCTCTCACACGGCTGAACACATAACATAGTCTGCCACACATATCATATTTATCGTAAAAAGTTTGATCTAAATGACCTCCCTCAAGGCCTTACACATATTATAGTGTACCACATGTATAAATTTACGAACATAAACCACACACCCAGCGTACATGACTCTACCAATCTCATAGTATATAATAACTATAGCCATTCAGTCTGACTCATGACCCTCATATATGTGATGCACTTCACATTCCATCATATTTATTTAAATAGTCACACCACTATAGCTAGACGATCTCTTCTCACGACTCTGAACATACTCATGATGTACTCAAATAAAACCTTTACTATAAACTCACAGTGTAGACTCCACATAGATAATAACTTTATAACCAAACAATGCTAAATTCACATCTACTTATTCACACAGACATGGATATCCATCAAAGTAACCATCTTGTATAGTTCTTTCACATATGATACTCCATAGCCTACCAACACTACACGCCATCCTACAGAGACACCCATATAATTATCACTTTTTAAAAAGTTTATAGATCCTAAAATCCAAACCTTATCTAGACTTTATGGGAAGTATTAAAAATGAAATCCAAATAATTAACCCCACAATACACTATGTCATGTGGTCGTCGAGTCTATATGATAAAAATATATCTCTTAATCATATGACCATGATTCACTATTTATAGAATGTATGCCTCCTAAGATCTAAATTCCCATCATTCTCTGGATTCCATGCATGGGACGTCGTATAAATGAAATCTAAAAAGAACCCCGATACACTTCAGTCTAAATTGGAAAGTCATCGAGAGAAAGCGATTTCAAAACTTATTCTTCTACATCCTAGTGCACCCAAGTCTAATCATTAGTCACATACTACATGAAAACATATAATATATTCACATCACTATTCTTTTCTCATTCATTTCTCATCGATTTCTCAAATTATATCTAACATCTAAACATCCACAAGTGTATTTTACTCACAAACCACGTATCACAACAATCACTTAGCTAATAACACCCAAGGTACCTACAAGACTTACTCTCCCCACACTCCCAATTTTTAACCCTCTCTAGATTCCATGCGCGAGACGTCTCATAATTTCAATCCTAACAAGGTACCCCCAATACAATTTTTTTAGATTAATTAATCATCGAGAGTGGACCAATTCTATCCTAAACGTCCATACCATTAACTTATTTTCATTGTCCCCAATACCCATCACTTACATAACTTTCTTATCTCCTTCTATAAATCCAAAGCTTCTCGATACGCTATCTAACCTCACGAATTGAAGTGTCTTTCCAACCATAAGTTTCATGAGTACGTCCATAATTTAGTACAATGATCTATCATATCACAATGTTCCTTATACTAAAACATCTTTAAGCATATTAAAATATTAAGTCAAATTTTAATACTAACCTAATTAGAGATATCATCAATTTCATATCTTAATCCCTTACGTACATACTTTAACCTTAAGATCCCAAGGATAATTAATAGATATATACCCTATAACACAAAGCCTAAATGAAATAACGTATGGCCAGTAACATAAATCCCCTCAATAATAACATATAACAAACCACATAAAACCCATCGACGATAATAATAATCAACAATCTCAATCTCAATCTCATCAACAACTAAAATAATGGACCAACGACATAAATTCGATGGCCAACATCAATATGTTAATAATAAAATCTCACCAATATCACAATTATTAACCAATAAACACACATCCCTTTGGCAACAATAATACACTGACTAACAAAAGTCCTTTCGATGGTAATAATTAACCAATTAATCAAGTCCCAACATCAACACCATATAACTAAGAATAATAATTCCAACTTGTAACTTATATTCCCAAATTTTTTCCTTCTTTTATTTACTATTTTCGTTCTTGCAAATTTTCATTCAAATTAACCAACTTCCCAAGGTTTAAATTACATGTTCGTGAAACGCTATTATATACGCATTTTTAAAGGGTTCATATCAAAATTCCAACAATTATAGGTGTATCCCAAGATGATTATAGGAATTTATTCTACAATTCCAAGGGACAAATTATATTCATAACAAACACTTTATCTTTCCAAAATTCATAAAGCATACGATGTATCTCTTAACCAATTAACATATTAATTTTTCGATCCTTGCCATAATTATATGATTTAATCCACATAATCAAAATCTAGGAATTCTTATAATATAGGAGTTACACCAATTTCAACACCATTTGATAATAATAGAAAATTAATTGGGTTTATCTTTCCCTAATTAAAGTTCTAACAACTTTTAATTAACTATTAAGTATGGTTTAGGCAATAATTAAATCATAAAGAACTTAAGGGAAAAGTAGAGTATTCTTGGCTTTAATTATTTACATAATTGCACTAGAATTTTGGTTTCCTTTTTTAAGATCTACATATTATCCTCTTCTTTTTTATTCAAAATCCAAGTGTAAGGGCCTCAAGTCCAAGCTTAAAGAATAGTTTTAATGGAGTATTAGGGTTTTTAACGGTTAAGGATGAAGTTTAGAGGGTAATATAGGTTTTGTATAGAGAGAAAGTGGATTTAACAAATGAAGAGTCATGTATAATAATATAAAGGGAAAACAATCATGGAACACCCCGCGACAAAGCCGCAAGTGGGCCACAATACCATTTGGCCATGATTTTTCCCAATTACACTCGCGTTCCCCAGACCCTAAGCTGCGATTGCACTATGAACTCATGTAGGTGTTCTTCTTATGCGTTAATCATCAGTTAAACTTGGCTAGGGCGTTGTTTCACACGACCATCGCGGTAATGACTATCACGAGGTCGTATCAGGAACTAGAGGGATTTTTTTCACAGTGAAAGTGTATCGAATATCTCACCCTATGAGGAAGTGGTGATATATATATATACTAGCATATGCCCGTGCCCGAGGGCACGGTGATAAATTTGTCCCAGTGATAAAACCCAACCCATAATATCCCGCCTTTTTAAAAAAAAAAAACTTTTAAAAAAATATTTTTTTTTTAAAAACTATATTTTTTTTCAAAATATTTTAATAAAAAAATAAAATAAAATAGTAATGTATGTATGCATGCATGCATACATGCATGTGTATGCATGCAAGTATGCAACACATAAAATGCCATGCATGTTTATCATTCATGTTTGTCATGTATGAGTTACTATTCATAACACCATTGTCCCATATTATATATATATATATATATATATATATATATATATATATATATATATATATATATATATATATATATATATATATATATATATATCTTGGATGCTGCGTAAACTTTGGTAATCCTCTAAGACAATAACCATTGGTAAAATAATGGTGCTTGAGATCGGGCTGGTGAGAACCAGATACAAAATTTTGTTCACGGTGCTAATTGTATGTGCACAAAACTTATTAGCACAAAAGACAAATGCAATATACTAACTAAAATTACCAAGTAAATAAAATAAAGGACACGATGATATTTGTGGTGCGATACGAAATACCTGTATCAGCGACCTAGGGAGCACTTTTTTTAGGGAGTACAATTTGGCAAAGTTCCTAGCTCCTTTAATTCATGTCCCCCCTAGTGGGTAGGTTAAAAATATTTATTATGCTAAATATTAGTATCCCTAGAAAGTTGGGATATCATCTTATCATTTATCATCTCATGGTTAAGTCTCACTTGAACATATATACAATCCTATTAACTATACAAGTGCTAGCTTAGAGGTTATCATATAAAACCTGTAAGGACAAATTTCCAATCGAGTCATTTGTTATATTGGCTACATTCCGTTGGACAAAACAATTTTGGGTCATTCCTCATCAAGCATCATACAACGTAAAGATCCGAGCATTGCATCCAAGGTTCACGCAACATCATTATGCAACCCATGTTCGCTCTTCCAAAAGGTGTATGACCAAAAATAATTTTATGTGTTGGAGTACTTTTTATAAATGAGAAATTTACATATAGAATAATGTTCGTAAATAATCAATTTTTATAAAGAACTTTTTTGAAAAATAATTTAAACAGTTTTTGGAAAAATCAGCAAACTCGTTCGAAGTTTATCCAGGTCGTTCGAACGACCTGGTTCTAACGACATTCCCTAGGCTATACTGGAACTTCGTTAGAAGTTCGTTAGAAAGGTCGTTCGAACGATCTCGTTCGAACGAGATTTCTAACGACCTATCTAATTCGATACTGGAACATCGTTAGATAACTCGTTCAAACGACAAGTCGTTCGAACGACCTCCTTCGAACGAGTTATGCCAGATCTGAATTTTTGAACTTATTTTTTAAGCATTTTTTTCCCACAACTGTTTTTTCCCACAACTGTTTTGGGTCCACTACTTTTTCAGTTATTTTATATGGACGAACATTAGTTTCAAAAGACAAGGAAGTTCATTATTCTCTTGAAAGCATTTTTCATAACTTCCCTCTTTTTGGTAAAAAACATCTCCAACACTTTTATCATCTTTTGAAACAAAACCCCTTCAATCAACTTGACATGCAACAAGCAAGTTTGCGGTGGATCTCTGCATTCAAGCTTTGTGGAGACAATGGTTTTGGGCTTCGGTGGATACCGTGACACGAGGAGTGTCAAGCAACGCGTTGAAGCTTTGCGTACTACAAATTCAGAGGTCGAGGACGGCATAAGCAAGTCTTGAGTGAGTCAATGTCTGTAAGTCTTTTAAGTCTCTTGTAAAACCTATTTTGTAGTGGATTTTGTCTAGGCCCAACCGTCCAAGGTTTTTTCCATTTGGGTTTTCCTCGTACATCGGCGTGTTGTGGTTGGGATTTTCGCATTTTACTTTATTAAATCACCTAGATGTATGCTTAGGATAAAATGAATAAAATTGGAATAATTTTATTTTAATTAGTCAAGTTATCAATCCCATTGCATTAATTGAAATTTGTTCTTGCGAACTTGTGAATTTTCTTTTAAATTGAAATTGGAAAATATCACTTTATAGCTAATATTAAAATTGCATTGCGTGTGTGTATTCCACAAATTAAACTAAGAACATATACCCTTGCAACTTCAAATTGGTATCAGAGCTAGTCTCTAAAAGTTATTTAGATGAATCCTGGAGGTTATATGGATAGTTTTTCGTCGAATAGACTACCTTTGTTTGATGGAACTAATTACACCTATTGGAAAGCACGTATGAAATCTGCTCTTAAATCAATTGATGAACGTGTTTGGGTTACTGTTGAAAGAGGATGGTCCCCTCCTACTATGGTTGTTAATGATGAAATTATTTTGACTCCTGTTGAACAATGGTGTGAGGACGAACTAAAATGGTGTAACTTTAACTCTAAAGGATTAAATGCCTTATTTGGTGCCGTGTCTCCCGATGAATTTCTTCGTATAATGACGTGCGAAACGTCAAAGGAAGCTTGGAACATTCTCCAAGTTACTCATGAGGGAACTAGTGTTGTTAAAGCGTCAAAACGTCAAAATTTAACTACAAAATTTGAAACGATCACCATGAAAGAAACTAAAACATTTGATGAGTTTTATGCTCGTTTATCAGACATAGTTAACTCTTGCTTTAACTAAGGTGAAAAAATACCTGAAAATTGTGTTGTTAAGAAAATACTTAGATGTCTTCCTAAGCGATTCATTCCTAAAGTCACTGTTCTTAATTCTTTAGGAAACCTAAATACTTTAAAACTTGAAGAACTTATTGGTGATCTACAAACTTATGAACTAGATATGTTTCCTAAAGATAACAAAGGCAAAGATAAAGGTGTTGCTTTAAAAGTTAAGAAAGTCGATGTGTCTGATTCTGATGATATAGCCTTATTTGCTAAAAAATTTAAAAAATTTCTCAAGTTTAAAAAATAAAACTCTAAATTTGAAAAACCTAAATTTGAGAACAAAAAAAAGGAGGAAATAAAAAAATTCAATAATCAGGATCCAAAGAAGTTCAACAAAGATAACTTAAAAAAGGATGATTCGTAGAGATGCTTTGAGTGTGAGGGACGAGGTCATAGAGGTTTCGAGTGCCCTACAAAACTTAAAAGACAAGGCAAAGAAAAAGCTGTTTACAATGCTACTCTAAATGACAGTGATAATGAGTGTGAAGACTCTGATGACTCTAACCCGTCTAGAAATAACTTCACTGCTTTTATGGAAAGACATGCTAGTAATTCGAGTGCGTCATACCTTAATGCTGACAATTCCGAGCAAAATCTTGAGGTTGTTTCTACTCATTCTACTAGTAGTGATGAAAAAGAGAGTGATAGTGATATAGATGAGAATGAACTACAATCTTCTTATTCTGAACTCTACAATGAATCTCTTCGCATTAAAAAAGTTAACAAAAGATTAACCTTTAAAGTCTTAACTTTAGAAAAAGAGTTGAAAGGCCTGAAGGAGAAGGAGGCTTTAGTTAGTCAGCTCGAGGCAATTAAGATATCTCTTTCTGAAAAGCTTATCGTGATTGGTAAAGAAAAATGTGACTTAGTTATCTCCTTGTAAGGTGTTAACAAAGATCTTAATGAGTCTTTAGAAATTAGAAAATCTCTAGAAACTAAAATTTCCCAACTTGAAAAAGATCTCGAGTCCTCTCGTGAAGTTAAAGTCACACTCGAGGATAATTAAGGAAGAATGGGGAAATTATTTCTAGGTCCTGTTTTAGGATATAAGGAGAAAGGTTATCAAGAGAGAAAAGGTATAGGATATAAAGAAGGAGATTCATCAAAAGTCAAACCTGAACCAGTAGCTAAGTTAGTTACCAAATCTAATGTTTCTAAAACAAGTCCTACTAAGCAACCTGTAAAAGCTGGCCCAAAACAACCCTATGTGTGCACATATTGTCACAAATAGGGTCATCTTAAAGATTTTTGCTACAAACTTGGAAAGAACTCTCAATCCATAAATTCTAAACAACCCTATAGCTCCTTAGCTAGTCTTAAGAGTCAAGTCGAGTATCTAGTTAATACTTCTAAAAGTCTAATGGAAGAGTTTCTTAGGTTTTCTAAAGTCCAAGGAAATAATTCTAATTATAACACTAGAGTCAACAAAGGAAAGAAAATAACTCAAGCTTGGGTTAAGAAAAATTATACTAAGAAAGATTTTGTTGCTCATGTTGCACTAAAGGCTCAAAATACCTCTCAATGGTACTTTGATAGTTGTTGTTCAAGACATATGACTGGTGATAAATCTCTATTTACCACTCTTGAAAACTATAAAGATGGTAAAGTCACTTTTGGGTATGGTAGCAAGTCTCACATCATGGGTAGAGGATCTATTGAAATCTCTGGGTTTCCTAAACTTAAAAATGTTCTTTATGTTGATGGTCTCAAGGCTAATTTGATAAGTATTAGCCAACTATGTGATCAAAATCTTGATGTGAAATTTAGTCAATCGGAGTGCACCGTTTATGATCAGTCAGGTGAATCTATTTTACAAGGTGTTAGAACTAGTGACAATTGCTATGGAATTATTCCTAAATCATCTTTAGTTTGCAATAACGCAAAAGCCTCATCTGCCGATCTTTGGCATCAAAGATTAGGTCATGTAAACTTTAGAGATCTTGATATATTAGTGAGAAAAGAGCTAATTCGAGGCTTACCACCACTAGGAAAGCCAACGTCCACCGTTTGTGGGCCGTGTCAATTAGGAAAACAAATTAAGAGTCCTCATAAGAAGTTAAACTCTATAACAACATCTCGTGTCTTAGAATTGATACACATGGACCTTATGGGTCCCACTCGTACCGAGAGCATAGGAGGAAAAAGATACATCTTAGTTATGGTGGATGATTTCTCTAGGTACTCTATTGTAGGCTTTCTAAGAGAAAAATCTGAGACAGTTGATTTTCTTACTGTTAAATGTTGAACTCTTCAAAATCTACACTGTGTTACCATAAATCGCTTTAGGAGTGATAATGGAACTGAATTCAAGGAATCCAGTGTGAATGCCTTTTGTGATGAAATAGGAATTAAACATGAATTCTAGGCCGTTCGAACACCACAACAAAATGGTATAGTTGAAAGAAAAAATCGAACGATCCAAGAAATGGCAAGATCTATGCTCCTAGGAAGAAATGTGCCCCGTAGGTTTTGGGCCGAAGCGGTTAACACCGCATGTCACACAGTAAATATAGTTTATTTGCGTCCTAACACTAACAAAACTCCTTATGAATTGTGGATGGGTAAGAAACCTAATTTGTCCTATTTTAGAGTGTTTGGTAGTCCATGCTATATTCTTCGAGATAGAGAACTTCTAGGCAAATTTGACTCAAGGAGTGATGAAGGTATTTTCCTAGGATATTCTCAAAATAGTAGAGCATTTAGAGTATTCAACTTAAGTAACTCTAAAGTCATGGAATCCATTAATGTTGTCATAAAAGATGACGCTCTGGCCACATCTATTGATAATGAGGAAGATTTGTCATGTGAGTGTGATGTTGTGTCAAATGTTGAAAGTATTGAATCTCAAAATGATTTGGTTGTTCCAACTACCAAGAAAAAGGATCCTACTCCTTGGGTGCGTAAAAGTCATGACACTTTAAAAATTATAGGAGATCCCCAGGTAGGTGTTAAGACTAGGGCGCAATTAGAAAATGAAGTTACCTATCTATGCTATACTTCTAAAATTGAACCTAAAAACTTTAAAGAAGCATTAAAAGATGAACATTGGATTAATGCTATGCAAGAAGAACTGTTTCAATTTAAGAAAAATGATGTTTGGGAATTAGTCCCTAGGCCTTCTAATACCAATGTCATTGGCACTAAATGGCTTTTCAAAAATAAAATGGATGAAAATGGTGTCATTGTTCGAAATAAAGCTAGATTAGTTGCTCAAGGATACACCCATATAGAAGGTATTGACTTTGAAGAAACTTTTACTCCTGTTGCTAGGTTAGAATCGGTTCGCCTTTTACTCGCCATAGCATGTCACCTTCAATTTAAATTATATCAAATGGATGTAAAAAAGTGCTTTTTTAAATGGTATTATTCAAGAGGAAGTCTATGTTGAACAACCAAAAGGGTTTGAGGACCTAAAACATCCTACTCATGTCTTCTTCCTAATGAAAGCTCTATATGGCTTGAAACAAGCACCCCGTGCTTGGTATGAAAGACTCACCTCTTATCTCCTTTCTCGTGGCTTTTTGAGAGGGGGAGTTGATATGACAATTTTCGTTCGCCTTGATGAAAAAGGTATCCTAGTTTCTCAAGTATATGTTGATGACATAGTGTTTAGGTCTACGTGTGATAAACATACTCAAATTTTTTCAAAAGAAATGCACAATGAATTTGAGATGAGTATGGTAGGTGAACTTACTTTCTTTCTAGGTTTTCAAGTTCGTCAACTCAAAAGTGGGATACTTTTATCCCAAACTAAGTATGATAAAGACCTCGTTAAGAAATTTAAACTCGAATCCGCTAAACATGCTCGTACTCCTATGAGTTCATCTATTAAACTTAGTAAGGATACCGACGGAAAGGATGTAGAGCATACTCTTTTTAAAAGTATGATAGGTAGTTTACTTTACCTAACTGCTAGCCATTCAGATATTTCCTTTAGTGTAGGAGTTTGTGCTTGTTATCAAGCCGCTCCAAAAGAGTCTCATTTACTTGCTATCAAACGTATCATCAAATATGTTAGTGGGACCCTGTCTTTTGGAATTTGGTACTCTTTTGACACCAATGATTGTCTATCGGCATATTCAGACACCGATTGGGCAGGAGATGTTGATGGATGCAAAAGTACCTCCGGCGGTTGTTTCTACTTTGGAAGTGCACATGCCTCATGGATGAGCAAGAAATAAAATTCTATTTCTTTGTCCACGGCGGAAGCCGAATACATTGCCGTCGGAAGTTATTGTACTCAACTCATTTGGATGAAACAAATGTTGGAAGATTACGGTATTTCCCAAGGCACTTTGACTATCTATTGCGATAATACTAGTGAAATTCATATTTCCCGTAATCCTGTTCAACATTCTAGAACCAAGCATGTTAATATCCGTGAACATTTCATTCGTGACTTGGTTGAAGAGAAAATCGTTTCTCTAAGCTTCGTTTTTACCAATCAACAATTGGCCGATATCTTTACTAAACCTCTAGATGCCCTTAGATTTGAAAACCTTACGAAATCAATTGGGGTTTGCTCCATTGATTGAGATCGAAACTGTTTATCTAGTTTTGGTTGCTTCTCTTGTATATTTCTATACCTATGAACTAGATTTCTTTTGTATATATTTTATTCAAAATCTCAAAAATATTTTTCTTTTATTTTCAAGGAAAACGGGAATGGTTAGAAAAGCTATCAAATTTTTGTCCATATGGCTTTGTGGTCGATGTATTCGGATCTCTATCTTTTTCCATATCCACGTGGCTTTCGATGAGTAGTTAATCCATACCTTGTTTATCTTGTGCACAATAATGCTCTTTTATGATATATATTTTTGTGATTTCCTCACATCTTTGCCTTTTGCACACACCGTACACGAAATATTGCGAATATCTTTGTTGATGTAAAAAATTAGACTATCTCTAATTATTTAATCACAGATAAAAATAAATAAGACAAAGAATTTTAAAGTGGTTCAGCCTTATAAGAATGGCCTACGTCTACTATTTTTGTTATTGCTGACTGTTTGGGAATTCTCGATAACAATTTTTTATCAATAAGTTTCGAGTCCCCTTGCAATGAGGATGATACAATGTATTTATAGCCATGAGGCTGTACATGTGAAAGGGTAATGCATAGTTGTCCCTTAGGTGTGTACATCTGTATGATAATAATAAGCATTTAATGCGTAGTCAATCTGTTGATTATCCTGATATTAATGCTCTGTACGAGATGCAGCTCGGATCTCCTAAGTATCTCGACACTCGTGAGTTGCTCGGTGCAGTAAAGTTCCTCGGAGAACACTTTGTTGATCGGAGCGTCTGAGTTGGTCAGGGAGGTTGAGTTCCTCGTCGTCAAGGTGTTTGTAAAAATGCTTGTAGGTGCCATGTAAATTTACACTTGTCTTCATATAATTAATCCACGTCAGCAGGCTAAATTTGGTATCAACAGAACCCCCAATGTTCCATAGTTCGAGGTCTGAGGAGTGTGGAACATTCTTCTCGGAATATGGAGGGATTAAATGGTCATCCTAAATTTTAGGAGTGTCTTCCTTGTATTTATTTTTCCTTTCAAATTCGTAGAATCGAACTTTTTGAATTTTTATAACCGCCTCGGTCTCCGCGTCCTTTTTGTCCTTTTTAGCCGCCGGTAGCGCAAACGTCTCTTTTTGTAATCATTAATTTTACCCTTTCCCAAGGTAAGGTATTTAAACGTTGCAGAAAATCCTATCGTCTCTTCACTTTTTCAAATCTTTATCTTTGAGATCTCCATTTTTTATCTTTCTTGTGCGTTCATTCCTCTCGTCGTTCGTTGTCAACTGATGCATCTTTTTTTTCTGTAAGATCTTCTTCCTTCCTTTTTATTTCCATTATTCACCATAGTTTACCTTATTCAGTCGCTTGATAAGTTTCGTTCTGATTTCTCTATTCCTTCATGGGTCATTTTGGAGGAACTTTCTGAACCTTCAGATTATTTTCGTTTGGCTGAGGGACATTGGTTCCCCAGTCTCTTTGTAGCTGAATGTGGCTTTTCTTTTCCCCCAAACCCTTTGTGTCTGGAATTCTGTCAATATTTCGAAGTGGTTCCTGCAAAAATAGCCACCAATACATGGAGAATAGTTAATGGAGTCCATAGGTTAAATCAAATTCATAGAACTCGTATGGGAATTCTAGAAATTATTTTTTGCTATAGATGGGCTGTCAGCGACAATACTTTTTATTTGAAAACTAGGTTTTTAAATAGGGTTTTAGTGGTCAATCTCCCAGATGCCAATATGGATTACTTCGAGCATGGTGTTGTTATGAAAAATTGGCAACATGCTCTATTAACTAGAAATGATGTGTATCAGGGTCCCAGGTGCCCTCCCTATGCCAATGGGATAGGTTGTTTTTTCTTTACATTATTTTTGATATTATTCTTTCTTTGTGTTCGATAAAATGTGTCACTGATATTTTAATTTTCATTTATTTGCAGTTGACAGCAAAAGAAGGTCTCCAAAAGAGACAGAAGTTAACTTAAAACATCTGAAACTTATCAGGGGTTTGCATCAGGCTGTTGCTGATGAGTATATGAGATCAGCTTCATACTTGCTGAAGTATAAGAATTACACCTCCTCTTTTACTGCTCGTCCAGTGATAGGTGAAGTAGAACTAACAGCAGCCGCTGAAGGTTCTTCTCCTGAGTCACACATTCCTCTTAGTGGCAGGATAAAGAGAAGAAGAGCTCCTGCCCTCTTCGAGAAATCTTCCTCTATTGCTGGAGAGTCAAAGAAAAGCAAGCATGATGTCCAAGAAGAAGGGATAAGAAAAATTGACGCACCCCCTTCGGCTGCTACTATGAAGGTTGCCGAGAAGCCCCCAATGGCTCCGAGCAAGGTTGCAGCTCCAAGCGAGGTTATAGTAATATCCCCGAATAAGACTACATCCTTGGTTGAAACCGTTCCTGCTCCCCCGAGAAGCTGAAGAAGAGCTCCTCGACCAATTTGGCTGAATCCATCTCTCAGCCTTAAACTACTGGAAGTGATGTTCCCACTTTCGTTGCTCCGAGCTCTGAAATGAGCTCGATGAAATCTGGGATCATCCTCGAGATCCAAGGTATTGAAGAAAATCTTTCTCGGGATATGGTTACCACATTGGCTGCTCATCATATTGCTTCTGTAAGTATTATTGTCCTAAACTTTCATTTTCCACTGTTATATCTTTGCACTGACTTGCTACTGTTTTCTTTTCCCAGTTGGTAACCTGTTTCAATACAATTTTGAATAAGGATGAAGCAATTAAAGCTTCAAGCTCCTCGTGAGGAGTAGAGGAAGCTTTGGTGGGTCTGACGCAGTCTGTGAAGGATTCTCGTCAGAAGTATGTTGATGATAAAACTACTTGGGAGAAGAAGCTTAATTCCACCGAGCAGGAGAGGGATCAGGTTGTTGAGGTCTCCAAGGGATTGGAGAAGAAAATAAAAGACTTGGAAAGTAAAAATAAAGAGCTCGAAGGGAAGCTCCAAAATGCTGGGGAGCTTGAAGGTAGGCTCAAGTCTGCTTAGGAAGAGTTGGGAAACTTCGTGAGGTGGATCGTCAGAGGGACGAGGATGAAAAGAAATTGAAAGTTGTCGAGGAACTTATGACTGAGAAGATTTCCTCAGAGAAGGTGAAGAGGAAAATGGCTATTAAGAAGTCCTTCAGCGCTGGCTAGGATAAAGGATGGAATAAGGGTCTGGCTTCCATGATGTCACAAGTGGAATATGGTAGCCTCAAGTACTTTAGGTATGGCCACTCGTGAGTTGCTCGGTGCAGTAAAGTTCCTCGGAGAACACTTTGTTGATCGGAGCGTCTGAGTTGGTCAGGGAGGTTGAGTTTCTCGTCGTCAAGGTGTTTGTAAAAATGCTTGTAGGTGCCATGTAAATTGACACTTGTCTTCATATAACTAATCCACGTCAGCAGGCTAAATTTGGTATCAACAGAACCCCCAATGTTCCATAGTTCGAGGTCTGGGGAGTGTGGAACATTCTTCTCGGAATATGGTGAGATTAAATGGTCATCCTAAATTTTAGGAGTGTCTTCCTTGTATTTATTTTTCCTTTCAAATTCGTAGAATCGGACTTTTTGAATTTTTATAACCGCCTCGGTCTCTGCGTCCTTTTTGTCCTTTTTAGCCGTCGGTAGCGCAAACGTCTATTTTTGTAATCATTATTTTTACCCTTTCCCAAGGTAAGGTATTTAAACGTTGCAGAAAATCCTATCGTCTCTTCACTTTTTCAAATCTATATCTTTGAGCTCTCCATTTTTTCTCTTTCTTTTGCGTTCATTCCTTCCGTCGTTCGTTGTCAACTGATCCATCTTTTTTTTCTGTAAGATCTTCTTCCTTCCTCTTTATTTCCATTATTCACCATGGTTTACCTTATTGAGTCGCTTGATAAGTTTCGTTCTGATTTCTCTATTCCTTCATGGGTTATTTTGGAGGAACTTTCTGAACCTTCAGATTATTTTCGTTTGGCTGAGGGACATTGGTTCCCCAGTCTCTTTGTAGCTGAATGTGGCTTTTCTTTTTCCCCAAACCCTTTGTGTCTGGAATTCTGTCAATATTTTGAAGTGGTTCCTGCAAAAATAGCCCCCAATACATGGAGAATAGTTAATGGAGTCCATAGGTTAAATCAGATTCATGGAACTCGTATAGGAATTCTAGAAATTATGTTTTGCTATAGATGGGCTGTCAGCGACAATACTTTTTATTTGAAAACTAGGTTTTTATATAGGGCTTTAGTGGTCAATCTCCCAGATGCCAATAGGGATTACTTCGAGCATGGTGTTGTTATGAAAAATTGGCAACATACTCCATTAACTAGAAATGATGTGTATCAGCGTCCCAGGTTCCCTCCCTTTGGCAATGGGATAGGTTGTTTTTTCTTTACTTTATTTTTGAAATTATGCTTTCATTGTGTTCGGTAAAATGTGTCACTGATATTTTAATTTTCATTTATTTGTAGTTGACAACAAAAGAAGGTCTCCAAAAGAGATAGAAGTTAACTTAAAACATCTGAAACTCATCTGGGGTTTGCATCAGACTGTTGCTGATGAGTATATGAGATCGGCTTCATACTTGCTGAAGTATAAGAGTTACACCTCGTCTTTTACTGCTCGTCCAGTGATAGGTGAAGTAGAACTAACACCAGCCTCTGAAGGTTCTTCTCCTGAGTCACACATTCCTCTTAGTGACAGGATGAAGAGAAGAAGAGCTCCTGCCCTCTTCGAGAAATCTGCCTCTATTGCTGGAGAGTCAAAGAAAAGCAAGCATGATGTCCCAGAAGAAGGGATAAGAAAAATCGATGCACCCCCTCCGATTGCTACAATGAAGGTTGTCGAGAAGCCCCCAGTGACTCCGAGCATGGTCGCTGCTCCAAGCGAGGTTATAGTCATATCCCCGACTAAGACTACATCCTTGGTTGAAACCGTTCCTGCTCCCCCGAGGAAGCTGAAGAAGAGCTCCTCGGCCAATTTGGCTGAATCCATCTCTCAGCCTCCAACTACTGGAAGTGATGTTCCCACTTTCGTTGCTCCGAGATCTGCCATGAGCTCGGTGAAATCTTGGATCATCCTCGAGATCCAAGGTATTGAAGAAAATCTTTCTCGGGATATGGTTACCACATTGGCTGCTCATCATATTGCTTCTGTAAGTATTATTGTCCTAAACTTTCATTTTTCCACTGTTATATCTTTGCACTGACTTGCTATTATTTTCTTTTCCCAGTTGGTAACCTGTTTTAATACAATTTTGAAGAAGGATGAAGCTATTAAAGCTTCAAGCTCCTCGTCAGGTGTAGAGGAAGCTTTGGTGGGTCTGACGCAGTCTCTGAAGGATTCTCATCAGAAGTTTGTTGATGATAAAGCTTCTTGGGAGAAGAAGCTTAATTCCACCGAGCAGGAGAGGGATCAGGTTATTGAGGTCTCCAAGAGATTGGAGAAGAAAATAAAAGACTTGGAAAGTAAAAATAAAGAGCTCGAAGGGAAGCTCTAAAATACTGGTGAGCTTGAAGGTAGGCTCAGGTCTGCTTAGGAAGAGTTGGGCAACTTCGTGAGGTGGATCGTTAGAGGGATGAGGCAGAAAAGAAATTAAAAGCTGCCGAGGAACTCATGACTGAGAAGATTTCCTCAGAGAAGGTGAAGAGGAAAATGGCTATTAAGAAGTCCTTCAGCGCTGGCTAGGATAAAGTATAGAATAAGGGTCTGGCTGCCATGATGTCAAAAGTGGAATATGGTAGCCTCAAGTACTTTAGGGATGGCCACTCGTGAGTTGCTCGGTGCAGTAAAGTTCCTCGGAGAACACTTTGTTGATCGGAGCGACTGAGTTGTTCAGGGAGGTTGAGTTCCTCGTCGTCAAGGTTTTTAAAAATTCTTGTAGGTGCCATGTAAATTGACACTTGTCTTCATATAATTAATCCACGTCAGCAGGCTAAATTTGGTATCAACAGAAGCCCCCAATGTTTCATAGTTCGAGGTCTGAGGAGTGTGGAACATTCTTCTCGGAATATGGCGGGATTAAATGGTCATCCTGAATTTTAGGAGTGTCTTCCTTGTATTTATTTTTCCTTTCAAATTCGTAGAATCGGACTTTTTGAATTTTTATAACCGCCTTGGTCTCCGCGTCCTTTTTGTCCTTTTTAACCGCCGGTAGCGCAAACGTCTCTTTTTGTAATCATTATTTTTACCCTTTTCCAAGGTAAGGTATTTAAACGGTGTAGAAAATCCTATCGTCTCTTCACTTTTTCAAATCTGTATCTTTGAGCTCTCCATTTTTTCTCTATCTTGTGCGTTCATTCCTTCCGTCATTCATTGTCAACTGATCCATCCTTTTTTTTCTGTAAGATCTTCTTCCTTCTTTTTTATTTCCTTTATTCACTATGGTTTACCTTATTGAGTCGCTTGATAAGTTTCGTTCTGATTTCTCTATTCCTTCATGGGTAGTTTTGGAGGAACTTTCTGAACCTTCAGATTATTTTCGTTTGGCTGAGGGACATTGGTTCCCCAGTCTCTTTGTAGCTGAATGTGGCTTTTCTTTTCCCCCAAACCCTTTGTGTCTGGAATTCTGTCAATATTTCGACGTGGTTCCTGCAAAAATAGCCCCCAATACATGGAGAATAATTAATGGAGTCCGTAGGTTAAATCAGATTCATGAAACTCGTATAGGAATTCTAGAAATTATTTTTTGCTATAGATGGGCTGTCAGCGTAAGTACTTTTTATTTGAAAACTAGGTTTTTAAATATGGCTTTAGTGGTCAATCTGCCAGATGCCAATAGGGATTACTTCGAGCATGGTGTTGTTATGAAAAATTGGCAACAAGCTCCATTAACTGGAAATGATGTGTATCAGGGTCCCAGGTGCCCTCCCTGTGGAAATGGGATAGGTTGTTTTTTCTTTAATTTATTTTTGAAATTATGCTTTCTTTGTGTTCGATAAAATGTGTCACTGATATTTTAATTTTCATTTATTTGCAGTTGACAGCAAAAGAAGGTCTCCAAAAGAGACAGAAGTTAACTTAAAACATCTGAAACTTATCAGGGGTTTGCATCAGACTATTACTGACGAGTATATCAGATCAGCTTCATACCTGCTGAAGTATAAGAGTTACACCTCGTCTTTTACTGCTCGTCCAGTGATAGGTGAAGTAGAACTAGCACCTGCCTCTGAAGGTTCTTCTCCTGAGTCACACATTCCTCTTAGTGACAGGATGAAGAGAAGAAAAGCTCCTGCCCTCTTTGAGAAATCTTCCCCTATTGCTGGAGAGGCAAAGAAAAGCAAGCATGATGTCCCAGAAGAAGGGATAAGAAAAATCGATGCACCCCCTCCGGCTGCTACTATGAAGGTTGTCGAGAAGCCACCAGTGGCTCCGAGCATGGTCGCTACTCCAAGCGAGGTTATAGTCATATCCCCGACTAAGACTACATCCTTGGTTGAAACCGTTCCTGCTCCCCCGAGGAAGCTGAAGAAGAGCTCCTCGGTCAATTTAGCTGAATCCATCTCTCAGCCTCCAACTACTGGAAGTGGTGTTCCCACTTTCGTTGCTCCGAGCTCTCCCATGAGCTCGATGAAATCTTGGATCATCCCCAAGATCCAAGGTATTGAAGAAAATATTTCTCGGGATATGGTTACCACATTGGCTGCTCGTCATATTGCTTCTGTAAGTATTATTGTTCTAAACTTTTATTTTTCCACTATTATATCTTTGCACTGACTTGCTACTGTTTTCTTTTCCCGGTTGGTAACCTGTTTCAATACAATTTTGAATAAGGATGAAGCTATTAAAGCTTCAAGCTCCTCGTCAGGTGTAGAGGAAGCTTTGATGGGTCTGACGCAGTCTCTGAAGGATTCTCGTCTGAAGTATGTTGATGATAAAACTGCTTGGGAGAAGAAGCTTAATTCCACCGAGCAGGAGAGGGATCAGGTTGTTGAGGTCTCCAAGGGATTGGAGAAGAAAATAAAAGACTTGGAAAGTAAAAATAAAGAGCTCGAAGGGAAGCTCCAAAATGCTGGGGTGCTTGAAGGTAGGATCAAGTCTGCTGAGGAAGAGTTGGGCAACTTTGTGAGGTGGATCGTCAGAGGGACGAGGCAGAAAAGAAATTGAAAGCTGCCGAGGAACTCATGACTGAGAAGATTTCCTCAGAGAAGGTGAAGAGGAAAATGGCTATTAAGAAGTCCTTCAGCGCTGGCTAGGATAAAGGATAGAATAAGGGTCTGGCTACCATGATGTCACAAGTGGAATATGGTAGCCTCAAGTACTTTAGGTATGTCCACTCATGAGTTTCTCGATGCAGTAAAGTTCCTCGGAGAACACTTTATTGATCGGAGCGTCTGAGTTGGTCAGGGAGGTTGAGTTCCTCGTCATCAAGGTGTTTGTAAAAATGCTTGTAGGTGCCATATAAATTGACACTTGTCTTTATATAATTAATCCACATCAGCAGGCTAAATTTGGTATCAACAGAAGCCCCCAATGTTTCATAGTTCGAGGTCTGAGGAGTGTGAAACATTCTTCTCGAAATATGGCGGGATTAAATGGTCATCCTGAATTTTAGGAGTGTCTTCCTTATATTTATTTTTCCTTTCAAATTCGTAGAATCGAACTTTTTGAATTTTTATAACCGCCTCGGTCTCCGCGTCCTTTTTGTCCTTTTTAGCCGCCGGTAGCGCAAACGTCTCTTTTTGTAATCATTAATTTTACCCTTTTCCAAGGTAAGTTATTTAAACATTGCAGAAAATCCTATCGTCTCTTCACTTTTTGAAATCTGTATCTTTGAGCTCTCCATTTTTTCTCTATCTTGTGCGTTCATTCCTTCCGTCGTTCATTGTCAACTGATCCATCCTTTTTTCTGTAAGATCTTCTTCCTTATTTTTTATTTCCTATATTCACCCTGGTTTACCTTATTGAGTCGCTTGATAAGTTTCATTCTGATTTCTCTATTCCTTCATGGGTCATTTTGGAGGAACTTTCTGAACCTTCAGATTATTTTCGTTTGGCTGAGGGACATTGGTTACCCAGTCTCTTTGTAGCTGAATGTAGCTTTTTTTTCCCCAAACCCTTTGTGTCAGGAATTCTGTCTATATTTTGACGTGGTTCCTGCAAAAATAGTCCCCAATACATGGAGAATAGTTAATGGAGTCCATAGGTTAAATCAAATTCATGGAACTCGTATAGGAATTCTAGAAATTATGTTTTGCTATAGATGGGCTGTCAGCGACAGTACTTTTTATTTCAAAACTAGGTTTTAAAATAGGGCTTTAGTGGTCAATCTCCCAGATGCCAATAGGGATTACTACGAGCATGGTGTTGTTATGAAAAATTGGCAACATGCTCCATTAACTGGAAATGATGTGTATTAGGGTCCCAGGTGCCCTCCCTATGGCAATGGGATAGGTTGTTTTTTCTTTACTTTATCTTTGAAATTATGCTTTCTTTGTGTTCGATAAAATGTGTCACTGATATTTTAATTTTCATTTATTTGTAGTTGACAGCAAAAGAAGGTCTGCAAAAGAGATAAAAGTTAACTTAAAACATCTGAAACTTATCTGGGGTTTGCATCAGACTGTTGCTGACGAGTATATCAGATCAGTTTCATACTTGCTGCAGTATAAAAGTTACACCTCGTCTTTTACTGCTCGTCCAGTGATAAGTGAAGTAGAACTAACACCAACCTCTGAAGGTTCTTCTCCTGAGTCACACATTCCTCTTAGTGACAGAATGAAGAGAAGAAGAGCTCCTCGGCACTTCGAGAAATCTGCCTCTATTGCTGGAGAGTCAAAGAAAAGTAAGCATGATGTCCCAGAAGAAGGGACAAGAAACATCGATGCACCCCCTCCGGCTGCTACTATGAAGGTTGTCGAGAAGACCCCAGTGGCTCCGAGCATGGTCGCTACTCCAAGCGAGGTTATAGTCATATCCCCGACTAAGACTACATCCTTGGTCGAAACCGTTCCTGCTCCCCCGAGGAAGCTGAAGAAGAGCTCCTCAGTCAATTTGGCTGAATCCATCTCTCAGTCTCCAACTACTGGAAGTGGTGTTCCCACTTTCGTTGCTCCGAGCTCTTCCATGAGCTCGGTGAAATCTTGGATCATCCCCGAGATCCAAGGTATTGAACAAAATCTTTCTCGGGATATGGTTACCACATTGGCTGCTCGACATATTGCTTCTGTAAGTATTATTGTCCTAATTTTTATTTTTCCACTGTTATATCTTTGCACTGACTTGCTATTGTTTTCTTTTCCCAGTTGGTAACCTGTTTCAATACAATTTTGAAGAAGGATGAAACTATTAAAGCTTCAAGCTCCTCGTCAGGTGTAGAGGAAGCTTTGGTGGGTCTGACGCAGTCTTTGAAGGATTCTCGTCAGAAGTATGTTGATGATAAAGCTGCTTGGGAGAAGAAGCTTAATTCCACCGAGCAAGAGAGGGATCAGGTTGTTGAGGTCTCCAAGGGATTGGAGAAGAAAATAAAAGACTTGGAAAGTAAAAATAAAGAGCTCGAAGGGAAGCTCCAAAATGCCGGGGAGCTTGAAGGTGGGCTCAAGTCTGATGAGGAAGAATTGGGCAACTTCGTGAGGTGGATCGTCGGAGGGACGAGGCAGAAAAGAAATTGAAAGCTGCCGAGGAACTCATGATTGAGAAGATTTCCTTAGAGAAGGTGAAGAGGAAAATGTCTATTAAGAAGTCCTTCAGCGCTGGCTAGGATAAAGGATGGAATATGGGTCTGGCTGCCATGATGTCACAAGTGGAATATGGTAGCCTCAAGTACTTTAAGGATGTCCACTCGTGAGTTTCTCGATGCAGTAAAGTTCCTCAGAGAACACTTTATTGATCGGAGCGTCTGAGTCGGTCAGGGAGGTTGAGTTCCTCGTCGTCAAGGTGTTTGTAAAAATGCTTGTAGGTGCCATGTAAATTGACACTTATCTTTATATAATTAATCCACGTCAGCAGGCTAAATTTGGTATCAACAGAACCACCAATGTTTCATAGTTTGAGGTCTGGGGTGTGTGGAACATTCCTCTCGAAATATGGCGGGATTAAATGGTCATCCTGAATTTTAGGAGTGTCGTCCTTGTATTTATTTTTCCTTTCAAATTCGTAGAATCGGACTTTTTGAATTTTTATAACCGCCTCGGTCTCCGCGTCCTTTTTTTCCTTTTTAGCCGCCGGTAGTGCAAACGTCTCTTTTTGTAATCATTATTTTTACCCTTTTCCAAGGTAAGGTATTTAAACGTTGCAGAAAATCCTATCGTCTCTTCACTTTTTCAAATCTGTATCCTTGAGCTCTCTATTTTTTCTCTATCTTGTGCGTTCATTCCTTCCGTCGTTCATTGTCAATTGATCCATCCTTTGTTTCTGTAAGATCTTCTTCCTTCTTTTTTATTTCCTTTATTCAACATGGTTTACCTTATTGAGTCGCTTGATAAGTTTCGTTATGATTTCTCTATTCCTTCGTGGGTCATTTTGGAGGAACTTTCTGAACCTACAGATTATTTTCGTTTGGCTGAGGGACATTGGTTCCCCAGTCTCTTTGTAGCTGAATGTGGCTTTTCTTTTCCCCCAAACCCTTTGTGTCTGGAATTCTGTCAATATTTCGACGTGGTTCCTGCAAAAATAACCCCAATACATGGAGAATAGTTAATGGAGTCTATAGGTTAAATAAGATTCATGGAACTTGTATAGGAATTCTAGAAATTATGTTTTGCTATAGATGGGCTGTCAGCGACAGTACTTTTTATTTCAAAACTAGATTTTTAAATAGGGCTTTAGTGGTCAATCTCCCAGATGCCAATAGGGATTACTTCGAGCATGGTGTTGTTATGAAAAATTGGCAACAAGCTCCATTAACTGGAAATGATGTGTATTAGGGTCCCAGGTGCCCTCCCTATTGCAATGGGATAGGTTGTTTTTTCTTTACTTTATTTTTGAAATTATGCTTTCTTTGTGTTCGATAAAATGTGTCACTGATATTTTAATTTTCATTTATTTGCAGTTGACAGCAAAAGAAGGTCTCCAAAAGAGACAGAAGTTAACTTAAAACATCTGAAACTTATCTGGGGTTTGCATCAGACTGTTGCTGACGAGTATATCAGATCAGCTTCATACTTGCTGCAGTATAAGAGTTACACCTCGACTTTTACTGCTCGTCAGTGATAGGTGAAGTAGAACTAGCACCAGCCTCTGAAGGTTCTTCTCCTGAGTCACACATTCCTCTTAGTGACAGGATGAAGAGAAGAAGATCTCCTGCCCTCTTCGAGAACTCTTCCTCTATTGCTGGAGAGGCAAAGAAAAGCAAGCATGATGTCCCAGAAGAAGGGACAAGAAAAATCGATGCACCGCCTTCGGTTGCTACTATGAAGGTTGCCGAGAATCCCCCAGTGGTTCCGAGCAAGGTCGCTGCTCCATGCGAGGTTATAGTCATATCCCCAACTAAGACTACATACTTGGTAGAAACCGTTCCTGCTCCCCCGAGGAAGTTGAAGAAGAGCTCCTCGGTAAATTTGGCTGAATCCATCTCTCAGCCTCCAACTACTGGAAGTGGTGTTCCCACTTTCGCTGCTCCGAGCTCTGCCATGAACTCGGTGAAATCTTGGATCATCCCTGAGAACCAAGGTATTGAACAAAATCTTTATCGGGATATGGTTACCACATTGGCTGGTCGTCATATTGCTTCTGTAAGTATTATTGTCCTAAACTTTTATTTTTCCACTGTTATATCTTTGCACTGACTTGCTATTGTTTTCTTTTCCCAGTTGGTAACCTTTTTCAATACAATTTTGAAGAAGGATGAAGCTATTAAATCTTCAAGCTCCTCATCAAGTGTAGAGGAAGCTTTGGTGGGTCAGACGCAGTCTCAGAAGGATTCCCGTCAGAAGTATGTTGATGTTAAAGCTGCTTGGGAGAATAAGCTTAATTCCACCGAGCAGGAGAGGGATCAGGTTGTTGAGGTCTCCAAGGGATTGGATAAGAAAATAAAAGAATTGGAAAGTAAAAATAAAGAGCTCGAAGGGAAGCTCAAAAATGCTGGGGAGCTTGAAGGTAGGCTCAAGTTAGCTGAGGAAGAGTTGGGCAACTTCGTGAGGTGGATCGTCGGAGGGACGAGGCAGAAAAGAAATTGAAAGCTGCCGAGGGACTCATGACTGAAAAGATTTCCTTAGAGAAGGTGAAGAGGAAAATGGCTATTAAGAAGTCCATCAGCGCTGGCTAGGATAAAGGATGGAATAAGGGTCTGGCTGCCATGATGTCACAAGTGGAATATGGTAGCCTCAAGTACTTTTGGGATGGCCACTCGTGAGTTGCTCTGTGCAGTAAAGTTCCTCGGAGAACATTTTATTGATCGGAGCGTCTGAGTTGGTCAGGGAGGTTGAGTTCCTCGTCGTCAAGGTGTTTGTAAAAATGCTTGTAGGTGCCATGTAAATTGACACTTATCTTTATATAATTAATCCACGTCAGCAGGCTAAATTTGGTATCAACAGAACCACCAATGTTTCATAGTTCGAGGTCTGAGGAGTGTGGAACATTCTTCTCGAAATATTGCGGGATTAAATGGTCATCCTGAATTTTAGGAGTGTCTTCCTTGTATTTATTTTTCCTTTCAAATTCGTAGAATCGGACTATTTGAATTTTTATAACCGCCTCGGTCTCCGCATCCTTTTTTTTCCTTTTTAGCCCCCGGTAGTGCAAACGTCTCTTTTTGTAATCATTATTTTTACCCTTTTCCAAGGTAAGGTATTTAAACGTTGCAGAAAATCCTATCGTCTTTTCACTTTTTCAAATATGTATCCTTGAGCTCTCTATTTTTTCTCTATCTTGTGCGTTCATTCCTTCCGTCGTTCATTGTCAACTGATCCATCCTTTTTTTCTGTAAGATCTTCTTCCTTCTTTTTTATTTCCTTTATTCACCATGGTTTACCTTATTGAGTCGCTTGATAAGTTTCGTTATGATTTCTCTATTCCTTCGTGGGTCGTTTTGGAGGAACTTTCTGAACCTACAGATTATTTTCGTTTGGCTGAGGGACATTGGTTCCCCAGTCTCTTTGTAGCTGAATGTGGCTTTTCTTTTCCCCCAAACCCTTTGTGTCTGGAATTCTGTCAATATTTCGACGTGGTTCCTGCAAAATAACCCCAATACATGGAGAATAGTTAATGGAGTCCATAGGTTAAATCAGATTCATGGAACTCGTATAGGAATTCTAGAAATTATGTTTTGCTATAGATGGGCTGTCAGCGACAGTACTTTTTATTTCAAAACTAGGTTTTTAAATAGGTCTTTAGTGGTCAATCTCCCAGATGCCAATAGGGATTACTTCGAGCATGGTGTTGTTATGAAAAATTGGCAACATGCTATATTAACTGGAAATGATGTGTATTAGGGTCCCAGGTGCCCTCCCTATTGCAATGGGATAGGTTGTTTTTTCTTTACTTTATTTCTGAAATTATGCTTTCTTTGTGTTCGATAAAATGTGTCACTGATATTTTAATTTTCATTTATTTGCAGTTGACAGCAAAAGAAGGTCTCCAAAAGAGACAGAAGTTAACTTAAAACATCTGAAACTTATCTGGGGTTTGCATCAGACTGTTATCAGATCAGCTTCATACTTGCTGCAGTATAAGAGTTACACCTCGTCTTTTACTGCTCGTCCAGTGATAGGTGAAGTAGAACTAGCACCAGCCTCTGAAGGTTCTTCTCCTGAGTCACACATTCCTCTTAGTGACAGGATGAAGAGAAGAAGAGCTCCTGCCCTCTTCGAGAAGTCTTCCTCTATTGCTGGAGAGGCAAAGAAAAGCAAGCATGATGTCCCAGAAGAAGGGACAAGAAAAATCGATGCACCCCCTTCGGCTGCTACTATGAAGGTTACCGAGAATCCCCTAGTGGCTCCGAGCAAGGTCGCTGCTCCAAGCGAGGTTATAGTCATATACCCTACTAAGACTACATACTTGGTAGAAACGGTTCCTGCTCCCCCGAGGAAGCTGAGGAAGAGCTCCTCGGTAAATTTGGCTGAATCCATCTCTCAGCCTCCAACTATTGGAAGTGGTGTTCCCACTTTCGTTGCTCCGAGCTCTGCCATGAGCTCGGTGAAATCTTGGATCATCCCTGAGAACCAAGGTATTGAACAAAATCTTTCTCGGGATATGGTTACCACATTGGTTGCTCGTCATATTGCTTCTGTAAGTATTATTGTTCTAAACTTTTATTTTTCCACTGTTATAAATTTGCACTGACTTGCTATTGTTTTCTTTTCCCAGTTGGTAACCTTTTTCAATACAATATTGAAGAAGGATGAATCTATTAAATCTTCAACTCCTCGTCAAGTGTAGAGGAATCTTTGGTGGGTCTGACGCAGTCTCAGAAGGATTCTCGTCAGAAGTATATTGATGATAAAGCTGCATGGGAGAATAAGCTTAATTCCACCGAGCAAGAGAAGGATCAGGTTGTTGAGGTCTCAAAGGGATTGGAGAAGAAAATAAAAGACTTGGAAAGTAAAAATAAAGAGCTCGAAGGGAAGCTCCAAAATGCTGGGGAGCTTGAAGGTAGGCTCAAGTCTGCTGAGGAAGAGTTGGGCAACTTCGTGAGGTGGATCGTCGGAGGGACGAGGCAGAAAAGAAATTGAAAGCTGCCGAGGAACTTATGACTGAGAAGATTTCCTTAGAGAAGGTGAAGAGGAAAATGGCTATTAAGAAGTCCTTCAGCGCTGGCTTGGATAAAGGATGAAATAAGGGTCTGGCTGCCATGATGTCACAAGTGGAATATGGTAGCCTCAAGTACTTTAGGGATGGCCACTCGTGAGTTACTCGGTGCAGTAAAGTTCCTCAGAGAACATTTTGTTAATCGGAGCATCTGAGTTGGTCAGGGAGGTTGAGTTCCTCGTCGTCAAGGTGTTTGTAAAAATGCTTTTAGGTGCCATGTAAATTGACACTTATCTTTATATAATTAATCCACGTCAGCAGGCTAAATTTGGTATCAACAGAACCACCAATGTTTCATAGTTCGAGGTCTGAGGAGTGTGGAACATTCTTCTCGAAATATGGCGGGATTAAATGATCATCCTGGATATTAGGAGTGTCTTCCTTGTATTTATTTTTCCTTTCAAATTCGTAGAATCAGACTTTTAGAATTTTTATAACCGCCTCGGTCTCCGCATCCTTTTTTTCCTTTTTAGCCGCCGGTAGTGCAAACATCTCTTTTTGTAATCATTATTTTTACCCTTTTCCAAGGTAAGGTATTTAAACGTTGCAGAAAATCCTATTGTCTCTTCACTTTTTCAAATCTGTATCTTTGAGCTCTCCATTTTTTCTCTATCTTGTGCGTTCATTCCTTCCGTCGTTCATTGTCAACTGATCCATCCTTTTTTTCTGTAAGATCTTCTTCCTTCTTTTTTATTTCCTTTATTCACCATGGTTTACCTTATTGAGTCGCTTGATAAGTTTCGTTATGATTTCTCTATTCCTTCGTGGGTCGTTTTGGAGGAACTTTCTGAACCTACAGATTATTTTCGTTTGGCTGAGGGACATTGGTTTCCCAGTCTCTTTGTAGCTGAATGTGGCTTTTCTTTTCCCCCAAACCCTTTGTGTCTGGAATTCTGTCAATATTTCGACGTGGTTCCTACAAAAATAACCCCAATACATGGAGAATAGTTAATGGAGTCCATAGGTTAAATCAGATTCATGGAACTCGTATAGGAATTCTAGAAATTATGTTTTGCTATAGATGGGGTGTCAGCGACAATACTTTTTATTTCAAAACTAGGTTTTTAAATAGGGCTTTAGTGGTCAATCTCCCAGATGCCAATAGGGATTACTTCGAGCATGGTGTTGTTATGAAAAATTGGCAACATGCTCCATTAACTGGAAATGATGTGTATTAGGGTCCCAGGTGCCCTCCCTATGGCAATGGGATAGGTTATTTTTTCTTTACTTTATTTTTGAAATTATGCTTTCTTTGTGTTCGATAAAATGTGTCACTGATATTTTAATTTTCATTTATTTGCAGTTGACAGCAAAAGAAGGTCTCCAAAAGAGACAGAAGTTAACTTAAAACATCTGAAACTTATCTGGGGTTTGCATCAGACTGTTGCTGACGAGTATATCAGATCATCTTCATACTTGCTGCAGTATAAGAGTTACACCTCGTCTTTTACTGTTCGTCCAGTGATAGGTGAAGTAGAACTAGCACCAGCCTCTGAAGGTTCTTCTCCTGAGTCACACATTCCTTTTAGTGACAGGATGAAGAGAAGAAGAGCTCCTTCCCTCTTCAAAAAATCTTCCTCTATTGCTGGAGAGGCAAAGAAAAGCAAGTATGATGTCCCAGAAGAAGGGACAAGAAAAATCGATGCACCCCCTTCGGCTGCTACTATGAAGGTTACCGAGAAGCCCCCAGTGGCTCCGAGCAAGGTCGCTGCTCCAAGGGAGGTTATAGTCATATCCCCGACTAAGACTACATCCTTGGTCGAAACCGTTCCTGCTCCCCCGAGAAAGCTGAAGAAGAGCTCCTCGGTCAATTTGGCTGAATCCATCTGTCAGCCTCTAACTACTGGAAGTGGTGTTCCCACTTTCGTTGCTCCGAGCTCTTCCATGAGCTCGGTAAAATCTTGGATCATCCCCGAGATCCAAGGTATTGAACAAAATCTTTCTCGGGATATGGTTACCACATTGGCTGCTCGTCATATTGCTTCTGTAAGTATTATTGTCCTAAACTTTTATTTTTCCACTGTTATATCTTTGCACTGACTTGCTATTGTTTTCTTTTCCCAGTTGGTAACCTGTTTCAATACAATTTTGAAGAAGGATGAAGCTATTAAAGCTTCAAGCTCCTCGTCAGGTGTAGAGGAAGCTTTGGTGGGTCTGACGCAGTCTCTGAAGGATTCTCGTCAGAAGTATGTTGATGATAAAGTTTCTTGGGAGAAGAAGCTTAATTCCACCGAGCAGGAGAGGGATCAGGTTGTTGAGGTCTCCAAGGGATTGGAGAAGAAAATAAAAGACTTGGAAAGTAAAAATAAAGAGCTCGAAGGGAAGCTCCAAAATGCTGGGGAGCTTGAAGGTAGGCTCAAGTCTGCTGAGGAAGAGTTGGGCAACTTCGTGAGGTGGATCGTCAGAGGGACGAGGCAGAAAAGAAATTGAAAGCTGCCGAGGAACTCATGACTGAGAAGATTTCCTCAGAGAAGGTGAAGAGGAAAATGGCTATTAAGAAGTCCTTCAGCGCTGGCTAGGATAAAGGATGGAATAAGGGTCTGGCTGCCATGATGTCCCAAGTGGAATATGGTAGCCTCAAGTACTTTAGGGATGGCCACTCATGAGTTGCTCGGTGCAGTAAAGTTCCTCGGAGAACACTTTGTTGATCGGAGTGTCTGAGTCGGTCAGGGAGGTTGAGTTCCTCGTCGTCAAGGTGTTTGTAAAAATGCTTGTAGGTGCCATGTAAATTGACACTTGTCTTTATATAATTAATCCACGTCAGCCGGATAAATTTGGTATCAACAGATCCCCCAATGTTTAATAGTTCGAGGTCTGAGGAGTGTGGAACATTCTTCTCGAAATATGGCGGGATTAAATGGTCATCCTGAATTTTAGGAGTGTCTTCCTTGTATTTATTTTTCCTTTCAAATTCGTAGAATCGGACTTTTTGAATTTTTATAACCGCCTCGGTCTCCGCATCCTTTTTGTCCTTTTTAGCCGCCGGTAGCGCAAACGTCTCTTTTTGTAATCATTATTTTTACCCTTTTCCAAGGTAAGGTATTTAAACGGTGTAGAAAATCCTATCGTCTCTTCACTTTTTCAAATCTGTATCTTTGAGCTCTCCATTTTTTCTCTATCTTGTGCGTTCATTCCTTCCGTCGTTCATTGTCAACTGATCCATCCTTTTTTTTCTGTAAGATCTTC
This sequence comes from Sambucus nigra, assembly GCA_949130495.1. Taxonomy (NCBI): domain Eukaryota; kingdom Viridiplantae; phylum Streptophyta; class Magnoliopsida; order Dipsacales; family Adoxaceae; genus Sambucus; species Sambucus nigra. Next base: position 175,179,640 of record OX422211.1, read on the forward strand.
TTCCTTCTTTTTTATTTCCTTTATTCACCATGGTTTACCTTATTGAGTCGCTTGATAAGTTTCGTTCTGATTTCTCTATTCCTTCATGGGTAGTTTTGGAGGAACTTTCTGAACCTTCAGATTATTTTCGTTTGGCTGAGGGACATTGGTTCCCCAGTCTCTTTGTAGCTGAATGTGGCTTTTCTTTTCCCCCAAACCCTTTGTGTCTGGAATTCTGTCAATATTTTGACGTAGTTCCTGCAAAAATAACCCCAATACAAGGAGAATAGTTAATGGAGTCCATAGGTTAAATCAGATTCATGGAACTCGTATAGGAATTCTAGAAATTATGTTTTGCTATAGATGGGCTGTCAGCGACAGTACTTTTTATTTCAAAACTAGGTTTTTAAATAGGGCTTTAGTGGTCAATCTCCCAGATGCCAATAGGGATTACTTCGAGCATGGTGTTGTTATGAAAAATTGGCAACATGCTCCATTAACTGGAAATGATGTGTATTAGGGTCCCAGGTGCCCTCCCTATGGCAATGGGATAGGTTGTTTTTTCTTTACTTTATTTTTGAAATTATGCTTTCTTTGTGTTCGATAAAATGTGTCACTGATATTTTAATTTTCATTTATTTGCAGTTGACAGCAAAAGAAGGTTTCCAAAAGAGATAGAAGTTAACTTAAAACATCTGAAACTTATCTGGGGTTTGCATCAGACTGTTGCTGACGAGTATATCAGATCAGCTTCATACTTGCTGCAGTATAAGAGTTACACCTCGTCTTTTACTGCTCGTCCAGTGATAGGTGAAGTAGAACTAGCACCAGCCTCTGAAGGTTCTTCTCCTGAGTCACACATTCCTCTTAGTGACAGGATGAAGGGAACAAGAGCTCCTTCCCTCTTCTAGAAATCTTCCTCTATTGCTGGAGAGGCAATGAAAAGCAAGCATGATGTCCCAGAAGAAGGGACAAGAAAAATCGATGTACCCCCTTCGGCTGCTACTATGAAGGTGGTCGAGAATCCTCGAGTGGCTCCGAGCAAGGTCGCTGCTCCAAGCGAGGTTATAGTCATATCCCCGACTAAGACTACATCCTTGGTCGAAACCGTTCCTGCTCCCCCGAGGAAGCTGAAGAAGAGCTCCTCGGTCAATTTGGCTGAATCCATCTCTCAGCCTCCAACTACTGGAAGTGGTGTTCCCACTTTCGTTGCTCCGAGCTCTGCCATGAGCTCGTTGAAATCTTGGATCATCCTCGAGATCCAAGGTATTGAACGAAATCTTTCTCGGGATATGGTTACCACATTGGTTGCTAGTCATATTGCTTCTGTAAGTATTATTGTCCTAAACTTTTATTTTTCCACTGTTATATCTTTGCACTGACTTGCTATTATTTTCTTTTCCTAGTTGGTAACCTATTTCAATACAATTTTGAAGAAGGATGAAGCTATTAAAGCTTCAAGCTCCTCGTCAGGTGTAAAGGAAGCTTTGGTGGGTCTGACGCAGTCTCTGAAGGATTCTTGTCAGAAGTATGTTGATGATAAAGCTTCTTGGGAGAAGAAGATTAATTCCACCGAGAAGGAGAGGGATCAGGTTGTTGAGGTCTCCAAGGGATTGGAGAAGAAAATAAAAGACTTGGAAAGTAAAAATAAAGAGCTCGAAGGGAAGCTCCAAAATGCTGGGGAGCTTGAAGTTAGGCTCAAGTCTGCTGAGGAAGAGTTGGGCAAACTTCGTGAGGTGGATCGTCAGAGGGATGAGGCAGAAAAGAAATTGAAAGCTGCCGAGGAACTCATGACTGAGAAGATTTCCTCAGAGAAGGTGAAGAGGAAAATGGCTAGGATAAAGAATGGAATAAGGGTCTGGCTGCCATGATGTCACAAGTGAAATATGGTAGCCTCAAGTACTTTAGGGATGGCTGGGTGGCTGCTCTGAAAGAGATGAATATTGATGAAAATTCCAACCTGTTTCAGCGACACGTCCCTGGCCCCCTCCAACTCCTGGGGAAGAAGAAGAGGACGAAGCTGCCTCTGAGGAATCCTCCATAATGATGGGAGATCAAATTTCTCATCCCCCAGTTTTCCAGTCCTCCTGCGAGCAACTTCAACCATCAATTATTTCAATCGAGTAGCTTCCAGCCCCCACCGAGCAACCATCTGTGCCATCCGAGCAACCTACCTCCTCGTCACAGCCTCCTGAGAAAGTTTTTGGAGACAAGGAGAAGGTGTAGAATTGTTTGGATTTTTCTCTCTGTTTGTTTTTGCCAATTGTAACTCTGAACTATGTACTTCTCTTTTATGATGTAATAAAATTTGAAATTTTGACTATTCACACTGTTGATTCTCTTCCTCTTGCTCCTTATTGATTCTTGCTATCTCTTCTTTTTACTAATTTATGGCCAGGATGGAATTGTTGTCAGATCATGATATAAAATTGCTAAAATAGTGCAATAAATATTTCAAGGCTGGCCATGCAGATTTAACTGAAGCTCAAATCGTTGATATACTCGGTCCAGATGCTTCAGAGCGAGCAGTTGAAGCCTACCAGTATTTGAAGTGTTTGCTCGACCGTGCAGTGGCTAACACTGTAGCATATTATGAAATGATTGAAGGCCTCCAGGGCCCTCTTGATGAGCTTCAACAATAATATAAGGAATCTACAACCCTTTTGCACCAGGGATACGAGAAGAAGTATCAGTAACTCAGTGCTGATAAGGAGTATGATAAGTTGTTCGCTGCTTATGATGTGAGGGAAAGAACTTTGAAGACCGTGGTCGAAGAGTATAGGCAGATAGCTAATTTGCTGGAGTAGGAAAACAATAACCTGTGAGGAGAGATATCTCAGTTGAAATCTGCAGCGTTTTCCTCGAATGCTTTGGTCCCTATCAACGATGAGGGTTTCTCTTTCTTAGAGGTCGAAAATGCCAATTTGAGAGACGAATTGGAGACTTTGAAAAGGACTGGGTCTTTTATTTCTTCTCAGGGACGAGCAAGAGGTTCTCGGGGACGAGCAAGGACTGCTCGGCTTACTATTGAAGAGGCAAGACCTCAAGCTTCTCTGGAAAATCAAGCAGTTCAGTTAGTTGCGAAGAATAAAGCTCTAGCAGAGATGTCCAAGAAGATCCTGAATCTGGACGAGTAGCTCTCTGCACAAAAGTCTGCCTTGGAGAATAAAGAACTTTTTGTAAAAAATCTTCACGAGCAGTTGGAAAGGTTGACTTATCAATTCCACAAGCAGCCCAGAGAGTTCTGGATGGCTGGTTATAATGAGGCTCTCTACCATCTAGATGATCGAATCTAAAATGCAAATAATGAGGGTTACAAACAAGGGTGGTTGAATGCCTTGGGTGTGCTGCAATTGGAACATGGTCACTATTTGTGGGATTACTATAATCCTGGGTTGCTCGACCTGCCAGTGCCACCATTCAAACTCGATATGAGATGGATTCCTGCTCGGGCAATCCCTCAGTGTTTGATTTCCAAATATCTTGGCGACTACAGTCTCCATTCCAATGTTGAGATATCTCGCCCAGAGCACCTACTCGATCGGCCATTTGTGATGAACATCAGGATGCTCAAAGACCTTAATTTCATAAATTCCCCTTATGCCTTAGACGATCCTCTTGCTGGCGAGGAACTTGTTTCAAAAGCAGAGGGGAAGAAACTAATAGAATAGGAATCTTGATGTAATAATTAATATGTATTTCATTCTCGATGTATTTTGCTCTAGATTTAATGAAAGACTTCTAGTTTTACTTGCAATTTCGATTGTCTTGGGAATATTCTTTTTATTTACTAATGAATGTGCACGTATATCTATTAAAAAGATAGAAATATTTTGTGTTACTTTAAATTGCTGACCAACTAAAGTTGGTAAAAATTTATTGTTGACTATCTTAAATTGATGATATTTTGTTTCTCGACCAACTTGGTGGTAATTTAAAATGTTACAAGTATAAAAATTTTTGCTTGATCACTTTTTAATTCTAAGCCATTAGTTGACTTTTATCACATAATCCTGCATTGTTTAATATATATGTTCCCGACCAACCGTAGTTGATAGATTTTTATTCCCGACCAACTATAGTTGGTGGATTGTCTTCCCGACCAACCTGAGTTGATATTTATGGGAAATATTTTTATTCCCGACCAACCGTAGTTGGTATTTCTGGGAAATATTTTTCTTTCCAACCAACCGTAGTTGGTATTTCTGGGAAATATTTTTTCTTCCCAACCAACCGTAGTTGGTTTTTATGGGAAATATTTTTTCTTCCCAACCAACCGTAGTTGGTATTTCTGGGAAATATTTTTTTTCTTCCCAACCAATCGTAGTTGGTATTTCTGGGAAATATTTTTTTTCTTCCCAACCAACCGTAGTTGGTATTTCTGGGAAATATTTTTCTTCCCAACCAACCATAGTTGATGTTTCTGGGAAATATTTTTCTTCTCAACCAACCGTAGTTGATATTTCTGGGAAATATTTTTCTTCCCAACCAACCGTAGTTAATATTTCTGGGAAATATTTTTCTTCCCAACCAACCGTAGTTGATATTTCTGGGAGATATTTTTTCTCCGACCAACCGGGGTTGGTGGATTTTCCTAAGTAGTGTGTCCCGACCAACTTTAGTTGGTGGATTTTGCTGAGTAGTGTGTAGCACTAGTATTCCGCAAAAAATTTCAACAAAATGAGAGAATTGGGTAGAATATTCACATTTTATTCATACTGAAGAAAATTGCATTACATGAGGATTTACATTACTGGTAATATTTGCGCAAATGCTCTGCATTCCATGCATTTTTAAATTCGTCTCCTTCTATTGTTTCTAGTCTGTAGGTTCCTGGTCGAACAACTTCTGTAACTCGGTAAGGTCCATGCCAGTTCGCTTCCAGTTTGTTGTGCTTTTGAATCACTTTCTTTAGCACATAGTCTCCTTCCTTCAGATCACACTTCTTCACCCTTTTATTGTAAAACAGAGCTGTTCGTTGTTGGTATGCAGCATTCCGGATTGCTGCTTCTTCTCTAACTTCCTCGAGCATGTCCAAATTTAACCTTCCCATTAAATCGCTGACAGGGGAATTGAAATTCAGTACTCTGTGTGTTGGGAGGCCCAACTCGGCAGGTATAACAGCTTCACTTCCAAACGCCAGCATGTATGGAGATTCTCCTGTTGCTGCTCGGGGAGTAGTACGATAAGCCCATAGTAATGACTGTAGCTCGTTGATCCAGTTTGCTTTCTCGTCACTCAGTCTTTTCTTCAAGCCATTTAGCAGCGTTATATTTGTCACTTCATTTTGTCCATTGCTTTGGGGATGGCCTGGTGCCGAGTGGATCTTTAAGATATTTAACTGATGACAATAGGCAGCGAACTCCTCGTTGTCAAATTATGTTCCATGGTCGGTGATGAATGCATGGGGAAGACCATATCTACAAATGATATTTTTCCAAATAAATTGGTACACCTTTTCGTACGTCATGTCGATAAGAGGCTCGGCTTCCACCCACTTAGTAAAGTAATCCACTGCGACGACGAGATATTTAAATCTTCCTCTGGTCGTTGGAAGTGGCCCAACCAAGTCAATTCCTCATATGGAAAATGGCCAAGGGGAAGTGATGGGTGCTAATAATGCTTGGGGAGTTCTTCTGATAGAGGATAAGCATTGACACTTGTCACATTTCTTGGCATAGTCTATTCAATCAGCCCTCATCGTCGGCCAGTAGTATCCTTGAGTCGTCATTCTTTGCAAAAGCGTCCGACCTGCTACATGGGCTCTACAGGACCCTTCATGGACCTCTTCAATCAAGTCTTTCACCTCGGAGGGATGCACACATCTTTGCAAACCTGCTATAATTCCTCGTCTGTATAGAATACCATTAGTCAGTACATAACGAGCAACTTTAAACTTCAATTTCTTGGCTGCGAGTTTATCAATCGGTAATTCCCCTTCCTCAATATATACCCTGATGGGATCCATCCAAGATGGCCCCAAATCGAGGGTAATAAAGTTCATCGTCAGATCTTCATCTATGCTCCGACCAGCTAGAACTTCAATTGGGATTGTTCTTCGTAGCTCGGTACGAGTAACTGATGCTAATCGAGCTAAGGCGTCTGATTTTGCATTCTCCATTCTTGGTATTCTGACCAGCTGAACAACAATAAATTCCGATACCAGTTCTATTGCCTTTGCATGGTACTTAATCATCAACTCTCCATTTGCTGCGTATACACCAAGCATTTGGTTTACAATCAATCGCGAGTAACTGCATACGATTATCTGCTCTGCCTTAATGGTTTTTGCCAGACTAAGACCTACAATCATCGCTTTATATTCGGCCTCATTATTAGAAGCTTGAAATTAAAAGCGTAAAGCATATTCCATATCGACCTCGTCTGGACTTTTCAATACAATCGCAGCTCCACTACCTGAAGTGCATGATGAGCCATCCATATATAGATTCCATATAGGTATCTCATCCTCAAACCTTTTATTGAACAAAGTTCCTCGATGGAATATTTGTTGCTCTTTTATCTCCATTTCTACAACTCCTCGCTGCTCGTCGACCATCTTCTCTTGCTCTCCGACCAACTTAAGTTGATTGGGGTTTAAATTTGATGATCCTGTATCATCCACAGGTTGGTCGGTGTTCAGCTTTTGCTCCTCGGGGGTATCAGGATAGGTGAACTCTGCTATAAAATCTTCTTGCCCCTTAAGTGACGATCTAGTCTCATAAATTATGTCATATTCACCGAGTTCTATTGCCCAATACATCAATCTCCCTGATTTTTCTGGTTTATGAAGAGCTTGCCTCAACGGCATATCGGTATATACGACTATGGTATGAGCCTGAAAGTATGGCTTTATTCTTCTACTCGCTTCGATCAGCGCCAGTGCCAACTTTTCCATTTTTGGATATCTGATTTCTGCTCCTCGGAAGGCCTTACTAGTGTAATAAATTGGTTTTTGTACTCCATCTTCCACTCTTATTAATGCCGAGCTAACTACATTTTCTGAAACTGCCAGATATAAGTACAATCTTTCTCCCATTACTGACCTGGGCAACAGTGGAGGTGCTCCCAAATATTTTTTTAGCTCTTGAAAAGCTTTCTCGCATTCTTCATTCCATTCGAAAGTCTTTCGGAGCATTTTGAAGAATGGGAGGCATCTATCAGTTGCTCGCGATACAAATCTGTTAAGTGCTGCTACTCGCCCTGTAAGACTCTGCACTTCTTTCTTCGTCGTTGGTGATCGTAGTCCCAATAGAGCCTTGATCTTCTCTGGGTTTTCTTCAATTCCTCGTTGGTTGACAATATACCCGAGGAACATGCCTTCTCGTACTCTGAATATGCACTTAGTGGGATTCAACTTCATTTGGTATTTATCTAGTTGATCAAAGGTCCAACCTAAGTCAATTAGATGGTCAGCAGCTCTCTTGCTCTTCGTCATCATATCATCAACATAAACTTCCATATTGCAACTGATTTGCTCTGCAAATACCTTGTTCATCAGCCGCTGATATGTTGCACCTATATTTTTCAAACTAAAAGGCATAACATTATAACAATAAGTTCCCCTAGGGGTAATGAAAGAGGTACTCTCCCTGTCTTCAGGTTTCATTTTGATCTGGTTGTAACCAGAATAAGCATCCATGAAGCTCAGCAGCTCGTGTCCCGAGGTAGCATCCACTAACTGATCAATTCGGGGCAAAGGAAAATGGTCCTTTGGTCATGCCTTATTGAGATCGATGAAGTCTATACACATCCTCCATTTGTTATTCTTCTTTTTCACCATCACCACATTTGCTAACCAGTCTGGGTATTTAACATCTTCAATAAAGCAAGCCTTCTGGAGTTTCTCGACCTCTTCCTGTATATCTTGGTTCTTCTCGGGACTGAACACTCTTCTTCTCTGCTTCACTGGCTTTATCTCCTTATTCACATTGAGCTCATGACATAAGAAATTTGGGTCTATTCCTGGCATATCCTCACGACTCCAAGCAAAAGTTTATTTTCTGCTTTTTAGGAAAATTATCAATTCATGTTTTAGTGAGGCATCTAACGATGAACCTATCTGAGTTGTTCGTTCTGGGTGTTCGTCATCCAGAATGATGTTTTCAGTAGCTTCCACCACCTGACCTTTCACGAGTTGCGATTCGTCTCTAGCATCCAATGTTTCAGTCTCTACACCTTCATCCACCTGATAGGTAGTAGTCTTTTTCCTAGATTCCTCCAGTTCTTCCTGCTCGGAAGATGAGTAGTAACATTCCCGAGCTACTTTTTGGTCACCCTTTATAACTCCTACTCCAAAATTGGTTGGAAATTTCAAGCATTGATGTACCGTAGATGGTACTGCTTTGAACTTCTTCAATCCTACCCTTCCCATGATGACATTGTAGGCTGATTGGACATTCTTATCCATCATGAAGAAGCGTACTCTTTCTGTTCGACAAGTAGGCCATGCACCAATGAACATATCCAACTTGATCGTCCCAAGTGGAAAAACTTTCTCCCTAGCAAAACCGAGGAGGGGTCTGTGATAAGGCTCCAACTGAGACAACTTTAGATTTAAGCTGTCGAAGCACGAGTAAAACATAATATCAGTTGAACTACCATTATCAACCAGTACTCTCGAGATCATCACTTCCTTCATTCTCATTTTGATTACCAATGGGTCATCATGAGGATACAGCACACCTGCGAGGTCGTTCTTTGAGAAACCGATGACCAGTTTTTCTTTGTTGACCTTTCTCGGGCGATCATCTTCAGCCAAGTTTATTCGTTGAATATATGAACAGGCTTGAGCCTCATTGAGGTAAGATTTTCTTTCTGCAGTAAGGTCTCCACCTCCTCCGCCTGTAATAACATTACAATTAAATGATCCAAAACGTATTGAAAATACCTCACGTTCTGGCTGCCTTGGTCTTTTGGGGAGATCGGGGTCATCTTCTGGATCATCTTCATGGTCTCTTTTCTTGTTCTCCTTTGATCGACGAGGATATCTAGACCTCTTTCTTGCTCGGTCGCTTCTTCTTCTTTCATTTCTTCGATCAACATACTTTGCCAGTTTTCCTCGTCTAATGAGTGTTTCAATCTCATTCTGAAGAGCTATGCAATTTTTGGTAGTGTGGCCATGATCTTTGTGGAACTCATAATATTTGGCCTTATTCCTCCTGTCAGTGTCTGACTTCATTTTCTCTGGTCAGTTTAACTCCTCGCTGTTCTTGATTTCTTCTAGAACGTGGTTGATGTCTACCTTCAAAGGAGTATAATTTTCAAATTTCTTCAATACCTCCCATGATGGCTTTGTTTTTGATTGCTTGTCACCACCATTGTTCTTATTCTCTTTCTTCTTAGCCTTATCAACCTCCACCTTGGTCTCTTTGGTATCCATATTCTTCTTTGCAGCCATAGCCTCCTCGGCATTCATGATCTTGGCCGCTTTTGCCATCAGTTCTGACATGGTCCTGGGTGGATCTTTGGCCAAAGTGTAGTACAACTTGTTGGGCAGTAGCCCACTCATCAGAGCAGTAATCACTGTTTTTTCCTCGTAATCAATAACTTCAAGCTTCTCATTATCAAAACGAGTTATGTAATCTCTGGTGCTCTCACCTATTTTTTGTTTGACACTCAACAAATGTATAACTCGTTTAACTGGTTTTGCTCCAAAATAAAAATTTCCAATGAAGAGCTCGGCTAATTGAAAGAAAGTTGATATCTCCCCCCGAGGAAGATTATTGTACCATATCTGAGCAGATCCGGTAAGAGTTCCCAAAAATGCCCTGCATCTCATCTCATCTCATCTAGAATAACATAGATGTCGGGAGCAGCTTGGTATTGTTCTATATGAAGGACAGGGTCAGTTTTTCCATCATATTTAGGGGTCACAACAGGTGCTTTGAACTTCGATGGTGTGGGAAAATCCACAATTGCTTGGATAAAAGGTGTCCCCTGGATAAAAGTTCTTTGTAGAGGATTCTTGGCCTTAGCCATTTCCCCTAGTTTATCCTCCAGCCTCTGAATAGAGCCTTTCCACGCATCATTTCCCTCTTCAGTCCTGTTGGTTTGAGCAACTGATTGTGTTGAATTTGTTTCCTGGGATCTTTCATGACGAGCAGTTGGTCGTGATTGGGCAGAACCTTCCCTTAGATCGGATGGTTGTCGAAAGCTCCTCGACACAGCTTTGGGAGGACTTCTATTCCTCCTTGGGCCCAAACGATCAAAAGGAGATGCTCTACTTAATCTCTCCAATGCAGTAGTCCTTTCTGGAGAGAGAGTGACCTTTCGTTCAGTATTTGTGGCTTGTACTGACGAAGTTCTACTTGGTTGATAAAAAAAATCATTAGATCTCTCAGTATGATATGAATCGGTATGCCTAGTACGTAAAGAAAGTAAATGGGTGTTTCTTTGAACACTTCGTTGTCCTGAATGGGTCGGTACTCCACCCTGGATAGTTTGTATGAGTTGTCGCACAGTTTCTTGCATGGCTGTCTGGCCCTGGGCCAGATTTGTCATTATTCCAGCCAGATCTTGGACGTTTGGCGGAGCAGATGGATTTGGGGGGGTTTTCGGTGTTTCGATTGCTGGATTCAGGATTATCAGCCATTTGTGATGAATTATTTTTGGTGAAAAACGATAATTATAGTCATTTCCCACAGACGACGCCAATCTGTTGATGTAAAAAATTAGACTATCTCTAATTATTTAATCACAGATAAAAATAAATAAGACAAAGAATTTTAAAGTGGTTCAGCCTTATAAGAATGGTCTACGTCCACTATTTTTGTTATTGCTGACTGTTTGGGAATTCTCGATAACAGTTTTTTATCATGAAATTCCGAGTCCCCTTGCAATGAGGATGATACAATGTATTTATAGTCATGAGGCTATACATGTGAAAGGGTAATACATAGTTGTCCCTTAGGCGTGTACATCTGTATGATAATAATAAGCATTTAATACGCAGTCAATCTGTTGGTTATACTGATATTAATGCTCTGTACGAGATGCCGCTCGGACCGCCTAAGCTCCTCGGACCGCCTCAGTAGCTCGACACTCGTGAGTTGCTCGATGCAGTAAAGTTCCTCGGAGAACACTTGTTGATCGGAGCGTCTGAGTTGGTCAGGGAGCTTGAGTTCCTCATCGTCAAGGTGTTTGTAAAAATGCTTGTAGGTGCCATGTAAATTGACACTTGTCTTCATATAATTAATCCACGTCAGCCGGCTAAATTTGGTATCAACAATCTTGTTCACATTGTTCTTGCAAAGTGAGATTTGGTGTTGTCTTCTCAATCCTGTCACATCCATTATAAGTAATCGAAATTGTGCATGATCATTCGTTGCCCGGATTGAAACAAAATGACTATATTCTTCCGGTTGGTTTCTATTTCAAGCAATGGACTCGGGCTGCGAAAAACATAAATTTTTTGCGTGAAAATCCTCGATTTGCATTCTCTCTTATGTGCCTAAAATAGAAGCATTGAAAATGATATATAATGCCAAGTCCAAAATAATTAGCTTGATTGATTCTTCACAAAGAATAGTCTCAATCTATTGTTGCTCATGGGAGATATAAGTTGAAGATCAATGGGCATGGACATTTAATCGATTTATTGCTTTCTCATTGTGACATTATTGGCGAGAGAATCATCTATTCCGTATGCTTGTTGCATTCGTGTTTAAGTGTTCAATAATATTTCCTTTTTACACAAGGCTAATGTGAGTGAATATTGCGCTTATGTATTGTTTGGCATTCCGCACTTGTACATTGTTGTGGCTAAGAACTCTCACTCGTATTGTTCACACCCCTACATTCTCGTTCCCATTATTCGGATATGTTGCCACAAGCTAGGATTTTTAACACCCACATTTTGGCATTGCTCTGGCCTTCCCAATTCCTATTATTATGCTATTTTTTAACCCTATTTTATTTTATTTTTACTTAAATTGATTTTCGTCAAAATTCTTGTTCGAACGATATTTCTAACGACATTTCTAGCACCCTTACTGGTATTTCGTTCATAATGTCATTCGAACGAAAAGTTCGTTCGAACGAACTTCTAACGATATTTCTAACGAAATTTCCTAATCCACTACGAGAAATTCGTTCGAAATACCTCGTTCGAAAGACATACCTCATTCGAACGACCTGCGTTAAAATCCTGCAGTTTCTCTTCCTCAAATATCTGCCGCCTCACCCATTTTCTCTCTCCATCTGCCACGATTTCCCATGCCCTTTTTTCCTAGATTTTTCTCCCACTCTCTCTTCCATTTTCCCACTCTCTCTTCCCTATCCATTTTTCCTCTCTCCCACTATCTCCCTATTCCCACGATTTCAACCTCCATAAACCTCATTTCCTCCACCCATTTATTCTGCTGATCAGTGTTTGCTGTTTCCCTATTTCTCTTCGAGGTATATTTTTTTCTTGCTCTTTCTCGATATATATATATATATACTTATATTTCTCTATCTATATATATATATGTGTTTATATATACATATACCCATTTTTGTATATATATTTATATATAAATATCCACACACACACACACACACACACACACACACACACACACACACATATATATATATATATATATATATATATATATATATATATATATATGCTGTTGGGTCTTATAATAACATTCAAATCGATTTCATCTTTTTCCCAACATTTATATATAAATGTGTATATATCCCTCCAATTTTTTGGGGGGCCTTTTATTTTTTCTGACTTTGTTTCTGATTGCCACTGGTTAAGCTCTATTCCATGATATTCTAATTTTTTTTTAAATTCAAATTTTTTAAATTTTATGGAATTTATCTTAACTAAATTTTATTTTTTCTTAACGGAGGATGGGATTATTCTGATTGGTTGTTGGTTTGTTGGTGTGATTGGTGGTTTGGTTGGACTTTGTTCGGGTAGGTTCTAGCTTCCTTCTTGTTTACCATGGCCCGTAACCGTCGCCAACGCTGTGTAAGCAATTCCCCCGAGGAACGCTCCTCATCCTCTGATGAGGAGACCCGTGCCAATGCAGCTATACCTGATCTTAGGCTGCGTTGGAGGTACCTCGCTGCACACACTCGTTATCACACACAAGGTTTCGCTACACGTTCTATCGTTCGGGAGAAAATTATTAATCTCCACTCTCTCCACGGCACCACTGTACATTCGTGGATTTTTGATTTAGGGTGGGACCCTCTCTTCTCTCTCACGGATACTGTTTTTCCCGACCTTGTTCGGGAATTTTATTTTGGGATGCACGATAAGGATAATCACATTTATTCTAAGGTACGCGGTAGGGAGATTATTGTCTCTCCCGACTCGATAGCTCAACTCATCCCCTTACCTAGGGTCACTAATCCCTCCTTTCCTTGGACATCCGATACCCGTCCCGATCCTTCCCTTGTTATAAACACCATTTTTAGGTTCCTCCCTCCCGACACTGTCATAATCTTCCACAAACATTTACATCCTGATTTTATGGTCCTTAATTGGATCGTATGTGCCTGTCTTCTTCCACATGCAAACACAACCCAAATAACCAAAAAACACGTGGACCTTATGTTTGCCATTAGCATTCGGGCTCACATCGACCTCCCCACCTACATTTTTAGTGTCATTCGGACGGTTAGGATCCTACTCTCCAGTCTCGCTCGCCAAGCCCTCCCTTTTGCGGGCATTATTACTCGCTTTTGTCTTGCCGCCGGATGCCCCCGCGTCTCCACCGGTATCCCCTTCACCACATATCAAACCATTGACATGTCCTCGGTCAGCCGATATCGTGGTCATTTGCCACCGGATACCCCTCACCTCACCCCCTCCACCTCTTCTCACTCCGCCGCTTCCACTCACCCTGCCCCCAGTCGTCCTGCCCCCTCTCTCTCTATCCATCGACTCACCTCTTCCTATGTTCCCGCACCCGTCGAGTCGGAGAATTTTTTGTTTGTCCGTTCTCAGGTTAAATAGCTTCAGGAGGATCGACGTCAGGACATGACGCTTATGCAGGAGCTTTTAGTTTCTATGCAGCAGGACCGCGAGGCACACGCTCGCCGAAAGGAGGCACAAGCGCGTCGAGATGAAGCCCAGGCTCATCGGGACTCTATCCTTTTAGAGAATCTTGATGCCATTCGCCGTATGGAGATGCGCTGCGGGCAGGCTCTTTCAGAACCGGCTCTCTTCCCGATGATACTCCACATGATGCTCCTGGCTCTTGATGTGATTTGTTTTTCATTTCCTATTTACTTGTTCTTGTGAGGATGAGTGGTTGTTTTATTTCATGTATTACTTCATTTGGTTTGGATATTTTCCTAATGTCATGTATGAACCTTAACTATTTCCCTTGTCACTTTTATTTCTTCATTTTTATTGGTTAATTGCCTCTGTCGCTTATTCTTTAACATGCAGGACAAAAAGGGGGAGAAACATTAATTAATGGGGGAAGAATTCACATTTAGGGGAAGAATTCATATTTAGGGGGAGTTGAATAAATTAATTGGATTTAATATTGATCATATGCATAATTTAGGGGGAGTTAAATTCTGAATATTGAACATATGCATATTTAAGGGGGACTTTCATTTACCATTCACAACATATGCTAACACATAGTTTTATATATAATTCATTCTCTACTTCCCCACGCATTTATGAATTTGTTGTTTCATGTGTGTAGGATACATATCCTACTCCTTTGCAGCTCGTCAGTCTTGTCTTTGAGTCTGTCTTTTTCTTTGGGGTTTTGGGACGGGCTTTAGAATCGGCTTGACGGCTGGCTTAGCAAATTCAGTTTTTTTTTTATTTTTTATTAATTCTGTTTTGTCCCCAAATAGCCAAAGGGGGAGATTTATAAGGACAAATTTCCAATCGAGTCATTTGTTATATTGGCTACATTCCATTCGACAAAATAATTTTGGGTCATTCCTCATCAAGCATCATACAACATAAAGATTCGAGCATTGCATCCAAGGTTCACACAACATCATTATGCACGCCATGTTCGCTCTTCCAAAAGGTATATGACCAAAAATAATTTTATGTGTTGGAGTACTTTTTATAAATGAGAAATTTACATATAGAATAATGTTCGTAAATAATCAATTTTTATAAAGAAATTTTTTGAAAAATAATTTAAACGATTTTTGGAAAAATCAGCAAACTCGTTCGAAGTTTATCCAGGTCGTTCGAACAACCTGGTTCTAATGACATTCCCAAGGCTATACTGGAACATCGTTAGAAGTTCGTTAGAAAGTTCGTTCAAACGATCTCGTTCGAATGAGATTTCTAACGACCTATCTAATTTGATATTGGAACATCGTTAGATAACTCGTTCGAACGACAAGTCGTTCGAATGAGTTATGCCAGATCTGAATTTTTGAACTTATTTTTTATGCAGTTTTTTCCCACAACTGTTTTGGGTCCACTACTTTTTCAGTTATTTTATATGGACGAAAATCAGTTTCAAAAGACAAGGAAGTTCATTATTCTCTTGAGAGAATTTTTCATAACTTCCCTCTTTTTGGTAAAAAACATCTCCAACACTTTTATCATCTTTTGAAACAAAACCCCTTCAATCAACTTGACATTCAACAAGAAAGTTTGCGGTGGATCTCTGGATTCAAGCTTTGTGGAGACGGTGGTTTTGGGCTTCGGTGGATACCGCGACACGAGGAGTGTCAAGTAACGCGTTGGAGCTTCGCGTACTACAAATTCAGTGGTAGAGGACGGCATAAGAAAGTCTTGAGTGAGTCAATGTCTGTAAGTCTTTTGAGTCTCTTGTAAAACCTATTTTGTAGTGGATTTTTTCTAGGCCCAGCCGTCCGAGGTTTTTCCCATTTGGGTTTTCCTCGTACATCGGCGTGTTGTGGTTGGGATTTTTGCATTTTACTTTATTAAATCACCTAGATGTATGCTTAGGATAAAATGAATAAAATCGGAATAATTTTATTTTAATTAGTCTAGTTATCAATCCCATTGCATTAATTGAAATTTGTTCTTGCGAACTTGTGAATCTGCTTTTAAATTGAAATTGGAGAATATCACTTTATAGCTAATATTAAAATTGGATTGCGTGTGTGTATTCCACGAATTAAACTAAGAACATATACCCTTGCAACTTCAAAACCGTCTCTAATCGTTCTCGAATTTCATATGTGGGCCCCAAGTCAAGCGGGACCCACACGTCTCTTAAATGAAAATTAACAGATCCCATAAAAGGTACGGAAATGACATTAATTTTCAAAGTTCATTAGAAATGATCAAGAGTATTGTGTGAAAAAGGTGTATTTTTAATTTTTTAAAAATATCTTGAAATATTCCATGCCAAGTTCTCCTCTTATGGAACAGAATATTTCTTCGGGGTGGTTTGTAAATATGGTGTCAAACAATTTTCAATAGAAATATATTGAAATTCCATTGTCCCCTTTTGAGGTCACGTAGAGAACGGTGCCGAATTTCAAATTATTTGTTTAGAATGTCACACTAGATTTTTAGTTATACACATTGCACTTGGGTTGTCACATATAATTGAAGTTTTGTTAAAATGCATTTGATAGTCAATGTAATTGACCTTCACTTGAAAGCGCAATCGAGTTTTGTCTCTTGATTGCCTATGAAATAAGCGAATGGTTAAGAAAATGGCACGATCCACTAGTATGTTCTATACTTACTTTGCCTTTGAATCGTTGTATGAATAAATAGTCACATAAAATGTTTAATGTTAGGATACATCCAAATCAATTATTCCCATCAAATATTGAAAAATTCTTTTAACCACAATCAAGTGAGTTTCTTGTTAGTTGGATATGTGCAGACAGACATACATTAAAATTATATTGGGTCTACTAACGATCAAGTATAATAATTAATCAATCATTCCATGATATAACCTTTTATAAATTTTTTTCAAATTCATTAAGTTCAATATATGGATGTGCTCATTACTGTGATAAGTGTAATTGAATTGGTTATACCAATTTTTTAAATCAAGTCATTAGCGTAACTAGATTGATTTATTAATGTAAAATTTTTGTTTTATTTGTAATCTAAGAAAAAGTTTAAATCACCCTTCATACTCATTTCAAATTTAGGAAAAAGTTTAACTCATCCATCATACTCGTTTCAAATTCGTAATACATACATGAGGCATATTATTTACACATATTATCATTTGTTGAACCAAAAGTAATGTCATCAACATATATATATATATATATATATATATATATATATATATATATATATATATATATATATATATAGAGAGAGAGAGAGAGAGAGAGAGAGAGAGAGAGAGGATATATTTTCCATGCAGTTTATTGAACACCGTGTTATTTAGGCCAGGATTTTTTAAAAACCCACTTAATTTGTGATACCATACTATTTGTGCTTGTAATCTTTTATTAATTTTAAAAAGTCACGCCATTTGAATAAGGTGGAAGATTACATTATTGTGTAATAAATTCTACGCTTTTCTACCATAGACATTTTAAAACTTATTACAATAATATTCTTCCATTTTATTAATGTCTCCAAGTATTTCCAACCGTCTAACTAATTTTGCTTAATCAGAAATTGATACATCAAATTTGATTATGGTTTTAATGAAATGTTAAATGGTGGTGCTAAAGGCACCACCAAAATTTATGCCCAACACCACATGTTAAAAAAAGGAGATGGATTGTGGCACCCGCACAACACTCAAAAATGAAAAAAAAATAAAAATAAAGAATAAAACTCAACAGCCCCGACTCCCGCTCATCTTCTTGGCAGAACCCTACCAAACCCTACTGTCACGTCAAATAAGCAACCTCCATTTCAACTCCTATTTTCCACTAAAAACACCATTGAAGTGATTAGATGTTGTTTTTATACCATAAAACTCATTTAGAGAAGTATTTTAAGTCCATGGATAACCCACCAAAGAGATTCAACAATGACAATCAACCAAGGGATCAAACTCAAAGAAAAGTCCTTAACATGTCATCTAGATGTATATAATCACAACCCTAAGCCTATTTAACGTTATCCAACATTTTTTAATTGAATTAGAGGAAAAAAAGACGATGTTCCATCTTCATTAGGCAATACAATACCGAGAAGGATGATAGGTTTTGATATTGTATTGCCGAATCAATTTGGTTTAAAATAAAAAGTTTCATTTGACATCATGGTGTCGGCATTTATTTCAACATTCGGTAGCCAAATGTCGACATGACACCCCCCCCCGAGTCGACGTTACAATGACAAAATACAACCGCTTGTTCGGTATCTTGATGCTGAATATAATAATTTATACATATATATATATCTGTATGTATGTATGTATGTATGTATGTATGTATGTATGTATATATATATATATATATATATATATATATATATATATATATATATATATATATATATATATATATATATTTGTAACTTTTAATATTCGTTATGTAATGCCAACCTATGTAGGACGACCCAATTTTTCATGATGACATAATATAGGGAAAAATTGATGAAATATGCTCTGGTAGTATCCATCGACACCCAATGGCATACCCAATGTAAACACACCCTATGGTCATGTTAAATCCAATAAAATTATCTCTGTTGAACCAAAACTTAGCATTCTGCATGAACCAATTACAAGCCATAATGTGCCATCCTATATGGCATAAGTCCAAGTCAGCATGATAGAAAAGCCTGACCAACATAATTACCCGACCAACAAGGAAGCCCGACCAACAGCCGAAAAGTCATTCTGTACAGCCAACCAAGCGCCAGCAGTCTTACGGCCTGTATTGCTTGTGAAACGACATCGTTCATATAATTAATTCTCATTATGTACTGATGTAAATGCCTAATAAATAAAGGCATTCCATCATTTCACATGACATCGATCAGGACCCCCCTTTGGGCTATAAATACATTGTATCACCCTCATTGTAAGGGAGGGAAAAACAACTCAAGGCAATCAATACATAACAGTGGACATAGGTTATTCCCTTGAGCCAAACCACTTTAAAAAGTTTTCTTGTGTCTTGTTTGTTTTACTTAATTTATCTGTGATCAATTAATTGGGTTTAGTCTAGTTTTTTGCATCAACAGATTGGCGCCGTCTATGGGAACGTATTGCTAAACGCTTTCACTCATTCATCATTCATTACCCATGGCTAAAATTCCATAATCAAGTACTAGAAATGAGGGAATCCCGCCTAACCCCTCCTAACAATAACGATTCAACAGGAATTTTATCTAGCGTGGACAAGGGTCAAGAGGCCATAAAGGATATTGGCCCAAACTCTGTAAGCTGGAGTGTTGGCACAATCTAATCACATGAATATGCCACCGCTGCCAATGAGGAGTTTTGGGCACGGTCGTTCCAGAATTTCTAGGGATCCTTTATATCTACCTAGAGCAACCTATTTTATTAGGGTCACTAATTCCACTGATGGACAATCTCTTATACCAGAAAGATTGAGTGCCTTAGAAAGGCTAAGTAGGGCCTCTCCTTTTGATCGTTTGGCACCTCAGGGAAATGCCCTACGGGTTACATCAAGAAATACTTGGCAACCAAGTGATCTAAGGGAAGGTTCAACCCAATCCAGATTAAACACTCGATGAACTGAAAGGTCTAGTCAGAGAAAAGGTTCACAGGAAGAAAGTTCAACAAGTTCTGGATGTCGGCATAAAAAAAAGGCCATCTATGGCCCTAGCAGCGATGCTTGGAAAGGTTCCATTCAACGTTGGGAAGATCGATTAGGTGAAATGGACAAAGCCAAGAATCTCCTTCAAAGAAGTTTTATTAAGGGGTCCTCCTTTGTGCAAACCATCGTGGATTTCCCTACGTCGACCAAGTTTAAAGCTCCAGTAGTCACTCCCAAATATGATGGGAAAACTGATCCAGTTCTTCATATAAAGCAGTACCAAGCTGTCGATATCTATATTGTTCCTAATGAGATGAGATGTAGGGCCTTCTCAAGAACAATAAGTGAACCTGCTCAAATCTGGTACAAAAACCTTCCCCGGGGGCAAATTTCTTGCTTTCAACAACTTGTCGAGCTATTCATTGGTAATTTTTTCTTTGGAGCAAAACCAGTAAAATGAGTAGCTCATTTACTCAGTGTAAGACAGAAGGAAGGAGAAAGACCGGGGATTACATCACTCGTTTCAACAACGAGAAATTGGAAGTAATTGATTATGAAGAAAAGATAACAATAACTCCTCTCATGAGTGGTTTGCTCCCTGATAAATTATATTATACTCTGGAAGAAGATCCACCAAAGACGATGACATAATTGATGGCCAAGGCAGCGAAGATTATGAACGTCGAGGAAGCTATGGCTACTAAAAATAACTCAGACGCAAAAGCGGAAGCAAAAGAAGAAGGGAAGTCAGATAAGAAGGATAATAAGAATCATAATGAGCGCAGGAGTTCGAAGGGAAAGGAAGGCCTAGATCGACTCAGGAAATTCACTAATTACACTCATTTGATAGTGGATATACATCATGTACTGGAGGAGATCAAGCATAATAATGATTTGAGTTGGCCTGAAAAGTTAAGGTTGCTACTGATAAGAGGGATAAGTATAAGTATTGTGAGTTTCATAAAGATCATGGTCATACTACCAAACGATGCATTGCCCTCCATAATGAGATAGAAGCACTCATCCGAAGAGGAAAGTTGGACAAATTTGTTGATTAGCAGAATGGTGGAAGAAATAAAAAAAGATGTCGACAAAGATCTAAATCACTAGTTAAGCCCAGGGAAGATAAGAAGAGGAACCACGACGATGATCCAGAAGATCATCCCGATCTTCCCAAGAAACCTAGATGTAAAGTCGTAACGGTGTGATAATTGATTAAATTTATTAGCAAGTTTCCAATTCGGCACTCTTATTTAATTAGAGTCTATTTTTAAACCAAATTAATCCAGCCCCTAAATATGCATCTAAAAGTGCGTGTGTCAACCCATAAATAAATAAATCATGTGACACAAATATTCAGGAAAATCCCCCAAAGGTGCAAAACCTTTTATTTCACTATAATTTTGTAAGAAAACGGTTTACACGAATTACAATGAAATAGGGTGACATACGAAATACCCGTAGGTGTCGGTTCCGATGTCTCGACTGGAACTTTTCCTTTCCAAGAGGCAGTAGTGAAGAAGAAGACGACTTCTCCACAAGAGTGAACTTTATAAGGAATCCCTCCACGATAGCACACAGTTGTCGGTTGTAGAGTTTTCCCCACAAAGAATAAACAAGAGCAAAGTATGTTCTTGAAAACCAAAATAATTCACTAAAGCATATGGGAGTTTTGTGAAACAAAAGGGATTAAAACCCTAAAGGAAGAAGCCAAAAAGGATTATGCTTTCGCAGTTTTTCTGTTCATCAAAACGCTGTAACTTCTAATGAAAACGGAACCAGAGAATGAGATTTTATCGAAAATTGTGCTGCCTCGAAAATAGAGCTCGTTCGAACGAGATCAACAAGTCGCTCGAACGAAGGACAGTGGTCGTTCAAATGAGATCGCGTGAAATGCTATCTCGCGCGAACGACATGCTATGTCTCTCGAACGACTGTAGCGAAAAAATTATTATTTTAATGTCCGCTTCAACACTTAGAAAAAATACTCATTCTCAAATTTTGAAGAAAAAGTCCGCTCCAACCCTTAGAAAATATTTTGTAAAAATATCCCAAAATCTCTAAGTGAAAAGTTAAGGTATTTAAAACATAATCTTACCAAAGTAAACTTCGCGGAGTCTTGAATGATAAAGAACTTGAGTAATTCGGATCCGTCTTTGATACAGATGACTCTTGAATGCTCTTTGACGGTGTAGCGGTATACGACATAATAAATTGATAACGGACGTATGAAAATATGTCCTTACAAATCTCCCCCTATGTCTATGCCGGTACATACATAAAAAATCCGAATTATCAAAAACCAAACTGCTTATACAAATCTACCCTCCCATGAATTAATTTGCAAGACTTCAAAACTGTTCTTCAATCATCTTCGTCAAATCTCAAAGCTTTTCTCATCAGGGTGTGCAACATCATGATCTTAAATATTTGTACCTACACACATGAGATAAAGCAAAAACCTTCGTGACGCATCGAGTTTGAAATGATATAAGAATAAAGTAATAATAATCAAATTTCCCCCATAATGAAAAAACTCCCCCATAACCTGATAATTCTTTCTTCCCCTTTTTATGATGTCCCTAAATAGACACATAAGAAGAAAAAATCAAAACATGGAGTGTCACGATAAAAATTCATAGCAAACAAGGATCAAACTACGCTCATCCAAAGGAGTATCTCAAAAATTTCACAAACTATTTTTGGATTTTTCAATTTTTCATACAAAAATAAGATACTAAAAATCACACCATGGATTTAAACTAAAACGACCAAGTCATGGAAATGGAATGAATGGGTGTGAACACATTCGATAGGTAAATAAACTCAATCGATCATGTGTGCACGATGCATATGTGTACCCCTAACGAATGAACATAAAAAGTATCCTTAGGTGTAAAAATTTGTTGAATTTAAATGACATCGTCTTATGCAAATCAACAAATCAAAGTCTAAATGATTCCACACCAATAACGTCCAAAACTATTTAGCGTTTTTTAAGATTTTCAAGGACGTGCAAACCCGTTTAAAATATCCAACCAAACACCCTCATATATATATTTTCTTTTAGAGGTGAATAAACTAAATTCTCAAACTTTGGAGAATTGGTGCAAAAACCTAAATGTCCCATAATTGGCATGAATTTCTTTTTATTGCCTTCAAATTTTTTTCGGGCTGTTTTAAACCTCTTTGGACCCCTAATAATAAATTCCTCCATTTTTTAGGTCCAATTTAACGGTGGCTTTGTATTCGCAAAGGAAAAATGAACCTTTCGCAGCCCTTCCCCGTTTTTAAACAAAGCACACAAACTTACCAAACGGTTCTTATATGCACAATTTCCTTATCAAACTTTATCCCGCTTGGTTCGTTTTAAAGGACAGGATTGAAGTTAAAAAACCCAACCAACATGTGATTAGACAAGCACAATAATCAAACAAATCCGTGCATGTGTGCAATAAAGGAAATCATGAGTCAAACATGTAGGAAGTAAAACCAAATTACATCTCAATGATTCCAAACATTGTAAAGCACATAGATGAATTGACCTATTGTCTCAAAACACTATCAAATAGTCACATGAAGAATGAAATGATGTTGTGACTTGGTTATCCTAAGTGTTTTATCCATAAAAGGTGCAAACAAAATACAAAAATCTTTTTGGATTTTCAAATTTGACCAAAACAAATATGAATGGACACTTAAAAAAAATTGAAAATCTTTTTGCATTTTTCAAAAAACAAAAAAATTGTACAAAAAGTACATGTCATTACACTAGCAAATATATATCATGAAACCACAACGAGTGTATGACAAACATGCGAACACAATTATCTATATGATATGGCAAGAGAAGAATCATGTGCAAGCAAAGGAGAATCAACTATTCTAAAATCTAGCGTATCCAAAAGTGATTTCCTAACCCAAACGGATGTAACACATCGACACGGGGTTTTGGGAACCAATAAAACACTAGACCTCGAATTCATAGGACCTCTTCCAAGATCAAAACAAAATCTCCTAAGGCGACCTTTCCTACCACAATATGAACATGTGTAAACGGGTGGACCGACACCTATGGGTTGACCTTTTCTAACATCCTTGGAATTAGTTGACCCTCTAAAACAAATAATGGTTTTGGCTTTAGTATTAGAAGCATGAGAACACGATGAGCCATTACCATCACTATCAAACCTACTTGAGTCTGTCAAATCATTTTTTAACTACAAAATTTTTTACTCAAGCAAAGAATTAGACTCTTCCAAAGACAGGGATTTCTTTTTCAAATTTTCAATTAAACTCAATAGTTTATCACGCTCCCCCTCAATTAAAACAAACTTATCCCTAAGAGTCTTTTCACGTGCCGTAAAATCATCGATTAATTTTTTATCCTCGACGGCAAAAACGGGAACCCTAGAATTTTTTAAGTCCTCTAATTCCTTCTCTAAAATAAGGACTCTCTCATCACTCTTCTTTTTGGCAATTTTCAAAGAATCAAAATCAATACACAAATTACCAAAGTGCTCACGACAAATATCACTTTGAGTTTGAAACGCTTGCAAATATTCAATCTTACTTTCACAGAGAGAATTTTCTTTTTCCCAAACTTTAATTCTTTTGCAAAGTTTCAAATTCAAACTTTGTAATTTTCCAGCACGGTCGTGAATTTTTTCAAAAATAGGCTCCTCATTAAATGGGCGTTCCATTGAAAAATTGCGATTTTTCACAAAACTGATTTTTCAAAAAAAATCAATATCACACAATTTTGCAGAAAATAGGAATACGCGATAAATTAGCGCAACCGGCTCTGATACCAATCTGACAACGTGAGAAGTCAAATTGTATATAAAAAAAATCCTTGAAAAATCAGGATCACGCGATAAATTAGCGTTACCCGCTCTGATACAAATTTGTAAAGTCGTAACGGTGTGAAAATTGATTAAATTTATTCGCAAGTTTCCAATTCTGCACACTTATTTAATTAGAGTCTATTTTTAAACCAAAATAATCCAGCCCCTAAACATGCATCTAACAGTGCGTGTGTCAACCCATAAATAAATAAATCACGTGTCACAAATATTCAGGAAAAATCTCCCAAAGGGGCAAAACCTTTTATTTCACTATTATTTTGTAAGAAAACGGCTTACACGGATTACAATGAAATCGGGTGACATACTAAAATACCCGTAGGTGTCGGTTCCGATGTCTCGGCTGAAACTTTCCCTTTCCAGGAGGGCAGCAGTGAAGAAGAAGACGACTTCTCCACAAGAGTAAACTTTATAAGGACTCCCTCCACAATAGCACGCAGCTGTCGGTTGTAGAGTTTTCCCCACAAAGAATAAACAAGAGCAAAGTATGTTCTTGAAAACCAAAACAATTCACTAAAGCATATGGGAGTTTTGTGAATTGAAAACAAAGGGATTAAAACCCTAAAGGAAGAAGCCAAAAAGGATTCTACTTTCGCAGTTTTTCTGTTCGTCAAAACGCTGTGACTTCTTAATGAAAACGGAACCAGAGAATGAGATTTTATCGAAAATTGTGCTGCCTCGAAAACAGAGCTCGTTCGAACGAGATCAGCAAGTCGCTCGAACGAAGGACAACGGTCGTTCGAATGAGATCGCGCGACATGCTATCTCGCGCGAACGAATGTAGAGAAAACATTATTATTTTAATGTCCGCTTCAACACTTAGAAAAAATACTCATTCTCAAATTTTGACGAAAAAGTCCGCTCCAACACTTAGAAAATATTTTGTAAAAATATCCCAAAAGCTCTAAGTGAAAAGTTAAGGTATTTAAAACATAATCTTACAAAGGTAAACTTCGCAGAGTCTTGAATAATAAAGAACTTGAGTAATTCGGATCCGTCTTTGATGTAGATGACTCTTGAATTCTCTTCGACGGTGTAGCGGTATATGACATAATAAATTGATAACGGACCTATGAAAATATGTCCTTACACTATACAACTAGAACGTGAGGTATTCACACTCAGTTTTGGGTCTTTTGATTGTCACTTGATTACAGTGGAGATACCGGAGGAGGAAATCATACAGCTGAAAGGAAGGCTTACCTCAATGAGGCTCAGGCTTGTTCCTATATCTAGTGTATCAACCTCGCCGAGGAGTACCGACTAAGAAAAGTTAACAAGGATAAGATCGTAACTGGGTTTTCCAAAAATGATTTATCAGGAGTTTTGTATCCTCATAATGATCCTTTGGTGATCCGAGTCAGGACGAAAGAAGTATTGGTATCAAGAACATTAGTGGACAATGGTAGTTCGGTAGACATTATGTTCTACCCCTGTTTTGATAATTTGGGTTTAAAACATAGTCAACTGGAGCCATATCACAGGCCACTCATTGGATTCTCAGAAGAAAAGGTGTTTCCTCTAGGAACTATCAAGCTGGATGTGTTGATCGGGACTTGGTTGAGGAGGAGGATAGAGAAGGTAAGATTCATTGTAATGGACACAAATGTTCATTCTGCTTATAATATGATCATGGGAAGAGTTGGTTTGAAAACGTTTGAAGTTGTACCCTTAACCGTTCATCAATGCCTAAAATTCTCGACCAACTTTAGAGTAGGAGTAGTGAAAGGAGACCAGAAAGTAGCTCGAGAGTGCTACTATTCCTCTGTCGAGGAAGAAGATATGTTGGAGGCTAAACAAAAAAAAACACTCATCAAGTGGATACAATTGAGCCGAACAACGAGTCTGAGGTTGAAACCTTAGATCCATGAGATGAATTTGAGCTTGTAAAAGGTCAAGTTACAGAGGTAATAAAAAATATTGTCTTGGATGATGATAAACCAAAACGAACAACTCAAATAGGAGCATTATTGGAACCAGTTCTTAAGCAGGAGTTGACAGCTTTCTTGAGGCAAAGAAAATAAGTGTTCGCTTGGAGTCATAAAGATATGCCAGGCATATATCCAAACTTTCTATGTCATGAACTTAATGTCAATAGGGAAGTCAAACCTATGAAGCAGTGAAGAAGAGTTTTCAGCCCAGAGAAGAACGAGGCTATACAGGAAGAAGTGGAGAAGCTTCAAAAAGCTTCATTTATTGAAGATGCAAAATACCTTGATTGGTTGGCCAATATAGTTATGGTAAAAAAGAAGAACAACAAGTGGAGGTTGTGTGTGGATTTTACTGACTTGAACAAAGCATCCCCGAAGGATCACTTTCTTTTTCCACGAATTGATAAGCTAGTAGATGCTACTTCAGGGCATGAATTACTAAGTTTCATGATTACATGTTCTGGTTATAACCAAATCAAAATGAAGCCAAAAGACAAAGAAAGTACTTCCTTTATCACTCCTCGAGGAACTTATTGCTATAATGTTATGCCATTTGGTCTGAAAAATGCAGGCGCTACTTATTAGAGATTGGTGAACAAAGTATTTGAGGAGCAGATAGACAAGAATATAGAGGTGTATCTTGATGATATGATCACTAAAATAAAAAAATCTACTGATCATATTGCCAACCTCAGTTAAATGTTTGATCAATAAGAAAAGCACCAAATGAAGTTAAACCCCACCAAATGCGTCTTCGGAGTGTAGGAGGGAATGTTCCTCAGGTATATTGTGAATCAAAGGGGAATTGAAGCCAATCCAGAAAATATTAAAGCTCTAATCGAAATGAAGTCCCCGACCTGTAAAAAAGATGTTTAAAGACTAACTGGGCGCGTAGCAGCACTCAACAGGTTTGTGTCAAGCGAAACAGACAAATGTTTGCCATTCTTCAAGGTATTCAGAAAAACCTTTGAATAGAATGATGAATGCGAAAAGGCATTCCTGGAGTTGAAGCAGTACCTGAGAGCACCACCATTACTTTCTCGACCAATGTTGGGATAAAATCTGTATTTATATCTGGCAGTATCTGAGTCCGTAGTTAGATTCACTTTGATCAGGGAGGAAAATGGATTTTAAAAGCCTATTTATTTCACTAGTAAAGCTTTTCGAGGAGCATAAGTAAGATATCCCATACTGGAGAAATTGGTATTATCTTTAATTGAAGCAAGTAGAAGATTGAAGCCATACTTTTAAGCCCACACTCATATGCCATTAAGGAAGTCTTTGCACAAGCCAGAGAAATCTAGAAGACTGATGTATTGGACTGTGGAGTTGGAGGAGTATGACCTTGTGTATGAACTAAGAACTACTTTAAAAGGCCAATCTATGAATAATTTTATTGCAGAATTCACTTATCCAGAGGTCCCCGAGCAGTAAGGGACTCTAGCCGAGCAACATACAAGAGTCAATAGACCAAATAGAAATATTCCCGACCAAATCCAAATAAGGGAAACTGTAGAAAAAGACCAACTAGAACCGTCCAGTGGAGTACAGGAGATGAAGAAGAAATATGAAGAGGCGAAAGATAAAATCTTCCATCAAGGGACTCTGACAAACCAAACATTTGACAGCAATATCCCCATATGGAGTTTGTACTTTGATGGATCATCTTGCGCAATCGGATGTGGAGATGGAATTATTCTTAATACTCCAGATGAGACAGACATAGAGTATTCTCTACGTTTCCAATTTTAAGCCTCCAATAATGAAGTAGAGTATGAAGTTGTGATTATTGGTCTAAATCTAGCTAAATCATTGAACACCGAGCAAGTTGTAGTGTACAGTGATTCCCAGTTAGTTATAAATCAAGTGTTGAGTTTATATGCAGTGAAAGGAGAATTGATGACCAGATATTTGACTAAAACTTTAGAAGTAATTTCCACCTTGCTGGTAGTTCAGATGGTCAGGATTCTAAAATTGGATAACGCTCGAGCAGATGCACTTATTCGATTAGCTTCAGCAACCAGAACGGAAATACGAAGAACTATTCATATTGAGCTACTTGCTAATAAGAGCATTGATGAAGATATGATGGTTAACTTTTTTACAGTTGATATGGGGCCATCTAGGATGGACCCCATAAAAGTGTATATTGAAGATGTGATTTTTCCAACTGATCTACTTGAAGCTAAGAGGCTGAAATACAAAGCTCCAAGATACATGCTAGATGGTGGTGTGTTATACAAAAGAAGATTAATTGCTAGTCTATAATGGTGTGTGCATCCAGTTGAGGTAAAGGGTTTAATTGAAGAAGTACATGAAGGATCCTGTGGTGCCCACATAGTAGAAAGAACGTTGCTAAAAGGAATACATACGTAAGGGTACTACTGGCCAACCATGAGAGCAGATTGTGTAGATTTTGCTAAGAAATATGACAAGTGTTAGAGGTTTTCCAGAATATGCAAGGCTCAACAAGCCCTCTTAACACCAATCACTTCACCCTGGACCTTTTCCATGTGGGTAATTGACTTGGTTAGGACCCTACGAACCACGCGAGCAAGGTTCAAGTACCTAGTTGTAGCTGTTGATTATTTTACAAAATGGGTGGAAGCTGAACCATTGATTGATATGTCTTATGAAAAGGATTATCAATTCATTAGGAAAGGTATTATATGCAGATAGGGCATACTTTATGCCTTTATAACTGATCATGGTACACAATTTGACAATGAAGAATTTGCTGCTTACTGCACCCAATCCAAT
This sequence comes from Sambucus nigra, assembly GCA_949130495.1. Classification (NCBI taxonomy): domain Eukaryota; kingdom Viridiplantae; phylum Streptophyta; class Magnoliopsida; order Dipsacales; family Adoxaceae; genus Sambucus; species Sambucus nigra. The sequence continues at coordinate 175,208,801 of OX422211.1, forward strand.
GTCCAAAAATCCATTCTGGTTATGGCCATCCTTAAAGCAAGGGCCAAACAGAGGTAACTAATAGAACTTTGCTGAACGGACTGAAGAAAAAGTCAGAAAATGTGAAAGGAAATTGGATTAATGAACTGTATTCGGTCCTGTGGGATTACCTAACAACTTCCAGAATAGCTACTAGAGAAACTCCCTATCTACTGGCATTTAGTACTAAAGCCATAATCCCTGTCGAACTAGGTTTACTTACGCATAGAGTTCTTAACTTCAATACCCCAGTTAACAATTTAATGAGAAGGTTGGATTTAGACATGATGGAAGAAGTCCGTGAAAATGTAACTTTAAGGAATGCCGCCTATCAAGAATGGACTGCACATTTCTACAACAAGAGGGTCATGCCGAGCAACTTAAAGGGGGGAGATTATATTTTGAGGAAGGTTATCCAGAAGAATAATAAGCTGGAAGCCAATTCTCATGTGCCTTATCGTGTTACTGCAGTCATCCGACTAGGCACATATAAGATTGAGACTTTGGAAGGGGAAGGGTTCAAGAACCCTTGGAATGCAGAGCACTTGAAGAAGTAATATCATTAAACATAGTTATGTTGTACTCAGTTCATTTTAATATTAATGAGAACATGACTTTCTAGAAAATTATTATTTTGTTATTTTCTTTGTTCGGAGTAGTAGTGCTATGCACTTGTAACATTATTATAGCAGTTGTAATTATGAAGACATCAATAAAGTTGATCTGCATCAATAAATACCACCAACAAAGTTGGTCGGTGTCCATCAAGGCCACCAATAAAGTTGGTCGGTAACTTTATGAATACACTAACAAAGTTGGTATACATCAATAAATACCATCAACAAAGTTGGTATGCATCAATAAATACCACCAACAAAGTTGGTCGGTATCCACCAAGGCCACCAACAAAGTTGGTCGGTAACTTTATCAAATCACCAACAAAGTTGGTTGGCATCAATAAAACCACCAACAAAGTTGGTCGGTATCAAACTTATAAAACTGTGCAAGGCAAAATCGTAAGTCCCAAATGCTTGGTTAATGAAGACCGGGATGACAAACGTTCATCTAAACTGGGTTAAAAGATGGACAAATGTTCCACTCACGCCTGAGAACCAAGGTAAGTAGTGCAATTACCATAAAATTAAGATACATTAGTAGTACCATGGTGAAGCATTGGTAATTGGTATAAAACTTAGGATAATAGTAAGAATATCGATAGAATCGGTGAAAAAAATAGAGATTAACTAAAACAGTTGATCCATTCATAGTCAAAGACTAGAAAAACATTCACAAATATTCAAAGATTAACTAAAAGTTTATCCATTCATAAAATAAGATTTTCATTAAATTTAAATGATTGCATATTATTACTCAAATATGGAGAAACAAAATATAAAAATTTATTCTACATGATGCTTTCCTTCAGCTTTAAAAACATGATCCATGCCAGCTGGAGGATCATCCAAAGTAAAAGGAGAGTTGATGAAGTTGAGATCCCAAAGCGTCCTGGTATTGCTGCTACTAGGATGGTCAAGAAAATAAGGAGGACGAATGATCTCAAGCTCGTCATGCAGTTTGTAATCCCCCAAGTACATGGAAATCAAACATCGGGGAACATGGTGAATAGGTACCCAATTAACATCCAACTTAAATAGAGGATTTTCAAGCTGTAGCAAGCCTGGATCATACCAATACCATATAGAATCATTCCAATCCACCTTTATCACTGTTAAAGCATTAATCAATCCCATTTGTAGGACTCATTTTGGGCCTGTTGGAGTTTATTATCATAATGTCCTAAAGCTTCATTATAACTATCCATACAAAATTCTATGGGTTGCTTATGGAATTAGAAAGTTAATCGGTCAACTTGCGATTGCGGCTTCTTCAACACACCATCCTTAGCCTTCAATTGAGAAGATTGATTAGATAACTGCTCAAATAAAGTCTGCAACTTTTGAGACATCTCAACAATAGCTCGGTCCTTTTCTTTTAACTGTGAAGCCTGTTTGGTAAGGGTTTGTTGGGTCCTAAGTTCCTCTATAGTTCCTCGTCCAACCCTATTTCTATCTCGGGAAGAAGAAATCGACTTAATATTTTTCAAGGCCTCCAATTCATCTCTCAATGTGGCGTTCTCAGCTTCTAAAAAGGAATGACCTTCATCGCTAGTAGTTACAACAGCTCCAGAGGAAGACTTCAGAAGATTCAATTCATTCCTCAAATTACTATTCTCCTCTTTCAGGAGTTTGGCAATGGTCCTATTTTCTTAACCTTCTATCTTAAGTAAAGCTTCCTTTTTATTATAAATAGAAACAAATTTATCAAAACCCCGATCTACACTAAAACTTTGATACTTCTACTCATAGCTCTGATGCAGCAGTGCAGTGGATTCCTTATACTGTTCTTGAAGTCCTTCTATCATTTCATAATAGGAAACATTATTTTCTGCCGCCGAATCAAGTAAGTACTTCAAATATTTGTAGGACTCTCTTACTTGCTCTGAAGCATCATCACCGAGCAATTGAGTAACTTCTTATCGGACAAGTCCATATGGCCAGCTTTGAAAAAACATTGCATTTCCTCAGTAGCTCGGTATCATGGGAAGATAGTTATTTCATCTTCACAATAAATTAATAAGAAGAAATAATCACCAATCAACAACAAGAATGGAGAATAGGTATAATCAACAAGAGATTAAAAGGAGCAACAAAATGTTCTTTTATTGATAACAAAGAGTTCAAGTACAATCAAAACAAAGGAAAAGGAAATAACAAAAGTAAAAGAGAAAAATGCCAAACAACATTACACTTTTTCCCTATCACTCTCAACCTTCTTGCTCTGCTCACAAGAAGGGGTCGTATGCTGAAGTTGCTCAATTTTCTCAACTGAAAGAATAGAAGACTCATGGACTTCAGGTTGTTTCGGAGAAGATTCAACCACAACTGAAGTCTCATCAGAAGCATCTTCATCTTCAACCTCTTCCTCAATAACTGGAGGACACCCATGAATATACCTTTGAAAAAGTTCAGAGTATCTATTTGTGTTCAACTCTTGAAGGGAAACAACCCAACCATCTCTGAAATATTTTTCTTCACATACTCAATCTGAGCAAAAGAAGCAAAAATGGCTTTGTTCTAGCCCTTATCCCAATCATCCTTGAAAGAGACCTTCACAATAAATTTTCTTTTAGCTCTGGATGAGGACACAAGCTCCTTATCAGCCTTTACCCAGCACTCAACTTCCTCTTCCCTGCACTCAGCTTCCTCTTTCTGGCACCCAGCTTCCTCTTTCTCACGCCAAGCTTCATCTTTTTGGCACCCAGCTTCCCTGGCCTTGCGCTCAACTTCAAGGGCATTTGTATCAGAAGTTAGACGTCCAGTTTTAGCTATCTTCAATTTTCTCAGCCCAAGTGCTCCTCTCAGTCTCCAAGGCCTGCTAAGATTCAAGCAAAGACTTCTTTAAACTAGACAAATCTTCCTCCACCTCATTTGAGGAATAAGAGGCCTTAATTGCATCATCCTTCTCCAACATATATTGAAGTGTACCAAGAACTGTAAAAAATGAAGATAAAAAATTAGTTTAAGTAAGAGATATGAAAGACAACCAAACCAAGAAAAGGAAAATCTCTTAGTGATGGAAGATTTAAAGTATCCAATTCAGAAACCCTTGTTCTGGGGATCTTGGTATCCACAACCCTATGGTTTGGAAGAGTACCAACCTTGATCAATTTCCTAGCTAAATAGGAGTTAGGGATGATGGAGGAGCATCATCAGAAGAAGGAAAATCAACCAATGACAGTTGATCGTCCATCTAGTCAATGTATTTCTTGATAACCCCTCTCCTAAGCCTCCTTAGAGGAGCATTAACCTCTATAGGAGCTCCATCTTTGGGAGTTGGTTCCTTAGGAGCTAAGGGATTTATAGCATCCCTAGGGGTTGGGGGCTTCATATTATCCCCAATTTGCTTCTTGGCTCCTTCAACAGAAAATTGAGAGCTAGAATTAGCACCATTATAGAGGACAGGAAACTTCCTCTTCTTTATAATCTCAGACAGAGGAGTGTCAGAATCAACAGCAGTCTAAGAGAAGGAGAAACAACTGGTTTGGTAATAAAAGAAGAAACAGTTTTCTTGTACTAGAGAAGATAAGAATCATACCTCACGTGATCCTCAGAAACGACTTTGTGAAGTCCCCAGATAAACTTTAACTCTTTCAAATTTACTTCGCTCTCTTTGGGGCACTTTCTTTTTTGCTCAACTACAAATCGATTTATAAAACAATAGTCAGTATGACATTTTATCAAACATAAACAGGGAAAATTTAATAAATTATAAAGCAACCTATTCCATTGCCAAAGAGAGGACATTTAGGTCGTTGGTATTTTGCACTTCCAACTAAAGGGGCATGTTGCCAATTTTTTACAACTACCCCATGATCAAAATAATCCCTATTAGAATCAGGGAGATTAACTACCAAAGCTTTACTAACAACCCTAGTTTTTAAATAAAACATGGTATCACTAGGTACCCACTTATAACAAAACATGATTTTTGAAATCCCTAGATGGGCTCTATAAATTTGATTGAATCTATAAACTCCATTTACAACTCTTCATGTGTTGGGAGCCACTCTTGCAGGTAAAATGCCAAAATATTGACAAAACTCCAAACACAGGGGATTAGAAGGAAATGTGAAACCACATTCAGCAACAAAGATGGAGGGAAACCAATGACCCTTAGCAAGAGAAAAGAAATTAGAAGGAAAAGTGGGATTTTCTAATACAACCCAAGACGGAGTATTATAATCGGTCATGAACTTATCAATTGACTTGATAGAGTAAACCATGATGAAGAAAATAAAGATTCTTACAAAGATTTAAGGATTCAGCAAGAACTGCAGACAGAAAAGAAAACGATCGCACGAAAAAAACATAGCAGTAAAATCAGAAGTAAGAGATAAAAAATGATCGAAGTTTTTACCGCCCTTTTTATAAGACACATCAAAAATTGGGACAAGTAATAATTAAAGCCAACGACGGTTGGATTTACGATGGCTAACAGATGAAAAGACAAAGATACCCCAAAAGTATTCGTTAAAATTTAAAATATTTACAAAATTGTCGTTCGCGCTCAAAAACTGTCAAGTGAATAAATTTCACAAGTCTGGAAGCTCTACAGCCAACCAAACAGCCCGAGCTACTGCCAAAGCATAATATTCCACATAGCGAACATAAATTTCAAGTATGAAACACTGGGGGAATTTGTTGATACCAAAATTTACCATCCTACATGGACCGATTACATGCCAACATGTGTCATCCTATGTGGCACAATTCCAAGTCAGCATGATAGAAAAGCCCGACCAATATAATAACCTGACCAACAAGGAAGCCCGGCCAACATAGGTACCCGACCAACTGGGAAGCCCGACCAATAACCAAAAAGTCATTCTGTATAGGCAACCAAGCGCCAACAGTCTTACAGCCTGCATTGCCTATGAAGCGACCGCGTTCATATAATTAATTATCATTATGGATGGATGTAAATGCCTAATAAATAAAGGCAATCCATCCTTTCACATGACAATGATCAGGACCCTCCTTTGGGCTATAAATACATTGTATCACCCTCATTCCAAGGGAGGGAAAAAACTCAAGGCAATCAATACATAACAGTGGACGTTGGCTATTCCCTTGATCCGAACCATTTTAAAAAGTTTTCGTGTGTCTTTTTTATTTTACTTAATTAATCTATGATCAATTAATTAGGCTTAGTCTAGTTTTTTGCATCAACAATCTCTATTATAGATTCGATACCAACTGTGATTGATCACTCGATAGAATTTACTACGGATGGAATCAGTTCGTTATATTTTGAAATAAGTTTGTTATAGTATGTTGGCAAAGACATCCCATTTTATATATGCAGATATTTCCTGACCGATCTTCTTTGATGCCTTTGGACCAAAAGTTTATCTGAAAGATAAGGATGGTAATTGTTACACCAAAGTCAGAAAATCCATCACATGGAAGGAAGGGTAAGTTGATTATAGGTTGCGAAAGGGGAGGAATCTGCCGATCGCATTATAATAAAGGGACAACAAAACCCTCAGAAGGCCCAAGGATGATAGAGAATCATCTAGAAGAAAGTGAAATTGCCCAGTTTCATTAAATGGTGTACCATTATCGGATAAAAAGTGGAAGATTGAAGTCATTAGTGGTCTTCACAATCACGAGATTGCTAAGAAACTAATCGTCCATCCCAATATCGGGAGATTAACCTGTGAGGAATATGAACTTGACAAAGATTTAATTTCCAATGGAGTTATGCCGAGAAAAGTTTTAAAGACAGTAAATGAGCGATCCAAGAATAAGTTTCCCACCATGTGCACAATTTACAATGCCAAGGGAAAGTTAAACTACAAATATATTCAAGTGAGGACCATGATTGAACAACTCCTCAAGCACATTTTAGATAAATACTATGTTTATTAGACCCATATAGCGATGAGTTAGAGGATTGGTTCTTTTCTCACTCCAAATCCATTTTTCTTATGAAGATTTTCCCACACTTGTCTTAATGGATTTCACCTACAACACCAGTCGATTTAACATGCCGCCATTTGATATGATTGGCATAACATCAATGGGCATGACATTTTGAATTGCATTTTCTTTCTTTTCCTCAAAGTAGGAAGATCGATTTGCATGGGTGTTAACATGTTTAATGATGCTTTATGATCTTGCGAACATGCCTCAAGTCATGATTACGAAAAAAAAATAATCTTGCATTAATGTCATTCATATAGTTTTCCCCCGAGTTCAAATGATGCTTTGCCTATTCCACATTAAAAATAACGTGGAAATGAATTATAAAAATTTTGGTACGTAGATGGATAATTAGAAAGACCTAATGCATGAGTGGTCTTTTGTAGTGGAGCAGGTGACATGAATTCAATTTGTAAATGCATGAACCCGATTCAAATTCAACCACATGAAATTCCCTATTATGGTTGGCTACATTCAAAAGACTTGGTTGCTGATTTAAGAAGAGCTTGGTCTAGCATGGATGGATGGTATTAAGCACCGGTGAAATTGCACAACTAATAGAGTGAAGGGTGCACACACTCAAATAAAAAAGATGTCTGGGTCGTCTAATTGCTTATTTGTAATGTTTTAGTTGGAATTCCATATTATTCTGATGACCCAAGTCACATAAATACAAGCTATCTCTGAGAAATCCCACAGTTGCAGTCAGAACGCGCACAACATTCCACATTTTAAATACTTATGGGGCACATTTCACACTACACACTTGACTTACTTGTGAGGGAGATTTATTTAAATGTGGGGTTTAATGATCATGCATGTGGTCATGTCTTGCATTCCGTATTTAGCTTACCATGAGCTCACGAGATTATGTTGTATAATGCCCAAGAGGCAATATGTATACCTCTATGATGTGGTGGATTAACATTGACAAAAGATTAACATTATCCTGAAATTGCAAAAACACAGTGAGGTTGACTATGAGCTAGAGTTGATTGCTTTAAAAAAGAGATGGTCAAAGTTGATAGTGGATGAACGTAGGATATTTATTTTTAATCATGGTGATATTTTTAGTCTAATCAGTAGAAGTTTATTTGAGACAAATCCAACAAAGCCTAAGGGTAGGCTACACAGTAAAATGACGACAAAGGACAGAAAGCACATTGTGTCAACCGAGCATTATCCATGTGCTTGGGAAGCATGTAAGCACTCAATGACTTGGTTGCGAAGGTTACACTTTCCTTTCAAAGAAAAAAATACATACGGGATATGTTGTCAAATGTAACTTGAAATACATGGCTGTGTATTTTTCAACCTTTTACACATATTATGACAGATATTACGGGTGACAAAAATTATGGGTCCTAGCATACTAAAATGCCCGACGACATCATAACATATTTAAAGGCCCAGCTCACGGTAATATGTCTCCGTGACATCATAGCATAATTAAAACACCTGTATACCATGCTACATCCTGGACTGAGTAGAAATCTCTATTGTTATTGTACGGGTCACATGTCACCTACATTATTTATATATACAATATTAAAGTGATAATTGGAAATATACATCAAACACCAGCATACACAATATTATTGTAATTACTCACATTGTTATAAGTATGATCACCGAGTTGTTCTCGTAACTGAATTAGTTGATGATCGGGATGCTTACCATCCGTACATGACTTGATGCAAAATTTGTATGTTACGTGTGCACCTACAGCTCAAGTGCAAGTCGGTCACTCAAGTAATAATACTCTGTAAGTCGGGGTCGAATCCTCAGAGAATAGGACGTGTAATGTTTTGATGACACGAATAGGGTCGACTTCTAATATCTAGGTATCAGATCTCTTAAAGAAAAAGAAAAGGTGATTAGAATTAGGAAAAATTTACTAATTAACTACTAAGCTTAAACTAGCAAGTGCAATTAAATTTAAGAAAGGAATAAACTGAAATATTGATTTTTGAAAATAATTTGGAAAAGTAGAGTAAGAAGTCAATTCCCCAAACTATAGATATCTACGCCAAGAAAAAATCCCCAACAACTATATATTTAATGAAAATAAGAACATTACTTAACCGGAAGCACTCAATATATGAGGGTGTCAATCCGCACAATATCTAGTCAATAAATTAATTAAAGTTAATGGCAAAATTATTGACACGTATATCGCATTCTCAAATACTCCGATTGCCTACGAAAAACTAAATTAAGATATCTACTCAATATTCTAAAAAACGCAGGGCGTGATCGAGGCATGGAGGCCAAACCTTAAGACTTAGAATCCTAGGCGGTCCTTAGGCGTAGAAAGACATGAAAAGGCGTTTAGGACTTTTTAAATATATTTTAATATTTTTAACCATAATAAGGCTATTAAAAATACAAAAATTGTACATAGCTTAAAAATATGTCTGAATATATGCAAATTAAAATGCTATTTGATTGTTTTGGACGAGATATTGGTCTGGTTTGTAAAAAAAGACTTTAAAAGGCGATATTATTTCACTAAATCATTTTTGTTTTTAAAAAAAGTGCGCCTTAAGGCTTTTACCAAGAATAAGGCGTAAAAGGCTTAAGGTGGGGCATTTATCCTAAGCTTCAAGCCTAGGCATGCTTTTTAGAACACTGAATCTACTATGTTAGTTTCAATAAAAAATTCAAACCTTAAAAATTAAACATACAGTCACATCGAATTTTATATCTAACGTAAAAAACCTAGGTTGGGTTCTTGTTCCCTAACTCTCTATGAATATAGCCAGACATGATTGTATTAACTACGAAAGAATCAATTAAAAAGAATGTAAACATAATAAAATAATAATAAAGGTGCTGAAATTAAGGTTACAAGATTGAATCACATAAACATGCAAGAAGAAATTAACGTGAAGAAAAACTGGAAATAAACTAGCTCTTTTATTGAATTAATGATGCAAAGCTTGAAAATTATTCCCCTAGATGTTCCTACTTAATTAGTAGCTTTACAATGAATTAAAACTATGTTAAAAGGACCCTAATGACTAAATATACTTGTCAGAAATCGTTTAAAGATATCCTAAACTCAAAAACTCTTTTAGCTAAAAGATTAGTCCAAACTACAAATCCTGCTTCACGATTAAACACGGTTTCTGAACAGTGACAATATTTGTCACGATTATAGTCCATTACTAATAGATAAACCAAGCCCATTAGCCCTAGGCCCCAAACCAGTTCGGCCTAGGCTTATGTCCAAGTGGCTTGTTTTGGTCATTTTTTTTTAATTTGCACTCTGTACCCTTGGATTTTTATCTCAAATTCAATTGCTCATAACTTCTTCACCGTATCTCGGATTGGGGTGCTGTTTCTTCTAATATTCTCATGACTTCAAGCTGTTAAAATTTTTGGTTAGATCCTCCTCCTGTTGCTGATTGAAAATTTACAAAATGCCCTTGACTTCCCTTTCTTTTAATTCTTCACTATTTCGTCTTTTCTTTCACATCCACTTGCACGAATTACCTGTAAAACAAGAGAGAAATACACAACATAAGAAATACTCGCCAAAAAGCGTTAGTAACATAAATATGAGATAAATTCGAGCTAAATTCAATGCATGGGACTGTAAAAGTATCAAAATTAAGGGGATAAATTTGAAATATTTGTGCCTAATTGGATCCTCCTAACTTTGAATGTGACTCATTCGAGGAATGAAAAAGAATAAGAGCATGAGTCTAAATAGACTTTTAAATAACTAAAGGGATAGGATAACTCTTTCGCAGATAAGCGATTGCATTTAGCATATGCAACAAGATGTTAAACCCCTAAGTTACCCTAGTAGGATGAGTGGTGTCTCAAAGAAAATATCAATATAATTAAAAACTGTACAATTTAAATTCCAGAAAAATAGTCACTTAAAATTTTTATTCGATAAATCTCAACTCATAGTGTGTGTGTGCGAAACCAAAAATTAAACCTCTAACTTCGACCGATGATCATTACGTTACTTTCTGAAAATTCACTTTGATTTAATCTCTCACGGAATGAACTCACAAGCGAATTACTCGAAATGTGGCCTTTTTCTCTCGATGTGCATGATATTAAGAGTAAACATAAGGAACATTATTTCTTGCACACAAATTGAAAGATGAAGATATTTTGGGTGAATATATCTCAAGAATGGAATACGGTCTTTGAAAAACGAAAAAACACCATCCTTTATTCGCACCGTTTTATCTCTTTATTATCTTTTCATGTTTTAGCTCTCTATGTGGTAATTAATTTCGTTATTCGGACTCCGTTAGGACTTTTGGGGCTAAGGTGTTTTGGATAATATTGGGAATGTATGGGAATTTCAGAGTCAAAAAATTTTCTTTGGATGTTTGTTGGCACTTTGTGGGCATTTGCTCATTTTATCTTCTTTTCTCTTTCTCTTTTTCTCATTTTTCTATTTTTGTTATTTTTTTTCTATTTTTTTTAGCATTTTGTTTATTGTTCTTGCCCCTTTTTATGCACCATTTGGACTTGATTGGTGACTTTTTAATATTCACATTTCTGGACCAATTGAGTTTTTCGAGTTCCAAACGAGAAGGGTATAAATTTTTAGGCTCAAAGTGCCTTGAAAAAGGATGATTTTTTTATTGATTTCTATGGCTGAAATTTTTTGGGTAAAAAAAAGATGACCTAAATTCAATTATCCGAATTACTACTTACATTACCACATGCGTCTCGAGATGAATTTTTATTTTGAGATATTTTTAGCGCATTTTTAAAACAACATTTCACTCGTTTTTCGTAACCGATCAAACAATGATTTAGAGATCCTTAGCGATTTTTATCACTGAAAAGAACAGTTGAGTTAAATTTTAATGCGGATTAATTTAATTTCTTGGAAAAAAAGATAGGCTCGAAAATCTCACCGGGTTAAAAAATCTCTACACTTATTAGTCAAACCGTTAATTTTCGCTCAATTTCCATTTTTGGTCAATTTCGGCTTAGTGCATTAGATTTTTACAAATTGAGGCTTCAAATAAAAATTTAGTAACATTTTTTAAGATTTTAAATTCCGATTTTTGTTTATTTGGAAGAAAAATGCTTTTGGCTTTTTCGAAATTTTATGAAAATTTTGACATTTTCAAAGCTTTTTTTGGCCATTTTAGACTTTATGAAGTTTAAAAGATGCACTTGTACCCCCCTCAACTTAGACTTTTACACTATCCTTAATGAAAATGACTAAAATCTAAATAAGATAAGAAAGAGTGCGAAATAGACACAAGAAAAATTTAAAATGCAATAAGACACTATAAACTCAAACACATGACTCAAAAATAAGATAAAAATTCACCCCATACGCATCGGGGGTGCGACGACCTCTCTCCTAAAACTTACTTAACCCTGTCTATGGGGTCCGATAATGTCTTCGCCATATCTCATACATCATAAATCAAAAGTCGAAACAGTTGGGAAGCGACCTAATAGAAAGAATGTACACCTTAAGGCATATGATGAATAAGGTGAGTGAAATCATCGAGGTTCCCAATCACCTTATAGCATAATTTTTCAGACTAAGAGAGATAATCATAGAGAAATTTTAAAGGACATGCTAAGCTTAGGTTTCCCTTAAACTCCACAGTGTATGGATCAAGCTCTAAACCAGACAAAAATCTAGTCATGCCACGAATCTCATCCCAGAACTCAAAAGGCATGGGTGGAAGTTTACAAATAATGAATTGATCTATCTTATCTCTCCATTTGCTCTCTTCTAAGTGACCAAAAGAGTCTAATAATTAGACTTCAACATTAAGGTTCTCATCCACCGGCCCGAATTCTTTTTCAAACTTTTCTAGGCTCATATCTCCTCTCTCTCTCTGAATACTCTCTCTCGCTCTCGATAGTCGTCCTCACGTGGATCCTCAAAATTATTACCCTCAAATTATTTATGTACTATCTCCTCATTAAGATTCGTGTCATGTGAATCGTCATCATCACCCACTTTCTTGGTGATGTTGAAGATATTCGTTTCGAGTGTCATGTTTTCGAAGTGAGTTGCATTTTCCCATTACGCGTGCTAATCAACGCTTTAGCCGTGGCTGAGAAAGGGTAACCAAGTATAAGGGAACTTTATGACTCAATAGGGATGAGGGATCTATGTGCCAAATGATAAAATCTACTGAAAAGTAAAAAGTGTCGACTTGGACGATCACGTCCTCAATTACCCCACATGGTAATTTTATGGAACGATCCGCAAGTTGGAGAGTAATTTTGATGGGCTTAAGATATACCCAATTAATATTTTTATAAGTAGAATAATGAAGAATATTGACACTCTCCCCTAAATCTATTAAATCTCTCTCGATTTTATTCTCTCTTATAATGCACGAAATGGTGGGTGCACTCGAATTTTAAACTCAGGTGGGAGGTCGCTCAAAAGTAGCGAACTCACATTTTATGCTAAGCACATCGTATTCTTTACCTTTAATCTATGTTTCACTATAACAAAAGTCCTTGATAATTTTTTTGTAAGTAGAAATTTACTTGATAGCCTCAAGAAAAGGTAAATTAAGCTTCAATTGCTTATGAACATCTATAATGTCATCACGGGTGGCCCATTTAGGAGGGTGGACCAACCACTGAGGGTATGGTCCGACTATAGGGTGTTTCACTACCACTTCGGGCCTAATTGTGTCTTCCTCTTTTTCACTCTCTTCAAAGGGGGCATCTTTAGCCTCTTGTGTGTCGGGGAAAATCTCTTTGTCTTTTTTCACATTTGTGGAGGAGGTAACAAGTCAACAACTCTTCCACTACATAGAGTGCTTACTTCTTTACATTGGTATTGATTTGCATTAGGATTAGAGCTAACGCAGTTTTGACCTTGGGGAGGTCGTTAGTCCTGGGTGAGAAACTTTTCCTTCTCTTGGACATTTAAGGAAGATTACAACTTAGAAAGCGAAACCTTTCAATTGGTAAGATTTTATGCATTTTGAGTATTTATTGTTGGACGCATTTGCATAAATTGGGTAAGAGTTCCCTCGAGACTCTTTTGCTGTAGGATCAAATAAGGCGCAGGAGGAGGCACTTGTTGATACGGTGGGTATGGTGGGGGTTGTTGGGCAACGTATTGATTAGGATATAATGATGCATTCGGTTTCCCATAACTAAAATTAGGACGATTTCTCCATGAGGGATCAGAATAATTCTTGTGAGGGGCATCAAAATCACCCTTATAGGCTCCTACCGCCTTAACTTTCTCTTGAAGCATAAATTTATAGGCAGGTATCGTCGAACATTCCTTCGTTAAATGTCCCACCTCACACATGTCGCAAATCTAGTCCTTAATTTCTCGAGAGGAGATGAATATATTCTCCCCTAGCTTCGATAAATTCTTCTATCCACTGGCTAATTTGTTAATTTAGAGCTTCAACTTGGCTTCCCTATCTAAGTGATAGAGTCCGAAAATGGAATGAATTCTGGACGTGATTCTAGATTTGGGTGGGTGTATAAATCATATATATCCCATGATTGAGTAGTCTCGATGACATAATTAAAGTGGACCTCCACATTGTCCGCATCTAACCTGAAGAACTCTCTCTGACACATAGTTTCAACAAGTTGTTTTGAGCTTAGGCTAAACCCATGATGGAAATAAAAGACGATTCTTCACTTCTCAAGCCACAATGTGGGCACATACTGACTAACTCGTTGAACCTATCCCAACATCTATCAAAAGGCTTGTTATTGTTTTGCCTGAAAATAAGAATTTGAGCCAGAATAGAGTTAGTCCTATGTGCGGGAAAGAACTTCTAGAGAAATTTAGCCTGCATGTCTCTCCATATGGCTATTAAATTCGTTGCTAGTGACCAAATCCAAGTCTTGGCCTTTTCCTTAAGTGAAAAAGGGAAACTCTAGAGGCGCACTATATCTTGGGTGCAAACTTAATGGTTAGATATCTCGCATGCTTCCTTTAACTCTCTAATGTGGAGATAAGGCGTATCCGACTCCATACTGTGAAAAATTGGAAGGATTTGGATCATCCCATTCATAATGTGGAATTGCCCTGAATTATACGAAAATATAATGCGTCCTATAGCGATGATCTACTCGGGGTGTAAGAGGTGTCTTATGGGGAGGTGATGCGTCACTCCTCTCCCATTTCGAAACTAGCATTATTCGAAATCACACTCATACTAATAGAATCACTTTCCTCCCCGGAGTTCCTAGATGTATGACTCGTGATGTGATTACTTAGTGTAGGAGGTGGTATCCAGAAATTTTGAGTATTCAGAGTGTTAGTACTAGAGGGAGGTAGTTCAAATCTAGGCTTGGGATTCGGATTGGGTTGAGTATTTTTCAATTAAGGCCTCGAGAGATTTTTTTTTGAATTTTTGGGATTTATGATTTTTTTTTGGCTTTTAAGATTTAGAGTCAAATTCTTAGATTAAAATTTACATTCTTAACAGTGGTTTGTAATTTTAATAATAAAAATGAAACAATTAGAATTTACACAGATGAAACTCCTATTTTCAATCCTTAATTTCTTCGATAAAAACCATCAAATCCATCTAAAATCTTACCATTGAGCAAACCGAAAATCACTAATATGTAAATTTATCGTGTATAAATTTAGTATATAACTAAAGTTGTAACTTATATTTCTAAGTTGACACATGTACATCTTAAATAAGCCATTTTATTATAAGGATATATTGACACGTGGCCATTTATATTCCCTTTCTTCTTCCCTTTTCACTCTTTCTCTCATTATTCAACAAACTATTTTTCACTTCTTTTTTATCTCCTATACTATCTCACGGTTAAAAAAGAAAAAATCTGCTGCCTCACATTTAAGGAACTTTCTTGCTTCCCATCCACACACACACACACACACACACACACACACACATATATATATATATATATATATATATTTATATATATCCACCATTCATCTAAATGCAAAAAACTCTTTTGCTTCCCATTCACATATATTAACCCATATAGATATATTGAAATTCCCATATTAACATTATGATTTCGAGAAAGTTTTTCTCGAACACGTAGATATAATCAAATCATGAAAAACTTTATATTATCTGACTTTAGCAGATTTTAAAACATGTGAAATTAAAGATCAATTAAATTTGATTTATTTTAATGTGAAATTGACAATTTTAAATATCATATAAAGTTTATATCATAATTCTCTCAATATCCAATATAATGCATTATTCATAATCAAGAAACTAAATCATATTATAAGTCTAGTCACAAATAAAAGGAGATAAGACAAAGAAGATTAACATGTGTGATTTTTTAAATGGTAAAACTCTAGCGTATTAGAGAAACCTTTATGACTCCTTCTAAGGGACAAAAATAAATTCCACTAGAATAACAAATATAATATACAAATACAATAAGATCAAACAAGAAGGAAAATAGAATGTCTAACTCAATAATCCACTCTTAGGCAAAACATTCAAATCTCCAGTTTTGTAATCCTTGATGATCGACTTGAGATATACTCTCTCTAAATATCAACCCAATGATTCCATCATGAATACAAGTGTGAAAACGTAGTTAAGTATAAATCTAATTGCACATGAAAATTTCTCAACATAGTTTTTCTAAAAAACGAGTAAAACAACCTTTAAAGTTTAAACCACTTTTTTCATAATATCTGTAGACACCTCATTCCGTTACCCCGTAACTCTCCTTAGGTCCCTAGTACCTCCACTCATCACTGTAAACCCGGGTCATGTCCCGAGTACTGACCTAAAAGCCATCAGACAGTCCCCGACTCAGTTTGACCCAAAAGTCAAACTCTTCATCTCGATCGAGACTCAATGAATCTTCGAAGGGCACTGAATACCCTTTCCAACGGTCTGCCTCATGTGCGATTCCGACTCACCATGCAGACGAATGTTCCGTTTGCGTCTGAAACCCTACCTGGAGGCCACCGAGCGCTTCCAGGCAGGCAGGAAGGTCTCTAAGCCGATCGGCAGTCCCCTGGAGCTATAAAAGGAGGCCTTGGTCTCATTTGCAAGAGAGCTCAGATCAGAGGCAAATCACTCTCAGCAAACCCCTAGAAACCTCTCTCGAAGGCAGCGTGATTTCAACTTTCAAATCCCTTTTTCACTTCCACTTTTCATCATCCCTTTCATCAAACTTGATGAATTAACCACTCTCCATCATCATCCAAGTGCAAGGGCTGCCTTTAAACATTTAAGATCAAGCTCAAAATCTCCAAGAAGGTCCATCTCTCTCGCCTTTCTCTTCTTAAATTTGCAATAACTTGTTTTATTACTTAAGCACTTTTATCATCTTAGTTCACATATCCTAACATAATTTTTATCTAGTAGTATTTCACATGTCCTATTTTCATATAAATAAAAAACCCAAAAAACAAGAAAAAGAGGGTTTGCTCATAAATTCCAAGTAGGGATTCTCACACCTTTTCCACACTTTTCTCACAACTAAAACACTTTTTCTACACACACACACACACACACACACACACACACACACACTTACAAATAAGAGATTTCTCCATTTGGATTTATGGGTTAAACCCCACCCCTCGTTTATATGCGAACTACGTGGACTTTGATACCTTTATAGGCTACGTAGGTGTCTTGGGGTAAAACTCGAAACTCGAGTCCTTTTCTCATTTTTTCTCTTATTTTCTATCTTCTCTTTATCTCATTTTCCATTATATTCTATATAATTGTTCTTAGTAACATATTATTCCATATGCGTTATCGTTCCTTTATAACGGTCAACGTAGGGGTAATCACGTAAATCTTATTTTCTACACTAATCTCACATTCCTACAGATGACTCGCTTTGTCTTTTCTATGATACAAGTCGAGGATTACTACCTCCATTCTATATATACACATGCACACATATCACGGGGGGAAATATAAAGGAAAATAGAAAATATCCATGAGAAACCGAAAGGGCGGAATGGGTGCCTAACACCTTCCCATTTCGTAACTAAGCCTCCCAACCCTTCTCGAATCATTTGGTTTCGTACGCACCAGTATGTCTTTGGAGGCCATCCTTCGGGGTGGCTTTGCCTTTTTCTTTTGTCTGTTTTGAGTAAAATAGACTGGCGACTCTAAATCTCTCTACATCTTCACACCTCACAAATCGACGCCGGACGAAGCGCTCTCCCGAGAGGGGACGCGAGGGAACCGAAGGATCCCTCCCTCCCTCCGCGGCGGGGATCAGGGATGGCCACAATGGCGACTCTGCTGGGGAATTTTTTATTATATTTTGAGGGCTTGATTCTATTTACATGGATGTTATATTTGTTTATGTTCCCCCCCCCCCCCCCCATATCTGCCTATCCCCCTTTCTCACATGTATATCCCATGCCTATATTCACACACTTGTAGAAAATTCTCCATGTACTCTTCACACCACATGCACCTAGGATCACATGTATATCCCCATGTTGCATGCATCACCCATCCATGCTTGGTGTACCTTTTGGGGTACTTATACATTGGCTCCCTGTTTGGCATAATCAAGAAAGGCATTATCATCATAAGATATTAATAAGAGAATCATGCATGATTCACACGATATCACCAAAGAGCATTGATATTTTCCAAATTTTACCCAGTAACTCGAGGGTCACTTCGTGATGGGCGTTTGTCCGACAGGTCACAGTTAGCCTAAGCGATATGACTCTCACCTTCCATTGGCCAAGTACCTTCGACGTATATCGAACGGTTCCTCCGCATCGTACCGCTTGACCGAAGTCATGACGGGAGGTATATCTCTAGGAATTCATTCACGTATGCCGAGTATATTGAATTCGCTCTCACACGTACCATCCCCACGAGGTATATGGTGAGGCAATTCACGTACACTCAGGTATATCAAATGGCTTGTCCACACGTACCGATTTCCTACGAGAGCAAGACGTATATCGTGGAAGTCACGCCTAAGGGGGGAACCCATGCCGATTCACCCAACCAACTTCATACCCGCATATAGGTGTCAAACCTAGGACACGCACTTTAGATTGTCGGTTTCAACCCGAAACTCTGCCGAAATTACGGGTCGGCCTGTCGCCCAATTTTTGTGCATTTTTTAAAAAATGGGACCCTGTCCGCGAGCCTGGTTACAAGTACAAACCGTAGCTTTGCATATATTAAAAACCCCACTTTTCCAGGCTCAGATCCCGTCCGGCATTGCATTTAGGAGAATTAAATACAATTGAGAACATAATAATCATAATAATCATGCTGAGTTCCGTCTCCAAAAACATTTCTCCCTTCTTTATCAAAAATCCAAAAACATTTATTCCTTCTTTATTAAAAATCCAAAAACATTTCTCCCTTTTTATCAAAAATCCAAAAATAGTTTCTTCCCTTTTTTCTCCAAAAATAAATCTCATCCTACGCCTTCTCAGGTCGATCGCACGCCCTTGGCCTGGCTCCTTATTGTCTTCGGTCTTCAGTGAAATCACCTCGGAGTTTTATCCGCTCCTCTACTACTTCTTCTGAATTCGGAATCCATCCATCTTCCATGGAGAATGCAGATCAAGCACCGATCATACAACCAGATTTGCCGACAGTCCTAGCTCAGCTCGTTGCCAAGATTGACAACCTCCAAGCTGAGGTCCGAGAAATGCAACGAAACCAAGTTCCTATGCCTCAAGAGCCCGAGGCCCTGTTCCCTCGTGCTATGGGTCCACCCGAGCCCATCTGGGTCTCGGAGGAATATCAGCACGCTCCACGTGCCCCTCCAGCTAATGGGTCGCCGCCTGCCCAGCTTCCAATGCCAAACATTGCCCGGCTTGTGGCTAACCTGCCTGTGGTCGCTGATCCAAAGGAGGAGGAGTTGAACAAAGTCAAAGAAGATCTTAAGTTGCTCACTAAGAAGTTCGACCAGGTCCGAATCTCTGGGAATTACATGGATTACACCCATATGTCTCCTTATCCTAAAGTAAGGTTACCCGAGAAGTTCAAGATGCCAAACATCGAGAAATTCGGAGGGAGTGGTCCCCTAATTGTTCATCTTCGTAGTTATCATCGTTCCATGACTCTACTAGGGGCTTTCGAAGAGGTAATGGCCCAACTGTTTCAGCAAACTTTGAAGGACAGTGCTCTTCGATGGTTTTTATCTCTTGAGGAATCCAAAATCCGTAGCTGGGAGGATGTAGCCCGAGAATTCATGTCATAGTATAAATACAATGAAGAGCTCGAGGTCACCCACCGTGATTTAGAGCTGCTCACACAAAACTCTGGAGAATCAGTCAGTAACTTCATATCCCGATGGAGGGAAAAAGCAGCTACCATGACCAATCGGCCGTCTGAGGAAGAACAAGTCAACATAGTGAAGAAGAATTTCTTGCCCCATGTCCGAGCAACCATGGGAGGACACTACTACCCCCACTTTCGAGCTCTCAGAGAAGCAGGAGTAGAAATCGAGGAAAGTCTTGCCAAAATAGAAGTTGAACCGAAGAAGGTGACCATACAGTTCATCCCTAGAAAGTATGACAAGCCTGCCAATGCTACAGTCTCAACCATCAACAACATCTCTCAACCAACTACATCATGGGCACCCGAAATCCGCCCTGCCCCCGTTCGAAGGGAATACACTGAGCTTCATGCTCCCCTCTCCAAAGTTTACCAAGCCCTGTTAAGCCGAAACCTTATAAAACCCTTGGATCCCCGTCCGTTACCAAACCCACTCCCAAGAAACTTCAAGACCGATGCTCATTGCGCCTTTCACCAAACACCTGGCCATACCACCGACCAATGCTTTCACCTTCGGAACATAATCCAAGATCTCATCGATCAGGGTACCATCGCCCCACCAGCCAATCCTAAGCCAAACACTACTCATAACCCACTCCCAAATCACACCAATGCCATCTTCTTGGAAGAAAACCTGAATTTCGATCCATCAACTAAAATCACACCCCTATACCCTCCTAAACCTCTTCAAATTTGGCCATATTTCCTCCTACACCCTACTAGCCCCGCTAATCAGGCACTTTCACTTCTTACCAGAGCGTGCATCACTGTCCGGACCTGTTCTGAAAGTGGAAGTATGGAATTGTCAGAAGTATTGAATCAACTCCTAGAGTTCGGGCTGAAATTTCCCTAACAGATGATTATCGATTGTCAGAGGTTCAGTGCGCTATTTTTGGAAGCGCGGAAATGGGCCCGAGAATCAGATAGGTGGGTTGTACCAACCGACGAAGTCAGCTTAGATGATGTTGTCCAGATCATGGCGGAAGCATTCAGGCAAACCAACAACATTTACAGTATCACCGAGTTACTTGACACTTTGAAGCTACAAGAGCGCCTGATCCCTTCACCCTTACACATCCCCACAGAATGGTAATACCTATATGAGGAAGTTGTTGAAGTTGTGGAATGCATTGATTTCACGAGGGAAAATAGAATTGTTGCCACCGGATGGGGGGAAGAATTCGAAGTTTCAAATGAAGAACAAGTTTCAGGAGGAAATGTCCCAGTAACCAACATATGTGGGATGATATCATTTGAAGAACTCCTCGGAGAAATAGATAGGGTGGTAGAATAACCTGAGATTGACGAGGAAACTGGATTTAAGTTTTTCCCTTCTTCAGTAAATCACATGACCAGATCTGGGAGACATTATCAAATTCCAAACTCACTACCAGTAAATGACAAGGGGAAGGGCGTTGAAGACATTCCTATGCCAGAAATGACCCTCGAGGAGAGCAAGATCCTCAATCAACTGAAGAAACTCAAGCTAGCATCACTCTATGGGGGCTTTTCATGTCTTCCCAGTAGCACAAAAATGCTTTAATCAAGTTGCTCACAGGACCCATAGTTCCTCCTTCTACCACACCAGAAGAAGTAGTGAATTTGATCGGGTCCTTGACCTCCACCCGAATGCTGTCATTTTCTGAAGAGGAAATACCCAAAATTGGGGCAAATCACAATCATGCACTCAACATCTCCATTGAAGTTATGGGGAAGGTGGTACCGCTTTCGCTCATTGATAACGGATCCGCTTTGAATGTCTGCCCACTGAGAACCTTCAAATGTCTAGGATTAAAAGAAAGTGACCTCGCTCCAACCTCCACTGTCGTGCGTGCCTTCGATAATACCTACCGGGAGGTGATGGGATCCATAAAACTTGCAATAGGAGTTGGACCTATAAACCCTGTTGTCAAATTCCAAGTCATTGATATCCCGGCTTGTTTCAACCTGTTGCTCGAATGACCCTGGCTCCACAGTATAAAGGGTGTCTCTTCCTCTTTCCATCAGAAATTGAAGTTCTTCGCAGATGGGCGAGTCATCACCATCTTGGGTGACGACGATAACGCCGAGGGTGCAGGCACCAGCAGTCCGATCCTCGAGATACAGCATGGGTCAAATAATATGCTCCTATCAGGATTTTGAGTTGACCCACCTCTACTCCTGGTAGGGGACGGTTTCAAAGAAAGGGTTTGTCCAGAATACGACCCTCATGGCAATGTCAATGTGATTCAGATGATCAGAAACATGCACTTCATGCCCGGACTAGGGCTAGGACAAAGACAACAAGGGATACTGGAGCCCATCAAACTGAAGAAAGCTTTCCCTCCTTGCGGCTTGGGATATCAACCATCAGAACAAGAGCTCAGAATGATCCGCGAGTCTCGATCAAAGAAAGGGTTAGACTGCGTTCAAACTATCTCGGGAGATTCTTTAAATGGACAATTCATTAAAGAGGGTGAAGACTTCCACTTTTGCGGCTTTCCAGAACCATGGTATGACCATACAGATAAAAAAATAAAGCCTGGAATGGAGATCTTCTTCCAAGATAGTTACCCATGGGCCGAAAGTTTCCCACACCGCGTACAACCGCTCATCAAAAATATCGAAGAGACTGAGGAAAGTGATTTTAAAGATTCCTTCAACCTGCAGACACTGGGGCTGGCACTCTGCATGGTTAACTCAGGCACTGCATCACTGGACCCTTCTCATCTGATCAAAGCTGCTGATACACCTATCCTCAACTGGCATGCTACGCCAGTTATACCTCTTGAAATCTCCCCTAACCCCAATGTTTACCCTGTTTCTTCTTCTGTTGTCAATCCTGGCTCGAATGTAGTCGAGACCTCTTTTGATGAGGTTCTCAATGCTGTTTTTCCTATCAATGAAATAAACGAAGATTTTGAGTATCTTGTTGTGCCTTACATTAATTGTTTAGATTCTAATCAAACTTTTGATGATGATGATTTTGCAAATGAACAATTCTTAACTGATTTAAATAAGGTTAATAACAAACAACATAACTGCGTTCAAGTTAATGAAGAAGAGACTGTTGTTATCAATTTCGGTTCTAGTAGCCAACTGCGCGAGATTAGGATAGGGGCCACCCTTGATGAGCATGAGCGCGTACAACTCGAAGAATTGCTAAAGGAGTTCATGGATGTCTTTGCATGGTCCTACGACGACATGCCCGGTATTGATCCCAAAATAGCTCAGCATGAGATCCCCACTATCCCAGATTCCAAGCCAGTTAAACAAAAATTGAGAAAGCTCCGCACCGAATGGTCGCTTAAGGTCAAAGAAGAGGTGATCAAACAGTTAAACGTGGGTTTCATTCGAGTGATCGAATATCCCACATGGCTAGCCAATATTGTACCTGTACCGAAATCAGGAGGAAAGGTTCAAATGTGTGTGGATTATAGAGATTTAAACAAAGCCTCTCTTAAGGATGATTATCCGCTACCCAACATCGATATGATCGTGGACAACACAGCCAGTCATTCTCTCAAGTCATTCATCGAGGGTTTGCCGAATACAATCAAATTAAGATGCACCCCGAACACCAAGAGAAAACCGCATTTATCACCCCATGGGGAACCTTTTGCTACACCGTTATGCCATTCGGTCTCAAGAATGCTGGGGCTACCTACCAAAGGGCTTCCACAACCATCCTGCACGACCTGATTCACAAAGAGGTTGAGGTTTACGTGGATGATATGATTATCAAGTCCAAAACTAGAGAAGGTCATGCTCCCGCTCTATGAAAGTTCTTCGAACGACTGCGACAGTATCAGATGCGACTTAATCCACAGAAATGCATCTTCGGCGTTACAAAAGGGAAAACTCTTAGGATTCATGGTCAGTGAGAAGGGGATAGAAGCAGATCCCGCCAAGCTGAAGGCCATACTTGAGATTCCACCACCCCAAACAGAGAAAGAAGTCCGAGGTTTTCTTGGGAAATTACAATATATAAGCCGGTTCATCAGCCAGCTAACCTCCATCTGCGAACCAATCTTCAAGCTCCTCCGAAAGGATTCAACCAAGGTTTGGAACGAGGCCTGCCAAGAAGCTTTTGACCGAATCAAATAATATTTGACCCAACCTCCAGTTCTCATCCACCACAGCCTGGTCTCCCTTTGCTCTTATACCTAACTATAACCGACAATGCAGCTAGGGCTTTGCTAGCCCAATACCTTGAAGACTCCCGCAAAGAAAGAGCCGTCTATTATGCCAGTCGCAAATTGGCCTGGTACGAGGTCAACTACACTGCTTTAGAAAAAGCATGCGTCGCGCTTGTTTGGATCACCCAAAAGTTACGACACTACATGCTCGCCTTCCCCATTAAGCTTGTATCCCGAATGGATCCCATCAAGTACTTGCTCAAAAAACTTGCCTTATCCAGTCGAATGGCCCGATGGTTGATGCTCCTAACCGAGTTTGATATTGTGTACGTCACACAGAAAGCCTTTAAAGGAAAAGCCATCT
The DNA here is from genome assembly GCA_949130495.1 of Sambucus nigra. Taxonomy (NCBI): domain Eukaryota; kingdom Viridiplantae; phylum Streptophyta; class Magnoliopsida; order Dipsacales; family Adoxaceae; genus Sambucus; species Sambucus nigra. The sequence continues at coordinate 175,233,093 of OX422211.1, forward strand.
CTGAATACCTCGCTTACTACCCTATAGAAGAAACATATGTCTGGATCTCCGAATTCCTAGATGAAAATGTCCTCTGTACCACTCAAGACTGCCTTCGATGGAAAATGTTCTTTGATGGCGCTGCCAACAAAAAGGGATATGGCATTGGGATACTTCTGGTCTCCCCAGATGACTCCCACACTCCATCGCCATAAAATTGGATTTCTCTTGCACCAACAATATGACAGAATGCGAGGCATGCACAGTGGACCTCAAGGTCGCTCTCAAGAAAGGTATTCAATACCTTGATGTATATGGGGATTCTGCCCTCATCATCGGTCAAGTGCTCAGAAAGTGGAAGGTCAAGGACGAAAAGCTCCAACCCTTTCATGCCCAATTAGAAGAGTTAGCCTCTCAATTCCGAGATATCACCTTCCATTACCTGCCCCTAGCAAAGAACAACCTAGCCGATGCTCTCGCCACTTTGGCCTCCATGATCGACATGCCCGAGGGAATAACAATGACCCCCTTCCTAGTTCAGAAGAAGGACAAACCGACCCATTGTTACCATATTAATATTGTCTCCACAAAAGGCCCCGAACTAGCCAATTGCTGGTACTATGATATATGGTGCCTCCTCAGGTACGGTAGGTATCCCGAGGGTTCCAACAAGAATGACCGAGCTACCCTTCGAAGGCTGGCCGCTCAGTACATCATCTGTCATAAAGCACTACTCAAGAGGAATTTCGATGGAACTCATTTGCACTGTATCGCAGTGGCTGACATTGAAAAGATAATACAGAAAATCCACACCGAGAAATGCGGGCCCCACATGAACGGTCACATACTTTCCAAGAAGATCATCCGACAGGGATACTACTGGACCACCATGGCCCAGGATTGAACCGCCTATGTTCGGAGATGCCCTAAATGCCAATAGTTCTCCAATCTTCAACACTTACCTCCGCGGGAATTATACAACATGACTTCTCCCTGGACGTTCTCCACCTAGGGTATCGACATCATAGGGAAGGTTACGCCAAAAGTATCAAACAGGCATGAGTTCATCCTGGTTTCCATCGATTACTTCACCAAATGGGTCAAAGCTGAGTCATACGCAGTATTAAATGCCAAGAAGGTGGCCAAATTCTTCAAGAAAAATATCATCTGCCGATATGGAGTCCCGCATGAGCTAGTGTCAGATAACGATTTGCACTTCGAGGCAGAAGTCACAGAAGTTGTCAACGAGTATAGGATTCAGAGACACAAATCTTCTCCCTACCGACCTCAGACCAATGGTGTAGTTGAAGCTGCCAATAAAAACCTCAAAGCCATCATCAGTAAGATGATTGAAAGTTATAGAGACTGGGCCGACCGGATCCCATACGCCCTCTGGGGATATCGAACCTCAATCCGAACCTTTACTGGGGCTACCCCTTGCTCCTTGGTCTACGACATGGAGGCAATCCTACCTGTGGAGCTAGAAATACCCTCACTATGCATCATGCTCGAAAGCAAGGTTAGTGAAGAAAACTGGTGCCAAGGCCGTCTTGATGAGCTAGCCCTTCTGGATGAAAGAAGATTAAAAGCTCTTTATCACATACAAGGATACCATCGCCGAATAGCGCGTTCATTCAATAAAAGAGTCAAGGACCGTGGTGTCCAGGAGGGGGATTTAGCCCTCAAGGAGATAATAGAACCCATCTGGGACCCCAGAGGAAAATTCAATCCCAATTGGAGTGGCCCCTACATTGTGAAGAAGATCTTATCCGGCGGTGCCGCCATGCTCGCTGACCTGGATGGGGAAAAGATGGCTCGTCCAGCCAATCTGGATCATCTCAAGAAATTCTACCCCTAGTCCGAAATCTCTACGCGCTACGACTATTCTCATCCCCCTTCTATTCTAAAAAAAAGCTCTTCATTTCCCTCTACCCAGAACTACGTGGGCCAGATCCTCTACATAAAACTATTTTAAAACTTTTCAAAAAAAAAAAATCAGACGTACGTAGGCAGCTCATACACCCCACATGGGCACGACCCCTTCTTTTTCACAAAAATATATTCTTTTCTTATCTCCGAGAATGATAGTTCATTCTAAACATCTACTGAAGAAAAGGATTATGTAGGCCTTAGCAATCGGTATAGATAATTCAAAACATAAAATTCATCGAAAGGCACAGTTGGATGATCAGAAACTTGTGTATTTCATTAATAAGAAACTACAATACAAATTATATAAGAAAAAGAAACAGATAACTCCCTTCCCCTCACTACCATAAAAACCAGATAAAATCCCCCATGTCTGTTACGTAAATAAACTCCCCGGGAGTCCTACCCACAGCTACCAGAAGAGCCTGCACCCTCATCATCTACATCCTGAGGACCCCAAGTTTTTCCTTCCTGAATGGAGTGCCTCAAACATTCCATGGATCGATGAGCCTTAACCATCTTTGAAAAGACCACAACACCCCCTTAGAGTCAGATAAAACAAACCATCTTTGACCAGTCTCTACTGCCAACATCTTGTTGACTACTTTCCTCCACAACCACCTCATATAATCTTTGGGTACATGGCAAACCTTCCTGACAAACTGAGAGGGACGGGTCGACGGACGCTGATTTTCCCATAGAGACCCAAGCAACAGACGCAAACGCTCAGTCAAATCCTCTGCTGGAAAGAAGTTTAAGGTCCGAGGGGGCACGCCCTGCGCCCAGCCGAATTGGCGCAAAAGCCTCCAAGGGAAATAAAAAGAGGTATGTCTGAGACCAACCAGCCGCACATATGAATACTCTCCTAGATCCAGAACTGGCTGCAACTGCCCCCACCAAGACACTGACCAATACAGCCTACAAGCCCCATGCTCCACAAGCCAATTCTCCCAATTTTCAACATACAGGCCAATGTGGATGAAGTAGCGTGAAAAGAAGTTGGGTACAGTCGACAAAGGATATTCTGGAGGAGTTGACAAGCGGAATCTTTCAGACAACCACATGAACAGCATCACAGGACTACTCCTCAAAAAGTCCGAACGACCTTCTCTCCAGGCATCCAGGCCATTCAGAGTCTCCGCCAATATTACCGTCGCAGGATTGCGACGATATGACATCCATGAAGTAATGGCTACAAGTTGTGGGTCCACTCGCACCTCCTCGGTTACCAATAGCAATTTTGAGACCAGACCCAGAACAACGGCTCCAGCATAGCCAACATCACCTACTTCCCACAAATGCACGGACTGCAACACCGCCAGGAGGGAGATCATTCCTCCAGAAACCAATTACCTGGCCGTCGAGGGCGAGATATGAAGAAGCCCGACCAACAAATCCCTAGGAGAGCGGGAAAATTCGGGTAAAGCCGCAGCAACACTGGGATTCACACCTAGTATGGCGGAAAATTCCTCGTAGGTAGGACAAACTTCTTCCAACCCAAAGCGGAATACGTGGTCTTTAGGGTACCAAAATTGTACTGCCGCCATCAGCATATTCCACTCAAAAGGTCGATTACGCCACAAGGAGACTCGACGCATGTTGAAAGCATCATAGTCGACATTATAAGAGCACATAGCTTCCAAGGCTTCGAGGTAGTTGACAAACTTGGTGCTACCAGGGAGAGCCATCTTGTAGGGCAAAGAAATAGTAGGCAAGTGGATAAGGATGGAAAGGTGTGATGAAAATACTCCACCCTCACCCCCTTTTATACTTGAGAACTCTCACAAAAGACATAATCCCTGCAGAAATCGGAGGGAATCCTAGCCCACAAGGTACCAAAAGCGGAAGAGGGTACCATTCAAAGCTTTCAATTGATGGGACTGAACTGAACTGCCGATAGGCAGGTCAGGGTGCTTGCCGATCGGCAACCCCCCTATTTTTGAAAATTTCCCTTTTTCCTCTTTTGACAAAAAAAAAAACTCGAAGAAATTGATATTCTCAATAGAATTTCAAGAATCCCTTTTCTTCTTATATAATCCCCCTTTTTAATAAAGACTTTCCTTCAAAAATTCCAAAAACATTCCTTTTTACGGTCTCAGCAGCAAAGTCAAAAGCGCATGTGCATGCATTCATTCATCATAAATAAAAGATAATAGTAAAAAAAAATTTACATTTCATTGCATATATCTGTTTTCTGTGTTACATCATCTTGCAGGAAATAGAAAGAAAAAGCCAAAAATAACGGGACTCAGCCCGAACCCACATTTTCTCTCTCTCTCTCTCTCAAGAGCTTCCACCCCTACGACGCGCTCTCTTCCCCTTACGGCGAGACGACGCATCCCCACTACCCGAGCCAGAGTCTTCCCCGGATGAGGCTGACGACACCAAGCAAGAAGGAACAGGGACAGCATCCCGAATGTGGGCAGTCGCCGATGATATCCAATCCCTGATGTCTCTCAGCCAAGTGGTCGACACCCGAATTTGCTGCAAGGAAAAGGCAGAATCAGTATCAAGCAAAAGAAATCAATAAGAGGAAAATGACCGAAAGGTTTACGACAGGATGAAGAACCTCCTCTGTCAAACCCAGCTCCTCCGGATCCATCGCAAGGGGACGGTGCAACATCGGCACTATCCCTCCATTAGCCCACCGAATGTTGTACGAAGGAGTGTGCGGTCGAACGAAAGGGACCTCCGATGTCGCCGCCGCCGCAGGTGCCGACGACCCACCACCACGGTGGGAAGACCCCACCGCCCGACTCGAACTAGCAGGACGGAAGGGCAAGGCATCATGAATGCTGGGCACCATCATCTAGCTCGTCACAAAGTCCATATAGTCATACGGCACCGCCGTATCAGTATACAAAGCATAGGACTCGCCGATCATCGCCGCGATCCTCTCATCCTCCAACAGCTGTCGTTCCCGCCTCATAAACGTAGGAGGCTGCACAGGTGGCACCACCACCTCCTCCTCAGCGATCTGACGAATCACCCTCTCCCCGAGGTACCAGGAATGGCCGAACTCATGCGCCAACAAGTGCCTCATCTGCGCGTTCACCCCAGTCATCCTCGTGTCCTGAATAGCTGTCCCCCAAGGATAAAAGGTCACCTGAAAATCCACAAGACAAGCATGAGTCGATACAAGATCAGAAGGTGCAAAAACCAAGACTGAATAGGAAAAGACCTTACCCGACCACTGGTCAGGTCATTCAAGACCTGACGCTCTGCCTCCAGGGAAAGAGATCCCTTCGACTGCTGGTTGACCTTACACCATCGGTACAGTCAGCAGAAGTCCCCAACTGTGTCATCCTTCAAAGTAATCAACGGGGTGTTGCACCCAATCACCTCATAGAACCACGTCTAAATTCACAAGCAAAAAGAGGCGCATAAGGAAAATGTGAACGCATGAAAGGAAAATGCAAATGCATGAAATGAAAATGCGCAAAATAAAGAATACCTCAAGGAGATACGTGGCTCCAGTGAAAGTCTGTCGGCAGCACCGGTTGAATGCATCCAGAGAAGAGTAAAGGGTCGCCAAGGTCAGACTCCCCCAATCATAGAAAGGGATGTTCGAAAACATCCTCAAGTATGGCAGAAACCAAAAATGGATGACTTCGCCGCTCGACGCCACCATGAAATCTCCCAATACCAACAAGATGAATAACCGGGCCATCTGCCTCACTTGCAGTCCTTCCCCCACATCAACCACCCTCCTCAGCAAAACATCCTTCAGCAAGGACAGCCGGATGGAATCTCCAGAAACTATCCTCCTCACATCACCAAGTGCCGCATGCACCGCCTCCGGCCTCACCTGCAAGGAGCGATCCACCTCTATCTGCTCCTCGTCACAATCTAACCCCAGCAGTTGCTGTACATCTATGGGAGTCATCGTCATCTCCTCGAAGCCAAAATGGAAGGTGTGGGTAGTGTCCCACCACCTCTCCCCCAAGGCAGACAAAACTGTTATCGAACGAGGCGTCTCATCCAGCACAGCCGCCAACCTCCCAAAACCCGCTGATGATACCATCCAGCACACCACGGGTGGAAGATGCTCCCAAACATCCTTAAGCCCCGTCGTCCCGCGGGCACGCATGTTCTTCAAAGAAATATCCGACTGGCAAAAGGAAAAATTCAGTCAAAGGTCAAGAAAAAATCACCCAAAAAGAAAGGAATGCCAAAGGTCAGGTTACTTACATAACCACCGAGAATCACTCTCGAAGAGCGATGACGCGACGGCTCCTGCAGCAAGGTCTGCTCATTCGCAACCGGCTCGAATGCATCAAAGGCATTCTCATCCCCCAAAGCAAGAGGTATCCTGTCCCTCCAATCCACATTCGCCCAGGCATCAATGGTTAACCACTCCCGATGGACAGCGGTGCTCACAAAGGCGGCCATTTCTTGAAGATCGGAACGTTAGAACAATTTGCAGAAAGAAATAGCAGAAAGAGAGAGGGCAAGAAGCTGTGAAAAATGAAAGGGATTCTCCCCCTTTATATAGGAGGCCAAGTGCCATGCCGATTGGCACAGACCACTTCCATACCGATCGACACTGTCTCCTCATCTTCTCCAGGCAGCCCAAAAGTCCGTGCCACTGCCGAATGGCACCCCTCGGTCTATGCCGGCCGGTACCCCCCTTAAAATTTCGTACAGAAATTCCCAAAAAATGCCAGAAATCCTCGAAAAATCCCCAAAAATCCCAGGATGGATTTTGAACTTTTTCATCACGAAAATTTTCGCATTTCTTCAGGCGAAACCTCTTTTTCCCTAGCGGAACCCTCAAAATCCAAGCAAATGACCTCTCGAGCGATGCGCCCGGACCCCCTAATCACCTCCTCAGCAGAGTTTACGACCTCAAACCGGTTATCTCCCCAACGATCATCTCCTCCGCTCAAATCAAAGGCAAAAGGCCTCCCCAGCCATCGGTTACCCGATGCGAAACAATATCTCGTGGTATTTGTCCCAGCATAATTCAGAAGAATCACTCGCCCCAGGTGATCTCTCCCAAAGGACGATCCAAATCTTCCCCAGCTTATTCATCGTTCCCCAGCGGAACCTAAAATCTAATTCTTATTCCCCAACAGAACCTCAAATCCAATTCTTATTCCCCAGCGAAACCTTAAATCCAATTCTTATTCCCAGTGGAACCCTTTTTCTTTTCCCAAAGGAAATGCAATCACTCTTGGGCCATAATTGGCCCCGGTCTTGGATCGTCACCTGAGTTAGGTCAGAATTGACCTCGGTCCTCGGTCGTCACCACTCTTGGGTCAGAATTGGCCCTGGTCTTGGATCATCACCTGAGTTAGGTCAGAATTGACCTCGGTCCTCGGTCGTCACCACTCTTGGGTCATAATTGGCCCCGGTCTTGGATCGTCACCTGAGTTAGGTCAGAATTGACCTCGATCCTCGGTCGTCACCACACTTGGGTTAGAATTGGCCTTGGTTTTGGATCGTCACCTGAGTTAGGCCAGAATTGACCTCGGTCCTCGGTCGTCACCACTCTTGGGTCAGAATTGGCCCCGGTCTTGGATCGTCACCTCAGTTAGGTCAGAATTGACCTCGGTCCTCGGTCGTCACCACTCTTGGGTAAGAATTGGCCCCGATCTTGGATCGTCACCTGAGTTAGGTCAGAATTGACCTCGGTCCTCGGTCATCACCACTCTTGGGTCAAAATTAGCCCCGGTCTTAGATCGTCACCTGAGTTAGGTCAGAATTGACCTTGGTCCTCGATCATCACCACTCTTGGGTCAGAATTGGCCCCGGTCTTAGATCCTCACCTGAGTTAGGTCAGAATTGACCTCGGTCCTCGATCCTCACCACTCTTGGGTCAGAATTGGCCCCGGTCTTAGATCGTCACATGAGTTAGGTCAGAATTGACCTCGGTCCTCGATCGTCACCACTCTTGGGTCAGAATTGGCCCCGGTCTTGGATCGTCACCTTAGTTAGGTCAGAATTGACCTCGGTCCTCGATTGTCACCACTCTTAGGTACTCAGAATCGACCTCAACCCTCTGAATTGGTCATCCTCGCTTCTTTAGGTCCTCAGAATCGACCTCGACCCTTTGAATCGGTCACACTCTCTCAGAAGCATCATGCGGTGTCTAATCGACGGCTATCATTTGTTCTAAACTCACCCGTCGAGGGGCTCTATAGACACCTCATTCCATTACCCCTAACTCTCCTTAGGTCCCTAGTACCTCCACTCATCACTGTAAGCCCTGGTCACGTCCCGAGTACTGACCTAAAAGCCATCGGGCACTCCTCGGCTCAGTTTGACCCAAAAGTCAATTTTTTCATCTCAATCGAGACTCAATGAATCTTTTAAGGGCACTGAATACCCTTTCCAACGGTCCACCCCGTGCGCAATTCCGACTCACCATGCGGACGAATGTTCCGTTTGCGTCTGAAACCCTACCTGGAGGCCACCGGGCACTTCCAGGATCTGTTTGACCGAAGTTAACTCTTCATCTCGACCAAGGCTGAATGAATCTTTGAAGATCACTGAATACCCTTTCCAACGGTCCGTCCCGTACGCAATTATGACTTACCATGCGGACGAATGATCCGTTTGACTCCGAGAGGTAACCGAATGCTTCTCGGGCCCGGTTGACCAAAGTCAACTCCCCAAACTGGGCCAAACTCTTTGGAATGTCGAAGTACACCTCCTAACCCTTCTAAGGGTCCATCCCGTGCACGATTCGGACTTACCATGCGGACGAACGATCTATTTGCGTCCGAACGATTCCCCGTCCAACGGACCGACAAACGCTTTCGAGCCACATTTGACCCAAAGTCAACTCCCGAACTCGGGAGCGGTCCAAAGGACTTTCAAAGGTCTCTGAAATACCTTTCCAATGGTATGCCCCGTGCACGATTCTGACCAACGATTTTCCCTCGGCGGCCAATTTGCCGAAAAAGCCTGAAACGCACTCCCAAACGGCAGGTCCCAGAACCTGCCTATCGGCACCTTCTTGTCGGCAGGTAGGAAGGTCTCTAAGACGACCGGAAGTCCCGTGGAGCTATAAAAGGAGGCCTTGGCCTCATTTGCAAGAGAGCTCAGATCAGAGGCAAATCACTCTCAGCAAACCCTTAGAAACCTCGCTCGAAGGCAGCGTGATTTCAACTTTCAAATCCCTTTTTCACTTCCACTTTTCATCATCCCTTTCATCAAACTTGATGAATTAACCACTCTCCATCATCATCCAATTACAAGGGCTTCCGTTAAACATTTAAGATCAGGCTCAAAGTCTCCAAGAAGGTCCGTCTCTCTCACATTTCTCTTCTTAAATTTGCAATAACTTGTTTTATTACTTAAGCACTTTTATCATCTTAGTTCACATATCCTAACATACTTTTTTATCTATTAGTATTGCACATCTCCTATTTTCATATAAATAAAAAAACCCAAAAAACAAGAAAAAGAGGGTTTGCTCATAAATTTCAAGTAGGGTTTCTCACACCTTTTCCACACTTTTCTCACAACTAAAATACTTTTTCTACACACACACACACTTACAAATAAGAGATTTCTCCATTTGGATTTATGGGTTAAACCCCACCCCTCGTTTATATGCGAACTACGTGGACTTTGATGCCTTTATAGGCTACGTAGGCGTCTCGGGGTAAAACCCGAAACTCGAGTCCTTTTCTCACTTTTTCTCTTATTTTCTATCTTCTCTTTATCTCATTTTCCATTATATTCTATATACTTGTTCTCAGTAACGTATTATTCCATATGCGTTATCGTTCCTTTATAACGGTCAACGTAGGGGTAATCACGTAAATCTTATTTTCTACACTAATCTCACATTCCTACGGATGACTCGCTTTGTCTTTTCTATGATACAAGTTGAGGATTCCTACCTCCATTCTATATATACACATGCACACATATCACGGGGGGAAATATAAAGGAAAATAGAAAATATCCATGAGAAACCGAAAGGGCGGAATGGGTGCCTAACACCTTCCCATTTCGTAACTAAGCCTCCAAACCCTTCTCGAATCATTTGGTTTCGCACGCACCAGTATGTCTTTGGATGCCATCCTTCGGGGTGGCTTCCCCTTTTTCTTTTGTCTGTTTTGAGTAAAATAGACTGGCGACTCTAAATCTCTCTACATCTTCACACCTCACAAATCGACGCCGGCCGAAGCGCTCTCCCGAGATGGGACGCACGGGACCCGAAGGATCCCTTCCTCCCTCCGCGGCGGGGATAGGGGATGGACACAATATCGGTTAATAAAGATTTCAAGATGTAATCATTTAGTACAAATCTAAAAAAACCAAGTTTATCATTTTTCTTTTTACAAAAAACATATTCAATAAATCATAGAAAAAAAAACACATGCATTTGTCTGTGACACCAAGCCTAATAAGATACCGGGAGATCACTACTATATCAAACTATAACAGGAGTCTCATATGTATCATTCTTAGCATCACTGTCAAAAATCCATTTATTTACTAATAACCTATTAGGCCGGTGTCAAAATTTTACTTAACTACTCTTTTTAAACGAATACAATTAAAACATCCACACAGTTTATGCGTAAATGAAACTGAAATGGAATAAAATAACCGAACACTCGGTCAAAATTATTACAACCATATCGAATGTTGTGCTAAAAGATGAAATAAATGAAATTGGGCCATTGGCCCGAATGTTTATACAGTACCTCCTATCTAGAGTACAAGGATAGAAGCGTCTATCGAGAACCTGCACGCATCCACAGCTGCTGCAGCTGACGTCGGACTCGAAAGAAATGTCATTCAGGCGTCCCTGTGTCTGGACACCTATATATATATATAATATATATATATAACAAGAAAGGAAAAGTAGATAAACGGGTCAGAGCCCGAGTTTGAAAATATTTTGCAAGTGCATATATGCTTTATTTTTAGAAAAATATTTTATCCCATATTTAAGTTTGGTATCGCACTCTCATGAGATACCCCTCATCTCTCCTCTAACAGTGCACACCTAACGTATCCTAACAAATACCCTAGTCAAGCTATCCCGCCTAACTAGTCTGATGTACCCGTCTACTGAAAACCCATCCATCCCTAGTACTAAGGGCTAAACTTCCCTCCATTCTCAACACTGCACTAAGTTCATGCGTGGGGTGTCTCACGAAGCGAAATCCAAACAAGGACCCCCCCCGATACACTACTACTTGGCAGAGTTAATGGTAGAGATCCGTTAAGCCCGTAGTACAAAACTAATGTATTAATATACATATCATATTCATTTTATATACGTTTTACCATATACATCCGGATAATATCTCCCAGACTGAGGTTTTCTTTATATACAACTTGTAATACACATCCGGATCTATCTCCCGGACTGAGGTGTATTCTATACTCATTTCAAAACTTTCTATTTCCCTTCTTATATCTAGGAAATATATTTAAAATCCAATTCATTATCATGAATTGCCTTAACACATCATATAACTTTTTAAAAGCCAGTTTTATTATCATAAAAATGCTTTTCCATTTTATAACATCCCGTTTCCCTTCTTATATCCAGGAAATGTATTCAAAGCCATTTTTATTATCATAAAAATGCTTTGATCATATCATATTCTTCCATTTCCCTTCTTCCATCCGGGAAACGTATCCGAAGCCAAATCAATTATCCCATTTCCCTTATTCCATCCAGGAAATGTATTTAAAGCCATTTTATTATCATAAAATGCTTTAACAAATCTAAGACCGCCCATCCGGGTTTCCCCACTGGACACGCTCCTAAATGGCTGTCATCTTCCAGGGCCTCTCAAACAAGACAACCTGAGAACCTACCAACATCGTGAAGCGGCCATATGCATGCGGGATAGTTAAGACCACACCCAGAATCTCCTAACCAGCGCAGAAACAATAATCGCTCATATGGCCTATAGGACTATATCCACCCTACATTCATTAGCCAGGGGGCTTCACCATACGCACGCAGCTTCCCTTATGATAGAGATTTAGAGAGGTGTGTAACCATAATTTATCAATTATGAAAAATCATTTCTTTTCCATTTTGAAAACATTCATTTTTATATTTTCAAAATCATTTACCTCATATCATATATATACTTTAATGACATAGTATATACATATACCATATATTCCTCCTCGAATATATAAATGGCCATATGCCAAGTACATCTTGCAATGATCAATAATCCCAAAGATTCCCTCAAGGAATCATAATCATGCATTCATATAAGCATGATACTAAACCCAAAGTATTTCTTTACTTTAGTAATCACTATATACCTCAATCGTATCTAAGGATTTATTGGATATCTCCAATGATACCTTTTCACTCTAAGTGAAATATATATATATCTATATCCCTAAATTATCCTAATTATCTCGTAGGATATACTAACTCCACAATCGATTATAATTATGCCTCCTATACGCATAATTATATATGCCTAAATGCCCACCGAAATATCCTAGGGATTTATCTTTCCCGAACAACCTTAATTTAATGGGTTATGGATTTCATTTCCATAAACCCCAGGGACTACATCTTGTCCATAACATCATTTAAAGGTCCCCACCCTAACTTAGGAACCATAAACCTTTAAATTCTACCAATTCTCTATTTTTCCTCAAAAATATAACTTAAGGGTTATACATTAAAACCCTCGCCTTGCCCTCCTAGATTCCTCAATTGGAGGACTATATACTCTTCAAAGGTCCCTTATGTTGATTAACCTCGAATCACTATGAATTGGAATCCAACCCATCCAAATCACCCTAGGAAAACTGCCAAGCTTTCAGTAGGGGTCGATCGATCGACCCATGGCCGTCGATTGATCGATAGCTTCGATCGATCGAGCCCCCATGATCGATCGATCGATCATGGCGGGGAGCTTCTTCGCCGAGAAGCTATTTCAGCCATTAAAGCTTCTCCTCGCCTCACCCAACATCCTACAACCTCAACCAACTACAAATACACATATATTAAGGGTTCCAAACATCCTAGAACCCTAAACCACCAATTAATTTCGATTAATTTCTAAATTTCTCCAATTATCCAATTTTAGGGGTTTATTCGTTTTATCTCCCGAAAACCCATTTTATCCACAAAAACCCAACCCAAAATCTTTAGGGTTTATTAATACCAAACTACGGTATGAGATATTTATGCAAAAAGGAAATAAAGCAAGTAAACACTTGCCTCGTGGATAAAATCCGACGACCTCGAGCCGAATCCCACGGAGGTTGGCTGGAATCTCCCCTTTCTTCCTCTTTTCTTCCTCCTCTCTCTCTTCCCTCTCTTCTCTTTCTTTTCCTTCTCTTTTTCTCCCTCTCTCCCTCCTTTTATAAAGAGAAAAGGGTTTAACCCCTTAAAATCAAAAAATGACTCGTTTACTCAATTACGAGCCTATTTAACTCCAAAATTCCTCGAAACTCATTTTCGACAATTGGACACTGTTTTTCGACTATCTCGGCAATTCCAAGACTCACGGCGCAGTCAAAATTTCCATCCGAGGTACTTGACCGCAACTCACTATTTCAACCCAACATAACCTAATGTGGATTTTCCCATTTAAATCTCACCTCGTGTCGCTTTACTCAACGGCGACATATAATTAAAATATTCCGACCTATATAATCGCAAAAATAATCACAATATCCATCGAAAATCATTTAATCCTCAAAAATCCCAAAAATCACTATTTTTGAAAAATCTCCAAATTACAATTTATTTGCAATTAAGGAATTTAATGGTCTCCGAAAAGGACGGGTTGTTACATACTCCCCCCCTTACAATGAAATTTCATCCTCGAAATTCAGATACAACCTACACCACAAAACTAGGATCACTCCAAATCCTAATACCTCAAAGGGAAACGATACTAACCCAATGGTTCCCAACCATATACTATACGACTACCACGATCGTAAAGTGACTCTAATAACGTCACATTGTACCCATCATCTATAATGCCTCTCCGCATGAATTTCAACTTTATATACTACGCCCATTCTATTTCAGGCGGTATATAAACCCACTACTAAGGTGCCCATACACCTTTCTAACTTGTGCACATCTGCACAAAAATTGCGAACGTTCGACACGTAACACTCTTTCGAAATGAGGGTCTCCTTTCCTCGGTGTAATACTCACATATGGGTCCTCCCAACCCACGAAATGAAATTTTCCTATCCTCGGGGCCACTAACACTACTGGACTTACATCCTAATAATGCTACGGTCTAAGTGTTACCTTACCTACGCGAAACGATAGTTTAAATATGTCCTTAGTTCCCAAGGCCTCTCTCAACTTCAACCATTTGCTTGGTTTCATGCGTGGGACGTCTCACAGAGCGAAATCCAAACAAGGAACCCTCGCGTTGAACTACTCCCTCGCATCGTCGGTCATCGAGATGTAACGGCCTAAGGCACATCCACGAGATGTCCTAAATCCTACCTCGCTAACCTATGAACGCATCTATACTACTCCTTCCTATCGATCTGGCGCCTACTCTCCATCGAGATGTTTAGATCATTTTACCCAAAACATACTTCTCCAAAATTTTGCCTCTTCATTAAGGCCTGGCCATAATCCTCAGATCAATTTCTCTAAGTCCTACTCCACCCACTCACTTGTGGTGAGAGGACCAATTTAGTGCTTTTTCATAGCATGATAATTTCATCAACATACCATCATCACAGGGCTCATAGTCTATAGTGGTTCGTCGACACTATAAGCCTTTTCCACGAAACCAACATCCTTGCATCCTATAACATCTCTCCACCGCCAACGCCGTTAAGGTTCATGTATGGAGCGTCTCGCAAAGAGAAATCCAAATAAGGAAACCCTCCACACACTACTATTTAACTTCGTCGGTCATGGAGGTCCGTTATTTCAAACATGCAACCAGGATAATCCTATCCCCTCTCAACGAAAGGTGGTCTGAACTCCTATCTCTAACTAAGAGTCACACCACCAAGAGCTCGTACAAATATTCAGTATTCACGCAAACCAATAATGAGCTTAATTTTACAGCTCAACAATAATTCTTTGGGCCTTAAATTATATCTATAAGGTCGCCAAGCACTCACATCATAATAATGAAGCCTCTGCTCATCGAGGTTCCATTTACCCATATCAATAAAGGCGAACTCAACCTGTATCCAGGTGAGATATCGCAACAACAACTTGTTCCCTCCAGGAACCATGAACACGATAGTCTTGCCATTATTAGCCTACTATCGCTCCGATCAACCAATAACATCATACGTATATATACAAAATATAAACACCCACCTCTATGACGAGTGAAAGAAAACAAAATTTCGCTATCGCGAAAAACACATAAGCCTACATTATTATGTCATCGAGGACGCCACAAACTCAAATTACACACACGAGTCTAGGGCCAATGAGTGCCGCAACTTCATCTAGTCACGTCGCTTACCAACATTTCTTAACTCTACGCCCCATCTAGGCACCCTAACCTTGTCCTTTATTCCTATCGGGAAAGGACTAACCGTGTGGCTCCACACTCCACATTACCATTTTCATCGTTGACCTTCCTGACCATGACAAAGTTATCCGCATCATCTGAATCTATAACCTTGCTCCTTACAATCACCTTACTAATACTCTTAACTTCTTTGTTAAAAGGAAATTCCTTATTTCAAAAAATTCCCCGGGTGGGTGTCCACCAATGGGGTCCACGAATACACACATTCTCCGTAAGTGTTAGCAACACTTTTCTAATGAGCCCATCATTCCACTGAAGGACTCTCTCTTCGTTGTACCTACCTCACCTAGGCATAGGGTTCGCTTCTCCATATCACTCTTTATAAATTGTCGGCCTCTGGTTGAACCTTATGTGAATAATTCTTAAACGGCATTCTTCTCCTTTCTGCCGAATAATGTGGACTCACTGTTAAAACTATTCATAAGATCCCCTTCGAACCCTCAGTTTCACAGGGAAATTCAACTTTGAGTACCACTTTCCACTATAGCAGTACTTGGATGCTCATAACTATTATACTTTAGTAGTCGTTGCAACCATCCTTAATAATTGCCATAAGGGGAGTGACCTCTACAGCAGTCCTCATCCCCCAACTTCTATCCGTCGCCCCATCAAAGCCTTACCTCCTGCTGTCCTCATCACGACCCTCCTTGGTCGCCCTTCCTCGATCGGCACATGACCCTAGAACGATCACGTAAAAGATTACTATAATCTTCTAACATGGCAGGAGAACGAAATCTCATAAGAGAAATGAACAATCCTAATCCTGAGGCTCTATATCAAATCGAGAGCAACGCTGAAAGCGTAGTACGTCCGCACAGATCCCTAAGGACACTAGAACCTGATGCTCTGATACCATTTGTGACACCCCGCCTAATAAGATATCGGGCGATCACTCCTATATCAAATTATAACAGGAGTCTCATATGGATCATTCTTAGCATCACTGTCGAAAATCCATTTAATTACTAATAACCTATTAGGCCGGTGTCAAAATTTTACTTAACTACTCTTTTTAAATGAATACAATTAAAACATCCACACAGTTTATGCGTAAATGAAACTGAAATGAAATAAAATAATCAAACACTCGGTCAAAATTATTACAACCATATCGAATGTTGTGCTAAAAGAAGAAATAAATGCAATTGGGCCATTGGCCCGAATGTCTGTACAGTACCTCCTATCTAGAGAACAAGGATAGAAGCGTCTATCGAGAACCTGCACTCATCCACAGCTGCTGCAGCTGACGTCTGACTCGAAAGAAATGTCATCCAGGCATCCCTGTGTCTGGACACCTATATATATATATATATATAATATGTAGCAAGAAAGGAAAAGTAGATAAACGGGTCAGAGCCCGAGTTTGAAAATATTTTGCAAGTGCGTAAATGCTTTATTTTTAGAAAAATATTTTATCCCATATTTAAGTTTGGTATCGCATTCCCATGAGATACCCCTCACCTCTCCTCTAACGGTGCACACCTAACGTATCCTAACAAATACCCTAGTCAAGCTATCCCGCCTAACTAGTCTGATGTACTCGTCTACTGGAAACACATCCATCCCTAGTAGTAAGAGCTAAACTTCCCTCCATCCTCAACACTGCACTAAGTTCGGCGTGGGGTGTCTCGCGAAGCGAAATCCAAAAAAGGAACCCCCCGATACACTACTACTTGGAAGGCTTAATGGTAGAGTCCGTTAAGACCATAGTACAAAACTAATGTATTAATATACATATCATATTCATTTTATATACGTTTTACCATATACGTCCAGATAATATCTCCCGGACTGAGGTTTACTTTATATACAACTTATAATATACATCCAGATCTATCTCCCGGACTGAGGTGTACTCTATACTCATTTCAAAACTTTCTATTTCCCTTGTTATATCCAGTAAATATATTTAAAATCCAATTCATTATCATGAATTGCTTTAACACATCATATAACTTTTTAAAAGCCAGTTTTATTATCACAAAAATGCTTTTCCATTTTTTAACATCCCATTTCCCTTCTTATATCCAGGAAATGCATTCAAAGCCATTTTTATTATCATATAAATGCTTTGATCATATCATATGCTTCCATTTCCCTTCTTCCATCCGGGAAATGTATCCAAAGCCAAATTAATCATCCCATTTCCCTTCTTCCATCCAGAAAATGTATTTAAAGCCATTTTATTATAATAAAATGCTTTAACAAATCAAAGACCGCCCCTCCGGGTTTCCCCACTGGACGCGCCCCTAAGTGGCTATCATCTTCTAGGGCCTATCAAACAAGACAACCTGGGAACCTACCAACGTCGGGAAGCCGCCATATGCCTGCGGGATAGTCAAGACCACACCCAGAATCTCCTAACCAGCGCAGAAACAATAATCGCTCATATGGCCTATAGGACTATATCCACCCTACATTCATTAGACATGGGGCTTCACCATACGCACGCAACTTCCCTTATGATAGAGATTTAGAGAGGTGTGTAACCATAATTTATCAATTATGAAAAATAATTTCTTTTCCATTTTGAAAACATTCATTTTTATATTTTCAAAATCATTTACCTCATATCATATATATACTTTAATCACATAGTATATACATATACCATATATTCCTCCTCGAGTATATAAATGGCCATATGCCACGTACATCTAGCGATGACCAATAATCCCAAAGATTCCCTCAAGGAATCATAATCATGCATTCATATAAGCATGATACTAAACCCAAAGTATTTCCTTACTTTAATAATCACTATATACCTCAATCCTATCTAAGGATTTATTGGATATCTCCAATGATACCATTTCACTCTAAGTGAAATATATATATATATCCCCAAATTATCCTAATTATCTCGCAAGATATACTAACTCCATAATCGATTATAATTATGCCTCCTATACGCATAATTATATAGGCCTAAATGACCACTGAAATATCCTAGGGATTTATCTTTCTCGAACAACCTTAATTTAATGGGTTATGGATTTCATTTCCATAAACCCCAGGGACTACATTTTGTCCATAACATCACTTAAAGGTCCCCACCCTAACTTAGGAACCATAAACCTTTAAATTCTACCAATTCTCTATTTTTCTTCAAAAATATAACTTAAGGGTTATACATTAAAACCCTCGCCTTGCCCTCCTAGATTCCTCAATTGGAGGACTATATACTCTTAAAAGGTCCCTTATGTTATCTCATAATTAACCTCAAATCACTACGAATTGGAATCTAACCCATCCAAATCGCCCTAGGAAAACTGACAAGCTTTCAGCAGGGGTAGATCGATCGACCCATGGCCGTAGATCGATCGATCATGGCGGGCAGCTTCTTCTCTGAGAAGCTATTTCAGCCATTAAAGCTTCTCTCAAGGTTTTGTCGCCTCGCCCAACGTCCTACACCCTCAACCAACTACAAATACACATATATTAAGGGTTCTAAACGTCCTTGAACCCTAAACCACCAATTAATTTTGATTAATTTCTAAATTTCTCCAATTATCCAATTTTAGGGGTTTATTCGTTTTATCTCCCGAAAACTCGTTTTATCCACGAAAACCCAACCCAAAATGTTTAGGGTTTATTTATACCAAACTACGGTATGAGATATTTATGCAAAAAGGAAGTAAAGCAAGCAAACACTTGCCTCATGGATAAAATCCGACAACCTCGAGCCGAATCCTGCGGAGGTTGGCCGGAATCTCCCCTTTTCTTCCTCTTTTCTTCCTCCTCTCTCTCTTCCCTCTCTTCTCTTTCTTTTCCTTCTATTTTTCTCCCTCTCTCCCTCCTTTTATAAAGAGAAAAGGGTTTAACCCCTTAAAACCCAAAAACGACTCGTTTACTCAATTACGAGCCTATTTAACTCCAAAATTCCCCAAAACTCATTTTCGATAATCGGACACTCTTTTTCGACTATCTCGGCCATTTCGAGACTCACGGCGCAGCCGAAATTCCCATTCGAGGTACTTGACCGCAACTCACTATTTCAACCCAACGTAACCTAATGTGGGTTTTCCCATTTAAATCTCACCTCGTGTCGCTTTACTCAACGTCGACATATAATTAAAATATTTCGACCTATATAATCCCAAAAATAATCACAATATCCATCGAAAATCATTTAATCCTCGAAAATCCCAAAAATCACTATCCCGAGAAAATCTCCAAATTCCAATTTATTTCCAATTAGGGAATTTAATGGTCTCCCTAAAGAACGGGTTGTTACATTGTCTAAAGAAATTTTTCTCCAAAACATATTTGAGAAACTATCACGATAAGCATAAATCGACAATGTGAAATAATAGACATATTCAAGAACACTAATGGAGATATATAAATATTTACTTACTCTATTATGTGTTCTCAAGTCTGCAAATATTCAATTTATAATCTCACAAAAATTAACCCCAAAACTAAATATTCAGATTAAACATTAAAGTAGGTTAGTTTTCAAAAGTTGAGATTAATCGCAAATATAAGAGAGAAGAGGAAACATATCTGCAAAAGATATACCACAAGCACTTTATATGTGGAGATAATCCAATTTTAAATAATATAGATACAATTTTAAGAACAAAATGTCAGTATTTAGATTTGAAAAATATATAATAAAAAAGAAAATCTAACACTAAGAGAGTTTAGTTTTGATAAAAATATATTTTAACCTATAAGCACAATACTCTTTACTATAACACAATAAATCAATCTCTAGTTTCGAGGTGATGTGTTTTAATGTAATGCCTCAACTCGGATTTATGGGTTACTCGTGAGTCAACCCGGTCGGACCCGAGCATTAGGTATGAAGTGAAATGGAACAACCTATATAAAGTTACTAGTCTAATTTTATTTAGTTAACATTTCACTTATTAGTATGCGATTCCAGTTTCAAGATAAACTATGTGAGGGACCTATGGGGAGCACCCCGAAGTCCAAGTAAGCAGAGCTACTAATGTAAATATAAATGAAATATACTTATCTGTACGCCTTCAAAATACGAAACTGCACCCAACTTGCCGTAACAAAGTGAGGGTGTGAGCCTATGCCCAGTGGGAATTTATAAAGCAGTATAGAAACGAATGACATAAAGGATAGTCACACGCACACGCTACAATTACATGCATACGAATATATATATATATATATACACACACACACACACACCCCTTGAAAGATACATATTCCAATGCATTAATAATTTTACTTCTGAAAACCTTATTTGTTCAGGTTAATTTACCTCAACCTTGTAAAAATTTCCTTTACTCATACTTAGCATTTTTCACTTTATTTTACACACCCGATTCAACACTTGAAACAATTACACTTAATTTATCAAAACCCAATCCTTTACCGAAATCACCCTTTTTTTATTCATGAAAATATAATTAAGTTTTTTCATCGAAAAGTACCATTTCAAGAAACGCATTCACCGTGTTAGTAAATACTTGTTTAATATTTTTACAACACATTCTTGTGTTAAATATGGGTTTAACCAGGAGGGGGAGCCCGAACGGTACTTCATTTCCTTACTATCTGTCTGTTTTTCTTGTTTTTAGTCCTGCCATTCCTGACTTGAGGAAGGAATGGGATAAGGGACTACCTTATAACAGTACTCATTGCAGTAACAACTGTCAACAGTCAAGACAATACTATATCTGATCTATTTATGTTTTATGAGCTAAAGTATTTCTATGACCATTTTGATCTAACTAAAAGGCCAGTTCAAAAGTATTAGAATATGGGGATAGCTTAACCATTGCTAAGATGAGTTATAACCTCTTTTAGTTGCTTTTGTCTTTGAAAAGAGTCTTTTAACTAGATTTAGCATCCTACGTATCTTTTAGCTCCCTGCACACTTTACTAATCCGATGGACGAGGTTAAGTTGCTTAACCACCCAATTACTCACTTTCCTTGCTATTTTTCTTATCTTATGGACACTAGTAGATTTACGCATTAACTTGCCAATTTCACCTATACCAGAATATTTATTATATTAATTCAAGTTAGGTTGTATTAACACATTTTACCACACAAACCATTTCTTTACGTGTTCCAAATTTCATTTATCTTTTCTAGGAAGCTTCCTATACCGCATAGTTCCATGGGCTCCACACTGTCGGCTATGCCCACCATATGCTCTGGCCAGTGATTTAGGAATTTTCACCCAAGGGCTTAGGGAGCTTCTTGATTTATCCCGGTGTCATCCGAGTTCCTTTTATATGTTTTAACATTTTACAAATGTTCACATTATTCCACATTGCTTTTTAACCGACTGAAGCCAAAACCTTGGACTTTACCGCCCCATCTTGTGTTAAACCATGGAAATTTACCACTTCATGTCCTTTACACTTTAACCTCGATTTTTTACTCCGAAAATCATATTGGTTTAGGTCCACTTTGTGTAACATCATTTTCAAAAACTTTATTTAATAAAAATGTTCCACTTTACGTAAAATCACCATTTTACCCAGTTGTTTCCAAAATCACCTTTTAGTCCATTTCTCGAAGTTTTAATTTCACCAAAAATACTATTAAGTTATTCATACCAATTTCTTAAGCGTTTTAACATTTTAACAACC
The DNA here is from genome assembly GCA_949130495.1 of Sambucus nigra. Classification (NCBI taxonomy): domain Eukaryota; kingdom Viridiplantae; phylum Streptophyta; class Magnoliopsida; order Dipsacales; family Adoxaceae; genus Sambucus; species Sambucus nigra. Next base: position 175,255,085 of record OX422211.1, read on the forward strand.
TTTTCATACTCAGAGTAATATCTTTCTTAATTGAAAACACTTTTACACATTTAATTCATTTTTAATTCCATAAGTGTTAATCCTTTTAGCACTATTAAGTTACACTCTAACCTTTTCATCTTTACCCATTAATACTTAATGAATACTTTTTATCAATATTTTCCCAAGCACACATCTATTTACTTCTTCATTCAAGAAACACATTCACACTTGAGACTACTTTTATCATAAAATTGTCATTTCATTTTATTTTACATGTAGTCTTTTAACCTCATACTCATCATATCTTTTAGTCTCAATTTCACACACTTTGAAGACTAAATTTCTAATTTTTTCTTATTTTTTGTTTAAACATAACAAAGCCTTCTCTAAACTTATTTATACATTTAATAACAAAATACTACAAGTTTATATGCATAAGAAGATGGATTTTACACCCAAAAATCCTAGTACATGGTTTAAACATATTTTTCATCATGGAAAATCATTATACTTGCAGAAATACATTTTATAGCACAAGGACAGTTTCATTTCTTCAACCTAAAAAATTGTTTATTTTTCGTAAAACCTTCATTTTTGCATTAACTTTGAAATATTATAATTCCACCAATTTTTTCAAAAAAATCACTTCATTTACCATACCAAGATTTTATTTCATAAAATATTTTTCATCGGTATTTCTAAAAAATGCACCATTTTCATAAAGTACCAACTTCTACTATTTCAAAGCCTTAAAATATTTATTTCTTCTTTATTTTCAACAAAATAACATTTTCCCAACATTTTAATTTCATAAAATTTTTTATTAGCTTTTACACATTATTTACACCAATAAACTAAATAGACCCTACTCAAATAGTTTTAATACAAGAGTACAATGCAAAATAACATTTTTTACACTAAGAGTAAGGCTTACCCACCTCTAATGGCTCTAATAGTGGAGAAAATGTTGGTGTAAGAGGAGCAACCTCCACCTCCAAAGGTGGCCTCAAGGGGTACCACAAGCATCCTCTAAAACTCTCTTCTTCCAAGCTTACTAGCAAGACCCACTTCTACCCCATTAAAACCCACTTCATCTTCTCCAATAAATCCCCCAAATACTTTTCCAAAATTTGCAGGTCTTCTTTGTCAAGGTGAAATTGGGTATTTTTGGGTTGCACACCCCATGAAAATGGTGGGAGAGTGGTGGTTTGGAGGAGGGTGAAGGTGGAAGACCACCCAACTCCCACTTTCTCTCTCACTCTTTCTCTCCTTCTTCCAAAAATAATAAACCCAAATTCTCCAAACAAACACTTATAAAACCTCTTTTAATTATCAAAATCATTTTATGCCTGTTCTAGGATGATGTGGGCTCGATAGCACACAAAATCAATGCTCCAAATTGTGACAGTGCACGAGGGCAATCAGATCTAAAAACTCGACTATGATCATTCGAACGACTTCCCTATGTCGTTCGAACGACACACCTATGTCGTTAGAATGATATCTATTGTCTTTCGATCTATGGATCGCCTGACCCTTCGCGCGACCTGCTACTGTAAACCAGTAGCACATCGTTAGATGCCTTGCTTCTCGCGACCTATCTCTCAACCCTTACACTGTCGTTTGAACGACAGTCCCATGTCGTTTGAAAGAACCTATTTCCTTTTCCTTTTATTTTTGTTCAACTTTTTACCCATAATTCTTCCATAATTATAATCAATTCCTCCTCAATTATAATCAATATATAATTTAATTAATTTACTGGGGTGGGATATTAAATTTAATATCCTTGAGGGTTTCAAATCAAAAACTAAATATAATGGTTAAACTAGAAATCAAATATAATATTTGAATTTGTGAACTAATACTATCTCACACAAAAGATTTTTCTCTTTCTTTGTGTTCTCTTGTGACACCCCGCTTATTAAAATAAGAGGTGGCTAGTCCGATACTCTAGTAAATACAGGAATCATAGATGGTCCTTTCTTAGCATCACTGTCGTGAAAATAATAATACGAGATAACAACCAATTATTTTAGGAAACGATGTCAAATTAATTTTGTAAGTTTAAAGAGAACCATTTAGACAATCCAATTTAAAGAGATGGTGGATATAAATAAAGATGGATAAAAGTTTCACAACTATACACAACATAAAAAACGAATAAGTTGTCAGTTAACAGACCAGTACAAGCAGTTACACCAAGTATTAAAATAAATATCACAGTATATAAACAAGTACAAAACTTGGGCAACACGCTCGAATGTTTATACATATCATAACTAGAGTACATAAAAGATAGAGGCATCTATAATAAATATCCTACAACATCCGCAAAAATATTATAGCTCCTAGACACTTGGATGGAAGGGTTAACACGGGCGTCCTTGCGGCGGAGCACCTGGACGTAAATAGAATCCACACAAAATAAAGAGATAGAAACGGGCCATGGCTCGGTTTGATATGATATACATGTGAATAAAATGTATGGCAGTTATGAATATATAACAACATGATCAAGCCTATCTCGCTCTACATATTAAGAATAATCCTCACGTCTCAACTAAAAGGCACAACCTAGCGCAACATCATATATGGTGTTAAATATGCATTAATGAAAAAGAAATAACTCAATTTCAAATTAATAAGCTTGCAATACAGTTTTGCAAAATATGACTTCACTAGTCCATTCCTCATTAGGAAACTTATCCCAGACAGTTGATTTATAAAATGCTTTAGCCATTTATAAAATGTCACATTCGGGAGAATAATTATAATCACAATATATAACGATTATAATACCATCCTTATGGAAGTCACCCCACTGGATGCGCCCCTAAATAGCTATCATCTTCCAGGAACTATCACCAAGACAACCTGGGCATCCTAAATCATGGCTCATGGGAAGCGGCCATATACCTTCGACAGTGAGTCATAACCATACCGGAAATTACCTCACTTCGAATAAAATAACATCACAATATAACAACTGGTCCTATGCCAAGGACTACATTCACCCTACATTAACTAGCCAGGGGACTTCACCTCATTCGCGTAACTTCCCTTATGATAGAATTTAAAGAGGTATGTATATGCAAATCGATATTCACAAGGTATGCCAATTGAAAAATGTACATTACATTATAACCGGAGCCATAAGTGTTTAACGACGTAAAACACAACATTCAATTATCTTTATATTAGTCTCCAGGAATTAACAACAACCCTATAAGCCATCAAGTACACTCTTACCTCATCCTAAGTCTAAAAGTCCACAATTTTTATAACCCTACTTCCCCCTAGTCCTAGACTAGCTCACTATGAAAAGGACCCTCACCTTCTTCTAACAACTAATTAATCAAGTCCTGAACTAAGCCCCAACACTCAATTTCTAACCTAGGCTCTTGATTCCCTTAATACTAGACTCTAATACTATAGTTTTACTTCATGCAAGAAGGTTCATAGGTCTAAACCTTAAAACAAATGATCTAAGGAAAATTAAAGTTTTCGGGTGAAAAATAGGGGACCGATCGATCAGCCCCTAACTCCCGGTCGACCGCGCTTCTAAGATTTTGCCTTAGAAGAAATGCAATAAGCCTAATACTTAATGCCCAATCGACCAGTTAGGAGACCTCGGTCGATGCTCTTTTAAATATGCCTATCGACAGAAGAAGTGAGCTTTTCTCTTTAGGCCCGGTCGACCGGGCTATGGACCGCGATTGACTGTGCTCACCAGATCTCACGGCCAAATACCTCTTTTAACAAGCCAAACCCAAACCTCTAACCCTAATTTCTTCCCATCTCATAACCCCATTCACTAAAAATATTACCACAACATTTCTACATAATAATAAACCAATACAATCAACTCAACTCTTACAAATAACAAAATCTAAGGGTTAAACACCAAGATTTCTCAAATCCCACAATTTGTTAAATTCTTCCAAATACACAACTATCACTACAATTTATCCACATAAAATCATACATTTGCAAGTTAGAAACTTGCTTTAGGGTTGTAGTCTCGGATTTTCTCCCGGTAGCAACAAATTCAAGCTCTAATCTTCAATTCTCTCCCTTTTCTCTCATTTTCTCCCAAATTCTCTCTTTCTCTTTCTCTTTTTCTAGGTTTAGAAGATATAAATGAGAATAAATGTTGTTGTAAGACTTAAATACCCATTAACACTAAATTCCATCTTTAAATGTTACTACACAATTAAAATAAATCATAACAATATTATTAAGTCATAACAGGTCAAAAGTACCCGGAATCCAAAAATATAACATGGTACTTATTTTGACTATTTCGACCATTTCCAGACTAACCGCGCGGTCTAAATTAGCATCCGGGATAACATAAATCATTTCATGTTCCAACATCATTTTAAATCATAACCGTCACTTTAGGCACAATGGCGCAATAAAACATCATATGATGCTATTTACATTCACTTAACAGTAAATATGCAAAACTCAGTAAATATTATATCTTAAATCACTTAAAATAATATTTACTCCAACTCCCTTTATTCTATATAATTAACCCACATGGCAAAATAATATAAAAACAATTACTCAAAAATAAGGAGTATTACATACTCCCCCCCTTATAAGGGAATTTTTCCCTCAAAATTCAGGCGTACCTTGTAAAAAGAAGTGCAGATACTTCTCTCAAATAACGTCCTCATGCTCCCATGTCGATTCCTCATCATTGTGATGTCCCCATTAGACACGAACCAAGGGCACCACCCTCGAACTTAGTATGCGCTCTCTGTGATCTAAGATTACAACTGGTTGTTCCTCGTATGAAATATCGAGTTGCAATTCAATATCATCTAAAGGAATGTGCAGTGGGCTCCGTCACACCTTTTGTACTTCTTCAAGGACGAAATATGAAACACATCATGAATCTTCTGTACGCGTTCTGGCAAGGCGAGTTGATAAGCAATGGGGCCTACCTTAGAAATAATGGGAAAAAGGCTTACATAGCGAGGTGCAAGCTTGCCTTTCTTCCCAAATCATGTTATTCCCTTCATTGGTGACACCCGTACCAAAACTTGGTCTCCTACCTCCAATTACACATGCCTTCTATTCGCATCGGTATAGTTCTTTTGACGATCTTGAGCGATTCAGATACGATTACAAATAAGTTCAATCTTTGAAGAAGTATCTTGGATCATTTCAGGTCCAAGGAGCTTATTATCCCCTACTTCCAACCAACAAGTAGGTGATCTACACGGTCGGCCATATAATGCTTCATAAGGTTCCATACTTATTGTGAATTGGTACAAATTATTATAAGAAAATTCGACCACGGGAAGGTATTTCTCCCATCCTCCTTTGAAGTCAAATACACACATTCTAGGCATGTCCTCCAACATCTGGTTGACTCTTTCCGTCTGTCCATCCCTTTGAGGGTGGTAGGAGGTACTCAATTTCAATTTCGTTCCCATTGCTTCTTGGAAGCTTCGCCAAAAATGGGACATAAAAATCTTGTCTAGATCAGAGACTATATTAATGGGCACCCCATGGAGTCTCACAATCTCCACAATAAATAGATGGTCGTAACAAGCCGTATTGTAATCCGTACGTACCGATAAGAAATGTGCTGACTTGGTTAGACGATCGATGATAATCCAAATGGAATCATAACTGCTTTAGGACGTTGGGAATCCCGTGATGAAATCCATCGAGATACTTTCCCACTTCCGTACCGATATTTCTAAAGGTTGTAGCAATCCCTTTGGTCAGTGATGGTCTACTTTCACCAATTTACAAGTAGTACATTGGGAAATAAATTCAGAGATGTCCCGTTTTATACCCGCCCACCAATATTGACGGCCCATGCATTGGTACATTTTGTCTTCACCAGGATATACTATAAATCTGCACCCATGAGATTCAGTCATAATGGCACGTCTCAAATATCCCTTATCCGGGATAATGAGTCTCCCATGGAAATGTAACCCACCCTTCGAACTTATAGAGCAGGATTTTGCTCCCTCGATTAGCAACTGACATATACGATCCTTACAATATTTGTCCCTTCCTTGAGCTTCCACAACTCTTATCACAATCGCAGGCGTAACGGTCAACACTAATATGAATGCCCTCGCTACAGCATCCTTCTGGCTAAGTTCTTTCCATTTAGCTCTCCATACCTTCGCTAACTCCCCCTCGGGTTTTTGACTCAACGCATCCGCTACCACATTAGCCTTACCCGGGTGATAATGAATATCAAATTGATAGTCTTTCAAAAACTCCAACCATTGATGTTGTCGCATATTCAAATCCTTCTGCGAGAATAAATATTGCAACGATTTGTGGTCCGTGAAAAGACTAAACTTCTCCCCAGGAGGTAATGTCTCCATATGTTCAAGGCGAATACTTCCGCAGCAAGCTCCAGATCATGTACGGGATAATTCTTCTCATGGGGTTTTAGCTTGCGAGAAGCATAAGAAATATCGCGATGCTCTGGTTGTAACACACCTCCCAATCTTTAGAGAGACGCATCAGTAAAGACTAAATAGTCTACCCCCGGCCTTGGTAACGCGAGTACTGGAGAAGCAGTCAACTTATCCTTCAACTCATCGAAAGCTAGCTGACAAGAATCATCCCAAACAAACTTCACTCCCTTTCGGGTCAGATTTATCAAAGGTCTAGCGATCTTGGAAAAGCCCTTAATGAAACGGAGGTAATAACCATCCAAACCCAGAAAACTACGAATATTTATGGGCGTCATGGGCTGACCCCGTTCCCTCACCGCGACAACTTTACTCGGATCTACCGAAACTCCCTCAGCTGTCACAATGTGACACAAAAACTTCACTTCCTATAACCAGAAGCCACACTTCTCAAAATTAGCATACAATTGAGGGTCCCGTAGTGTTTACAGGACCAAACGTACATGTTTCGCATTGTAAGGACATAAATTTTCCATTGAGTCCCTGTATTATTTTGACTTAATTTCGTGAACAAAACTTTGTTTGTAATATTTCATAGGGAGATTTTATTTTGTCACGATCCCACTTGGTCTATGACGTATTGAAGAAATTTAAGACGTTGGGCAAAGCTTCAAAGAATTAATCATGCCGATGTTTAATTGGTGCAAGTTTATTCGTGTTCAAAGTTAATTGCATTCCGAGATCATTCAGGTATGGATTCGTATAATTAATGGTGCTCGAAATTGTTTTTATAAAAGATAAGGATGTAATTTTTATAAAGAAAAATGTTTAAAATGTTTTTAAAAGTGTTTTAAAGGTTTACACTGTAATACCCCGTATTTTTATAGCTTTTAAATTTAGGAATTTATTAAATTTAATTGAGATAAATTAATTTAATATTTATCTAAAAATTTATTTTAAATATTTACTAGCGTGACGAGAGTTAGTAATTATTGGAAAATTGTTGATTTGTTAAATATTACTTATTAAGTAAAGTAATATGTAGAATTGAATTTATTAAAATTGTCATGAGGGAATGATATGGAAATTATGGAAATTAAGTCAGGACGCGCTTGGGTCGTGTCAGGACTAAATAATTATTATTATTATTATAAGTGAATAAATTATAAATCGCCCGTATGGTCATTTTGATGCGCCAACACGTCCGGAAGGGTTGAGATAGTCAGAAAAGTGTACCTGGGGGTTTAGTTTGGGTCTCGGGGTATTTTTAGACCTAATTGGCATCCCGGGAGGGTATAATAATCATTTTGTATTTTTGGGTAATTAAACCCACGAATTTCCCTAAGATATACTAGCCATTTGAGTTAGGCTTTTAGGGTTAACAATCATATAACTTAAGAACAACCATTAGAGAAGAAGGTAGAAAGCTTTTCAAGCAATCTAAGGCCAAGAACTCATCCGTTTGCACCGCCACCACCACTAAAACGTAGATCGCACGACGAGGAACACAACCACACCATTCTCATCCACAAATTAGAACCTTGAATTCTAGGCAAGTATTTATCTTGCTTTGTTTTTAGTTAATGTCTCACCCATGTTAGTTTAGGATTGTTAAGAACATGTTTTATGGAAGAAATTGATAATTTAGATACTTAAAATCACATGTTTTAGAGAAACTAAATATATTTTGGACATACCCATCATATGTAGAGGACTATCAACAAATTGGTATGGATTTAGAGGTAAGAAATCTGGAAAAGAATTAGAAGAATGGATGTTTCATGAAAAATTAGGGTTCTTGATTATTATGTTAAATTATCCCATAAATTTAATGCCTTGGATGAATTTGGACGTGTTTCACGTCGGAAATCATGTATATAGGTATATGTAACTACTAGAAATGTTGTTTGGGATTTTGGGAATCAATAATGGCGTTTTGGAGTAATTTGGAAGATGAAATGCGTAGGTTGAAACAACAGTTTTTGGGTAACAACTGCTTGATCGATTGATCGACCAAGAACATCAATCGATCGACCCCCTTTCCTCGATCGATTGATCCCTCTTGGAAAACTGCATATTTTTCTCCTTTTTATTTAATCCCGTTAAGATACGTAGGAACCCTTGATTATTATTGTTAGAGCATAATTGGTTATAAAGAACACTAGTAGGGTTTAGGTAGACTCCGTTGTGAGAAATTTAATGTGGGATGAAATTGTGGGTTAACGGGGAGTTATTCACACATAGGAAATTATGCGTACGTTTACTAAAAGTTTAAAACTCGTAAAGGATTTAGACCCGAAGGTAAGTGAGAGCATACCTACTAAAATTATACTTAGTCAGATAGAATACTTTGAGAGATGAGAAGTAAGTATGAAATAAATTATATATGAGAATAAAAATGACGAATCCGTTATGCGAGATAATTGAGTAATATGTGTTGAGAACGGATAATTATAATTATGGGTTGTGGCCACATCTAATTAAGAAAATGTGAATATATATAAATGGCTGTGTGATTGTGCATATATTATGTATCTGTGTAAAAATCATACCCGCGCTATTTGCTATCATGGAGGTTACTGCGCCGGGGCAATCTTATCTCGATTGGACCTTTATGGGGAATATTGACTTGTACCCAAGAACATAGGATTCCTTGATACAGGTTATCTGAGTGATAGTCAGATGGTCCTAATAGACGTGAGGGTATGTGCTAACCTCTTAGTCACTTGGGCCTATGCTTCGCCTCCATTTGTATGTGTTTTGTGTTAATACAGTTCAAGAGTGATTCTGAACTAGTATTTCCCTTAGTACGAGTGATACGGGAACTTGATAGCAGAGTATGTCAGCACCATAGATTTTATGTGGGGTGCCGTTAGTATATATATTATATATGTGACTAATATATATACATGTATCTATATGGTAACTTTCTACTATGCGTATGAGTAGTTAAGAAATGAATAAATGCTTCAACTTCATTATAAGTATTCGGGAACTTTATAACGGTACTGAGTTGTTCTAAATAACGTAAGAAATCTTGAAGAGATTAATTTTCAAAAGTAAATATCCTAACCTTACTTCTCACGTGATAATACCTTACGGAGAATAAGTTAGAGAGGCATATGAGATTTATTAGTGCGATAGGCGTGCACACTAAATGAGAGGTGAGAATTCTCAAGAGAGAGTGTCGCATACTAACATGGTTGTTGCATTATCCAGTAATCATTTTAAATACTTGATAAACTATTTTTAAAACTGTTTTACACTCGGGCTCTGACCTGTTTCCTGTATTTTTTCTCTCTCTTGTATATATAGGTATATGTATTATTGGTGCCCAGCCACAGGGGCATCATGCATAGGTTCTTTGGATTGGATGCGCTGCAGCTGACGTGGGAGTTGCAGGTCATTGCTTTAGACGACCTCTTCACTGATTCTATTCTTGTTTTAGTTCTTCTTAGTTAGGGTATGTGTCGCCCGTTTCCCTATTCCGTTTGAATTTATCAGAGATTTATGTTTGTTTATATTTCCAATTTTCAGTATTCCGTTGGAGTTAACTTTTGTCAGGGTGATTTCATGTATGGTTATTTGGCTTGGTTTGGTTAATCTAGATGGATTAATTCTTTTGTGTTGATTGCTATCCATAGCACTTATGTGATTCTTAGACTGTGGATTATTTAAAATGGTTTTCAAGTTGAAATTTAAAAATGGTAATAAGACTTTAAATTGTTTTGACACTTAGCTTAATTATTTAGGGTGTTTAATTTGGGATTTTTTTTTTGTGACCGTGATGCTAAGAATTAACCAACCGCTCACCTTGATTTTAATCTAATAAAGTACTGATCACCCGGTGTTTAATTAGGCGGGTGCTTACAGGTGGTATCAGAGCAGCAGATTCTAGTGTCCTTTAGGATCTGTGCGGCTTATTATGTTGTTAGCGTTGCTTTGTTTGATATAAAGCCCTATCACTACACCAAAATGGGCAAATTGTCACCTTTCAGCCGGCCAGCCTTGTCAAGGTCATTGACCGTGATAAAAAAACACGCGTTTTATGTCACGGTCATTGACCTTGACACGACCGTGACAACTAACTGTCACGGTCAATGACCGTGACAATTCTTGTCACGGTCCATGACCTTGACACGACCGTGACAACTTTTCCAGCAAAAACCCTTTCCCCCTTCTTTTTTCCCTCCCACCGTTCCCTCCCTCTCTCTCTCTCTCTCGACGCTGCTCTCTCTCTCTCTCTCTCTCTCTCTCTCTCTCTCTCTACTTTCAGGTCCAATTTCTCTCTCTCTCTCTCTTCCATTTATATATATATTTGTGTGTATATTTATGTGTGTATGTGTGTGCGTGTGTGGGGGTGGGGCAAGGTGGGACGGGGTGGGGCAGGGTGGTGAAGGGGGTGGTGGAGGGGGGCAGGGGTGGGGTGGGGCAGTGTGGGGGCAGGAAGGTGCGGGGTGGGGCAGGGTGGGGTGGGGCAGTGTGGGGGCAGGGCGGTGGTGGAGGGGGGCAGGGGGTGGGGTGTGTGTGTGTGGTGGTGTGTGGTGGGGGAGGTAATGGTGGAGGAGGGGAGGGGGTGGTGGAGGGGGGCAGGGGGTGGGTGTTGACTAATTTTGGCTTAGGGTTTTATCTCGATTTCAGTAATATATGATGAATTGGATTTAATTAGAGTAAAGATTTGTATAATTATATATGGTTTTGTATAAGTTCTTGTATAACACACTTAAATTACCACCTCTAAATTTAATTAGAGTAAAGATTTATAATAAATTTACAACAAAATAATAAGTTATTGAAATAATTTACCCGTGGTATATAAATTCGTAAAACATAAAAAGTAAAATTAAAATTGCTTAAAACACCTCATAAAAAGTAAAATTAAAATTGTGAAAGAAATTTAATATCCATAACCCTAGGGATTAAGAATCTATGAACTTTTTGCAAACGATATGAGATTTCCCACGTTTAATCAAGAACATCCTTAGACTTGTAGGGGGTGAGGTGGGGTGGGGTGTGTGTGTGTGTGTGGTGGGGGAGGGGGTGGTGGAGGGGGGCAGGGGGTGGGGTGGGGTGTGTGTGTGTGTGGTGTGTGGTGGGGGAGGGATAATTCACGGGCTTTAGCTAAACTAGGGTTTTATAGAGTTTCGCTCCTACTACTTGGGCAATGACTATACTAGGGACCAAAGATAAATAAATAAACTGGATTCAAAGTAAATACTAGGAAATCCCAATTTATAACCGTCTAATTTATATCCTTTATTTATTTAATCACGATTCATTCCACTAAATAATCATGATTGCACTCAAATTTAATTATTTATAAATCACTCAAAAGAATGTGTTCTTATTATTAAAGTTGATTACGGTATATTATGATTCCCCACGTTATGTTTTCGATACCCTCTTGGTTAAATAAATTTTCTACTAACCGATTTTAATGAATATCTGATCAATTCCTTGATTCTAAAACTTAATTCTATAGGATTATAAAATAGTTCATCGGTCGGGTAAACAAAACATATAAGTCTATCAAGGGGTATCACAATCCAAATTATTTCTTGGACGTGAATTCCTCCAAATTATGATCTCATACCTATTCACACAATGATTGACCAACTTGCGAGGATCTATTGTTCTAACATATAATTGAACTTCACCCATCGCAATCGAAGAAATAATTGTGAAAGAAATTTAATATCCATAACCCTAGGGATTAAGAATCTATGAACTTTTTGCAAACGATATGAGATTTCCCATGTTTAATCAAGAACATCCTTAGACTTGTAGGGGGTGGGGTGGGGTGGGGGGTGTGTGTGTGGTGGTGGTGTGTGGTGGGGGAGGGGGTGGTGGAGGGGGGCGGGGGGTGGGGTGGGGTGGGGGGTGTGTGTGTGATGTTCAATTTAGTTGGTGCACAAACTAACGGTCAAAGTAATAGTATATAATTCCAACATTTCAAACTACTTGAACATCACAAATGGATACGAACTTAAAATATAAATTGAGATAACCTTAGAATCTAATTAGGGTAAAAATATAATGGCATCAACTAACATATATGTAGGGGTGGGGTGGGTAGGGGTGGGTAGGGGTGGGGGTGGTGTGTGTGTGTGTGTGTGTGTGTGTGTGTGTGTGCGTAGGTGTGCGTGTGTGTGTGGCGGTGGGTGGGGGTGGGGGTGGGGCACCCATTTAATAACTCTTTAAATATTTGGAAAAAACATAATATTACAAAATTGAAACGAAATGGTATTGACGGAACTTACACATACATTATAATATAGTTGGAACATTTTTTTATCTGTACTATTAATTCAATTAATTCAATTAGGTAAAACGAAATGTGTACTATTAACATTTTTTTTATCTGTACTAATAACATTTTTTTTACAGCAAAAATGTGTCCTTCAGATGTTAAGGCGAAGATGATGATGCTGTTTATGATGATGTCGTTTGGGTTCGGTGGTAGCGGAGGCGACGAGGGCTCCTCCGCCGCTAGGCTCCCCAAATATGGAAAATTTGGGATTACCGTCGAAAACAAGTCGGAGCTTTTAGCGAGATCCCTCGAGCTGCTAAAGACGGTCATCGGCCCGGGGTTTATGAGTTCGAAGAAGGTGCCGTATGAGCTCAAGTTAGCTGTTTGGGCGGCACTACAGGTAATATTTATATGAATATTTCAATTTATATTTATATTTATATTTATTCGCAACTAACATTGTATTTGTTGGACAGGAACAATTCAACTTGGATCCAAAGCTACACGATTCCGTCTTGGAGCAGTTGAGGGAGCAACACAAGATGTGGAAGAAAAATATGCGGACACGGTACTTTGGACAAACACGAGAGTCCATTTTATAATGGCGCGGATCCGTCCCGCCCAAGGAGCCGATCTCATTGGCACAATGGCAAAAGTTCATTGACAATGAGATCGAGGATCGACAATTGGCATCTCGCCAATCGGGGAGGGAAAATCGGGCTAAAAAGACGGACGTGCACTACTCCGGCCGGACCTCTTACGCTGAGGTGGAGCATAGGATGCAGGTAAGATTTAATTTATCTATAACTATAGAAATATATTATTGGATATTATTTTACTTTACGGGGCCGATACTAATTTTACTTTACTCTATTTTATTTCAGGTGGTAGGGAGTGGGCCAGGGGGTAAGCCATATAGGCTCGATACTTATGTGGCTCTTCGGACGAAGAAGGGGAAGGACAAGGAGGTGTCCCCGAGCATCGCGGCCATGATTGTAAGTAATCCGACAGTTTAATTATTGTTAATTACGTTATAATTTTTTAGTTTACTTATTTTACTAATCATGTGCTTTTTGTCATTTCAGGAAAAGCTTAAGGAAGTGCATGAGTCGCAGTCTGATGCCGACAAGGCATCTTTGTCCACAGACGCACTCAGCCAAGTGCTTGGCTCTGATCGCAAAGGGAGTACAAGGGGAGTGAGCTCGCGGGTGGCCAAATCTAGGATCATCGGATTGGAGACGAGCGACACCGGGTTATCTCGAACGGTGGATTCACACGACGCGAAGCTGTCCCGTTTGGAGGCGACGGTCCAAGATATGTACGCATTCATGAAGCGTACGTTGGGTGGAGACCGTAAAGGGAAAGGGAAAGGGAAGGAGAAGGCGGTGGAGGAGGAGGTGCGGGAGGACGAGGCGCAGGATGACGAGGATGTGGACCTCGCTGATTCATCACCGACACGTTCGTACTTCGACGATCCACTTCCCTATTTGACGCCCTCCAACAGACCATTGCCGACAATTGGTTGGCCGAGCGTGTTCATATTGGACGTATTTGATGGCCAGTGGATAGGGCGGGGGTTGAGGGACCCGAATATCGTCGAGGGTGGAATAGGCCATGGACGTGTGCTTCAAGAGATGGAGTCCAGGGTGCTCGTCACGCATGTCATACCCGGGAAGGGGAACTCCCTATTGTGGTTGTGCGAACAATGCGGCACGACGTATATTAGTGGGTGCGTCAATTCGTATGTCGTGTGGCCTACTCACCTCCTCAGTTTTATCCAAGACATGTAGTAACATTATTTTTAAGTTTGTCCATTTTAATTAAATTTGGATTATATCGTCATGTATATTGTTTTTACTTTGAATATTTGGATTATATCGTCATGAATATATATTTGCATTATCTTTAGTTTGTGTTGGATATATGATGTTTGGAACAGGTACAACGTTGCTATAACAGGTACAAATATACTGCTGGGCAGTGGCGGTGGCCATACTGCCCAACATATTTTTTTTAAATTCTGCCCAGAATTGTCACGGTCATTGACCGTGACAATTGGGGTCACGGTTATGTCACGGTTTAGAACCGTGACAAACGTGTCACGGTCATTGACCTTGACACGACCGTGACACAAAACGCGAGTTTTTTATCAAGGTCAATGACCGTGACACGACCGTGACAAAAAAAGTTGTCTCGCCTCGAAATGTCACGGTCATTGACCTTGACAAGGTGAATTTGTCAAGGTCAATGACCTTGACAAATGGGCAGATTTGGTGTAGTGTATGTTTAGGATTATTGATTTCTATGGTGAGACTCCGTTTTCCTGCTATAACGTATATACATTAGTGAATCTTATTTGCATATGGGAGAGTTCGAACAATGAAATATGGCAGGAAGGGCCATTGGGTGGATAATAGGAGACAAGACTTAGTTCTGGTTGTAGAGTAGATTCGAGTATGATGACCGTTGTTAAGGTCACCCCTATTATGGCATGAGAATCCAGGACTGTAAAGACGGCTAAAGCGTAGCCTATGATTTCCAAGTGTTGTTATAGTAAAAAACGGTGCAAGAGTAGAATCACCCAACGTGGTACGAATAGGAAAAGGTCAGATGAAACATTGAAGAGAACTGTCAGTGGAAATCTAGAAATGCAGAGATTGTGTGTGTTAGCCAAATGAGGTAAAATATCCAAAGGTTTGGACATATGACAGAGTGTGGATAACTGAAAGTGAAAATTTGGAGTAAAATTTTTCTTGTCTTGTCAAAACGAAGTTATAATGGTGACAGTTAGCCACAACTTTTAGAAGTAGAATGCTAGGTCTATAGAAGGATCTTAAGTACAGTTTGACCGGATATTCCTTCATCAGATGTGCATGATAAAATGTGAATATTGTTCTGAACTCATCAAAGGAGGACCTGATAGAGGTCCATTTGTGAATATGAATCTAAACCGTTAACGAATCTTGTATCGGAGGATGTAGATACAAATGGAGGAGAGGACTCTAAGTGGGAGATCGACTCGTAAATATAGTTAATAACACTTAAAAGGGAATTATGCTCGACGATCGATTCAGATGTTGATAATGTCGTGCTTTGTCAATGGGGATGATAATGCCTCTTTGTGTGGGAAGTTAAAAGAATCGAAGAATTTTGTCAATAATAAGACTGGATGCAACGGTGTTAGTATAGCAACACAAGGGGGTGTGGATACACATCAGGGGACCCATTTAAATGATTCGGATAGCTGAATTCTTACCAAGCGATGGTGAATTCAGTAAGGACTATTGTAGCCAGTAGCATGTTCTTTAGGGCCAACAAGGCTAAGGGAACAACGAGGGTAGCCATCAGGAATCGAGCCTACCAAAGTCCGAGAGAGGGAAAATCCTAATATGTTTAGTATGACAGGTGACAAGTGGATTATGTGTAGAGGTATTTTGTGGAGAGTGAAATCACATGCGTTAATGTTTTCCCGAAGTGAGTAAAGGGACAAGAGTAGGATGCCTAGTAAAGGACAATGATTAAAGTATTTTTTGTTTTAGTTTTTGTTTGGACAGGCATGTTACGTCCGAGGACCATTTGTGCAGTCAAGACGATTGGCAAGGTAGAAGTATGAGTTTATCCTCGGAGGATGAGGCATGTTTTATGTGACACGAGCGAGTCACTATATTTTGTTCATTGCTAGATTAGCATGTGAGACGAGTTAGTGTGTATAACTATAAACGTTATTATTATGGTAATATTTTCCCTAGTGTAGCGGGATTATCCTTAGTGTTATCCGCGTAGGATGAATGGGTGTATTAATAGTGTTATATATTTTATTAAGATTACTCGTTTTAGTGATGTGATATATGAGTAGTATATTGTATTGATTACAACTTTATATAAATGGTTAGTACGATAGTAGGCATTTATTGCAAGGCTATCGGAATGGTTGCATTAGTGCAGTATGTTTTGTTTTGGCGAGGCCTCACCTGCGAGAGGGTCGGACTCGCACTTATATTATCTATTCTAGAGACTTCAGAGGGGATAGTGGGGTCGAGATATTCGATCTCGGTGTGTGTAGGGACTTTGTTGTTATGATTCAGTATGCATTGGGTCCACTGTTGAGCGAAAATATTTAACTCATTATTATGTTTAGCGCTTAGGACTTAGTGATAGGAAGAGCGCATTGATATATCTATCCTTTAGAGATGTGAGAGTTAAGAGTTATACCCATGTGTTTGGGGACAAGATTTCGAGAATCTCAATTGTATGTATTCGGGGTTTATGGAATGTGATTACCACAAATACTGAAGGATTGTACAATTGGCAAAATGTTCTTTAGTAGGTGTAATTACGGGAGGAGATGTAACTTTTCTGTCAAGAGGCGAAATAAAGGGGTACATGCTATGGATGGAGGGCCTAACGGATTTTGATAATTGACAATGTTAGGTAGTAGTGTATTGGGGGGTTCCTTATTTGGATTTTTATTTGCGAGACATCCCACGCATGAAACTTAATATAAGGTTAGAAATAGGGAAATGTTTGGTCATTAGTCCATGAGTTTGGTACCTCGGCCATAATAGGAGCAGGTAATTATATCTGTAAGTTGGAAGTTGAATTATGATTTAAGGCCAGTGGAGCCGGTTGTGCATTAAGAAAGCATTGAAAGTTTTATTTTATCACCACGAGTTGAGGGGTGGAACGATGATAAGAAGGGCTTAAAATCTCAATTTCTAGGGTGATTGAGAGTACCCAAGTGTTGTAATCACGTTGTGAGCACAAGGATAATAAATAATTGGGTGTTATGCGTGAAGCGTATATGATGCTTACGGTAGTATGCACGGTTTATAGGGTGTGTGAGCATCTTGGTTAGCTGATGTTAAAATCGTCTGAGTTGAAGGGACGCGGGAATAAATGTGTCCAATATATGTTTGTGGGACTAACATAACTAAGTGGAAGTGGTAGAGTGGATTAAGCGCCATGTGAAAGATGATAAATCCATATATATATGTGCGATCGGAATACCACACCCGAATCTGGTTGGAAGGCTATGGGAAGCCATTTAAAAGGGGTATTACTTGAAAAGGGTAGAATTTAACTATATGAAAAACACTCAGAGTGGAGTTGTAATTAGTCAAATGTGATAGAGACTTGAGCGTATGAATATTGATGATATTAGTATGGTATAAAAGGTCCGGAAGTGCGCATCTTAGAGAAAGGTGCATGGGTCGGAACTTTTAGTATACGCAAAGGAAAGAAGGGGAGTACTAAGTGTCACTTAATGTGAGACATTTCAAGTAGAATTCGACGTTGAGCGGGACATAGTGAGTAGTCTCTGTGTGCACCTCTCATAGATAGAATTCGGTTGGAGCAAGAGGTTCAACGAGAAAACTGTGTATCAAGCTGACGATTCCAATAATGGAAGAGGGCAGTCAAGTCGGTAAAAAAAATTCTTTGATGGGTTACTAACCTCAAGTTAAGACCCAGGGTTCCTTCGAACGTGTGTAACAGGTTACCCAAGAAGTAAGTAATTGATATTCCTTTGGGGTAATATACAATATTAGCTAGTGTGCCCCAGTCTTCCTTTGAAATGAAGAATCGCGCCGGTACGTGATCGCTCTCCTTGGGACGAGACTTTCGAATCCCACCTTCAATATTGAATTTCAGGAAGCAGCAGGGATAACACTTCGAGTTGAGCAGGTTGTATAACCCATAATTCAAGGAGTAGGCGAGCGGTGGTTAACCATTAGTGGAGCAGTGTGAAAATAATTTTGGATTCATTGTGATCGTGTCATTTCCACAACGGTTATATCTAGCAAGTGGAGTTTATTACGGTAATTGGGGGAGGATATTACCTAATGGTAGGGTTCCGTGGGAGAACTCGTAACTGTTTATTGTGAACAAGATTCTTATTGAAGTTTTGGAATGGAAAAACCTTACCTTTTCTCACTCTGAATGTTAAGAGATGGGCGGATAATCAGAATTTTGGATTGGTCGAGTTAGAGTCTAATGACTATGGTGGAATTTCACGAATGTTTTAGGCAAACAAGAGTGGTCAGATGTTCGTATGGTTTCTCTCAGAATGGGAGTTTTGTGTTTAGATAAATCCGAGTAGTTGTCATGTAGTGAGGTGCGGCCTCCCAATGATAATGAAATAATGGGAATTAATAATGTATAGGTGTGTCTTATGCGAATGTTGTCGGATAGGAGCACAATGTGAAGTTTCTTTAATAAGAGTGTTAAACAAGCTTGTTGTGAGGCAGGGGCTATAGTGATTGAGCGCCTTACTATGTAAATAGTTTGTGAACTGATAAGGTATCCGGAATTATTTTACCAAGTAGGCCTTATTTTTCGAATTTCAGGACGAAATTCCGTTATTAGGGGGGAAGTATGTAATACCCCGTATTTTTATGGCTTTTAAATTTAGGGATTTTTAAATTTAATTGAGATAAATTAATTTAATATTAATTAGAAAATTTATTTTAAATAATTACTAGCGTGATGAGAGTTAGTAATTATTGGAAAATTGTTGATTTGTTAAATATTACTTATTGAGTAGAGTAATATATAGAATTGAATTTATTAAAATTGTCACGAGGGAATGATATGACAATAAGTCGGGACGCGCCTGTATCGTGTCGGGACTAAATTATTATTATTATTATTATTATTATTATTATTATTATTATTATTATTATTATTATTATTATTATTATTATAAGTGAATAAATTATAAATCACCCGTATGGTCATTTCGAGTGCGCTAACATGTTTGGATCGAAAAAGTGTACCCGGGGATTTAGTTTGGGTCTCGGGGCATTTTTAGGCCTAATTGGCATCCCGGGAGGGTATAATAGTCATTTTGTATTTTAATGTAATTAAACCCATGAATTTCCCTAAGATATATCAACCATTTGAGTTAGGCTTTTAAGGGTTAACAATCACAAAACTTAAGAATGGCCATTAGAGAAGAAGGTAGAAAGCTTTTCAAGTAATCCAAGGATAAGAACTCATCCGTTTACACCGCCACCACCACCAAAACGTAGATCGCATGACGAGGAACGCAACCATACCTTTTTCATCCACAAATCAGAACCTTGAATTCCAGGCAAGTATCTATCTTGATTTTTTTTTAGTTAATGTCTCACCCGTGTTAGTTTAGGATTGTTAACAACATGTTTTATGGAAGAAATTGACAATTTAGAGACTTAAAATCGCATGTTTTAGAGAAACTAAATATATTCTGGACATACCCATCATATGTAGAGGACTATCCATAAATTGGTATGGATTTAGAGGAAAGAAATCTGGAAAAGAAATAGAAGAACGAATGTTTCATGAAAAATTAGGGTTCTTGATAATTATGTTAAATTATCCAATAGTTTCAATGCCTTTGATAAAATTCGGACAAATTTCGCGTAGAAAATCATGTATATAGGTATATGTTACTGTTAGAAATGTTGTTTGGGATTTTGGGAATCGATAATGGCGTTTTGGAGTAATTTGGAAGATGAAACCCATAGGTTGAAACTGCAGTTTCTAGGCAAGAACGGCTTGATCGATCGATCGACCAAGAACATCGATCGATCGATCGACCCCCTTTCCTCGATCGATCGATCCCTCCTGGAAAACTGCATATTTTTCTCCTTTTTGTTTAATACCGTTAAAATATGTAGGAACCCTTGATTATTATTATTAGAGCATAATGGGTTATAAAGAAGACCACTAGGGTCTAGGTAGAGTTCGTTGAGATAAATTTAATATGGGATGAAATTGTGGGTTAACAGGAAGTTATTCACACACATGAAATTGTGCGTACGTTTACTAAAAGTTTGAGACTCATAAAGGATTTAGACCCAAAGGTAAGTGAGAGCATACTTACTGAAATTATACTTAGATATGATACGATAAATTGTCCAGTAGTCGTTCTCGTACCAGCAAATCAAGAGAAAAGTGCGTAATAAACAAGTAAAGCAAGTAAATAGAGAGAAGATAAGATATAGAGTGGTTCAGCCTTTAAAATAGGCCTACATCCACTATGTTTCCCTGTTCTCATACTATGCGCTGCGTTTGTACAATATAATTCTGCCTAAAGAGGCATATAAGTATGAGAATAAAGGAGAATACATGATGACTGAGGATTTCGGAGTGCCGAAGAGGTAGCTGCATTGTAGATGTATGGCCTCCAAGTCGTATGTTGGGGTTGTGTAGAGGGAATCTGTATTGTAGAACCTGCCCCGAGCATGTGTTGAATCCCCCTTCTTTCGAGGTGTGGTCCTCTATTTATAAGAGGTATATGTGCTGTGTCACGTGCCCTGAGCATATGACTTATATCAAGTCTATAGTAGTTGCATATGAGGGGGATGCAACCTGTAAAGCAAGTAGTGTTGTATCATGCTGCTGGAGGAAAAGCTTCCGCGCCCTATAATGGGCAGGGCCGCACCTTGTGCTAGGCATCTTCGTGGCGTCTTGATGGGATGCCGTGACCTGTGTGAGGTCTGGCCGCGCCCAGTATGACCTATGAGGTATGATTGTGACTTGAATGTGAAGTAGAATACCATCCGCGGCATGGTGCTATATTTTTACTATCAATAAGCCCCCAAGCCGTAGTGCCAAGAGAAATCAATTGGGGCTGCAGCTTAGATCAGTCCGCTTAGGTGCCGCGGTGCCTCCAAAGCGACGACTCGTCTTCCGCGCTCCCTTATATAAATTTTTCCTGACCGTGGACTTCATTACATTTCCAAAAATTTGAGAGAAAATTGAGAGCGAACCTCTGTGTGTCCAACTTCATTCGTTTTCCGGTGACCCTTCGAGACTGTGTGTGGCAGTTTCCAGCTCGTGTGAGGCTGAGCATCGCTGACTTCTTCCTTTCCAGGTAACTTTTCATCTAATCTATGTACATAGTTTTCATAGCTCGCTCTTCTTCTTTGAATATACAAACACATGATCTTTTGCCTTTGCTTGATAGAAAACAAGGTTTCATTTGAATAATCAATAATTGTTAGGATCCATCTTCATACGCTGAACTGAACCCCTGATCCTTGAAATGCCATGAAAATCATATAATTGTTCTTGTTGTTCATAATCAAACTCTTCATATTCTGTGAGTTTGATCTTAAAACGATTAGAAGTTAGATAATCAACTGTTTAAGAGAGAGGTTGCGGCATGATAGAATTTCGATAGTTTATTCCCTTGAACTGTTTTGATCTTTATCTGCGGCATACGGTGGGCGATGGTCACGATCCCTTACATTCTGAGATTCTCCGCGGCACATTGATACATATCCACTTAATTCACTTGTATTTTAAATTCTTCAAACTTTCGCGAACCAAATACACATCCATGATAAATAATTGTAATTGCTACATAGAATCCCTTGAATCGACTTAGCCATTTTAGGACAGTCGTGGCCAAGAATATCTTAAATCAATTTGAGGTTGTATTTGTGGCAGTATATGGTCCCCTGATGAAGTAGATGGCTGCGGACACTAGGGCCAGATGACGACCCCTTGTGCTCAAGTAGTAGGGTTTGAACAAATTTACTATTTATAAATAATCCTTCCATGGCTACTTGAAGTCTTTTCGAAACCATACTGGCTGCGGCACCTAACTGCGAACTCTGCTTTTCAGGTACTGCTGCAGCCATATGAGCTTTGACCCAGACGAGTTCCTGAGAGGCTTTTGGGCAAAGCACTTTGGAACCTCTCCCCTACAACTCACTTCCGTGCCCCCTCTAAGATCAATAGGGCCTTGCAAAATAAAGGATTGCCCAAGCTGTGTGATACTTGACTCAGACTCCGCGGACTCTGCATCTGGGAAGGATTTTCAATCCACGCCAATGGAAGAAGAAGCCAACTCAAGTAATCATCCAATGGGTGCAGGACATAATGCCGCGGAAGTTAGAGGTAACCCAGTTGGAACATCTGGGAGAGCTGAGAGACCCTTAGCTGCACTTGATATTCGCAGCGCCATGACCCAAGACTGGGTTGAGCTGGTGGCTGAGGCCTTCGAATTTCCAGAAAATTTGATGTGCTCGGCCCCTGTCGCGAACCAAAGACCTTACACGGTTTTGGTCAATGGAGTTTGCTTCCCACTACATGCCTTTATTTACGGGCTACGACTGCCTGTTCCTGTTCCCGTTCCCATCCGTCGCCTTTTTCAGATAATGAAACTGGCCCCAGCCCAGTTAGATCCTAATGGTTAGAGAGCCATTCTTGCTGGGGTTGTCCTTTGGGAGAACTTATTCAAAAAAGACATCACTCCCGAAGAATTCTTTCACTTCTACCGCCCGAAGGAGAACTCAGTGAAGTTCGCAGGTTACTACTACGTCTTTGTCCGCGGCAGGGACGAGACCCTTTACACTGGGAGGCCGACCAGTGTGAAGAACTAGAAGGGGAAATATTTTTACATCTCCGACGAAGTCTGGGAGATTCACCCCGAGGAGAATGAGAAGGGAAGTTCACATAGAATGCCGCGGAAATGGGGGTCTCCCTCTAAATTAGGTAGTAAGACTATAGTTGCGTCCTTTCATTATATTTTGCATATTAACTTCCACTAACCTTTACATGTCTTTTCTGCAGCTCTTGATAATATGCATTTGAACAAGCGGCAGGAAAAGAGAGTTGTTGAGGCCGCGGTAGGTCCTGCGGAACATAAAAAGTTTAGCACACTTGTTACATCAGTGACCATATTCGAAGATGGATTTTTCCCAAACAAGTCCATTCCTCAACAGATGGGCATGGAAGGTAATACACTGCGCCATAATTTTTATTCCGCGGTCACTTATGCTCTTAAATTCCTTTCTCAATATTCGCTGTTGCTTTTTCAGGTCAGGAAGTTGACAGGGAATTGCTAGCCGTGCAACTAGCGGAAATAGATGAGGACGCAGTCGTCCTAAACAACACTGCGCAGAGCAGAAAGAGAAAAAGGTCCAAAGCCAAGGCACCTGCCGCGGCTCATTCCTCGGAACAAAATAAAGCTCTTGTCGCGGGTCATTCCACAGACAGGAAAACAACTATTTCCGCGAAAAAAATGGAAAACGTTGAGAACCCCCCGCAGGATGAATTTGATGATGACATAGGGGAAAACTTGGCCGCGGCGGGCTTGATGTCAACTGACGCGCCCCATCATTCAGCATCTCCGCCGCCACCACCTGTGGTGGCCATAAATGCAAACCTGGCACCTCCCCAGTTCCGCAGCGAAGTTGGTCCTGATGGTAGATCGCGGCCCCAATTGAGGCAGCCTGACCCCGAGTCCTCGTGGGACACTACTGTAAAGGTTATGCGCCGAATGAAAAGAATTATTGATGCCGCGGACCTGGATAGGTTGGTGGGTGTAGACCACGACGATTTGGAGGACTGTGGTCTCTATAGCCTTCTGAGGGTAAGTGCTACCATTCTTTAATTTTTCTACTAAGTTTTTTGCATTCCATACTTTGCTTCTAACTCGCTCTATTTCAGGCCATGAATGTTATGGTGGCCCTGAAGAGGAAGAATGAAGCCCTTTATAAGCTGAAAGAGGCTACAAATAGGGTGCATGCTTCTGATCTGGAAGCTGTACGGACTTCATCCTTTGAAGCAGGCAAGAAGTCTTCTATCGCGGCTCTTCAGGCAGCTCACATGGACCTGGAGAAAGAAAATAAGGTGAGGGAGGAAGCGGAAGAGAACTTCAAATAGGCCGCGAAATCTCTTAAAACCTCCCAGGCCCAGACCGCGGAAGCTGCCCGTATTGCGAAGATTTCAAGCAGTAAGCTTGCCCTTCTTCAGGAGAAGTACGAAGAGTTGAAGGCGAAGTCTCCTCAAGAAGCCCAAGAGCATGCCACGTCAATTCAAAAGATGGAGGCTGATCATGGGGACGCCCTCCAGCTGGCCATAGACCATGCCATGGAGTCATTCAAAGGCTCCAATGACTTTTTCTTATCAACAACAGGGCTTACCTTCGCGGCTACCAGGAGCTTCGGCAGAGGTTCATAAAAAACTTCCCTGAGACCAAGGATTCGGTTCTTGCTTGGAAACTCAGTGATGCAGAGCATCAAGAATGCGTTGCTGAGCTTAGGGCCACGGTTGAAGAAAGGGCGAGGCTGAGGACAGAAGCAGAAGCAGCTGCAGCAGCCACGGATGGAGAAACTGAGACAGCCGTGGACGGCGAGGAAGCTGATAAGAATGATGATGCAGCTTCTTGAACTTGTATTTTCTTATCATTAATATAGGGTAGCGTCCCTCCTTCTCCTTTATTTCTGTTGTGGCTGCGGCCTTCTTTTCTGTAAATTGTTAATGTCAAGGCTATAGCCATATTTGATTGCTTGCAACTCTTTGTTCTATTACTTTTCTTGCTTTAATGAATGGTTGAACGTAACTGCTTTACATATTTCAAAAAGCATTCTTGATTGGATGAACATAATATTTTCAATCTGCGGATAGAATGTGATTCCTTCATAGGATGATCATTGGCTAATGTCCACGTCCACATAAATAGTGTAATGTTACCTTCTGGAGTACAGGTCGTGGGTTGCGCTATTTCACACGGCTGCTGTATACGGGCCGCATCCCTTTCACCATTTTCAATGTGTTCAAGTTGTGTATTGTCGCGTCCTCTTAAGCAATTTCACTTGATGGATGCAGACGTGATTGTAAGGTTGTGGCATTCTAAGTACAAGGATCTTTGTAGGCTTCCTTCATTGGACTTGGTTGCCTGAACTGCTTAGTTGCTGTTATCCCATAATCAATATGGAACATGTAGAGAAGCCCTTTCTTCTAGTGCTTCAATTGCCAAATCACCGTGCCAAAGAAGAACGACTTTTGGGATGTTATACCTTAACTATTTTTCCCAGTCTTGATACATTGTAGCTTTCTCATGCTTCAAGATGCTAGTGCCTCAGCACTTTCATAAATGAATGGATCCTGGAGATCTGCAACCATATTGGTGGGCTGCGACACATTTCTGGTTCTTACATCTGAACAATGTACCTCTGTAGACTTACATGGTATTTTCAAGCCTTCTCGGACCGGGTTATGTTATCAAGCCATCCACAGTTATCACATAGGATATTTTCAAGCCTCATCAGGCTGGGTTATGTTATTAAGCCACCCACAGCTAAAATATAGGATATTTTCAAGCCTCCTCAGGATGGGTTATGTTATTAAGCTACCCACAGCTAAAATATAGGATATTTTCAAGCCTCCTCAGGTTGGGTTATATTATTAAGCCACCCACAGCTAAAATATAGGATATTTTCAAGCCTCCTCAGGCTGGGTTATATTATTAAGCCACCCACAGCTAAAATATAGGATATTTTCAAGCCTCCTCAGGTTGGGTTATGTTATTAAGCCACCCAAAGCTAAAATATAGGATATTTCCAGGCCTCCTCAGGCTGGGTTATGTTATTAAGCCACCCACAGCTATTAGATATATATAAGGCCATCCCTGGCTGGATATTATAAGCCTCCGGGCTCAATGACGCATCCCGAAAGCTAGGAACGAGCATTGTAAGCCCTCGTGGCTAATAAAAGCTCCTTGAATCCTCACATGCCTTCGCGAATATGATCATCATATGATAAGTTGTAGTTACACATCGTGAGGGGAACTTCTGAGCTAATTAAGATCGCAATCCCTCCATAGGTGCACCAATAAATAATAATAATCTTTCGAGATAATTTGTTATTCTTCCTTTGGAATCTGTTTAAGACAAAAGGTCTTTTTGTGAGACGACAGATTATGAAGACGAGAGAAATCACATATGGCCAAATTTGCTAATTTACATATTTATTTATGCGTGCTCCAGCTAAATAACTTTGTTAATAAAACATAAAGTCTTGAATATTAAGGATATAATGAGCTTTATAAAACATAAAATAGAAAGAGTTAAAATTAAAAAAATAAAGGATGAGATGCGGTATGGAGCCTCTGTCAGGTTTGGCTGACTCCTTTATGCATTCTTCAGGAATCGCTGCAACATCCCTTGCCCAATTAGCCTTTCAACTTTATCCTTCAGAGCATAGCATTGCCCAGTTTCATGGCCATGGTCCTGGTGGAATTTGCACCTGGTAGCTTTGTTCCTCTTGTGGGGTGGAGCTCTCAGCTTTTCTGGCCACCTCAATAGCTTGTCCTCTTTGATGAACTCAAGGATCTCTTCAATCGGGAAGCTCAATGGAGTGTAGGCCCCCGATTTCTTCTCTGCCTTCTCCATTCTCCTTTTCTGGCTCCTGCTAACTGCTTCCACGGCCGTGTCATCTTGAAATGCCGCAGCATCAAAGACTGCTGGTGCTTTTTTCATGGATGCCGCACCCACATTGGGAGAGACCGCGGCCTCTAGCATTAGGACCCTCTGAGTTAAATAGTTGACCTGGGTCTGAAGTGAGGCATGGCTTGTCATAGAGATGGTTGAGGTGATTATACAGCTGCACAATCTCATTTTTGACTTCTGCACTCTGGCTGGATTCTCCTTCCATTTCTATTTTTGTTAGTCTTTATAAAGTATATAGAATCTGAGACAAAACTAACAGAAGTGAGTAATCACAGAAATATTGGGAAGCAGCATTTGAACTGCTTCATGATATGCTGACGAGGCCGCGGCCAGTATGGCACCCAAGTGTACTACCGCAGCCCTTGAATGGTATTCACCAAGGTTAAACTGAAGGCCAATCGAGTCCCCCGGTGATTGAGTTATTGTAACAGGTCTGCGCTAGTAGGGGTCGCGGCATTTGAGTCTGTTGAATTGACAAGTCGCACCCCTGTTTAGGCAGTGAGGGAAAAATCCCAAGACAAGAACCCGAAAACTAAGTTCTTATCCCCTAACACGTGAAGAGTACCTACTATGGTCTATCGATGAGATAATACCTTTGCAGTGCACATAACGGCACAATTTCAATGATAAACCCTAGATCATAGGTCGATAACAGCAAAAGGGGAGTAAATATAACCCTTCCCTAATCATCCATCTTTTCGGGACTAAAGTCCACCATGATTTTCAGCATTATCTAGATGAAATGATATCACAGGGGTATGTAAAATAGATCTAAAGACATAAAATGGAGACCTGAGAGGAGATCTGAAGGTATGAAATACCCACTTAAGGGTGTAAGTATAAAATAGAGCTCAATAACCAAAATTTACTCATGCGATGATGATCCAGAGGATCCCCATGAATAGAATAAGGTGTTTAAGAACTCAAATATATAGAGAACAAGATTGAAATATCTCGCTTCCCACAGACGGCGCCGGATTGATGATACGAGAAATTGTCCACTAGTCGTTCTCCTACCAGCAAATTAAGAGAAAAGTGCATAATAAACAAGTAAAGCAAGTAAATAGAGAGAAGACAATATATAGATTGGTTCAGCCTTTAAAATAGGCCTACATCCACTGTGTTGCCTTGTTCTCATACTATGCGTTGTGTTTGTACAATATAATTGTGCCTAAAGAGGCGTACAAGTATGAGAATAAAGGAGAATACATGATGACTGAGGATTCCGGTTTGCCGGAGAGGTAGCTGCGTTGTAGATGTATGGCCTCCAAGTCATATGTTGGGGTTGTGTAGAGGGAATCTGTATTATAGAACCTGCCCCGGGCATGTGTGGAATCCCCCTTCTTTCGAGGTGTGGTCCTCTATTTATAAGAGGTATGTGTGATGTGTCATGTGCCCTGAGCACGTGACTTATATCAAGTCTGGAGTAGTTGCGGATGAGGGGGATGCGACCTGCAAAGCAAGCAGTGTTGTATCATGCTACTAGAGGAAAAGCTGCCGCGCCCTATAATGGGCAGGGCCGCACCCTGTGCCAGGCATCTCCATGGCCTCTTGATGGGATGTCGCGCCCTGTGTGAGGTCCGACCGCGCCCAGTATGACCTATGATGTATGGCTGTGACTTGAATGTCAAGTAGAATACCATCCGCGACATGGTGCTATATTTGTACTATCACTTAGTGAGATAGAATACTTCGAGAGATAAGAAGTAGGTATGAAATAAATTATATATGAGAATAAAATAGACGGATCCGTTATGTGAGATAATTGAGTAATATGTGCTGAGAACGGATAATTATAATTATGGGTCGTGGGAGCACCTAATTTAGAAAATGTGGATATATATATGGCTGTGTGATTGTGCATGTATTATGTATCTGTGTAAAAATCATACCCGCGCTACTTTCTATCACAGAGGTTTCTGCATTGGGACAGTCTTCTCTCGATTGGACCTTTATGGGGGATATTGACTTGTACCCAAGAACATAGGATTCCTTGATACATGCTATCTGAGTGATAGTCAGATGGTCCGAAGAGATGTGAGGGTATGTGCTGACCTCTTAGTGACTTGGAACTATGCTTCGCCGCCATTTGTATATGTTTTGTGTTAATACAGTTCTAGAGTGATTCCGAACTAGTGTTGCCCTTAGTACTAGTGATATGGGGACTTGATAGCAAAGTATGCCAACACCATAGATTTTATGTGGGGTGTCGTTAGTATATATATTATATGCGTGACTAATATATATACATGTATCTATATGGGAACTTTCTACTGTGCGTATAAGTAGTTAAGAAATGAATAAATGCTTCCACTTCATTATAAGTATTCAAGAACTTTATAACGGTACTGAGTTATACTAAATAACGTAAGAAATCTTGAAGAGGTTGATTTTCGAAAGTAAATATCATAACCTTACTTTTCACGGGATAAAACCTTATGGAGAATAAGTTAGAGAGGCATATGAGATTTATTAGTGTGATAGGCGTGCACACTAGATGAGAGGTGAGAATTGTCAAGAGAGAGTGTCGCATACTAACCTGGTTGTTGCATTAGTTGGTAAGCATTTTAAATACTTGCTAAACTATTTTTAAAATAGTTTTACACTTGGGCTCTGACCCGTTTCCTGTATTTTCTCTCTCTCTTGTATATATATGTATATGTATTATAGGTGCCCAGCCACAGGGGCATCATGCATAGGTTCTTTGTGTTGGACGCGCTACAGCTGACGTGGGAGTTACAGGACGTTGCTTTAGACGACCTCTTCATTGATTCTATTCTTATTTTAGTTTTGCTTAGTTAGGGCATGTGTCTCCCATTTCCCTATTCAATTTGTATTTATCATAGATTTACGTTTGTTTATGTTTCTAGTATTCAATATTCCGTGGGAGTTAACTTTTGTCAGGATGATTTCATGTATCGTTATTTGACTTGGTTTGGTTACTCTAGATGGATTAATTCTTTTATGTTGATTGCTAGCCGTAGCACTTATGTGATTCTTGGACTGTGGATTATTCAAAAAGGTTTTCAAGTTGAAATTTAAAAATGGTAATAAGACTTTAAATTGTTTTTACACTTAGCTTAATTATTTAGGGTGTTTAATTTGGAAATTTTATTTTGCAATCGTGATGCTAGAATGAACCAACCGTTCACCTTGATTTTAATCTAATAAAGGACTGATCACTCGGTATTTAATTAGGCGGTGTGTTACATACACTACGCTTTATTGTGATAAGATCGAAAAGGAGTTTGACTAATTTGGATCGCTTTTGGAAGAGACATTTTAAACAAAAAGTCAAAAAGTTAGATTGACACGCGGGCCCATTCAAATGACAACCAGTCTCGTTCAAACGAGATGGGTATATCGCGCGAATGAAGCCTTATGTCGTTCGAATGACACATCTTTTGAGGCGGCGCTTAATTCTTATTTTAAGCGCGTTTTCATCAGAGTTTTGTAAGTGTGCATTCTGGAAAAATAGTTTACCATCCAGTGCGAGTTTTGCACATGTTTTCTAAGGTTTAAAAAGCATAAACACATCCTTAGAGTTTGAAAAGATCTGAGTTATCATTCTTATATGTTTATGTGATCTTACTGCACCGAGAAGGTTTGTTCTACCATTGAACATCAGGTTTCTGCGATGAAGAAAAGAGAAGTACTTCTTGTTCGACATCGTAGAAGAATCAAAGCCAATCGGTGGAACCGAGACATATGTGGATGCGTGTGTTATGGACAGGTATCGTGGAAGACGGAATTTTTGCGTGGGCACTATTAAAGAATGATAGAAGATCAGAAGGAGCATCAAGACCCATGGGGATCGAGTCATTGAGTAAGGCTAATCTGTCTTTGTAAAACCTTTATTCATAGTGATTGTCTGGCTTGGGCCGTCCGAGGTTGTTTTCCCGTTTTGGGTTTTTTCCTCGTACATCCGGCGTTGTGAGTATTCTTTACTTTACTTTACTTGATTTAATCACTAGATGCATGTTTAGGATTAATTAAGATAAAATTGGTTTAAAGTAAGAATTGAGTTTTCACAACTTGGTTTGGTGCAAATTAAAAGTTGAACATTTTTTGGTAAAAAAGTGTTTGATTTGAAACACACGCATAAGGTACCACCCAAAGTGTTTTTCAAATTTTTATCAGAGCTAGAAAACATATTTTATTTTCTTTGTGATCCCGTGTGTTTTTAAAGCAGAATTTTTCTTATAACTAATTTTCTCGAACTCCTGTTTTTTGTGGCACTAATTACACTTATTGGAAGATGAGAATGAGATGTGAATTAAAATCTATTGATGAGCATATGTGGCGAGCAGTTGAGAAAGGTTGGACACCCCCTGTCACTATTGTAGGTGCGGTTACTAGTTTAAAGCCTATTGAGTCATAGACCGAAATTGAAAAAAGAACTGCACAATATAATTCTAAGGGTCTGCACGTTATTTCTTCACATGTCACACAGGAAGAATATAATAGAATTATGACTTGTGAAACATCAAAAAAGGCTTGGGATATTTTGGCACTCACTTACGAGGGCACTAGAACGGTTAGGGCATCAAAACTTCAAAATCTCACTACACAGTTTGAGACCATTAGGATGTTAGAGAGTGAGACTTTTGATGAGTTTTACGCTAGGTTGTCTAATATTTTCAACTCGTTGTTTAACCTAGGTGAGAAAATTATCGACAACCGTGTCATTAAGAAAATCCTTAGGTCGTTGCCTAGTAGGTTTGATACGAAAGTGACCATTTTAAACTCCTTGGGTAAGTTAGACTCGACGAAACTAGAAGCGATTATAGGTGACTTACAAACCTATGAAATCGACAAGATTACCTCCAAGAAAGTGCCTAAGAAAGAAAAAGGTATTGCTTTGAAAACCCGTAAGGGGGAAATCAAAGTTTCGGATTTCGATTCCGATTCCGATTTTGAGGATGTTGCTTTGTTGGAAAAGAAATTTAAATTTTTTATTAAGTTTCAAAAGCAATCGAAAGATGCCAAGAAATTTAAAAAATTCAAGAACAACAAAGTAGATCCCACCTCTAAGGATAAGTTTGAGACGCCTAAGAGAGATGAGTCGGATAAGTGTTTTAGGTGTGAGGGATATGGTCACAAAGTTAAGGAGTGTCCCACTACACTTAAGAAAGAGGGAAAGCAACCCATTTTCCATAGTGCAACTTAAGTGATAGTGATCTGGAAGAGGGAGAGAGTTCCCCCATTGATCGTAACTTTGTTGGGTTTATGGCATGTCATATGAGCGATGACGATTCTCATGCGCATGACACTTCCGAGGAGGTTTTGAGTGAATCCCATGTTAGTGAGGGAGAAGGGAGTGACGAGGAGGAGATAGATGTGAAATAGTTACAAGTTGCATTTAATGAGTTGTATGCCGAGACGGTTAAGGTGAAAAAGGCAAATGCAAAATTACAAGCTAAGTTGAATGAGCGTGCCATAGAAAATAATGATAGTTTGATTGAGGATATTAGGGCACGAGAGAAGAAGTTTAGGGACAAACTAGAGTTTATGGAGAAAGAGAGAGATAATCTTCGCGGTTTGATGGAGTCATTGAAAAAGGAGATTTTAGCATTTGAGGAGTCTAGGCGTTTACTCGAGTCTAGGATTCATGAGTTGGAGGAGAGATTGAGAGACTCGTCTAGAGTTAAGATTGATTTGGAGGCTAGGTAAAAGAAGTTAGATAAGATCTTAGGCACCGTCTGAATTAAGGGAGATAGGGGAGGTATAGGTTTTGATGAGAGAGTTTTTCCCATTCCCCCTGCACGTGTGAGAAACACTAGGAAGGTTAGAAAATGTCCACATATAGATAATCATTCCCACCATCACTACTCTTGCACGTTTTGTGGTAGGAAAGGTCACCTTAGACGTTATTGTTACGACCTTAGACAAACTCCCAGGAAGTTTAGGAATAAAGTTTCCCCGGGTCCCAAAACCCCCATGCGTCGTTTTACACCTACTTGGGTTAGGAAATTGGATTTAGTCGCTTAAGGAATTAAACTACATGATTCTTATTTGGGTGCACTTGATTCTTCCCATGCTAAATCTAAAGGATGATAGTGTTGGCATGTTTGTCATATGCTAGTTTGCTTCATGATTTATTCATTGCTAGTATAATGACATGTGTATCATTTTGTATTATAGTTTTCATTTGTTTGAGTCCTATTGAAAAAATACAGAAAGATTTTGTTTTTTAGAAAATTTTTGAAAAATTCAAAATGATTTGGTGTTTGAGAAAACTTTTGAAAACCCAAAAAGATTTTGCTTTTATTTGAGTCAAAATATGAAAAGCCAAAAAGATTTTCGATTTTTGTTTTTGAGTTTACATGTTTAATGTGTCATATTGGTGTGCTTGGACCCCCCCCCCCCCATCGTTTCATATCCATGTGGCTAGGACATTTGGTCATTATTATCGATGCTTAGAATGATCTTAACCATTATTTATATGGGGTTGTTTCGAAGTTGATATGCATTTTGATTCGACTTTGTATATATGCCAACATTGCACACATGCACGAGTTTATATGGATGTTTGACTTCTCTTGCATATTTGAATTTGGTGAGGCGTTCTTATCTCAATCTTGTCATCTATGTGTAAGTAGACTTAAGGAGAAGTGTGCATGTAAGAAGCGTTTACCATGAGGATTTGAATTGAAAAAATGATGAGTGATTCACGGGAAAGGGCTGCGAGAGTTCAAAATTAACTTATCGTGAAAGCCATTGTTTAAAAGAGCCCAAAAGAAAATGCAATATTCTAAGAAAATGGCCAAATTAGTTTAGTTCATTCCAAAGAAAATATGATATTATTTAGGGAGTTTGGATGGATTAAAAATTTAAACGGGTTTGCACAACTAATCCTAATGTTTAGACATTTCAATTTGACGCTATTGTTTGTAGAATCGACAAAATTCTGGATTTGTGTGCATGTAGTATGTTTAGTTCATTAAGCTCACACGTCAATTGTCATATGGCTACGATAAAGTTTGATGATTTATAGCTATCAATTAGAGCTTCTTGATCTTTTTGATGCGTTGGAATTGTGACTCATTTGTTGTAGTTTCATGCCCATTCATTCCATGTCCATGTTTGAGCACATCGATACTATGTTTGCATGTAACTCACATTGTCAGTTTTTATGAGTTTTTGCATATAGTCCATTTATCACACCTGATTAGATTTCTATATCCTTTGTGTTATTCCTTGGTTTACCCGCTACTGATTTGTCATTACTTGATCATATTTAGCTAGTTGTTTCATGATTATCTAGCGATTTCAAATTGATTCAAATTGATATATTCTTATGCTAGATACTTTGATTGGTTTATCTTTTCACCGGATTGTCTATTCGAGACAAAAATGGGGAGAGATGTATGAGATTTAGGGGGAGATTTGAGCTTGTTTTTTATTACATAGTTTACAAATTGGTATTACACATTGGTAGTACACATTGGTATCTTTTTGTTGCTCAATTGTTTAACAAATGATTTTTCACAGAGTTTATTCATACTGGTATCTATTATCGTTTGGTATGATTTCGATATATATTGGTTTCATTTGTTCCTATATACTTCACTGGGTATTTTTTGTCTGTTTCATGTGTGTAGGTATGCTTCAGCGATTCAAGATTTCAAGTCTACATCATATTCATACAGTTCATGCTTGTCGGTGCCACATATTCTAGTCCGTGTCCTACAATTTTGATTTTGGGTTTATGGTATGGAATTTAGGAGTCATACAGCTTGACGGTCCGGCTTAGGCATTTCATTGGTTTAGTTTTGTCCCGGAATAGTCAAAGGGGGAGATTTTTAAGGACATAAATTTCTAATTAAGTCCTTGTATTGTTTTGACCTAATTCTGTGAATAAAACTGTGTTTGTAATATGTCATAGGGAGATTTTATTTTGTTACAATCCCACTTGGTCTATGACGTATTGAAGAAATTGAAGATGTTGCGTAAAAACTTCAAAGAATTAATCATGTCGATGTTAATTGGTTCAAGTTTATTCGTCTTTAAAGTTGATTGCATTCCGAGATCACTCAGGAATGAATGCGTATAATTAATGGTGCTCAGAATTGTTTTTATAAAAGATAAGAATGTAATTTTTATTAAAAAAAATGTTTAAAATGTTTTTAAAAGTGTTTTAAAGGTTTACACTACGCTTTATTCTAATAAGCTCGGAAAGGAGTTTGACTAATTTGGATCTTTTTTGGAAGAGACGTTTTAAACAAAAAGTCAAACTAACACGCGGGCTCGTTCAAACGACAACTAGTCTCGTTTAAACGAGATGGGTATGGCACGTGAATGATAGCCCTATGTCGTTCGAACGACACATTTTTTTAGGCAACGCATAATTCTTATTTAAAGCGTGTTTTGTCAGAGTTTTGTAAGTGTGCATTTTAGAAAAACAGTTTACCATCCAGTATGAGTTTTGCACATGTTTTCTAAGGTTTAAAAAGCATAAACACGTCCTTAGAGTTTGCAAAGATCTTAGTTATCATTCTTATATGTTTATGTGATCTTGATGCACCAAGAAGGTTTGTTCTACCATTGAACATCAGGGTTTTTCGAGTGAGCAAAAAAGAAGGACTTCTTATTCGACATTGTAGACGAATCAAAGCCAATCGGTGAACACCGAGACATACGTGGACGCGTGTGTTGTGGATAGGTATCGTGGAGATGGTATTTTTGTGTGGGCACTATTGAAGAATGCTAGAAGATCAGAATGAGCGTCAAGACCCGTGGGGATCGAATCATTGAGTAAGGCTATTATGTCTTTGTAAAACCTTTGTTCATAGTGATTGTCTGGCTTGGGTTGTCCGAGGTTGTTTTCCCATTTTGGGTTTTTTCCTCGTACAACCGGCGTTGTGAGTATTCTTTAGTTTGCTTTACTTGATTTAATCACTAGATGCATGTTTAGGATTAATCAAGATAAAATTGGTTTAAAGTAAGAATTGTGTTTTCACAACTTGCTTTGGTGCAAATTAAAAGTTGAACAATATTTGGTAAAAATTGGTTTGATTTGAAACATACGCATAAGGGACCACTCCAAAGGTTTTTTTAGCATGATCGGCTTCAGTTTGAGAATAGACTAGGATGTCATCAATAAACACGATAACAAACTGGTCCAGTAAGTCCCAAAACACTCTATTCATATGGTCCATAAATACAACAGGAGCATTGGTTAGCCCAAAAAGGCATGACCAAAAAATCATAGGACCCATATCTAGTTAAGAATGCAGTTTTGGACACGTCCTGCTCTAGAATCTGCAGTAAATGATACCCAGTCCTCAAGTCTATCTTTGAGAAGTACGACGCTCCCCTTAATTGATCAAACAAACCATCGATCTGGGGCAACGAGTATTTATTCCTGATGGTAACCTTATTTAATTCTCGGTAATCAACACATAACCAGAGGGAACCATCTCGTTTCGTCACAAACAACACAGAAACACCCCACGATGACATGCTACACCGAATAAACCCTTGCTCTAACAATTTCTTAATTTGATCCCTTAACTCCCTCATTTCCATAGGAGCCATACAGTATGGAGCTTTAACAATCGGCCGAGTTCCCGATGCTAAATCAATCACAAACTCAATCTCACAAATTGGAGGTAAACCCGGAATCTCCCGAAAAACATCTTTAAAGTCTCTAACTACGGGGATCAAATTTAAGGAAATGACTATATCACGTGAAGTCTCCTCCACAATACAATATAAATATGTTCTTAAACCTCCCTCTAAAAGAGGCATAGCCACTAGAAACATTTCTTGCCCCGTAATGGCAAAGACTATACTCCTCACATAAAAATTTACCATAGCATGGTATTTCACTAACCAATCCATACCCAAAATAACGTCATACCCAACCATATCCAGGACGATTAAATAGGCCTCAAAACGTAAATTACCAAGGTCTATTTCTACTCTTTTACAAATAAAGAATATGAGCGAACCATCACCTATGGAAGATTCAACACTAGTAAAGGTACTCTCCGCAGACTTAATTAACCCCGTCGGTTGAGTAAAATGTCTAGCAATAAAGGAGTGTATTGCACTCGTATCAAATAACACATGACCCATATACTCGTGAATGGGAAACTTACCCTCGATAGCTGGTGGCGCAGGCGTGGCTAGAGAAAGTAAAACATCATGAATATGATAAACACGCCCATACTGTAGTTTCCCCTGTTGTAGAGGGACAACTGGAATAGGCGTGGGTGGCGGTAAATGCGCCTGCTAATGCGGAGGACCCTAGGAAACTGTCCCATAATCAACTATAGATAAGCTTTCTTAAAGAGCCCCTATTCACCACCTTGAAAGTAGAGGTCCGCCATATTCTCCGGATAATGACCCCGAGTATTATTTCAAAACTTCCCCATGCCTTGACCCGGATGGCCTCGACCCCCATTATTACCTCAGCCTTCTTGGCCTTGCTGGCCCACCTGTGGCTGCTGCTGATGGGCACCCTCATCGTGCCTAAAACCGCCTCCTCCAAAATTAAAACCCCTAAAATGTTGTATCTTGGACGAATCCCCCTGTTGGGTGTCCTTCTCTTTCTGTTTGCTTCCCGACGGTTGTGATGAGGGTAGTGCTCCCCCGACACCGTTACTCCCTACTTACTAACTTGACCAGAAACCGAAATGTTCTAACTCCTTTGCACATGCAGACGGTGATCTTGGCAATGAAGCAAAGATGCATTCATCACGTCACCAAATGTTTATAAAGCTGGATTTCCTAACAAATGTTGTCGTATCCTCCAATCCAACCCTCCAACAAATTTCGATATCCTCATTTCCTCCGAAATTACTTCATCCGGCACGAAGCTTGCTAGACGAGTGAATTCCTCTTCACACTTCGCAATTTAATGTTCTCCTTGTACCACATCCTGGATTTTTCGCCTCATCTCCTTTTGGACCGCGTGAGGAAAATACTTCCGGTTAAATAAAACCCAAAAGTCTGATATAGACATGGCATCCCTCTGCTCCGGTTTGGTCACCGACTCCCACCAGTGTAAAGATGATCCTACTAGTTTGAAAGTGACAAGGATCTGCTTCTGTTCCTCGCTACACTCTACCATTCGG
Source organism: Sambucus nigra (assembly GCA_949130495.1). Classification (NCBI taxonomy): domain Eukaryota; kingdom Viridiplantae; phylum Streptophyta; class Magnoliopsida; order Dipsacales; family Adoxaceae; genus Sambucus; species Sambucus nigra. Next base: position 175,293,030 of record OX422211.1, read on the forward strand.
AGATGACGCTGCATATCTTTCTTCCACTGGTTTGCTACTATCACATCGGAACCGCCCTAAAATTCTGGGGGGTGACCTTTTAAGAAAAAATCTCTAACTCTCTCCCAAAGGGAAGGTCCTTCATGGGATTGCACCTCTGGTACTATCGATTATTGGGCTTGAGGAAACTGTTGAGCCATATCAGTCATTGCAGCGTTGACTGCCTGGGCGACAATGTTAGCCACCTCCGCGACATTAATCGTTCCTTGCAGTGGTGGGGGTTCTACATTATCTTCAACAACTCTATTTCTCTTAGTTGGGCGACCTCTTCTAGGCGACATCTGAGATGAAGAAACAACTGAATCAGAATACAATTTAAAACAATTTATCTTTGCATAAGATCGCAAGCATATACAAACAAAACAGTCCTAACAATAGGGCTCTATATCAAAGAATGCTACGATAGAACGTGATAAGTCTCCATAGATCCTAAGAACTTTAGAACCTCATGCTCTGATACCACCTGTGACACCCCGCTTATTAAAATAAGAGGTGACCAGCCCGATACTCCAATAAATATAAGAATCATAGATGGTCCTTTCTTAGCATCACTGTCGTGAAAATAATAATACGAGATAACCACCAATTATTTTAGAAAACAAACGTCAAATTAATTTTGTAAGTTTAAAGAGAACCATTTAGACAATCCAATTTAAAGAGATGGTGGATATAAATAAAGATGGATAAAAGTTTCACAACTATACACAACATAAAAAACGAATAAGTTGTCAGTTAACAGACCAGTACAAGCAGTTACACCAAGTATTAAAATAAATATCACAGTATATAAACAAGTACAAAACTTGGGCAACACGCTCGAATGTTTATACATATCATAACTAGAGTACATAAAAGATAGAGGCATCTATAATAAATATCCTACAACATCCGCAAAAATATTATAGCTCCTAGACACGTGGATGGAAGGGTTAACACGGGCGTCCTTGCGGCGGAGCACCTGGACGTAAATAGAATCCACACAAAATAAAGAGATAGAAACGGGCCATGGCTCGGTTTGATATGATATACATGTGAATAAAATGTATGGCAGTTATGAATATATAACAACATGATCAAGCCTATCTCGCTCTACATATTAAGAATAATCCTCACGTCTCAACTAAAAGGCACAACCTAGCGCAACATCATATATGGTGTTAAATATGCATTAATGAAAAAGAAATAACTCAATTTCAAATTAATAAGCTTGCAATACAGTTTTGCAAAATATGACTTCACTAGTCCATTCCTCATTAGGAAACTTATCCCAGACAGTTGATTTATAAAATGCTTTAGCCATTTATAAAATGTCACATTCGGGAGAATAATTATAATCACAATATATAATGATTATAATACCATCCTTATGGAAGTCACCCCACTGGATGCTCCCCTAAATAGCTATCATCTTCCAGGAACTATCACCAAGACAACCTGGGCATCCTAAATCATGGCTCATGGGAAGCGGCCATATACCTTCGACAGTGAGTCATAACCATACCGGAAATTACCTCACTTCGAATAAAATAACATCACAATATAACAACTGGTCCTATGCCAAGGACTACATTCACCCTACATTAACTAGCCAGGGGACTTCACCTCATTCGCGTAACTTCCCTTATGATAGAATTTAAAGAGGTATGTATATGCAAATCGATATTCACAAGGTATGCCAATTGAAAAATGTACATTACATTATAACCGGAGCCATAAGTGTTTAACGACGTAAAACACAACATTCAATTATCTTTATATTAGTCTCCAGGAATTAACAACAACCCTATAAGCCATCAAGTACACTCTTACCTCATCCTAAGTCTAAAAGTCCACAATTTTTATAACCCTACTTCCCCCTAGTCCTAGACTAGCTCACTATGAAAAGGACCCTCACCTTCTTCTAACAACTAATTAATCAAGTCCTGAACTAAGCCCCAACACTCAATTTCTAACTTAGGTTCTCAATTCCCTTAATATTAGACTCTAATACTCTAGTTTTACTTCATGCAAGAAGGTTGCTAGTTCTAAACCTTAAAAGAAATGAGCTAAGGAAAACTAAAGTTTTCGGGTGAAAACAGGGAACCGATCGACCGGTCCCTAACCCCCGGTCGACCGAGCTTCTAAGGTTTTGCCTTAGAAGAAATGAAGTAACCCTAATCCTCAATGCCTGATCGATCGGTCAGGAGACCTCAGTCAATTCGATTTAAATATGCCTATCGAGAGAAGCAATGAGCTTTTCTCTTTAGGCCCGGTCGATCGGGCTATGGACCGCAGTCGACCGTGCTCACCAGATCTCACGGCCAAACCCCTCTTTTAGCAAGCCAAACCCAAACCTCTAACCCTAATTTCTTCTCATATTATTACCCCATTCACTAACAATATTACCACAACATTTCTACAGAATAACATACCAATATAATCAACTCAACTCTTACAAACAACAAGATCTAAGGGTTAAACACCAAGATTTCTCAAATCCCACAATTTGTTAAATTCTTTCAAATACACAATTATCACTAAAATTTATCCACATAAAATCATACATTTGCAAGTTAGAAACACACCTTAGGGTTGTAGTCTCGAATTTTCTCTGGGTAGCAACAAATTCAAGCTTTAATCTTCAATTCTCTCCCTTTTCTCTCATTTTCTCCCAAATTCTCTCTTTCTCTTTCTCTTTCTCTTTTTCTAGGTTTAGAAGATATAAATAAGAATAAATATTCTTGGAAGACTTAAATACCCATTAACACTAAATTCCATCTTTAAATGTTACTACACAATTAAAATGACTCATAACAACATAATTAACTCATAACTGGTGAAAAGTACCCGGAACCCAAAAATACAACATGGTACTTATTTTGACTATTTCGACCATTTCCGGACTAACCGCGCCCTCTAAATTGGCATCCGAGATAACATAAATCATTTCATGTTCCAACATCATTTTAAATCATAACCGTTGGTTTAGGCACAACGACACAATAAAACATAATATGTTGTTATTTACATTCACTTAAAAGTAAATATGCAAAACTCAGTAAATATTATCTCTTAAATCACTTAAAATAATATTTACTCCAACTCCCTTTATGTTATATAATTAACCCACATGGCAAAATAATATAGAAACAATTACTCAAAAATAAGGGTTATTACATCTCTCTTAAAATATATTCTAACTTTTTATGTTTGTCACTCTAGAATTATGATTGACCAACCCTAAAGTAATGTATAAAGAGGTTTATATACTACAGAATGGAAGATTCTAGAAACCTAATTGAAATGGAGGTTTGAGATGAAAACTACTTAATTAATTGACTCCAATGGATATAAACTCTACTTAAAAGATAAGATAACTTATCTAACGGGTCATCCGGTAAATATATAATACACGGATAGTTTTGAAATACGAAACCACTCAAGATAATAAAACCACTCTAAAGAAATAATTGTTGGTATTGTTTTGTTACAACAATCTCTAATGGATATCTTTGATTATTTAACTCCAATACTATGATTGGCAATTAATCGGACAAAAAACTTGAACCTACATCTATGTACTAATAACCGACACCAAGAAGCAAGCTGTTTCTTAACAAAATAGCTTACGACTATAAAAACTCTAAAAAGGATCCTATGGTTAATTGAACTAAACCGGTCGAGCCTATATCTGTGCAATCCTAAGGGAAATACTAATGTCCTACTGGTAATTAATTGGTCGGGGTTAAGATAAACTTGACAGCTAGAACCCACTAATCAAAAGCTATTAACAGTCTAATTGTTTGAGCCTTATCATGATTCTCAAAGCCTTCTTTAAAAAATAGCTCGCTCTAGGATTGTAATTGACTAGTTAAACAACTCACGGATTAAGGCTAATAATATCATACACACTATCAGATTAAAACAATATCCATGGTCCTAATTCACTCGAATTTATGTGAGTAAGAATAAGCAAAATATGTGTTTCTTTAAACAAAAATCCATTTAAAAATCAAATAAATTAGGAAAATCATTTTAAAATCACAAAATTAATTTTTAACAAAATAATCCAACTTCACTTAAAGAAATATCTTAAACACATAATCAATAATATCAACATGAAATGCATGAGTGCCTAAAATGTGTCAAAATATAAAAATATGTGTATCCACTTGGTGTTTTACATTTTTACCTTTACTCGAATATGATTGTTGAGTGAGTTTGCATTGTCTTGAACATTTGAGATGATGTACCAAATAGAGAAGTCACAAACTAAAAAACTATTTTGGCACAATATCCAAGCTAGTTGAAATACTAAATAATATAGACTCAAGCAAAATCCACGAGTCAACTATTTAAAGTGTTATATATATCTTCGTCGTGAAGGAACTCCATAGTAAACATTACTTTTGGCCTTCTACTTATATCACACATATTCATAATCATATCTAATACTAGAATTCATGATTCACAATCTATAAATTCTTTTTTATCGTACTTGGCAAATGGATTGCAATTTTAAGCTCCATCTCTATCTGGTACCATTCATGGAAAATTGCTTTCATTTATAAAGAAGTTTTAGTTTTTTATTTTGTTTGATGGTTCATCAAAACTTTAGGTTACTGTTGCATTTTTAGAAAATATGATAAAAAAACAAAATCCTTAAGTTTTTATTTGTTGTCTACTCTCTCAAGAATAATTATACTCTCACTTTGTGCCTTTTATAATCCAAAAGTTCAGACCATTTAATTTATGGAACAAGAGCTTAGCTTTCCATGTACTAAATTTTAACAACTAAAATTACAAATAGAATAATAAAAGGTAATAAATAGTTTATTTTATTTTATTTCAATGACAAAATGGTCATCATTTTACTTATTTTTTTAAGTTTGTATAATATTGAAATAATGGATCGTGGATAAATAAAAAACATGTACATTTTACAGTTTTGAAACTATGTTGATAGAATAGTTTTATTAAATCATCATATAGCATAATATATTTATTGTCCCAAATCCATACATATATAAAATCAATTGCAGTTTTTTAGTTGTACTTTACTTAGTGGTGTTATTTTTTTTTTTGTAAAATCTAATAATACGTTGTGGAGATGATACACTTTAAGAAAGTATATATGGCATATGTTAAGGAAGTATATATGTCATAGTATCTAAATTTATTTACTTATTTTTTTTGTTATGGAGGGTGATTCATCCTGGACCAGTTTACTTCTACTTTAAACTAATTCCTCCATCCCGAATAAAACTTGTGAAACAAATATTACTCTCTGCGTCTATAACCCAAGTTTACATTGGTGATGTTTTTTTTAAAGTGAAAAGCAATGCATATGGGGGTGACCCATACAGGTTCCTTTAAAGACGGAGATAGAGGTTCGTATTGTTTACCATTAAGTATCTATGAATGGAGGGGGACAGAGAATGGAGGTTTAATTTGGGAGTGAATGGAGGGTAGAGAGAGGGGTCTTCATGGGCAGTCTATAAATATTATTAAGAAGCTCCCGGGACTTGGAGAAGACGAGAGTTCATGGAATGAGTCTTTAGTATTAAAATACTGTTAGATCAATTTAATGGGCCCATTACTCCTTACAGAAAAATCAAAAACTTTTTGTCAAGATTGTCTCAGTTAAGAAACTGATCTTTAACAAAGGCCTCTATTTTGAGGCTACTACAATTTTTTTATTTAATATTTCTTCCGTTTTCTTCACACTTTTTCCTTTCCCCCAATAATACCTGACAAGTATTCTTTATTAGTCGTAATTTATATTGTTTCCTTATACCAATACTCAAATCAACTCAACAAAGTTCTTTCTCAATTATTTCGAGTTGGCTACGTGAATTCTATTTTTCATTCCATTCTGTTCAGTGCAATATCTTCAATTAGACCACATGATCTCATATATTTTATAATATCCCATCGAGTCAATTTAAACCTACCTCTACGCCTTACGTTGACATCAATAATAACTAAATCACTCTTCTTTACGGGGCATCCATTGATCTATGCTTGACGTGTCTAAACTATCTAAATCAATTTTCTCTCAATTTATCTTTTATGGGAGCTACTTTTACCGTTTTACGAATTTGTTCATTTTTAATTTTATCCTTTCGAGTTTTATCACAAATCAATCTTAGCATTTTGTAATTTCCCACACTTATTTTTTGCAGATTTTATGTTTGGTTGCACAACATTTGGTCTCATATAATATAGCGGGTCTAATGACCATCCTATAAAATTTTTCTTTAAACTTAAAATGTATACGCCTATCACACAATATGTCGATAGTACTACTCCACTTAATCCACACTGCTAACATTATTGCCAATACCTTCTGTTTTTTGGATAATCGAGTTAATCAACAAAAATGATAATTTTTAGGTATCTCTTGACCCTCCAATTTCACCACATCCTCGTTTTTCCTCATATTATTGCTAAAATTGTACTCCATATATTATGTTTTAGTCATGTTTATTTTAAATCTTCTTGTTTCTAGAGTCTTTCTCCACAATTCCAATCTAGCATTAATCCTCGTCTTAGTCTCATCCACCAAAATAATATCATCTGCAAATAGCATACACCATGATACCCATCTTGTATTTGTCCAGTCAACTCATCCATAACAAGAGAAAAGAGATAAGGACTTAGTGATGAACCTCAGTTCAGATCTACAGTAATTGAAAATTCATTACTTTCTCCAACTAATGTTCTTACTATAGTCATGACCCCATCATATATATTATTGATCACATCAATATATCTACGAGTCACACATTTTTTTATATAGAACCCACCATATTATATTTCTTGATATCTTATCATATGCCTACTCCAAATCTATAAAAACCATATGAAGGTCCTTTTTTTCTCCCTATACCTCTCTATTAATCTCCTCAATAAATAAATTTCTTCCATTGTGGACCTTTCAGACATAAATCCAAATTGATTCTCTGGTACTATTATTTTCAATCTCAATCTATATTCAATCAGTCTCTCCTACAGTTTCATTGTACGACTCATTAACTTAATACCACGATAATTTGAACAAATTTGTATGTCCCCTTTATTTTTATAAATAGGTATTAAACACTCTTTATCCATTCACCGGGCATCCTATTAGTCATTATAGTTCTATTAAATAATTATGTAAGTCAAAACACTCCTTCCTCCCCTACGTACTTTCAAACCTCAATAGAGATACCATTTGGTCCTAAAGCCCTCCTCGTTTTCATCTTTTTAGAGCAACCCTAATCTCCATTGAGAAGGCCCTTTAGTGTGTGCTTTAGGTAAAAAGAACTATTGTAATTTTTTATTAAATCCAATTTTAACTTCTTAAATCCTAAACATGCATTTAAGTGATTTAATCCATTAAACAATTAATGCATCCCCACTGACCCCAGTCAGTGTAATCAATGAATGAACTATCTTTCGACAAACGCATTCAAGATCACAAATAATAGAACTGAGCAATTTGATCTTGAATAAACTCCGGATTATAAAGAACTCTATGGGAATTTTGTAAACTGTTTTGTTCTGAAAAATGTTTATGCAGTGGGTTATTTATTTCTGATCAAACAAGAGCCCAACGAAAATAAACATGAAAATCGAGGCGCCAGCTCGTTCGAGTTACATGCCATGTCATTAGAATGATACACTATGTCGCTCGAGCGACAGATAAAAATGATTTTCTTTTTAAATATATTCCTCGAATTCTCAATAATTATTTTAACTCAGAAATATATAAAATACGTTTTCGCAAATATTTAATTCCCAATATATAAACATTTAATTCATCTATCATTTAATCAAAATTCTAAATCACATAAATTCTTTTATGTATTCATACTTGTGTGATCAAGAACAAACTGAGTATGAATAATGCAACTTGACTTGATTTCTTCTTCAAAGCTTTCAATTGAAAATTCTTCAATCTTTAACTGTCATAGGCTCTAATTAATCTTAAATTAAAAACTATCCTAGACTCAAATTATTTTGTCTGGAATTAATCCAATTACAAATAAATTGACTCGATTAGAAAAATAAATTCTATGAATCTCCCCCTTTGGCTATTCCGGGATAAAACTACAAAATAAAAAATGATAAGCCATAAGACATATGTCTTATCCCATAAACCCAAAATGATAAAAATACAGGATATGAACAAAAATTGTACAACACCGGCAACATCTGAATCTATCTTTGAATGTGATGTAATAAAAACTTGAATATCTGAAAATATACCTACACACACGAGACATAAACATATACCCAAGTGAAGTATGGAGGAACAAAATTTTATATAAATAAAGCATAAATAACTAACCCCCTACATCACATATCTCTCCCCCTTTTTTCCTAGAATAAACAAATCGTGCGACAAACAAACTAAATCTAGCAAGAACAAATGGACATTAACTGCATGAATAGATAAACAAATCTAAGTATCAACATGACAATGGATAGTAAAATATAGTAGTAAATGGATAATAATCATAATCAATAAGACTGCATCATCGGTAAGAATGTACATCCATATCATAAACACACAAAAATGTGGATATAAAATGTCCATCAGTAAAAGAGCACATCGTATCAGAGAGAGAATAAATACATCATACATATCAATAGTCTCAAATACAATGTCTCAATAAATATACAACTAAACATCCACATCATCATCATCATCATCAGAATATGTAGCTACAATATGTCCTAAACTAGAAGGACCAACTCCCCTGCTCTTCTCTCTGCGTCGCATCTCGTCAACAAATTATGACATCCGTTAATTGCTACGAGCACGGGCCTCAGTCTCAGCATCATCATCAAATCTATCCATCATAACATCATACGTCCTGCCCTCAGAAGCTACTTGTGCCTATAAAGTATAGAATTCTTCTTTGAAAAGGCATCCCGATCAGGAAAGGGATCAGTGGGACCCGCTAGTTAGGAAGAACATCCAGCTCCTGAAGAAGCACCCTTTGTGGGTGGATGTCTCTCTCTCGCCTTTGCACTCAGATGACTCTCTGAATATGTAAGAGTGTTGTGATCAATGAAAGTAGCCTCAGAGAGACCCAAGCCATCCTCTAAAATAGGAACTCCGGCATATGTGCAGATAGTAGAAATGAGGAGCCCATATGGGAGAGCATTGCAGACAGGGGTGTTACTGATAATGGTAACTGATGACATCACTCTAAACATGATAGTGAGAAAATCTATGTCCCACCCCCGAGATACAGTGTACATGAAATAAAGGATATAAAAAAAAATCTGAGTATGACTGATCCTATGATATATCGATGATGACACAAACCTATTAAGAATAAGGAAAACAGTGTAAAGATGACGATGATACATAGTAGCGCCGGCCGGAGGGATCTCTCAGAAACAGTGGCAGAGAATCTCCTCATCCGATGGACTATCATCACCCATATGGGAAAAATAGCGTCAGGGACCCGCGAAATCTGTAGCGTCTTGGTTATCAAACCAGTTATGATTAGAAGAGGAATGCCATGAACGGTAGACTGAATCCCTGCAAGAGTGTGGATCGCATGGTAAAAGAACTTTCTGACAATGCCTGGATATACCACTCCATAAGCCTCAAATAAGGGATCCCAGCCCCTACCTTCCATCCAACGAGGAATGGATAACTCGACGAACGCAGAAACCACAAAAACTCGCTATATAAATACCGAACGAATATATAGTCCGATCATATAATAGTGCTCGTACTCGACAGTGGTCGCCCTTCTCACAACAGAGTAGGGAGGGCGGTGACTTCGAGTTCGCTAGGCGCGAGGGGACATAGGCAACTCATCTACACGACCAAACGGGGTACCTCGACGTCTACGAGGCATATCTACCAAAAAAATACCACATAGTGTAAGTAAAGATTGGTGTAGTAGATACCTAAACCCTTGATGACTATGAACCTATCTCCGTACACACATCCAACTGAACCACCGCATATACCAACCACACCAGCAACATAAACCAATCAGATAAAATAAATATATATTCACCTAATATAATACAGCAAAAAGACACAAAGGGTGGGTATCTCAAAAAAATCCAAAAAAACAAATATACCAAATATTTTTAAAAAAAATCCCTGGATAAATTTGGAATACACACAGGGTACCAAAAATGGCGCATAAACTCTACTGGCAGCCCCAAACTTGAATTTTTTTAGGATAAAACAACATAAACACCCTACACACATGATTTGAAAAAAAATACCAACAACAATATATGAGTGCTACATGTTTTATTCCCAAAATTTCAAACAAACCCTAGCTCAAATGAGATTTTTTATCCGGAATTAGAAATTAGAACGAATAACACAGTGATTAGTAGCAAAATGGAGTAAAATATATATATTCACTTCAATCATAACTTGGAATCAGAAACCCATCTAACATAAATCAACCAAGGAAGATTAACATAAAACAAATACCTCGAACGGAGAAACTCAATCTCTGTGATGAAATGGCGACGAAAAGTGGTGACAAGGGCAGAAATCCTAGCTCCAACTTCAAGAGAAAATTCCTGCGAACTCAGAACCCCAAATATAGTTATTTCAAACTCCAAACCAGCTCAGGTATAGTGAAAATTAGAGAGAACATGAACCAGATGAAATCGTTTATGAAATCAAGGTTCGAAAGAGGAATCGAAGCTTGGAATGCAAAAAAAGGAATTTTTGACAAAAAATTGCACAACGGTCACTCTAACAGTGAGAGAGTGAAGAGGAAATAAGGACTGAAGTTACCGACAAAACGATATAAACAAAACATAATGTCACTCAAACACTAAAGCTTTCGCTTGAACTAAAAGCAGTGTCGTTTGAACGACAATAGATCTCGCTCGAACGATATATGAGTTTTGCTTGAGCGACATGAAGAAACTTTCATAAAAAACTCAAAACATGATAAGGTTTTGTCCAGTAAATTTTTTTTTTATAAAAAGCTTTCTGGAAAGGTCAAACATTACTAAAATAGACTTAAGATAGAAAAAAAAAGAAACAATGTGAGTTATGTGCTAACATAGTACCGATGTGCTCAAATATGGTTATGGAATGCATACGCGTTGTAGAGGGGGCTTGAAGCTCAGCGTGGCAACTCAAGCGTGGCATCTTGGTGAGGCAGCTCAGCGTGGCAGCTTGGGGAGGCAGCTCAGCGTGGCAACTCAAGCGTGGCATCTTGGTGAGGCAGCTCAGCGTGGCAGCTTGGGGAGGCAGCTCAGCGTGGCAACTCATACTTCAGCTTGTTGTGATAATCATATTGTACCTTTGATTACATTCACTGTAAAGCTATAACGGTTGTAATGACATAACGATAATAATAATACAGTTTGGATGAGGTCAAACGGTACTCACGAGAGACCAGGCATGGCAGGACCTGGGAGGGCTTTCATGCCCTATCGAATGACCTCACCATGGGAACTTTAGAGGGACTTGATTTGGAGGATTGAGAAGTAAGGCACCGTTGGGGCTTGTCCTGACCATCTTAGATACACCTGGTAAAACACCGAAGGACCCTGACCATGGAACCTCAAGTGGAGCATCTTGGAGTTCCATCTGGCATTGAGTTATGGACTAAACGACCCTCTACTTAATGTCACATCTACTGTGGGTGATGTCACTAGCCATCTAAACAATGTCAGACATGCACTTGAGTAAACCACCGTGGTATTTGGGGCTATCAGGCAGTTGGTGAGCCACCTCTGCGACAACAACCCCCTGACAAACAGTGGTTAGGCAAAAGGCATGTCTTGGCATTTAATGTTTATGAGGTGGAGACAACTAGTGCATCAGGCATTTAATGTTGTGACATAAAGTATGAGGGATGTCTTTCATAGTCTTTAATGACTGAGTTGCCTCGGGGGTGGTGTGGGGGGCTATTTAAGGACCCCAACCACCATTGAGGAGAGGATCCCCTCTTTGAGAATTGAAAAGAGTTATTGCAAACTAGAGAGTTCACTGACTCACCATTGTCATTTATTACGAAGCTTTTAATACTTGACAGAGATTCTTGAGGGTGTTTTGTGTGTTTTTACTTGCCCACCAGGGTGTGTCTAGGGTGCTTACTTCCCTCTCCCTCTGGCTAAGCCACTTCTAAAGTCCATTATTATGACCTGAGTTATACACGAGAGTTTTGTGAGTTTAAGTTGAGTCTATCCTCATTGGGTTCATGTTTTATGTGTTCTATCATTAACCTTAAGCTTTAACCAACTGACTTACTGTTACCATACTCAATAGGGGGTCAAGCCTCCATTTATAATCTAAAGTACCCTCTTACATTTGGCGACTCTGGTGGGGAGGCATCCTTCTAGAGAAGGAGTATGGCGCAGGATAATGCTACTAGAAGACTCAATTTCGATGACATACAGCATAATGAAGAGCAGGCTGCGAGGGAGCAGGAGGCCCTAAGAGATGGGGCTCCTCGAGTAGAGGTACCGCTGGCTCCAACAACGATAGGCGTCCCAGGGGCTGCACAACCTTCCACAAGCGCAGGGCTGGGACCTGCCCAGATGGCGCTCCTTATGAGCAAATTTTACGAGTTCTTGCAAACCCCAGTAGCTTCAACTATGCTGGGAGGATTGGAGACTAATGCCTTCGTAACACCAGGAGTGGCCCCAGGGGCCCCACCAGGGGCAGGCATTACATGAGCGGTCCCAGCAAGTGTACCCTCTGTTGTGAATCCAACTGCGGGTGGCTCAGGAGTTTCAATGGCGCAACTGATAACGTTCGCTCCGGTTGCAACGAGCGCTCAACCGTCTGCCCCGTTACAGGTGGCCCCAGTAGCCTCTCCCTTGGAAGAGATGAGAAAAGAGATGCAGAAGGAGATGCTGAAGTTCATGCAGTCTTCCTCGCAAGCTGTGGGCGAGGTGGCAGCGGTCTACGACGACTTCCGGACACCCTACCCCCAGGAGTACAACGACGAACCCTACCCGAAGGACTATATTCCCCCTACCTTTGAAAAATACTCAGGGAAGGGCGGGAACCCGAAGGAACACATTAAGCGTTTCGTTGAACACTTGGGGGCGCATTGCAATGACAAAAAGCTTAGGCTGAGGGAGTTTTCCAAATCCCTGACTGATAAAGCATACACTTGGTACTCTCACCTGCCACCCAATAGTGTCTCCACGTGGGAGGAGATGCATGTATTGTTTGTCCGAAAGTTCTTCTTGGCGGAAGATGAGTTCACCTTAACCCAACTTGGCAGGGAGAGGCAAAGTCCAGGAGAGGAGGTAGTGGCCTACATCCGAAGGTTTAGGGAAAGGTCCCTCGGCGTGAGGGAAGAAGCTAAGGAGGCTAGGTTACTACAAATTTGTGCTGAGGGATTACTTCCTGAGTATATCTGTCACCTGATCAATGAGACACGCGAGGGAACATTTTCAGCATTCTTAAAGTCCGCAAGAAATATATCTTTAGTGGTGCGACCTAGCCCGGTAGTAGCTCCCATGATGTTCAGACAACCAATGCAACCCATCGGGGGAAGGTCTCAGGCCCCACGGGTGGGATATGTCGAGAGGGAGGATGGGGGCAAGGCCTAGAGGAAGGACAAAAAAAGAAAGTTTGGAAGGGATAGAGAAGACCCGCCATCGTTGCCTTGTACGGTGGAGGAGGCTGTGAGTTGCTATAACGCAATGGTACAAGGCAGAATGGTTTACGAACCGAAAGGCGTCCCGGAGGAAGAACCCGACACGGCAACCAGGGCCAATCCCAAATATTATCAGGTTCATCGAAAGGTCCAGCATCCAACAGAAAGCTGCTTCACGCTGCGAAGAATCATCGACAAGTACATGAAGGCGGGAACATTACAAATCCCCCCGTGGAACGTTAACAATAACCCGCTCCCGGCGCATGGGGCCAATGTTGTAACGGCCTATGATAAGGAGGCAGAGCGGGAGGGGGGAGGGGCAACAATGGAGTTCGATAAAGCACTGGAGTATTGCACTAGGGGAATGGCTAACGTAGTTCTGGCGTATGATGAAGCAAGTGCTAGGGATGTAGAAGACGCCTATAGCGTTGAGGGCGAGGAAACGGACCCAGTCATAGAATATAGCGCAGTTTCAAAATCTCCAAAGTTCACTTGGTTCTTCGACCAAGTGGGAATCCCCAAAAGAAAGCAGAATGGAGATAACTCAGGCGATCTTGGATATTGCAAGAAGAAATGCAGTCCCCTCGCTAAGATGGAGGGGACCCATGGCTAGGCTGGTAAAGAAGTTCCTATCAGAGGTAACGTTCAGTGATGCGGATAGAGCTGTAAGGTTCCCCCATAATAGGCCCCTGTACGTAACCTCCAGTATTAACGGGGTCAGCTTCGCCAGAACTCTTATGGACGGGGGTGCCTCCATCAACATTATGCCAATCAACTCCTTCCACGCGGCTAATATTTCGGAAGAAAGGTTGGTTGCCATGCCCTTGGTAATCTCGGGCTACGATAATCAATCTTCCAAATCCATTGGGTATGTAAACGTGGGGATAGTGATGGGAAATCTGAGTTCCCATATCAAATTCCATGTAATAGAAAGCGCAACTTCCTATCATTTGTTAGTAGGGAGAGTATGGCACTACACCAAATCCTGCGAATGGTCACGCCGAGTTGGTCACGGCCCAAGTCCGCGACCCGTTGGTCGCGGACTTGGGCCATGACCAAGGCTGTTTTGGGCGTGACCATATTTATTATCACACTAGACCATGGATGCTTTGAAAGTGGTCACGGCCCAAGTCCCTGACCACTGTGGGTCACGGACTTGAGCCGTGACCAGGCCGTGACCATCTTGGCGCCAAATTCGCGCCAAAATTCCCTCCAAACTAGTCGCGGATGGGGTCACGGCCCAAGTCCGTGACCAAAGGCACGACGAAGTAAATAACACACACATTTAGGGTCACGGCCGAAGACCCTGACCATTTCTTATTCGAGCAGTGGTGGTGATGGTTTGCAGGTTGCACACTGGGGGTCACGGGTCACGGCTGAGGGCCGTGACCATTTCCTTGTATGGGTCACGGCTTTAGACCGTGACCATCCCTCATTCGAGCAGTGGTGGTGATGGTTTGCAGGTTGCGCACTGGGGGTCACGGCTCTGGGCCGTGACGAGGTTCAATCGAGCAGCAGTTGAGTTTCATTTAAGGGTCGCGCATGGTGGGTCACGGTGGTTGGCCGTGACCAGGTTCAGTCCTTAAAAAAAAGAATCGCGCCTCCCTCATTTCATTTCTGTCGATCGAGGTCAGTGTCTAAAGCCCTAGGCGATTTGTGCGATTTCCATCCTTGAGATTTCGGCTCAGAAAGGTATTGTGTGTTTATTTGTGCGATTTCCATCCCTCATTTCGATTCTCGTGCATTTCGATTCTCATTGTGTTAGTATATGTGTGTATATGTGTGTGTATGTATAGATTTATGTGTGTGTATGTATAGATTTGTATATATGTGTGTGTATGTATAGATTTATGTTTATATGTGTGTGTGTATGTATAGATTTGTATATATGTGTGTGTATGTATAGATTTATGTTTATATGTATGTGTGTATGTGTGTTTATGTGTGTAACTACAAACAAATTGTATTTTATTTCAATAAACCCTAGACATTTTATTTCAATAAACCCTAGACATTGTATTGGGATTTTTTTTTTGACAAAATATTATTCAAAATATAACCCTAGACATTATATTTTTTTTGACAAAATATTATTAAATGGATTCTTAATAAGTAAAAAAAAAAATTACATCTACCTCGTGGGATTTTATAGGGGGTTATATGCGTGCCATCATACTATATTGGGGGTTATATGCATGTCGTGTTGGATACTATGTTGAATTTATTGAATTGATACTAGTGTCGATAAATGTATATGTTATAAAATTTGTTGGATACTACTTTTCTCAGGAAAAATGAGGCACGGTGATAAATACTGTCAACAAGAGTGGGACAGGTTGCAATTAGACCGCACACATAACTCTTTTATTAGCGTGCGTCATATAGAGGGTACTCCTATTTATAGGTACGGAAATAAAAAGATCGAACAATTTAACTACCTTATAAATCATGGATTTGATATCCAGCAAGATTACTTGTTCGATCGTATTCTATTTTCTCTACCAGAAAACTGGGATGACGTTATACAAAATATATTTCACACACATAATCCCGACATAGCCCTGACCTTGGTTACGTTGTTGGAGAAGGCGGAAAAAAAAATCCACCCGTTATGGATACAACTGCGTACAGAGAGCATTGACATAGACTGTGATGTCTCGCGCCACATGCACGTAAAATTGAATCTTGCCAACAAGTTGAGAAATAGGGGATTCCGAGTTCATGTCACTGACATCTACACATCAATCATAGATACCCTTCCTTCTAGTTGGCCACGTGCAAAAATTTATAGGTTCTTAAAAACTAATACCGAATGGATGGAGATCAGACACATTGAACTTATTCTAAAGTCTTACTTTGAAAAGGTATCTATCTATCTATTTATATATCTAAAACTAATTAAGCTTGATTAATTAGTTATAATTTCATATTACTATAATTATTTAGTCACTCATATTTTTTAATTTTTGTAGATAATGTCGAGAGGAAACAACCCTAGGGTACCAAGTGCCGATGTGACACCACAACGAGGTTCACCATCTTCTGAAGAACCCGAATTCTCAACACCAATGGCTGAGCAATTCACAACTCCACCAATGGTTCACTCCTCACCAAGTCCAACCCCAAGTGCTCCTACACCCCAATCCGGCACTCCCGTTGCTTTAACGCCCCAATCCAACACTCATGATGCCTCCCGCTCAAATGAAAAGAAGCCTATTGGATTCTCCCTTCTCGGGAATAACCCGATGGGTGATAGGAGTGACGTGCTGAACTTTAAAGCCCGGTGTTTGTCGCTGGGAAAAATGAACGTGGGAGTCGGTGGACCAGATAATTGGAACCTTGTTGATCAATCTGTCAAAGATGACATATATAACCAACTTTGCAAGCATTTCTCATTTCCTGACCGTTCCAAGAATAAGGTTCTATCTCGGGTTGCTGAAGGATTGAGGACATACAGGAGAAACCTTCGGAAGAAACATTTCCCGAAAGAGGTAGCGAGCTCCGATATTTTGGCTTTGAAAGAGAAAGTGCCTCCCAATGTTGAAATGCCGGTGGATCAGTGGAATAAGTTTTTGGAGAATGAGGCGAAGGAAAACAAGTTGGTCCAGAGGGAGCAAAACAAAAAAAATAGGGCACAAAAAACTGATATCCATAGGCTGGGATCCAAATCATATGAGGATTTGAAGAATGAATGGGAGAGTAGGACAAAAGATGGTCCAGATGCCGGTAAAAACCCAAATCGATCCAACTTATTCCTTCATGCTCGACGGGACAAAGATAATAAATTCCCCCTGCAGTTGGCTAAGACACTGGAATCAATAGAGGCCATCAGCAGTCAATCAGATTCGTGCCCTACTGATGACTTTGACCTTGAAAATGATGCCCTGACTAAGACCTTTGGAAAGGACAAAAGGGGGAGGACGAGAGGCGTTGGCTCACATATGTCAAAAACAAAACTTCAACACATTGCACCTCTTGTGGACGAGCTATCTTCGGTCAAGAATTATATCTCATCCCAAAAGGAGCACCAACAGAAGACCGATGGGGATGTCCATGACCTTAAAAATTCCCTGGGATTATTGAACAATCAAATTGGGAAACTTGTGAATCTTATTGAAAGTTATAGGCCCCCAATGCCTCCTCAAGATTTCACACATCCTTCCCCTCCAACATTCCCCTCTCAAATGCCTCATCCTCCAATCACGGGGCTCGGATCATCGTCAACAGCTCACGGTGACTATGGCGAAGAGTACTATATCAAGGACATGAGCAATTCGAGGTTTGTTGGCGTGTGCATACTCATCTCCAGGGAAAGGGGGACTCTAGTA
Organism: Sambucus nigra; assembly: GCA_949130495.1. Classification (NCBI taxonomy): domain Eukaryota; kingdom Viridiplantae; phylum Streptophyta; class Magnoliopsida; order Dipsacales; family Adoxaceae; genus Sambucus; species Sambucus nigra. Next base: position 175,310,989 of record OX422211.1, read on the forward strand.
CATCGCCGACCTTTGGAGAAGGGTGAGGCTAAAATAATGGTCGATGAAATATACAACGGCTGCGGAGATGTACCTGTGTACGTTAACAGCGGGGATGGGATGGAATTGAGGAATTATGCAAAATCTTTTATTACTTGGCCACTTTATCTGTTGGCCAAGGTTTAATAATATTTTCTTTCGTTTCAGTTGTAATAATTTTTTTTTGTTTTAGTTGTAAGAATATTGGTTTTGCTTCAGTTGTAAGAATACTGGTTTTGTTTCAGTTGTAAGAATATTGGTTTTGTTTCGTATGGAATGATATTTTTTTTGTTTCAGTCGTAAGAATATTCTTTCTGTTTCAGTTGTAATAATATTTTTTAACCTATTACCACAGGACTGAAATTTGAAGATTATTACATGGATTTCCCACAATACAAAGAGTGGATGGGAGAGACTAACCGGATATCAATTAATCATGTAAAGGGCGTTTATGAATTTGTTAAATATGCTTCCAAAAATCTTAAAAGTGAGAAGATTCCGTGTCCGTGCACTCATTGTATTAACGGAAAATATAAGTCATTGGAAGTTGTTGAGTTGCATTTACTAAAGTGGGGAATCTGTCAAGACTATATAATATGGACATACCATGGTGAAAAAGTTGTACCTTATGTTCCAGAAGAATTACCGGGAGCCGACCGTGTAACGGAACCTCAAGGAGTAGAAGTGGTACATGATTCACCAACACATCGTCCATTGACCGACTTAATTGATGATGCTTACGGACTCCACAACCAACAAAACCACCAACCTATGGATACAAATAATGTGCATTATGACCAAGTAAATGAACAAATTGATGCTGAACTACTAGGAGATCGGGAATACATACGGTTGAAAGCAGATGCGGCTAGACCGTTGTATAAAGATTGCGATGAAGATCACTCGGTATTATATGCAATGATTGGTTTGCATAATTTGAAGAGTCAATTTGGTTTGTCTGGAAACAGCGTAACCGGAATTCTTAAGTGGGTTAAAGAAATTCTCCCAAAAGAGAACATGTTACCAGACAATTATCCTACCATGAAGAAGAGTTTGAAGGGTTTAGGTTTGAAATACAAATCTATTCATGCTTGCAAGTATGATTGCATATTGTACCGGAATGAGCACGAAGAGAAGGATGAATGTCCTGTATGCAGTGAGCCTAGATATATGGTTTGTGAGAATGGAAATGACAAACATGCAAAAAATCGCAAGTGCTCGCAAGTCCCACAAAAGGTTTTGAAGTATTTTCCACTTGGGCCACGGTTAAAACGTTTTTTTACTGTACCGTGGATAGCGGAGGCCATGACATGGCATGCTCGATGCGAGGTGGGTGGGAATTTGATGCGTCATCCGGTTGATTCACTCATCTGGCAAATTTCAAATGCACAACACCATGAATTTGCAAAGGAACCGCGCAACGTTCGTCTTGCAATCTCAACCGATGGGTTTAACCCTTTCGGTAATTTAAGTACTAGTCAGAGTTATTGGCCAGTTCTTATGGCGCCTTTAAGTCTTCCTCCGACGTTATGCATGAGAAAGGAGTTCACATTGTTATCTCTGTTGATACCCGGGCCTAAGGCTCCCAGTGATGATATTGATATATTCTTAGCACCATTAATCGAAGAACTTAAAGAGTTGTGGGATAAAGGCGTGACGGCGTTCGATTCTCATAAGGGTGAAGAGTTCACACTTAAAGCAATGGTGATGTGGGCGATCCACGATCTTCCTGCTTATGGGACCTTGTCCGGTTGTAATGTTCATGGTTATTATGGATGTCCCATATGTGGGGAGGAAACTGAAGCCTGTTGGTTAAAACATAGTGGTAAGTTGAGTTACACGGGTCATCGTAGATTTCTGCCGACCAGTCACCCTTTTAGGAACGAGAAGTCTAACTTTTTGCCTGTCGGTCACGAGCGAAGAACGGCACCTAGTCGACTTTCTGGTCAGCAAATTGAGGAGAAGGCGGTGGCTGCGACTGCGGGGAATAGGTATGTAGGCAAACACCCCCAGTTTGTAAACCTGAAGCGTAAAGCTAGGGAGGATCCGAACGACCCTAGTAAAGCGAAGCCATTGTCCAGGCGATCAATATTTTTTGATTTGCCGTATTGGAAAGATCATCGTGTAAGGCATATAATTGATGTGATGCACACAGAGAAGAATGTTGCAGAACATTTGATAGGAACATGTCTGGGTGGATCTCATTCCAAAGATGGAGAGCGTGCCCGCCGAGATCTACAGGATATGAAAATAAAGAAGAGACTGTGGTTAAAAAATGATCCAACGACAGGAAGAATTTCTATCCCCCCCACTGCTTTCACTTTGACTACTAGTGAGAAGAAGATCCTCTTAGACACGTTGTTCAACTTGAAGACTCCAATCGGTTATTCTGGTAATTTACGTAGGGTAGTAAACTACCAAGCAAATGACTTGAAACAGTGCAAGTCTCACGACTGGCACGTAATCATCCAATTAATCCCGTTGTTATTTCGGCATTGCTTCTCTGAACACAAAGATCTCCGTCGGGCAATTATGCAAATCAGTTTGTGTTTTACCCTACTTTGTGCAAAAGTGGTAAACAGAAGACACATTAAAGCTGCGAAATCAACTTTAGCCGAGGCAGTTTGTGTGTTAGAGAAATATTTTCCTCCGTCATTCTTCGATATCAGTATCCACCTGCTTGTGCATTTATGCGATGAAGCTTTATTATGTGGTCCCGTGAGGTATCGTTGGATGTATCCTTTTGAGCGCTTGATGAAAACCTTCAAAGATTATGTAAAGAATACACGGTATATTGGAGGGTCAGTTGCTGAAGAATACGTAACGGTGGAATCATCGATATACGCTAGGGAACATATGCCAGAACAAGAGGTGAGGAGGTTTAATCCTCGTGGAGAACGAGTGATAGAGGAACCTGACGAGTTTGAGGACGAATTATCGTTTGGGAACCCTAAAGAGGTGAAACTCACAAACCTACAATACGAGCAAGCAACTCGTCATGTCTTCGAATCGCAAGATGAAGTCCAAGACTGGAGAGAGTGAGTATCTACTGAATTCTTCTTCTTTGATTATATGTATTTTTTATTTTATGATCTAAACTCTATAATTTTTCGGTAGGAAGTACGAGAACGAAATTATCCAAAATCAAAGGAGAAATTGGACGACAACTGACTTTAGGGCATGGGTGTCAAAAGAGGTACTTTTCACATCTTATGTGTGCGGTTATTTATTCATGTGTGGTAAAAACATGCCCTAATACAAATTCATTAATAAATGCAGCTTCTAAAAAGAGGTGATGTCTCTTCCAGACTTGCACGCCTAGCAAAAGGTCCTAGTTTTCGTGCAAAAGAGTTTAAGAAATTCCGCACCAACGGTTTTGATTTCATTTCATATCCATATGAGGAAAAGCTTTTGACGCAAAACAGTGGAATATCAATTTCTGCCCTGACCACCTGTATCGCTAGCAAAAGTGATAAAAATCCAAAGAATACGGTGCTAACCTATTATTTCCACACTTAGGCTTAAAAACATGGCGTTAGAGGGTGAGAACGCGAAACAGCCCCCGAACGGCCCCGTGGATAGCACCAACACCTCCCATGGGACCAACGTAACTCGTGGGAACGGACCCCGCAGCCGCGGGTGTCCCGGTTTGAGAGTACGACGGTAATTTGCTTATTTCCACACTTAGGCTTAAAAACATGGCGTTAGAGGGTGAGAACTCGAAACAGCCCCCGAACGGCCCCGTGGGTGGCACCAACACCTCCCACGGGACCAACGTAACTCGTAGGAACTGACCCCGCAGCCGCGGGTGTCCCGGTTTGAGAGTACGACGGTAATTTGCTTATTTCTACACTTAGGCTTAACATGGCGTTAGAGGGTGAGAACTCGAAACAGCCCCCGAACGGCCCCGTGGGTGGCACCAACACCTCCCACGGGACCAACGTAACTCGTAGGAACTGACCCCGCAGCCGCGGGTGTCCCGGTTTGAGAGTACGATGATAATTTGCTTATTTCCACACTTAATTTTTATATTTCTACTTGGTTACTGATAATTTTAACTCATATATGCAATTTTTCAGCTTGATTAATTTTTTTGTAAAATTACTTGGTTACTGATACTTTTATTTTTTGTATCCTATCATTTGTAGGATTTTTGCGCGTGGATCAAATGAAGGAGGCAATGTTTTACAACATGATGATTATTTATATGTTGTGGACATTCAGGATAATGTTTTTTATGTGTTATAGCCGTGCAGGCTTTTATTGTTTAGTTTTATGGCCGTGCGGGCTTTTATAATTTGATTGTTGAATTTTATAGCCGTGCGGGCTTTATAATAAGCAGGTTTTTCATTTACAGGTTTTGGAATGTCAAGAAAATAGAGGAAACTCTGCCCAATTTTTTTTTGGTCTGTGAATTTTTAAGACGTGTAATATTTTTATGTTTGTATATATATTTGTTTATTAACAACATTCTCAATTCGCAATTTGTGATTTTTTTTTATTGTTTTGCCTATAATAAATATTTGTAACACCTCGTAGCAACCGATGATGCACTCACAGGAACCCCAATTTTAGGATTGGGCAAAAAAAAATACATTTTTTTTAAATTACAGATAAATATGGTCATGGACTTTGTCCATGACCATTTTTACTTTTTTTTGTCGCGCTTAAAAATGGTCGCGGCCAAAGTCCGCGACCATTTTTTTTATTTTTTGTCACGGTAATGGGTCGCGGACTAGGGCCGCGACCAATTTTTTTTAATTTTTTTTTGTCACACACATGGGTCGCGGCCAAAGTCCGCGACCAATTTGTCACGGTCGTGGGTCATGGACAAGGACCGTGACCAATTTTTTTAATTTTTTTTTGTCACGCACATGGGTCGCGGACTTTGGCCGCGACGAATTTGTCACGGTTGTGGGTCATGGACAAGGGCCGCGACCAATTTTTTTAATTTTTTTTTGTCACGCACATGGGTCGCGGACTTTGGCCGCGACCAATTTGTCACGGTTATGGGTCACGGATTAGAGCCGCGACCCATCACGGCATGGGTCACGGCCTAAGTCCGCGACCATCTGCCGTGACCCCTCTCGGCCGTGACCATTTTTTGGTCACGGACTTGGGCCGCGACCCACGAAAATGGTCACGCCCGAAATGGTCACGGCCCAAGTCCGCGACCCACAGGTTTGGTCAGGGATTTTGGCCGTGACCAATCGCCAGTTTTGGTGTAGTGTGGATGCACAACTAGGGGTTAGTTCCCTCAACATACCACCAATGTGCTAAGGCGAATATCAAGGGGACAGAAGTGACTATTAGGGCAACTAAGAGGCCTTTCGCTATCGAAGAAGCACACTTGGTGGATGCAGCCTTTTATACAGAGCTCGAAGAGGACGTGCGAGTTCTAACGAGGAGAATGGAGGGAGCATGGGTCCCCTAAATTAGAGAAAGAATGGGACCTTTAAATGAGAGTGGCGAGGAGAAGAGGAGCGGTGAAACATATCGTGTGGTCCCTCGACCCTAGAACATTCCGAAGCAGCTCAAAGAAAAGATGAGACCTAGGACAGACCCGGGCGAGCATGAGGCCCAACGACAGAGCGTGTTAAGTCATTTTTTAGGGGAAAGGATCACTGAAGCTTCCAGAGAAAGGAAGAGAAAAGCCATAGCAACAGCCACCAGCAGGCAATGCAAGAAGATTGTCACTAAAGAGGGAAAAGTGGTGTATCGCTTGTAACGGTGTGAACGGGCGGCCGAAAAGATGGACAATGAGGTTGACCCGATATACGAGTGCTTTTTAGTGGATCAACGGGGGCAGTGTATGGTGATAGACAACTCTAGCATATAAGAATTCGTAGAAGATGTCGCCGAAGAACCAGACTACATGACAGACCAACCAAGGCCCCAGGGTCAAGAGTTGGAGCAACTAAACATAGCAGGAGAAGGGGAAGACCCAAGGACTATCTTCATCTCGAAGGATCTTGTTAAGGAGAAACAAAAAGCCTTGGTTGACCTGATTCGGGAATTCATAGATGTCTTCACATGGAAGTACACAGAAATGGAAGGGCTGGATGAGGAAGTGAGCTGCCACAAGTTGAACGTGATCCCTTCGGCTATTCCAGTAAAGCAGGAAACAAGAACGTACAAGCCTGAAATAGATTTAAAGATCAAAGAAGAGGTCCAACGCTTATTAACAGCAGGGTTTATCAGGCCTATACAACATCCCCTCTGGCTATCCAGCATTGTGCCAGTAGGGAAGAAAGACAAAAACCAAATAAGGATCTGCGTGGATTTCAGAGACTTGAATAGGGCTTGCCCTAAGGATGAGTTTCCCCTACCCTCCATCGACAGTTTGATAGATGCCACGGCTGGTCATGAGATGTATAGCTTCATGGATGGATATGTGGGATACAACCAGATCAAGATGGACCCTTCTGACGCAGAGAAAACAACATTCAGAACGCCGTTGGGCAACTTCATGTACAAGGTAATGCCGTTTGGACTCAAGAACGCCGGAGCTACGTACCAAAGAACGATGATGGCCATTTTTCATGACTTCTTCCATAAATTTGTGGAATTCTATGTGGACGACTTGGTCATCAAATCGAAGAAGGAAGAGTCCCATCTGAACGATTTAAGGAAGGTGTTTGCTCGGTGCAAGAGGTACAAGTTAAGGATGAACCCATTAAAGTGTGTCTTCGGGGTAACAAGTGGTAAGTTTTTAGGCTTCGTGGTTAATCGACAAGGGGTACAGATGGACCAGGATAAACAGCGGGCAATATTGGAGATGCCATGTCCAAGAACGGCGAAGGAGCTGAAAAGTTTTCTTGGAAAAGTCTCCTACCTTAGGAGATTTGTGCCCGGATTGGCCGAAATAACACACCCACTGATGCAGCTGCTGCGAAGGAACACGAAGTTCAGATGGGAGGAGATTCACCAGAAGTCCCTTGTTGGGCTGAAGAAACTACTCGTGTCACCACAAATAATGGTTCCTCCCCAGGCGGGAGCTCCGTTGCAGCTATACCTCACATCCACCACGAGGTCCGTTGGGGCTCTGCTAGCACAAGAAGTAGATGGGCAAGAACGGCCGGTTTACTACCTCAGCAGAATTATACATGGGACAGAAGTTAGATATACTAGTTTAGAAAGGCATTGTTTAGCCTTGGTCTTCGTAGCACAAAAACTTAGGCATTATATGCTGTCTTTTACCATTCATATTGTAACTAGATGTGACCCAATTAGGTATTTACTCGCAAAGACTATATTGATTGGCAGGGCAGCTAGATGGTTCCTTATTCTCTCTGAATATGACTTAAAATGTGTAGTCCCTCGTACAATCAAAAGCCAGGCGTATGCTGACCTATTGGCCATCTTCCCTTCAGGAACCATCGAGCCACCTAGGGAAGACATTCCAGGAGATGATTTGCAGGCCAATTACCTGGATGCAACTGAGGAGGAATGGACGATGCAGTTTGATGGATCTTCGGCAGAAAAGAAGAGAGGAGCAGGGGTTGTTCTTTCAAAAGGGATGGAAGAGATTTGCCTTTCCTACAAACTAGATTTCCCCTGCTCTAATAACGAGGCAGAATACGAAGCGTTAGTACTAGGGCTTCTAGAGGCTCTTCAAAGAGGAATTCGCTCACTCTGCATTAAGGGTGACTCAAACTTAGTAATTCAGCAGGTGAATGGAGAATATGCGTTGAAACACGTGAGCCTGGCGCCCTATAGAACAATCATTCAAAGGCTTCTCAACCAATTTCATCGGACCAAGATCAGGAGGCATCCCAGAACGATGAACCGCCATCCAGATGCCTATGCCACTATTGCCCAGAAGATGATAATGAAAACCAATGAGACCACAGTTGTGATTCAACGAAGAACAGCTCCTTCGGTAGTACAGTTAATACTGTCGATGGAGGAGGAGGTGGGCTGGAGAAGAGACATTAAGAAGCAACTGGAGTCTGGTGAGGGGGCGATGCGGCTAGGAGAGTTGGCCCAATATTTTACATGCCAGGGAAATCTCTACTTCAGAAATACAGGAGGATGGTTGTCAAGATGCGTCAGCCCCGAGGAGGCCGAGCAAATATTGAGGAAAACGCATGAGGAGCACTACGAAACGACTGAGATACCTCTATATAGGAGAATTCAAAGGGAGGGGTATTTCTGGCCTAGAATGAAGCAGGATGCGGCAGAGCTAAAACGGAAATGCAACAAGTGTCAGCTATTCTTCGAAGCAGCCGAGTGCCATTTTATTGAAACTCAAACGGACTGGAGGCAACCCTACATCGACTTCATTCAAGAGGGGGTTGTCCCAAAGGAGAAAATAGATGCAATGGGTCTGAGGCGAAGGGCTCTAAGGTTCTACATCCAGGAGGGGCAGCTTTATCGAAAGGGGTACTTTAACAGGCCCTTGCGATGTATCACGAGGGAAGAAGCAGTGGAGGTCCTCAAATAAGCGCACGATCCAGCACATATAGGAGGTGCCAAGCTGTATGATCAGTTGATGACATTGGGGTATTATTGGCCAACAATGGAGAAAGACTCTGCTGAGTTTGTTCGGAAATGCAAGGCTTGCCAACTTCAAGGGAATATGATCCATGCCCCATCGACAGACTTGCACTCTCTATCAACGCCCTATCCATTTCATACTTGGGCGTTCGACCTAGTGGGGGAAATTCACCCCTCTTCGAGAGGCAAGATATGGATACTAGTAGCAACAGAATGTTTCACAAAATGGGCCGAGGCAATACCACTCAAACGGGCAACGGCTGGGGTGGTGAGCAACTTCATCAGAGAATACATCATTTGCCGTTTTGGGATCCCAAAAGTAATTCTTTCGGATAATGGGACGTCATTCGTCAATTCTGAAGTAACAATGCTCACGGACAAATACTCCATTGTTCATCACACTTCAACAGTGGCATACCCAAAGGGAAATGGTCAGGCCGAAGCAACTAACAAAACCCTGATTAATATTTTGGCCAAAATGATGGAAGACTTTCCAGGGGCGTGGGATGACAAAATACCAGCTGTCCTGTGGGCCTATCGAACAACCAAGCGAAAACCCACAGGATACACGTCGTTCTCTCTTGTTTATGGCGCTGAGGCAATCCTCCCAGTAGAATTGGAAGTTCCCTCTGCTCGTTATGCCTTGAGAAGTAGCATGCTACCTAACAGTAGACATGTACAGCTGGAAGCGTTGGATGAGCACAGAGATAACTCGATGTAACACTTTCAAATGTATACGAAACAACTCTCCAGGGCATATGACAACTTGATGAGACCAAGGAAGTTCGTGGAAGGAGACCTCGTATTAAAAGCGGCAGTAAAGCACATCAGGGGACTTCCTCTACCAAAGTTCGCAGCCAACTGGGAGGGACCTTACGTTGTGAAGGAAGCGCATGACTCAGGTTATTGCTTAATTTCGAAGATAGAAGAAGACAAGCCATTTAAGATTAACAATAAGTGGCTGAAGGTTTATCATGTGTAAAATAACCAAGTTTGAGCTGATGATTATATTGTTATAAATATACAAGTTTTGGGTGACATTTTTTTTTTAGAATAAAGAATTGCAGAAACACAAAACTCTATAGCACACAACAGCAGTCACAACACATGAAGGGATTGAAAAGTATGCGTTCTTCATTCATAAACTATAGAGTATTACAAAATTTCCTTTGGAAGCTATTGCCCAAGAATTACATAGAGAAAAGAAGTAAAAGATCTGTATATAAGAAGTAACTACTCTAAAAGAAAAGATAAATCCGAGGAAGAGAAAAAATCTCCAGGCAGGCCCGAAGAGGCTGCTGTGAAAGACCGTTGGGCGTTAATGGAAACCTCCAGCCTCGTTTTCACTTGCGTACGTTCGATCAGGAGTCTCTCACGCTTCAGTTTGGCCAGGCACAAAGCTTCTTCGGCATCCTTCACCTCTTGATCCACTGCTTCCAAAAGAGGGGCCAATGCGACCAACCTAGCCTCCTCAGCTTGCTGGTCCTCCTGGTGCTTGCGCAATACCTCCCTCTGGACGATCAGTTGCTGGTTTTTCAAGGTCTTCAGATACGTAATAAGCCAGTCAAAACGGAAACCATCACGTCCCAACTCCTTCAGAAAACCTAAAATTTGGTTAAGAAGGGATCTGGTAACACTGGCAGTGGGGGTACTGGCAATTTCAGCAACAACGATCGCCATGCCTTGCAGTCTGTGACTCATCACATGAATATTTGAGCACAGGCAATCCGGTGTGAAGGTCTCAGGATGACGATCCACCAATTGTTCAATCACTAGGCGATGGTTGACGGGCATTTGAGGAGACTGCCGAAGCACCATGAGGCAGAACGAGTGAGGAGCTAGGTCAGGAAGAGGCAATTCACACCCAGATTCGCTCTCGGCTGCAGCACCAGTCGTAGAACCTTGATCATCATGAATAGAATTTTCCGAAACAGCAGGTTCTCGGAACGGCGAGCCTACAGGTGAGAGAACTGGGGGCAAATTTTCCCGAGCAACCTGAAAAGAAAAAGCCCAAATAATGGAATTATGAATAAAAAAAAATCTTAACAAGTGTTTTCGTTGTTAAGTCACCATTATAAGGTGGAATTTACAAAAAATCTTAACAATTATTTTCGTTGTTAAGTCACCGTTATAAGGTGGGGTTTATGAAAAAAAAAACTTAACAAGTGCTTTCGTTGTTAAGTCACCGCTATAAGGTGGAGTTTGTGAAAAAAACTTAACAAGTGCTTTCGTTGGTAAGTCACCGCTATAAGGTGGAGTTTGTGAAAAAAACTTAACAAGTGTTTTCGTTGTTAAGTCACCGTTATAAGGTGGGGTTTATGAAAAAACTTAACAAGTATTTTCGTTGTTAAGTCACCGTTATAAGGGGGAGTTTAAGAACAATCTTATGAAAAATCATAAGATGGAGATTATGGAAAATCTTAACAAAAGATAGCAAACAAAATATACCTCAGTCACAACGGGAGCATTTGGGGCATCCACAGGGATAGGAACCGTTGGGGGAGCGATTATTACCCCAGATGCCATAACGAAGTCCCTGGATGCAGAAGCCTCCACGCTTGTCCAAACCTGATCACCCGTATAGGGCACAAGGGCCAGCATATTGGGTTCATCGTGAGAAGAGACTGAGCCCTCAAACAAAGCCACATCAGGAGGGGGTGTAAACACACCAACCCGGGCCCTCACTACAGGAGTTGGTGCAAGATCAGGAAAAAGCTGTGCACAAAGCCAAGTGTTAGAAAAGAAGAATGGGCACATAAAATATGAAGGAATAGCTCGACTTGTTACTTACCTCAGTTATGGTGCTAAACAAAGGAATGACAGTAGGGGGTTTCATCAGCATCGTTGGAAGAAGAATGCTCGCCAACAACGAGGGCATTTCAACCTGGGGAACCCAAAACATATCACAATTCAGTAAGTCAAATAAGAAAAGAGTATGACCGAAAGGACTACAACAAATATAGAGCACATCATATCTCGGGCTCACTCTCCTCAACAAGTACAATGGGCAGAGGAACCTCAGGTGAGGCCTGTGAATAGGAAGGGACCACGGATGTTATCTCGGGATGTGCCACTTCGGGCATGGTCACCACTTCAGGCGAGGAATCACTCGCATGATCAACGGCATCACCTCCCACAATGACTTCCCTCGCACGTTGGCTGACTCCACGGCAAGAATACGTAAGCCCCGTCATGGGGGAACGGGGAGGAGTCACATCGGTATGAGATACACCGAAGCGTCCCCCCACAAAAGGGCTCACGGGAGGACTGGAAGGGTCTGGTCTTTCTATTTCAGCTCCCTGCAAAACAGTTGTCAAAAAAAGGGGGGAGGGATAAATATACACACAAGTAAAGACAGTCGTCCTTAAGCAAAAATGAGATAATAATTAAGTCAGCCATACATACCTCCGATTCAGAAGGAGAACGAGAAGACACGACCACGGGCGAAGAGGGAGGAGTAGCAGCAACTGATGGGGCAGGGGTGGATTGCACCTCAGGGGTCGAGTGCACTTCAGGAATCCGTTTCTTCTGGGACTTGGTGCCCAGAGTCTTCTTCCTCGAGCTAGCTGCACTAATGCTGACCCCTTGAGGAACCCTGGAACTCTTCCTCTTTTTAGCCGTTGGCTCTGAAGGATCCACCACCACCGTGGGGAAAGCAACGGAGGTAGGGACAATGACTACATGCCGTTGATACTCGGCATTTATTCATTCCAGTTCTGCTTGGGCCTCCCTCCTCACACGCTCAGCCATCTCAGTAGGCATGGGAGGAGGAACGGAGGCTATGGGAAGAGCTGCCACGGGAGTTTGGGGCTTTTGGGACTTCGGTTTCGATTTCGAGGTCCCACTCTTGGCCATTCTTGCCTTCTTAGCAGGTGGATGAGAAGCCCCCTCGTCGGTAGTAATTGCAGTAGAGGGGGCAGCCTTCTTCGCAGCCGCAGTTTTGGCCTTTGGCGTGGCAACTGGGACCATGGCACAAAGTGGGGGAAGCTCGTTGGGAGGTGCTTTGTGGGTTGAACATAGAGGTAATTCTATCCCAAGTACAGAGTTGCCTTTTAGCCCCAACTCCAGGGCAGAAAATGAAGAAACGGGAGGATACACAGGCTCTCCCTCAACAAACTCAGCAATTTCAGCTAGTTGCTTCGGCCAATACTTGGTGGCAAACAGAGGGGTCACATCCCCATGCCTAGTAATACTGGGAATGGTGACACGCCCAGCCATTGTTGAAGATATTCCCCACGCAGCAGTCGAAGAAAATAAGGAGCATGCCTCGCCAAAGGAGACTTTGGGGTTTGATGATTGGAAAACTGGACGTGGCATCCCCTGGTCAAACCCAAACTGACGGCTGCATCGGTTGGGGTTATAATGCTCGCTCGAGTATCCCCACTCGGTGTAGGAGGGCAGATAGCCAGGAGAAAGCAGAATAACCACAGCAAGCAAGGGATCCTCAATGTCAGGAGAAGGGTCCTGTATCAATCTGGCATCATGATGAAAAAATTTACAAGTATGGAAAAAGGCCTCTTCTTGATAGGGCCTCATAACGAAGCTCTCAAAATGATCAATCACGGAAATCAATAACTTTCGGCTTTGTCTCTTATGATAAATGAAAGACCGTGGAGGCAAAATTGTTTCAGCCGAAGGAGGACTGTTGGGCTTGGCCGCTACGGCAGGAAAGCGGAAGTAGAGAAAGCTAGTCAGAAGCACACTATTGGCAAAATTGGCCAAGTTGTAATGGCCAATGGAGCGTTCCATGTCAAATAAAGTCCTGTCCAACCAGGTGTACAGGGATCCCAAGGCAATTGTAGCCAGGGGAAGCTTTATGCCTCGAGCTAAGCGAAGGGACAGGTTGATGAGGTCTCTTCGGGGCTGATCGTTGGGCTTGCCCGTCAAAAGGAAACGGGGAAAAATCACAAGAATATAAGCAGGAAGCTCCAACGGCGTACCTTGAACAGGGGAAGTTGATGAAGAACTGCCTTCACTAGAACTCTGGAAGAAATAATTGATCAAGGGAGAAAAAGTAGCTTTGTTGGAAGAACCGATGCAGCTTCGGCATATGCGATCAGACTCCAAACGATCCGCAGTCTCTTGAGCATCAAGAGCTTCATCGGTGTAAGGCTCATGGCCTGTTGCATCAAGACCCAGGAGCTCACACACATCCTCCAGAGTTATGGTAAACTCACCCCAGGCAGCAATTAACGTATGAGTATCCACGTTCCAGCGAGAGACCAGTTTAGGCAAGGCAGCGTTGTTCTTTGATAGAGTAAACTCACCAAACCACCTTGCCCGTTGCAGCCCAATCTTAGTAAGGACATCAGTATAGGAACTCTGCATGTGAGAGTTCCAGGCAGCAAAGTGCGCGGGGGATCCCCCGGGTGCTTCAAAATTAATATGGGACCATGGGAAGTCCCCTCGCTCTAAGCGAAATCTGAGAGTTCCTTCTGGGGGCAGAAATCCCCACTTAGACACCTCTGCGTCCTCATCACCCAACAAGAGGGCGTCAAACTTGGAGGAAAAGCAGACAGCCTTACAGGCAACAGCAAAGCCATCACCCTCCCCAAAAATGGGAGAGCGACGGTAAAATCTCAGCTGTTCTTGGCGAGCAGCACCCAGGGCGGAGGCAGCAGTGATGGCGGCAGACGGAACACTAGTGGCGGAAATGGTGGGGTTGCTTGAAGACGCCATGACGAACAGTGAAGCTGTAACAAAGAAAGCTTTGAGAGAAAAGGGATTGAGAGCAACAATGGAGACGGACGATCACAAATGGTGGTATAGCTCTTGCAACAATGGAGTCTCTCTCTCTCTCTTTCTAAAAAAGAAGCGACAGTCTGATGAAGAAGATAATAACGAAGTAAGGAAATAAGCAAAGAAGAAGGAAGAAGTGGAAAGAGACCCCTGAGGCCCACGTGTTTAAGGTTCAAAGTATTTTGAATATGGCTGTTGAGACTTTCGAGTTTGGCGTTTAGATTTCCCCACCCTCGCACGTGCACGGCCGCCTGTAATCATTTCACATGAACACGTGGCACTTCGGGAAGTGCTTTGACAGTTGAAAAGACAGCGCACGTCATTAATGAAATGACGCATAGAGAACAGGAAGCGTTGCCTTCTTCAGCAAGCTTGAGTTTTTGGCGTCAATCTTTGTGTCAGACTTATCTAACAAGGCCCCAACGAAGAAGATGTTCCAACGGTTACACAAAGAAAAATCCATAAAGTTGAGTCATTTCGTGTAGACATTTCTTGTCCCAACAAATCTCTCCACGAGGGGGCAAATGTAGAGGGGGCTTGAAGCTCAGCGTGGCAACTCAAGCGTGGCATCTTGGTGAGGTAGCTCAGCGTGGCAGCTTGGGGAGGCAGCTCAGCGTGGCAACTCAAGCGTGGCATCTTGGTGAGGCAGACCAGCGTGGCAGCTTGGGGAAGCAGCTCAGCGTGGCAACTCAAGCGTGGCATCTTGGTAAGGCAGCTCAGCGTGGCAGCTTGGGGAGGCAGCTCAGCGTGGCAACTCAAGCGTGGCAACTCATACTTCATCTTGTTGTGTTAACCATATTGTACCTTTGATTACATTCACTGTAAAGCTATAACGGTTGTAATGACATAACGATAATAATAATACCATTTGGGTGAGGTCAAACGGTACTCACGAGAGACCAGGCATGGCAGGACCTGGGAGGGCTTTCATGCCCTATCGAATGACCTCACCATGGGAACTTTAGAGGGACTTGGTTTGGAGGATTGAGAAGTAAGGCACCGTTGGGGCTTGTCCTGACCATCTTAGATACACCTGGTAAAACACCGAAGGACCCTGACCATGGAACCTCAAGTGGAGCAGCTTGGAGTTCCATCGGGCATTGAGTTATGGACCAAACGACCCTCTACTTAATGTCACATCTACTGTGGGTGATGTCACTAACCATCTAAACAATGTCAGACATGCACTTGAGTAAACCACCGTGGTATTTGGGGCTGTCAGGCAGTTGGTGAGACACCTCTGCGACAACAACCCCCTGACAAACAGTGGTTAGGCAAAAGGCATGTCTTGGCATTTAATGTTTATGACGTGGAGACAACTAGTGCATCAGGCATTTAATGTTGTGACATAAAGTATGAGGGATGTCTTTCATAGTCTTTAATGATTGAGTTGCCTCGGAGGTGGTGTGGGGGGATATTTAAGGACCCCAACCACCTTTGAGGAGAGGATCCCCTCTTTGAGAATTGAAAAGAGTTATTGCAAACTAGAGAGTTCACTGACTCACCATTGTCATTTATTACGAAGCTTTTAATACTTGACAGAGATTCTTGAGGGTGTTTTGTGTGTTTTTACTTGCCCACCAGGGTGTCTAGGGTGCTTACTTCCCTCTCCCTCTGGCTAAGCCACTTCTAAAGTCCATTATTATGACATGAGTTATACATGAGAGTTTTGTGAGTTTAAGTTGAGTCTATCCTCATTGGGTTCATGTTTTATGTGTTCTATCATTAACCTTAAGCTTTAACCAACTGACTTATTGTTACCATACTCAATTGGGGGTCAAGCCTCCATTTATAATCTCTTACACACGTGAACTACAACAAATGAGTCACAATTTTAACACGTCGAAACGTTCAAGAATCTCTAATTGATAGCAAAATATCATCAAACTTTAGTTTAGCGATATGTGACAATTAAAGTGTGAGCTAAATGAACTAAAAAATCAAACATGCACACAAATCCAAAATTTTGACGATTTTATAAACAATATCGTCATGATACAACCTTTTAACGTTGGGATTCGTAGTGCAAACTTATTTAATTATCCATCTGAATACCCTCAAATATAATGTATTTTTCTTTTGGAATGAACATAAGCTAATTGGCCTATTTTTGGCATATGATTATTTTTATTGCCTTTTAATTTTTTCGGGGCTCTTTTAACTGGTGGCTTTCATGACGAGTCAACTTTTTCACTCTCGCAGCCCTTTCTCGTGAATATTCATCATTTTTAAATCAAACCTCATGTAAAATGGTTCTTACATGGACATCTCCTCCTTATGTCTACTTACGCATATATGATAAAATAGAGATAAGAACGTCTCACCAAACTCAAATATGTAAGATATGTCAAACATTCTTATAAACTCGTGCGTGTGTGCAAAGATGGCATATATACAAAGTCGAATCAAAATGCATATCAACTTCGAACAACCCCATTAAAACAATGGTTAAGATCATTCGAAGCACCAATAATTATGACCAAATATCCTAGCCACATGGATAATGAATGGAAGGGAAGTCCAACCACACCAATATGCCACATCAAACATGTAAACTCACGATACAAAAAAATAAAAATATTTTTGTGTTTTTCAACAAATATTATGTTTTTCAAAAAATATTTTTGACTCAAAAATATTTTTTTTTTGTATTTTTTAATAAGACTCAAGTAAAAAAATACAACGAGATACTAGACATAACACTAGCACACAATAAATCATGATGCTAATACTAACATATGACAGATTGACGAACATGCTCAACCGAGAGATGCAACATGGGGAGAACTAAAGGCAATGACACACGTGTCACGAAGTTTAATACCTAATGCCTCTAAGTCCGATTTCCTAACCCAAGTAGGTGTGAAATGACGAGTGGAGGTTTTGGGAACCGGAACGACCTTATTATTAGACTTGCTAGGAACATTTTTAAGATCATAGCAAAATCGTCTAAGATGACCTCTTCACCGCAATGAGTGCAAGTGTAGATACGACAGGGAGTGTTTTCTATGGGTTGATTTTCCCGAATGTTTCTAGGTGGCTATCTCCTAATGTTCCTAGAAATCTCTCTCCTCACAATACTAGGTGTGTCTCTTACTTGCATGGTTTTGGCTTTGGGAACAGGTGCAACATGTTTATCGAAACCGATACCACACCTATTATCTTTGATTTGAACGATTCCTAAAATTTTGGCTAACTTTTCGGACGTAGATTCCAAATTAAATTTAACCCCACTCGAATCTCTCAATCTCTTCTCAAGCTCACCTATCCTCGACTCAAGTAAACGCCTAAAATCCTCAAACTTAAGTAATTCCTTTTTCATAGCCTCCATCAACCTTCGAAGACTATCTCTCTCACCCTCGACATATTCTAGCTTGTTTAGAATTTTCTTCTCACGCGCCCTAATTTCCTCAACAAAAGTATTGGAATTATTATTTTCTTTGGTACGTTCTTTCAATTTAGCTTCTAACTTCAAGTTTTCCTTCTTTACTTTCAGGGTTTCTTCATATAACTCATTAAAGGCAGTTTGCAAGTCTCTCTTATCCTCACTCACCTCACCCTCACCTTCTAGGGTATCACAACCTGTGACTGCGAAAGAATCATGCAAAAGTATGTTGTCATAACTTACATGATTAGACACAAGGGTGGGGAGGTCTCCCTTACTAGCATACAAACTTTCTTCTTCAGGGTCACTCTCACTAAGGGTAGAAACACGATTTAATGGTTTATTAAAATTCCTCCTAAGTTTAGTGGGACACTCATCTAACTTATGGCCAAACCCCTCGCAGCAAAGACACTTCTCACAATTATCCTTTTTAACAAAAAATTTAAGAGCAGACTTCATTCGGGATTTCTAATTTGAAGTTTCAAACACGTAAGTTCTCAAATCATCAAAATCGAAAGGCATACCTAAAGTCATGTGATCATAAACACAATAAAATAGTGCAATAAATTCTGATACCAATTTGAGAAGGCCCTTTAGTGTGTGCTTTAGGTGAAAACAACTATTGCATTTTTTTGTTAAATCCAATTTTAACTTCTTAAACCCTAAACATGCATCTAAGTGACTTAATCCATTAAACAATTAAAGCATGCGGTAAAAGAAACAATTTTAGGAAAAACCCCCTTTCAAGTAAAACCTTTTTATTTCAGTATGAACGGTAAATCTCAACGTACAACATAGCAAAATTTGCAATGAATCTACCGCATCAAATTTATATAGACACATAGTCTAAATCAGCAAATGACTCCCGCAAGAACCCTTAAGAACCACAATTCTCGTCTTCAGAAAGGTATACCCACAAGCATCCCCACTGACCCTAGTCAGTGTAATCAACGAATGAACTATCTTCCAAAAAATGCATTCAAGATCACAAATAATAGAAATGAGCAATTTGATCTTGAATAATCTCCGGATGATAAAGAACTCTATGGGAATTTTCGAAATTGCTCTGTTCTGAAAAACGTATATGCGGTTGGGTATTTATTTCTGAGCAAATAAGAGTCCAACGAAAATAAAATGCGAAAATCGAGGCGATAACTCGTTTGAGAGACATGCCATGTCGTTCGAGCGACATGAGCATGTTGTTAGAACGATACACTCTATCGCTCGAGCGACAAATAAAAATGATTTTCTTTTTAAATAAATTCCTCGAGTTTTCAATAATTATTTTGACTCATAAATATATAAAATACGTTTTCGCAAATATTTAATTTCCAATATATAAACATTTAATTCATCCATCATTTAATCAAAATTCTAAATCACATCAATTCTTTTAAATATTCATACCTGCGTGGTCAAGAAGAAACTGAGTATGAATAATGCAACTTGACTTGATTTCTTCTTCAAAGCTTTCATTGCAAATTCTTCAATCTTTAACTGTCGTAGGCTCCAATTAATCTTAAATTAAAAACTAGTCTAGAATCAAATTATTTTTTCCGGAATTAAGCCAATTAGAAATAAATTGACTCGATTAGAAATTTGTTCCTACATCCGTTATCCTAATTTTGCAAAAATAAAAATAAAAATTCTCGAGTCTGCCTAAGTTCCTTTGTATTTAATTTACCCCCATTATCTCTATTCAATAACCTCTCGAAGTAATTTTTTCATATTTCCATAATCTAGTCATTATTGACTGGATTATCAAATTATCACTTTTAATACACTTATCGTTATTAAAATATCTTATTTTTCTATCCCTCGGTTTAACCAGCTTATAAATACTTTTTTTCCTTCATGTGTTCCTAATTTTTTTTTATAAATATCATTATATGACTTTAACTTATCATCTCTTATTATTTCTAATTTTCTTTTTGGTCTATTTATATTTCTCAAAATTCTATTCGTTTCAAGTTATTTGCCATATTTTAAAGCACTCCTTTTTTATTTTTGCTATATTTTTTACTTTTGCATTCCACCACCAAGTTTCTTTAGATTGTGCCCCCCTACCTTTTAATTCTTTAAAAATTTCATTCGATATGTCCCAACGCACGTGACCATCTTATCCCACATTATGTTAGTCTCATCTTTGGTATTATATGATGCTTTATTAAATATTTTATCTTTAAATAAACCTATTTTCTATCCTAGTAAGTTCCAACACCTAGTTCATGGGTTAATCTTCTCTTTTCGCACTCATGACTGATTTTTAATATTTACATCAAACACCATTATTCTATATTGTAAGGTTAAGCTCTTTTTCGAGAAAACCTTACAGTCTTTACATATTAATTGGTCTCCTTTCCTAGTAATGAAAAATTTTATTTGGCTCTTATGCATTCCACTTTTATAAGTTATCAATGTTCAAACCTATTTTTAAAACATGTCTTTACTAGTAAAAAATCATAAGCAATTGCGAAATCTAAGATAGACTCTCCACCATCGTTTCTATCACCAAAACCATATCCTCTATGAATTATCTCATATCCTACACAGTCTTCTCTTACATGGCCTTAAAATCTCCCCCTATATAAATTTTCTCACCTATGGGTATTTCTTGAATTAGTTCATCCATTTGTTCTCAAAATTATACTTTAGTGTGCTCTTCTAATCCTACTTGGGGTTCATAAGCACTAACAATATTAATTATATTTTCACGTAATACCAATTTTACAAGTATAAGTCTATCACCTTTCCTAATAACGATAACGATATCATCCTTAAGGTTCTTATATACTGTTATTCCGACTCTGTTCCTATATCTATGTTTTTCTATATAATATAATTTAAACCTTGTATTTTCTATTTCTCTAGCTTTCTTACCGACCCGTTTAATTTCTTATAAACAAGTTATGTTAACTTTTCTTCTTATCATGGTATCCACTAACTCCATCCATTTTCCTGCCATAGTCACTATGTTCCAAGTCGCTAATCTAAGTCTACTATCCTGGACTAGTTTCTTTATCCGCGCACGTCCAGATTGTTGTAAGAACCCTTGTCCATTTCTCATCGCACTCGAGTGCCAATGCAACGATCCTTGCCTATTTTTTATGACACCGATGACAAGCGCAATGCATCGCATCAGCGGAATACCCTAGTATTAGCACGTATATTCATAGAATTCATCTTCATAAAGATCTAGCAAAGTTTTATACTGACTGTCAGCTAGCTAATGCAACCTTTCTCCTTTATCCGGGCTTGGAACTGATAGCGTCCAAAAAAATAAGAAGTTAAGCATGACTAATTGGGTTGACTATAGTATTGCATTTCTTCACGGGTTTGTCCAATGTGTGTCTAGAAGCTTAATTTTTTTGGATAAAATGTAAAATTAATCTTGAAGTTTAGGGTCATTTTCAATATTGAACACGATATTTCAGAAGTTGCAATGTTAACCCACATGTTTTAAAAATTGTGCAATTTTGACCCTCCATCACATCCTTGTTAAGGGACTTAACATAATGAATGACTTAAGGGGATATGTTTCCTAATCACCCACTTTGTTAAGTCTCCTAAAAATATGTCATTTAGAGCTAAAATTGAATTAATTTTGAAATATCAGGATTAGCATGGAAACTTTTGAAACATCGAGTTAAAATTGAAAATGACCCCAAATTTAAGGGTTAATTTTGCAATTTACCCAATATTTTTTTTAATCCCAATTCTAACATCCTACTGTTTTCATATATCTGTGACTCTAACATCATCTAAGATTATCTATTTCCACTTTTATTCTCATAAAAAATATTATATAAAATAGACTAGATTTTGAAAATATAGTTTGTCAATGTTATTCTCATAACATATGCATTTATATATTTTTTTTACTTTATTTAGTATTGAAATTTAAAATTTAAAATTTCAGGAGGAGGTAGATTATTTTCATGTTTAAAGCATCAATGTTAATTTATTGTTTGTGAATCTATGTTTGCATGTTTCTTTAGGCTGAAGTTTGATAAGAAGTATTACTAAGTGTATACTACACCAAAATGATCAAATTGGCACCCTTTAAGTGCTTAGCCTTGTCATGGTCATTGACCGTGATAAAAAAAAAATACGCATTTTTTATTACGGTCATTGACCGTGACAATTCTGTCAGTAAAAAACCCTCCCTCTTCTTTTTTTTCCCACCGATTTTGTTCCCTCTATTGCTCTCTCTCTCTACAACTTTGGTATGTTTTCTCTCTCTATTTCTCCTCCATTTATGTATATGTGTATGTATATATCCGTGTGTATATATATGTGTGTGTGTAAATATGCGCGTGTGTCTGTGTGTCTGTGGTGTATATATGCATGGGGGGGGGGGGGGGGGAGGCAGTAGGGCTAGGGGGAGGGGAGGGGGTGAATGTGCGTGTGTGTGTTTGTGTGTGTATATGTGCGTGTGTATATATGTGTGTGTGTGAGTGTGGTGGGCAGGGGCAGTGGGGGGGGGGGGGAGGGGTAGGGCAGGGGGTGTATATGTGCGTGCGTGTGTATTTTTAATTAAATTTTTATTGGTTTATTAGATATTGCCCCTCATATTGTAGTGCCCCTTGTAAAAGAATTGATTGATTTAATATTGATTGGTTGTTAATTTTTTTTTGTAAATTAATAATTGGTGCCCCTTTCATATGCAAGTAGTATTGTCCCTCATTGTAACTTAGTAAATTAATAATTGTATAATTTAATTATTAGTTTAATTGATTAAAATAATTAATTGAGTAGATGAATTAGAAGGAGTGCGGGATACACATTTGTAGTTGCCATTGCGGTTGGATTATAGTGGATCGATGTTGGTTTGGTTAATTTTAAAAGTGGCATGACCACTAGATTATTGTCCATATGGGGGTGGGATTTTTTTAACTTGTTTTGAAAATTACTTTGTATAACGAACAATCTATATATAGTATGGTAATTAAATGAAACATACTTTAAATTACATATAGTGCGCATAGATATTCTCCTTAAAGTTCTTATGCTTACGCATTCAATAGCCTTTAGATCTGTTCGAGAGTCATTACCCCTGTAATGAGATCTCTCGAATTGTTCCATTTGGACAGTTTGGGACTGCATAATTTCTGTATAATAATATTCTTAGTGGCTTAAAGTTGTTACTTTTGGAGGAAGTTCTGCAGTCGTATCCTAATATTTCCTGGGTACATACTAGGACAAGCGTGACTATTTCAATTGATAAATTGAAATAACACTCACACTTGCCAATCTACGTCGTGTACTTGGAGAACTACGGGGATATGCTGCCGAATTTTTCTCAAATCGTAACAATGTGCATGAGCTGTTAAGTATATTACAGAAAAATGCAGTCTTGAATGGGATAGGACCACTCACCCTTTAGTGGAGATGGAGGAAATAGAAATTTCTATTATAAATTAAATTTGAATTTGAAATTTAAAAATCGAATATAAATAAGACATAATTAAATGAAACATAGTATAAATATAAGTTTTGTTTATACTAATCCATGAATATACGCTTCTTACATTTAATAGGTGATTTGTTGTGGTAGCTGTGATGGGATATCCGAAATACAAAGAGTGGATGGGTGAGACAAATAGAATGGGGGATGTGTTTCGCAGAGGTGCTAATGAATTTGTGAAATACGCAAAGAGATGTCATAATGATGAAGAGTTTCCGTGTCCATGTGCTAGGTGTAAGAATGGTAAGGTGTTTGAGGGGAAAACAGTTGAACTACATTTGTTAAGATCGGGTATGCAAGTAGGATAGATGTAGAACGAGACGACGTATATCATAATATGTTAGAGGATTTAGTTGATGATGCGTACGAATTTTATGAAGCAAAGGATAATGAGGTTACTGATTTGGCCGCTCCTACCGAATATCAATCCATTTTTTATGATAATCCGAATTTGAAACAATTTTTCAATTTGTAATAAATATTCCAATTTGTACTTTATCAATCCATTTTTAATTCTTTGAATTAATTTGCACTTTATCATTTTCACTCTTGTGTAGTGTGCGTGTGTGTGGAAAGTAGGGGTGGGGATGTTTCGAATTTTTAGTAATTATACATATTATGAGTTAGATGCTGTTGTTTTGGAATTCAGAATTGAGGTGTTAAACAGTAACAATTCATTTGGATTTGTAGTAATTGTACATATTTTCATGTCTTATTATAATTCATTTTGATTTGTACTAATAACAAATTTTTTTTTACAGCAAATGTCTCCTTCAGGTATTAAGGCGATGATGCTGATTATGATGATGTCGTCTGGGCTTGGTGGTAGCGGAGGCGAGGAGGGCTCCTTGGTCCCTAGGCTCCCCAAATATGGCAAATTGGGGATGACCATCGAGAACAAGACGGGGCTATTAGAGAGATCCATCGAGCTGGTAAAGACGGTCATCGCCCGGGGTACACTAGCTGGAGGGAGGTGCCAAATGAGCTCAAGTTAGCTATTTGGGTGGCACTACAAGTAATGAATTTATGTGAATATTTCAATTTCAATTTCGAATTCGATTTTGATTTCATTTTATATTTATATTTATATTTATATTTATATTTATTCGCAACTAACATTGTATTTGTTGGACAGGAGCAATTCAGCTTGGATCCAAAGCTACGCGATTCGGTCTTGGATCAGTTGAGGGAGCAACACAAGACGTGAAAGAAAAATATGCGGACCCGGTACTTTGGTAAGACCCGAGAGTCCGTTATCCGAATGCGTGAATCCGTCCCGTCGAAGGAGCCGATCTTATTGGCACAATAGAAAAAGTTCATTAACGATGAGATCGGGGAGCGACAATTGACATCTTACCAATCGGGGAGGGAAAATCGGGTAAAAAAGACGGACATGCACTACTATGGCCGAACGTCTTACGTCGAGGTTGAGTATAGGATGATGGTAAGATTTAATTTTTCTATAACTACGAAAATATATTATTCTGCATTATTTTACTTTGCGGGGTCGATACTAGTTTTATTTTATTTTATTTTAGGGTACAGGGAGTGGCCCTGGGGGTAGGCCACATAGGCTCGATACTTATATGACTATTCGGACGAAGAAGGGGAAGGATAAAGAGGTGTCCCCGAGCGTCACGGCCACGATTGTAAGTAATCCGACAGTTTACTTTTTATTAATTACATTGTAATTTTTTTATTTACATATTTTACTAATCATGTGCTTTTTTGTCGTTTCAGTCAAAGCTTAAGGAAGTGCATGAGTTGCAGTCTGATGCTGACAAGGCATCTTTATCAACAGACGCACTCAACCAAGTGCTTGGCGCTGATCGCAAGGGGAGGACAAGGGGGTGAGCTCGCGGGTGGGCAAATCTAGGATCATCGGATTGGAGACGAACGACATCGGGTTGGCTCGAACGGTGGACTCGCATAACGCGAAGCTGTCCCGTTTGGAGGCGACGGTCCAAGATATGTTCTCATTCATGAACCGTTCGTTGGGCGGAAACCGTAAGGGGAAAGGGAAGGAGGAGGTGGTGAATGAGGAGGACGGGCAGGATGACGATGATGTGGACCTCGCTGCTTAATCGTCGACACGTGCGGACTTTGATGATCAACTCCCCTATTTGACTCCCTTCAACCGACCAATGTCGACACTTGGTTGGCCGAGCGTGTTTTTACTGGATATATTTGATGGCCAGCAGATAGGGCGAGGGTTGAGGGACCCGAATACTGTCCAGGGTATGCCAGTTCATGGACGTTTCCTTTAAGACATCGAGTCCAAGGTGGTCGTCATGCATGTGATACTCGGGAAGGAGAACTCCCCCTTATGGTTGCGCGAACAATGCGGCACGATGTATATTGTTGGGTGTGTCAATTCGTATATCATGTGGCCTACTCACCTCTTCAAAGCTAACCTTACCCCAGACATGTAGTGACATTATTTGAATTGAATTGTTTAAAGTTCTAACATTTGAATTATATTTGGATTATATCTTGATGCATATTATTTTGAATGTATATTTGCATTATCTCTATTTTATTTGGATATATGATGTTTGAACAGGTACAATGTTGCTATAACAGGTACAAATATATTGTTGGGCAGTGGCAGTGGCAGTGGCCATACTGCTCAGCAAATTTTTTTTCAATTCTGCCCAGAATTGTCATGATCATTGACCGTGACAAGCCCGTGACAAAGAAACTTGTCACGGTCAATGACTGTGATAATTTTTTTATTAAATGTCACGGGTTTGTCACGGTCCTTAACCGTGACAAAACTTGTCAAGGTCAAGGACCATGACATGACCGTGGGAAGTCTAATGAACTTGTCACGGTCATTGACCGTGACAAGTTCGTGACAACAAAAGTTTTCATCCCCAGAATTGTCACGGTCATTGGCCTTGACAAGTCCAACTTGTCAAAGCCAATGACCGTGAATATTCGACAGATTTGATGTAGTGATAATAGAATTTTATGTAGTTGGTTCCGTTAGTAATTTGTTAGTTGTGATTATATAATTAGATTATTACTAGTATTTGATTTCTTTCGGCTACATCATTAAAATTTTGGTGTAGGTTAAATTTTATGTAAAATTAGTTTTACACAAATTATATTCAAAATCATACTATCTTTAATGATTTATATCTATTTTCTTGATGTAATATATTTAATAAATATCAAAAGTGGATGAATCAATTATAAACACATGTTGATTGATAATTCTCTTCTATGTCTCTATAATAATTTATTCTTTGAATTATAAACATTGGCTCAATGATTATTGTTCTTTATTACCACCATTATGCAATGGCCTGGATGCGCGGGTCTACGTGCTAGTAAGCACATATAAAGTGAACTATACAATTAATCTTTGATATGTAAATACATATACATAATCTCTATGTTAAACGATATGACTTTTATATCTAGTTAATTACACCTCAACATTAAAACCAATTCATCAGTTCACAGGATTTGATTTAACACACGTCAACATTAAAAGCAGTTAATCAGTTCACGTGATTTGATTTAACCTGATAGGATAGGATCCTTGGTGTACGAAGAAACTCTTAACAGATGCTACCATCAAAGACCACGCAGCCCTTCATCGTCACCAGGATGTTCAAGTAAAAAGTAGGGTATATTGTTATAATTTTTTTGAATTTAGTCTCATCTCTAAAGATTTGTTAGGCTTCACTCTTATGTTTTTCTAAAATTGTAATAAGTCCAATAATCACCCAAAAGCGCACATAACTTCTCAGAAATCACCTCTCTTTCTTTTTGCACGGAGCTAAATACTTAAGATCCTATTTTGTGAATATATCTAAAACTATATATGGATGTCGATGGAATGGCAAAGAGATAACAAATTTTATCTGAAGAAAACTAAGTGTCTGGGATGGCAACGCAGCGAAGATGACCGAGGAAGAGAGAGAAAGAGGAGCACAAATAAGTAGGTAAAATTGCAGATTTTTATGGCCAACCAAGACTGAAAGAGCCCAAAATTGTAGCGTGAACGGGGATCCACTGTTCTGATTATTTTGAAATTTGTTGTGAACTTTGAGTATTAAAAGAGACGGATTTGGTTAATTACTAAATGCTAGTTAAAATTTGATTAGGACATTAGAGAAAGATTTTGAAGTAACAATTGTTAAATGTAATTAGATCTAGAGTTTTGATTAGGTTATTGGAGGTATTCACGTAACAAGAATCAACTAGAAGCCAGTAAAGATAACTAGTGTACTGTATCATCAATAATCCATCTGTCATTAACTCAATCAATACAATGCCATGAATAAATTCATATACACAATATTGTTGAAAGAATACTTCAAGAAGCCCTCAACATCACATTTTCCTTTTGGAATCTCTAGCCAACAATTTATGTTTTGGAATCCCTAACCCATGAATGAATAAGCCTCACCTCGACGGCTTACAAGAATAAAGAATATAGTGCTTACAAGAATAAATGAAAAAATGACTAAATAAGCCTGGTCTCGAGTCCATATAGTTTGGCCAAATCCAACTTAACAAATAAAAACCATGCGAAAGACGAACTGTAAAAAAAAATAATGTCTAGACCATATGCTCCACCAGGAGGCTGCTATGCATCAGTTGATGTAACCTTCTTCAGAACAGGTGGATAGTTTATTATCCTGCAAACAAAATTGAATCAATACATAACAGTATATGGACTTTAAGGAGATCTACTGTACCTAATAGTATACAAATGATGCATGCAATGCTAGAATACTTATATAAATAAATGCCGGCAGAAGAAACTACCTGGGATAACTTTCGCTTTTCTTTCATCAATCGAGTCCTTGCCTTGTTGGTAATTGAGTTTGGCGGCTTCAAAAGCCTCTGTATAAGAAAGTAAATGACATTTTAAATGAAAGAAAACAAGAAGGGTGAAGAGATATATAAAAATGCATCTGGAAATGATCTAAAATTCCTGTGATTATTGTTCCACTTGGCCAATCTTTTCCGTGACTATTACGAAAAACATGTTCCTTACTAAGTTCTTATGTAGGTACTATCTAAGACAGTGCATATTTATCATGCCCAGTGCTACCAGACACTCTCCCCCCTCCCTCCCATGAGTACTCCCGCTTTTGTTTTGAAGGGCAGAAGAAAATAACAAAGCAAAACAAGAAATAAATCATAAAGGTCAGTAGATGTGATGTTGACGGCTTCTTAAAATATAGGCTAGAGATTCCAAAAACTAACCTTCTCAGTACCAGATATACGATGTCCCATTTCCGAAAGCAGCTTTCTCATTGGTGTGAAGCCAAAGAGATCGCGGAGAAATTCATTTTCCTGTTTGGCATACACAGAAACAGATAATAATTGACAAAGTGAGTACAAAAAAGCAATTGACGACATAAATTTTCAAACTGAAAATTATCGAGGCAAGGAAACTGGCAAGCGAGACAACCTGCATGTGATTAACGAAACCCCCACCGAGAAAACCCTTTAAGAAGTTCAGCTGTAAAAAACAGAGATTAGAAAAATGTAAAAAATGTTATAAATGCAAGTGTGTTCACACTTGTAGAACCCCGATAAGGAAACACAGAACGAACCTGTATCAGTTGATGCCATGAACTTATGGTTAGTGATTCTCCTCCAATCTTCATCGAGGTTTCTGGAGCGTAACCATTCTGTTATTTACGAAGAAAGGTTAATACAAGAGCCATCATGGAGAAATAATAATTTTAAAAATTTGAAATTTTATAAGGAAATACCTCGAGAAATTCAAGAATATCTCGAAATGAATTACGCTGACTTTTGAGATCTTTCTTAGAAACACCATTACCACCTGCCTCCATAGAAAGGTCTCTCACTCGATCTACAATTTTGGCTCTCAGTCCTTGTATGTTTGGTAACTTCTCCAAATTTTCCATTTCAAATATTAGTGCAAGTGCTTCAACAGCTGCAATTCGTACACATCGATCAGCCTTGTCTAGTAGAGTTGAAAAATAAGACATCCACCTGCATCATTTACACAAGGTCAGCTCAACAAATTTTCCTGCCACCAACTATGTGTGTGTGTGTGTGTCTATATATATATATATATATAGAGAGAGAGAGAGAGAGAGAGAGAGATTAAAACCAAGATTAACTCACTCTTGCAAACGCTCAGGATTAAGTGTCCTTCCATCCAATGTTGTAAAAAGAAATGACCAAGCAGATACCACTGCTGTTATTAATGCTGGTGAAAGTGGCCTAGTGGCAACTACCTGTCCAATTACAGAGTTCAAAGATATTGGCTATCCCATTGAATTACATACAAAAGTGTCAAAGTTGACATGAAAACCAGTGCAAACAAAAATTAAAATCCCACTAACGACAATAGCAGAGTAGCAAATCATAACAAAAGCATAAAAAAGGTAATGTGGTCCAACCATTTGCAAAACTGGTCAGAATATGAAACAAAATTAAAATGGGGGAATGTAACATGGAAAGATAAGATGAATAAGATGGAACTACATACATTGGAACCCTTTTTTGGATGAACCACTTGCAACATTATTTGCATTGATTTCTCTGTTTCCTCCGCTTTGTTCCCACCAACAAAAGTGATAATAGCCAAACACTTTAATGACTAAAATTATAAGACAAAAGATAGTCAATAAGAATGGTATTTGCGAATCAATATGTATTGAAACCAAAAACTCCCTCCGTCCCATTTAAGACTCCACGTTTGAAAGTATATTTTATAGAAAAATTGGCTGATAAGTTATAATATGATGGCCAAATTAAAACTACTTAAATGCAGTGGAATTTGGTTTGTGGGTTTTAAAAGTGGGCTCTTAATTTGGGATTTAAAAAAACTGAAAGTAAAACTCTTAATTTGGGAAAAAAAAAAAAAAAACGGGAAGTAGGATTCTATAGGATCACAAGTATTTAGCCCACTTACTAAATATATTTTTGCTCCCATCCCACATATTTTTTTTGGTTGTTCGTCTTGTTGTAACAACATATGGGACATGTATATTCTTTAAAAGGCACAGAATGAGGCAGTTAAAAACAGGTATCGACTGTTATTAACAAACTACGAATTTAAAAAACACATGTGGGTGGTGCTAACTCAAACAATTGAGGTGGGACTAATGCCTAAATCTCTATTAATTTGGTACGGGGAGAGTATCTAATTAATACAACATTGACAATTGTACCGCAAATGTCTCGAATGATTCAAACCGAGATTTGAGAGGCTCTAAAACAAAAGAGAGTGATTCTTGGAATATTTCTTCTGCTTTCTCCCCAGAACCAGTGGTAAGGGCCAAGAACCCTGTCAAGGAAAACAAGACGTTTAAAGAATTCCCCTAATCAGACATAACACATAACAAAAATATTATTAAGGAGAAGGGTTAAATAATAACCAATGGCATGAGATGCTAAAGCTCTCTCGTCATTATACCCCCGCTTGATGGATATCAAACATTGATGTAGTAGCGTAACAAACCTACAGAGAAACATCTAATAATTGTAAGAATTGAAAAAAACTTACAGATATGGTTATACATCAAGAAATTCAATAGTTGATTTAGACCAATAGGCAAACATGCATATGACATTGAATAGTTTATTCTTCTCTTTCAATGCAACACTTCTGCTAACCCCAAATGACAGTTGTGGTTTATTCAGATTGTTTGCAACAAATCACAACAAAAATTTAAGACATGAATAACAATCAGAACATTTGAAAACTACATCAACCAACATTAGCTTCAAATCTTTTGGAAAATCACATAAAAGTGATAAAAAAAAATAACAATCAACCTAAGAGATTCTAAATCTAAAAACAAGAAAAAATTTTGAAGTAAAATTGAAAAACAACACGATAGTACTTACTTCTTCTCCACAAACTCGTGTTGTAGATTGCTCTTAAAAGCACCTATAATTAACACCAAAGCCTTCTCTCTCTTGGACCCCCTTTATAAAACATAAACAAAAAGAAAAAGGAGACAAAATTAATATTTAGAAGCACTACTTCTAAATTCATAGAGACATTTTACATAATTGATCTGCACTTGCTTTTTGTAGCACAATCTTGGAAGCACATACACTGCCACAGAGGTGATGTACCCGCATTGGACACTCCGACACGCGTACGACACGTGTCCGGCATGTCACAATGCATGTCAGACTAGTTTGACATTTTAAAGAAGACGGACACTTCGAGGACATGGCCTGGACAGTCATCAGGTAAAATTAAATCTTTTAGAGTTTTTAAATAATAAAAAGAAAGATAAAAAAAATGAAGTTAGTTTCTCACTCGATTTCAATGCGTACTTCTAATTTATAGTTTCATTATTATTATAAAATATTTAAGAATGTTAACTTTAATAAAATAGTTTGACAACTAAGTTTTGTTTTCGAAGTGCAAAATAGGTGATGAAACCATATATCTGTATATGCATAATTTTAAAAGTATATTTATTTGATGCCGTGTCTCCGCCATGTCATCTCCTAATTTTTTGAGATTTGCCATGTCGGCGCGTTCGTATCGTGTGTGAAACGACAACCGTCGTGCATGTGTGTGTAGTTACCAAGAGCAGCCCTGAGTATGTGCCAAGTGGGCGATCGCACCGGGCATCCGACTGGTCTATTTGTTATACTTATATGTTGAGCGCCCATTTTTTATATCAATACACAAAAGAGACCTGTTTTATAACCGGCCCTTGTAGTTACCTTTTCTCATACAGAGCATCTAAACATTCATCAAGCACACTCTTTTTGTCAAGCTCCTGTCTCTCAACAATTGATGACGAACTCACACTATCAGTATAGTCACTGTCCGATGTTGCAGCATTCTTACGTTGAGAATTACCTACAATTAACACCAATACAACCATCACCAAAAATGTCAAAATTCCATCCTCATTCATTTTTTATCATCAAAACAAACAAAATTCAAGCTTGTACTTCACATATGTACTAATATATATAATCAAGGGGTCCCATAACATGTGGTCTAAAAAGAGCAGTTCTACCGTGCCCGAATAATTTTGATCGACACACTAACGCGTTGGCGTGTTATTGGTTGGTTTTGGGATTTCACTGGCGTAGACCCTACAAACCAACCAATAACAAGCCGACACGCAAAATTACGTCAAAAATTCCAGCACAATAGAATTTTTGCATTTAAAATCTAAAAATAATAGGGCCATAGTTCCCAGGTACAATTAATATGTCACATATACATGAATACTTACTATTTTAGACTGTTTTGGTGGCGTTAGTGTACACGTTAATATTTTTCATAAAGTAAAAGGTATTCAACAATCTGTTAAAACATAGGAAGCCTAAACTTAAACTTTAAAGAAACATAACAATCCCATATAGTGTGCATGGAATGTAAATAAATATAAATTATACAAAAAGCTATATTAAAATATTACTTACGTTTTCCCATGGTGACAACAACAAGGGTGAAGAGATATTGAAAAGTTGGAATGAACTGAAGAGACGATGGAGCGAAACAGAGTTGAATGAGAAGATGAGTTTGTATTTATAGGAAAATAAGCTTTGCAGTTTGAGTGGGACGCAAAAAGCTGAGTTTGTTATACGGGCATGGTGTGAGACAGCTGAAGTTTTCTATACGGCTCTGACTCTATCTGTTCTTTAACACTTCAATCCACGGTCATAATCAACTCAAACTCGGAATATATCCCGAATTTATAATGCATTTGTATTGGCGAAAAAACAGTTATTATATTAAAATATGATATTCTCACGAGTAAAAGACTCCTAGTTCCATTGTGGCTAAAAATGAAATTATAATAAATAAATAAAATAATTATAATTTTTATTACTAGTGTACAACCCGTGCGATAGACGGACGATATACAATAAATAAATATGATGATAATTATAAAAATTGATATATATAATAAATTCAATATTATATCTTAAAGTCGTTTTAAAAGGTTAATTTTTTCATATATATATATATATATATATATAGAAACTATTGTTTATAAATGAAAAGTTCAAAACAATTGTACATATTTTATATAAAAAGTTATACATAATTTTATTTGTTTTTAGTTTAAAAAACTGTATGTCATTTACGGTTACAAACTTTAAATTTTTTTATAAATAAAATATAACCAATTTTTCTATTTATGTTAAAAACAATTTTGATTTTTTGATTTTTTTTAAATTTGAAAACTACAAAATAAAAAAGTTGGGCATATTTTTATTTTTTTAGTTTAAAAACTTTATGTTATTTATAGATAAAAACTTAATGCTTTTTTTTTTTATATAAATAGAACGTTAAAAATGTTTTTATAACAAAAAACTTTTTTATTTATTTAAAAACAATTTTAAAATTTTGAATAACTTTGAATAACTTTTTTTTTCGAGAAATATAAATGTTATATAGATTTGAGTGGCATTGTGTAATGTGATTTGAGTGGAGAATGCTGAAAAGAGATTAATTGAATCTAGATTGTGTTACATCATCATCTTTTTAGTTTTCAAAGAGATTTCTTATTTATTCATTTTGTTCGTTCAAAGAACACAATGTTCAAGATGAGAGAGAAAAATATAATAAGTATTAAAGCCTCATTAACTCCTTTAATACTATCATATTATAGATAAATATGCCAGTATTAAAGGCATTAATAACAATAAAAGCACTTTAAAACTCATTATAGATAAATATCCCTCTAATACAATAGTATTAAAGGCCTTAATAACAATAAAAGCACTTTAAAACTCATCTACCTATAATATGATAATATTAAAGGCATTAATAACACTAAAAGCACTTTAAAACTCATTTCAGTTATTACCCTACCATTAAAACTCAACTTAGTTATTACCTTTATGCTACTAACAAATGACATTATCTAATCTCACCAAATGAAAAATACAAAACACATAACAAAACTCAGCTCCTCGACTCTTCTAAAAATCTCTTTCATTATTAATCTAACATGTTCATGAATCTAAATGTTTCTTATCCCATTTCTCCTCATACATGTTTTCTATTGGAATATGCAAAGATTTACGGCCAAACTATTTATTTGAGAGATTTCCATCCCGTATTACTCATATTTGGCATTCATCTTCGGGTATTACCATTCTCTATATCAATTTATTTTTTGCAAACTTCTTTCATAAATTCTTTTGTCTTATCAAATACTTAATGTTCCTGTATATACTTCTATTTTAAACAATTATGGGATTTGAGTTCTTTGGATTTCGATTTACATTGACGAGTTTTGTTTCGCAAAACAGAGAAGGTATTTGAAACTAAACCTTGTACTATTTGTATTTTTGTACGTATGAAGCACTGGACCTTCCTTTTTATAAACTTGTTTACAATTTCTATTTGACTTTGTGCATGTTAAGTATATGGTAAAATGTCAAAGAAACTGTTTATCCAATTACGTAGTAATTAAATATTTTTTCTTCTACTATTAAATTTTGAATTGAAAATAATTATTGGGTATACATTTTAGGTGTCTTGGTAAGTGTTTTTTGATTATTACGAATTTAAGGGTTATATACTCTTCTCCAATTTCATTTTTGTAATATAAATTTGTTTAATATTTTTATTTGACTTTGTGCATAATAAGTATATGGTAAAATGTCAAAGAAACTGTTTATCCAATGAGATATTAATTCAAACCTTTTTTTTACCATTAAATTTTGAATTCAAAATAATTATTAAGTATGAGTTTTAGGTGTCTTAGTAAGTATCAATTTATTACGAATTTAAAGGTTATACACTCTGCTTCGATTTCATTTTTGTAAACTTCTTACATAAATTCTTTTGGGTTATCAATTAGTTAATATTCCTGTATATGTGACACCCCGACTAATTAAATACCGGGTAGCTACTCCTTTATTAAATTAATACAAAATGCCAAGTTGGTTTAGTTCATAGCATCACCGTCGAAAATATTTTAATAATTACTAACCACCTAGTATTTGAAAAATGAGTTGCCAATTTTAATTTAATTCGATAAACATAAAATAAGTGAATTATGAAATGCTAACATAACCACCACAATATAGTCACCATAGAATAACCATCAACTGATAATAAGTCTGGAGGAATACACCTCACAACAAACTGAATTCCAAGATAAATAAATACAAAGTCTGCATCATTAAAATTAATTACAACCCAAAGTCTGAAATAACTGAATAAATAAGATGTCTCTAAAAGGAATGGGCGACATGCCCAACAAATGATAAAAACTGATAATGGAGTCAAGATCAGAAATGGAGGCGTCTACTGTCAAGGTTCTGTAACTTCCACAGCAGCTACAGCACATCACCTGAATAGAACTCCTATGTATGGTGTCCTTGTGGCTGGGCACCTAAAATGTTTTTACAAAAATAGATTTGAAAGAAAACGGGTCAGAGCCCGATTGTGAAAATAATTTAAAAATATGCAAGTGTTTATTATCATTAAACAGTGAATATAAAGTACTTGATAGTGTGTGCACTCACATGAGTTCCTCACCTCTCAACTAATTGTTCACTCCTATCGTACCCGTACCCATTCTAGTTGTTCCCATATCTAACTAGTCCGATACTAAAATCTAACATTTCTATATGATATCTAATTCAATTCCCAACAACTTTTATTTAACAGAGTGTTATAACTTGCTACACAGTTTTCCCACGTTAGTTCCACTACTAAAGATCTTCCATTTTCACTTTACAAACTGTTACTATTATTTATCCTCACATTTATACCCGACAATTTATTTCAATTAACAGTATATTGTTCTCATCATAAATATACAGTACTAGCACCCTGAGACTAAGCTGCGGTGCTCACATACTCTGCTATCAAATCCCAATACATCACGTACATGAGGACCACGTATTCCGAATCTCTCAGGAAACGTTTCATTAATAACAATCATAAATAATGGAGGCGAACATAGTTCACATCACATGGGTCACGCACATACCTACGCTCCCATGATCAGCAAACTTATTAACTTCTCAATAAGTCCTTCTCTGACCTATGTCCTCGAGGTACCAATCTAAATCCCCCCCTAGGCACACAAAGATTAGATGGCCCTAAACGAACGCCAACCTCCCATGATAGCAAGTACGGTAGGTATGTTATACACAGATAACTACATATACTAAGCATTCACACATCTTAGATATTACGATATTTCATTAGTGGTATACTTCTCGTTCTTATACCAACACTTAGTGTTATACAAATCACAAGTCCCCAGTTTATATGTATTTAAATTATCAATTATTCTCACTTCATGATTAGTTACTCGCTTCCCAATCCACAAATGTTATTCGGTTTAAGACACTATTCTAAGTTCTTACTCCTCAATGTACCCCAATCTCCCAACTATACCCACTAGTTAATAAGGGAAGTTTATCTCACGATTTAAATAAGTCTACGGGATACTAGAAATCAAATCAGGCCAAAAAGACCATTCTGTCAACTAGTTAGAAGTCTCGTTCGAACGAGTTCATTAGAACGAAGGGCTTCGAATGAAATACCAACTCGTTAGAAGTCATACTGTCATCTCGTTAGAAGTTCGTTCGAACGACCTGGGCAGGTCTTCTAACGAGATGGCAGTTTCAGCCCAGAAATTCCCAAATTCGTTTTTCTCAATTCTTCTCTCCTCTAAATCCACCCTAAGACCATCCAAATTATGTTTTAACGTATATAAACCATTTCTAATCACCCTAGATCATTCCTTAACATATTTAAGGGGTTAAATCTTTACAAATCTTCATGGAATTAATATGAATCTCCAAATATTTCCCAAACCCTATGAACATGAACTCATAATTTTCTTATGCCCAATTACTCATCATAAATCCGTTTTTAAATCATCATATATATCTCTTCGAATATTAAATCAGTCAATCATCATTCTACATGCAAATCCTAACCCAAATTCAAAGTTCCTCCAATAATTTCATGGATTTTCTTCAAAAATTTCAATATAAGATAATTCCTACACTAAGCATGGAAGACATTTTCAATGCACTAAAAATACCAAATCACTTGCCTTAGATTGTTCTTCAAAATTGATGTTGGTGAATGAAGGTTGATTCTCTCCTTTCTGTACAGATTTTCTCCCAAGGTTGAAGATGGTGGTTGGAGGTTTCTTTTTGGACTTCTTCAAACTCTCTTATAACTCCCGTAGCCCTCTTACTCACTTAATGTAGATAATGGGCTTAGTGGGTTCCTAAATAATATATAATTAACTCCTAAAATTCGTAGGTTTTAATCCCCAAAATTTCAAAATTACCAAAATACCCTTTTAAGTTGCCGGTATGGCCCAAAAATGCCCCGGGACCCAAACTAAACCCCCGGATAGTGTTTTCTAACTATTTCGACCCTTCCGAACTCGTTGGCGCACTCAAAATGACCATTCGGTTGATAAAAATAAAATTCACTTTTTAATTCGAATAATTACATTCCTGACGCGACTGACACGCGCGTCCCAACTGAATTTCCCAAATTGTCGTATTTCAGTCTCGCGATAATTTTAATATTTTCAATATTCATATATTGCCATATATACACTTCATAATCAAATACCAACTCACATCTCGTTAGTATTTATATTCGGATTAATTTTCAATTAATTTACATTTAATTTAATTAACCCCTTTAATAAATATCAATAAAATTACGGGGTATTACAATATAGACTTATATTTTAACCATGTACACACTTTGAGTTCTTTGGATTTCAATTTTCAGCAGCAATCATTGACCCGCATGCCAAAGAAGGTGTTTGAAACAAAACCATTTACTATTTGTATTTTTTTTATGTATGAAGCATTGGAGACCTTCCTTTTTAAATTTTGGTTTACAATTTGTATATGCCTTGGTGTATGATTATTCTTATGGAATTAGGGATAACACATTATTGTGTATTGATGGACCTTGGTTCATTCTGTTATGCATTTAAACTAAGACAATACTGTAAAATTACATAAGTTGTTCGGCCCCCATGACTGGGCTTAGGTGGGAATAAATCAACCCACGTTCGATCCTCAAAACTATTGGGATAAGATAGACTACCCCAATATATATAATTCCTCGACTTAAAACCATAAGGGTTTAAAATTAATTGTACACAGTCATACAATGGATTGTATATTTTAATAACATATTAATATAATCTGTCTACACAATGGTTTAGGCCAGAATTAGCCATTGAAGAATCAAGTCTTAAAATTGAATCAAACTTTTAAATTTTATCCCCAGCCCTAACCATACAAGCCTAAACTACCCTTCACCCAGATTGTGTTAGATGGTTGCCTACGAATAGTCAACTGGAAAATATTTTTCTTCATATCCACCAGATAAATAAGAATTGTCCAAGCATGTTATAACCTTCTAATCTACCAAACAATTTATATGATCACAATAACTCGGAGGTGTAAATGAAGTTAGATGGGTCCTTGATTGTTTAGTTACCAACCAATACTGGAGTCAAGTGTATTAAGAATGCATATAACATAAGGACATAACAATATTTCTTATATTTAGCTGCGAATTTCTTAGCTACAAAACATAATTCGTAGCAAAAAAAAAATATTTGCCACGAAAATTATTTCGTGGCGAAAAATATTACATTTGGCCACGAAATTAAGATTTTCATCCCCAATATATTAGTGCCAATATTCCCGCGATTTTTTTTTTATTTAGGAACAAAATATGCACTATTGGCAATGAAATTTTTCATAGAAAATACTATTATGTTTTACAACGAAATAATTTTTGTGGTGTAAAGTTTAAAACATTAAGCAACAAATTATCTTGCAGCGGAATATTCTAGACGTTTAACCCCTCTTTTAATATCACCCAATCTTGAAATCTCCCATCAGCAAACCAACCCGATTGATCTCCCAAAAGTCTCTCTAAATAAGGATTGTCTCCAAATACCCGATTGATCTCCCATTAGCAAAACGACGATCTCCAAACCCTTTACCTGCGGTCTCTAAATGCTCTACCGGCGGGACTGATCTCCAAATCCTCTACCGACAGAACTTGCTCATGGTCTAACTTCTCTGCATTTATCTACTCTTTTAAAACCATTGTTTCTATCATTCAATATTTTTTCATTTTATCTAATTTGCAGAGAAGATCACTTAATAATCTTCTCATAAGATTGTTCCTTAGTGTTGTACTCAATTTTTGTCTCCACAAGTACTTTTATTTTGGTGTTATTTTCTTTTTTAGGACTCTTATTATATTTCATGCTATTAATTTGAACAACTAACATCATTTTGCTTTCATACACCAAAAATCAATAGATTTTTCATGTATGCACTGTATTTGTCAAATTGCCTGTGTGAAACTCTATGTGCATTGTGTATGGATTTATTTGTGTAATCACTTATATAAAAACTTAATTTTATAATTATCTACTTTTCTAATTATCATACTATTTAATCAAATACAATGTAAGTCATGGGTCATATTGGACAATGACCGTTTTTATATACATATATACATATATATATATATATATATATATATATATATATATATATATGAGAATTTTTCCTCATTTTTGTGGGAAAACACTTGAAATGTTTAAAACTCACGAAAAATCAGCTTAAAAATTATTTCTTCACTATTTACGATGAAAACTCAGTGTAAAGTTATTCCGACATAAAACATATCCTTGAGTGAGGTTATGTCTATTGATGTGGTTAGGGGGTATATGGCAAGAATTTTGGTGTTTATTCAATATGTTATTGTGCTTCAGTACATCTAATGAATTAATATCATTGATTGCCCCTCTAGGTCTTTGCTTGTTGATTGCCCCTCTAGTTCTTTGTGTGTTTTCTTTGGAGCTTAAATTTGTTAATAAAGTTGGAATGGAATAAGATAATAAAATAGTAATGTCAGTCTCCTATACAGTAACAAAGTCTGTCTTGCTTATGTAGGTTATTTCTCTATTATATAATCTTGTCTAAATAGATTTTAAGCAACATTATTTTTCTTGTGGCTCTATATTGTAATCAATAGCCTTATATGTTGATTATGAAAATACGCTTACTTATAATGTATTAATTATAACATATCGTTTGATTTTTCATATGAACTAGATGGATAAGAGTTGGATGCAAGAAACAAATAGATTTTGTGAAAACTATTCTTTAAGTGTTAGATCATTCATTTGATTTGCAAAGGATCATATGGGACCCGATAGTTACATTAAGTGACCATGTTACGATTGTCTTAACATCGATCTTAGATATATTGATGAAGTAGAAGATCGTCTTTTCTTAAAAGGTATTGTACCATCTACATGCAATGGGCATATCAAGGGAAATATTCTAGGATATAGGTCATGATCATGTCAATGATGATGATGATGATGTCGATGGTTGGATTGATAATGAAAATAAAGAAGAGGACGAGATGCGAGAAGTGTTAGAAGACATGTAGAAATGATTTTTCTTTGATATTGGTACAACCGAAATGTTTAAAACTAAAAATACTCCTAGAAAAATTGGTGTAGGGGATGAGATAAGTTTTAAAAAATTACTAAAAGACACAGAGCATGAATTATATCTAGGTTGCACAAAATTCTCTGCAATGTCGTTTATTGTGAAGTTGCTCCACTTCAAATTCATCTATCACTGTAGTAACAAATCACTCAAGATGTTATTTGAACTATTTAAGGAATCTTTCCCCGACAGTGAGACGCTTTCAAAGTCAGATTATGAGACAAGAAGCATGTTGCACGACTTGGGATCACTACACCAAAATGTTAATTTTGTGACTGCTAATGGGGGTGACAAACTTATCACTCTCGACAGCAATCACAAAATCATTTGCAACTCCCATTAGGTGTGATAAAATCAATGGGTAATGAAAAATTTGAGTCAATTGGTTTGCCACTCCTAATGAGAGTCACAAATGCTGCCATTTAATTAATTTGTGACTCTTATCAGCAGTCATAAATTTATAACTGTCACAAGCAGTCACAAATTTATCAGTAGGCCTAACTTACGACTGCTATGAGGAGTCACAAATTTATAACTGCTATGAGGAGTCCCAAATTTTGATATAATACTAAATTTGTAACCGTTAATGACAGTCATAAATTTATGAATGCTAACAGCAGTCATAAGTTTTGGTATACGACATAATTTATAACTGCTATTGACAGTCATAAATTTATAACCGCTCTCGACACTCACAAATATTGCCCTACTTTAATTTGTGACTGCTACGAGCCATCAAAATTTTTTTGACCTATTATAATTTCCCTCCTCTCTCTCTTCACTCTTTTTCACAAGTCTCTCGCCCCTCACTCTTTCTCTTACACTGTGAAGAGCTCCCTCCTGCCCTAACATTTCTCTCAAGCTGTGACGGCCAATGAGTTTTTGGTGAGTTTTCAATTTTGATTTCGTTTTGCTATTTGTTATTTCGTTTTTAATGGGTCTAAAGATTTATATCTCTGATCTCAGTCTCCCGCCTTAACGTTTTCAATTTAATCTATAAATGAGGGAATTTTACTAGTTCGGTATCTTGAGAGATTTCTTAAACATGAAATTATCAATGAATCTCTTCTCATTGGCTGTTTTGATATTGATTTAGTAACGGTGGAGATGGGTAAAGGTAGAATTTCACGCTATTTTATATACCCGTTTTAGAAACAACACCTGATTTGTTTTCGAACATAAGACCTGCTCGTGAATGCTTTTATTTAGATACTATTTGTTATGACAATACCATGCGTATTTATTAAGACAACACTACTTAGGACCTGCTATTCTTTTTTTTTTTGCTTAGCCTACTCCTACTTCTATGTTGTAATGGGGAAAAACTATATATGAATAACTCAAAAAATTTCTAAAAATTAAAATAAATAAAAAATTACTATATATTAAAAGGTATATACACTAACATTTACATATATCCTATTGTGTTTAATTTGGGGGTTGGAATAACTTCCCCATATGAGAAGATATGTAACGGACTTATATTTGGTTTCGTAACAGTTAGAGTCCGTTAGGAATTCCTAACAGTTTTTTAAGTGTTAGTAATGACCCATGTCCGTTACAATTGTATTTGAATGTATTTATATCATCTTTTAATGTAATTTTCTTCGTAAATTCAATTTTTTAATACACAA
Organism: Sambucus nigra; assembly: GCA_949130495.1. Lineage (NCBI taxonomy): Eukaryota > Viridiplantae > Streptophyta > Magnoliopsida > Dipsacales > Adoxaceae > Sambucus > Sambucus nigra. The sequence continues at coordinate 175,353,227 of OX422211.1, forward strand.
AAAGAAGTGTTAGAAAAAAAATTGGCGCTAAATTTGGACACTCCTATTCGGTTACTCCTTTTTATCTCATCATTTCACCCCCAAATTTCTAGGGTTATCTCTCCATCTCTCATGTAACTCCTTTGTTAAATTGCATATTGTTAATTTTATTCTCGTCAATCTCCAATACATTATGAGTTAAGTTCTGGATAATATTGCTAATTGTTTATTGAACTATTAATTGAGAATTACTGATTGAGATTGTGAATAGACTTGCTAGTCTAAATTCATAAATTGATTTTGTATCTTTAGTGTTAGGGTTCCAATTGGTTAGTGGGAGCTGTTTCTTTTTTGCACTAAGATCTTTTTTTACCACCCTGCTTATTTCAGGTACTTCATATATCACAATCTTATTTTAATATGGTAATTGCTCATTTAAGTTGTATGCATGAATTTTATTTTGATATGCAAACTACTATTGTGCATTGTATGTATGGATTTTATAAATGTTGTACTTGTTCAAATATATTTCAATTCCGTTCATTTCCATCTCAAAAGAGTCATATTTTCGTCATTGGAATTGTTGTTGTTGATACGGGGCTTGGATATTTGTATCTCTTATGGTTTTAATTTGTTCGTATTTTAACTTTAAAACTTAAGAAATTCTATAAGATTAACCTGGATGCTCACAAATATGGAATGTATTAGGTTAAGTCACTTTAATTATTCGCAGTAACTCCAGGTACGTCAAACACCATCTGAAACAGAATTTAAATAAATATATGGTTTACGATGGTAAGGAAATAGTTATTTATTCTTACAAGTTTGTTAAAATAGATCAATTTTAAGACTAGGTGATATCACCTCCTCCATTTGACAGTTAAACCGGGCTTTTACTTCAATTCCAAATTAGATACTAAAAGATTGTACTCAGTGCACAAGGCTCCCGCTTAACTCCAAAAGCATTGCTATCCGGTTGTTGGCAAGGTTTTGACCTTTATTTTGGTCTTGTCCATATGTTTTTCATTTGTAAAAGTTAATGTGATATTCAAGCAAACCCTTATAGATAGCCTGCAAATATATATATGTTAAAGCTGATATGATGTCAGGTATGCAAATATATTTGTTTTTTCCTATATTATAGGTTTAGTTTCTATGGATGTAATATATATATAAACAATATTGATCTTGTGCATACCAGTCCGCATTTTAAGAGTGCGGACCGAACATGTATCACCTGGCGATAAACCTAGAAGAGAAAGAGAAGATGCCTATAATTTAGCCTATAATTTCTTGGCTCATCGCCAGGTGACACATGTCCGATCCGCACTCTTAAAATGCGGACTGGTATGCACAAGCGCAGTACTATATATATATATATATATATATATATATATTAGAAAAAAATATGGATGATAAGAAACATTTTGTCCTGTGGGATTTATGAACTGGTGTTCTCTCTAGACTGCTGAACCATAGAGGGAAATTCTTGACTCTAAGCACTGAGATCTCTTTGTTTGGAGAGTTTAGTGTCAATTTGAGTTGACTATGAAGTGCAATTACAACCTGATTGTTTGTTGTTAGAAATTGATAGTCTTGGGGAGGGGTGTAGATTTGGTGTGATATTCTTCTTGAGAATCTCTTTGAATGATTTTTCTTTAACTCCTAATATTCAATTGTTTGCTAGAAGAGATTAAGATCAAACCTGTAAACCAAAGATCAGCTAGAATTGAAGGATATTTTAGATGTTAAAGTCTCTAAGAATTAATGGTCCTTCTAAAGATTCATTCCTTTATCAATTTAAAGGAGACCATAAGAATCATGTGCGGATACATGGAATGTTAAACCGTAGGAGTAAATATGACGAAGAGGGTAATAAATTTGATGTGCCAATTGTTGATAGTCATACGGATGGGAAGAAGAAAACTGGTGGAAGACATACAATGAGTCGAGAAAATGAACCCATTTATTCTTTTACTAATTCTAGATAAAACAATTGGTCCAATTGTTGCTGCAAATAATGGCTATGATTGGAAATTCAAATAACAAATCAAAAGCAAAACTGATGATTTTTGAAGAAAATATTTTGAAAGTAATAGAAAACAAGATATCTCAATGTTAAACAATGAATTATCTTACACACGTTAATAAGATCTCTACTACAAATATGATATTTACATGTGAATGATCTTTTAGACCTTATATTATGATTTTCTTGTTGGAAAGGACAAGTAATAACGGTGATAATTGTAAGCATGTCCGTAGTTGAGATGGAAAGGATCAATTTTCATATTCTGAGACAAATTAGGATGGTCATGGGGTTGTAGGACGAAAGAGGAATGAATACAATGAATTAAAGTGATAGGTATCCTATTATCTATTCTCATAGGTATCACTATTAACTGTAAGGCTGAGAATAAACATAATACTTAAAAGGAGAGCAGAAAATTCTCAAAATGGATTTCATTATTAAAATTCTCAACATGATACCTATGAGGTTGAGAATCAACATGTTTAGATATTGGCAATTGTTATTTTTTCTCCTTAGAGTCTGTACCTGTTGAAAAATTTCCTTGAAGTTTTCTTTGTTCCATTTTTTAAATCATGCTTTAGTCTATGCAGTTTTAGAGAGAAAATTTTGAAGGGAAAATTCTCATTTTTTCCTGACATAGTTTTAGGCTTAAACAAAGTAATGGAAGTCTTGATTCATCGAAGCTATCTGCTTCAGATCTTATCTTTCCTTCATTAATTTTTTTGTCATACTTCAATCGTCTCCCTTCGTCTTAGGGTTGCTGATGTGATTATTTCTTGTGTATGAGTCTCTCTTTCCATACCTCTTTACCAACATTGAGATCCTTATATATGAGGATGCATGTTATTTGATCATGGTCGAGTGTGAAACAGGATGTATAGTAGTTAGGAACTTCTTTATATTCAATCTTTTGCCCAAAACAATATTCTCCATAACCTATCCACAAATGATCAGGTATGTGGTCCAGTAAGTTTAATTCTACGCATACTCTTACAATGCTTGGTATGTCACCGTAGATCCATCAATTTTTTTATTTGTATAAACTAGTTTACCTTAATCAAAATAAATTTTTGCTCAAACGTCTTTGATGTCCTTGTGGCATCATTAGTTATTGTTATCTACAACTACACGAACCAGTTATCATACCGGATTGTTAGATGAAGCACATGAAAGAACGTATTGATTATTACTTTCTCATGAGAATTGTTATTAGCATTTATTCATTATGATAGTAATGCACATTTAAAAGTTACACGGGCAACTTTAAATTACACAAATTCACACTAATCTGTATAGAAACCTACTAGCTAATTACACAACTTTAAATTATATTCTGTTGTCTAGAATTGTGAGGAAACTCACTTAAATTGACATTCAAACTTGGGAACATGACATCATGTATCCTAACTATAGTCCTTGCTTATTTATTAAATTTTTTATTAATGTTTTTTGTTATGCTTTACCATGTTTGGGGTTTATGTATGCTTTATGTGCATATTGTTTTGATATGACTATTTGGTCTCATTTTATCATGATACTACATGAAGTATTGATCACCCAAGAAACTTAGCCCGTACCACTTTTTCGTTGCCAATTTACAACCAGATGGATAAATAAAATTGCAGACTTTTGATTCTCAATAATCGTATGCTTTTTATTCAAGTGATTGAAGATATGAACGAGTGATCAATCATGCCCGTGTAACTATGAAGCAATGTTAATATAGGTATAAAGGAATGAGCGAGTAATAAAGTTGGTTTCATAGTGTCGTGTTTTTTTTATGTTAGAAAGCCTTTTTTCGCTCTTTCCTTATTTTGAATCATTTACTTTTTCTTTAGTAGGCATGCGAACGCTCTTGCAATGGTATAAGTACTATGCTCTACCTCAATATTAGAATAGAAATATGGAACTTTCTTGGATGTCGATTCAAATGTCTGAAACCATAGGGGTTAAATGTCAATTCTTGTACATCTGTATGTGTATATATATTTCCTTTTCCATTTGGGATGTGGTATCAAATTGAATGTCATAGTTTTTACTGATGGGATTGAATTGCTTTTAGCTAGAAATGATGAATGCATCCACAACAAGTATACTAATTCTTAAATTCGATGGACAAATGATTGATATCGTATCGAGAGATTTACAAACAACTTCCCAGAAAACTGAGGCTTTGGATGTAGTAAAGCGAACCATACTACGAATATTTATAATTGTCGTAGTTGGTTCAATTTGTACAAGACTTAAAGCATGGTTGTTTTCTTCCTCCAGCGAATAGGTTGTTGCTCGGTTGAGAAAGAACCTGTTTAGTCACCTTATTCATCAAGAAGTATCTTTATATGATATAACTCGAACAGGGGAGCTCCTCAGTAGGATATCTGGGATAATTAAAAATGCAGCAACTATAAATCTTTCTGAGGCCCTAAGGAATCTGTCCACTGCATTTATTGGTCCTGGCTTTATGTTTGCAACATCGTGGAAGTTAACACTGCTGTCTTTAGTTGTTGTTCCTGTCATTTTCGCAGTTGTGCAAAAAAATTCAGTCGCTATCTTTGGGAAATTTCCCACTTGACTCAAGCTGCTGTTGCTGCCTTAATTGTCGAGGAAACTTTTGGCTCATAGAACTTTTATATTGATAATAACTAGTTGGGTTTTCTGAATTTTTGTTATGGTTTTGGTTTTAGGTGATTCTGGTACTAAACAATCTGATACTATATGATTAGTAAATGCAAGACAATATCTTCAAGAAAAGTACGGAGGAGGATCATTTTCGATCCTTTATATATGGGGAATTAGGTTATTGGCAGATGGACAAAGTAGCACCATAACTGGTACCTATGCTGGAAGTTTATCATGGGAGGTTTTCTCAACTTGCGTTTGATAAAATGGTTGAGGGCATTGATCACGATAAGTTGTGTTATTGTTCCGACTATAATTGTAGCCCTTGTATTCAACAGATCTGAGGCTTCATTGGATGTTTTGAATGAATGGCTTAATGTGCTTCAATCTATAAAGATTCCTTTTGTGCTTATCCCACTTCTCACATTGGTGTGCAAGGAGCGAATCATGAGAATTTTAAAAATCGGACCTATTCTAGAGAGGATCGAATGGACAATGGATGCCCTCCTAATGGTGATTAATGGGTATCTCTTGTTGGACTTCTTCTTTTCTGAAGTTGATGAAGTGACATTTGGATTTATTCTCTATGGTGGGACTGTTTCATATGTTTCCTTCATTCTATATCTAATTTCACATGGTGATTGCCTTCCTTACACTTGGTTCAGGCAAATACTATCCAAAGGGTATGCATATGCTAGAAATTGAGCCTAACAATCATCTTTTCTACTTGTAGAAACTTTAAAATTTCAGTCAGCTATTCGTCTGCCATGTACTGAAGCATTTTTTTCCCATAATTATCTCTAACTTTTGTGTACAGTACTAGTGAGTGTACAAATTCACGAATGTAGGGCATTTGCGATTATCAACGGTTTTTGTGCTTATGGAGGGAGATAGTTGAACTTTATTTGGTTACCGTTGAAGATAAAAACAAAACAAAAAAAACAAAAAAAAACATGTGTTTTCCTTATAGATTGTTCTTTGGTTATAGTGTAGACACTTTTTCCTTGTATATTAAGGAAATGCATGATATAACAATGTTAAATTTCTTACTTTTGAACTAACTGATCGTTCTTTTTAGGGAATCGAGAAATTTAAGAGGGCTAGTCAAGATGTTCAGGGAAAGACATTTAGCGGGCAGGCAAGTACATAGTTGGTTTAACTTTCTCTTATCATACACCCAGTGGCCATGGATTGAAAAACATTTCTGATTTCTTTGTTTGTGTAGTTTTTTATTTAATAGAAATCATTATATAGCTCTGGTTTCTACAAAGGCTTGTGTAGAACCAAAAAAATAGTTTAAATTGTGTTTATGTCTCTGGATCATTAGAGCCTCTGGATCTGTGTTTATGTCTGTGTTTTGTTTAACGGTTGTTGAAATTACATATAAACATGGAATTTTTCTATATGGTTATGCAGTGCCTTGGAGCCATCTGTGGTGCTGGTGTGTTGAAAGGTTTTAAGAAGTACCATTACAATGTAGCAGGTGGTGGTGCTAATGTTATTGCCCATGGCTACACCAAGGGATCATGTCTTGGTGCTGAGATTATTGGTAACTTTGTTCTTATCTACACTGTCTCCTCTGCTGCTGATGCCAAGAGAAGTGCCAGAGATTCTCATGTCTATGTATGTACGTGTTAATTAATATTCACCTTCTTTGTACGTGTTAATTAATGCGGGTTTGTAAATTAATATTTCTACTTTTGTCATATTTTAGTTTATTAACTTAACGGGTTTAGCTAATTAACTTTTCTAAGAATAGTTAACCTCAATTTCAACGTCCGGTCTGATGAAAGCATGAATTATTTGTATGTGAAATATAAAATGCTATTTAATTAATAAAAGGATTAATGCACAAAAACGATATTAATTATATCTTTTTATGATATAAAAATAATAGTTACTGATAAATGACATATTTTATTGTTTGCAGGTATACACGTGGCATACCCGACATACGTATTATTCAAAGGCCTAAATCTAGGTGTTTACACTTCATCGCAAGCGACACAAGTATAAGTCAATAGATACCGAGACGCCGCATATAAAAAAATTGAGACCATTGAACTTGCTCTGTGGGCGTACGTACTCCGAGTACACGAGGGAGGATGTCACTACATCAATACCCCCCACATTTGATACCATCGAAGTGTTGTGTCTTCATTTTTTTAGTTTATTTTTTATTCTATGTTCATTTTGTACTTAGCTCCCAAGAAGGGTTTGTTTGATGTTAAATTAAGTCTAAACAAGTTTTATGTGTACCAGATATTTGGAATGTCAAAAATATAAATGAAATACTGTCGACTTTTTTTAGAGTCGTTACATGTTCATGATATTTCATCTATTTATTTATTTTAGCTTCTTTTTTTATTCTACTCTCATAATTTTGTGAAAATATAAAGACATTTGTAACAACCTTTATAACTGGTAATAATAGTCACAAATTCGTAACTGCTCACAGCAGTCACAAATTCATAACTACTAACAGCGGTTATAAGTATTAGATTTGTAACTGCTGATAGAGGTTACAAATAACAGTTACAAATTGGGGTCACCAGTCATAACCCCCATAGGGGTTATAAAAATTTATGAATGCTGTTAGGAGTTACAAACTTTCTTTTGTCACCCCCTAAATCATGACGGTAAATAGCAGTTATAAAGGTCATTTGTGAGTGCTAACAACACTCACAAATATCCCATTTTGGTGTAGTGGATTAGGATACATGTCGATTCATGCATCCAAAAATGATTGTTGTTTATTTTGGAAGGATATTGAAAATAAAAACGAGTGTCCAATATGTGGGGAGTCTAGATGGAAGGTTAATGATGATAGGGGTAAACGTATTCCTCATAAAATACTTCGTTACTTTCCAGTAAAGCAAAAACTCAAAGGACTATCTATGTGAAGAAAAAAGACTGATGATATGAGCTGGTATAAAGAAAAAATGTGTCAAAGATAATTTATTGAGAGATCCTACAATTTCCAGTGCATGGAAGGATTTTGATACGGATCACGAGTTATTTTCTCAAGACCCTCGTAATGTAAGTCTTGGCCTAACAAGTGATGGTTTCAGCCCATTTGGTAACATGCACAACTCATATAGCATGTGGCCAGTAATACTTATGCCATATAATGTTTCGCCTCAGTTATGTATTAAAGAGTCATTTTTATGATGTCGTTACTTATTCCAGGACCCCTGGCACCAAGTAAGGATATGGATGTGTATTTACGACCATTAATTGATGAGTTAAATGACTTATGGGTATATGACAACCTGCTCCAAATAATAACGGGTGGCCAGCCCTATACTATAATAAATCAGGTATCTCAGATGGCACAGTCTCAACATCAACTGACAATACTATGTAATATAAGGCTAGCTACCTGAAATAATTAAAAGAAAATTGCCAATAATTTAAAACTTTTATGTAACAACAACAATAATACCAACTATGCAACCATAACCAACAATACACATCTAACTATGATGAGTGATATGTACAAACTCCAATATATACAAGAGTGCAGTACAATATACAAATAAAATACCCGAATATGCTGTCGGGTCACAGACAATACAAATAATCGGAGGAAAGAAATGTAAAAGTGTTAATCTATAACACTTGAGTCTAAACTCAATATACAAACTGAATCCTAATCTAGATTTACAATAGATAGGAATCGACTAAGACAAAGTGCCGCAACAGTCTGTTATTGTCACAGCTCCACGAAAACAGTGGATGGATGAACATCAATGGCGTCCTTACGGAGGAACACCTAAAGTAATACAATATATACATGGAGGGATAAAATATAAACGAATCAGAGCCCGAGTTGAATTTTTTTTATAGCAAGTGTATTAAAATGCATAATAATTATAAATGCATTAATACATGATTAAGGTGGAATCGAACTCTCCATAATAAATTACCTCGCCTCTCAACTAAAGCGCACAACTAAACGTATGCACGTGATCTCCAAATGGATGCCCAATTCTATTTAGGTAAAAGGATTCTAACTTAAACCCAATTTAATCATTTAATTAAAATCATCTAACCAATCTCCCAATCTACACTTATCTATATTCTTTAAATCATTTACCTTAACTTTAATGTTACAGTTCTCTTTATTTTTGTTCATTTATTGAACATATAAAGTTGCATAATCAACTGCATAACCACATCATCACAATACATTAACCTTCTCATTTACTAGTGATGATGCTAGAATTAGCACCACTAGGTAAGGTGTTTTCAAGCTCAATCTAAGAACAACAATGGTAGCATAGTTACGTAAAAGGTAGGAGAATGAGGTGAGGAGAAGAGGAGAGAGCACCAGAATATAAATGGTTCAGCCTAAATTGGCCTACGTCCACTGTGTGTGAATAACCTCACTATAATAAGGCACTGATGGCCATGGATACAATCTCTCAAGCTCTCTCTCTCTACTGTTTATCTAGATAGAGTTTCAGCTAGGGTTGTCTTTTTTTTTGGATCCTTTGCAAGGTAGAGGATGACCTCTATATATAGTACCTAGGGGGTGTAATGTACCCCCATGCATGTAATGTGCATGTGTGTGTTTGCCTTACCAATATGGGAAAGCCATCTGTCACTGTCACAAGTAGAGAATGATGATGAAATATTCTCCCCGCGTGTGGGGAATAATCTTGTTATAACTGATATGTGTCCACGTGCCCTTATCCAAATGTCAGCAGATGCTCGGCTATCGTGCTTGGTGTATGACCTCGGCCTGGGAGAGGCCGAGGTTGGCAAGTCTAGATGCTCTTTCAGTCCGAGGTGACCATGGAGGTCTCGGCTTAATCCTATCCGAGATAATGGACAAGGTCAGCCTGAGCCGAGGTTGAGCTGGTGTGCTTGGAGCATCGACTAGTGTCTTGATGAGGTTGTTGGTAAGGCTTCTTGCGAGCTCAGCCTATATCTGGCCGAGGTTTCCATTACAAGGTATACAAGAATTCTGCTGATCCTTGTGATGCATGCGATGCCCTTTCAAGAGGCTGGTGGTAGTGTCGGCCTGGGCCGACCTTGTTATGGTCGAGTGCTGATGCCGCATGCCCAAGGCTTGTCCAATGTCGGCCAAGATCTCGGCCGAGGTTGGTGTCTCTGAGCAGAGGTCACACTTGGGGCTTATCAATCACCCCCCGGCCCTTAGTTACATGTGAGAGCAGGTGAATGTGGGATTTACACATCTCTGAGGCCTTTCTAATATGAGCCAATATTTGTTTGACACTTGTCCAGTGTTGAAGTATGGCTTGCTTGGCAAGCGTGTGTTGTCAGCCGCCCTTTGGGGTTCCCAAGGCAATAATGGGCCTTGGGAATCGCGCCTATACATTTAAGGGTTTTGAACCCTCATTTTTTCCCTCCATCCTCAGTTCTCTCTTCTGCGTAATTACATTCCAACGATTTCTCTCTCTAAAGGCGCTCTTCGCGATTCCTCTGCAGAGGTCTCTGGTGGTGCTGCCTCGAGTTTTCTTCGCTTCCTTCAACTACTTCTTCCTCAGGTATTCTCTGCCATCTTTTTCTCTTCGTTTTGTCCTATTTTTCCCTGTTTTTGTGTTTTTCAGTGAGATTCTGAGTTTTCTGGTGAGTCCACCATAGTTTTAGGCGAACTGTATTTGCCTTAAGTTTCTTGGTTTAATCTTTAAATTGCCTTACTTCATTAGCCAATCTTGTTTGTAGTTTAGGAAGTCTCCCAAGTGTAGTGTCTGCCTCTGATGCGCAGACTCCTATACCAACTTCTTGAGGAGTTCCCCTCCCTTAGGGAGAAGACTTTAGAAAAAATTAGACAAATAGAAAGAGCACGGGAGGAGGCTCGTAGGTCACAAGAATTCCCTATTAGACCCATCTTTCCATCACTCCTGAAGGTGATATATCCTGATCCCTCGGAGTCTTTCAATCAGGCAGAGGTTCCTGTCAATCCTATACCAATGTCTGAGTCTGAGTCTTCCACCTCAGACCCCATGTCCGTGGATTCCTTCCAGGAGGCCATGGATTTCTCAATTAGGGAAGATCAGGCCCCTAATCAGGCCGAGGTCTCCAACCGGGCCTCATCTCATAACAACTCAAGCACCTCAGCCTCTTCCTTATAGGTTGAGATCGTCGAGCTGAGTGTGGCCATTCCACCACCACTTGATGCCATTCCTCTGTCATCCTTCACCGGTGTCGAGTTCGCTCAGAGGTTCCTGGGTAACCCATCAACATCTGCTCCGGCCGATGTTGAGCTAGATGATGATGACGTTGAAAGTGATGTCGACGTCTCTGAGGTGGCCGCGATCGAGAGTACTGTAAGTGAGGTAGACCTCCTTTGCTTCAGATATCTGTATTCCATTAGTCCCTCCATAAAGCTAAGAAGACCTCTGAGGGAAGAGAGGGCTTTTCACGGCCGAGACGGCGAAATCTTCTTGTACAAGCAGATGTTCAAGTTGGGGTTTCGTCTGCCCATCCATCCCATTATCAAATCTATCATTTCCTATATAAATTTTGCCCCCTCTCAACTATCCCCTAATGCCTGGAGCGTCATAATAGGGGCCATAGTCTTATGGAAGGCTGTCCACCACTCATACCTCCCAGTTCAGGTCTTTGTAGGTTGCTATGTCCCTTCCTCAGCCAAAAATCATTCGAGCTACTATCATTTTGTAGCTCGAAAGCCTGAAAAAAATATTCTTTAAATAACTTAGACTTCCAACCACAACTGGAATCCACGATACTTTTTGCTTCTGGACCATGGGAATTTGACCCATGTGCTCCCTCGTCCATTCTAGAGCCAAGGATGACCCTAAGGTGGGGTAAGGTCACAATGTCTGCGAGGGCTGACCCTGTCCTGAGCCCGCAAAACCTTCAGAAGGTGAAAGCCCTTCAAGATCAGGGGGTACATGGTCTGTTCGTTAGGTTTGAACACTTGATGACCCCCCACTACCTCTCTGAGACAGGTCTGGGTGGAAGTCCTATTTTCGAGCTTGGTAAGCGCTTTCTATTTGAAGTTGAACCTCTGAGTTTATTTATGTCTGATCTTCTAACGTAGATCTATTAATTTTGCAGAGCGTCCAAAGGATATCTCAGACGAACTCTGGAAAATGGTTGCTCCTAGCTTGACGAGACTTGCAAAGAAAGCAGGCCTTAATGCTCCTCCCCGAGCTCCCTCTGCCTCAAAGCCCTAAGCCACAAAGAAGAGGGCTTCAACTGAACATGCCCCTGAGGATCAGAGGCAGAAGAAAAAGAGTGCTGATACTGCCATCCCCATCTCTTCACCAGACGCCTTGTCAGCTCGTCTAGAGCAGTTAAAGATTATTGACAGCATAGTCGGCCATAGTCTGCAGGCCATAGATGCCTTCGGCTCTACAATGAACGAGGCCGACAAGCGCTTATTTCGGTCACTTGATACTCCCTTGCTGGTTGAGTTTGGCATCCACAGATCCATTTAGGTATGGCCTCATATTTCTTTGTAATTTCTAAGTGTAACCTCTAATTTGTCTTTGACTCATTCCTGATCGCAAAATCTGCAGGGCCTGGCAGCGATGCACCACCTTTCCAATTGGACTCTGAGGAAGTTGCCCCTCATCCAGAAGGGTCAAGAGGCCGAGAAGGTCCAAAGTTCTTTGAACGTAAAAATTGATCGACTGAAGTCTGAGTTGGGTGAGTCTAACAAGAAGGTGAAAGGGCTGGAGAAGGAGGTCTCTCGGCTTAACAAGGACCATGATGTGGCTCTGAAGGCCAAGGACAATGTTTTGGAGCAGAAGGTCAACTCAGCTATGAAGGCAGCCGTTGATGATGCCTCAGAGAGGATAATAGCAGAGTATAAAAGTTCTGATGAGTTTATGGGCTTCGGCTTTGAATACCTCAAGAGAGGTATCGAGGCTACTACCAAGTGGGTGGCTGTCAAGGAGAAGGAGGCTGGCACTTTGAAAGCTTCTGACTTTATAGGCCTTGGATTTGCTAATCCTCAGCTTGCCCAGGCCCTTCAGGAGGTTGAGGAGGAGGCTGCCATGCCTGCCGAGACTTCCACGTTGGACGACACAGAGGTCGGAGGGGCAGATCACCATGATGACGTTGTTGAGGTGACCAACCAACGTCGTCCAGATTAACCAAACCGAATGCACCAGCATTCCTCCCTCAAACCCTTAAAGGGAATCTCTGAATATTTTTGTAGCCCCTGAAATTATAATCCCTGCATATTTATAATTTCTGAATGAGCATGGCTCTTACTTTTCCATTCTTTGTAACCTCTGAATATTTATAATCTCTAAATGTGTTATTCTATGAATGTGTTATTCTCTGAAGAGGACCATCTTCTTTTGTTGTATGTATGTCGTGATGTTTTTTCTCTAAAGCTTATGCAATGGTGTTTGCTTAAACCAAATTAGTAGTCTGAGCTCAGACCTCGTCACCATTGAATGGTGTTATGAAGGTCTGAGGTCGCCACCTAAGGTGTTAGCCCCATTAATGAATCTCACCAAATTGATGATGTTAAGGGTCTGAGATCATACCATTATGGTGTCTGAGCTCAGACCTCGTCACCACTGAATGGTGTTATGAAGATCTGAGGTCATCACCTAAGATGTTAGCCCCATTAATAAATCTCACCAAATTAATGATGTTAATGGTATAAGGTCATCCCATTATGGTGTCTGATCTCAGACCTCGTCACCACTGAATGGTTTTATGAAGGTCTGAGGTCATCACCTAAGATGTTATCCCCATTAATGAATCTCACCAAATTAATAATGTTAAGGGTCTGAGGTCATCCCATTATGGTGTCTGAGCTCAGACCTCGTCACCATTGAATGGTGTTATGAAGGTCTGAGGTCATCACCTAAGATGTTAGCCCCATTAATAAATCTCACCAAATTAATGATGTTAAGGGTCTGAGGTCATCCCATTATGGTGTCTGATCTCATACCTCGTCACTACTGAATGGTGTTATGAAGGTCTGAGGTCATCACCTAAGGTGTTATCCCCATTAATGAATCTCACCAAATTAATGATGTTAAGGGTCTGAGGTCATCCCATTATGGTGTCTGAACTCGGACTTTGTCACCACTGAATGGTGTTATGAAGGTCTGAGGTCATCACCTAAGATGTTATCCCCATTAATGAATCTCATCAAATTAATGATGTGAAGGGTCTGAGGTCATCCCATTATGGTGTCTGAGCTCAGACCTCATCACCACTGAATGGTGTTATGAAGGTCTGAGGTCATCACCTAAGATGTTAGCCCCATTAATGAATCTGATCAAATTAATGATGTTAAGGGTCTGAGGTCATCCCATTATGGTGTCTGAGCTCAGACCTCGTCACCACTGAATGGTGTTATGAAGGTCTGAGGTTATAACCTAAGATGTTATCACCATTAATGAATCTCATCAAATTAATGATGTTAAGAGTCTGAGGTCATACCATTATGGTGTCTGAGCTCAGACCTCGTCACCACTGAATGGTGTTATGAAGGTTTGAGGTCATCACCTACGATGTTATCACCATTAATTTCTGATAAGTGCAAAATGAAGCAAGGACCACCATGGGAACTGATCTTTTATTAATAACCTCTTCATGACAAGATGGTACATTTACACAACTTCATGCAACATCATATGTAATACTTCTTTAGGTGATCAGCATTCCATGGATTAGAGAAATGTTCTCCTTCTAGATTTTTTAGCCTCTAAGTGCCAGGCACAACCTCTTTTGTCACTTTGTAGGGACCGTGCCTATTTGGGTGGAGTTTGTTTGCTTTCTGTAAGGTCTTCTTTAGCACTATGTCTCCCACTACAATGGGTCTTGACTTCACCCTCTGGTTGTAGAATTTCGCTGCCCTCTGTTGGTAGGCTGCTTGTCTGACCTCTGCGTCCTCTTTTCTTTCTTTGATAAGATCTAGGTCTAGCCTCCTCTCTTCCCCATTATTATCAGGGTCATAGGTCTGAATCCTATGAGTTGGGAGCCCTACTTCCGTTGGTATGACGGCCTTTGAGCCATGTGCCAACATGAATGGGGTTTATCTTGTTGGTGTCCTTGTCGTGGTTCTGTAGGACCATAACACATCGTAGACCTCTTCAGTCCATCTTCCCTTCGTATCTTCTAAGCTCTTCTTGATTCCATCGAGAATTGTACTGTTTGTGACCTCGGTCTGACCATTTGCCTGAGGTCGGACATGAGATGAGAAGAATTTCTTTATTCCTACTCTTAGGCAATACTTTTCTAAAGAGGAGTTCTTGAACTGGGTCCCATTGTCCGAGATGAGAGTGTTTGGGAGGCCATATCTGCATATGATATTCCTCCAAATAAATTGGAAGGTCTTCTGCTCTGTGATCGTTATCATCGGCTCTGCCTCCACCCACTTTGAAAATAGTCGATGGAAACTATCAAGAATCTATAAATGTTGGTAGCTCTTGGCAGGGGCCCTACTAAGTCAATTCCCCATACTACAAATGGCCATGGAGAAGTGATTAACGTCATAGGCTGATGAGGTAGATGAGGGATCACTACACCAAAATGGGCAAATTGTCACCGTTCAGGTTGCCAGCCTTGTCAAGGTCATTGACCGTGATAAAAAACACGCGTTTTATGTCATCGTCATTGACCTTGACACGACCGTGACAACTAATTGTCACGGTCAATGACCGTGACAAGTCCGTGACAAATTTAATTGTCACGGTCTTGTCACCGTCATTGACCGTGACAATTCTTGTCATGGTCAATGACCTTGACACGATCGTGACAATTTTTCCAGCAAAAATCCTTTCCCCCTTCTTTTTTCCCTCCCACCGTTCCCTCCCCCCCCTCTCTCTCTCTCTCTCTCTCTCTCTCTCTCTCTCTCTCTACTTTCAGGTCCAATTTCTCTCTCTCTCTCTCTCGCTCTTCCATTTATATATATATTTGTGTGTATATTTATGTGTGTATGTGTATATATATATGTATGTATGTGTGTGCGTGTGTGTGGGGTTGGGCGGGGTGGGGGAGGGGGTGGTGGAGGGGGGCAGGTGGTGGGGTGCGGTGTGTGTGTGTGGTGTGTTTTGGGGGAGGGGGTGGTGGAGGGGGCAGGGGGTGGGGTGGAGTGTGTGTGTGTGTGGTGGTGTGTGGTGGGGGAGGGATAATTCACGGGTTTTAGCTAAACTAGGGTTTTATAGAGTTTCGCTCCTACTACTTGGGCAATGACTATACTAGGGACCAAAGCTAAATAAATAAACTGGATTCAAAGTAAATACTAGGAAATCCCAATTTATAACCGTCTAATTTATATCCTTTATTTATTTAATCACGATTCATTCCACTAAATAATCATGATTGCACTCAAATTTAATTATTTATAAATCACTCGAAAGAATGTGTTCTTATTATTAAAGTTGATTACGGTATATTATGATTACCCACGTTATGTTTTCGATACCCTCTTGGTTAAATAAATTTTCTACTAACCGATTTTAATGAATATCTGATCAATTCCTTGATTCTAAAACTTAATTCTATAGGATTATAAAATAGTTCATCGGTCGGGTAAACAAAACATATAAGTCTATCAAGGGGTATCACAATCCAAATTATTTCTTGGACGTGAATTCCTCCAAATTATGATCTCATACCTATTCACACAATGATTGACCAACTTGCGAGGATCTATTGTTCTATCATATAATTGAACTTCACCCATCGCAATCGAAGAAATAATTGTGAAAGAAATTTAATATCCATAACCCTAGGGATTAAGAATCTATGAACTTTTTGCAAACGATATGAGATTTCACATGTTTAATCAAGAACATCCTTAGACTTGTAGGGGGTGTGGTGTGGTGTGTGTGTGTGTGTGGTGGGGGAGGGGGTGGTGGAGGGGGGCAGGGGGTGGGGTGGGGTGTGTGTGTGATGTTCAATTTAGTTGGTGCACAAACTAACGGTCAAAGTAATAGTATGTAATTCCAACATTTAAAACTACTTGAACATCACAAATGGATAAGAAACTTAAAATATAAATTGAGATAACCTTAGAATCTAATTAGGGTAAAAATATAATGGCATCAACTAACATATATACACAACACTAAAAGTAGACATCAATTTTATAAATAATTGATAATAGTTGGATAATAATTGGATAATAAACATCGGGAGGGGGTGGGGGTGGGGGTGGGTGGGGTTTTGAATATTATTTACATTCAAAATAAATAATTGATAATAGTTGGATAATAATTGGATAATAATTGATATTTTCATTAAAAATAAATATTTCATTCAAAAATATTGGATAATAATTGATATTTTCATTTAAATTGATAATAATTTTATTCATGAAATTAATTCAATTAGGTAAAACCCATGATAATGAAATTTATGCTACAATTATAATTATCTCATGTCATAATTTTATTGATAAACAATATATGTAGTTGTCACGGTCGTGGTGGGGGAGGGGGTGGGGGTGGGGTGGGTAGGGGTGGGGTGTGTGTGTGTGTGCGTAGGTGCGTAGGTGTGCGTGTGTGTGTGGCGGTGGGTGTGGGTGGGGGTGGGGCACCCATTTAATAACTCTTTAAATATTTGGAAAAAACATAATATTACAAAATTGAAACGAAATGGTATTGACGGAACTTACACATACGTTATAATATAGACGGAACATTTTTTTATCTGTACTATTAATTCAATTAGGTAAAACGAAATGTGTACTATTAACATTTTTTTTATCTGTACTAATAACATTGTTTTTTACAACAAAAATGTCGCCTTCAGATGTTAAGGCGAAGATGATGATGCTGTTTATGATGATGTCGTCTGGGTTCGGTGGTAGCGGAGGCGACGAGAGCTCCTCCGCCGCTAGGCTCCCCAAATATGAAAAATTTGGGATTACCGTCGAAAACAAGTCGGAGCTTTTAGCGAGATCCCTCGAGCTGCTAAAGACGGTCATCGGCCCAGGGTTTATGAGTTGGAAGGAGGTGCCGTATGAGCTCAAGTTAGCTGTTTGGGTGGCACTACAGGTAATATTTATATGAATATTTCAATTTATATTTATATTTGTATTTATTCGCAACTAACATTGTATTTGTTGGACAGGAACAATTCAACTTGGATCCAAAGCTACGTGATTCCGTCTTGGAGCAGTTGAGGGAGCAACACAAGACGTGGAAGAAAAATATGCGGACACGGTACTTTGGAAAAACACGAGAGTCCATTTTACAATGGCGCGGATCCGTCCTGCCCAATGAGCCGATCTCATTGTCACAATGGAAAAAGTTCATTGACAATGAGATCGAGGATCGACAATTGGCATCTCGCCAATCGGGGAGGGAAAATCGGGCTAAAAAGACAGACGTGCACTACTCCGTCCGGACCTCTTACGCTGAGGTGGAGCATAAGATGCAGGTAAGATTTAATTTATCTATAACTACAGAAATATATTATTGGATATTATTTTACTTTGTGGGGCTGATACTAATTTTACTTTACTTTATTTTATTTCAGGGGGTAGGGAGTGGGCCAGGGGGTAAGCCACATAGGCTCGATACTTATGTGGCTCTTCGGACGAAGAAGGGGAAGGACAAGGAGGTGTCCCCGAGCGTCGCGGCCACGATTGTAAGTAATCCGACAGTTTAATTACTATTAATTACGTTATAATTTTTTAGTTTACTTATTTTACTAATCATGTGCTTTTTGTCGTTTCAGGCAAAGCTTAAGGAAGTGCATGAGTCACAGTCTGATGCCGACAAGGCATCTTTGTCCACATACGCACTCAGCCAAGTGCTTGGCTCTAATCGCAAAGGGAGGACAAGGGGAGTGAGCTCGCGGGTGGCCAAATCTAGGATCATCGGATTGGAGACGAGCGACACCGGGTTGTCTCGAACGGTGGATTCACACGACGCAAAGTTGTCCCGTTTGGAGGCGACGGTCCAAGATATGTACGCATTCATGAAGTGTACGTTGGGTGGAGACCGTAAAGGGAAAGGGAAAGGGAAGGAGAAGGCGGTGGATGAGGAGGTGCGGGAGGACGAGGCGCAGGATGACGAGGATGTGGACCTCGCTGCTTCATCACCGACACGTTCGTACTTTGACGATCCACTTCCCTATTTGACGCCCTCCAACAGACCATTGTCGACAATTGGTTGGCCGAGCGTGTTCATATTGGACATATTTGATGGCTAGCGGATAGGGCGGGGGTTGAGGGACCCGAATATCGTCGAGGGTGGAATAGTCCATGGACGTGTGCTTCAAGAGATGGAGTCCAGGGTGCTCGTCACGCATGTCATACCCGGGAAGGAGAACTTCCTATTCTGGTTGCGCGAATAATGCGGCACGACGTATATTAGTGGGTGCGTCAATTCGTATGTCGTGTGGCCTACTCACCTCCTCAGTTTTATCCAAGACATGTAGTAACATTATTTTTAAGTTTGTCCATTTTAATTATATTTGGATTATATCGTCATGTATATTGTTTTTACTTTGAATATTTGGATTATATCGTCATGAATATATATTTGCATTATCTTTAGTTTGTGTTGGATATATGATGTTTGGAACAGGTACAACGTTGCTATAACAGGTACAAATATACTGCTGGGCAGTGGCGGTGGCCATACTGCCCAGCAGATTTTTTTAAAATTCTGCCCAGAATTGTCACGGTCATTGACCGTGACAATTCTGGGCAAGAGGGGTCACGGTTATGTCACGGTTTAGAACCGTGACAAACATGTCACGGTCATTGACCTTGACATGACCGTGACACAAAACGCGAGTTTTTTGTCAAGGTCACACACCGTGACAAAAAAAGTTGTTTCGCCTCGAAATATCACGGTCATTGACCTTGACAAGGTGGATTTGTCAAGGTCAATGACCTTGACAAATGGGCAGATTTGGTGTAGTGGATGGCGGCGAACCTCTGGTATTTATCACATTTCCTCACGTAGGCTGCAGCGTCCTTAGACAGGGTTGGCCACCAGTACCCCTGGGTGATGATTCTTTTGGCCACGGGTCTTCCCCCTATGTGGCTAGAGCAAGAACCCTCATGGACCTCCTGTAAGACCCGGGGAACTTCTGTGGGGTGCACACATCTGAGGAGAGGTAGCAGGAATCCTTTCTTGTACAGGACGTCTCCTACTACCGAGAACTTGGCAGCCTTATATCTCAATTTTTGCCTTTCTAGCTTGAATTCAGGTAGCTCTCCCTCTCTGATATATATGAAGAGGGGGTCCATCCATGAGTCTCCTAAGTTCAAATTGTGACAAGGGTTACATACCTCTTTTTGCTCAATGGTTGTCTTCCCCAAGACATCGATCGGAATGGTCCTTCTAACATCTGTCTTCGTTGCGGAGGCCAACCTCTCCAATGCATCTGCGTGGCTGTTACTTTGTCGAGGCACTCTCTTCAGTATTGCCTCTTCAAAATGTTCTAACATTGTTCTCACCCTTTTTAGATATTTGGCCATCCTTTCATTTCTGGCCTCATAGATTCCCAATACTTAATTGATAACTAACCTTGAGTCGCTGTGGAGTAGGAGTCGCTTTACGTGAAGAGTCTTTGCCAATGAGAGACCTGCTATCATGGCCTCATACTCGGACTCATTGTTAGAAGCTCAGAAGTTGAATCTCAAAGCGTATTCAATGTTGGCACCATCTGGAGCTGAGAGTATCAACCCCGCACTGCTTCCATTGTCGCAGGAAGAGCCATCAACGAAGAGGCTCCAAATATTTGTACCTGATGAGAAGACCCCTTCTGTCATGACTCCTTTTTTGAAGAGGTACCGATCTTCCTCGTTATCCGTAACTCGGTTCCTAGCCCCGTTGGATGCAATCTCTTCCTGATCTCGGAAGATGTTTAGTGTCGTCTCTTTCGAATTTCGGAAGACACCACGATTTTCAACACCCTCTAGGCCATTCTCTGCTTCGGCCTCTTCCCATGTAAACTCAGCAAAAAAGTCTGCTGGGCTTACCACTTGATGGACGTCCTAGGTTGGTAGGTAAAATCGTACTCCCCCAACTCAAAATGCCCATGTC
This sequence comes from Sambucus nigra, assembly GCA_949130495.1. Lineage (NCBI taxonomy): Eukaryota > Viridiplantae > Streptophyta > Magnoliopsida > Dipsacales > Adoxaceae > Sambucus > Sambucus nigra. The sequence continues at coordinate 175,373,837 of OX422211.1, forward strand.
ATTAATCGCCCGGACTTCTCAGGTTTATGTAGGACCTGTCTTAGCGGGGATTCAGTGAGGAAAACTATGGAGTGGGCCTGTAGTTAAGGCTTCATCTTTCTCGAGGCATGTATCAAGGCCTATGCTAGCTTTTCCATACGAGGGTAATTTTATTCGGCCCCTTGAAGGGCCTTACTGTTGAAATATACAGGCCTTTGGATTCCAACGTCTTCCCGTATTATGGCTGCGCTGATGGCTGATTCGGAGACTGCCAGATACACGTACAGTTTCTCCTCTGCTACAGGCCGAGACAGCAATAAGGGAGACCCTAAATAAGACTTGAGCTGGTTGAAGGCTTTTTAGCACTCTTCGTCCCATTGGAAGGCCTTTCTCAGCACCTTAAAGAATGAAAGGCACTTGTCTGTTGCCCTAGAAATATACCTGTTAAGGGCAGCCACTCTCCCCGTAAGTCTTTGAACATCTTTGATACTCCTCGGTGTCTTCATGTCAAGTAAAGCCTTGATTTTTTCAGGGTTCGCTTCAATCCCTCTCTGGTTGACGATAAATCCTAGGAACTTCCCAGCTCCTACTCCGAAGACACATTTCGCGGGGTTGAGTTTCATTCTGTATGAGTCAATAATGTCGAAGGTCCTCTCGAGATCCGTTACATGAGTGCAAGCTTTTAAGCTCTTTGTTAGCATATCATCTACAGAAACCTCCATAGTCTTACCTATTTTCTCTTCGAACATCTTATTAACAAGACGTTGGTATGTCGCCCCTGCATTTTTTAGGCCGAAGGGCATCACTTTGTAGCAGTACGTCCCTTTGTCGGTAATGAAGGTTGTCTTCTCTGAGTCTTCAGCATCCATGAAGATCTGGTTGTAACCTGAATACGCGTCCATGAAGCTCATGTCCTGCCGTAGCATCCACCATCTAATCTATCCGAGGTAAGGGGTAGCTGTCTTTTGGACAAGATCTGTTCAGGTCAGTAAAATCAACACACATTCTCCACTTCCCATTGGCCTTGGGCACGATGACTGCATTTGATAACCATTTCGGATATGTGACTTCTCTTATAAACTCAGCCTCTTCCAATTTTTTGAACTCTTCTCGGATGACGTCGTACTTCTCCCTGGAATAGACTCTTCGTCTCTGTTTGATTGGCCTGGCATCTTTGGTCACATTGAGCTTGTGACTCATAACTTCAGGGTCGATGTTGGGCATATCTGCATGACTCCATGCGAAGACACTCTGTCTCCTCCTGAGGAACTTTATCAGCTCTTCCTTGATTTCTGCCTTTAGGTCTTTACCGACCTGGACGGTTTTTTCCGGTTCGTCCTCATTAAGTCAATGGATTCTACCTCTTTCGCGGCCTCTCCCTTCTTCAACTTTGTCTCATTTCTTGGGTCAAGCGTATCAATGCTATAAGTGGTGATTGCCCTCTTATGGGCCTCTCTCTCTTCGGTCGAGTTGAAGTAACATTCTCGCGTTGTGGTCTGGTCACCTTGTACTTCCCCTACCCCATAGGGAGTCGGGAATTTTAGCATCTGATGGACCATCGACGACACAACTTCAAACTCTTTAAGGGCCACCCTTCCTATGATGAGGTTATAAGCCGAAAACACGTTCTCGTCCATGATGAAAAAATTTATCTTCTTGGTCAGCCTCTTGGGCCACTCATCTCCCATCCATACGTCCATCTCATACATGCCCAAGGGGTGGACCTTTTCGCCACTGAAGCCTATCAATGGGTGGTGATAGGGTACTAGTTTTGCTCTGCTAAGACCTAGGCTCTTGAAGCAAGGCCAAAACATCACGTCCGCCGAGCTCCCCCCGTCTATGAGGATCCTATGCACCTCGCACCCATGCAACCTTATTACTATGACCAGAGGATCATCATGGGGGGCTAAGATACCCTTAAAGTCAAGTCTGGAGAACCCAACTACAAGGGTGTCCATGTCTACTTTCTTCCTCTCCTGCACTGTATCGGAAGACGTTAGATTCACAACTTCAAGCTTGGCCACTAACCTGGCCTCTACCATGTGAGCCTTCCTATAAGCTACTTCAGATCCACCTCCTGTAAATCCTCCGCATATGGTGTCAACACCAAACGAGATCATACCAACCCTCTTCACTGGGGTGTTATCGTCTTTCGGCGGAAGATCTCGATCGTCTTCATCATCACCTTCTGAATCATCATCTCTTCTGGCCGGGATATTGTCACGGCATCTGTCATTTCTCATTTTCTTAGGTTCATCTCTTCCACCCTTAAGAGCCTTACCATCCACATACTTCCTCAACTTTCCAGATGTTAACATCTTTTCAATCTCATCCTTCAAGGCGAAGCATCTGTCCGTGACATGGCCATGATCCTGGTGGAACTCGTACCATAGGTTTTTGTTCCTCTTATATGGTGGGGCTTTCAGTTTCTCTGGCCATGTCAGAGTCATGTCATTCTTAATCTCGTTGAGGATGTGCTCGCAGCTTATAGTCAGAGGAGTATAGTGAGCGAACTTGTCATCACCCGACCTCTTCTTCCCATCTTTCTTGTGTTGGGACTTTCCACTGCGATTGCGGTTCTCATCCTCATACTTGGCGGCCATTGCCTCTTTCGCATTTATTACTTTCCATGCGGTTGCCAGGAGTTCCGCCATAAACCTAGGGGGGTTCTTCCGCAAGTTTCCACAACAGCTTCCCTTTCTGTAGACCCCCTATGAGGGAGGTCATGGCTATGTTCTTTTCATAATCTTCGACCTCCAACTTCTCTTTGTTGAATCTCGCTATGTAGTCTCTTAGGCTCTCATCCTTGCCCTTCTTGACATACAGCAGGTGAGTAGTCTTCTTTTGAGGTATCATCCCAAAGCAGAAGTTATGGATGAATCGTTCAGCCAAGCCTTTGAAGTTCTCAATTGAGTTCTTCGAAAGGGAGGTGAAACAACTATGCGCTGCCCCTCTTAAGGTCCCAGAGAAGGCCCTACACCTCATCTCATTGGATATCGAGTAGATGTCTGATGCTGACTGGTACATCTCGATGTGATGTACATGGTTAATGTTGCCATCATACTTGGGAGACACTGTAGGAGGCTTAAACTTAGCTGGGGTTGGGAAGCCCACTATCCTAGCCACAAATGGAGAACCATCTGAGTAACCCCTTTGTAATGGGTCCCTGCTTTTAATGAGGTCTCCTATCTTCTCCTCAAGGAGATGGATAGAGTCATTCCACGGTCTTCTTCCATCGACCTGGCCGAGGTTGTCCCCAGCCACCTCCATGGGATGGATCGAGGGTTCCCCTGTCGCGACACGTCAGCTGTTGACCTCTTCCTATTCCCTGGCTCTTCTTTCACAGTGTCGGCCTTGTTCTATCCGACCCTGCCTGTTCCCTCTCTGAGAGCCTTCTGTGCTCCTTGATCCTGATAATCTCTATCTTAGGTCATTCACTGGGCCCAATCTCTTAAAGGCCGACCCTCTGCTCAACCTATCAAAGGCTGACCCTCTTTGTTGAGCCTCTTCACCTCTTCGGCCGACACAGCCTTAACTTTGCCGAAGAGGTCGTACAGTGTTATTTGACACCTCATACGGCTCCCAGCAGTCTTTCGGGGCTTCTTCCGCCTCTAGATCGTCATACATGTCATCTGGGCAAGGGTTTCTTTGCCTCCCCAGGCATAAGCGCCTAGGGTCAGCAACGTCCCTTCTCCATTGGGGTATAGTATGGTCCTTCATTGGTGCCTGGGGTGGTCCTCTAGCGTCAGGATGAGGCTGAACAACCGCCGGAGTGATCATATCCAGTGAGACTCCAGGTGTTCTCATCAAAGTTTGGCTGAGCTGCGCAAAATGTTCCTGCATAGCTAGTTGTGTTGCAGCTAAAGACCTCAAGGCTGCATCTACCTCCGCCATTTCGAACTGGGGCGGCTCCTGACTGGAACTAGGCCCTCCACCTCCAGGTGGCGAAAGAGGCGGTGGTAATTCTGGTGCCATATGTTAACACTATAGAGCTTGAGTAGCAGATGAGCTTAGTACCTCAAAGGACCTCTTTCAATGGTGAAGCAGCTCCACGCAAGGGGTGGTGCCTGGTTCACGACTAGAGTCTCCAGTGAGGTTAAGCTGAAGAAGAGAAAGAGATAACTTCTCTCTGTTCCCACAGACGGTGCCAAAATGATGATGCTAGAATTAGCACCACCAGGTAAGGTGTTTTCAAGCTCAATCTAAGAACAATAATGGAAGCATAGTTACGTAAAAGGTAGGAGAATGAGATGAGGAGAAGAGGAGAGAGCACCAGAATATAAGTGGTTCAGCCTAAATTGGCCTACGTCCACTGTGTGTGAATAACCTCACTATAATAAGGCACTGATGGCCATGGATACAATCTCCAAATCTCTCTCTCTACTGTTTATCTAGACAAAGTTTCAGCTAGGGTTGTCTTTTCTTGGATCCTTTGAAAGGTAGAGGATGACCTCTATATATAGTACCTAGGGGGTGTAATGTAACCCCCATGCATGTAATGTGCATGTGTGTGTTTGCCTCACCAATATGGGAAAGCCATTTGTCACTGTCACAAGTAGAGAATGATGATGAAATATTCTCCCCGCGTGTGGGGAATAATATTGTTATAACTGATATGTGTCCACGTGCCCTTATCCAAATTTCAGCAGATGCTCGGCTATCGTGCTTGGTGTATGACCTCGGCCTGGGAGAGGCAGAGGTTGGTAAGTCTAGATGCTCGTTCAGTTCGAGGTGACCATGGAGGTCTCGACTTAATCCTAACCGAGACAATGGATATGGTCGGCCTGAGCCGAGGTTGAGCTGGTGTGCTTGGAGCATCGACTAGTGTCTTGATGAGGTTGCCGATAAGGCTTCTTGCGAGCTCGGCCTATATCTGGCCAAGGTTGCCATTCCAAGGGATACGAGAATGCTGCTAATCCTTGTGATGCATGCGATGTCCCTTCGAGAGGCTGGTGTTAGTGTCATCCTGGGCCGACCTTGCTATGGCCGAGTGCTGATGCCGCATGCCCAAGGCTTGTCCAATGTCGGCCACGATCTCGGCCGAGGTTGGTGTCTCCGAGCCGAGGTCACACTTGGGGCGTATCAACTATAATTTCACATATTCTAGATATGTCCTCATTTGGTAAGTAAACATAAATATACATATTTATATATGAGTTATTAGCATCAAGAGTTAAGGACAAAATTTCTCCCAATTCTCAATACGGCACTGCGTTTCGTGCGTGGGACGTCTCGCTGAGGCGAAATCCAAAACATGAACCTCCCTTTACACTACTCCTGACAGTACTGATCCTGGAGATTCATTATGCCCTCAATGCATGATGCATGTAACTAAAATTATTATTTATCAAATTTTAATTAATTAATATTCCAAACAAGGAACCCCCCGGTTACACTACTCCTGGCACTGTCGATTGTCGGGATAGGTGATATATATATATATATATATATATATATAAGTATGAGCATTTAGGACTAACTTCTCCCCAACTTCAAACATTACACTGCGGTTCGTGCATGGGACGTCTCGCCGAGGCGAAATCCAAATAAGGAACCCCCCCGATACACTATTCCTGGCAATGTTAGTCGTTGAGGTCCATTATGCCATTGATACGCAAGTATAAGAACAACAAACAATAACCATCCAACCGAGATATAACTCGAGGACGCAGGCTCACATGCTATCATCTTCCAGCAGCCCATACACGTAGCAAACCGGGGCCACCTAGTGGGGTTTAACGACACCCACCTCGTGATCAACTCACGCACACAACGTCCTGAGAAACGGTCATAGCTCCTAACTGGAAAGTGAGAACGTCACATACCCCCGACTTCTCACCCCCAAAAGAATGTATATATATATCGCATAATAATCATAATGGACGACTATGACCTGGGTAATATCCACAACCTAATCTTTGAGCCAGGATGCTCACCCTCAACGCATGCAACTTCCCAATGATAGGAAGGAGGGGGTATGCTTCACCATATATATATATATATATGGTATACATACATCATCACAACATATAAAGATATATCGTCATATACGGTATACCGGCCACATCATTTACATTTTCAATATTACGCACTTAGGCGTAGTTGAATTAATATCATTTTTAGTATATCACTCTCTTTTGATACACTAACCGTCAATTCTCACACATTAACCCCACTTAGTATACATTATACTATTTCTCGCTTGAAGCTCACAAGTCACTTCTAATAATGAATTGTTTCTCAATTCAATTCATGTTAAGGATATTGTTTTATCCTAATGCTCTTCAATTAGCAATTCTCATTGTGTGAGGCATCCCCCAAATTAAACATCAATAAGGATACTTCTATATCCGTATGCACATCAAATAGCATTTATAATTATCCATCCATAATAGGGTTCAATTTATTTTATGAACCTTTTAAAGTTATCCCATTTGGGATTAGATTCTAAAATCCACAATCACTAAGCTTATTATCATTCTTCTATATGAATTAATAATTATCTCCCAATAGAGTTTCCAATTAAGGTGGGCTTTCCCACTTAGAATATACCAAATTCTCTAATCGGTATTCCTCAATTCAAAGTCCATATGACTCCAATAATCTCTTGTAAGGGTAACTCCCTAAAAGTCTCCAAAACGTACTCCATACGATCCCTAACGAGGTTCCCAATCGATAACCTCGAACAAAATGGAATGAAATTCTCCTTAGAAAAACATCCATCGAAAATCCCTATTTCTGAATCAATTAGAGCCAATTCCGAATCGATTTGGCCCAGCGAATCGATTCGTCCAGGAAGGCGAATTGATTCGGGTCATCAGACCTGGGACTCTATCTCAGGCCGAATCAATTCGGCTAGTGTTCGAATTGATTCGGTCACTCATACCTGTGCACCTGCATATTTCCGAATCGATTCGGTAGGAGGCCGAATCGATTCGGACCTTCAGAACTCTCAAAAATGGATACTTTTTAAGTAAGCCAAAATCCCAAATTTTGGTTTAGTCATTTTCTCTTCATTTCTCTTCAACCCAATCATATATATATCATCAATATTCATCCTAGAATACATATAAACTAATTACTATCTTCAAATCAGAGATCTACATATTAAATCTAAGATTATACCCAAAAGTTAGGTTTTGATAAACTAAACCTAAAACCCAAAGATTCAATCCACAAATCATGCAATAAATGGTACACAACAATTATTTAGCAAGTTTAATCACTTGCCTCGGGTTCGTAGGATCTGATCCGTCCTCGAGATCGCGTAGATACCGGAAATCTCCACTTTCTCTCTCTCTTTTCTTCTTCTTCTTCTTCTTCTTCTTCTTCTTCTTCTTCTTCTTCTTCTTCTTCTTTCTCTTATTCTCTCTTTCTTTCTTTCTATTTCTCTTTCTCTCTTTGGAGAAATAAATCTCCCGTAGGTTTATAAGCCCTAGCTCCCAAGATACACATCTTTAAATGATAATACACACTTTAAATGACTCCGTATCTTTAATTCGAGTCAAACGAGCTTAAAATATTTCGGAACCTAAATAGACCCCAAGTGCAGTCATTTTGACTTCCTCGACCCTTCCGGACACTACTACACCCTCAGAATCGCCATTCGACATACTTTCTAACGACTCCAGGTTTTGACCTTAAGTGCCAAATTTAATTATTCTCTAATAAAATATTATTTATTTCTCCCAAAATAAATAAATCACTGTCTCTAAAACCTCGGGTTGTTACAGGGAAGTTGGTGTACAAAGATTTGATGCATCCACTAAAAAGAATTTTCAGATGCATGTGAGAGTTTTGTGGACTATAAATGACTTTCTGGGATATGGTAATTTATCTTCTCGCAACATTAAGTGTTTTATGGCTTGTCTTACATGTAACAAAGATACTTCTTCGCAAAGAATAAGAAGTAAGATATGTGTAAGGACATATTTCTCATGTCCGTTATCTTACATTTATGTATGTCGCACGTCTCTACAGGATCTCACACGACGACCTCAATCCAAATTCTTGGAATCAAGAATTCATTATCTTCATCATGTGTCCCACATCTGCATCAACGACTTCACGTTCCATGATTTTAGGGACTTTATGCAAGAGGTACGCAAGAGAAGTCAAAATAATGAAAGTAGGCAAGATATGTATGTTCAAGGGAATTTTTGTAATTTTAAAGACACCGTTCGGAGGTTCAGTCAACCGGAAAGTTGAATACCTCACCTCAGCGAAGATACTGAAAGAAACGACACCTCAACCTGAGCTACGGTGAAGAAGTTATGGCCCTTTGAAAATAGAGAAAATTCTGAGAATAAAACTTTGGAAAAATGCTAAGTGTTTAAGCCCAAATTCCAACAATTTTTTGCGAACCGAAAGCCAAATCGGTTCAGGGGGAGAACCGGTTCGCGGTACACCCGAACCGGTTCGAGGTACCTGTACGCTGGCAGAGTTTCAAAAAATTAAAACTCTTTATAGTTTCCTATAAAAGCCAACTTCGGGGGAGTTATTTCACAAGACTTGGAGAGACGATTTTGAGAGTTCTAATTGCTCTAGTCTTCATATTTTTGAGTCCCAAGACTCATGTTTTTATTCACATATCATTTCCAAACCTTTGTGAATCCTTTTGAAATCTAAGAACACAACTTTGAGTTTGTTCAACCTTTGTGGAGAAGCTGTCTTTCTTCTCCATTGCTGCTCATCTGGAGTTCCTGGGGGAGATTCCAGCCGACGACATCAGAACCGACACCTGCAGGTATTTCTGTGTCACACTGTATTTTCATTGTAATCCGTGTAACCATATCTTACAAAATTATAGTGAAAATAAAAGGGTTTTACCCTTTGGGGGATTTTTCCTCACATGTGTGTGTGTTTGAATGTTCTTGCTTGATTTTATCATCTTCAATCACACCTAGATGCATGTTTAGGGCTTAATTGATAAAAACTGAGTTTAATTAAATAATTTCTTTATTTGAATGCAAGTGCACTCCCTTTCAAATTGGTATCAGAGCCATTTACACAATTATACCGTGTAATTTTTCGCAAAATTTTTCTAAGATATCAATTTTATGAAAAATTGATTTTTGAAAAAGAGCTTGTTCATACTGGAGAAGTTATATAATAAAATGCCAGTTTTTGACGGGATAAACTATGAATACTAGAAAGCCCGCATGAGATCTGTATTAAAAGCCATTGATGAACATGTTTGGATTTTGGTTGAAAGAGGGTGGACTCCTCCCTCCGCCACTGTTAATAACGGGACTAGTTTAAAACCTGACACTACATGGACTGAAGAAGAATTTAAATGGTCAACTTTTAATTCTAAGGGTTTAAGTGCTATTTCTGGATCAATCACTCCTGATGAGTTCAAACGCATAATGATGTGCACCACGTCAAAAGAGGCATGGGATGTTTTACAACTTACCCATGAAGGAACTAATGCTGTGAAAGAGTCTAAATTGCAAAATTTAACAACTCAATTTGAAACAATCACCATGCTTGAGTCTGAGTGTTTTGATGAATTTTATGCTAGACTATCTGATATTGTTAACACTAGCTTTAATCTTGGTGAGCGCATTCCTAATGCTAGAGTTGTTAAAAATATTCTTAGATCACTGCCTAAGCGTTTTATCCCTAAAGTCACCATGTTAAATTCTATGGGTAATTTAAATACGCTTAAATTGGAGGAACTTGTAGGAGACTTGCAAACGTATGAAATTGATATGTTTCCTAAATCTGTCAAGTCTAAAGATAAGGGATTTTCACTTAATGCCCAGGAGAGAAAAAGTGAGGGGTCGTCAAGAAAAAGGGACTCATCTAAAAAAGGAGAGATAGATACGTCAGATTCTGAGTGTGACTTTGATTTAGATGATTTGGCCCTGTTTGCTAAAAAATTCAAGAAAATTCTCAAACTCAAGAAAAATGGTAATTTCAAAGATAAAAAGAAGTTTGAGAAAAATAAGTTTGAAAAGAAAAATCGAAAAGATTTTAAAGATCCTCCTAAGAAAGAGAGTGAGAGATGCTTTGAGTGCGACGGTAGGGGTCATTGAGCTTTTGAGTGTGATACTAGGCTAAACAGAGAAAAGGACAAAGCTGTCCTTAATGCTACCCTTAGTGACGACAGTGAGGTCGAGTCGGTGGACTCTGGAGATGAGTCACCACATGAGTGTAAATTCACCGCATTCATGGCTAGTCATGTGATCACTTCTAGTACTCCTCACGACGATGATAATTCTACTTCACAGGGATACCTCGATAGTGAGAGCGATGTGAGTGAGGGGGAGGATGATACAAGTGAGAGAGATTAATCTTCAACGCGCCTACGCTGAGTTATATAATGAGTCATTTAAAATTAAAAAGCGTAACAAAGCATTAGTTCTTAGGATCACCTCTCTAGATGAAGATTTAGAAAATTCGAGAGAGATAGATTCCTCCACCTGCACCACCTTGAGATAGATAGAGTCTACCTGTGTTGAGAAAGAGAGTTTGTTTAGAGAGAGGGAGAGATTGTTTAGAGAGAGAGAGAGTTGTTTTGATAAAGAGAGAGGGGACTTGATTAAACAAGTGGCTAGTCTTACGAGTGAGCTCCATTCCTCCCTGGAGACTCAGAAGAAACTTTAAGCCCTTATATCCCAGCTTACTCATGATCTTGAGAGAGCACGAGAAGTCAAGGTACAAATCGATGACAGATCTGGGAAGATGGGAAATATGCTCCTCGGCCCCGCTTTAGGTTTTGGTGGTAGGCAGGGAATAGGTTATGATGGTGCCTCCACATCCCAAATTGCACATGGACTAGTTTCTGAGTTTACTACGACTCCATATGGCCATCATCAAAAGCCACGAAGGAGAGTTCGACCAAGAAAGCAAACCCAGGTCTGCCTAGGACTGCGTTCTTCTGTACGTACTGCAAAAGAAAAGACCACCTTAGGGAGTTTTTCTATAGTTTGTGTCGGACACAACGTACTACTTCTCCACCACATCATACTGATGATTTTGACAGTTTGAGAGAGCGTGTTGAGTTTTTAGCTGCCACATCACAGAGTTTGATGAAGGAATTTTGACGGATGTCTTTGCCGTTAGTGAATACTTTTCACTTCCCGGCTAAAACCAACAATAACAAGGGTAAACAAAAGGTTACCACTTCTTGGTTACCTAAGAAAGATAATAAATCCCTTGTTGTTCATGTCGCTCTCAAAGCACATAATACCTCACAGTGGTATTTTGATGGGTGCTCTAGACATATGACAGGTGATGCCTCATTTTTTACCTAACTTGATGATTATAAGGATGGTAGAGTCACCTTTGGAGATGAGAGCAAGTCTAGCATTATAGGATGAGGTACAGTAGAGTTACTAGGATTTTCAAAGATAGGGAATGTTTTGTACGCCAAAGGTTTGATAGCAAACCTTCTCAGCATTAGCTAGTTGTGCGACACTGACTTTGCCATAAAGTTTGATCGGGACGCGTATAATGTCTATAGTCAATCCGATAAACTTTTAGTGCGAGGGGTGAGGACAGAGGATAATTTCTATGGGACTGATTCCTCATCCTCACTTGTCTGCCATAGCGCCACGATCATTCCTATGGATATGTGGCACTAACGTTTAGGTCATTTGAACATTAGAGAGTTGACTCACTTAGCTAAAAAGGACCTAGTACGTGGCTTACCATCACTTGGAAAGCTGAATTCCTCGGTTTGTGGACCCAGTGAGTTGGGAAAGCAAATCCGTAGCCCCCATAGGAAGTTGCATTCCATTACCACCTCCTGTGTACTTGAGTTGATTCACATGGATCTTATGGGTCCTACTCGTATTGAGAGTCTGGGAGGTAAGATGTATATACTCGTGATGGTGGATGATTTCTCCAGATATTCGATTGTAGGTTTTCGGAGAGAGAAATCCGATCCTGTAGAATTTTTAACGACCAAGTGTGGTGTCCTGCAAAACCAACATGGAGTCACTATTAATAGGATACGAAGTGACAACGACACGTAATTTAAGGAAGCAAAACTAGATCTTTACTCTGATAGCCTTGGGATCAAACATGAGTTATCTGTTGTGAAGACTCCTCAGCAAAATGGGATTATTGAGAGAAAGAATAGGACGATCCAGGAAATGGCTAGATCTATGCTTTTAGGTCATAGAGTTTCTAGGAGATTTTGGGCAGAGGCAGTGTCTACTGCATGCCACACGATGAATAGGGTTTACCTGCGTCCACACACACTTAAGACTACTTATGAATTGTGGACTGGCAAGAAACCTAACCATGCATATTTCCATATTTTTGGCAGTAAATGCTACATCCTACGGAATAGAGAGTAATAAGAAAGTTTGACTCTCGAAGCGACGAGGGAATATTGCTAGGATATTCATTGAATAGTAGAGCGTACCGGGTCTTTAACCTGAAGAGCTCTAAGGTTATGGAGTCAATAAACGTCACCGTGCAAGGTGACGAACCTCCGACGGTTATTGATCTAATCTTCAGTGTGTGGATGAGGAGTTTTCTGGCAGTGATTTACTTGTCCCTCACCCACACTCTGTGGACCCTACTCCTGTGTTAGGGGACACACCTGCCTGGGTTCGCAAGAGTCATGCTCCCTCTACCATTATTGGCGATCCCACTTTGGGGGTCAAGACTCGTGCTTAGTTAGAGAACGGTGTTAGTCATTTTTTCTACACGTACAAAGTAGAGCCCAAGAATCTCAAAGAAGAACTCAAGGATAAACACTGGATATCTGCCATGCAAGATGAGTTTCTTCAGTTTAAAAAGAACAATGTCTGGGAACTTGTCCCCCATCCTAGTGAGACTAATGTGATAGGTACCACGTGGATTTTCAAGAATAAAATGGATGAAAATGATAGCATAATCTGAAATAAGGCTAGGTTGGTTACTCAAGGCTACACACAGATAGAGGGTGTAGACTTTGGGGAGACATTTTCTCCTATTGCTAGTCTTGAGTCCGTCCACTTACTACTCGCCATCGCATGTCATCTGCGCTTCAAGTTATATCAGATGGATGTCAAAAGTGCCTTTCTAAATGGCATTCTACAGGAGGAGGTTTACATGGAACAATCAAAAGGGTTTGAAGACCCTAAGCACCTGGAGAACGTTTACCCATTTGAGAAAAGTCTTGTATGGTTTGAAGCAAGCACCCCGTACTTGGTACGAGAGGCTTACTTCCTATCTCTTAGCCCGTGGCTTCAAGAGAGGGGGAGTTAATATGATGTTGTTCATCAGGAGAGATGACAGTACTATTTTGGTTGCCCGGGTCTATATGGACGACATAGTCTTTGGATCCACGTGCTCCCAGCATGCTCACCACTTTGAGATTGAGATGAAAAGTGATTTTGATATGAGCATGGTAGGTGAGCTTACGTTCTTCCTTGGTCTCCAGGTTCGTCAGCTAGAGGATGGGATGTTCATCTCCCAATCCAAGTATGCTAGAGACCTAGTGAAGAAATTTGGTTTAGACTCCGCTAGGCATGCACTTACACCTATGAGTACTTCTATCAAGCTTAGTAAGGACACTTCAAGCAAGGATATAGAGCAAACCTTATATCGGAGTATGATAGGTAGTCTTCTCTACTTGACTGCCAGTCGTCCCAATATAGCCTTTAGTGTTGGAGTCTGTGCGCGATATCAGGCGTCCCCAAAAGAGTCACTCTTACTCGCTCTAAAACGTATTATAAAATACATGAGTGGGACTCTCTCATATGGTATTTGGTATTCCTTTGATACTAATGACCGTTTGTCCGCCTATTCGAATGAAGATTGGGTCAGGGATGTAGATGGTTGTAGGAGCACTTCTGATGGGTATTTTATTTTGGCTTTGCTCTTGTCTCCTGGCCGAGAAAGAAGCAAAACTCCATCTCTTTGTCCACTGAGGAGACTGAGTACATCGCCGCCGGGAGTTGTTGCATGCAACTCTTGTGGATGAAGAAGATGCTGGAGGATTATGGGATTTCACAGGACACCATGACCATTTCATGTGATAACACGAGCGCGATACACATATCCTGCAATCCAGTCCAACATTCGTGCACAAAGCACATAAGGATACGAGAGCACTTTATACGTCAGTTAGTTGAGGAGAAAGTCGTATCCCTGAGTTTCGTTCCCACCGATCGTCAGTTAGCTAATATTTTCATGAAACCTTTAGATTCCCTTAAATTTGAGAGTCTTAAGAAGTCTTTGGGGATTTGCACATTTAACTGAGGGGTTGGTCCGTGTCTAGGATAGGATGCTTTTTCATGTTCATATCATATGCTTCCTATTGCTAGTTTGTATCATGTGTATTATTACTTTTGCTTTTTTATATATTTTTTTGAAAAAATCCAAAAAGATTTTCTTTTTATAAATTTTTTTGAAAAAGCACAAAAAGATTTTTGTATTTTTTTTGCACTCTTTATGGATGATCATTTAAGATAGACGAGTCACAAATTTCATTTCATTTATCCACGTGGATGTTTGATAGAGATTTGTGATGCTACATCATTGCATCCATGTACTTTACATTGTTTGGAGCCTTTGAGATGTGATTAGTGATATATTTCTACATGTTTGGCTCCTTATATCCTTTATTGCACACATGCACGACTATATTTGATTCTTGTACTTGTCTATCACATAATGGCTTGAGTGTTTCCATCTCAATTCTGTCTATACAACGTACAATATGCGATAAAACTTGACAAGATTGGAATGCATGTTATAACCGTTTGGTGAGACTGTGTGTTTATTTGAAAATGGGGACGGGCTGGGAAAGGTTCATTTAGCCTTTGTGAATATTAAGCCACCATTAAAATGTACCTAAAAAATGGTGGAATTTTATTATCCGGGATCCAAAGAGGATAAAAGAGCTCAAAAAAATTTAAAGGCAATAAAAAGCAATACATGCCAAAGATGGGCCATTAGGTTTCACAATTAAATCTCCAAAGTTTGATAATTTAGATTACCTCTATTCAAAATATAAATTTGAGGGAGTTTGGTTGGAGAATTTAAACGGGTTTGCACTTCCTTGAAAGTTCTGAAAAAGCATGAAATCGTTTTAGACGTTATTAGTGTGGAAATCACTTTGAGCTTTGATTTGTTGATTTGATTGATTCAATGTTTCATATTTCCATCTTTTTACACCAAAGGAAGATTTTTAGTTCATTCGTTAGGAGTATCCGATATTCATCGTGCACATATGTCATGTTTGTATGCATTGATTTTCCTATCGAATTTTATCACATCCATACATTTACGTTATCATCGACTTGGTTGTTTTGTGTTCTTTCATGGTGTGATTCTTTGTTTATATAATTGTGTGAAATTTTTTTGAAAAATTCAAAAATAGAAGTTTTTTTACCTTGTGACACACTCCAATTGCATTTATTTTTGCTTCTCATATCTGTCTATTTGGGGACATAATAAAAGGGGGAGAAGAATTATCATATTATGGGGGAGTTTTTGATATGTTGAGATTTGTTTTAAGCTGGTAACTATGTTTATCTCATTTCAAACTCGATACGTCACTTGGTATTTGCTTTATCTCATGTGTGTAGGTACTACATTGATGATCACTGAATTGCACACCCCGATGAGAAAAGTTTTGAAGAATTGAAGAACAAATGATGAAGTCTTATTCATTTGTATCTTCCCAGTTTTGGGTTTATGGGAGGGTAGATTTGTATAGGCAATGTGTTATTTGATAATTCGGATTTTTATGTATGTACCGGCATAGACATAGAGGGAGATTTGTAAGGACATATTTCTCATGTCCGTTATCTTACATTTGTGAATGTCGTACGTCGCTACATTTAGCACGTCTCTACACGATCTCATACGACGGCCTCAATCGAATTTCGGTAATCAAGCATTCATAATCTCCATCATGTGTCCCACGTCTGCCTCAATGACTTCACGTTCCATGATTTTAGGGACTTTATGCAAGAGGTACGCAAGAGAAGTAAAAACAGTAAAAAAAGGCAAGATATGGATGTTCAAGGGAATTTTAGTAATTTTAAATACACCGTCTGGGGGTTCAGTAAATTGTAAAATTGAAGATCTCGCATCAACGAAGATACTGGAAGAAACATCACCTCAATCCGAGCTACGGTGAAGAAGTTATGGCGCTTTGAAAATAAAGAAAATTTCCAGAAAAAAAACTTGGAAAAATGCTAAGTGTTTAAGCCCAAGTTCTAGCGATTTTTTGCGAACCGAAAACCAAACCGGTTCGGGGGGAGAATCGGTTCGAGATACACCCAAACCGGTTCTAGGTACCTGTACGCTAGCAGAGTTTCAAAAAATTAAAACTCTTTTTTGGTTTCCTATAAAAGCCAACTTCGGGGGAGTTATTTCATAAGACTTGGAGAGACGATTTTGAGAGTTGTAATTGCTCTAGTCTTCATATTTTTTTTTCTCAAGACTCTTGTTTTGATTCACATATCATTGCCAAACCTTTGTGAATTGTTTTGAAACCCAAGAACACCACTTTGAGTTTGTTCAACCTTTGTGGAGAAGCCTTCTTTCTTCTTCATTGCTACTCATTTGGAGTTCCTGAGGGAGATTCCAGTCGACGACATCAGAACTGATGCCTGTGGGTATTTCTGTGTCACACTGTATTTTCATTGTAATCCGTGTAACCGTATCTTACCAAATTATAGTGAAAATAAAAGGTTTTGCCCTTTTGGGGGATTTTCCTCACATGCGTGTGTTTGAATGTTCTTGCTTGATTTTATCATCTTTAATCACACCTAGATTCATGTTTACGACTTAATTGATAAAAACTGAGTTTAATTAAATAATTTCTTTATTTGAATGCAAGCGCACTCGCTTTCAATATGTTATATGGACGATCATCGATATCTAGATCCCATCCATATATGGAGGAAAAGTAGAAAATTTGATGGTAAGCAAGAGCTTCGGTTAAATCCCATAGAGTTAAATGGGGATGATTTGTTATAACAATTGAATTATGTCAATAATTATATACCGGGGAAACATTCGGTTAACAAAAAAAGGAAATGTACACCGAAAAGAGCTGAACTAGACAAGTAAAATCATTTTTTTGAATCACAACAAAACATTAAAACTTCGACATAACCCTGATGTCATACATATTGAAAAAAATATTTGTGAGAGTGTGTTGGGAACTTTATTAAATACCGAGGGGAAAATAAAGACACAAATAAAGAGAGGCAAGATTTAAAGGATATAAAGATAATGAAGGAAATACATTTGAAGCGGAATTGGGATACATATATAATGCTGCCTGCGGGTTATACACTTCGTAAGTTAGAGAAATAATGTTTTTGCGAGTTCTTGAAATCAGTGAAGTTTACGGATGCATATGCTTAGAAGATCTCATGGTGTGTGAACATTGGTGATGATAAGGTATCTGGGTTGAAAAGCCACGATTGTCTTGTTCTATTACAACGCTTATTGCCGTTGGGACTTGTGGATATTTTTGAAAGGATGCATATAGTGAAATAGTTGAGTTGGGTAATTTTTTCAAAGATTTGTGTTGTGAAACACTGGACGTGAAAGAACTGAAGAGGTTGGAGAAATACACTGTCTTGATTTTGTGCAAACTTTGAAATGATTTATCTACTGTTTTTTTATATAATGGTCCACTTAGCTAATTATTTGTCGTAGGAGGCTTTGCTTAAAGTACCGGTGCAATATAGGTGGATGCATCCTATTAAAAGTTATGTTGATATACTCATTGTCATATTTTTAGGGTTATTTTTATAGACCCCCACTCATGCATAATAAATCTTGACCAGAAGGTTCTATAGAGGAAGCCTACATTGTTAATGAATGTTTCACATATTTCTCAATGCACTTTGATGGGATTGAAACTAAACTCAACCGCTAGAAAATAAATTATGAAAGGGAGGAGCAACATGAGGGATTGGATGTATTCTATCAAAAGGTACACCCTTTTGGGGAATGTACTTATGACTTTCTTATAATGACAGAGATGGACATGATGCGGATGGAAATGATGCGATGGTATATGTTGAATAATTGCAAGAAAGTGGCTCCATATATAAAGTGAGTTAATAACTAGGAATTAATCTTGGTAAGTATTAATTTTTCAACTTCTAATAAACTTTTTTTATAATTGTTATCATTGTTAGTGAGCATATAGAGGAGTTGAAGAAGGAAAACCCTTTGAATTTAGAAGAAAGAAGTTGAAAGAATTTCCCTAGCTTGTTTGAAGAATGCGAAAGTTTAAACATAGTTATCATAACATAGTTGTGGCCATCCCCGATCCTCGCCGTGCGGGCAGGCGCGCGAAGGGAAAGGATCCTCAGGTCATACGCATCCCTCTCCGGAGCGCTTCGGCCGACGTCATTTGAGATGAGGTGTGAAAATGTAGAGAGATTCAGAGTCGCCAGTCTATTTTACTCAAAACAGACAAAATAAGAAGGGGAAGCCATCCCCAGGGATGGCATCCAAAGACATACTGGTGCATGCGAAACCAAAATGATTCGAGAAGGGTTAGGAGGCTATGTTACCAAATGGGAAGGTGTTAGGCACCCATTCTACCCTTTCGATCTCTCATGGATATTTGCTATTTTCCTTTATTTCTCCCCGTGATATGCGTGCATGTGTATATATATAGTGGAGATAGGAATCCTCAACTTGTATTATGGAAGAGATAAAGCGAGTCATCCGTAGGAAGGTATAAAAAATAATATTAGAAAGATAAGACTTACGCGATTACCCCTACGTTGATCGTTATAATGGAACGATAACGCATATGGAGTAATATGTCACTAAGAACAAGTGTATAGAATATAAGAAAATTGGATTTAGAGAAGATATAAAATGAGAGAGAAAGTGAAAAAGAAAAGGACTCAAGTCTCAGGTTTTACCCCGAGACGCCTACATAGCCTATAAAGGCATCAAAGTCCACGTAGTTCGCATACAAAATGAAGGGTGGGGTTTATCCCATAAATCCCAATGGGGGATCTCTTATTTGTGAGTATGTGTGTGTGTGTGTGTAGAAAGAAGTGTTTTAGTTATGAGAAAAGTGTGAGAATCCATATTTGGAATTTATGAGCAAACCCTCTTTTTCTTGTTTTTTGGGTTTTATTTATACGAAAATAAGAGATGTGCAATAATACTAAATAAAAAAAATATTAGGATGTGCGATATGAGATAATAAAAGTGCTAAGTAATAAAACAAGTTATTGAGAATTTAAGAGAAAGTCGAGAAAGTTGGACCTCCTTGAAGATCTTGAGCTTGATCTTGAATGTTGGAGAGCAGCCCTTTCACTTGGATGATGATGGAGAGTGGATAATTCACAAACTTTGATGAAAAGAGTGATGAAAAGTAAAAGTTAAGAAGGGATTTGGATGTTGAAATCGCGTTGCCTTCGAGAGAGGTTTTTGGGATTCGTTGAGAGCGATTTTTATTAGATTTGGGCTCTCCTTGAAAATGAGGTGAAGGCCTCCTTTTATAGTCCCAGGTCATTACCGATCGGCATAGACCTGGTCCTACCTATCGGCACCTGCCGATAGGCAGGGTCTGGAACCTGCCGTTTGGGAGTGTGTTTCAGGCCTTTTCGAAAAATCGGCTGCCGAGGGAAAACCGTTTGTCAGAATTGTGCATGGGATAGACCGTTGGAAATATAATTCAGAGACCTTTAAAAGTCCTTTGGACTTCTCCCAAGTTTGGGAGTTGACTTTGAGTCACATATGGCACGGAAGCGTTTGTCGGTCCATTGGACGGGGGATCATTCGGACGCATACGGATCGTTCATCCTCCTGGTAAGTCAGAATCGCGCACGGGGTGGACCGTTGTAAAGGTTAGGAGATGTACTTAGACATTACAAAGAGTTTGGCCCAGTTTGGAGAGTTAACTTTGGTCAATTGGGCCTTGGAAGCATTCTTTGACCTCTCGGAGTCAAACGCATCATTCATCCGCATGGTAAGTCAGAATCGCGCATGGAGCAGTCCATTGAAAAGGGGTTTTAGTGCGCTTTAAAGATTCATTCAGCCTCAGTCGAGCTGAAGAGTTGACTTTGGTCAAACAGAGTCCGGGAGCGTCCGGTAGTCTTTGGATCAAGTTTCAGACGCAAACGGATCGTTCGTCCGCATGGTAAGTCCTAATCGCACACGAGATGGACCGTTGGAAGGGTATTTCAGTGACCTTCGAAGATTCATTCAGATTTGGTCGAGCTGAAGAGTTTGACTTTTTGGTCAAACGGAGCCTGGGAGTGTCCGATGGCTTTTAGGTCAGTACTCGGGACATGACCTAGGTTTTTAGTGATGAAGCGAGGTTCTAGGAACCTTAGGAGAGTTAGTGGGTAACAGAATGGGGTGTCTATAATAATATTGATGTATAAATTTGATTATTATTTAAGTAATATAATTGGTCTAACTTGTATCATTCAATTTTTGTATTTAATAGATGAAAAAGTTATACGACCAAAAGTCTCAAGTGTATATATATAGTGGAGATAGGAATCCTCGATAACGCATATGGAGTAATACATCACTAAGAAAAAGTGTATAGAATATAAGAAAATTGGATTTAGAGAAGATAGAAAATGAGAGAGAAAGTGAAAAAGAAAAGGACTAAAGTCTAAGGTTTTACCCCGAGACGCCTACGTAGCCTATAAATGCATCAAAGTCCACGTAGTTCGCATACAAAACGAAGGGATAAATCCCAATGGGGGATCTCTTGTTTGTGAGTGTGTGTGTGTGTGTGTAGAAAAAAGTATTTTAGTTGTGAGAAACGTGTGAGAAACGTATGAGAATCCCTATTTGGAATTTATGAGCAAACCCTCTTTTTCTTATTTTTGGGGTTTTATTTATATGAAAATAAGAGATTTGCAATAATATTAAATAAAAAGTATATTAGGATGTGCGAGATGAGATAATAAAAGTGCTAAGTAATAAAATAAGTTATTGAGAGTTTAAGAGAATTTGAGGGAAAATCGAGAAAGTTGGACCTCCTTGAAGATCTTGAGCTTGATATTGAATGTTGGAGAGAAGCCATTGCACTTGGATGATTATGGAGAGTGGCTAATTCACCAAGTTTGATGAAAAGGGTGATGAAAAGTGGAAGTTAAGAAGGGATTTGGACATTGAAATCGCGCTGCCTTCGAGAGAGGTTTTTGGGATTCACTGAGTGTGATTTTTATCAGATCTGGTCTCTCCTTGCAAATGAGGTGAAGTCCTCCTTTTCTAGTCCCAGGTCATTATCGATCGGCATAGACCTGCTCCTTCCTATCGGCACCTGCCGATAGGCAGGGTCTGGAACCTGCCGTTTGGTAGTGTGTTTCAGGCCTTTTCGGAAAATTAATTGCCGAGGGAAAACCGTTGGTTAGAATTGCGCACGGGGTAGACCGTTGGAAAGGTAATTCAGATACCTTTGAAAGTCCTTGGGATCACTCCCGAGTTCGGGAGATGACTTTGGGTCAAACATGGCTCGAAAGCGTTTATCGATCCATTGGACGGGGGATCGTTCATCCGCATGGTAAGTCCGAATCACGCACGGGGTGGACCGTTGGAAAGGTTAGGAGATATACTTCGACATTCCAAAGAATTTGGCCCAATTTGGAGAGTTGACTTTGGTCAATCGGTCCTTGGAAGCATTTGGTGACCTCTCGGAGTCAAACAGGTCGTTCGTCTGCATGGTAAGTCAGAATCGTACACAGAGCGATCCATTGGAAAGGGGTTTTAGTTCCCTTGAAATATTTATTCAGCCTCAGTCGAGCTAAAGAGTTGACTTAGGTCATACAGAGCCCGGGAGGAGCGTCCGGTGGCCTTTGGATCAAGTTTTGGACGCAAATGGATCGTTCATCCGCATCGTAAGTCAAAATCGTACACGGGATGGACCGTTGGAAATGGATTTTAATGCCCTTTGAAGATTCATTCAGCTTTGGTTGAGATGAAGAGTTTGACTTTTTGGTCAAACGGAGCCTGGGAGTGCTCGATGGCTTCTAGGTTAGTACTCGGGACATGACCTAGGTTTGTAGTGATGAAGGGAGGTGCTAGGGACCTTAGGAGAGTTAGGGGGTAACAGAATGGGGTGTCTACAGAGCCCCTCGACGGGTGAGTTTGGAACAAATGATGAGCGTCGAATAGACACCACATGATGCTTTTGATGGAGTATGACCGATTCAGAGGGTCGAGGCTGATTATGAGGACCTGAGGGGTGTGCCGGGGATGACAATTTTTTTTAAAGCCAAATCTACAGGCTTAAGTGATGAAGGTGATCGATTCTGCTGGTCAAAGCCAATTTTACGGGCTTAGGGTAAAGATCTAATAATCGAGGTCAATTCTGACCTAAGAGTGGTGACGATCGAGGATCGAGGTCATTTCTAACCTAACTCAGGTGACGATCCAAGACCGAGGTCAATTTTAACATAAGAGTGGTGACGACCGAGGACCGATGTCATTTCTGACCTAACTCAGGTGACGATCCAAGACCGAGGTTAATTCTGACCTAAAGAGTGGTGACGATCGCGGACCGAGGTCAATTCTGACCTAACTCAGGTGACGATCCAAGACCAAGGTCAATTCTGACCTAAGAGTGGTGACAACCGAGGATCGAGGTTAATTCTGACCTAAGCCAGGTGACGATTAAAGACCGGGGTCAATTCTGACCTAAGAGTGGTGACGACCGAGGACCGAGGACATTTCTGACCTAATTCAGGTGATGATACAAGATCGAGGTCAATTATAACCTAAAGAGTGGTGGCGATCGAGGACCGATGTCAATTCTAATCTAACTCGGGTGACGATCCAAGACCAAGGTCAATTCTGACCTAAGAGTGGTGAAGATTGAGGACCGAGGTCAATTCTGACCTAACTCAGGTGACGATCTAAGACCGAGGCCAATTCTGACCTAAGAGTGGTGATGACCGAGGACCGAGGTCATTTCTGACCTAACTCAGGTGACGATCCAAGACCCAGGTCAATTCTGACCTAATAGTGGTGTTGATCGAGGACTGAGGTCAATTCTGACCTAACTCAGGTGACGATCCAAGACTGTGGTCAATTCTGACCTAAAGAGTGGATGAAGATTGGATTTTGATTCTACTGGAGAAATTTCTTTGTGATTTTGATCTGAGCTGGGGAGCTGATAGCTGGGGAAGCTTTTGTTTCTTTAGGAGGCCTCGTAGGGGGGAATAATCAATTTTGGTGCTGTAAAAACTCCCCTGGGGAAGTGATCAGGTGATCCTTAGAGATCCTCCAGGGCTTTTCTGGGAGGAGATTTACTTGGTTTTTGAGTATTTCACTTGGAAAGAGGGGTTCCGCTTGAGGGAATGCAAAATTTTCCAGTGAAAAATGTTCTGAATCCTTCTTGGGATTTTTAGGAATTTTTCAAGGATTTTTCGGGGCTTTCTGGTATTTTTTGGGAATTTCTGTACGAAATTTAAGGGGGGAGCTGGTCGGCATAGTATGAGGGGTGCCATTCAGCAGTGGCACAGACTTTTGGGCTATCTCGGGAAGGTAAGGAGTCAGTGCCGATCGGTATAGTGGGGGGAAGTGCCGATCGGCATGCTGCTTGGCATCCTATATAAAGGGGGCAGATCCCTTCATTTTTTCATAGCTTCTTTGCTTTCTCTCTCTCTCTGCGATTCCTCTGTAAATCATTCTAGCATTTCGATCTTCAATAAATGGTCGCTTTTGTGAGCACTGTAGTCCACAGGGAGTGGTTGACCGTTGATGATTGGGCGAATGTGGAGTGGAGGGCCAGGGCGCCTCTTGCTTTGGGGAGTGATAACTCCTTTGATGCTTTTGAGCTTGTTGCGGATGAGCGGGCCTTGCTGCGGGAGCCGTCGTGTCATCGCTATTTGAAAGTGATTCCCGACGATTATGTAAGTAACCCGACCTTTGGCATTCCTTTCTTTTTGGTGATTTTTCTTTCTTTATTGATTTCTGATGAGATTTTTCCTTTTTGCTAGTCTGATATTTCTTTGAAGAACATGCACGCCCGTGGGACGACGGGGCTCAGGGATGTTTGGGAGCATCTCCCACCTGTGGTGCATTGGGTGCTATGATCATTGAGTTTTGGGAGGTTGGCATCTGTACTGGATGAGATGCCTCGTTCGACAGCGGTCATGTGCACTTTGGGAGAGAGGTGGTGGGATACTACCCATTTTGTCTTTGGGGAGATGACTGTGACTCCCATAGACGTGAAGTAGTTGTTGGGGCTGGATTGTGATGGAGATCAGATAGAGGTGGATCGCTCTTTATGGGTGAGACCAAAGGCAGTGCGTGCGGCACTTAGTGATGTAGCGAGGATAGTTTCCGGGGATTCTATCCGACTGTCCCTGCTAAAGGATGTTCTATTGGGCATGATGATTGATGTGAAGGATGGGCTGCAAGTGAGGCAGATGACCCAGTTATTTATTTTGCTAGTTTAGGAGGTTTCATGGTGGCGTCGAGCGGCGACGTCGTCCATTTATGGTTCTTGCCGTACCTGAGGATGTTTTCGAACACCCCTTTCTATGATTGGGGGAGTCTGACTTTGACGACCATTTACTCTTCTCTGGATGCATTCAGCCAGTGTTGTCGGCAGACCTTTACTGGGGCCACCTATCTTCTTGAGGTATTTTTCATTTTGTGCATTTCTTTTCATGCATTCGCATTTTCCTTTCATGTATTCGCATTTTCCTTATGCATCTCTTTTTTGTTTGTAAATTCTTATCTTTGACAGACGTGATTCTATGAGGTGATTGAGTGCAATACCCCGCTGATCGCTCTGAAGGACGACACTATTGGGGACTTTTACCAATTGTATCGATGGCGTAAGGCCAATCGGTAGTCGAAAGGATCTCTCTCTCTAGAGGCGCTGCGTCAGGTCTTGAATGACCTGACTAGTGGTAGGGTAAGACTCTTTCCATTTTTAGTCTTGGTTTTTTCACCTTCTGATCCTGTATTGATTTATTCCTGCTTGTAGATTTTCAGGTGACCTTTTATCCATTGGGGATAGCCATTCAGGATGTGGGGACGGCCGGGGTGAACGCGCAGATGAGGTGTTTACTGGGGCATGAGTTCGGCCATTCCTGGTATCTCGGGGAGAGGGTGATTTGCCAGATTGCTGGGGAGGAAGTGGTAGTGCCACCTGCGCAGCTTCCTACGTCTATGAGGCAGGAGCGACTGCTGTCAGAGGATGCGAGGATTTCGGCGATGATCGGTGAGTCCTACTTGTTGTACACCGATACGACTGCGCCGTATGACTATATGGACTTTGTGATGAGTTGGTTGATGGATCCCAGCATATATGATGCCCTGCCTTTCCCTCCTGTGGGTTCGAGTCAGGCGGTGGGATCTTCCCATAGTGGCGGTGGTCCGATGACATCTACGGCGGTGGCTACTTCAGAGGTTCCTTCCGTGCGATTGCACACTCCTTCGTACAATATTCAGCGGGCTGATGGAGGGTTGGTGCCTATGTTGCATCGTCCTCATGCAATGGATCCGGATGAGTTGGATTTGATAGAGGAGGTCCTTCGACCTGCGATATACCTTTCTATTCTTCTCTTTTTTTTTCTATTTTGGTCATCTCCGCTTTGATACTAATTTTGCTTTTCCTTACAGCAAGTTCGAGTGTCAACCACTTGGCTAAAAGACATCAGAGACTGGATATCCTCAGTGACTGCCCATATTCGGGATGCGGTTCCTCTTCATTCTTGCTTTGTTACATTTGCTTCGCTCGGAGAGGACTCTGGCTCCGGTAGTGGCGGTGCGTCGTCTCACCATAGGGGAAAGAGAGCACGTCTCAGGGGTGGAAGCTCTTAGTGAGAGAGAGAATGTGGGTTCGGGCTGAGTCTCGCTATTTTTTTCTTTTTCTTTTTATTTGCACAGAAAATAGATAAATGCAAATGCAATGGAGTTTTTTTATTATCTTTTATTAATGATGAATGAATGCATGCACATCCGCTTTTTACTTTGCTGCTGAGACCATAAAAAGAAGTATTTTTGGAATTTTTGAAGTAAAGTTTTTAATTGAAAGGGGAAACTATATAAGGAGGAAAAGGGATTTTAAAATTATGTTTGAGAATATCAATTTATTTTTATTGAGTTTTCTGATTTGACAAAAGAGGAAAAAAGGGAAATTTCTAAAAATGAGGGGTTGTCGATCGGCAAGCACCCTGTCTTGCCTATCGATAGTTCAGTCCAGTCCCATCAATTCAAAGCTTTGAATGATACCCTCTTCAGCCTTTTGGTACCTTGTGGGGTAGGATTCCCTCTGATTTCTGCAGGGATTATGTCTCTTGTGAGGGTTCTTCAAGTATAAAAAAAGGGGTAAGGGTGGAGTGTTTTCATCACACCTTTGCATTCTTACTTACTTGCCCCTATCTCTTAGCCTTGCAATATGGCTCTCCCTGGTAGCATTGAGTTTGCTAACTACCTCGAATCCTTGGAAGCAATGTGCTCTTATAATGTCGACTATAATGCTTTCAACATGCATCGAGTCTCCTTGTGGCGCAATCGGCCTATTGAGTGGAACATGCTAATGGCGGCGGTACAATTCTGGTACCCCAAAGACCATGTATTCCTCTTTGGGTTGGATGAAGTTTGTCCTACCTACGAGGAGTTTTTTACCATGCTGTGTGTAAATCCTAGTGTTGATGCGGCTTTTCCCGAATTTTCCTGTTCTCCAAGGGGTTTGTTGGCCGGGCTTCTTCATATTTCTCCTTTGGCAGCCAGATCATTGGTTGCTGGAGGAATGATCTCCCTCCCGGTGGTGCTCCAGTCCATGCATTTGTGGGAAGTAGGTGATGCTGGCTATGCCGGAGCCATTTCTTTGGGTCTGGTTTCAAAATTGCTACTGGTGACTGGGGAACTACTGGTGGACTCGCAACTTGTAGCCATTTTTCCATGGATGTCATACCGTCGTAATCCTGCGGCGGTGATACTGGCGGAGAACCTGAATGGCCTGGATGTCGGGAGAGAAGGTCGTTCTGACTTTCTGAGGGGTAGCTCCGTGATGCTGTTCATGTGGTTGTCTGAAAGACTCGGCTTGACGATCCCTCCAGAGTATCCTTTGTCGGTTGTATCCAACTTCTTTTCTCATTATTTCATCGCGTTGTCCTGGATATTACAAGTTGAGAGAATTCATTTGTGGAGCATGGGGATCGGAATCTGTATTGGTCAGTGCCTTGGTGGGGGAAGTTACAGCCTGTTCAGGAGCTAGGGGAATACTCGTATGTGTGGCTGGTTGGTCTCAGGCAAACCTCTTTTTATTTCCCTTGGCAGCTTCTGCACTAATTTGGTTGGGCCCAGGTCGTGCCACCTTGAACACTAAATTTCTTTCCGGTAGAAGATTTGACTGAGCGCCTGCGTCTGTTGCTTGGATCTGTGTGGGTGAATCGGCGTCCGTCGACCCGTCCCTCTCAGTCTGTCGGGAGAGTTTGGCATGTCCCTGGGGATTATATGAAGTGGTTATGGAGGAAATTAGTCAGCAAAATGTTGACAGTGGAGACTGGACAAAGGTGGTTTATTTTATTTAACACCATGGAAGGGGGCATTATGGTCTTTTCAAAGATGGTTCGGGCTCATTAGTCCATGGAGTGTTTACGACACTCCATTCAGGCAGGGGAAGTTTGGGGACCCTAGGATGTAGATGATGAGGGTGCAGGCTCTTCTGGTAGCTATGGGTAGGACTCTTGGAGAGTTTATTTATGTAATAGGGAATAGGTGTGGGGATTGTATTTGGCTTTTTATGGCAGTAGGGTTATCCATTCCTTTTCTTATGTAATTCGTGCTGTAATTTCTTATTAATAAAATAAGCAAGTTTCTGATCATCCAGCTGCGCCTTTCGATGAATTTTGTAATTTTGAATTATCTATACCGATCGCTAAGGCATACATAATCCTTTTATTCAAGTATATGTTAGAATGAACTGCCGTTCTCAGAGATAAGAAAAGAATAGTATTTTGAAAAATAAAGGCTTGTTCTCCTGTAAGATGTATGAGCTGCCTACGTACCTCTGAGGTTTTTGAAATTTTTTATTTTTCTTGAAAAATGTTTTTTTTTTGCAGAGGATCAGGCCCACGTAGTTCTGGGTATAGGGAAATTAAGAGATTTTTTTTAAGAATAGAAGGGAGATGAGAAGAGTCGTAGCGAGCCAAGATTTCGGACTAGGGGTAGAATTTATTGAGACGGTCCAGGTTGACTGGACGAGCCATCTCTTCCTCATCTAGGTCAGTGAGCATGGCAGTACCGCGGGATAAGATCTTCTTCACAATGTAGGGTCCGCTCCAATTGGGCTTGAATTTCCCTCTAGGGTCCCAGATGGGTTCTACTATCTCCTTGAGGGCTTAATCCACTTCTCGAACACCGCGGTCCTTGACTCTCTTATTGAATGATCACGCTATTCGGCGATGGTATCCCTGTATGTGGTAAAGATCTTTTAATCTCCTTTCATCTAGGAGGGTCAACTCGTCGAGACAGCTTTGGCACCAGTCTTCTTCACTAACTTTGCTTTCGAGCATGACGCGTAGCGAGGGTACTTCCAGCTCCACAGGTAGGATTTCTTCCATTCTGTAGACCAGAGAGTAAAGGGTAGCCCCAGTAGAGGTTCGGATTGATGTTCGATAGCTCCAGAGGGCGTACGGGATCTGGTCGTCCCAATCCCTACAGCTTTCGGTCATCTTGCTGATGATGGCTTTGAGGTTCTTATTGGTGGCTTCAAC
Source organism: Sambucus nigra (assembly GCA_949130495.1). Lineage (NCBI taxonomy): Eukaryota > Viridiplantae > Streptophyta > Magnoliopsida > Dipsacales > Adoxaceae > Sambucus > Sambucus nigra. The sequence continues at coordinate 175,402,459 of OX422211.1, forward strand.
TGCACCATTGGTCTGAGGTTGGTAGGGAGAAGATTTGTGTCTCTAAATCCCGTACTTGTTGACTACTTTTGTGACTTCTGCTTCGAAGTGAAACCCGTTATCTGACACTAACTCGTGCGGGGCCCCATATCGACAGATGATATTTTTCTTGAGGTATTTGGCCACTTTCTTGGCATTTAATATTGTGTATGACTCAGCTTCGGCCGATTTGGTGAAGTAATCAATGACAACTAGGATGGATTCATGTCTGTTTGAAGCCTTTGTTGTAACCTTCCCTATGATGTCGACGCCCTAGGTAAAGAATGACTAGGGAGAGGTCATGTTGTATAATTCTCACAGAGGCAGGTGTTGAAGATTGGAGAACTGTTGGCATTTGAGGCATCTCCGGACATAGGCGGTGAAGTTTTGGGCCATGGTGTCCTAGTAGTAGCCCTATCGGATGATCTTCTTGGCAAGTATGTGACCGTTCATGTGGGGACCGCATTCCCCGCTATGGATCTTCTGCATTATCTTTTCAATCTCAGCCCCTGCGATACAGTGTAGATAAGTTCCATCAAAGTTCCTCTTGAGTAGAGCTTTATGACAGATGATGTAATGGGCGACCAGTTTTCGAAAGGGTCGATCGGTTTTTCTTGTTGGAACCCTCAGGATACCTACCATTTTTGAGGAGGCACCATATATCATAGTACCAGCAATCGGCTAGTTTAGGGACTTCGGTGGAGACAAGCTTAATATGGTAGCAATGGGTTAGTTTGTCTTGCTTTTGAACTAGGAAGGGGGTCATTGTTATTCCTTCGGGCATGTCGACCATGGAGGCCAGGGTAGCGAGAGCATCGGCTAGGTTATTCTTTGCTCAAGGTAGGTAATGGAAGGTGATATCTCGGAATCAGGAGGCTAACTCTTCTAAGTGGGCATAAAAGGGTTGGATCTTTTCATCCTTGACTTTCCACTTTCTGAGGGCTTGATCGATGATGAGGGAAGAATACCCATAGACATCAAGGTATTAAATACCTTTCTTGAGAGAAATATTGAGGCCTATTGTGCATGCCTCGTATTCCGTCGTGTTGTTGGTGCAAGGGAAATCCAATTTGATGGCGATGGGAGTGTGGGAGTCATTTGGGGCGATCAGAAGTATCCTAATGCCATATCCCTTTTTGTTGACAGCGCCATCAAAGAACATTTGCCATCGAAGGTAGTCTTGAGCGGCGCAAATGATATTTTCATCTGGGAATTCGGAGATCTAGGATTATGCTTCTTCTACGGGGTAATCAGCGAGGTAGTCAGAGATGGCTCTTCCTTTAATGGCTTTCTGCGTGACATACACGATATCGAACTCGGTTAGGAGCATAAACCATCGGGCCATTCGACTGGATAAGGCAGGTTTCTCAAGTAGGTATTTGATGGGATCCATTGGGGATACAAGTTTGATGGGGAAGGCGAGCATTTAGAGTCACAAGTTTTGGGTGACCCAGACAAGTGCGACACACGCCTTTTCCAAAGCAGTGTAGTTGACCTCGTACCCGACAAATTTGTGACTGGCATAATAGATGGCTCTTTCTTTGCGGGAGTCTTCAAGGTATTGGGATAGCAAAGCCCCAGCTACAGTGTCGATTATAGTTAGGTATAGGAGAAAGGGAGACCAGGCTGTGGTAGCATGAGAACGGGAGGTTGGGTTAGATATTGTTTAATTCGGTCAAAAGATTCTTGGCATGCCTTGTTCCAAACCTTAGTTGAATCCTTTTGGAGGAGCTTGAAGATAGGTTCATAGATGGAGGTTAGCTGGCTGATGAACCGACTGATATATTATAATTTTCTAAGAAAACCTCAGACTTCTTTCTCTGTTCGGGGTGGTGGCATCTCAAGTATGGCCTTTAGCTTTGCATGATCTACTTCTATCACCTTCTCACTGACCATGAATCCCAAGAGTTTTCCCTTTGTAACGCCGAAGACACATTTATGGGGATTGAGTCTCATCTGATATCGTCGCAGTCGTTCGAAGAACTTCCGGAGAGCGGAAACATGACCTTCTCTAGTTTTGGACTTGATAATCATATCATCCACATAAACTTCGAATTCTTTGTGGATCAGATCGTGCAGGATGGTTGTGGTATCCCTTTGGTAGGTAGCTCCATCATTCTTGAGGCTAAATGGCATGACGGTGTGGAAAAAGGTTCCCCATGGGGTGATGAATGAAAGTTTTTCTTAGTGGGTGGTGCATCTTGATTTGGTTGTATTCGATAAACCCGTCGACGAATGACTTAAGAGCATGACTGGATGTTTTGTCAACGATCATGTCGATATTTGGTAGTGGATAATCATCCTTTGGAGAAGGTTTGTTTAAATCTCGGTAGTCCACACAGATTCTAACCTTCCCTCCTGATTTCAGCACAGGTACTATATTGGCTAGCCATGTGGGATATTCGATCACACAAATGAAGCCCACGTTCAACTGTTTGACCACCTCCTCTTTAACCTTGAGTGACCATTCGGTGCGAAGATTTATTAATTTTTGTTTAACCGGCTTATAATCTAGGAGAGTGGGGATCTCGTGCTGAGCTACTTTAGGATCAATGCCAAAAATATCATTATAGGACCATGCGAAGACATCCACAAACTCCTTTAGAAATTCTGCGAGTTGTGCACGCTCATGCTCGTCAAGGGTGGCCCCTATCCTAATCTCGCTCATTTGGCTACTAGAACCGAGATTAATAACAACAATCTCTTCCTCATTAACTTGAAAGCGGTTATGTTTTTTATTATTAACCTTATTTAGACCAGTTAAGAATTGTTCACTTGCAAAATCATCATCATCAAAAGTTTGATTAGAATGCAAACAATTAATGTAAGGCATAGCAAGATACTCAAAATCCTCGTTTATTTTATTGATAGGAAAAACAACATTGAGAACCTTATCAAAACAGGTCTCGATTACATTTGAACATGGATAGACAACAGAAAAAGAAATGGGGTATACATTGGGATTAGAGGAAATTTCAGCAGGTAGAACTGGCACAGCATGCCAGTTGAGGAGGGGTGTATCAGCATCTTTAATCAGATGGGATGGGTTCATTAATGTAGTGCCTGAATGGACCATGCAGAGTGCCACCCCCAGTGTCTGCAAGTTGAAGGAATCTTCGGAATCACTTTCCTCAGTCTCTTCGGTATTTTTGATGAGCGATTGTACTTGGTGTTGGAAACTTTCGGCCCATGGGTAGCTATCTTGGAAAAATATCTCCATTCCAGGCTTCATCTTATTATTTGTTTGGTCATACCATGGTTCTAAAAAACCGCAAAAGGGGAAGTCTTCTTCTTCTTTGATGAATCATCCATTTAAGGAGTCTCATGGGATAGTTGGGATGCAGTCTAATATTCTCTTTGGTCAAGACTGGTGGATCATTCTGAGTTCTTATTCTGATGGTTGATACCCCAAGCCACACGGAGGGAAAGCTTTTTTCAGTTCGATGGGCTCAAGTATCCCTTGCTGCCTTTACCCTAGCCGCACTCCGGGAATGAAGTGCATGTTTCTGAACATCTGAATCACATTGATATTGCCATGAGGGTCATATTCTGGATAAACCCTTTCTTTGAAACCGTCTCCCGCCAAGAGTGAGAGTGGTTCAACTTGGAATCCTGATAGGAGCATATCATTTGATCTGTGTTGTATCTCAAGAATTGGACTGTTGGTGCTTGCACTCTCGACATTTTTGTCATCACCCAAAATGGTGATGACTCACTCATCGGCGAAGAACTTCAATTTTTGAAGGAGTGAGGAAGACACACCCTTGATACTATGGAGCCAGGGTCGTCCGAGCAACAGGTTGAAACAATTTGGGATGTCCATGACTTGGAATTCGACTACAAGGTTTATAAGGCCAACCCCTATTACAAGTTTTATAGATCCCATCACCTCCTGGCAGGTATTATCGTAGGCACGTATAGCGGCGGAGGTTGGAGCGAGGTCTCTTTCTTTCAGGACTAACACTTTAAGGTTCTTAGTGGGCAGACATTCAAGGTGGATCCGTTATCGACAAGAGATAGTGGAACGGCCTTCCCCATAGCTTCGACAGAGATGTTGAGTTCATGATTGTGATTCGGCCTAATTCTGGGGATTTCTTCTTCAAAAAATGATAGCATTCGGGTACAGGTCAAGGATCCGACCATATTTACCGCTTCTTTTAGTGTGGTAGAAGGAGGAATTGTGGGTCTTGTGAGCAGCTTGATTAAAGAATTTTTATGCAGTTGGGAAGACATGAAAAGCCCCCATAGACTGATGTTAGCTTGAGTTTTCTTCAGTTGATCGAGGATATTGATCTCCTCGATGGTCATCTCTGGCATAGGAAGGTTTTCAACGCCTTTCCCTTTGTCATTTGCTAGTAGTGAGCTTGGAACCTGGTAATGTCTCCCTGATCTGGTCATGTGATTTACTGAAGAAGGGAAGGACATGAATCTCATTTCCTCGTCAATCTCAGGTTGTTCTGCCACCTTGTTTATTTCTACGAGGAGTTCTTAAAATGATATCATCCTACACATGTCGACCACTAGGCTAGTTCTTCCTGAAGCTTATTCTTCACTCGAATCTTCGAATTCTCCCCCCATCCGGTGGCAACAATTCTGTCTTTCCATCTAAATCCAATGCATTCCACAACTTTAACGGCTTCTTCATGCAAGTCTTCCCATTTTGCGGGGATATGTATGGTTGAAAGGACCAAACGCCCTTGTAGCTTCAAAATGTCAAGTAACCCGGTGATACTATAAATGTTGTTGGTTTTCTCAAATAATTATGCCATAATATGGACAACACCATCTAGGTTGACTTCATCGGTTGGTACTACCCACTTGTCTGAATCTCAGGCCTATTTTCATGCTTCCAAGAACAGTGTACTAAACCTTTGGCAATCGATGACCATCTGTGAGGGAAATTCAGCCCGAACTTTAGGAGTTAGTTTAACACCTCTGATAATTCCATATTCCCATTTTCAGAATGGGTACGGAGAGTGATGCATGCTCTGTTAAGGAGTGATAGTGCCTGATCAGCGAGGCTAGTAGGGTGTAGGAGAAAATGTGGGCAAATTTGAAGAGGTTTAGGGGAGTATATAGGTGTGATTTGAGTTAAGGGATTGAAATATGGGTTTTCTTCTACGAAGATGGCATTGGTATGACTTGGGAGTGGATTATGAGTGGTGTTTGGCTTAGGGTTGACTGGTGGGGCAATCGTACCCCGATCAATGAGATCTTGGATTATGTTTCGGAGGTGAAAGCATTGGTCGGTGGTATGGCCAGCAGTTTGGTGAAAGGCGCAGTGAGCATCGGCCTTGAAGTTTCTTGGGAGTGGATTTGGCAATGGACGGGGATCCAAGGGTTTGATGAGGTTTCGTCTCAACAGGACTTGGTAAAATTTGGAGAGGGGAGCATGGAGCTCAATGTATTCCCTTCGGATGGGGGCAGGGCGACTTTTTGGTGCCCATGATGTTGTTAGTTGAGAGATGTTGTTGATGGTTGAGACTGTAGCACTGGCAGGCTTGTCATACTTCCTAGGGGTGAACTGTCCGGACACCTTATTCGGTTAAACTTCTGTTTTAACAAGGCTTTCCTCGATTTCTACTCCTGCCTCTTTGAGAGCTCGAAAGTGGGGATAGTATTGTCCTCCCATCATCGCTTGGACATGGGGCAAGAAGTTCTTCTTCACTATGTTAACCTGCTCTTCCTCAGATGGCCGATTGGTCATGGTAGCTGTTTGCCCCCTCCACCGGGTTATGAAGTTACTAATTCCCCAGGGTTCTGTTTGAGCATCTCTAAATCACGACGGTTGACCTCAAGCTCTTTGTTGTATTTGTACTGCGATATGAATTCTTGGGCTACATCCTCCCAGCTATGGATTCTGGATTCCTCGAGAGATAAAAACCATCCGAGAGAACTATCCTTCAAAGTTTGCTGAAATAATTGGGACATCACCTCTTCAGAAGCCCCTAGTAGAGTAATGGAACGATGATAACTGCGAAGATGAACAATCGGGGGTCCACTCCCTCCAAACTTCTTGATATTTGGCATCTTGAACTTCTCGGATAACCTCGCTTTAGGATAAGAATACATGTGGGTGTAGTCCATGTAATTCCCTGAGATTATGACTTGGTCAAAATTTTTGGTGAGCATCTTGAGATCTTTTTTTACTTTGTTCAACTCCTCCTCTTTTGGATCAACGGCCATAGGCAAGTTAGCCACATGCTCAAAAACGTTTGGCATCGGATGCTGGGCTGGCAGTGGCCCATTGACAGGAGGGGTGCGTGGAGTGTGCTAATATTCTTCGGGAACCCAGATAGGCTCGGGTGGACCCATAGCACGATGGAATAGGGCCTCGGATCTTGAGGAATAGGAACCTAATTTTTTTGCATCTCTCGGACGTCAGTTTGGAGGTTGTCAATCTTGGACACGAGCTGAGATAGGACTAACATCAGATTTAGCTGTACGACTGGTACCTGATCTGTATTATCCATAGAAAGAAGATGGATTCCGTACTTGGAAGAAGTAGTAGAGGAACGGATGAAATTCTAGGGGGGATTTGACTGAAGACCGAAGCCAATAGGGAGCCAGGCCAAGGGCTTGCGATCGACCTGAGAAGGCGTAGAATGGGATTTATTTTTGGGAAAAATAGAAGAAACTATTTTTGGATTTTTGATAAAGAAGGGAGAAATATTTTTGGATTTTTGATAAAGAAGGGAGAAATGTTTTTGGATATGGAACTCAGCATGATTATTATGTTTATTATGTTCTCACTTGTATTTAATTCTCCTAAATGCAATGAAGGACGGGACCCGAGCCTGGAAAAGTGGGGTTTTTAATATATGCAAAGATACGGTTGGAATTGTAACCAGGCTCACGGATAGGGTCCCATTTTAAAAATGAGTGAAAATTTGGGTGGCAGGCCGACCCGAAATTTCGGCAAAGTTTTGGGTCAAAACCGGTAATCTAATGTACGTGTCCAAGCTTTGACACCTATATGTGGGTATGCAGTTGGTTGGGTGAATCGTCATGGGTTCCCCCCTTTGGCGTGACTTCCAGGATATACGTCTTGCTCTTACGGGCAATCGGTACGTGTGGACAAGCCATTTGATGTACCTGAGTGTACGTGAATTGCCTCACTATATAGCTCGTGGGGACGGTACGTGTGAGAGGGAATTCGATATACTCGGTGCACGTGAATGAATTCCCTATGATATACCTCCCGTCATGACTTCGATCAAGCGGTACGATGCGGGGGAACCGTTTGATATACGTCGAAGGTACTTGGCCAATGGAAGGTGAGAGTCATATCACTTATGCTAACTGCGACCTACCGAACCAGCGCCCATCACGAAGTGACCCTCCAGTTACTGGGTAAAATTTGGTCAATAGCAATGCTCTTCGGTGATGTCGTGTGAATCATGCATGATTCTCTTTATTAGTATCTTATGATGAGAATGCCTTGTGACACCCCGACTAATTAAATACCGGGTAGCTACTCCTTTATTAAATCAATACAAAATGCCAAGTTGGTTCAGTTAATAGCATCACTGTCGAAAACATTTTAATAATTACTAACCACCTAGTATTTAAAAAGTAAGTTGCCAAATTTTAATTTAAGTCTGATTAACATGCAATAGAAGAATAATGGAAGAACAACATACTCCATTCACCATAACGAAGTAAGGAAATAACTATCAAATAATAATAAGTCCAGAGGAAAACTCCTCACAACAATCCCACAACTGAAAGTAAAATGACAAGTCTGAATCCTGAATTAATTACATGCCCGAAGTCTGAATAACTGAAATAAATGAAATGTCTCTAAAAGAAATGGGCGACATGCCCTACAAATGATAAATGCTGAATATAGAGTCAATATAGATGAAGTGTCTACAAGCAAAGTCCTGTAACTTCCACAAACAGCTACAGCTCGTCACCTGAATGAGGATCCTAAGTATGGTGTCCTTGTGGCTGGGCACCTAAAATGGTTTTTACAAAAATAGATTTGAAAGCAAATGGGTCAGAGCCCGAAAGTGGAAATCATTTTAAAAACAGCAAGTGTTTTAACAACATTAAAACATTAAATGCAAAATACATGTTAGGACGTGCACTCACATGAAATTCTCACCTCTCGACTACATGTGCACTCCTAACGTACCGTACCCATCTAAATGACATACATATCTAACCAAACCGTAATAAGTTCTACCCTTACTACCCGATTTCCATTTTACATTCCAGCGTTATCAAATCAATAGAGGGCTTTACTTAAACTCAGATTCTCAATCAGTAATACAATTCATTTCAGGTTATCCCTTTATGTTTTCTCAAAATGTTTCCATATTTATACACACAATATCACATGAAAGTTCCCATTAATTAAGAGTATATTATTCACGTCATAAATATACAATACAAGCACCCCGAGACTAAGCTGCGGTGCATACATACTCTGCTATCCATCCCGGTACATCACGTACATAAGGATCACGCATTCCGAATCTCTCAGGAATCGTTCTCAGATAACAACATCACAAATAATGGAGGCGAACACAGTCACATCACATGGGCCACGCACATACCTGTGCTCCCACGATCAGCAGACTTATTAACATCCCAATAAGTCCTTCTCTGACCTATGTTCATTGAGGTACCAGTCTAAATTCGGGAAACACAAGGATTAGAGGGCCCTAAGCGAACGTAAACCTCCCGTGATAGCAAGTATGGTAGGTATGTCATACACATAAAAGCAATACATATACTAAGTACGTACACATCTTAGTAATCACCATAATATATTGGTGGTACACTTCTCAATCTCGTACCGACATATGAAGCTACAGAATTTATATGTTCCCGGTTAATATAATTATTTAGGCCGTCAATAGTTCTCGCGTCGTAATAGCCACTCACGCCCTAATTCATAATTCCCCTTAGGTTCAAACTACACTTCTAGGTTTTCCTCCTCATTATATCCCAAACATCCCAAATATATCAATTAATCCACAAGAAAATGTCATCTCTACATATAAGCAAGGTTACGGGACACTCGGGATCAAAACAGGCTAAAAAGTCCAAACTGTCAGCTCGTTAGAAGTCTCGTTCGAACGAGGCTGTTCGAACGAACTGGGCCTTCTAACGAGATCTCGTTCGAACGAAAGTCATCGAACGAACATCCCTCTCGTTATAAGTCAAACTGTCAACTCGTTCGAACGAGCTCGTTCGAACGACCTGGGCAGGTCTTCTAACGAGTGGCCAGATTCGAACCCAGATTTTCCTTTACTCGTTTTTCCAACTTCTCTTCACCTCTAATCTCACCTAAATGTCATTTCAACAATGTTTCACGGTATCTAATCCTTCCTAAACATGTTTCAACCGTATTACAACATTTATATGGGTTCAAATCACCCTAAACTACATCAAATTATCAAATCTCCAACATTTTTTTCCAAATCTCAAGAACATGAACCCTAGAAAAATCAAGTCATTCATAGACATAACTAAATCCGTTTTTATGATGTAAAAGAGGTATTTTCATCTGACTAATCATCCTATCAACATTCTACATGCAATTTCCTCAATAGATTCTTAAATCTCTACATCAAATTAAATGGGTTTTCCTCATACTCCAAGAACAAAACATTTTATTTGAATTTCCTACGAATGGAAGAAGCATTCTCTGCAAAATAATGAAATTAAACCACTTTCCTTATGTGTATCTCTGGATTTGATGATGAATTGATGAGTTTCTCTCTCTCTCTCTGTCTCTCTCTCTCTACAGAATTTTCCTCTCTTCTCTCTCCCTCTACAAACTCTTCTCTAATGGTGGCAATGGAGGCTAGGGTTTGTCTTAGGAACTTTTGGGGCTAATTCTAATAACCCCCGTAGCCCTCTAATCAGTTAATGGCTGGTAATGGGTTAGTGGGTCTTTTAATTTTCCATTTAAAACTCCTAAAATTCGTTAATCAAAAATCCCAAAATTCTAAAATTACCAAACTACCCTTATACGTTGCCGGTATGGCCTAAAAATGCCCCGGGACCCAAACTAAACCCCCGGCTAGTATTTTCTGACTATTTCGACCCTTCCATACGCGTTGCCGCACTCAAAATGACCATACAGTTTATAGAAATAAAATTCACTTTTTAATTATCATAATTATATTCCATGACGCGACTGTCACACGCGTCTCAACAAGATTTTCAAATTGCCGTATTTCTATCTCACGACAAATCAATAATTCAATATTCATATATAGCCATATATACTCATTAATATCAAACACTAACTCGCATCTCGCTAGTATTTTTATCCGGATTAATTTCCAATGAATACGCATTTAATTCAATTAATCCCATAAATAAATATCACAAAAATACGGGGTATTACATGCCTTTCTTGATTATACCAAACAGGGAGCAAAGTACAAGTACCAAAGGTACACCAAGTATGGATGGGTGATGCGTGCAACATGTAGATATATGTGATCCTAGGTGCACGTGGTGCGAAGTGTACATGGAGAATTTTCTACAAGTGTGTGAACATAAGCATAAGCATGGGATACACATGGAATAAGGGGAACATGCAAATATAGGGGAAAAATAAACAAATATAACATCCATGCAAATAGATTCAAGCCCTCAAAACATATACATATCCCCAGCAGAGTCACCACTGTGGTCATCCTCGATCCTCGTCGTGCGGGCGAGCGCGTGAAGGGAAAGGATCCTCGGGTCTCGTGCATCCCTCTCGGGAGCACTTCGATCGGAGTCATTTGAGATGAGGTGTGAAAATGTAGAGAGATTCAGAGTCGCCAGTCTATTTTACTCAAAACAGATAAAAGAAAAAGGGGAAGCCATCCCGAAGGATGGAATCCAAAGACATACTGGTGCATGCGAAACCAAAATGATTCGAGAAGGGTTCGAAGGCTAAGTTACCAAATGGCAAGGTGTTAGGCACCCATTCTGCCCTTTCGATCTCTCATGGATATTTGCTATTTTCCTTTATTTCTCCCCTTGATATGTGTGCATGTGTATATATATAGTGGAGATAGGAATCCTCGACTTGTATCATGGAAGAGATAAAGCGAGTCATCCGTAGAAAGGTATAAAAATAATATTAGAAAGATAAAATTTACGCGATTACCCCTATGTTGATCGTTATAATGGAACGATAACGCATATGGAGTAATACGTCACTAAGAACAAGTGTATAGAATATAAGAAAATTTGATTTAGAGAAGACATAAAATCAGAGAGAAAGTGAAAAAGAAAAGGACTCAAGTCTCAGGTTTTACCCCGAGACGCCTACGTAGCCTATAAAGGCATCAAAGTCCACGTAGTTCGCATACAAAATGAAGGGTGGGGTTTATCCCATAAATCCCAACGGGGGATATCTTATTTATGAGTTTGTGTGTGTGTGTAGAAAAAAGTGTTTTAGTTATGAGAAAAGTGTGAGAATCCCTATTTGGAATTTATGAGCAAACCCTATTTTTCTTATTTTTTGGGTTTTATTTATACGAAAATAAGAGATGTGCAATAATACTAACTAAAAAGTATATTAGGATGTGCGAGATGAGATAATAAAAGTGCTAAGTAATAAAACAAGTTATTGAGAATTTAAGAGAATTTAAGAGAAAGTCGAGAAATTTGGACCTCCTTGAAGATCTTGATATTGATCTTGAATGTTGGAGAGCATCCCTTTCACTTGGATGATGATGGAGAGTGGATAATTCACCAAGTTTGATGAAAAGAGTGATGAAAAGTAAAAGTTTAGAAGGGATATGGATGTTGAAATCGCGGTGCCTTCGAGAGAGGTTTTTGGGATTCGTTGAGAGCGATTTTTATTAGATCTGGGCTCTCCTTGCAAATGAGGTGAAGGACTCCTTTTATAGTCCCAGGTCATTACCGATCGGCATAGACCTGGTCCTACCTATCGGCACCTGCCGACAGGCAGGGTCTGGAATCTGCCGTTTGGCAGTGTGTTTCAGGTCTTTTTGAAAAATCGGCTGCCGAAGGCAAACTGTTTGTCAAAATTGTGTACGGGGTAGACCGTTGGAAATCTAATTCAGAGACCTTTAAAATTCCTTTGGACTTCTCCCAGGTTCGGGAGTTAACTTTGGGTCAAACATGGCTCGGAAGCGTTTGTCGGTCAATTGGACGGGGGATCATTCGAACGCAAATGGATCGTTCATCCGCATGGTAGGTCCGAATCGCACAGGGGGTGGACCGTTGTAAAGGTTAGGAGATGTACTTCGACATTACAAAGAGTTTCGCCCAGTTTGGAGAGTTAACTTTGGTCAATCGGGCCTTGGAAGCATTCTTTGACCTCTCGGAGTCAAACGGATCGTTCGTCCGCATGGTAAGTCAGAATCGCGCATGGAGTAGTCCATTGAAAAGGGGTTTTAGTGACCTTTAAAGATTCATTCAGCCTCGGTCGATCTGAAGAGTTGACTTATGTCAAACAGAGCTCGGGAGCGTCCGGTAGCCTTTGGATCAAGTTTCGGACGCAAACGGATCGTTCGTCCGCATGGTAAGTCCGAATCGCACACGAGATGGACCGTTGGAAAGGTATTTCAGTGACCTTCGAGGATTCATTCAGATTTGGTAGATCTGAAGAGTTTGACTTTTTGGTCAAACGGAGCCTGAGAGTGCTCGATGGATTTTAGGTCAGTACTCGGGACATGACCTAGGTTTGTAGTGATGAAGGGAGGTGCTAGGAACCTTAGAAGAATTAGGGGGTAACAGAATGGGGTGTCTATAATAATATTGATGTATAAATTTGATTATTATTTAAGTAATATAATTGGTCTAACTTGTATCATTCAATTTTTGTATTTAATAGATGAAAAAGTTATACGACCAAAAGTCTCGAGTGTATATATATAGTGGAGATAGGAATCCTCGATAATGCATATGGAGTAATACATCACTAAGAACAAGTGTATAGAATATAAGAAAATTGGATTTAGAGAAGATAGTAAATGAGAGAGAAAGTGAAAAAGAAAAGGACTCAAGTCTCAAATTTTACCCCGAGACGCCTACATAGCCTATAAAGGCATCAAAGTCCACGTAGTTCGCATACAAAATGAAGGGTGAGGTTTATCCCATAAATCCCAATGGGGGATATCTTATTTGTGAGTGTGTGTGTGTGTGTAGAAAAAAGTGTTTTAGTTGTGAGAAAAGTGTGAGAATCCCTATTTAGAATTTATGAGCAAACCCTCTTTTTCTTGTTTTTTGGGTTTTATTTATACGAAAATAAGAGATGTGCAATAATACTAAATAAAAAGTATATTAGGATGTGAGAGATGAGATAATAAAAGTTCTAAGTAATAAAACAAGTTATTGAGAATTTAAGAGAATTTAAGAGAAAATCGAGAAAGTTGGACCTCCTTGAAGATCTTGAGCTTGATCTTGAATGTTGGAGAGCAGCCCTTTCACTTGGATGATGATGGAGAGTGGATAATTCACCAAGTTTGATGAAAAGAGTGATGAAAAGTAAAAGTTAAGAAGGGATATGGATGTTGAAATCCCGGTGCCTTCGAGAGAGGTTTTTGGGATTCGCTGAGAGCGATTTTTATTAGATCTGGGCTCTCCTTGAAAATGAGGTGAAGGCCTCCTTTTATAGTCGCAGGTCATCATCGATCGGCATAGACCTGGTCCTGCCTATCGGTACCTGTCGATAGGCAGGGTCTGGAACCTGCCGTTTAGTAGTGTATTTCAGGCCTTTTCTGAAAATCGGCTGCCGAAGGCAAACCGTTTGTCAGAATTGTGCGCAGTAGACCGTTGGAAAGCTAATTCAGAGACCTTTAAAAGTCCTTTGGACTTCTCCCAGGTTCAGGAGTTAACTTTACGTCAAACATGGCTCGGAAGCGTTTGTTGGTCCATTGGATGGGGGATCATTCGGAAGCAAATGGATCATTCATCCGCATGGTAAGTCTGAATCGCGCATGGGGTGGACCGTTGTAAAGGTTAGGAGATGTACTTTGACATTACAAAGAGTTTGTCCTGGTTTGGAGAGTTAACTTTAGTCAATCGGGCCTTGGAAGCATTCTTTGACCTCTCACAGTCAAACGGATCGTTCGTCCGCATGGTAAGTCAGAATCGCGCATGGAGCAGTCCATTGAAAAGGGGTTTTAGTGCCCTTTAAAGATTCATTCAGCCTCGGTCGAGCTGAAAAGTTGACTTAGGTCAAATAGAGCCCGGGAGCGTCCGGTAGCCTTTGGATCAAGTTTCGGATGCAAACGGATCGTTCGTCCGCATGGTAAGCCCGAATCACGCACGAGATGGACCGTTGTAAAGGTATTTCAGTGACCTTCGAAGATTCATTCAGATTTGGTCGAGCTGAAGAGTTTGACTTTTTGGTCAAACGAAGCCTAGGAGTGCCCGATGGCTTTTAGGTCAGTACTCGGGACATGACCTAGGTTTGTAGTGATGAAGGGAGGTGCTAGGAACCTTAGGAGAGTTAGGGGGTAACATAATGAGGTGTCTATAATAATATTGATGTATAAATTTGATTATTATTTAAGTAATATAACAGAATGGGGTGTCTATAATAATTGGTCTAACTTGTATCATTCAATTTTTGTATTTAATAGATGAAAAAGTTATACGACCAAAAGTCTCGAGAATGTACTGAGCAACTGTATGCATTAGCATGAGGTCCTGCCATACCGTCAAACAAGTATAAAAGTTGCATCGTAAATGGAGATAGATTTCACACTAAAGACTGTGACAATCCCAGGAGAAGTCAAAATAACGGTTTAGTTGTTAAAGGAGATCATAATGACAGAAAGATTAACTTTTATGGTGTATTGAACAATATTATTGAGTTAGAGTATACAAAAGGAAATTGAGTCCTCCTTTTTGAATGTGATTGGTTTGAAGCAGATAAAAAGAAAAAATTTCTAATGCAAATAGATGATCACTTTACAAATCACAATGTTAATGGTAGGTGATACCAAAATGATCTTTATCTACTACCGATTCAAACAAAACAAGTGTTTTATCTCAATGACACAAAAGTGGGAAAAATTGGCAAGTTGTTCAAGAATTCTAGCATAGACACTTGTATGATCTTGGGGTGAAAGAAATTGACACAGATGCATCAGAAACAAAAAAATTTGTGCACCAAGAAAATGCTTCATCGCATGATTTTGAGATTCTAGAAGATAATGTTGGCTAGTTGTAGAAAAATTATAATATCCCACCCCGGTAAATTAATTAAATCCATATATGAGGAAGAGTTTATTATTATTATTATTATTATTATTATTATTATTATTATTATTATTATTATTATTATTATTATATATATATATATATATAGGAGAATAATTAGAGAAAATAAAATAAAAGGATACTTCGAACGACTTGAGGTTTTGTTAGAAGCAATAAGACATGTTGCATGAAGCCATCATTCAAATGAGGGACTATGTCATTCGAACGACATCTCCGGTCGTTCGAACGACATCTCCGGTCGTTCGAACGACCACGACAAAATCAGTTTTCCCCATTTGCTGTCAAAATTCCGTTCGAAGGTTTAAATCCTTATGTCAGCTAATGGAGCTGATAATGGATGGAACATATAGTACACCAATACAGTAATTATAATATCAGAGAGAAAGGGTCGTGAACGGTATCAAAATAAACAAAAGTGATGTCAACATACCAACCATAGATCAAATGAGTTATCGATCTATGAGGAGTTTATGCCTGATATGGGAGAATTTTTGGACTAGAATCTCTCTTTTTAAAAAACTTAGAGCCTAATGGTTTAGTTTTAAGAGGGAGATAGATAGAACCGTAGGGAAGCCTTCTCTAAACATTCCATCAGATGTTAAGTTTTTTTTATGTGTGGTATGGGGAGAGAACCCACTGCCACTAACTTCTCCTCTATCTCTCTAAACATATTTCACACCATTCCTAGATTATAACATATACACTCACACAAATAAACATTTGTTTCCACCCAGTGTTAAAGGATAAAGTTACGAAATATCAGATGATTGTTGGGGGGTTTGATGGGTATTGAAGGATGATATTTCTAGAGGAAGAAGATGGGTTTGTTGAGCATTTTGGATGTTCCATTGGATCTTGTGTGGTGGAGCTTTTGTGACTCCCTTTAGTGCCACCTTTGGAGGTAGGAGAGTCACCCATCTTCACTATCATCACCACCATCTTTGAAGACCATTTAGGTGGGATAATCTACTCTTATTATATTTGAGACTCTATTTGATAAATATTGTAGTCTTATTGCTGTAAATGATTAAGAGTAGGATTATTATGAAATACTGACGAGTTCTTAGTAAAATGACAATATACATGTTTCTGGAATAAAAATGTAAGAAAAATATTATTTGTGTGTATTTCTAGTAAAAAGAAATAGTGGACATTGTCATGGAATAAAAATGTAAGGAAATATTATTTTTGTATAATTTTAGTAAAAAGAAGCAATGGATATTTTTATGGAATAAAATTGTAAAAAAATATTATTTGTGTGTACTTCTAGTAAAAAGAAATAGTGGATATTTTTATGGAATAAAAATGTAATGAAAAATTATTTGTGTGCATTTCTAGCGAAAAGAAATAATGAATATTTCTATGGAATAAAAATGTGAGAAAATGTTATTTTTGTATATTTCAAGTAAAAAGAAATAATAAACGTTTTTATGGAATAAAAACGTGAGGAAATGACATTTTTGTGTATTTCTAGTAAAGAGGAAATAATGGATATTTTTTGAAATAAAATATTGGATAATGTAGATTTTGTTGAAATATTTCTAAGTTTCTTGCAAAATGTAGACTTTATGAATAAATGGACATTTGTTGAGTTTAAAGGAATTGATAAAATGTCATTATTACTTGAAAGGTATTTTTGTTATCAATGGTATAAAGTTTTAGAAGAAATGTATTTTTAATCCACTTGGTGGGGTTTAGTATTTAAAGTCCACTTTCTATGCATATAAACTTGTAGTAATTTGATAATAAATATGTGGACAAGTTTAAAGAAAGTCTTTTTGGGTTTTAAGATAAAATAAGACAAAAGGAAATTTTTGTCTTCAAATTGTGTGCAAAAAGGATATTGAGAATGTGAATAATGTATAGTATGAAACTAATTGTGATAAATGAAAGAAATGATAATTTCTATTGAATAAAAAATAGTCTTATTTAAACGGTGCTATTTTATGTATTAAAAGTGTTAAAAGTTGGGCAATAGTGTGATATTAAACAAGTGGTAAAATAGTTGAAGCATTTAAATGTCAAGTTGAAAACTTAATAACCATTTTTGAGAAACAACACTTGTTAAAGGACTAAATTGCAAGTTTGGTAAATAAAGGGTAAATTGGTAATTTATTTAAAGTGGAACCTTTTTATGGAATAAAAATGCCAAAGAACGTCTTTACACTAGTATGGGTGAAAATGAATTAATTCCTAAAGCGTGAATGATTTTAGTATAAATCAGGTGTGTGTATAAGTAACTTAAAGGAAAAGAGACAATTTTCCACCTGTTAATGGAAAAACAGATGGTTAAGTTCGGGATTTGGCTTCGGTCGAGTAAAAGTGAAGAAGTGGAATAATGTGGACATGTGTAAAATGTTAAACACGTTAATAAGAACTCAGCCCGGAGCCCTTGGGTGAAAAGTCCCAAATCACAGGCCAGAGCATATGGTGCGCATAGCAGATGGTGTGGAGCCCGTGGAAGTACGCGGTAAATGAAGATTTCGAGAAAAGATAAAAGGAATTAGGAACATGTCAAGAAACGAGTTGTGTGGTGAAATGTGTTATTACAACCTAACTTGAATGAATGTAATAAATGTTTCGATAAAGGTGAAATGGACAAGTAGTTGCGTAAATATATTAATGTCCATAAGTTATGGTAAAAAGGGTAAATAAGAGTTTGAAAATGGGTGGTTGACTAACCTAAGTTGGTAACCCATAATTTGCATAGGTATGTATTTGAAAGGGTTTTCAAATGACAAACAACTATTTTCTAACACGGTGAATACGTGTGTTGAAATGGTACTTTTCAATGAAAATACTAAAGTATATTCAAATGAATAGAAAATGGTTATTCCAGTAAAGGAATGGGGTGGAATAAATTAAGCGTATTGGCTCTAAGTGTGGAACCGGGTGTGTTAAATAAAATGATAAATGCTAAGTATGAATAAATGAAGTCTTTACAATATTAAGGTAAATTAATCCGAGTGAGTAAGGTTTTCAAAGTAAAACAGTTAGGGCATTGGAATATGAAATTTTCATATATATATATATATATATATATATATATATATATATATATATATATTTCGCATGCATGTGACTGTAGTGTGTGAGTATATTTTCTATCGTTCGTTTCTATACTTCTTTGTATATTCCTATTGGGCATAGGCTCACAGCCTTGCTTTGTTATGGCAGGTTGGGTCTGGCTTAGTATTTTGAGGGAATTTTATAGGTAAGTGTACTTTATTTATTTTACGGTAGTGGCTCTATTTACTTGGACTCAGGGTGCTCCCCATGGGTACTACACGTAGTTTATCTTGAAACTGGAATCGCATGCTAAACAAGTGAAATGTTAATTAAAATAAAATTGGACTAGCAACATTATATAGGTTGTTTCATTACACTTCACACATAATGCTCTGGTCGAACTGGGTTGACTACGGGTAACCCATAAATTCGGGTCGGTGCGTTACAAATTATATCAAAGCTCTAGATTCAAGGTTCCTTTCAAGAGTGACGTGGTGAGGTCGGTAGTGGATCTTTCAACGTCAATGTTGGTTTGGGCCAGTCATGCTAGTTTGGTGACGGTTGTAGTTCGTGTCCTCGACTGTGAATTCAAAGAGGTTAGCACGACAAGTAAGTTAGTGCCAAGTGGCATACGTTCAATATAGTTGTATAAATCGCTTCAGCGTTTCTGATTAAGTATGCTAATAATTTACGGGTGTCCATGTAAAGCTATAAGTGGTGACACCGAGGTTCATAGTGTGAGGTGTTTTGTGTTCCAACCTTTGTCAACATAGAGTCTGTGGATATGTTGATAGAATGAGATATCGCTCATTGGGCAAGTGGCACCAAGTTGTGAATAATCAACGATAGGTATTGATTGTTAGGGTGTCGTAACTATGTAAAGGGAAATCATGATTTTAAATTTTATGTGGCCTTAGGTGTGACACATATGAGGAATCCATACTAATGTTATAATAAGGAAAATTTGATCCTTGGGGTAATACCGTGATTGATAAGTAATTCAGTGAACATCTAAATTGTATGGGTCAACGTTAGAGGATAACTCTGGCTTAGTTGATAGAATGTTATCCTTATGGGTGAACATCTTAGTGGTTGTTAGTCGATGAATGTATTTATAAGTGCTAGCTACGTGGCGAGAATGTATTAGGTCCCTTGGTTGTGGGCTTTCATTTAGTATATCCCGATTCATGTGCCTTGACTAAATATGGATTTAGATAATCTTGATGATTGAGGTAACCTAGGAGTGTACTTAGATAATCGTGGTGACTTAGTATTCAGTGAACGAGTTGTGATGTTTTAGAATAAGACCTCTTGCGGCATCATTAGGGTGGGTCTCCTCTTTGGCAATACCCGACGTCCCGTGTCCTGCCAAAACCTGGATGATATTAAATTATAGTGTGGTGATTATAGTATGGCATTGAGAAATATGACCCCTTGTGGCGTTCGTGGGCATGGGCCTTAGGGTTCATAGGCAATTATCGATGTCCTGTATCTTACCATATATATATATATATATATATATATATATATGTATATATTAGTTTGTTAATTGGTAGATTAACACGTAGTATGAGGTTTACATAGTAAGGCAATTCAGTTATAGTGGTTGAACACTCATAAAAGATTAAAATATGTGGGTGAAGTCGTGTTGAAAATTCCCTTGGAGATATATGCTAAGATTTATCTAATGAAATGTTGATTCTAGTGGGAGTCATTCCCTAGTAATAGTGAAACTCATGTAATGTAACATAGATCATGGTATGTCTTTTAATTTCTTAAAATAGATGTGTAAGCGGTTTAGAGAAATAATTGAGTTCGATGTCGTCGCCCATGAGGCATTGGGAATCATTGTTGTATTGAAGTTTACACACATGATGGTAGACCATTGATCATTGTAGGACGGTTAGATCATGTCGATTCATGGCAATGCCTTAGAGTTAGTGCTACGACTTTTGTTTATAAGCATGTATCATGATATGACCTTCGAGGATTATTTCAAAAATAGGTTAATCAATGCTAGTTGGTGCACCCAGGATGGAATTTAGAGATAGCACTCGGGATGAAGTGTTAGGCATAATTATAGCACCTATGTGTGCTACTTGTATAGTTAGTAATGACCCGGGTGAAGGAGGTTATTAGGAACGAGTGATGCTTGATAGTCGATACGTCATCAGAATGATTATGGTTTGGGATCAGGTAGGCGGCGATAAGGGTGGTAACAATGGTTCATTAGTTGAATGTGTGAAACTTTGTGAGAACTGTCGGAATGATCTAGAAAACTAAGGTTAGCTACCGCGTATTGAAATTTTGGAGGCCTAGCTATGATAGGTCAGTAACTAATAATAAGTGTTGAGAGAAGTAACTTGGTATTGATTTAGGATAGTTATGCTTACCAGTAATGGAGAGGTAACATTAGTCATAAGGAGGGAAGCCCAACATTTTAGCTTCACGGAGGAAATTTTTTTGTGTTCCATCTGTCCAGCACGGACGCATGATTCGTGAGTAGAACTCGTCAAGGTTAAAAGCCAAGCCAGGATGCGTGGCAAGGCTAGATGCTTAATAAGTATTGATAAGAGTTAGAGACTTTAAGTGTACATCATGGATTTGTACTTCGCGTGGTTCGATTCATTGTCGTAATTGGATTGTTTCCATTGGGCATGGAATTCGCCTGATTTGTTGCATTTCTTATGGCTTTGTTAATCCTGATAATGGGAAGTTGTTAATTAGCTTGATACTGTGTGGCGTTGCATAAGCTTAGTGGTGATGCGGGTTAGGCCTGTTGGGACTGATCTGTCATGGTATATGAATGTGCTCTTCTTCGGATGCACCTTTATTCTACACAAATTGGCATGTGTGTGTGCTCTCACGTTCTTTCACGAGTTACTTGTTTACTTTAGGTTAATATATTATTAATTAACCGGTATAACTAGTTACGACTTGGTCGTGCGCTTGAGGTTGTGACTTGGGGATATCATGAGTGTTAAAACTTGATACTACGTGAGGTAGTATTAACGTTACACTCCATCAAGAGTTAATAGTTATGAGGATTGAGAATGTGATTGCTCGTGGATGGTCTCCCTAGGATGACTCTAGGTTAGCATAAGGATCTCGTGAGATATATCGATCGGGTAGACCTTTGTGATAAGGTGACTGATTTAGCAATCATTGGCGTGTATAATCATAAGTGTTGAGGTTGTATCAGCCTAGGCTAGGCATGACCCAAGATTGGTTTAAAGAAACGTAGGTCGTGAATCCTAACATAGAACTATCTATGATGATGAGTTCATGGGCAATGGTACCGTATTTGGTGAATATAAAACATTTTGTGTTTTTTATTAGATAGACATGTTCGGTATGCTTGAGAACTAGAAATGAGGCCTTGGGGCTCAGCTAGACTGGATTAATAATGAATGATGTAGTGGGATATTTTGGTTTAGACCATAGTGTTGAGGATTCCTATGATTCGAGACTGACCATAGGTAACTGAATTACAGATGATGAGAAACCAAGAATTTTGAGGACGAAATTTCCTAAGGAGGGAATTTTGTAATATCCCACCCCAGTAAATTAATTAAATATTATATGGATTATATATGAGGAAGAGTTAATTATATATAGAGAGAATAGTGGAGAATAATTGGAGAAAATAAAATAAAAGGATGATTCGAACGTGTAATACCCAGTAATTTTAATGACTTTTAATATGTGTTATATTCTAAATTAATGGATTAATTGGATTTTATTATAAATTAATTCATTGGGTTTAAATTCGAATTTTTGGATATTAAAATGGATGTGAAGTTATTGATATTGTTGTGAGTTATTAATTCAGTAATTTGAATTTTTAGTCGGGATGCGGTATGGGACATGTCAGGATAAATTTGTTAGATTAAATAAGAAACTTATTTTTACATCAACCTCATAGTCATTTTGAGTGCGTCGTTGCATCCGGAAGGGTAGAAATAGTCAGAAAAGTCTATTTGGATGTTGGTTTTGGGTCTTGGGTCATTTGGAAATGAAAAGACACCCAAAAAAGGGCATTATGGTCATTTTTACAGGGGGGTGAATAGTGATTTCGAATTTTTGTCTTATTATAAATATTTGGAGATTAGTTGTACGTAGGTTCATTTTCTCTTCTACACAAAATTGAGAGGTCACCTTTTGAGAGAGAGTGAAAGGGTGCTTGGGATAAGAGAAGATTGCTTGGAAAGGAGGAGAAACTCTTGGGCAAACAAAGGAGGACTAACCACCTTCTACCACCAGCACCACCACCGGAAAGTCACTGGAGATAAGGAAGATAGTCCTACGAAATCGTCACCAAAGGTTCAGACCTTCATTACCAAGGCAAGTGAATATGTTATTCTATTTGGAGGTTTATAATATACATGCTAGAAAGAGTTTTGATTGAGGATTTGAAATGAGGATTAAATGAAATAACATGCTTTTTGTATAAAGGACATAACCCACGATATTGGCTTCAAATGAAAGGGATATTATGAGTTTTCATGTTTTTCATGGAAGATAGAAAGTTATGAAAATTCTGGGAATAAAGGGATTGAATCTAAACCAATTGATGATTTTTAGGTTGTTTGATTGTTAGTAGTTGATCATATAACTTGTTATATCATTATAGATGAATTAAAGGAATTTTGGGATTGATTTAAATGAGTTTTGATGATTTTAAAGTATAAAACCCGTAGGAACAAAATGCAGAATCTGGGTTGTGAACTGGTTGATCGATCGATCGATCCAAGAATGTCGATCGATCAACTGATTGATCGATGAATCAGAAACAGTCGATCGATCGACTACCACTGGAAACTAAAATATTTCTTTTTATTGTTTGATTAAATCACATATTATTAGAAATCGTTATTGATGATTATTTGATTATGATGGAACTTAGGAAACAACATTAGGTTATACTTGAGGCTCGAGAAATGTATGTTTGAATGGGATTAAATTGGGAAAAGATTTTAGGGGAAATGAATTATATAAAATTATGTTCGAAATAATATTTTGATAAATTTTGGGAAAATAACTAAAATCATAGAATACTTGGGTCAAGGCTGGAAAATTATAGATAATTGAAGATAAAATGTAATACTAGAGATATCTTCATTATTAGATTGGATAAATTCGGTTGGAATAGTTTTGAAAGAAAGACTTGGGTTAATGTGGGAAACTTATATTAAAGTGAGATGTTTATTTTGTGAGTGCCAACTACATAATATTTATATGAGGTTAAGTATGAGTGAATTGATAAATACAACGGGTACGTGGGGATAGGATACATTCCTAGTATTATATAAGTAGATGTTAATGCCTATTTGTATGATTGATAATTTATGTGTAAAATCATACCCGCGCTACTTGCTATTACGGAGGTTTTTGCGCCGGAACAGTTTTATCTCGATTGGACCTTTATGGGGGATATTGACTCGTACCCTAGAACATAGGATTCCTTGGTACAAGCTATCTATATGATAGTCAGACGGTCCTAAGAGAGGTGAGGGTATGTGCTGACCTCTTAGTGACTTGGAATTATGCTTCGCCTCCATTTGTATGTGTTTTATATTAATACAGTTCGAGAGTGATTTCGAACTAGTATTTCCCTTAGTACGAGTGATACGGGGACTTGATAGCAGAGTATGCCAACACCATAGATTTTATGTGAGGTGCCGATTAGTATATATATTGTATATGTGATTTATATATATACCTATACCTGTGATTCTTCTATTGTATGCGTAAGTAGATAAATATTGATTAATGGTTTCTAATCATAGTAAGTGCTTGGAATTTCATAGTATTATTGAGTTATGCATATTGACTTATATTATTAAGAAGATGTTATCTTAATTAAATAATAGACATACGGTCTCGCAAATCAGAATTGATGAGAGGAGAATTGGGTTAGAATTCATGAGCCGTCTTAGGGGTACGTTATGTGTGCACTATAGATGAGAGGTGAGAATCTCAAGAGAGAGTCCGATAACCTAACATGAATATTATAAGGGATAAATATTACAATATTTCACTTGTTGTTTTCAAAACTATTTTCACATCGGGCTCTGACCCGTTTCCTTGCATATTCTCTTTTCTATTGTACCTTCTATATCAAGTGTCCAGCAGCAAGGACGCCAACCTTAGAGGATTATGACGAGCTATGGAGTATTGCTTAGACACCTATCTTCATTTGATTCATATTATGTAGTGTTATTTTATTTAGGGCATGTCGTCCAGAGGAATTAAGATATCTCTTTTCTATCTGAGTCAAAATATTCTTGTATTCGTGTCATTTTAATACATTTATTATTGTTGGGTACTGTATTGAGAAATTATTTGGGAATGTTTATTCCAATTTCATTTAAATTCTTTTGAGTGATATGTTCAGTTACTATTGTGGTAGAATAAAATGTGTAGTGTTATTCATAAACTAAAAATGAATTTTGTTGAAATTAATATTTGAAAAGTTTTTAACACCAGCTTAATTGGGTATTGGGTGATTTGTAAATGTTTTTTACAGTGATGCTAAGAATGAGCCAACTGTATATTCTATTTTAATTTGGTATGGGAGTGGCCACCCGTTATTTAATTAGGCGGGGTGTTACAGGTTGTATCAGAGCATCAGGTTCTAGTGTCCTTTAGGGTCTGTACGACTTACTGTGTTTTCAGCTTAGCGTTCTTTGATATAGATCCCTATGAGTAGGATTATTGCTTTTCTAGTTACACTTACGATCTTCAGCTATTCTGTTGTACCAAATACTAATAGTATACTATTGTTTCAGATGCCTCCTCGACGTGCACCTCAGCTCGCCCCAGCTCAGGGTACAATTACTACGTCCGAAGTTGCTGCAATTATCGCTCAGGCAGTCAATGCAGCTCTAGCTGCTGTTCAGCAGGCTCCAACACAGGCACCAATTGTGCCACCCACGCAAGGGCAAGTGTTTCTTACTGCATGGGAACGAGTGAGAGATTCCTTTCAGAAGTCACTCCCACCTGAGTTTCAG
Source organism: Sambucus nigra (assembly GCA_949130495.1). Lineage (NCBI taxonomy): Eukaryota > Viridiplantae > Streptophyta > Magnoliopsida > Dipsacales > Adoxaceae > Sambucus > Sambucus nigra. Next base: position 175,427,718 of record OX422211.1, read on the forward strand.
GGAGGATCAAATGTCGTGACTGCTAGCCAATAGAAGAGAGATATCCAAAGGCACTTGAGAATGCTCGAATGTACTGAGGTTCAACGTCAAATACTAGCCACATTCATGCTAATAGGGGAAGCTTTGCAGTGGTGGGAGGCTACGACCACTATCGAGGAGAGAGACACAGTGACTATCCAAGACTTTTAGATACGGTTTGATCAGAAGTACTTTCCTTTCACCATCCAGACAGAGATAAGGAGGAAATTACTTGATTTGAAATAGGGAGAGAAAATAGTGGCAGAATATGAGGAACAATTTACGCGACTAACTAATTTGGTACCAGCAGAGGTACCCACTGAGGAAAGGAGAATTCAAATGTTCACTGATGGGTTGAGCTATAAGATTCGCCAGCATTTACTGGGAAATCTTTCACTACGAACTTATGAAGATGTTCTAAATGCTTCAATGCTTCACTTCCAGGATAACCTCTTACATGCTCAGGGTGTCATGTGGGGGTTTGGGTCAAGCCTGCAAGGAAAGACTAATGGGGGCAGTTCTAGTGGGACTCAGCCAGGGCAGGGTCATCAGCGTCAGGGTGATCAGAGTTCCCAGACAGGGGATTATGCTAAGCATTTACGATCTGGAGATTTTCGATTTGAGCATAGAGGTAATGGGCAAGGACAGTAGGGCCATCAGGGTCAGATGTAGGCTCATTAGGGCCAAGGGAAGGAGGTAATGGCTAGCAGGGTCGGGGTCAACAGGGACAAAATGGTGGAAAGTTTGCTGAAAAATGTTTCGTGTGCGGCAAGTATGGACACAAATAATAAGATTGTCCTGATAAAGACAAACTCCCTCAGCAACAAAATGCTCGACAGGAGCCACAGATACTAGTGTTTCCACCAGCTGCTCTTTTAGCTCCAGCTTAGGTGCTAGCATTACCTCCCATCCCAGTAGCTCCCGTGCAATAGGGTCAGTATGGGCGTGTATATAACGTCCATCAGGCAGCAATTCAATAACCACCACCCATGAATGAGGGTATGTTTTCTATCTAAGGTGTTATGAGGCGCATACTAATTTTTTTTGTAGCAATTAATATTGTATGGGCAAAAGGGTTACTAAACTTAGCCTATAGCACTGTTATTTATGTAGAATCATCGAGGGGTTGTGGGACACCTATACTTTTACATGTCATCACGTGGGTCTGATTGTTATCACGGAATTACTTACTTTAGGCATGTCCGAACATGATGTGACTATCGATATGGATTGACTTGTGGTATATGAGAGCGTATGGACTACTATAGCCAGCGTCTTGTCTTTAACAAGAGAGTAGATGAGTAGACTTTTATTTGTAATCGATAAAACCCGTAGAGAGGTTATATACTACTGATTAAGGACCTGAGGAGTTTCGATGACCGACAACTTTAGGTAGTAGTGCATCGGGGGGGGGGGGGGTTCCTTGTTTGGATTTCGCTTGCGAGACACCCCATGCATGAAACTAACAAACGTTGGGACTCGAAGTAAGTTAGGTCTTTAGGATATGATTTTATAACCTTTGCGGTAAATCAGAGTATTATGCGGGTAACCATATCCATTTTATAATGGAAGTTGTCACGAGGATGGTATAGGAAAGATTGGGTAAAGTTTAAATTCGATTCAGTTGAAACTATATGGCGAGACTTGGCGTATAACATCAATAAGGATTTTCGATAATGTACTGTATGGGAGGTACGGCATAGATTACTTGCGATGTGAGATTTATACTCAGAGTTGACCTTACCAGCATGATTTATCTTTTCGAATTTCAGGACGAAATTCTGTTATAAGGGGGCGGGGGGGGGGGGGGGGGGGGATATGTAATACCCCGTAATTTTAATTACTTTTAATATGTGTTATATTCTAAATTAATGGATTAATTGGATTTTATTATAAATTAATTCATTGTGTTTAAATTCGAATTTTTGGATATTAAAATGGATGTGATTTTATTGATATTGTTGTGAGTTATTAATTCAGTAATTTGAATTTTTAGTCGGGACACGGTATGGGACGTGTAGGGACAAATTTGTTAGATTAAATAAGAAACTTATTTTTCATGAACCTTATAGTCATTTTGAGTGCGTCGTTGTATCCGGAAGGGTATAAATAGTCAGAAAAGTCAATTTGGATGTTGGTTTTGGGTATCGGGTCATTTGGAAATTAAAAGGCACCCCAAAAGGGAAATATTGTCATTTTTATAGGCGGTGAATAGTGATTTTGAATTTTTGTCTTATTCTAAAGATTTGGAGATTAGTTGTACGTAGGTTCATAGTCTCTTCTACACAAAATTGAGAGGTCACCTTTTGAGAGAGAGTGAAAGGGTGCTTGGGAGAAGAGAAGATTTCTTGGAAAGGAGGAGAAACTCTTGGGCAAACCAAGGAGGACTAACCACCTTCTTCCACCAGCACCACCACCGGAAACTCACCGGAGATAAGGAAGATAGTCGAAATCGTCACCAAAGGTTCAGACCTTCATTACTAAGGCAAGTGAATATGTTGTTCTATTTGGAGGTTTATAATATACATGCTAGATAGAGTTTTGATTGAGGATTTGAAATGAGGATTAAATGAAATAACATCCTTTTGTATAAAAGACATAACCCATGATATTAGCTTCAAATGAAAGGGATATTATGAGTTTTCATGTTTTTCATGGAAGACAAAAAGTTATGAAAATTATGGGAATAAAGGGAATGAATCTAAACCAATTGATGATTTTTAGGTTGTTTGATTGTTAGTAGTTGATCATATACCTTGCTATATCATTTTAAATGAATTAAAGGAAGTTTGGGATTGATTTAAATGAGTGTTGATGATTTTAAAGTATCAAACCCATAGGAACAAAATGCAGAATCGGGGATGTAAACTGGCTGATCAATCGATCGATCCAAGAATGTCGATCGATCAACTGATCGATCGATCAATCAGAAACAGTCGATCGATCGACTACCACTGGAAACTAAAATATTTCTTTTTATTGTTTGATTAAATCACATATTGTTAGAAATCGTTATTGATGATTATTTGATTATGATGGAACTTAGGAAACAACATTAGGTTATACTTGAGGCTCGAGAAATGTATTTTTGAATGGGATTAAATTGGGAAAAGATTTTGGGGGAAATGAATTATATAAAATTATGTTCGAAATAAGATTTTGATAAATTTTGGGAAAATAACCAAAATCATAGAATACTTGGGTCAAGGCTGGAAAATTATAGATAATTGAAGATAAAATGTAATGTTAGAGATATCTTCATTATTAGGTTGGATAAATTCGATTGGAATAGTTTTGAAAGAAAGACTTGGGTTAATGTGGGAAATTTATATTAAAGTGAGATGTTTATTTTGTGAGTGCCAACTACATAATATTTAAATGAGGTTAAGTACGAGTGTATTGATAAATACAACAGGTACGTGGGGATAAGATTCATTCCTAGTATTATATGAGTAAATGTTAATGCCTATTTGTATGCCAGGTATGCTTCTCATTGAGAATGTGTGGTTACAAGAATTTCCTCTCTATTAAAGTTGCAAAATATAGGAGGGTAGTGATCTGGGGATAAACTTACGAGGTACTGAAAATATGGTCATTAAAGAAAATTTTGATTACAAAGATATTTTTGAAAGAATTCTAGACTATACTCCTAAATGATTAAACCTTAGTACCTTTCTCTTAAAACGATACCATTTGATAACTAACACTCTTTTTTTATATTGTAATGAATGGATGGCTTATTTATAAAATTTAAAATTTAGATCGAGTTTGAAAACATTGAGACTCAATGTATGTCGCAAACAAATGCTATCTTCTAAAATGTCACCAAGTGAGTTTGTGAATATCTGCCAAACCAACCCAGTCCACTCTATCCAAAAAATGCAAGTGTCCTTTTCACCCATTCTCACAACAGGTTCATTATAACTTTTAGAGAGCAAATATAGAAGTTACTTAATGTTCACACATAGATGTTTTACAAATTGTTCAATGCATATTAATTTCTTCATTTGTATCAATTTCAGACCATTATATAATCTAGACAAAGTTCAAAGAACTAATTTTGAAATTATGACATCAAAAAAATAATATAAGGTCAATCATCTTAATGTGACGTTAAACATCTATACTATTCCAAATATTTTTTTTAATTCTGTTTTGCTGCTCAGCTATGAGGTAGTCCATTTCAACTGTATAAGACGATTAGTTAGCTGTAGATTGTTTGTTTGAAAGTCAGGTTTTAACTATCCGTATAGCAATTCTTAGGGCCTGTTTGGTTCTCTATTCAGAAAATTCGATTTAAACACTGTTTTTAAATTCAGTTTTAAAATTCAGTTTTTTGTGTTTATAATTATTGGTGTGCGTTTGGTAAAGTTGTTTTTAAATACAGTTTTTTGAAAATTTGACAAAATTGACAAATATGTATATTTATATCATACATATGCGTGTGTGTGTGTGTGTGTGTGTGTGTGTGTATATATATATGTGTGTGTGTGTACATATAAACATACATAAAACTTTCATACATACATGATACATGAATGTATACATGCATACATACATACATCATAAATTATATACATGTACATTTAATAACATGTATTTTTAGGTATATTTAATGAGGTATGTTGTGGAGTTTATATACATACATATATATATATATATATATATATATATATATATATATATATATATATATATATATATATATATATATATATATATATATATAAAACTTTCATACATACATGATACATGAATGTATACATATACATACATACATCATCAATTATATACACGTACATTTAATATCATGTATTTTTAGGTATATTTAATGAGGTATGTTAGGGAGTTTAACTCTCTCTCTCTCTCTCTCTCTCTCTCTCTCTCTCTCTCTCTCTATATATATATATATATATATATATTTATAATGATGTCGCATATATAATTCACTATAAAATTATATACATACATGAATTGATAATATTTTTTAATACATATGTGCTATATGTATATTTTATATTATTCCATACATTAATAATATATGTATAAAACTATATATAAGTATCATGTATCTATTGATAATATTATTTAACTTTATATATATATATATATACATACATGAATTGATAATATTTTTTAATACATATGTGCTATATGTATATTTTATATTATTCCATACATTAATAATATATGTATAAAACTATATATAAGTATCATGTATCTATTGATAATATTATTTAACTTTATATTATTCCATACGTAATTTTGTGTATATGTACATATATATTTTTTATTTATAAGAATTACACACATTAATGTATTATGTATGTATATTATATATTAAGGTATAATTGCTTTAAAATATTAAGAATGAATAATTCTGAGTTGAAAAATAAAAAAACAGATGTTATAAAACACCCAAAATCTGTTTTCTGAAAAACTTGATTATAATACAGGAATATTATAATTCTGTGTTTAAAAACAGGTTGCCAAACGAAGATTTTTATCAGAATTGTATCTAAACACAAAAAACAGAATTATAGTTGCAAACCAAACAGACCCTTAAAGTTGGAATCTCTTATTGCTTGATCATTATGTAAATGTGTCCTTACTCATTAGATTTGTCTTCTACAAAAACAAAGCTTGATTGATTTCATCTAATTGAGTCTGTAAATGTCTTGGTATGTGCTTACATCAATATATTAGTTCACTATAATTTTGGGGTTAGGTTGTCTTGATCGACTCTATATACCTAAACTGTAACACTATTCCGCTTGCCTGTTTTGCCTAAGTATAATTTCGGCACTATGTGAACGCTCACGTTTAAGTAAAAAATCAAATGTCATAGGACAGAGTGATTTATTCTAAAAGAAGTGTTGTTGATAGGAAAAAATGCCCATTCTCAAAATTTCTTTACATAATGCAAAACAGATAAAACATCTGCTACACATGCATATACCAACAATTATTTGTATTAACGTTTTTTTAATCGTATTTTTGTGAAGACAACGAGAAATTAATTCTTATCATGTCTACTTTTAATCAAATTATGTTCATTTAGAGAAAATAACCAAAATATGAAAGATTCATATTTATTCATATCCGGTTTCAATAAGCGCAGTGTTGTTTCCCGGATTAAAAAAATAATATTTCACTAAATAAATAAACAGAAATTACATATAAACAGCAACAGTAAAGAGAAAAAAAGAAGAACATGCAGTTTGTGATTGACACAATCACTTGCAGATTTTTGACCGAGTCAAAAGTTAAACTATCTCTCCTTAAGACAGAATACGCCCCCGCTACGGTGCTGACGAAAAATACAACGGGCGTCTGCCTCCCAGGATGAAACGGTCAACGACTATCGCAAGAAGCACTTCAGTGCAACAGTCCCACGAACCAACAATGGCGAATTACTCTCAAGCAGTAAGAAGGGAACAAGGACAGTAGTAGGGAATTCGGGTAGATTTTTTAATACCTTAAATGGACTGCATATGGTCCTTTTTATAAGTGGTGAAGGGCTGCAACTCATGGATTTTCCCAGAACAGATGTGACTGTTTGAACATTTGCATCTCTCAACTTAACGTTTTAATTAATTAATTAAAAACGACAGCGTTTTTAAATAATTAAAAACGACAATGTTTTTTAAATAATTAATTAATGCGAAAAATAATGAATTCAGATTTTTTGGATCAGAAAATAAATTTTAAAGCCCAAAGGTCAATTAAAATTTGTCCAAAAAATTTAATAGTTGCTCAAGAACGAAAATTTGTCCAAAAAATTTAATAGTTGCTCAAGAACGACCCACGACCCGGACCCGGACACGGGCACCGGCCGGACGGACGGCGGCGGCGCGCGCGTGTGGGCTTTTGGCCCAAGCCCAACACATGCATAGTGTAGGCCATCTCCCCTTCAAAGAGTTGGGATAGCCCAAGGCATCCAAGCCTTAGTCCCATAACTTGTGTATATTAACTCCAAGCTTTTCTACCACTTTTCCAATGTGGGACAAACCCACTAACTATTTTACACCATCTAGCTTAAACTCAAATGGGTCACTTTAAGTCCAAATTTTTCATTCATTACTTCACTATTTTGAACAAGTGAGTATACCAAATTAATCTCCTTGCTACAAGGAACACATTGGTATTAAGACACATCACCTTTAACATATGTGTCTTAATTAAAATTGACTCTAAAGTTTGACCAAATAAGCTAGCATTTTACAAAATATACAACAATCCCCCACATGAATGAAATTTGGAAGAATCAAACGAATATAGATGCAAATAGAGAGTTGTTCTAGGAAAAATATTGCATCGAAAAAAGATAGCTTGTGGCTTTGAATCTTTCCTAGTGAGATACTATCGAGCTTACTAGCCAATCAATGAACTTGATGTCTTGAATTGATCGACCATTTGTGTAAACTGAGACAATAGTATTCACAAAATGTCTTTCCAACCTTATTGGTTCTCATTGTTGTGTCCATTTTGTCCTTGGACACCTCCTGGTTTCATGAGTGTGCTAGAGAAATAGCCTTCGTTATTCTCATAGAAGCGGCCCCTTCTCACTCACATAGGTGATTTCTATAAAGAGTATCCTGCTAATACCCCACTTGACCTATACATTGAAGATATAAAAATAATTAAAAACATAGTTTATCCTTATACACGCGACATTTTGTGCACTGACTCATCTTCGGAATGGGAGGAAGTAATTAAAGTATTACTTCTCAGTGCAAACTGAGTCATCATAATTAGGTTGTCCCTTTGAACCTATTTCTTGGGATCTCCAGTCATTTAGGTTGGGTTTCCATTAAGACGACTCTTTATAATTTTACAGGCTTTAGGCCCATTCCACGTGATGAACTTGCAACTTGCTCTCCAGGTATACCTTTAGTTAGTGGATCCGCAATATTTTCCTTCGACTTTACATAGTCAACAGAAATAATTCCATTTGAGAGCAATTGTCTAACGGTTTGGTGTCGACGACGTATATGTCGTGATTTACCGTTATAGTTATTATTTTCAGCCCTAGCAATTTCCGATTGACTATCACAATGTATTATGATAGGTGGCACGGGCTTTGACCATATTGGAATATCCTCTAAGAAGTTTCTAAGCCATTCAACCTCTTCCCCAGCTTTATCTAAAGCAATAAATTCAGATTCCATCGTGGATCTTGCAATACACGTTTGTTTCGAGGATTTCCAAGATACGGCTGCACCTCCAAGGGTAAAAACATATCCACTTGTGGATTTTGAATCATTTGAGTCAGATATCCAATTTGCATCGCTATAGCCTTCAAGTACAGCTGTATATCGTTCGTAGTACAAACCATCCCCCAAAGAGTATCGAAGATATCGAAGAACTCTTATCAAGGCTTTCCAATGATCTTTCCCGGGATTACTCGTATATCGACTGAGCTTACTAATCGAGTATGCTATATCAGGTCGAGTACAGTTTGATAAATACATCAAACTTCCAATAATACGAGAATACTCTAATTGAGATATACCTTCACCTTTATTTTTAAAGAGGTGATGACTTGGATCTACAGGTGTTCTCACTGGACTTTGATCATATTTATTATACTTTTGAAGTATTTTTTCAACGTAATGTGATTGAGATAAGCTAATTCCTTGAGGGGTTCTAATAATTTTAATTCCTAGGATGACATCAGCCAATCCCATGTCCTTCATTTCAAATCTACTAGTCAACATTTGTTTAGTAGAATTGATAACATTATTATTATTACCAATTATTAGCATATCATCTACATATAGACATACAATCACATGTCCCGCTTGAGTGCTTTTGATGTAAACACATTTGTCACACTCATTTATTTTGAAACCATTTGACTTCATGACGTTGTCAAATTTTTCATGCCATTGTTTAGGTGCTTGTTTCAACCCATATAATGACTTCACAAGTTTACATACTTTCCTTTCATTTCCAGGAGATCTAAAACCTTCTGGTTGTTCCATATATATTTCTTCATCTAATTCACCATTTAAAAATGTCGTTTTAACATCCATTTGGCGTATTTCCAATTTATGTATTGCTGCTATTGCAATTAACATTCTAATGGATGTAATCCTTGTAACAGGTGAATAGGTGTCGAAATAATCTATTCCCTCTTTTTGCTTGTATCCTTTAGCTACAAGTCTAGCCTTATATTTATCAATAGTTCCATCAGCTTTCATTTTTCGTTTGAATATCCATTTACACCCTAACGGTTTTGTCCCTGGTGGTAGATCCACCAGTTCCCATGTATGATTTTGCAAAATGGATTCAATTTCACTATTGATAACTTCTTTCTAATATGAGGCTTCCGGAGTGGATAGAGCTTCTTTAACCGTTTGAGGTTCACTTTCTAACATATATGTTAGAAAATTCGGGCCGAAAGATTTTGAAATCTTAGCTCTTTTGCTACGTCTAGGTTCTTCCTCACTAATACTTCGAGGTTCACCATTTGTAACTTCAAGCATTCTTTTGTTAGAAGTTGTTTCTTGTGTATTCTTACAAGGAAAGATATTTTCAAAGAATGATGCATTCCTAGATTCTATGATTGTATTTTCATGAATTTCAAGAATGTCAGACTTATGCACAAGAAACCGATATGCACTACTATTATGTGCATAACCAATGAATATGCAGTCAATAGTCTTTGGACCAATTTTCACCTTTTTAGATTCAGGAATTAGCACTTTTGCAAGACACCCCCACACTTTTAAGTATTTGTAGGAAGGCTTACGTCCTTTCCACAACTCATAGGGTATCTTTTTTGTTTTCTTAAGAATCAATTTGTTGAGAATGTAATTAGCTGAAAGCAATGATTCCCCCCACATGTTCTGGGGTAATCCCGAACTTATTAATAATGCATTCATCATTTCTTTTAAAGTTCGGTTTTTACGTTCCGCAATCCCATTTGATTGAGGAGAATAAGGTGCGGTAGTTTGGTGAATAATACCATTTTCTAAGCATATTTCCTTAAAAGGATATTAATATTCACCACCTCTATCGCTTCTTAATTCTTTAATCTTTCTACCAAGTTGATTCTCAACTTCTATCTTGTATTGCTTAAAAGCTTCAATTGCTTCATCTTTGCTTCTGAAAAGATAGACGTAGCAATATCTACTGCAATCATCCACAAAGGTAATAAAGTACTTTTTCCCACCTCTAGTTTGAACAAATTTTAAATCACATATATCGGTGTGAATTAAATCTAAAGGTTCACTATTCCTTTCAATTGAAAGAAAAGGTGTTTTAGTTAATTTAGCTTCTACACATGTTTCACATTTGTGACTTGTATCAATGCTAAATTTAGGAATTAATTCTAAGTGAATTAATTTACTTAAAGTACTATAATTAACATGTCCAAGTCTACCATGCCACATATCCATAGACTCAAGCATATAAGCAGAAGATATCATATTATTATTATCATTGTTACTTTTAGGTACAACAGTCATGACGTTCAATTTGAACATCCCATCACACATATATCCTTTCCCTACATACATTCCATCTTTAATTAGTACAAATTTGTCTCCAACAAAGACTAGCTTAAATCCTTTCTTGCTTAGCACGGAACCGGAGACAAGGTTCTTTCTAATGTCAGGCACATGCAATACATCGTTGAGTGCGAGATGCTTCCCCGAAGTCATTTTCAGCACTACTTTTCCTTTACCTTCCACCTTCGAGGTGGAGGAGTTTCCCATGAATAATTGTTCTCCATTTGCAATTGGTTGGTAGGTTGTAAACATGCTTTTATCGGAACATACATGGCGTGTAGCGCCGGTATCAACCCACCACTCTTTGGTATTACCCACCAAATTTACTTCAGATACAACTGCGGAGAGAGAAACATTGGAAACATCGTCGGATAATGCATCAACTTCTGTCATGTTGGCTTGTGGTGCTTTCTTCTTGAAGTTCTCTTGTTTTTTCGGCTTGCGACAATCCTTGGCCCTATGACCTTCTTTGTTGCAATTAAAACATTTTCCTTTGAACTTCTTAGCACCGCCTTGTTGACTTGTGCCTTCATTTTTGTGCTTCCTCTTTTTATTGAATTTTTGTCCATCCTCAACAATATTTGCTTTTCAGATTTACGATTTTTCTTTTCAGATTTACGATTATCTTCTTCTATCCTTAACCGAACAATTAAATCTTCAAGTCCCATTTCTTTTCGTTTATGCTTCAAATAATTTTTGAAATCTTTCCAAGAAGGGGGTAATTTTTCAATTACCGTAGCAACTTGAAATGTTTCACTTATGACCATATTTTCAGCAAGTATTTCATGAAAAATTAATTGAAGCTCTTGGACTTGTCTTATGACAGTCTTTCAATCAACCATTTTATACTCGAGAAATCTACCGACCACGAATTTTTTCATGCCGGCATCCTCGGTTTTATATTTTTTATCCAAAGACTCCCATAACAGTTTAGCGGTTTTGATTGGACTATATACATTATAAAGTGTATTGTCCAATCCATTAAGGATATAGTTTTTGCAAATAAAATCTGAATGTTTCCATGCTTCTAGAGCTAGCAAAGTTGTCTTATCCGTTTCATTTTCATTAACCACGGGAGCATCTTCGTTAATAAACCTCACAAGATTAATGATAGTTAAATAGAACAACATCTTTTGTTGCCAAAGTTTGAAATCAGTACCATTAAACTTTTCGGGTTTTTCTCCATAAGTTAAATGAGTAGGAACGGTATTAGGAATACTAACCGTAACATCATTTTGAGGAACAGACATTACATTTTCAGAGGATTCAGTAGCCATTATTCTGTTATTGAATAACACAAAGCAATTTAGGAAATGTATATAAATTTTTCCAAAATTAAAATTGTAAGAAAAGATATATTCAATGTAAACACGTTTTAGTATGTAAATAAAACAAGTAAAACGTTGCGAAACAAATTTCAATTAAGAAAATTATTTATTTAGTGAAAACACAAAAAATATAGAAATATTCTATCTTAAGATTGTTGTTTCCCGGATTAAAAAAATAATATTTCTCTAAATAAATAAACAGAAACTACATATAAACAGCAACAGTAAAGAGAGAAAAGAAGAACATACAGTTTGCGATTGACACAATCATTTGCAGATTTTTGACCGAGTCGAAAGTTAAACCATCTCTCCTTAAGACAGAATACGCCCCCGCTACGGTGCTGACGGAAAATACAACGGGCGTCTGCCTCCCAGGATGAAAGGGTCAATGACTGTCGCAAGAAGCACTTCAGTGCAACAGTCCCACGAACCAACAATGGCGAATTACTCTCAAGCAGTAAGAAGGGAACAAGGACAGTAGTAGGGAATTCGGGTAGATTTTTTAATACCTTAAATGGACTGCATATGGTCCTTTTTATAAGTGGTGAAGGGCTGCAACTCATGGCTTTTCCCAGAACAGATGTGACTGTTTGAACAGTAGCATCTCTCAACTTAACGTTTTAATTAATTAATAAAAAACGACAGCGTTTTTAAATAATTAAAAACGACAATGTTTTTTAAATAATTAATTAATGCGAAACATAATTAATTCAGATTTTTTGGATAAGAAAATAAATTTTAAAGCCCAAAGGTCAATTAAAATTTGTCCAAAAAATTTAATAGTTGCTCAAGAACGAAAATTTGTCCAAAAAATTTAATAGTTGCTCAAGGACGACCCACGACCCGGACCCGGACACGGGCACGGGCCGGGCCGGACGGACGGACGGAGGTGCGCGCGTGTGGGCTTTTGGCCCAAGCCCAACACATGCATAGTGTAGGCCATCTCCCCTTCAAAGGGTTGGGATAGCCCAAGGCATCCAAGCCTTAGTCCCATAACTTGTGTATATTAACTCCAAGCTTTTCTACCACTTTTCCAATGTGGGACAAACCCACTAGCTATTTTACACCATCTAGCTTAAACTCAAATGGGTCACTTTAAGTCCAAATTTTTCATTCATTACTTCACTATTTTGAACAAGTGAGTATACCAAATTAATCTCCTTGCTACAAGGAACACATTGGTATTAAGACACATCACCTTTAACATATGTGTCTTAATTAAAATTGACTCTAAAGTTTGACCAAATAAGCTAGCATTTTACAAAATATACAACAATCCCCCACATGAATGAAATTTGGAAGAATCAAACGAATATAGATGCAAATAGAGAGTTGTTCTAGGAAAAACATTGCATCGAAAAAAGATAGCTTGTGGCTTTGAATCTTTCCTAGTGAGATACTATCGAGCTTACTAGCCAATCAATGAACTTGATGTCTTGAATTGATCGACCATTTGTGTAAACTGAGACAATAGTATTCACACAATGTCTTTCCAACCTTATTGGTTCTCATTGTTGTGTCCATTTTGGCCTTGGACACCTCCTGGTTTCATGAGTGTGCTAGAGAAATAGCCTTCGTTATTCTCATAGAAGCGGCCCATTCTCACTCACATAGGTGATTTCTATAAAGAGTATCCTGCTAATACCCCACTTGACCTATACATTGAAGATATAGAAATCATTAAAAACATAGTTTATCCTTATACACGCGACAGTTTGTGCACTGACTCATCTTCGGAATGGGAGGAAGTAATTAAAGTATTACTTCTCAGTGCAAACTGAGTCATCATAATTAGGTTGTCCCTTTGAACCTATTTCTTGGGATCTCCAGTCATTTAGGTTGGGTTTCCATTAAGACGACTCTTTATAATTTTACAGGCTTTAGGCCCATTCCACGTGATGAACTTGCAACTTGCTCTCCAGGTATACCTTTAGTTAGTGGATCCGCAATATTTTTCTTTGACTTTACATAGTCAACAGAAATAATTCCATTTGAGAGCAATTGTCTAACGGTTTGGTGTCGACGACGTATATGTCGTGATTTACCGTTATAGTTATTATTTTCAGCCCTAGCAATTGCCGATTGACTATCACAATGTATTATGATAGGTGGCACGGGCTTTGACCATATTGGAATATCCTCTAAGAAGTTTCTAAGCCATTCAGCCTCTTCCCCAACTTTATCTAAAGCAATAAATTCAGATTCCATCGTGGATCTTGCAATACACGTTTGTTTCGAGGATTTCCAAGATACGGCTGCACCTCCAAGGGTAAAAACATATCCACTTGTGGATTTTGAATCATTTGAGTCAGATATCCAATTTGCATCGCTATAGCCTTCAAGTACAGCTGGATATCGTTCGTAGTACAAACCATCCCCCAAAGAGTATCGAAGATATCGAAGAACTCTTATCAAGGCTTTCCAATGATCTTTCCCGGGATTACTCGTATATCGACTGAGCTTACTAATCGAGTATGCTATATCAGGTCGAGTACAGTTTGATAAATACATCAAACTTCCAATAATACGAGAATACTCTAATTGAGATATACCTTCACCTTTATTTTTAAAGAGGTGATGACTTGGATCTACAGGTGTTCTCACTGGACTTTGATCATATTTATTATACTTTTGAAGTATTTTTTCAACGTAATGTGATTGAGATAAGCTAATTCCTTGAGGGGTTCTAATAATTTTAATTCCTAGGATGACATCAGCCAATCCCATGTCCTTCATTTCAAATCTACTAGTCAACATTTGTTTAGTAGAATTGATAACATCATTATTATTACCAATTATTAGCATATCATCTACATATAGACATACAATCACATGTCCCGCTTGAGTGCTTTTGATGTAAACACATTTGTCACACTCATTTATTTTGAAACCATTTGACTTCATGACGTTGTCAAATTTTTCATGCCATTGTTTAGGTGCTTGTTTCAACCCATATAATGACTTCACAAGTTTACATACTTTCCTTTCATTTCCAGGAGATCTAAAACCTTCCGGTTGTTCCATATATATTTCTTCATCTAATTCACCATTTAAAAATGTCATTTTAACATCCATTTGGGGTATTTCCAATTTATGTATTGCTGCTATTGCAATTAACATTCTAATGGATGTAATCATTGTAACATGTGAATAGGTGTCGAAATAATCTATTCCCTCTTTTTGCTTGTATCCTTTAGCTACAAGTCTAGCCTTATATTTATCAATAGTTCCATCAGCTTTCATTTTTCGTTTGAATATCCATTTACACCCGAACGGTTTTGTCCCTGGTGGTAGATCCACCAGTTCCAATGTATGATTTTGCACAATGGATTCAATTTCACTATTGATAGCTTCTTTCCACTATGAGGCTTCCGGAGTGGATAGAGCTTCTTTAACCGTTTGAGGTTCACTTTCTAACATATATGTTAGAAAATTCGGACCGAAAGATTTTAAAATCTTAGCTCTTTTGCTACGTCTAGGTTCTTCCTCACTAATACTTCGAGGTTCACCATTTGTAACTTCAAGCATTCTTTTGTTAGAAGTTGTTTCTTGTGTATTCTTACAAGGAAAGATATTTTCAAAGAATGATGCATTCCTAGATTCTATGATTGTATTTTCATGAATTTCAGGAATGTCAGACTTATGCACAAGAAACCGATATGCACTACTATTATGTCCATAACCAATGAATATGCAGTCAATAGTCTTTGGACCAATTTTCACCTTTTTAGATTCAGGAATTAGCACTTTTGCAAGACACCCCCACACTTTTAAGTATTTGTAGGAAGGCTAGCGTCCTTTCCACAACTCATAGGGTATCTTTTTTGTTTTCTTAAGAATCAATTTGTTGAGAATGTAATTAGCTGAAAGCAATGCTTCCCCCCACATGTTTTGGGGTAATCCCGAACTTATTAATAATGCATTCATCATTTCTTTTAAAGTTCGGTTTTTACGTTCCGCAATCCCATTTGATTGAGGAGAATAAGGTGCGGTAGTTTGGTGAATAGTACCATTTTCTAAACATATTTCCTTAAAAGGATATTCATATTCACCACCTCTATCGCTTCTTAATTCTTTAATCTTTCTACCAAGTTGATTCTTAACTTCTATCTTGTATTGCTTAAAAGCTTCAATTGCTTCATCTTTGCTTCTTAAAAGATAGACATAGCAATATCTAGTGCAATCATCCACAAAGGTAATAAAGTACTTTTTCCCACCTCTAGTTTGAACAAATTTTAAATCACATATATCGGTGTGAATTAAATCTAAAGGTTCACTATTCCTTTCAATTGAATGAAAAGGTGTTTTAGTTAATTTAGCTTCTACACATGTTTCACATTTGTGACTTGTATCAATGCTAAATTTAGGAATTAATTCTAAGTGAATTAATTTACTTAAAGTACTATAATTAACATGTCCAAGTCTACCATGCCACATATCCATAGACTCAAGCATATAAGCAGAAGATATCATATTATTATTATTATCATTGTTACTTTTAGGTACAACAGTCATGACGTTCAATTTGAACATCCCATCACACATATATCCTTTCCCTACATACATTCCATCTTTAATTAGTACAAATTTGTCTCCAACAAAGACTAGCTTAAATCCTTTCTTGCTTAGCACGGAACCGGAGACAAGGTTCTTTCTAATGTCAGGCACATGCAATACATCGTTGAGTGCGAGATGCTTCCCCGAAGTCATTTTCAGCACTACTTTTCCTTTACCTTCCACCTTCGAGGTGGAGGAGTTTCCCATGAATAATTGTTCTCCATTTGCAATTGGTTGGTAGGTTGTAAACATGCTTTTATCGGAACATACATGGCGTGTAGCGCCGGTATCAACCCACCACTCTTTGGTATTACCCACCAAATTTACTTCAGATACAACTGCGGAGAGAGAAACATTGGAAACATCGTCGGATAATGCATCAACTTCTGTCATGTTGGCTTGTGGTGCTTTCTTCTTGAAGTTCTCTTGTTTTTTCGGCTTGCGACAATCCTTGGCCCTATGACCTTCTTTGTTGCAATTAAAACATTTTCCTTTGAACTTCTTAGCACCGCCTTGTTGACTTGTGCCTTCATTTTTGTGCTTCCTCTTTTTATTGAATTTTTGTCCATCCTCAACAATATTTGCTTTTCAGATTTACGATTTTTCTTTTCAGATTTACGATTATCTTCTTCTATCCTTAACCGAACAATTAAATCTTCAAGTCCCATTTCTTTTCGTTTATGCTTCAAATAATTTTTGAAATCTTTCCAAGAAGGGGGTAATTTTTCAATTACCGTAGCAACTTGAAATGTTTCACTTATGACCATATTTTCTGCAAGTATTTCATGAAAAATTAATTGAAGCTCTTGGACTTGGCTTATGACAGTCTTTGAATCAACCATGTTATACTCAAGAAATCTACCGACCACGAATTTTTTCATGCCGGCATCCTCGGTTTTATATTTTTTATCCAAAGACTCCCATAACAGTTTAGCGGTTTTGATTGGACTATATACATTATAAAGTGTATTGTCCAATCCATTAAGGATATAGTTTTTGCAAATAAAATCTGAATGTTTCCATGCTTCTAGAGCTAGCAAAGTTATCTTATCCGTTTCATTTTCATTAACCACGGGAGCATCTTCGTTAATAAACCTCGCAAGATTAATGGTAGTTAAATAGAACAACATCTTTTGTTGCCAACGTTTGAAATCAGTAACATTAAACTTTTCGGGTTTTTCTCCATAAGTTAAATGAGTAGGAACGGTATTAGGAATACTAACCGTAACATCATTTTGAGGAATAGACATTACATTTTTAGAGGATTCAGTAGCCATTATTCTGTTATTGAATAACACAAAGCAATTTAGGAAATGTATATAAATTTTTCGAAAATTAAAATTGTAAGAAAAGATATATTCAATGTAAACACGTTTTAGTATGTAAATAAAACAAGTAAAACGTTGCGAAACAAATTTCAATTAAGAAAATTATTTATTTAGTGAAAACACAAAAAATATAGAAATATTCTGTCTTAAGATTGTTGTTTCCCGGATTAAAAAAATAATATTTCACTAAATAAATAAACAGAAATTACATATAAACAGCAACAGTAAAGAGAGAAAAGAAGAATATACAGTTTGTGATTGACACAATCACTTGCAGATTTTTGACCGAGTCGAAAGTTAAACTATCTCTCCTTAAGACAGAATACGCCCCCGCTACGGTGCTGACGGAAAATACAACGGGCGTCTGCCTCCTAGGATGAAACGGTCAACGACTGTCGCAAGAAGCACTTCAGTGCAACAGTCCCACGAACCAACAATGGCGAATTACTCTCAAGCAGTAAGAAGGGAACAAGGACAGTAGTAGGGAATTCGGGTAGATTTTTTAATACCTTAAATGGACTGCATATGGTCCTTTTTATAAGTGGTGAAGTGCTGCAACTCATGGCTTTTCCCCAGAACAGATGTGACTGTTTGAACAGTTGCATCTCTCAACTTAACGTTTTAATTAATTAATTAAAAACGACAATGTTTTTTAAATAATTAATTAATGCGATTTTTTGGATCAGAAAATAAATTTTAAAGCCCAAAGGTCAATTAAAATTTAATAGTTGCTCAAGAACGACCCAGACCCAGGCACAGGCCGGGCCGGGCCAAACGGCGGCGGCGCGCGCATGTGGGCTTTTGGCCTAAGCCCAACACATGCATAGTGTAGGCCATCTCCCCTTCAAAGAGTTGGGATAGCCCAAGGCATCCAAACCTTAGTCCCATAACTTGTGTATATTAACTCCAAGCTTTTCTACCACTTTTCCAATGTGGGACAAACCCACTAGCTATTTTACACCATCTAGCTTAAACTCAAATGGGTCACTTTAAGTCCAAATTTTTCATCATTACTTCACTATTTTGAACAAGTGAGTATACCAAATTAATCTCCTTGCTACAAGGAACACATTGGTATTAAGACACATCACCTTTAACATATGTGTTTTAATTAAAATTGACTCTAAAATTTGACCAAATAAGCTAGCATTTTACAAAATATACAACAATCTGCTTCAATCGACTCACCTGTTTGACAAAACACCTGTATAACAGCATTACTACACTAATTATTTACAGACTGTACACCAGTTGTCCTCTCCCCATTGAACTCCATTTATTTTAAAAAGACACCAGTTGGCCTCTCCCCATTGTTCTCCATATCTTTTAAAATTCTCGGTGGCTTTTCGTATTCTACTTCAACTTCCATATGGTTTACTCTCAAGTAAAAGTTCATTATAATAGTATAAGAGTAAAAATTGTTTGGTTGCCCCATTTTCTTTATTTGAGCAAATAAACTCAAGAGATGATAACCTCGGTACGCTTCTACCAAACATTTACATTTCACTTCGTCCAGCTAAAATATTTTTTTGTATTCATTCTACCTGTTATACATGATATCTCTATTTCATTGAAAAATTATGGCAGTTTCATGTTCATTTTTATATCAATAATAATACTACACTCACATTCTGACATGCTACATCAGGAATATTTTTTTTACATGAATTTCATCATACTTATCAGCTTTATAATAAGATGTCGCAGCTAAAACTACAGCAATTACAGGCGACATTTAATTTAAATGCACGAGAAAGGATATAGTTCACGTACTTAAGACTTCACTTCATTTTTTTTATAATCTTACTTTCTCTAATCAGGGACTGAGTTACTTTAATGTTTTATGAAATTACTTATGTGAAACCTCTTGATTAATTATATATTCATTCGTCATTCTTCCCTTACAAAAATTTGATACTCTTTTATTAATTTTGATTTTCTACATCATATATGCCGTTTGCAGTTTTACATAAGGAAGATTGGAAAATGACTAGGAATGGGTGCGATATTCTTTTGATGGCCAACGCAATTTATGCTCTCAAGGAAGTAAGAGATATTCATAATCCTACATCCCGAAAAGTACGTTTCACAAAGGGAAAATGATGTATGTACCGAAATGTTGGGTTATCCCTCCTATGTGAGGAAGACCAATTTATTTGGTAGTTAGCCCAATTGGATGTTAGGCCCAATTGGAGTATTTATTTTAATTATGGATCCAAAAATATTTGACCCATCATCTAGTTAGCTTTGACTTTGTCAAAGATTACTAAAGAAGGAATGAGACCCCAAAAACAGAGTAATACTCTCTCAGCTAATGTAGTAAAGAAAGGCAGAAGAAAAGAAAGTGTTGTGAAGAAAAAGTAGCTTCTGCTGCTGTTCTTGGTCTAATCGCAATAGCAAAACGTGGTCCGATCTTCCTCAAATTTTAGGTACTGATTCATGAGGTTAAAAGCTTCAGATCCAACAGTCAGATTGTCGATCTGAGCTGCAGAGACCAGAAATACGGGATACTCATTTGGGTCTTTTTTGGTTAGTTTTTGTTCTAATCCACCTTTCATTGGTGAAGACTTGTTGTTGTGTTGAACCAAGAATGTAACTCTCTTGATGATGTATATTTATGTAATCCTCTAGTTTGATCTAGAGAAGAACTTTGTAATCCCATTTGTTATAGTGGAAGAAATTGATCGGAGTAAGCTCCTGTGGACGTAGGCTAAAGTTTAGCTGAACCACATTAAATCTTTGTGTCCTTATTTTCTTGGTTGATTTGTGTGACTCAAACTTCTGCTCATTATTGCTTCTACATATTGTTTATCTCTAATTCCCCCTACAAGTGGTATCAGAGTTGTGTTAAAGCATTAAACTTGTGTTTAGTCATGGAGGTTAATACAAGCAGAATGATTAATCTGAATGGGAATAATTATCAACTTTGGAAGGGGAAGATGGAAGATCTCCTATATTGCAAAAAGTTTCATGCTCCTATTAGAGGTGATTCAGTAAAACCAGATGATATGTCGAATAAAGACTGGGACTTGTTAAATAGACAAGTTGTTGGTTATATTCGTACTTAGCTAGATGATAATGTCTATCACCATGTGTCAATAGAGACTTCTACCTATTCTTTGTGGAGAAAATTAGAAGAGCTTTATGAAAGAAAAACAGCTGGGACTAAGTCATTCCTAATGAGGAAGCTCATGAATCTGAAATTTAAAGAGGGCACTCCTATGAAAGATCATTTGAATGAAATGCAAGGCACTGTGAATCAACTATCCTCTATGAAAATTGTGTTTGATGATGAAGTGCAAGCTCTAGTTCTCCTTGGTTCATTACCGGACAGTTGGGAGACATTGGTCGTGTCAGTTAGCAATTTAGCCCCAAATGGCGTTGTCTCTATGGGTCAAGTTAAGGGCAACTTGTTAAATGAAGAAACAAGACGAAAATCATCAGGTGCTTCATCTTCTCATTTAGAGGCCTTGGTAATAGAGAAACGGGGGAGGAATAAAATAAGGGGTCCTCAAAATCGCAGAAATTTCAGAAGTAGATTAAAAGGTAGAAAAGATATTAAATGCTATCATTGTGATAAACCGGGCCACATGAAAAAGGAGTGGAGGAAATATCTACAAGAGAAGAAAAGAGAAAGAGATGAAACTGGAAGTGTTGCAGTAGCTGCTGAAGATATTCTCATTGTTTGTGATGAGAATGTGGTAAATCTCACATGTCATGAGTCAAGCTGGGTAATAGATAGCGGTGCATCCATTCATGTTACTTCAAGAAGTGATTTCTTCTCATCGTACACATCGGGAAATTTTGGGACTGTCAAGATGGTAAATGATGGTGGGAACAAAGTCATTGGCATGGGAGATATATGTCTAGAGACTAGTATAGGCTGCAAGTTAGTACTCAAAGATGTGAGACATGTTCCAGATATCCATTTCAATTTAATTTCAGCAGGAAAGCTTGATGACGAGGGATACAACAATCAATTTTGTGATGGTCAATGGAAGCTCACCAAAGGTTCATTAGTGGTTGCTAGAGGAAATAAGTGCAACACCCTATACATGATGCAAGGAAAGCTTACTAATGAGGTGGTGAATGCAGTAGAGAATGATGCCTCCACCGAGCTATGGCACAAGAGACTCGGTCACATGAGTTTAAAGGGACTTGATCTTCTAACCAAGAAGCAGCAGCTACCGGGAATGAAAGGTATATCTGTAAAGCCTTGTGTTCATTGTTTAGCTGGGAAACAACATAGAGTTTCTTTCAAAAGAACACCTTCATCTAGAAAATCTAATGTGTTAGATTTAATACATTCTGATGTTTGTGGTCCCATGAAAATTAAAATCATTGGTGGAGCACTTTATTTTGTTACTTTCATCGATGATCATTTCAGGAAGGTGTGGGTTTATATTTTGAAAACTAAAGATCATGTGTTAGATGCCTTTAAACAGTTTCATGCTAGTGTTGAAAGAGAAACATGTAGACTTTTGAAGTGCATCAGAACAGATAATGGAGGTGAATATAAAGGGCCATTTCATGACTATCTCAAAAGTCATGGCATCCGACACCAGTTCACACCTCCAAAGACTCCTCAACTCAATGGTGTAGCAGAGAGAATGAACCGCACTATTGTAGAAAGGGTCAGGTGTATGCTCTCACATGCAAAGTTGTCAAGATCATATTGGGGTGAAGCTCTGAGGACAGTCGTAGATTTAATTAATCTCTCATCGTCAGTTCCTCTACAACTTGATATTCCAGAAAGAGTATGGACCGGGAGATATGTTTCCTATGATCATTTGAAAGTGTTTGGTTGCAGGGCCTTTGTGCACATCCCCAAAGATGAGAGGTCTAATCTTGATGATAAAACCAAGCAATGCATTTTTCTCGGTTATGGGCATGATGAGTTTGGCTACAGATTGTGGGATCCTATGAACAAGAAGGTGGTGAGAAGCAGAGATGTAGTATTCTTTGAGGATCAAACCATTGAAGACTTTGAGAAATTGGTTGAGAAATCAGAACCTTTTATTGATGATTTGATTAATTTGGATCCACTCCCCTCACCTACAGTTCAAGAGCAACTAATGGAAGATGTCCAAGAGGATCTAGATGAACCAAAAAATATTGATGATGCCGTGAGTAATGATGTACCAAATGAGCAGCTAGAAGTACCATTAGCAACAGAGAGCAGTACTCCTTTGAGAAGATCTACTAGAGAACGTCAACCTTCTTGGAGATATTCCTCAAATGACTTTGTGATGCTAGTAGATGGAGGAGATCTAGAGAGCTACCAAGAGGCCCTAGGACATTAGAAAAAGTACAAGTGGTTGGGAGCTATGCAAGAAGAGATGAAATCATTGAATGAGAACAACACTTATGAGCTGGTGAAATTGCCTAAGGGCAAGAGAGCATTGAAAAATAAATGGGTTTACAGATTGAAGACTGAAGAAAACAGCTCAAATCCAAGATATAAAGCGATGCTGGTTGTGAAAGGTTTTAGTCAAAAGAAAGGTATTGATTTTGAAGAAATCTTCTCACCGGTGGTGAAGATGTCCTCTATTAGAGTTGTTCTCAGTTTGGCAGCTAGTATGGACTTAGAGGTTGAGCATCTTGATGTGAAGACGACCTTTCTTTACGGTGACTTGGAGGAAGAAATCTACATAGAGGAGCCAAAGGGTTTCCAAGAAAAAGATAAAGAGAACTTGGTTTGCAGATTAAAGAAAAGTTTGTATGGGCTAAAACAAGCACCTAGGCAATGGTATACAAGGTTTGAATCATTCATGGGGAAGCATGGATATGAGAAGACCACTTCAGATCATTGTGTATTTGTCAAGAAATTTTATGGCAATGATTTTATTATTCTCTTGCTTTATGTTGATGATATGTTGATCGTTGGACATAATAGTGAGAAAATTGACAGGTTGAAGAAAGAACTTAATGAGTCCTTTTCTAGGAAGAACTTGGGGCCAGCAAAGCAAATCCTTGGCATAAGGATCATGCGTGATAGGAAAGCCAAGATGTTATGGTTATCACAAGAGAAGTATGTTGAGAAGGTGCTAGAAAGATTTTTAATGGATAAGTCCAAGTCAGTTGGATGTCCCCTTGCTAGTCACTTCAAGTTGAGTTCCAAGCAATGTCCTTCTAGTGAAAAAGAAAAAAAAGAGATGGCGAAGGTTCCTTACGCTTCAGGAGTGGGTAGTTTGATGTACGCGATGGTATGTACAAGGCCCGACATAGCACACGCAGTTGGTGTTGTTAGCACATTTCTCTCCAATCCTGGTAGAGAACACTGGGCTGCTGTTAAATGGATCTTCAGGTGTCTCAAAGGTACTTCCAATGTATGCCTTTGTTTTGGGAGTGGCAAGCATGTTCTAAAAGGCTTTACAGATGCAGATATGGCAGGAAACATTGATTCTAGGAAGTCCACATCTGGGTACTTGATTACATATGCAGGGGGAGCTATGTCATGGAAATCTAGATTGCAAAAATGTGTTGCTTTATCTACCACTGAGGCTGAGATTATTGCAGCCACTGAAGCTTGCAAGGAAATGTTGTGGATGAAAAGATTTCTACATGAGCTTGGGCTTAAGCAAGAGAGGTACGTACTATATTGTGACAGTTAAAGAGAAATTCATCTCACAAAGAATTCCACTTTTCATTCTAAATCAAAACACATTGATGTGAGGTATCATTGGATTAGAGATGTGTTGGATTCCAAGTTATTAGAACTTGAGAAAATCTATACCAATGAAAATGGATCCGATATGATGACCAAATCATTACCCAAGGAGAAGCATGAGTTCTGCAAAAATGTAGCAGGTATGGTGAAAAACCCCACATAGTCGGGAGTGAGAGTTTGTTGGGTTATCCCTCCTATGTGAGGAAGACCAATTTATTTGGTAGTTAGCCCAATTGGATGTTAGGCCCAATTAGAGTATTTATTTTAATTATGGATCCAAAAATGTTTGGACCATCATCTAGTTACCTTTGACTTTGTCAAAGATTACTAAAGAAGGAATGAGACCCCAAAAACAGAGTAATACTCTCTCAGCTAATGCAGTAAAGAAAAGCAGATGAAAAGAAAGTGTTGTGAAGAAAAAGTAGCTTCTGTTGCTATTCTTGGTCTAATCGCACTAGCAAACGTGGTCCGATCTTCCTCAAATTTTAGGTTCTGATTCATGAGTTTAAAAGCTTCAGATCCAACGGTCAGATTGTCGATCTGAGCTGCAGAGACCAGAAATACGGGATACTCATTTTGGGTCTTTTTTGGTTAGTTTTTGTTCTAATCCACCTTTCATTGGTGAAGACTTGTTGTTGTGTTGAACCAAGAATGTAACTCTCTTGATGATGTATATTTATGTAATCCTCTAGTTTTATCTAGAGAAGAACTTTGTAATCCCATTTGTTATAGTGGAAGAAATTGATCGGAGTAAGCTCTTGTGGACGTAGGCTAAAGTTTAGCTGAACCACATTAAATCTTTGTGTCCCTGTTTTCTTGGTTGATTTGTGTGACTCAAAATTCTGCTCATTATTGCTTCTGCATATTGTTTATCTCTAATTCCCCCTACACGAAATTGGGTACCGAAAAATTACCGAATGTTCTTTAAGGGTATTATACTATGGCGTGGGTCCCGCCAGGCCACAACCCCTTAAAGCACAATTTCGGTAATTTTGGGGTAAATTTTCTTTGTGTGTATCATTACCCTTCACAAAGAGACTACGTGCTGGAGAATTTAAAGATTTTGTAGAGTACTCCAAGAGCAAACCGAAAAAGCCTTGATATGAGAAGCTAAATGATATATACAAATACATAAAAAATGTGTCTATAGTAAAGAAATTTGATAACCAAGGAAAAATAATCCTTATAAACTACAGTGAGAGGTTTAAAGATGAAATTTGTTCGTCACTTTCGCTTACCGTAATTGATGGAAGCAATTAAGGAAATTCAGGCACCGCATTTGTTAACTATGTCGTGGTTGAATTAACTAAAATTTTATTTATGTTTTATCATTTATACAAACTTGAGTCATTACATACATTTGGAATATGTATTAAGCACATTTTCAAATGGCCAATAGTTAATATTTATGTGGATTCTCACGTATACCTATGTAATGGAATATTACATATTAACATTTTCGTTTCTACTATTTACATTGCTTCAAACTTAAGAATATGATGTATACGAGAACACATAATCAAATAATTTTTGTGAAAGAAATTATATTTTTTATCAAAAAAATAATTAACAAAATAATTACATGGTACATTATTCAAGAAAATAAAACTTTTAATTTTTCTTAGTGTATGTAGATACATCGTTGATCTGGAATAACCGAGTATAAAATCTATTTTGTCCCATTACATCATTTAAGAAGACGGTAGTGCTATCCATACTAAGGATATGAGCAGTTCATCTGAGAAAGAGAGGACTACTATCAACTATTGTGGCTATACATTGACCAACATTCAAAATTGTGTTTATAGTTTGAAAGAGATAAACACTACTACCAACTATTAAGGTATACATTAGGAAGTGTTCAAGAGTGTCTGGACATTTTAATAAGGAAAAATCCTTCGATCAACTACTGTGGATACACCGTAGGAATCGTTCAACATTATCTCAATGCTTTAAAGGAAAAATAACGTATTCAAAAACCCTCGTTGATCCAAAGTAAGAAACTTTGATCATTTGGTATAAGTTAAGTCTTTAAAAAAATATATATTCTTATAAGAAATAAATACGTATTGACTGTTAAAATCTTTATGAATATATAGGAAAGTATTGCCAGCCATTGGAATTTGGTTTGCCAACACACACTTGCTTACATTATAACGCTATTCTTTGGTACAAAGAGAGGAATTACAAGAGTAAAAAACCTAGAGTTCCCAAATTCAACATATGTTGCTAGGGTGGATAGGTTAAGATCCCCCTATTGTGCCACCGCCTGAGTTGTTGAATGATCTTTTGACATAAGATGATAGAGTTAGGCTTTTAAAATTTAATGATAATTTTAGAGCATACAATTAAAAAATTCCTTTCAGATCTACCAGTGCAATCATAGAAAATCGTATAAACAATGGTGGTGCTCCATATGTTTACCATTTTTATGAACAAAATCATCACAAGATCGGTTCATTAATGCCTTCTACAGGGAAGCCTTTAAAAGTTTGCATAACTTTATATATATGACATCGAAAATGGGATAAGAAATCGAATAGTGTCGTTAGGCAGTGATATCAAATCATCTAGGCTTGACTCTACATTGGTGTCGAATTTTCTATTTATGATCGATACAAACAACGAACTAGCTGAAGCCTTTAGAATGGCCAGATATCGTTTCAACGAATCAGATGCCCAAGTAGTAGGAATATGAATTCTTAGATAAAGAACGACCGAACCATTTGTTTATAATCTACCAAGCACATTAGAAATTGCTAATTGTTGGAGATTTTACCAAAGAAAATATTAGCAAGGACGTCATTATTGAGCATATGTCCAACTGATTGCAAGGAATTAGTGGAATTCATCCCTCATTCATGGAAATGCAATAACCTCTTCTTTTCCCCTATGGAGAAGATGGATTCCAGTTGGGTAGAAAGTGTTGGTTTTGGCTCTCCTATTTTTCAGTTTTGGTTTATTTAAAAATTTGCCATTTTGGCTCAAATCTATAAATACAAGTGTTATTTCTAGGTTTTGGAAAGATGACAAGTTTGAGAGCTATTTTGAGAGTTATCAAAGATAAAGAGAGATATAGAGCTAATTTGAGGGGTGAGTTCTTGTGAGGTTGTGAGTGACTTTCTAAGAGAGATAAATTGTGTGTTTGTATAACCTTTGGGTTCCTCCATTTATCGATAGAAAGAAGAAATCCTCCTTAGTGGATGTATCCCAAATTTGTGTGAACCACGGTATATCATTTTTGTTTTGCGTTGATGATTGCTTGTATGTTCTTGTTGTCTCTTCATTGATGCTTGGTTGAATTGATTGGGAGTTTGCACACTAGTTCATTTTCGGAATAAGGTCTTGGGTGTTTTTCCCACACCAAGTGTTTGATAAAATTCTCGAGTGAGTTTTATCGTCTTGGTCGCTAGAGATAGTCTTACTTTAGTGCAACAGAAAGTACCGTAGTATCCCAGGAAATAAAGCAACCAAACGAGAAGGTGTGACTATGAGAGAGTTTAATGCATAGAGGCTCCAACAATGGTCAACTGAAGGCATAACTCTATTGTTAGGTAAAATATTGTTCTGACAATACGTAGTTGATGCATACACATTTCCAGAAGAGGAAAGACTCCATTGGGTCCGTTCTGACCAACAAAAATTACGAGCTAAATTGTATAAATGAATAAACGATGTCATAATGCAAGGGGATTCTACGCCCTCATCGGTTGGAAAATGTGTTGTTCTGCCATCGAGCTTCACAGGAGGTAGTCGATATATGGATCCGAACTTTCAAGTTGTAATGGCGATATGTAGATGGTTTGGCAACCTTGACATATTCTTGACATTCACTGCTAATCCAAAATGGACAAAGATTACAATTTATTTTAAAAGAACTAGTCAGTACCCTAAAGAAAGTCCTGATATCGTGTGAAGAGTTTTCAAAATAAATCTGGATGAGCTTTTAAATGACTTGACAAAGAAAAATTGCTTCGGGTTGGTACTTATCTGTTTAGTTATAGTAACTCAGAGTAACATATAAAAACTTATTTACTATTTCTTTCTTTATCCCATTCTACACTCATTACTCAGAATGAAACTACTGTTATTAATCATTTCATTAATATACATGATTGAATTCTAGAAAAGAGGTCTACCACATGCATATATACTTCTTTTCTTACACGCAGATGCCAAGCAACAAACACCTTCGGATGTGGACAAAATAATATCTATTGAAATACCCGATTGTAAAGCAGACCCCATTGGATAAGCCATTGTATCTCAAATTATAATCCACAGTCCATGCGGATATGCTAATATAAAGTCACTATATATGACAAAAGTAATTTGCTCTAAGCACTTCCCGATGAAATATTGCAAATGAACAACATTGATGATAACAGTTTCCTAGTTTACAGGCACCAAGAAAATGGATGACATGTTACCATAATGGGCCTAAAGCTTGACAACAAATTTGTGGTACCACATAATCTCAATT
The DNA here is from genome assembly GCA_949130495.1 of Sambucus nigra. Lineage (NCBI taxonomy): Eukaryota > Viridiplantae > Streptophyta > Magnoliopsida > Dipsacales > Adoxaceae > Sambucus > Sambucus nigra. The sequence continues at coordinate 175,456,619 of OX422211.1, forward strand.
TAGTTGTCAAAGATCAAGATCATATAAATGTCTAATGGTGCAACAAGTCAAGATCAATAAAATATTTGTTTAAATATATTAACAAAGGCCCTGATAGAGCAAGAATTATACTTAATCATGCTAAAGCGAGAACAATTGAATATGGTAGAGACTAGATGTCTACAGTTGATGAGATTCAAAACTTCCTCAGGTCTCTATCTATCTGCATGTGAAGCATGTTGGAGGTTATATGAGTATGATATACAATATCAGAGCATTGGTATTGAACAAATTACATTCCATATGCTCGAATAACACATGGTGACTTTTAATGATTCAAATCATCTAGACACTGTGATTAATAGAATTGATATAGAAAATATCATGTTTACGAAATGAGTGGTTGCAAACAACAAATATGAAGATGTCATAAAGCTCATATATGTTGAATTCCCAAAAGACTGGACTTAGAAGTCATTAGAGAAGTAATGGACACAAAGCAAGTCATTTGCATGACTTAGTTTTATTGTATATGCACATCTAGCATTTGGAGAAAGACTTTTGCTACGATTGTTGTTGAACGTTGTCCTATGGGCAAGGAGTTTGGCAAGGGTAAAATCTCATAAAAAGCTCGGATACCAATTTATAAATGCGGCGTGATATCGATGTAAGCAAATTTGGAAATTTCCAATTTTAAACTTATTTAATTAGAGTCAATCTTTAAACCAATTTTAACAGAACCCTAACACATGCATCTAGGTGTATAAATCATGCCATCGCAAAATTGATAATACGCAGATTTCAGGAAAAAAAACCTTTCGGGTAAAACGTTTTATTTCACTATGAAAAGTAAATCGAAACTTACATACACAATGAAATATTCAATGACTATTCCACAAAATACTCACATAGGACTTAAGCTAGAATCAACAATGGATTGACTGTAGCAAAACCACAAGAACCGCAACATTATCTTCAACAAGGAATACCCTCAATCACTCCCAATGACCGCAGTCGTAGTCCACCAGCACCTCCCTAAAAAGATACAAAGTTAGCCGTAAAGATAGAACTCCACAAAGAGAATCTTCAATAAAGTTGTATCTTGGGTTCCAAAATGATTCACTAAAGCAATTGGGATGATTTGTGAATTGAAAAACAAAGTTAAAAAACCCTAAATGAGAAGGCATAAATTCTGTAGTTTGTAGTTTTCGTAGATTGAAACACTTAGGTCTTCTAAAGCAAAATGGACCCATTTAACAGGTATTTATAAAAAATTGAGTTGACGGTTTCGTTTGAGCGACAATCGGAAGTCACTCGAATGACATCAAATGTCGTTCAATCCATGGATCATGCAACCTTCTAGCGACAGCGATAAATAGGAAATGGTAGCATGTCGTTATATGAAACACAGCAAGAGATCTTCGAGCGAGGTATCGTGCGAGATGCTCTATCACTTGAAGAAGTCGTTTGAATGTCCTGCTCATGTCGTTTGAATGACATTGACATGTCATTTGAACAACATCAGCGAAAAATTATTTTTTATTAAAACTCTGCCTCAAGAATTAGAAAAAAAATTTTGACAAAAAAACGCCTCATATGTTAAAAACATTTTAGAAAAATTATCCCAACACTTTAAATGAACCATTAGGGGCCTTAAACACAACCTTACCAAAATCTATCTTGCAGAGGCTTATTTTTTAAAGAATGTTCATATTCAGATTCGTCTTGATGCGCGAATGATCTTGAACTTTTTTTAGATGGTTGTAGCGGTAAACGACATACTCTAATGTAAACGAACTATGTAAAATATGTCCTTACAAAGTTACGAAGAAGTAAGGACTTATAACGGGATTATATATCCAACTTGTAAAGCTGCATGTTATGCCAGAGGGCTGCTAGAATATGATTGAGAATAGCATGATGCCCTTTCACAGGCTTCTCAGTGGTCAACTGGACATCAACTCTGTGAATTATTTGTTGTGATTTTAATGTTATGTGAAGTTAGTGATCCTATAGAACTATGAGAAACACATTGGGAGTTGATATCAAAAGATATACTATACTGGAAAAAAATTATTAGACTTTGAAAATTTGATCTTGAGCGAAGAACAAATGAGAAGTTACACTTTGTATGAAATCGATGAGATTTTAAAAATAATGGTAAGGGATTATCTAGTTTCCCACAAATTACATTGCCGTACCAATCGCTAATACATTATCTTGGGAATCGTATGTCAAGGGAGGAGTTTTCGTACGATAGAAAAGAGATAGAAGATGAACACATCAAATCATTTAGTGGTCTAAATGTTGAACAACTAAACGTATATAATGTCATTCTGTAATCTGTCTACGATAAGATATGAAGCCTTTACTTTCTTCAGGGGTTGGGGGAAGCGAAAAAACTTATTTATACAGGACCATCCTCGCACATTTAAGAATAGAACTGAAAATTTCTTCAATAATTTCTTCATCGGGCATTGCATATCTATTACTTCCAAGAGGGCGTACAACACATTCAAGATTTGTAATTTCTCTAGAAATAAACACTAATTCAACATGCAATATTCATCAGGGGACCTAACTAGCGAAATTAATATAAAGGGAAAGTCTTATCATATGGAATGAAGCCCCCATGGATCATTGTCATGATTTTGAGGCTCTAGCCAAAACTCTTAGAGACATTTTGCATGCGGATAATGAAAAATTCTTTTGAAAGGCCATTTGGAGGTATAACCGTTCTTTTTGAGTGAGACTTCAGAAAGACTTCGCATGTTGTATGTAAAGGGAGGAGAGAAGACATAGTCAAAGCCTCAATCAACAAGTCCTACCTTTGGAAATCATTCCATTTGTTAAATCGTGCACAAAACATGCACATAAATGACTCGGTACCATTCACCGAATCGATTGTATCTCTTAGTGATGGGAAACTACCCATGGCATTATTTGATTAAGATAAAGAGCCCTATCGGATTAAAAGTCCGATGAATTCCTTATAAAACAAACGAAAGACCACATTCCAAGTATTGTTTTCAGTACGTACATAAATTTCATCAAGAATTATCAAGATCCAGACTATTTGAGGGTAAGACCAGTATTGACACCAACTAATCAAGCTATTGATGAACTTAAAAATTACATGCTTCAGTTAATATATGAGTAACCTAAGACATAAATTAGCTCTGATTCCTTATCCAATATCTTAGGATACATTCATGATCAATATTTAATGTTCCCATCAGAATTCCTAAACACTTTGAAATTCACTGGAATGCCAAACCATGAAATAGAATTAAAGATCGGCTTACTAATAAAACATCAATAAATCCACTAGACTTTGCAATGGAACCCACCTAATAATCAATTAATTGGCTCCCATGGTCATTGAAGCAGAAATTACTACGGGATCGCATTTAGGAAATAAGGTTTTCATCCCAAGAATAATAATGTTCACCTATGATTCAAAATGGCCTTTCATTATTCAACGAAGACAATTCCCAATAGGTGTTTCATTCTCAATGACCATCATTTAGAGTGAAGGCCAAATGCTAGATGAAGTGTACATATACCTTTATAAACCAGTTTTTAGTTATGGATAACTTTGTGTGGATGTTTGAAGAGTAAAAAGTAGTGTCGATTTGAAAATTTTCATCATTAATGAAAACACAGACCATTACAACTACATGAAAAATATTGTGTATGAAGAAGTGTTATCCCAGTTATAAAATGGTATAACATAGCTGCAGGTATATAATGGGAATGGAAAGCTACAATGGAATTCAGAATTTGCAGAAGGGGGTAGATGATTGGACACTAAAAGTTTGTCTTGCCAAGACATGAACCCCTAAAAACTTTAAGAGAAATAACGAGACCATTTCACTAGACATATTAATGCTCGATGAGAATGTAAATACAACTTAGTCCTAAATTAATAATTTTTTCTATTACTATTAACACAATTTGATAATGTAATAAATCTTTAAACACATTATGACGCGATTCAAACCTGCATAAGAAGCAACATACTTAGAGCAAAATAACTGAAGGGACGATCTATTATATTTTCAACATCAGAGTCTTGGAAAATACATTAAACTATAGACCAGTTCCTCAAGATTACATGATGATCTTCTTACCCTTAACATAAATAAAAGAAGTAGGCATGGACAACCTCTTCCCACTAAATCGCTTCAATTTCATTGGCTTCAGCGACTTATGATACTAGGTTGATAACAACATAGATTTGATTGGTACTTACTCTTTCACAGCTTATATAAAACTATATAAGTACTAATGCTAAATTAATAATTTACCAATTATACTCAAATGTGACTGAACCAATTGCTAGAATAACAACATCAACTGATTAAATGTCCAAAGGAAGAATGGTGACAAAAAGGTATATAGAGCTCGATAATACAAGGTAATATCTATATCTAATTCTACCACATATGTAACTAACTTAAATTTTATCGAAAGTTTATACTCACAACGTACTAAGTAACAAATAACGACAGAGGAGAAAGAATAGGTGTCACTCTCCGGGGAGATAATGCTAATGACATTATAGAGGAAGACTGTCGTCACAGCTCATCTATAGTGATAATAATTGTCACATCATCTACGGTCAGGCTGTTCAATTATAAAATTTCTTCAAATATTAGAATCATTTTAAAATATTATTTTACAAAACATATTTATATACATGAAGTTTGTGAGAAAAATTTTAAAAAATTAATATTAATAGGATGTCACTCACTCTCCACAACGAACGCAACAAAAGTGTACATAAATATTAACATCAAAGAAGTGAATGAGTTCAAATCGAGGTATGTAATCTTCCAAATTTATTTTATTCATATATAGTCATTATTATTAGACTTAATTAATAAAATATATAATAGCATCTCTGGAAAGGGACATGATATCAATTATATTGGAGAAAATCGAACATCATAGGAATAGAGAGGCAAAGATCGTTCGATGTAGTCAAGTTCGTGGATATACAAGTCCTACGATCAAATACAAGAGAAGTAGTCAACTCTACCATTAAATATTAAGAAAATATTTACTCAGAAAACTACTTAAAACTTCATTCTAATTACTTTATGACTATAACAGGTAAAATTCATATGCTCCAAGGCCAGGATAATAGATATTGAAACTTAACGTAGTTGTTACTACAATTCATGCAATATGTGAAAAAAAAAGGTTTAATCAGCTGACAGTCAAAATTAGTGTAAAAAATGCAACATGGAGATTAAGTACCCCAAACCAAGGTTAGTTCAACATCATACAACTTACGTAGGAGTGAAGATGGCGAAAATAAATGGATAAAATAGTTACAAGAAAAATAATGTCCGTTACTAATTCCAAATAGACTCTTATTATTAGAAACGAATCTTTTCATAATTAACACATATACAAAATAAAACTAAGGGTAACGGACAATTTGTTGTACACTTCATTCATCATCTTCGACAAACTTGCAGAAGCACTAGTCCACACACTAATTAATGGAGTTATAAAATTAGATTATAGCGTAAGCATAAACATCATTTGCAAAATGAAATTCATAAAATGTACAAGGCTTTTACAACACTTATCAATAACATTTAACAACATTTTCATTGGTAGGCTAACCAAATGACTATACCAAATGTGCTTAAAATTTGATTAGGACTGAACACATGTTCCAACTGAAGTTGACATACCATAACTTAGTGCTTAGGTGGTAGAACTACATACTGACAAGAATTTTAATGAAAGAGTTGTTGAGTAAACCAACATGCCAAGAATCTCCAATTAAGGTAACACTACTACTATACAATCATCAAAATGCTATGTGTATTCATTTTTTTGCACTTTATCTATTTTCTAATAGCTACCTCTAACACTTTTTCCCTACCTACACATCAACATGAAAATAAGTCGTGCTTCGCTATTCTCGATTTTTTTATATTAATTTGCATTTTCCATTCAATTTAGTTATTTTCGTTAGGATATGCTCACATTACAAATTGTTTTGCAGACTTTTCCCAATTTTAAGGAATAATATTGTTCTTCGGTTACTAGATTCCTCAATTTTACTATCGATTTCGGTTATTGAAATAGTTTCTTTCAATGGAAGTTGTGTGCCTTTTATATGCTTCCATAACATTTGTTTGTAGGTTTACAATATATAAAAATTAATTTTGTTTGACAGTGCATTTTCGTATAACAAAATCAATACAATCATATTAGCTGTCTAGTAAGATTATAGATAATTCATTGAATAACTGAACAAAATATATTGTAGAGGATTCATTCAGTATAGGATTTACATATTCATCGTAACAATTATAACACTTTGCTACAGTGGAAAAATATTCAAAGTATTGTTCTACTATTTATAGAAATCCACTTATCTATATTTCCATTTTTATAAAAGGCGCCAGTAAAAAAGGTAAAGCTATACACATACGGTTTAACTTAACATCTTTTCAGTTCTTCAAAATTAACATCATCTTCCTTTGGGTAATCTTCTCGGAATAAAAAGCGTATAATGTGATTACAAAATTACTATTGAGTGGTTGCCTTTTAAATATGAAATTGGGAAAAAATTCAGACCAACTTTCTATGACCAAATCTAGTAGTGGATCTTCTTCCCCACATCAACAGTGGTCGAAAGGGTGGTCGTAGATGAGGATTCACTCCAAAGCTAGGAGGAATTAGAAAGGTAAGTTCCATAGGAGTATATAGTTTAAATAAACACCCATTAATCTCTTCCAAAATACCATCACCTTCACTTCTATCTCCGTCTCGAAAAAAATTCTATAATGTGATCATAACGAGACCGATTGGCAAGATGCCTTTTAAATCTCAAATTTCGAATAATTTGAAATGCAGAATCATAACATGCTAATATACAAAGCCCACAATTAAACGTTCGATTCCACAAAATAATACAATTGGACTTTATCAACATAAATTTTTTGTTTTTCATTCATACTAATTGTTATATATGATATATCGATTTCAGCAAAAAATAAATTTGTTGCTTGGTCAACTTCAGTTCCATAAGCCTAGCTCATTCATTCAGATAACCTACTGTATTTTGGTTTCTAACATAAATTGTGTTTCATCATACTACAAAGCATATAACTCTAAAAATCCCAAGATGATAGGTTTTCTTATACCAAATAGTAGAATATCACTTCATTAACATAACATTTTTTATTTTCATTTATCCCAACTGTTATATATGATATATCAAGTTCATCGAAACAATATTCCTGTGTAGCCAGCTTCACATCGATACGCCTAGCTAATTCGTTCGGATCAATTGTTCGACAAAATCAACAAAAAATATTTGTATTTGTTTGTGTTCAACGTAACTATTATATATGATATCTCAACTTCCTTGAAAAGGTACTGAATTTCTAGCTTCATTTTCATACCAAAAATGATATTAAATACTCGAATTGAAAAGTGAAAACTTTGGACTATTTTTCGTTTCTAGAATTGATTTTGTTTGATAAACTCCTTTTAAATAGGAATGCTCTGACTTTAGTTTTATGAATAATGCCAAAGCCCATTATTGAATTTTAACCTCTTACTTACGGCTTCCCATGGTAGTACTCCATCGCAGAGTAAAAGGTGATTATTTGATCAAATTGCTGATTGAGTCAAAATGTTGATAAAATATATCTATGTAAACATATTATATAAATAAGTATCTATACATTATGATATACCCGTTTATATTCTAGGAGGGTCGCCTCCACAACGGACGACCCTAAGAGGGGCCGACCCTTCACCAGGCCCCAACTGGCCTTCACCAGACCCAGACGACCCTACGAGGGGCCGACCCTTCACCAGGCTCCAGACGACCCTGCGAGGGGCCGACCCTTCACCAGGCTCCAGACGACCCTACGAGGGGCCGACCCCTCGCCAGGCTCCGGCCGACCCTACGAGGGTACGACAGTACGAGGGCAGAATCAAGCCAGACTCACTACCGGAAGAAACTTTGCCCTCGGCCTCGGCTCATAGGCCGAGGGTGATATCATGACAGCGCGTGGTTTGGGAGACGCGTGGAACAGTGCGCGTGAGGCTCATATGACACGTGGAAGACCGTTACAACCAAATCACCCCCTCACGTGAGAGAATATTATGTCATCATTTGGCATCTACAGGTGTCAACAGGGGATTGGCTAGATCATTCTTCACATGCACCATGCTTACCTGGGGGGTACACTACACCCCCCAAGACCTATATATACTTGTCACCCCTAACCCTACAGGGGATCGATCCTTGAACAGTAGCCCTAGATAAAACTCTGCTTGCACACACAGTAGAGAGAGGGAGAGAGGGTTATGTGCATTGTATCCAAGGCCATTAGTGCCCATACTTAGTGGATCACACACTCACAGTGGATGTAGGCCAATTTGGCTGAACCACTATATATCGTTGTCTAATTTCCTCTTATACTCATCCCCTTCTATACACTTACATACTTATATACTTACATCTCTATGGCTGCCATAACTACTACTGTTTGAGCTCACCATCACTTATCTGGTGGTGCTGAATCTTAGCATCATCAGTTTGGCGCCGTCTGTGGGAACGAGAAGACATCTCTTCCTTTGTACAGCTTGACCTCACTGGGCACTCTGGTGGTGAACCAACACTCCCCCTGAGAGGAGGTGTTTCACCATTGAAAGAGACCTACTAAGGTTCCCAAGCTAACCAGTATTTTCTTCAGTTCAGCTCTTCATAGCTCAAGCACATGGCACCTGAGATGCCACCGCCACCACTTCCCCCGCCGGATGATGGGGGAAGACCCAGTTCCAGTCAGCCACCACCTCAGTCTGAGATGGCTGATGTGGCAGCAGCCCTAAAGTCTCTGGCAGCCAGCCAGCGGATGATGCAGGAGCAGTTTACAGCTCTGAGTCAGAATATACTGAGACCACCAGGGGTCTCACCTGAGATGATTACTCCGGCAGCAGCTCCAGGACATCATGAGGCCAGGGGACCACCCCAGGCACCACATAAAGACCTGCCACCCCCTCAGCGGCGTAGGGATGTTGCTGACCCCCGGCGTTTACGCCTGGGGAGGCAAGGAAACCCTTGCCCAGAGGACAGGTATGATGATCTGGAGGAAGAAGAGGCTCCAGTAGAATGCTGGGAGCCATATGAGGTCTCCAACAATACAGTACGACCCCTCCAGGACAGTAGAGGAAAGTGCGGGAGACCAAACCATGATGATCGCCCAAGAGGCTCTGCTTTTGACCGTCTGAGCAGGGGGTCGGCATTCGAGAGGCTGGGCCCAGTGAATGACCTGCGAGACAAGTTGTCCAAGTCAAGAAGCGCAGCGAGATCTAGGAAAGAAGCAGAAGGCCGACCCCAAAGACGGGATGACGGCCAAAGGGAAGTAAATAGCCGACACAGGCCTGCCGTAGCGGAGCCCTCCATCCACCTCCGAGAGGCAGCAGGGGATAACATCGGCCAGGCCGACCCTGTGAGGCCCTGGAATGACTCAATACAGAGGTTAGAGGATAAGATTGGCGACATACTGAAGAGCCGGGACCCTCTTCAGAGGGGATACACCATGGGCTCACCCTTTGTGGCAAAGATCGTCAACTTCCCCACGCCATCGAAGTTCAAGCCTCCCGTGGTCACCCCAAGATACGATGGGAGCACCAACCCTGTCCACCACGTGGAAATGTATCAGTCGGCGGCAGACATATACTCTATCTCAGATGAGATGAGGTGTCGTGCCTTCTCTGGTACCTTGACAGGGGCTGCGCATGTTTGGTACACGTCTCTTCCAAAAAATTCTATTGGAAACTTTAAGCAGTTGGCAGACCTGTTCATCCACAATTTCTGCTTTGGGGTGAGGCCACAGAAGAAGACCACACACCTGCTCTATGTTAAGCAGGGAAAGAACGAGACTCTGAGAGACTACATAGCCAGATTCAATAAAGAGAAGCTGGAGGTGGAAGACTATGAGGAGAGCATAGCTATGACAGCCCTGATTGGAGGGCTCCAAAAGGGGAAGCTATTATGGAAGCTTGCCGAAGACCCTCCGAGGACGATGGCTGAGCTGTTGTCAACAGCAGGGAAAGTGATGAACGCCGAAGAGGCGATGGCCGCAAAACATGAAGACGAAAAAGGAGGTGCAAGTGGGAATAAATACCCCAAGAAGAACAAAGAGGGGAAGAAGAGGACCATGGATGATAAGTTCGCGGGGTACACCCCTCTGACGGTCAGCTGTGAACAGATCCTCAATGAGATAAAGAGTGACCGGACACTGAAGTGGCCTGAGAAGCTGAGGGCAGCCCCCGGCAAGAGAAACAGGAACCTGTGGTGTGAATTTCACCAAGACCACGGCCACGTAACAGACAAATGCTTTGCTCTGAAAGATGAGATTGAGAAGATGCTGAAGGAAGGGAAGCTCAGAAAGTACGTCGACAAAGACGACTGCAAGAGGGGCCGAGGGGACGACCCCAGAAAGAAGCGAGTCGATGCTTGCAGAGAAGGTCCTCAAAAAAGAGGGGACGACCCCTCTGATGATGAGGACGACCCCGACCTGCCGCCGAGAGACGACCACGGCCCTGTCAAGAGGCTCAATATGATCTCGCTCGGGGTGGGAATGATCTCCGGGGGACTTGCAGGAGGAGGGTCTGAGGTCGCCGACAGGAAGGCCCATGTCGCTGAGGCTAAGGCAGTGATGAAGACGGTGCACTCAACCTCCGTAGAGGTCAAGTCAGAAAAAAGGAAGAAGGTTGATATGGACACTTTGATTGTGGGATTTTCAAGAATGGACTTCAAGGGCCTATTGGCCCCGCATGATGACCCTCTCGTCATCACCACCAGGGTGCACGGGTGCGAAGTGCCGAGGATCCTGGTGGATGGGGGCTCATCCGCAGATGTGATGTTCTGGCCATGCTTCAAGGCCTTGGGCCTCAGTCGTGCCAGACTTGTCCCCTACCATCATCCATTGATTGGGTTCAGTGGGGAGAAGGTTCACCCCCTAGGAATATATGAGGCTGATGTCAGGATGGGGGACGAGTGGCCGAGATGGCTCACCAAGAGGGTCAGTTTCTTTGTGCTGGATGAGCATGTGTTTTCGGCATACAACATCATACTGGGACGTGTGGCCCTCAAGGGGTTTGAAGCTGTGCCGTCTACGGTCCACCAGATGGTTAAGTTCCCTACCCCTTATGGGGTGGGGGAAGTTCAGGGAGACCAGACGACAGCGAGAGAGTGCTACTACAACTCCGCTGAAGAAAGGGAGGCACACAAGAGGGCTACAGCCACTTACAACATTGATACCCTAGACCCCAGGGACGAGACGAAGCTCAAAAAAGGAGAGGCCGCTGAGGAGGTAGAACCCATCATCCTCGATGAGGATGACCCGGGAAAAACCGTCCAAGTTGGCAAATCTCTGAAGCCCAGTATCAAGGAAGACCTCATCAAACTGTTAAGGAGAAGGCGAAGCGTCTTCGCGTGGAGTCATGTAGATATGCCAGGGATCGACCCTAAAATCATGTGCCACAAACTCAATGTGGTAGAGGGAGTGAAGCCGGTAAAGCAGAAGAGGAGGATTTACTCTAGAGAAAAGTATGAGGTCATCAGGGATGAGGTTAAAAAATTAGAAGACGCTGAATTTATCAGAGAGGTCATCTACCCTGAGTGGCTGTCCAATGCAGTCATCGTCCCAAAGGCCAACGGCAAGTGGAGAATGTGCGTGGACTTCACAGACCTCAACAAGCATTGTCCCAAAGACAGCTTCCCTCTCCCCCGCATCGACCAGATGGTAGACGCTACCGCAGGCCATGAGCTCATGAGTTTCATGGATGCCTACTCAGGGTATAACCAGATTTTCATGAACCCCGAGGACTCAGAGATGACCGCCTTCATCACTGACAAGGGGACATACTGTTACAGGGTAATGCCCTTTGGCCTAAAAAATGCGGGGGCAACGTACCAGCGCCTCGTAAACAAAATGTTCGAAGACCAAATTGGGAAGTCTATGGAGGTTTACGTAGATGACATGCTGACTAAGAGTCTGAAGGCAGAGGATCATGTGGCAGACCTGGAAAGGACCTTTAATACAATGGACAAATACAAAATGAAGCTCAATCCGGCCAAGTGTGTCTTCGGGGTCGGAGCGGGGAAGTTCTTGGGATTCATTGTCAATCAAAGAGGCATCGAGGCCAATCCTGAAAAGATAAAGGCCCTTATTGAGATGAAGACCCCCAAGTCCATTAAAGACGTTCAGAGGCTCACAGGGAGAGTGGCTGCCTTGAACAGATTTGTGTCAAGGGCTACAGACAGGTGTCTACCATTCTTCAAGATCCTCAGGAAAGCCTTTGAATGGAGCGAAGAGTGTGATGAGGCTTTCAAGCAGCTGAAATCATACTTAGGGTCTCCCTTGCTGCTGTCACGACCCGTGGAGGGTGAACGACTGTACGTGTACCTTGCTGTCTCAGAATCCGCTATCAGTGCAGCAATCGTAAGAGACGAAGATGGGATACAGAAGCCCGTATATTTCAACAGCAAGGCACTCCAGGGGGCAGAGCAGAGATACCCGAGGATGGAGAAGTTGGCCTATGCCTTGATCCATGCCTCAAGGAAGATGAAACCATACTTCCAGTCCCATACTATGGTCATCCTTACTGACTCTCCTCTTAGGCAGGTCCTACACAAGCCTGAAAAATCAGGAAGGCTAATGACCTGGGCTATAGAGTTGGGGGAATTTGACATTGTGTATCAGCCTAAGACAGCCATTAAGGGGCAAGCTTTGGCAGACTTCGTGGCTGAGTTCACATGGGAAGAAGATGAGGCCGAGGGTGAGACCCTCGGGAAGGCAGATACAGAAGACACACCCGCAGAAATGGCTGAGACGAGCACCGCTGGAAGGAAAGTGACTGAAAACGAAGAGGGAAGATACATCTTTAGACAGGGGTCCCTCTCTGAGGGAAATTTTTCTGAAGGAAAGACTCCGTGGAGCCTCTTCGTTGACGGGTCCTCCTGTGATAGCGGAAGTGGTGCTGGACTGATACTATCAGCACCCGATGGCACAGACGTCGAGTACGCCCTGAGGTTCAATTTCAAAGCCTCCAACAATGAGGCTGAGTATGAGGCCTTGATAGCTGGCCTCTCCTTAGCCAAATCCCTTAGTGTCAGCCAAATTTTGGTTCACAGTGATTCAAGGCTGGTGGTGAATCAGATACTAGGAGCCTATGAGGCCAAAGACAAGAGGATGGCTAGGTATCTTGATAAGGTTAGGTCATTGCTAAAAAACTTCAAAGAAGTGAAATTCAAGAGGATACCTAGGCTCGACAATGGCCGTGCTGACGCACTTGCAAGGTTGGCCTCAGCTACTAGGACAGACATAAGGAGGACAGTCCCGGTAGAAATTTTGCTTCGACCAACTATCGAAGACAACGAGGGAACACTTGGCATTTGCATGAATGTTTCTCAAGAACCTTCATGGATGGACCCCCTGATCAGATACATTAGAGGGGGAGAGATGCCAGAAGCAAGCCAAGAGAGGAAGAAGCTGAGATACAGGGCTGCAAAGTTCGCTGTCATCGGAGACACGCTGTACAAAAAGGGGTTTCTGCTCCCCTTACTTAGGTGTGTGCATCCCTCAGAGGTCCCTTCCATTTTGCAAGACGTGCATGAAGGGTCGTGCTCAAGCCATATTGGGGGTAGATCCTTGGCAAAGAGGGTGATCACCCAAGGCTACTGGTGGCCGACCTTAGGAAAAGATGCTGCCGCATACGTTAAAAAGTGTGACAAATGCCAGAGATTTTCCACCATCCCTCACCAGCCCCATCAGCCTCTCACCTCCATTACATCCCCATGGCCATTTGCAGTGTGGGGGATTGACCTTGTAGGACCCTTACCGAGGGCAGTCAATAACTATCGGTTTCTCATCGTAGCAATTGACTACTTTTCAAAGTGGGTAGAGGCTGAGCCAATGGTCACGATCACAGAGCAGAAGACCTTTCAGTTCATTTGGAAAAATGTAATATGCAGATATGGTCTACCCAACACCCTCATCTCGGATAACGGGACTCAGTTCAAGAATGCCTCTCTGCAGAAGTACTGTGAGAGGGTAAGTATCAAACAATTTTTCTCCACCCCAGGCCGACCTCAGGCCAATGGGCAAACCGAAGTTACGAACAGGACAATCCTAGATGGGATTAAGAAGAGGCTTGAGGAGGCAAAAGGAAGATGGGTCGAGGAGTTATATGCAGTGTTGTGGGCGTACAGGACGACAGTAAGGACCTCTACTGGGGAGACCCCATTCATGTTGGCTTATGGGTCAGAAGCAGTCATCCCCACCGAAGTCGAGTTTCCCACTCATAGGGTCCAAATGTATGACCCCCAGGGAAATACAGAAGAGAGGAGACTTGACCTAGACCTGATTGAGGAAAGAAGGGAGGATGCTGAGATAAGGCAAGCTTCCTACCAGCAGAGGACCGCAAATTTTTACAACCAAAGGGTGAAACAGAGGCCTATCGCAGTGGGAGACTTGGTTCTTAAAAAGACTTGGCAGAAACCCAACAAGCTCCATCCTAATTGGCATGGCCCATATAGGGTCATCGATGAAGTTGTCCCGGGGACCTACAGGCTAGAGAACCTGGAGGGGGAACCTTTCTCAAACCCCTGGAATGCAGATCATTTGAAAAAATACTACCAGTAGTGTTGTAAGGTCTTGATAAGCCATAGTTGTAATAAGCATTGTTTCGACAGAACACATTGAAGATTAATGAGAAGTATCAGTGTTTCCCTCATCCAGTGGTTATCAGTTCTAGTATACATGCAAGGAAGTTGATCCCTCGGCTATAATGGGGACCAGTGGAGGGGACGACCCCTCCACTCTCCTCAAAAAAGACGAGGGAAGACTACATTAAAATCCATTAAATTGGAAAGTTGATCCCTCGGCTATAATGGGGACCAGTGGAGGGGACGACCCCACCACAGTCCTCAAGAAAGACGAGGGAAGACTGTTAAAAACCATTAATTTGGTAAGTTGATCCCTCGGCTATAATGAGGACCAGTGGAGGGGACGACCCCACCACTGTCCTCAAGAAAGACGAGGGAAGACTTCAAAATCCATTAAATTGGAAAGTTGATCCCTCGGCTATAATGGGGACCAGTGGAGGGGACGACCCCACCACAGTCCTCAAGAAAGACGAGGGAAGACTTTGTTAAAAACCATTAATTTGGTAAGTTGATCCCTCGGCTATAATGGGGACCAGTGGAGGGGACGACCCCACCACAGTCCTCAAGAAAGACGAGGGAAGACTTTGTTAAAAACCATTAATTTGGTAAGTTGATCCCTCGGCTATAATGAGGACCAGTGGAGGGGACG
The DNA here is from genome assembly GCA_949130495.1 of Sambucus nigra. Lineage (NCBI taxonomy): Eukaryota > Viridiplantae > Streptophyta > Magnoliopsida > Dipsacales > Adoxaceae > Sambucus > Sambucus nigra. The sequence goes on from OX422211.1 coordinate 175,471,969, forward strand.
ACCCCACCACTGTCCTCAAGAAAGACGAGGGAAGACTTCAAAATCCATTAAATTGGAAAGTTGATCCCTCGGCTATAATGGGGACCAGTGGAGGGGATGACCCCACCACAGTCCTCAAGAAAGACGAGGGAAGACTTCAAAATCCATTAAATTGGAAAGTTGATCCCTCGGCTATAATGGGGACCAGTGGAGGGGACGACCCCACAACTGTCCTCAAGAAAGACGAGGGAAGACTTTAAAAACCATTAAATTGGAAAGTTGATCCCTCGGCTATAATGGGAACCAGTGGAGGGGACGACCCCACCACTGTCCTCAAGAAAGACGAGGGAAGACTTTAAAATCCATTAAATTGGAAAGTTGATCCCTCGGCTATAATGAGGACCAGTGGAGGGGAAGACCCCACCACTGTTCTCAAGAAAGACGAGGGAAGACTACATAAAAATCATTAATTTGGTTCATTGAACCCTCGGCTATAATGAGGACCAGTGGAGGGGACGACCCCACCACTGTTCTCAAGAAAGATGAGGGTAGACTTTATTTAAAAATCATTAATTTGATCATTTGATCCCTCGGCTATAATGAGGCCTGATGAGGGGACGACCCCACATTGGTCCTCAAAAAGACGAGGGAAGGGATAGTATCATCATCATCAACGAAGAAGCAAATTTGCAAGGAACAAACCATAACAGAATTAAATATGGGAGACAGTTGTGAAAGGAAGAGACGATGGTATTAATATAGAGCGTCAAGTGTTTTACAATATACAGAACAAAAATACAAAAACAAGGGTATGGGCTACAGGCAGCCACCCTAGGGGACGACATCAGAGGGCAGAGCCTCAACATCAATGGGAATGGCCTCCTCAGTTACCAGCACCGGATCATCTTCAGATGTGCCGACCCCCTCGATCTGGACTTGGGCCTCCACTTGATTGAGGGCCTCGGCAATTAGGGGGTCGTCCAGTTGAACACCCTCCAATGATGGGCGAACAGAGGAGACGACATCACCAAATCTGAGGACGACCCACCGGCAGGCCGTCCTAATCCCCCTTTCAAGATATTCAAGGCCGAAGCCCTGAAATTCGTCTGAAATCTTGTATGCCTCCACAGCGTCAGTCTCAGCTTTCTTGATGGCCGCCTCCAGATCAGTCTTATGACGGGCCTCCAGGTTGATCAGAGCCTCATCCTTGTCCTTGATCAACAAGTCCTTGTCTTTGAGCAACAAGTCCTTGGCCTGCATATCGGCATCATGCTGCCTCGTCAGCTCATCAAGGACTCTAGCATGCTCAGTCCTTGTGCTCTCCAGCTCGGCCCTAGCAGTGTCCAACTCTGTCCGTAGGTCAGCCTCTTGTTGAATGGCCCTCTCAGCTTCATGGAATTTCTGTTGGTTCTCAGCCATCCACTTGGTGGCAGAGGTGAAGGCACAGACAGACTGCAAGAAAAATGAAGATGCGTCAAGGGGAGCCGAGGGAACACAATGAAATTAAAGGTCAGGACCAATACCTGAGCAAGGGAGTGCAGACCGTAGTCATACACTTTGGCCGGAGGCATCTGCGCCAAGAACTCGAAGTCGGAGGCCGATGGTGCAGAGAACATTGAAGCCTTTGCTGCCCTCAAGTTGGCAATGAGAGATGAGGGGTCGGCCCTCAGATGGGACAGATTTTGAGACCAGAAGGCCCCCATGCTTGATGAAGAGGTTGCTCCTTCAGAGGCCTCGGCCCTGGCCCTCGTCTTAGGGTCAGGACGAGGCTCGACAGGAGCCTCAGGCTCCTTCCTTTTGTGACTAACAGCTGTCGGCTCAACAACTGTCGGCCCTGAGGCCCTTGTCTTCTTAGGAGCTTGCTGAGGCTCCTTCCCCTTCTTCTTTGACAGACCAGCAAGAAGGCTTGGAGCAGTCATATCCCAAAGATAATCTGACACGCCTGCAGGACGACCTGAAAAGGATGCGATGAATCAGAAAAGTTCAGAGATAAAGAGAGAACACTTCAAGAAAAAGTAAAGATGGGAAAATGTTCAGTATAACTCACATAGTTCTGTCAGAGGGCCGACCCTCAGACCAGCTTCTTTAAGGAAGCGAGGGGTCATCAAATCTTCGAACTTTGGGATCTCACCCTCTCTCCCTCGTCCCCTCAGATACTCAACAATATCCCTCTCCTCCAAGCTAAGTCCGGGGTCTGACCTAGCTTTCATGGAAGGGTTAGACCATCTGTAAGGAACCCTCGGAGCATCGGCAGAAGGGGACGCCTCGGTGGAGCTCTCCCATGCCCCAGATATGAAGAAGAACCTTTTCTTCCAATCATGATTGGAAGTTTGAGCTACGTGGAGCAGCTTCTTCTCAGACCTTCTCGCTCCCAGGTGATAGTATCCGGGCTGTTTAGATGAAGAGGTGATATTGTAGCAGGCCAAGAACACGTCGGACGAGGGCTCATCGGTGAAAGCATTTTTCCACAAAGAGATGTACCCCAGAATCGTCCTCCATGAGTTGGGTGGAAGTTGAGAGGGGGAGACGCCCAGAGCCGACAGAATGTCTACAATGGCAGGGTGGAAGGGAAGTCTGACACCTACTTTGAACATTTGCTCGTAGACTGCAACTTCTCCCTCTTCACCCTCAAAGACCCTCTCGTCCTCGGAGGGAACCCTCATAGTCACCCCAGGTGGCACTCCATAAATATGCCTCCATATCAGAAGATCCCTATCCCTGACAGAGGAGATAAAAGACGAGGCATGGGAGGTATCAACCTCATCATCTGTATCATCGTCCTCATCCCCCTCATCACCTGCAGGAGGACCCTGAGGAAATGCTACTTGAAAGGCGTTGGGGGATAGGGTTGTCACAGGGACAGCCTCAGAGGGGATCGTACCCTCGGCCTCTCGGGGAGGGCTAAGGTCAGGAGAGTCCCTCCTACCAGACGTTCCAGCACCAGTAGGAGAGGAGGTTCTCTCGTCCATTTCACTTGGTTTGGGAGTGTCGGACGGACGAGACGACGACCCACAAGACTCAGAGGGTTCAGACGGTCTTATAGTGGCAAGAGGGATGGCAAAGATGGGTCGTACCCAATTAGGGTCGGCCCCTCGTCTCCTCTCTTCCTCTTCCTCTATTCGTCTGATCTCGGTAAATAGTTTCTCACTCAGAGATGGGAATTCAGACACTAAGTTGTAAAGCCTTCTAAGCATTAAGGGGAAGACCCTACACTTGAAGAATTACACTGGACTTGGTTAATTCAACTACAAACACTTGAGGGATTGACCAGGTTTGACTTTTGGATCAAACTAAAGAACTAAAACGTTTTTCGTCAAGAATGTTCAAGAACTACCAACCGGAGAAGACACCGGAAAATGCAATGGGGGAACTCTAAGAAAGTATTGACCTACGACCCTAAAAAATATACGAAAATGAAGACAAAAGAAGGCACGAAGAGAAAAAGGTTACCTGATGACGAGAGAGCAAGAGCGCAGTAGGGCCAGAAAAGCTGAAGGCTGCAAATGGCGACTGGTTCTAGAGAGAGAAAATGGTTAGGCGCGAAGAAGAAGAAGATGGAGAGAGAGAGTTTAAAAATCCTTAAATACCTTAGCAGTAAATGAGCACATTTGCCAAGAAGGGTGCAATCAGGGCACAAAGCCCCGTGCAAGTATGCAGCCGCCCTGCCTTGGAAACCGGAACAACAATGAGTACCTGCCCAAGTGTCACTCACCTAACTGATCATACACGCATCTCAATTTCAGCATTATCCCTCAGCCATCTCAACGGCACCTATGGCTAAGGGCTGGGGGGTGATTGATATACCCGTTTATATTCTAGGAGGGTCGCCTCCACAACGGACGACCCTAAGAGGGGCCGACCCTTCACCAGGCCCCAACTGGCCTTCACCAGACCCAGACGACCCTACGAGGGGCCGACCCTTCACCAGGCTCCAGACGACCCTGCGAGGGGCCGACCCTTCACCAGGCTCCAGACGACCCTACGAGGGGCCGACCCCTCGCCAGGCTCCGGCCGACCCTACGAGGGTACGACAGTACGAGGGCAGAATCAAGCCAGACTCACTACCGGAAGAAACTTTGCCCTCGGCCTCGGCTCATAGGCCGAGGGTGATATCATGACAGCGCGTGGTTTGGGAGACGCGTGGAACAGTGCGCGTGAGGCTCATATGACACGTGGAAGACCGTTACAACCAAATCACCCCCTCACGTGAGAGAATATTATGTCATCATTTGGCATCTACAGGTGTCAACAGGGGATTGGCTAGATCATTCTTCACATGCACCATGCTTACCTGGGGGGTACACTACACCCCCCAAGACCTATATATACTTGTCACCCCTAACCCTACAGGGGATCGATCCTTGAACAGTAGCCCTAGATAAAACTCTGCTTGCACACACAGTAGAGAGAGGGAGAGAGGGTTATGTGCATTGTATCCAAGGCCATTAGTGCCCATACTTAGTGGATCACACACTCACAGTGGATGTAGGCCAATTTGGCTGAACCACTATATATCGTTGTCTAATTTCCTCTTATACTCATCCCCTTCTATACACTTACATACTTATATACTTACATCTCTATGGCTGCCATAACTACTACTGTTTGAGCTCACCATCACTTATCTGGTGGTGCTGAATCTTAGCATCATCACATTACATAATTATCTCGACAAAAGTAAATAAACTAAACTCATAGTGGCTAATGGATATTCTTGAATAAGAAAATTCATTTCACTGGAAAGTTGATGATAAAATGCACTAAATTGTTTCAAAACACATCCTATTTGGTTTTCTTTTATTGAATTAATCCACACCAGAACGAAATTCACTTGATTAATACATGTACACCTTATAATTTGATAGAGAATCAAGATATTTTATTGATTCATGTGATGACGATAGTCAAGCTGTTTCTGTACAATTTTTTTAGGGAAAAATGAATTTTTGATAACTTCTTCACACTTCATCAACATAAAAAAATTTATTTTCATTTGTCCCAAATGTTATATATGATATATTGATTTTATAAAAAAAATTGATGTTCAGCCACCTTAACATCCATAAGCATAGTTGATCCATTCGGATCACCTGCTATATAAATTCAACCCAAAATATTTTAAATTGTTTGTATTCATCCTAACTGTTATATATGATATCTCAAATTCAATTACATATTAGTGCATTTTTATCTTAATTTTTATACGTAAAATGATATTTAGAAAGGCATATTCAAACATGATAATTGTGAAATATTTTTCTTTCAAAACGTATTACAGGACAACAACATTTCCACTTATGAAAGCGATGCTTCTCTAAAAGAAGTTAGAGAAGGATTACCGCAAATGCATATCACCTAAAAATTGATCTCTCAATCTTCAAAAATCAAAGTTTTCAAGGATGGAAACAACATAAGGACATCTAAGAGACTTAAATCAATAAGGTGACCTTCATTTAATACTATTACATGCATAAATCAACAATACAATATAAGCTCAATATCTAAACTATCTTTCTATTTTGGAATAAAATGTCATTAATTTGCAGGAGCAAAGGCATAGACATCAGGGGTTGAGTGAGCATAATGACACTTAGAATGAATAAGACATTTTCAAAATTTTAATTGAATATTCATTAGGTTTTGGGATTTCGTTAATACCATATATTGATGGGGATAAATTTTTACACATTTGTTTTTGGTCAATCAATATTATGTCAATCCACATGTCTTTTATATATAATGAAATAATATAATTTCGGTCATATAATGAAATATTAACATTCGATAATATTCGTAATATACATGTGTGCTCACGCATTGCACGGGCTACATGGTAGTAAATAAAATAATTTTACTCACCCTTATTTAAGGATTACGGGCTTCTTGTTTGTGTAGAAAAATAATTCAATCTCAAGAATTTAATTTTTGGAGGTCGAGATCATATGTATATAAAATAAATAAATTTTTTAGGAACTATAATTTTAAATACATATGGATTAGGCGACTGTCAGAATATGGAGCTATCGAAAGAACTGGAAAGCTTCTTTCCAACAGATATACATGATTCATTAGAGATGGAAAGAAAAAGACCATGTGGTGCTCTCTTTCACCTCATTTCTTACTCTCTCTTTTTTTCTATCCAAATGCTCCTTGCCTCCTAATTGTAATGATATATAATGGGGTTCATAGGGAAGTAGAAAAAAAAAATAAAAAAAATACCTAGTGTAGTAGTATATCAACAGGTGAGAAAACAATATAGAGTGGATATTTTTCAGGGTTGTGAGAACCAAAAAATACAGCGTGCATATTTTCAGAGTGTATGTTTCGTAAACAAGTATGCTTTTATAGTGAAAGTAGGTGTGAGCTATGAACATAGCCAAATTGGTGAACAATGTAAATTTCTTATGTTGTTTGGGCATTAATATCTTTACTAGTTTTTCGGGACCTATAAAATCTCAAGGTCCTGGAAATCTTATTTGGTAAAAATTATTGTATCTAATTTCCTAATAATTAGTATCAAAGATCTTGGTTTGACAATCATGAGTGGACAAAGCTATCTGACAAAAAATACTATGTGTAATTTGTTTTGTATTCAATAGATTTGGTTGAGAAGGAGCAATGGCATCAGAAAAGGAAAATTCTAAAGTAAAAAAAATTTGATGGTTCAAATTTTAAATTTTAAAAAATACAAATGGAGGATTATCTCTTCCAAAAAATTTGTATTTACCAAGCTAGAAGAGATGAAGGACTCCAAATGTTGGTTGCTTGACCGAAAAGCTCTTGGCACTGTGAGGATATCAATTTAAAATTTGGCGACATTAAATATAAAAAATGAGAAGACGACGACATCTCTCATGGCTTCCTTCTCTAGCATGTATGAGCAGCCCTCTGCAACAAATAAAGTCCATTTGATTTAAAAATTATTTAATATGAAAATGGTGGAAGGTGGACTATTTAGAGAACATCTAAACGAGTTCAATGAAGTTACTCGTCAATTAGAATCGATCGAAATCATTTTTAATGATGGGTTTCAAGATACATTTATTTGGGGCAATTGAATGAGAGTTAGAGCAGAACAATTACTGCGATTAGCAGTTTTGCAAGAAAATAAAGCTCGATGTTGTTGTCAGTATGATCATGAAAAAATACATGAGAAAGAAGTCAAACGGAGCTTCTACTTCAACATCGACATTGTATATGGAAAGCAGAGGTGGATCTTCAAATGTGAGGTATGAACATGGAAGATTCCAGTCAAGAAATAAAAGGTCGTAATCTCGTAATCCTAAAATTTCAACCACCAAAATCAGAACAAGAAGACAATTGAGTGTTGGAATTATGGCAAGACCGATCACTACAAAAATCACTGTAGGTCTCCGAATAAAGAAGCAAAATATAATACTAAAGCCAATGTCATTTCAGAAGAATTAGGCGATGCACTGATATGCTCTTTGGAGAGAAAGGCAAAGTCCTGCCTGTTGGACTCAGTGGCTTATTTTCATGCTACCTCAACCAGAGAACTCTTAATGAGTTATGTACCAAGTAACCTTGGCAAGATGTATTTTGGTGATGACCAGCTTTGTAACATTCTTAGCAAAGGTGACGTACAAATTAAGTCAAACGGTTCTATATGGAAGCCAAAGTATTTGAAACACATCTCTGAATTGAGGAAACATCTTATTTTTGTGGGCTAGTTGGAAAATAAATGTTATGTCACAACCTTCAGTGGTGATAATTGAGAATTTTCTAAAGGTGCCATGAATATGGCACGTGGCAAGAAGAATGTCTCACTCTACATGACCACAGACGCTTGCTGGTCGATTACAGCTGTTGATATAAAAAAAGACTCACACTTATGGGATTAGAGACTTATCCATATGAATGAGAAATGACTCAAACCTATGCACACTCAGCTAAAACTGCCAGAACTACAAACATTTGATATTGACTTGTGTGAGAGTTGCATATTTAGGAAGCCAAAACGAGTTAACTTCTAGAAAATTGGAAGAACTCCAAAGAAATAAAAGCTTAAGTTGGTTCATGCAGATGTCTGGGGTCCAGCACTCCATAAAGGTGTGGGTTTACTTCTTGAGACACAAATATGAGGTATACCAGATGTTCAAGAAATCGAAGACCATGGTGGAGAATAAGACAGGGTTGGAGATAAAGATGTTGAAATTCGACAACTGTGGTGAGTATGAAGACATCGAGTTCAAGAATTTTTGATATGAAAATGGAATGAGACTAGCGATGAATGTATAAGGGACAATGCAACCAAATGTTGTGGCATAATAGATGAACTCAACATTGATTGAGAGAGCCAGAAGCATTTGTATACATATAGGATTACCAGACCAGTTCTAGGTAGATGCACTCAACACATCAGCCTAATTAATCAATCGAGGACCATTAGTGCCTTTAGAGCACATAGTACCTGAAGAGGTATGGATAGGAAAGGAGATGAAATGTTAACACTTGAAGGTTTTTGGTTGTGTGTCATATGCGCATCATGTAAAGGGTGATCTTGACCTTAAGTCAATAAAATGCACTTCATTGGGTATGGAGAGGACGATTTTGGTTATCAATTCTGGAATCACAAAATGATAAAAATAATTAAAAGCAGGGATGTGATATTCAATGAAAATATAATGTATAAGGACATAGATGCACCACGGTCTAGTGTTGCAAGACCAGATGATCCAGTTTGGAGGATATTCTAAATAGTAGTACGACATAATAGATAGATGAAAGTTCTCAGTCTGACGAACCAACATCTCATAGTAGCCTACAACAGACTGGCACACCACAATATCCACATCTTGCTCCTGAATTGAGAAGATCTTCCCAATCTCATGTACCAAATAAGAAGTATATGAACTATTTTTTAATTACTAATGGAGGTGAACTTAAATTTTATGATAAAGCATTTCAAATAAAGGATGTAAGAAAATGTGAGCTTGCAATGAATGATGAGATGAAGTTCGTTATCTCTAACAACATGTGGGAACTAGCTATGTTGCCCGTGGGAAAGAAGGATCTACATAATAAATGGGTGTATCGAGTCAAATAGGAACATAATGGTTCCAGGAGATACAAGGAAAGGCTAGTGGACAAATAATTCCAGTAGAAGAAAGAAATTGACTTCACTAAAATTTTCTCATCGGTTATGAAACTGACTACCATTCGATAAGTTCTAAGGATTGTTGTAGCAGAGGATTTACATCTTGAGCAACTAGATGTCAAAATTGTTGTCCTCCATAGTGACTTAGAGGAGGAAATATACATTCAGTATCTGGAGGGCTTCTCTGTATTAAGGAAGGATAAACTAAAGTGCAAATTGAAGAAAAACTTAAACAGCTTAAAGCAGGCCCCAAGAAGTGGTATAAAAAGTTTGACGGGTTTATGTAGAGAAATGGATACAATAAGTGAAATGCTGACCACTACTGCTACTTCAAGAGATTTCAGTCCAGTTACATTATTTTGCTACTATATGTTGCTGACATGTTAGTGGCAGGATCAAATATTGATGCAATCAAAAATTTAAAAAAACCATTATTGTGTGAGTTCGACGTGAAGGACTTACGCATAATGAAGCAGATGTCAGGGATGAGGATCAACAGAAATAAAAAAGGGTACTTTGCAGCTATTTCATGTAGATTACATCAGTCATGTCTTACGAAGGTTCAACATGGGTGATGCTAAAGTAGTTTGCACATCACTAGCTAGTCACTTTCGACTATCAAATGACCAATCACCCGATAGGGAGAATGATAAGAGCTTTATGTATAAGGTTATATATATGCCTTAACCATTGGAAGATTTATATATGACATGATCTGCACGAGATCAGATATTTCTTATGTAGTAGGAGCAGTGAGCATATTTATGAAAAATCTAAAAAAGCAGCACTGGGAGGAAATGAAGTGGATACTCAGGTATTTAAGATGTACTATTAATGGATATCTATGCTAAAGATGAGGTGAGGTAAAATTGTAGGGATATGTAGATGATGATTTTGCTGGCGAGGTAGATCACAGGAGGAGAACTACGAGTTATGTTTTCACTGTAGGTACTACTACGTCAGTTGTGTTTTACAACTATAAAACATAGTTACACTATTCACTAACTGTGACCAAGTCTAGAAAGAGATGGTATGGTTATGAAGATTATTGGTCGAGTTGAGGTTCAAATAGGTGAATAATGTTTTACACAGTGATAGTTAGAGCACAATACATTTGGAAAAAAATTATGCATTTCATTCAAGAACCAAGCACATAGGATTCCGTTACCACTTCGTCAAATCTCTACTAGAGGATGGGATATTAACATTAGAAAAGATCATTGGCAGTGAGAATCCGACTGATATGTTAACCAAACCAGTGACTACAAAGAAAATAAAAGTTATACTCAACTTCATTGGGTCTTCAAGATTAAAAGACAAGAATGTTTCACACTTAGTTCATGAATAAATGCATTAGTGGACAAATTAATAGATAGTCTTTAAGTGGGAGATTGTTAGAATATGGAGCTGTTGATATAGCTAGAAAGGAACTGCTTTCCAACAGATGTACATGATCCATTAGACCTAGAAAGAAAGACCATGTTTTGCTCTCCTCCACCTTATTTCTTCCTCTCTTTTGTTTCTATCCAATTGCTCATTGTCTCCTCCTTATAATTCTACATAAGGAGGTTCACAGGGAATTATAAAACACACCAAATAAAAAATACCAAGTTTAGTAGTATATCAACCAGTGAAAGAAAAATATGGAACAAATATTTTTTAGGGTTGTGAGAGCCAGAAAATACAAAGTGCCTATTTTTCAGAGTATGAATGATACACATTGTGTGTTTTGTAAACAAGTATATTATTATAGTGAAAGTGGGTGTGAGCTTTGGATGTAACCAAATTGGTGAACCACGTAAATTTTTTGTGTTGTGTGTGCATTATTATCTTTTACTATTTTTTCTTGAACATATAATCACAAGGTCTTGGAAATATTATTTGATGAAAATTACTGCGTCTATTTTCCTAACAGTGAGGTCAGACAAGAACTTTAGATTGAAACCCGATCCGAACAAAGCCTTAGACATGTCATATATAACTTATTTACCCTAAGGGAGTACTACTTTGTAAAATTAAAACCTATTAACCACTATAAAATGCACTACTTCATTTAAGTTTTCTAATCATCTAACCACTCCACATAGCAGCGACGTCATAGCTATTTAACAACCCCTCTCTCATCGAATATGTAGCATACAACTACAAAATTTATTAACCCAAACAAGATTTTCTTCATTATTCCCTCTGCCTCCCCACAAACGCTAGTCTTCTAAATAGTGGCTTTACCTCTTCTCCACTCTCATTTATTTTTCTTACTTTGTCATCCACAAACTACAAATATTACCCACATGATGCATTCATTCACCACTAATAAGGCACAATGTACACAGTGATGATTTTCCATTTGCAATATTGGTACACATATTCAGGTTAGTCCCAATGTTCATGGAGATGATTTGAGTTATTCTTGGAAAGAACAAATAATGAGTTATTTTTAACGGTTATTGATATCTCAACACTAGACACATACATCATTTGCTTTAATAGTACGGAACCTGCTAAAAACATAATAGTCTCAATAAAAAGATGCAAGCATCATTTTCTTTAATAGTATTGCACCTGATGAAAACATAATAGTTGCAGGTGTAAGTATGTTGTGCAGTTGCTTATAAAAAAGTCTGTTGTGGAATCAAACTGATGCAAATTTTCATAGCTCATTAATTCATGGTTTGGTGATTTTAATGTTCAGTGCCACATTAGAACTCTGACCAGAAATAATATTTTTTGCTATTAGATGGTTGCACCAAACATCCGGTGGAGGTGGTGCATGCAATTCGTTTTGGCAGTAATGGTTTTTAACTATAGATTTAGCATTTGTATCAACAAGAGAATAAAATTTTGTTCTATTTTATCATGCACCGTATGAATTTTTTATGTGTAGTTACTTGATTATAATATCTCTTTATGTGTAGTTACCTGGATATAATATCCCTAACAAACAAGATTCTTATCTTCATTTTTTCTAGGATAGTGACGAGGGACTAAACTATAATTATGATGGGATTAAGGTAAAGATGATGATGATGAAAGTTTAATATTTCTTTAGAATTAGTTCATTGTCTATAACCTGTTTTGACAAAATGTCCTATGTAAACTAAAATTATTCCAGTGGGTATATTGTTTATTTATGTTTGTCCGTAACCAAATTATTGAACTGCTTTTTTGAAGAATTTAATTTATTTATTTTTTATTTTAGTGGGTATGCTTTTTTTAGTGGGTATATTGTCCTATTTGTCGGATTTGACGACAGTGAGCGCTAGGTGTAATACCCCGTAGTTTTTTGTATATTTAATTGGGAATTTAAATTATGCAGAATTTTATATATATATATATTGAATTGGACATTCAAATTACGCGGGTGTATATATATATATATATATATATATATATATATATATTTAATTGGACATTTAAATTATGTGGGTGACACATAATTTTATTAAATCAAGAAATAATTGAAAAATAAATAAATATTAATTTTAAGTGAAATGAATTAATATTTACGTGATACTATATTTACTAGTGTGATACAGTATATAAATTGAATGTCAAATAATATTATGTCGTACGTGAGTAAATGCGATAGGACTTACTAGTATCTTAACTGGGACACATTACATGAGGTTGAGATGTGAAATATTGACTTGGGTGATGATTTTGAGTGTACAGTTGATTCGGAATGGGTCAAATTCATCGAAATTAAATACCCGAGTTTAGTGGATGTATCGTTAGTGTCACTTTTTGAGTGTATATATTTACCCATGGGTAGCGAGACTCTCTTTGGTTCCACCTACAGGGAAGTGTGTGTGGACACCGAGAGGATATGTTTTTGTAGATTTTCTCGTTTTAGAGAAATGTTATGCAAGTACTATGTTATCCTAGGTATGGACTACTTAGAAATGGTGAGTGATGGTTGTCTATTATAGTAAGGCTATTGTGTAAGTTGTTTAGGGGAGAATGTGACACCCCGCCTAACTAAATATCAGGTGATCACTCCTTTATTAAATTTAAGTCAAAGTGTCCGGTTGGTTCATTCTTAGCATCACTGTCGAAAACAATTTTTTTTATTTATCACCCAATAAATAGTTAACCTAAGTGTCAAAACATTTGATTTTATAGATTAGATTCCATTGTCCTAAGTTTATATACATAAGCTTATAAGAAGATAGATAATAATATTGAATACCTAACCATCCAAGTGGAATAAACAGGCTAGATTAATCATTCCAAATAAAATATCCCAAATCGAAGGACAATATAATAATTAAATCAATCCCAACTTGAACTGAATACTGAAATAAATAAAGAGTACAAAGTCACTCTGAAATAAATAGAAACTGGAAATGGGCGACACAGGCCCAATCTAAAATGACTAAGTGAAGAGTTGAGATGACAAGGATGAAGTCGTCTATATGAAAAGACATGCAACTCCCACACTAGCTGCAGCACGTCAACAGTCCAAAGATCTAAGTCTGATGCCTCTGTGGCTGGGCACCTGTATAATATATATATATATATATATATATATATATATATATATACATACAAGAGGAAGAGGAGATAACAAGAAACAGGTCAGAGCCCGAGTGTAAAATAACTTTAAAATAGTTTAGCAAGTATATAAAATACTTACTAGTTGATATTACATACATGTTAGTGCCTCAACACTCACTTGAGAATTCTTATGTCTCAACTAGTGTGCATGCCTAACATACTACTAAATTAATATAGATAAAGTTAACCCAGTTAACTAGTCTAACCCAATCTCCTCTCATCAAACCTGATTCACGTGATAACATAACTATAATTTATGCATAATAACTTTTTCTTATGAATTTATCATGCCAGCTATGTACATCTCAATACAACCTTAAGTTCTCAAACGCTTAACTTATTTAATATCGATTATTCAATTTTATCTTCTTACAAGCACAGTAGATGAATCACATGTACATATATTTATCACTTATAATATATATGCTAATAGGGCACCCCACATAAAATCTATGGTGCTGGCATAATCTGCTATCAAGTCCCTATACCTCTCATGCAAATGAGGGAAATACTAGTCCAGGCTCACTCTCAAACTGTATTAACACAAAATACACATATTGGAGGCGAAGCATAGTTCCAAGTAACTAAGAGGTCAGCACATACCCTCACGTAGCTTAGGACCGTCTGACTATCCTTCTGAAATAGCCTGTACCAAGGATCCTATGTTCTAGAGTATGAGTCAATATCCCCCCATAAAGGTCACATCAAAATAAGACCGTCCTGGCGCGAAAACCTTCATGATAGCAAGTAGCACGGGTATAATTAAACACAGATATTCATATAATACATATATACATTCACTCATATATGTGTATTCACATTAATCAGATAGGTACACCCACGACCCATAACATATTCTAACCATATGTGGCATGTAGTGCCCGAGTCCTACATATTATTAATTCATTCTTTTATTTTCTCATTTATCGCAAGTTCTCAAGTACTTCTCAACCCTTGAAGTGTATTATTCTAATAAATATGAAATCAGTAGATGTACACTCTCTACCCTACTGGTCTAAGTCATTCTTAATTCTCACAAAACCCAATTTAACATACACTCGATCTTCACCTCATTTTATACCCTCGTGATCCCACGGTTAAATCCCATATAAAATCGTACTACCCGAACCTGCCTACAACCCTATTGGTCCTTCCCAAGTCCCATTTTTCTATTTAGGTTATGTCTAAGGGTTCTTGTAAATTTGGGTTGGATTAAACATTTAAAAGGAAATAAGTTTCAATTTCCAGGAGGAGTTAAATCCATTCGATCGATTGACATTCTTGAGTCGATCGATCGATCGGATATTGGCACAGTTTTTGCAATTATTTGCCTACGGGTTTCATCAACTTTAACCCTCAAAACCTATATTAATTCATCCCAAACTACCAACCAAACATCACAAATGCAGTAGTAACAGGTATGAACAATATCTAACGTAGAATCTTGATTAAATCCTTAAGAAATCATCATTAAATGGGTACAATTCATGATTTTGTCTCAAACCCTAGTCTACCATATTCTTTCAAGAACTATATAATCTTTCCAGATTTCTTCCTTTAAGAATTATTAAAATACGTGATTGATGTTCTATATATAATCAGGATATCAACCTAACATGGTTTCTACTCAAACATGTGAGTCTTAGTCTTCCAAATACATTAAATCACAATAAAAATAAATAATTATTTCTCCTATCCTAGCATGGATGTTATATCAACACAAGATTTCGAAAGATAGATACTGGCCTGGAAATTGAAGGTCTGATCCGACAAATTTGAGTGGTATAGGAATGATCTTTTTCCGATCTATGCTTTGGTGGTAGTGGAGGTGCAAAATGGGTGGTTCTTGGCCTTGAACACCTTGGAAAGCTCTCTCCTTCTTCTTCCTATGGTTTCCCTCAATTTTTAATTATCATAAACCTAACTTCCTTAACACACGATCTGATATATCCTTAATAATTTCATCATTAACTAAGGTTCCAAAAATGAAAACTACCGAAATGCCCTCTCGGATGATGGTTAGGACTAAAATCATATCGAGGCCCAAACTAAACCACCCAGGTACACTTTTCTAACTATCTCGACCCTTCCGGACACATTGACGCACTCAAAATGACCATATGGGTGACTTAGAATTAATTTACTTTTTATTTCATTAAATTAATCCCCACACGACTCACATGCGCGCCCCGACTTAATTTTCATAAATTATCATATTCATCACTCGCGATAATTTTATAAAACATCATAATCATATGTAAAGTCATAATCATATATATTACTTTTAATCACTGAGTAATATTACATATATCATATATTGCTTTACTCAATAGTAATATTTAAATTCGGATTAATTTTCAATTATCTCATAATTAATTCTAATTAATCCCATTTTAAAAATCTTTAAAAATATGGGGTGTTACATACTTCCCCCCATACAATGAAATTTCGTCTCGAAATTCAAAAAAAGTATACCAGATAAGAACAACTCTGTCTTTATGTTGCGCATCACATCCTCGCGCTCACGAGTAAACTACTCCGTACCGCCCATACATTACGCTATCAAGTACACTTAGTAATGAACACCTCACGTATGTTCGTTTTAAAGTATAGGTTACCCTTCCACGTAGGATTTGTCCTAACCTTATCGTTTAAGTTTCCCATTTTAAAAGTCATTAAAAATACGGGGTGTTACACATAATATGTTGTTTTTGTGATATTTCACCTAAAAAGAGTGTCGAGTCGCGTATATATTATATTGAAATGGATTCTTCGAAAAATGTAGTTGTCTTGTTATATTCGATCCTGGTACATAGGAACTTTATTGATGTGATTTAGGATATATCGGGTTTAGCACCGAGCATTGATATTTGTCTCATCATTGATTGGGCGGTAGAGACTAAGTGATAGTGCGAGCGCAGTGATGTATGACCTTTTATAGATCTAGGAGTTGAAAGTTAGACTTATACATCTGGGGATAAAATTTTGGGTGTCTCGTTAATGTGTTATGGGGTAAATTATATTGATAACCAGTAATGCTAAGTGATAGGGCATTGGAAAAATCCCTTGGTTAAATTTGGTTGTGTGACGTTCAGTGCATGAACCTTAATAAACTTCGGGAGTTAGGAGATGTGGCCATCCTGTCCTCCTCCCGGGGTCGGCGCTCGTGCTCTCGAGGAGAGAGAAGATGAGCTCGTGCCTTTCCTCGAGGTGCTTCGATCGTCGTCAATTTGGGGTGATGTAAAGAGATAGAGTCACCAACCTATTTTTCACAAAAGAAGCAAAATAAATGTTGCCTCCTCGAGAGAATAACATCAAAGACAAACTGATGCTTGCGAAACCAATTAGTTCAGAGGTTCGGGGGCTAAGTTATGGAATGGGAAGGTGTTATGGAATGGGAAGGTGTTGGTCTCTCATGATCATGTGTTAATATTCTCCTTAATAACTCCATGAAGTGTGTGCATGTATACATAAATGGACAGCGGAATCACTCGACTTGCGTCATGGGAGAAGGCAGAGTAAGGTCATCCATAGGAGTGTTCCCAAGAATATGAATTAAAAATATAACGTGTGCGCTTATCGAGATATAAATTGTTATGTTTAAGCATTAATATGTGTTAGATAAAGTGCAAAAATGAATCATAAGAATTATATAGAAATAATAGATGAAAAAATAGGAAAGGAGGAATCGAATATCGGGTCTTGACCCAAGACACCTATGTAGCCTAAAAAGGCATCAAAGTCCACGTAGTTCGCATGCAACACGAGGGTGGGGTTTATGCCGTAAATTCAACTGTGGATTTTATTACATGTGTGTATGTCGAAAAATGACGTTTTTAGTGTGAGAAAATGAAATGAGAAATCCTCGTTTAGAATTTACAAACAAACCATCTTTTTATTATTTTTGGTTTTTTTTAATAGAAAATTTTGTATGTGCAATATTACTAGTAAAGGATTGGATATTAATGTGTATGATTTAATAAAAAAGCTAAAGTAAGATTGTAAATAACTAATGCAAAAATAAGGAAATTTAAGGAGAGAGAACAATGTTTGGACCTTCTTTGGAGACTTGAAGGTTGATCTTAATTATTGAAAGGTTGTCATTGCAAAATGGGTTAAGGTGGTAGGAGGAGAGGGAAGGAATTTTGTAAAATTTGGTGTGAAAGGGATGGAAATGGAATGTGGAGGAGAGGTTTCAATAGGGAAACCATGATGACTTTGAGAGAATGTTACTGAGATAACTGAGAGGTATGTTTTTGAGGTGCCTTTTGAAGTGAGGTCATGCTACCATTATATAGGGTCAAGGGGTACCTATAGGAATTTTATTTGACATGCCTATCGATAGGCAACCCTAAACACACTACCGATAGGTAGGGAAATGGGTTTGCCATTCAGCAGTCTCATGCAGATTTTTCAAAAAACGATTGTAAAACGCAATTCGTAAGTCCAAATCATGGACGGGGAATACCGTTGGAAAGGGTATTTAGAGCCCTTTAAGAATCCATGGGCTTATCCTGGGTTTGGTAATTGATGTGATCAAACGGGGCTCTGAATTATGATTTTTTGGACAAGAGATTACCGGAGGAAAACAGATCGTTCGTCTGAAACATAAGGCCAATTCGTTCATGGAGTGGTCCATTAAAAGGTTATGTAGGGCCTTTGGATGTTCCAAATAGCTTCACTCGGTTCAGAGAGTTGACTTTGGTCAAACGGGGCCCAAAATTTCCTGGTGACCCTTCGAAGTTAAATGGGGCGTTCGTCCTTACTGTAAGGCTGATTCACGCATGGGGAAGACTGTTGTAAAGGGTAATAAGTTCCCTTTGAGAATTAATTTAGTCTCATTCGAGCTGAGGAGTTTATGGGCATGGAATGGAGTTAGGGATCCCCCGGTGGCCTTTGGATCAGTTTTCGAGGGAAAATAGTCCTTTCGTCTGCACCGTAAGGCCAATTCATGCACGAGGTGGACCATTGGAAAAGAAATTCAGAGCCCTTCAAAGTTTCATTAAGCTTTCGATCTGACGAGAAAGTTAACTGAAGTCAACCAAGGCTCGGGAGCACCCAATAGCCTCCAGATCGATATTCGGAGTATGACCTAGGGTTTATGGTAAATAGGTAAGTGCTAGGATCCTAAGGAGAGGCTTGGGGGTCCTAGACTGTGTTTTCTACAATAGACATTATTGGATGCTAGGGCCTTAGTATTTAATGATGATCATTAGACGTGTGGGGAAAACACTTTGAGCTGAGAGCTATTATACGATATAAAGACAGTGGAACTAGGTGGTACGGTGAAGAAATAACTAGGAATGTTAAATCCACTAATGGATAAGTGGGCAAACTGAAGGATATTTAAGTCATGGTTAGTGGGGTGATCAATAATACCCTTACTGTATAGCCACGCTGAGATGCGAAGCCTATTTCGAAATAAAAATATTGCATATGTGATGTTTGTGCAGATATGCAGGGTGTATGGATGCCCTAGCTAGTTTGATTTTTTGAATCGTCCAGTTTAAGGGGTACATAATAATAATAAGTGTTGAACCATATTCCTGTGCGGAATTTGAAATAGAATTGGAAAAGTAAGATGAAATTAACTTTGGTTGAGGAAGGAGATAGTCCACACACACACACACACACACACACACATATATATATATATATATAACAAGGAGAT
Organism: Sambucus nigra; assembly: GCA_949130495.1. Classification (NCBI taxonomy): domain Eukaryota; kingdom Viridiplantae; phylum Streptophyta; class Magnoliopsida; order Dipsacales; family Adoxaceae; genus Sambucus; species Sambucus nigra. The sequence continues at coordinate 175,491,294 of OX422211.1, forward strand.
CTATCCCACCCGCGATGGGTTGAAAGACTAGGGATATAAGTGAGGTCTCTCTTTGGCCAAGGGAGGATCCAATAATTTCGTAGAGTTGAGCGAAGTCTTATTCAATGGAATGCTGAGGGTGTATTTCACATAGTAGGATATCGGTTTTACTAGGCGAGGACCCATAAAGTTCGCAGTTTGGAGAAAATGTCTGGGTCATGATTTTTGAAGTACCCTATGAAAGCGAGTAAGATTTACCACATGAAGGGTAATTTAAGTTTGTCAATGAGTGAGGAGGAAGATATAATGAAGTTTGTCTTCAAATGCACCACTCGTGGATGTGAAAAGGTTGGTCCAAGGATATCCATCTAATTTTTTCAATAATTAATGATTCTAGTGACGAATTGGATAGGCAGACTGATAGAGTTCATTGTTGGGTTACCAACATGGTGAAACGATCAAGATTTTCTTTGGGTTTGGGTAATTAGTTGATCGAGATGGAACATTTAATGCTAATTTGGGTGAGTTACTCTTGTACAGAGGGAAATGATCTACATAAGGTGCCACCCAACATCATTATATGATAAGGAAACGATGTGGAAAAAGTTGCATGTTGAGAAAGACAAATTACAAGTAGAATGTGGAATCAGTGAGAGAGATGACTAAAATATGAATGAATGGGAGAGATGGATATTCTTCATTTTAAGATAATGGGGAGGAGAAACTACCATTAGCAGACTTGTGTGTAATAACTCGTATGAAGCTATTATTGACGAGGTGCCTTTTGAGACTTAAGGCGGGAGGCCTTGTTGTCCGCTTGTTATTGGTTAAGGGTGGGAAAATAATAAGTTTTGCAGTTCGGATGTGAGTTAGATTCGTCTAGCAAGGAATGACATAATTAAAGTTATTTTCTTATAGTTCAGGAACGTCGTGAGAGTTACGTCATCATAAACCAAGGAGTTAAAGACTGACATATGTGCTCAACAGTTATTGCGAGTGTCTCATACAAAGGGAGTTATGTGATTTGGGAAAGAAGGGAAGTTAGCGCTTAGAAAATTGAGGCCTTTCCCAATATGGTGGTGATAGAGCTAGTGGGGGTCTAGGCTTGTCTTATGGGATCATTGTTAGTGGATTCAAACTAGTTTTTCATATCATAGTATTGGTGAAACCTTAAGATTGATGAAGTATAACAATGTGAAATGATTTGAATATACTTGTAGTTGATCTTGGTTTGTAGAGAGTAAACCTTCAGTAATGATGGTACCACAAGCGAGTGTAAGGTGGAGGTTCCAAAAGTATTACCATGGTCTCACATGTCAATTTTAATCTTTATTAATCTAACATAACAACACTATACTCGAACGATAACTTATTGAAACAAATGACATAACAACACTATACCAACATTATGGTACAATGCATGCAAAACACATTACGGACTGGATTGACTACGTGTGTTTGCATTTATATTCATAAAATAATAGAACTAATTTATAGCTAAAAGTAATTTGAAGAAATTTGTTTTGGTGTAATGTACATGTCCAAAAGTTACATTATCTAATTTAATACAAAGAATTACTAAATGTTTTTGGCAATTTATGTTTTATAATTCCTTTTGTTATCCGTTTATAGCCTAAGAATATATTAGTTTCCAAAAAAAAATTGGTAAGATGCCTGCTCGACATGTGGGGTTAAAATCTAGTGGATAAGAATACGAGTGAAGAAGAAATATAAATTTAACATGGATAAGAATCTCCCCTCGGAGATAATCCTCAATGAGAATGTGAAACCATACTGGTAGTGGAGATGACTTCTAGTTACTTATTATGTGTAATTTTACTTCTTGTATTTATAAATACATTCTTCGATTGAATTTAAATTATAAGAAAATCTATAATCTAATTTCTTTCTCTCAACTAGTCTCTCAAGCCCTTGTTATTGAACCATATTACATCTTGTGTTCTTCATTATCCATTTGTTTATTTTTAAATTTAACATTTATTTATGCGTTTGGCAAACTTGATTATACACCTGAATTTATCAACATACAATTTGGTGTTGTCAATGGGAAACTTATAAACCCTCTCGCTTGTTTTCGACTTTCTTTGCTAAAAACATCGTATGTGATCACCATTTAAGCCTTATAAATATGGGTTTTCACCAATTCATTTATAATCACCCTAGACAATGGAATGGGTGTGAAGGGAAATTAGATATGAATTTCATAATAATATCCCTTACAATATTGTTTCCCTTTATGAAGTTGAAGATATTGTGGCGGATTCACCAACCGCAATGGATCTCGCTATCGCCGTTATAATAGTTATGGATCTCACGACTAAGTGCCACTTGCGCATGGATTTGACAAAATATTAGGTGGAAGAATACGGGTACTATAAACGAAAATAGTATTTAAAAAGCATGGATTCGATAAGGATCAATACTTTTTAAAAAAAAAATCTCAAAACCTTTGATCAGGCTTTTCTAAAATAGGGTGGTTGTTTCGGCAATCACCTCCATAACTATTTACATACATAAGTGATATAGGGTTGCTGAAACATGATTCCCACGAAAAAAATATTTTTCTATTAGAACCAGGTATGCCATCATTTCAACTAGGGTACATCCTACAAAGGGCTTTCTTATATGGGGTTACAAAAGTCTTTATAGAGTCCTCATGCAAAATTGAATTCTCATGAGAGTGTCTTCTATAAAATTTGTTTTTATACAAGGTCTTCTGGAACATAAAAAATCTCTTGTGCTAAGTAGTCTTCGTATAAGGGATCTATCGTTCGAACGACATTCCAAAAACTTGAATTGCTTATAACAATGCAGTTTAAAAAAATATTTTCCTTTTTATAAAATGATTTTGTTTTATGAATTCCTTAGTTCAAAAGTAAATTTAAGGAAATACAAAACCCTTAAAATTTCTAAACCTCTGATAGTTTGAAGTTATCAGGTCTGATAGTGCTTTATCATGGAGTTTTTTTATTGTGAAACCAAATGTTTCAAACCAAAAGGATTTTATACGATGACAACACAATTGATATAAAACCACAACTTCACTATCTTTCTCTAAATGTACTTGATATTAAAATAATCACTCAATACAATATTGGCAATGTTGTTAGGAACACATCATCTAAGCAACAATGCAGCCATATCCATAAAAATACAACGAAGATCAAAACTAAGCCAATGAATATCGGAATACATTATAAAGTTAATTTCAAGCCTGAATCAATACCAAGCTCTCAAAGCCTTAAGCATCGCTCAAACATCAACCACTCAACAAAGCATGCTTCACCAGATCCCACAACCTATGGAAATAAAACTCATTCAAGCCTCACATCATAAGACCATAATTGATGATTCAATCAAGTCAAAGAATGCTCAGAATCCCAGTCAATTATATCTTTTGAAAAAATACCACTTAAGTCGTTTAATTCAAGATTAAACTATTTAAATGGTTCCGAAAAGTTTGTTGAAGAAACTCTTTTCTTAAAACAAATTTTAAACACAAGATGTGTAAAACAGTATGAACGAGTAATTTTAGTTATAGGTTTACTAGTTTTGAAAAAGAAAACATTAAGAAAATTAAATCAACATGGCCCTAATAAAGGGATGAGAGGAAGAGGAAGTATACACAAGCAATTTCAACGTGGTAAAACCCCACCCAATTGGATAAACATCCATAGTGACCTCTAGGTCACAAAAACAAAAATCCACTAAATAAGAATAACAAGTTACAAGCTATATAACAATCAAGACACACAATCAAACCTAAACTAAGTTAAGAATTTGTACCAACTCTTCCGGCATTTTTTGACTTCTCCTAAGGTTCTGGTTATTGATGTTCTCCCAGCTTCGTAACTCTATTCCTTTTAGCTTTATGTAGACTCTAAATTTAAATATCTCAATACCAACACTTTTCAGTGTAGTAGTGTGAAGGTGTATGATGTTATGTGCTCTAAATCACATGCATACAACTCACACACACTTAATTACAGACAATATGAATAACAAATTACAAACATATCACTTAATATGCAAGATTTCCAAAATCGATCTAGTCAAAGTAATCAGACTTTAGATCTTTAAGATATCCGCAGATCAAGAGGGAATCTTCCTATAAAAATTAGCCAAGATCCTATGCACTTTCCTTATTTGAAAATTTATACTTATTTCACAAAATGTGAAATATTTGAAAGTGAAATCCCCAATCAAGATCTCAACTAGATCTAAGTCTGAATATTTGAGTAACTGGAATTAGAAAATATTTTGTTGGTTTAGGGTTTGAAATTAACATAACAGTTTGAAAATAACCAACAAAAAAAAAAGATTTATCGAAATAAGAAATCTAGACGAAGATCAATCTAAGTGAACTGTATCACAAAGGATTAATCTCAAGATTCCATGAAAATAAATAGAGATTTATCCAGCGTGATTACGTTGGGAAAGAGATAAATAACTATAGAGGATAAACTTCTCAAATCTCAAAATGATTTACTCTCAGATAAGGGTTTTTTGGTGAGATTTGGTCCGAGTTAGGTTTATGGTTTCATTTCTCTCTCTCTATCTCTATCTCTAACTCTTATTTTCTCTCTGGTTTGGACGAAGGGAAAAAGCCTCAAATGGCTGAGGCTTAGTTCACTTATATAGTGAGTGAGGAAGGATCTAGAATCTCAGAGGCAATCCAATGACTGGGATTAATTTTGACTGTTTGAGTATCAATCTAATGGTTAAAATAAAGCGGTGAAAATAACCATCGTTGATTAGAAAAAAATGTATCACTTGGATTAATTATAAACACATGTAGATCGTTAATAACATTGATCCAAGGGTTCTCAAAGAAACACAAGTCCAGGAGAGGGAATAAACACAAAATCCACCAATAATAGACCAGCACGTGTTGCAACAATACAAGTTGCAAAAAGTTTACCAAATTAATTAAATTTTACACCCTGAAGTCTCTAGCGCCTTTGGTTTTTACCCAAGCCAACTTTTATCCATAAAAAGAAATTGCCCAACAACCCCTAAGGTTTATATACAACCAAATTTAATTTCTAAAAATAATTTAAAAATCTTAGAAATTATTTAACACATCCCCAAAATAGTATAAAATTAATTTTAAGGGATTTAACTCACATAAAACAAAATATAGCATGAAATAATGTATGTATGAAGTCCTGGTGTGTGGTGTTGGTATACTACCTTTAGGAACTTGTAAAGGAATCAAGTGTAGAGTTTGAGGTTCTTTGAAAAACAATGAAGAGACTCAAATTTTATCACTATTTCCAAACTAGATGAGAACCGATATAATATAGAATCAAGTAACTCAATGATATAGGAACATCTTGAGGGATTGTTCCTCTTAAGGAACTCCAGTTCAATTACGCCCAAATGACTTACTTGAGTCGGATTGTTCCTCTTGAGGTTTTAGTTCTATCGTAAGTGAACTGAAGATAGTGAAGCTCTCGAGTACCGTCTGGAGCATGGACGTAAGTAGAGGACGAATCACATTAAATTCCCGATTTGCAAACTTTAATCATTCTTTCTCTCTCTCCCCCCCCCCCTCTCTCTCTCTCTCTCAACTATATTTATTGTTGATGAATTTCCCACGTATACTTAGACTTATCATATTACAATTAATTATTAAAACAAAGTTAAGAAGAACTTAAAATTTATCATTAACTCCGATATATCCAATTCACCCCATCTTAGGTATATTTTTAGACCAACAATTGGTATTAGAACCTATCTAATAGATTCTTATTTTCTAGTATAAAGATAAAAATAGAATTTGTACCCATTATCTCAATTACACAAGGATACTCAACAATCTAACCCCCATTTCTTGAGGGAAATAACTATGGTTTTTGAAAAAAATAAAATGCAATGGGTTGTTCAAGCCCATAACTATGAAATATAGAGAGCTATAGTGAATGTACCATACGTACCCATGAAAACTATGGATAATATTTCCACACTTAAACATGAGATGAAATTTGAAGAAGGTGATTTTAGAAAAGTTAAATTTAATTCTAAAGCCTTAAAAACTCATGTGTGGTCACATTCTATGAACGAATATCATAGAGTCTCTTGTTGCACATCCATTAAAAATATGTAGGACACTCTTGAAATCATAGACGAATGCAAATCAATTGTTAAAGAAGACAAAATTAGTATACTCATACATAGTTTTGAATTATTTCAAATTAAAGAAGAAGAACGAGTTACTAAAATGTATGATAAATTTAGTACAATCATAAAGAAACTTCATAGTCTTGGTAGATAATAATGAAAAAGTGAAAATGCTCCTTATGTCTATAAGAAATAAGTGGCACTCTAAGAATATAATTCTCCAATTTCAAATTCAAACGAGAGACATGTATTTGGAAGAATTCATTAAATCTCTCATCACATATGAAATAGAGATCAAGGAGAGAGGAGAAAGAGATAAAAATGATCAACATAAAAGTCTAGATCTCATTAGAAATCAAGAAAAGTGGTATAGTACCCAAATAAAATGATGGAACTTTTAACAAAAACATTCGAAACTTACTCAAATATCAATTAAGAGATGGTCATAGAAAATAAAATTACAATAGACAAACCTCTTACGAACCTCAACCAAAAGAAAAATCTAAAATGTTTTTGGTGCAATAAATATGGCCATTTTTATTACGGACTGTCCAAATAGAAGATTGGAAAGAAGGAAAGAAAATATGGAGTGGCATGAAAAGAAAGCCATGAAAGAATCATGGAGTTACTCCAATAATTCTCATTCAAGTTGTGAATTGAGTATATCAGATGAAGTAAAACTATGTCTTGTGGGAGTAGACAATGAGGTACATTCGTATAAAAAAATCTTGTTATGATTATCCAAAACATTTTAAAAATATTTTTGAAAATTAGAAAACTATGAAAAACGAATCTGAATAACTAAATAACAAATTTTTCTAAAATATATAAAGGTATTAAAAGAGTTAGAAAAAATGAAGAAAGAAAATAAACTGCTTAAAAATGAACTCACTCACATTAAAAGCATAAAGTAACATAAGATATTCTTTCTCAAAAAAGAAACAAAGAAACTAAAAGACAAAGTAAAATATTGAATGAATTCTCCAATCAATTCAAAATTGAAACCACCTTCTGAAAAAACAAGGATATTATTCCAAAAACAAAATAAACTTCAAACATGTTTGGCATAAAAAAGAAAAGATCCAAATCACACCACAATATAAGATCCCTTTGCACGGAATACTTAAATATCTATATTATAAAATTATTATTTTGAAATCCTAGGTGCCTTTCATCACATACTAACCTCTATGGACCCCAATTTTTTAGGGGACCAAAAGAAAAACTCTTTTATTAACTGTTGTATGTATGCATAAATACATCCACAAATAAAGGAAAGTGGTATCTTAATAGTGCATGCTCTCGTCACATGATCGACGACAAATCAAAATTATCTAATTTAGTTCCTCGTGAAGAAGGAAAAGTAACTTTTGGTGACAACTCAAAAGGTATATCATTGGTGAAGGAAAAATTGGTACATTAACCTCAACCTTTATCTATAATGTCTTACTTGTGTATGGTCTTAAGTATAACTTCATTAGCATCAGTTAACTGTGCGATATCGGATACTAAGTCATCTTCAACTCAAAATGCTGCCTAGTTAAAAAACCATTAGATAATGAAATATTCTTTGTTGCTTATAGGACCTCAAACGTCCATACATTAGATATAAATGACCTAACACATCAAAAACTAAAATGCCTTACCGGTATAGATGATTGTTTATGGTTATGGAATAGAAAACTCAATCATGCTAATATGAAACTCATTCATAACTTACGTAGTAAAGATCTCATAAGAGGCCTCCCAAAAGCCAAATACAAAAGATAGAATTTTCTATGCATGTCGATACGGTAAACAACACAAAAGTTCGTTTAAAAGGAAAATAAGATATTACCTCCCATAGACCCCTATAACTTATCCACCTCAATTTATTTGGCCCAAACTCTATTCCTAGTCTAAATTAATTTATATGCATTTGTCGTGGTTAATTAATTTTCACAATTCTTTTGGGGATTCTTTCTTTCAAACGAAATTAAAACCATTGGTGTTTTCATAAAATTTTGTAAAAGAGTTCAAAATGAAAAAATGTGTAACCCTCAAGCATATTCAGAGTGATAGAGGGAGAAAATTCGATAACAAATATATCGAAGAATATTGTAAAAATACATAGCCATAACTTATCGTCCGCAAGGAGCCCTCAACAAAATGATGTAATCGAAAGAAAAAATTAATCATTACAAGAAATGTATCGCATTATGCTCAACGGACACGAACTTCTTGAATATTTTTGGGCTGAAGCTGTTAATACCGCATTCTATGTACCGAATAGAGAATGCATTTGAAAAATCATCAACAAAGCCCCATATGAAATTTGGAAGGGAAAGAAGCCTAACATTGGTTATTTCAAAGTTTTTGGATGTAAATACTTTATTCAACATGATCAGGAAAACTTAAGTCTGACGAAGAAATCTTTGTGGGATACACCATCAATATTAAAAACTATTACATTTTCAACAAATGAACCCTAGTTATTGAATTTATCCATGTAACTTTCGATGAATCAATCCCTTTATAACTCATAAAATATATGATGATGAAGATAATTAAGACGTACTACAACAAAAGATACAAACTATTTCCAATAGTAACCCTGGAGTTCCTTTGAAAGACACTCCTGATCTAGAGAAGGAAATCGATCACAATTTACCAGAAATAAGGAAATTCATCACCGATCATCCCAAAGACAAAATCATTAGATAACCCTACCGAAGTAAAGTCACTTGCTCTAAATTTAACAATACATCCATCAAATTTTCCTTCATATCACAAATAGAATCTAAAACTATAGCCGAAGATGAACAAAATGAATCATGGAAGCTATACATGCAAGAATAATTGGATCAATTTGAACTAAATCAAGTATGGACACTCGTACCCCCGCCAAAAAATCACACAATCATAGGCAAAAAATAGATTGTCAAAAATAAAAATGATGAATTAGGTTCTATCATTCATAAAAAAGCATATTTAATGGTTCAAGGTTACAAATAAGAAGAAGGTATTGATTATAAAGAAACATTTTCCCCCACAGTCAGACTAGAAGCAATATGTATGTCAATTGCCTTTGCAAGCTTTAAAGAATTTAAACGATTTCATATTAATTTGAAAATAATCTTTTTAAATGGTTATATTGATGAAGAAGTATATATAAAATAATCCCCAGGTCTTGAAAGCCACAAATTCCCTAACCATGTCTTCAAACTTACAAAAGAATTTAATGGTTTAAAACAAGCCTCACGTTTATGGTATGAATGTCTAAGCAACTTCATCATTTCAAACATGACATTCTCCCCACTTAAGTCTACAATGATGATGTTATATTCGAATCTATGAACAATCAAATGTGTGAATACTTTGCCTCATGCAGGGACAAAGAATTTAAAATGAGGTTAATGGGCAAACTCACCTTTTCATTAGGTCACCAAGTCAAACAAAAAACTGCTAGAATTTTCATTGACCCATCATAATATGTCAAAGATCTAACAGAATACTTTGGTCTTAATACCGCAAAACCCCTTGACACACCAATGAGTACATCTACCAAAGTTGATAGTGACGAATCTAGAAAAGATATTGAAAATAAACTCGTTCATGGCATGATTGGAAGATTATTGTATTTGGTATATAACCCTAAAGAATAAGGTAATTATCTTAGTAACCCTGAAAGTTTTAAATTGCCAAAATATCCTTACAAACTTTAAAACATATCATTTAAACCATCTCATACCCTTATAACCCAAACCTAAATATAAAACTTTACCATAGTATTTGTATTTTGTAACAATTACATAAACCAACCCAATAAGTTTGGAAAATTACACATTTCATACCTAAACATTAAAATAAATTACCTAAATATCCTAAAATCCACCTTGTATATTATCTAAGGACCCAAATCAAAATAAAAATGATTAACGGTTCACCCCCTGAATATTTTTGGTACAACTGCTCACTAGGAAAATTTATTTTACCCCATAGATTTCACTTGGAAATTCATTTTTCTTCCATATTATATTCATTTATGATATCCACGATTTCAGAAGACCTGGTTTACCCCAACTAAGAATGAAGATCAGTTACAAACAACCCAAATTTGAAAATTAGGTGATTCTATTTCGATATTATTTTCGAGCTTACACCCTTAAATTACTGCACTTATTTATATCACTATGTGATGGCCCCAAACTTATGTTCTCAATTACGAAATATTTTGTGTAGTTCATAAAAATCATGAATATTGATTCAATCCTTATTCGATTAAATCCTAACCCGCTAATTTCTTGCAACCTATGATTTTATTTAAACCCAGGAGCTTACATTATAATTCAGAGCATAGACTTTCCGTATACCCACAAAAGAACTATTTGACCTAAGACTCAGATGTTTGAGTATTTGGATTTATTGTTATATATGTATGAGTGCCTCTCCAGTTAGTATGTTTAGCTGGTTACTTTCCCCATAGATTTTTGGTTGATTATATCCAAATGTTTTGGATTGATTTTATCCAAAGGTTTTGGATGTTATTATAAGAGTATTGCTATGCATTTGAAGCCTTTTTAACAAATAATTATGGGTTATCCTGTTAAAGTCTTAACCTTATCTTTATGACTCGACAAAACACTTATTTAGTTATAATCACCATACCATTCCTATAAATATCAACAAACCCCATATACACCTTTTTATTATTATTATTATTCATATCTCAATTTTTTTAAATCACTATAAACTATGGCATATTACCGATACTTAATTTCCAACTATGCTATCTAGCAAACTCACTTATATACACTTACTATAGAATTAAAATTATCTACTTGGTAAAGTTTTGCTTATTTGTTTCCCTTCGAGATGGAAAATTAACTTGAAGAGGATAAATACCACCCGCCCCAATGGATTTTATTTTATCATGTCAAGAAAAACATTTCGGTTACGTATGTGTGGGCGGTAACTAGCAAAGATGGCAGCAACCACTAAAACACTTTCACCACAACTTACCAGCTTATGTAACGTTTAGTCTCCTTTTGTTTACTTGTTATGACGACTTTGAGATACCCTTTTATTTCTGCTTTATGAATACTCTAATATATTAATAAATTCTATGCATCCCCATAAATAAAATTCTATTTTCTTTTCGCTTAAAATGTTATTGTTATTTTTCTTAGCATGACCCTTCACAGAACATCGAGTGCGAAAACCTATGCGTTAGATTCAATACCAACCAAAAAAATCTCATCTTATTGCTATTAAAAGAATTAATTCATGACTTTCTGGGAACTACTAACTTAGGGAATTTTTATCCTAAACATACTATTCTTCATGCACTAAGTTACTCAACTGCAGACTGGGCCGACTGTCAATCAAGTCAAAATAATACAAGTAAGTCATGTCACTTTTTTAGGCCTTCCATTATATATTGGGAAAGTAAAAAACAATAAATAATTTCTTTTTCCATGGTAGAAACTGAATACATTATAGTTGATTATTGTTGTGCTCAAAGTTGAAGGACTTTCAAATAACATTTTCAAAAATACCAATCCTTTGTGATAACACAAGTGCAATTTCCATGACCAAAAACCCTGTTAAACATTCAAGAACCTAACATATTGACATCAAACATCACATTTATGAGATCGTGTGCAAAAAGGGGATGTGTAAATACAATTTATCTTTATTGAAAAATAACTTGCGGATATTTTTACCAAACTACTTCCCGAAGATTATTTTTCTGACATCCACTGTGAACTTGCTATTAACATCCTTCAAGACATAAACTAAAACATTTTTTGGCACTCTTCCTATGCAGTTCGTTCCTACATTTATCCTTCTATATTAATGTTTCCTCATCCCATTATATTGGTAGTTCTTAATATTATCCAAGATTTTTTGGATTCAAGAACATATTCCCTCTAAATAACCACCTATCCTTTTTGATAATGATAATGGGGGTGGGGATATGATATAAATAAGATACAAAAAATAGGGAGAAAAATAGTTTTCTAAAAATCCATGTCTCAAAGCAAGGTGGAGACTTTAAAACTTTTTCTCAAACTATATCAAATGCACCACCATCATATAAAAAGGGGGAGATTGTGAAACAAAATATTTTAAACCGAAAGGATTTTGTATGATGACAACATAATTGATATAAAACCAAAACTTCACTATCTTATCTCTAAATGTACTTGTGTAACGCCCCGACCCGGATTGAAAGGTTAATAAAGAATCAGCCCGATTCGATCCGTACATTAATTATGAAGTGCAATGGAACAACCTTAATAATGTTTCTAGTCCAATTTTATTACTATTATTTAACATTACTCTTGTTATTATACGATTCCAATTATTATCAACTATGTGATAGGACCAAGGGAAGTGCCCCCGAGGCTAAGTAAACAGAGCTACCAATTATAAAAGCAAGTAACTACTTACCTGTATAACGCTCTCAAAGTACGGAACATCATGCAACCCGTCGTAACAAAACAAGGATGTGAACCGAATGCTCAGTGGGATTATATACAATGTAGTATAGAAATGAACGACAGAAGAGAAAACTCACGCGCTATACTATATGCATGTGGAAATACTTATATATCTGCATATATTTTGTAGGAAAACACACATCCCAATGTATTAAACCATTTTATTTTAAAAAACGTGTTTGATACCTTTTATCCTCTTTGTCTTTACAAGAATTGTTTTGTTATTATGTTTAAAGGCTAACGTTCTCTCCCATTAACGCACACAATTAAACAATTAATAATTGTTGGGAAAATCTTTCATTTACTTTCAAACGTTTGTTACCCAATGTTCATTAACTCACACCGTGTCATTAATCATCACTTAAGACTTGCTTTAAATGTACATGCACACCGTGTTTTGAAAATATTCACTTTCCTTTGAAAACCTTACGCAACACACACTTGTGTTGATTGTAGTTCAAACCTCATTTGGTAGATTAAACATCATTAAATTCCCCTTTAAACCATCCCATGTTTCCACATGAATATTTAAACATTTGATGCGTTATTCTTGCATTAGTAAATCAATGAATTAGTCACATTCATTTATGCATCTTTCATGAATATTTGATTCATTACTTAGCATTACTTTTGGGATTTTGCCAACAAATACTCACGGACTTCGTGGCCTCACACTACCGATCTCCGCCACCATATACTACTGCAGTTGGTTTGGGGTCTTTCACCACTAGGGACGTCATGCCCTCCTTAATTATTTTCTCTTGGCATCATCCAATATCATTATCTTGCCAATGTGTTCAACATTTTTCATAATGTTTACTTTAGTTTGGATTTTTTGGCCCGAAGCCAAAACCTTGGACTTAACCATCCATTTTTCCCGTTATACTTGCAAAATTATTACTTTATCCTTAAGTCCTTTATTCACACACACGTTGATTTTTATACCAAAAATCATTCACATTTTGGGACTTTAATTTAATTTCACACATGCTATAAAAGCATTTATTGACATTTTTTATTTCATAAAATGTTCCACTTTAGGTAAATTACCAATTTACCCTTTATTTACCAAAACTTGTAATTTAGTTCTTTAACAAGTGTCATTTCTCAAAAACAATCATTAAGTTTCCACTTAAAATTTTAACGCTTTACCCGTTTTAACACTTGTTTAACATCACACTTTTGGCAAACTTTCATACTTGTCAATTCAACAATTTCATTACGTGAAATAACATATTTGTCTTACTTTATGTTTAAATCCAATAAGACCTCCTTCAAACTCTCTCACATATTTATACACAAAATACTTACGAGTATGCATAAAGGATGTACTATAAATGCTAAAATCCCATCAACGGATTAAACATGTATATCTTTCTAAAATGTTATACTTTTCACAACAAACATATTTTTTAAATAAGTGAGACATTCTTAACTTCCTTAAATTCAAAAATGACATGTATTCACAATTATTTCATTTTGAAAACATCTTAGATAGAAATATTTATTTCATAAATATTTGACAATATTAATATTTTCCACATTTTTATTTTATAAAAGTGTTCATCATACCTTTTTACTAGGATTGTACACAAATGCTATTTTCTAGCATTTTTATTCTATTAAAATGCCCCATATTTCATTTAGGAGAAATTACACCCGAATAATATTTTTTACATTTTTATCTCCCATATAATGCATATTTCCATATTATTAGAAAAAAAACTACACAAATAATAACTTCCTACATTTTTATCTACCATAAAAATGTACAATTATGATTTTACTAGAAACTTATCATTTCATTAATAGGATACCTACTCTTAATACTCAACAGTAATAACGCTAGAATATACACCAATAAAGTCTCAAATATAAGAGTAGATTATCCCACCTCAAACACTCTGAAAATGGTGGTGGTTTTGAAGAAGATGGGTGACTACCCCACCTCCAAGGTGTTCCTAAAGGAAGTCACAAATGATCCACCATACAAGTTCCAGATACTCCAAGAAACGCTCTATTAAAACATTCTCCAAGACTTCCCACAACGTATACATCTTCTTTTCAGAATACCCGCCTTCTCAAATACCCATTAATGCTCCCAACAATAGCATCTTCTATTTTCGTGATTCTATTTTTATCAGTGGGGAAGGTAGCTATTCATTTTGTGTGAGCATAGTTTATAAAATGAATTGGGTCTCCCCTACTCATGTTTCTTAAATACACCCAACCAAAAGAGACCCACCAGCCATATAAAATAACTCATTTGTCCCATCCAAAAGTGGCTCCATGGGCTGACATGTGTTCTTGATTGACGGTATGGAGGGTTACACTATTTGGGGAAGGTCATCCTAGGTTTCTTCCAACTAAAAGACCATATATACCTCTCTTATGTTAAACCTTCCTAATACACTACAACACCCTAGGCAAAAAGGCAATATGTACCTATCTCTATTTACTCGAAACCCCAGGCCTGCCTGCCTTCATCTTTAGTCCATAAACAAAGGAACACATCCCTATTTTCAACAGGCCATGAGTTGGCGTCAAATTAATTCCATGGATCAGTTTGTCATCAATGAGATAGGGATAGTTTTTCGTAGGTTACAACCATGTGTCTTCTTCTTTTATCCCAAGATTAAGGCACCTGATATATTTCCCTTCCTTAATTTGAACATCCAGGACCATTAGTTGGCAAGATTTTAGAGATGGCAGGTCAATTTCTTCAACATCGAGGAGAGAGAGTCTGTCACTTTCAGCATCCCAAGTCTCTCTCTCTCCTCATGCATACACAGTACCACTAGTTCTCTCTCTCTCCTTCTCGTACAAAACATTTTTGCCCACGACCCAATTTCTTTTATATATATACCTTTGTACAATTAAGATGACCTAAGATGTAGCAGATGGCTTGATCAGTTGTGATTTTTGTTTCAGCGACGGTGGCATGAATTACCTAAAGCATTATTATTTCCCTTTATCATTATTTAGTCTTAACTACTATGAACATTATTAGCATTTATGACTTTAGTCCATTTACTCGGTTGAATCCGGATCATTGTAATTAATGATATTTAAAGTGTTTTGAACCAAATATGACATCAGGGGTAAATGTACCCTATCATATTAATAAGAACTCATAACCTAATTTTCTTATTATTACCTTAAAAGTTTTCCCTTAAAAGGTCCATGAATATTAATCAATTACATAATTTTCAAATTAACTTTATAATTGTGAGTCATAAACACACTATACTATGTTTACCCCCACCCAACGGGTAATTCTAATTCAAAACCCAAGAACATATTTCCATTAATTAATTACATTTACGTGAATCATCACATCATCAATAAGGGTCAAGTCATCCTCTATTAACTAATTAGTCAATTTCAACTCAATTGATGCATAGCTAGGGGCTTCAAAACTTAAACCAAATTTACAAGTGAACATTTTCACCTGCAAACAATCCATCTACTAGGTATAATCCCATCAATTCGTAACTAACCCAGCTACTAAGTACGACTCAAAAATCGATATTCAATACATTTACTAAGTACAATTCACCATACTATAACCAACCCTACCACTAACTGAAATTCACCAATCTATGAGACAGTAAGTACAATTCACCAATACAGAAATAATCCATTTGCTAAGTAGGAGTCACTAGCACAAAAGTAATCCATCCATTGACTACAAATCATAAATCCATAAATAATTTAACATCTAAGTACAACCCACTAATTACATAATCAATCCAACAACTAGGTACAACCCACTAATCCTTTACCATTTTAATTACTTATTCAATTTCCAATAATTTATAAAATTCTAAAGATCTTAAGTCATATTGTTCCAACTATGGCATTAATTTTGTTAACAAGAATATATCTATATAAGTCACAATTGGAATTCGCACTGTAAACTGAACATGTTAATAGTTAAAAATTCCTGGTATAAGTTACCCAATTATAATGATTTTCATTAATTGAAAACATGCAAATGTGAGGTTAATTACTTCTCAAATGTCCTTAACCTTCAAGAAGTAAATAATAAGTTATGATAAATTCATGGATGTTCAACGTATGAACCTAAGTGTACGAGTCTGGTTATATTACTTTATAAAATTGCATGGTTGTAACATGGAAATTATGAACAATTATTGTAAATTTTATTATATATCATACAAATATCCTTATTACACAAACATAACATGATAATTGTTAATTATAAAAAATAATAACTTTATCAATTAAAGGTTAAACTATGCGAATCTTGAATCCATTTCAACCTATGGGAGAGCTAAACGACAAAATGTGAAAATCCTAGTAATCTCAATTTAATTTTAGGGTCAATTATTTAATATGCCCTACTATGAATATATATTTTTTAAAAAGGACACATATTTTTAGTTTAACCCATTTAGTCCCTCAAGCACTCAATATTCTCTTATTTTTAGAGGTCCGCGCCAGCGGCACTCCCTTTCCAAAATATGTGGCAAAGGACTTTTTGAGGCAAAATAAAAAGGGTTGGACTAAATGAGTATTAAAAAATATTTGAGGGACTATTTGGTATATGTCCCTTAATTTTATACCTAAATCATTAGTTGGGGTTAATGTAGGATTTGTTTATATGAAAGAAAAATAGTAGATTAATATATTTCCCTGAATTATGTCTTTAAATCAATCGAATATAAAATACGTTGCATGTGCCCCAAACTGGTGTTGATTCCTCTTAAATTCCTCCTTAAATCCTTTTAGCTCTCAGCTTGATTCTCTATATTCATAATTATTTTCTAGGATCTAGGAATCAATGATTGAGGAGAGAATATATTACGATTCTTAATGTTAGAGACAGAAGTCGGTTTTGAGAAATGGGGGCGAAAATCATTCAAAACAAGATATAAAAGAGAATCCAGCAGATTTCCCGCGGTCAATGCGCGATTGGCCCATGGCATGACAAATCTGTTGTCCGAAGGTGTTTTTTTCAATGGTTGCATCCTTGGCCCGCAGTTTTGGCTTTTAAAACACGCGATCAAGGCCTAGTTTGTGCAACCCAAATTAGTCTTTCAACTTAACTTTTTCCCATTTTATTAATTCTTCAAACCCCGAATCTTGATCCCTAAGAAAAAAAATAAGGACCGTTTTACCATTGGTGTATCACGCTAAAAGCCCCTTATGACCATCTAGAATATTTTAGCTAATAAATAAAAACCAATTAAACCAAAATAACCCTATTCTTAAATAAGTCCAAACTATATTATACATTAAATCTATTTTAATGACTTTAAATAAAAGAAACGCATTCATAATCAAATTTTAATATGTAATTATTAATATTAAATTTTTCATTTTAAATTTGTTTAAAATGCCAATTTTTTTTTTTAATTTGAGAGTGTGCCTGTCGACGGTATCTACCCAATTAAAACTTAATTCCCCCAATTCAAGAAAAAAAGGTTTGTTAATTTATTATTACAAAAGGTTTTACAACCCAAAGGTCTATGTGACAAAATATTTTACCAAGTTTTAAAATATCTTAAGTTTTATCTTCTTGATTAAGACAGTGACTCTAAAATATACAAAAAGAGTAAAATAAGAATAAGACTGAGGGAAAAACCCATAAATTGAAAAACCTCGGGCCAATAAGAACGACAGATGCACTATGGTATAGTTTATAACTAGAAGACATAGACTAATAACCTCAGGACGGTACAACCAAGTATACACTTTTTCTCACCATTTTCTCCATAGAGAGCACCAACTACTATAGTATGCTGCACAATTGTGACCAATTTAGGTCCGTAACTAACGCCTTCAAATCTTCTCTGAAAAATTTCTTCTTCAAAGTAAAAGGAACTTATTTTTTGGGATACGTAACCTTTAAGTAACCAAAATGCTACATCTAGTATCTTTAAGGAAATCACACACACACATGTGACAACCCGCCTAATAAGATACCGGGCGATCACTCCTATATCAAATTTTAACAGGAGTCTCATATGGATCATTCTTAGCATCACCGTCGAAAATCCATTTAATTACTAATAACCTATTAGGCCGGTGTCAAAATTTTACTTAACTACTCTTTTTTAAACAATTACAAATAAAACATCCACACAGTTTCGCAAAAATGAAACTGAAATGAAATAAAATAACCGAACACTCGGTCAAAATATACAACCATATCGAATGCTGTATTAAAAGAAGAAATAAATGCAATTGGGTCATTGGCCCGAATGTTTATATAGTACCTCCTATCTAGAGTACAATAATGGAAGTGTCTATCGAGAACCCGCAAGCATCCACAGCTGCTGCAGTAGACGTCTGACTCGAAGGAAGTGTCATCCAGGCGTCCCTGTATCTCGACACCTATAATATATATATATATCAAGAAAGGAAAGGTAGATAAACGGGTCAGAGCCCGAGTTTGAAAATATTTAGCAAGTGCATAAATGCTTTATTTTTAGAAAAATAGATTTTATCTCATATTTAAATTGGTATCGCACTCCCATGAGATACCCCTCACCTCTCCTTTAATAGTGTACACTTAACGCACTTAACTTTCTAGTTAAACTACCTTGCCTAACTAATCTAATTCACCCATCTACTAGAAACCTCTACAACCCGGGCACTAATGGCTAAACATCTCTCCATTCTCGACACTGCGCTAAGTTCGTGCGTGGGGTGTCTCGCAAAGCGAAATCCAAACAAGGACCCCCCCGATACACTACTACTTGGCATGGTTAATGGTAGAGATCCATTAGGCCGTAGCACGAAACTAAAGTATAAATACACACTTATATATTTATATACATATCACATTCATTATTATATATACCTTACAATATACATCTGGATAATATCTCCCGGACTGAAGATTCATATACAAAGTATTTATCAATACTTTTCATTTTTTATCTCAAAACTTTCCATTTCCTTTCTTATATCCAGGAAATGTATTTAAAAGCCAACTCATTAGCATGAATTTCTTTAACATATCATATACTTTTAAAAAGCCAGTTTTATTAACATAAAAAACGATTTTCCATTTTAAAACATCCCATTTACCTTCTTATATCCAGGAAATGTATTTAAAAGCCATTTTTATTATCATAAAAATGCTTTTACCATATCATATGCTTCCACTTCCCTTCTTCCATCCGGGAAGTGTTACCGAAGCTAAAACATTTATCTCATTTCCCTTCTTCCATCCAGGAAATGTATTTAAAGCTAATTTATTATCATAAATTGCTTTAACATATAACGCGTATTTAAAGCCAATTTATTATCATAAATTGCTTTAACATATAATGCGTTCTAAGACCGCCCGCCCGAGTTTTCCCACTTTGCGCTATCATCTTCCAGGGCCTATCATCAAGACAACCTGGGATCCTACACCGCAAGACGTCGGGAAGCGGCCATATGTCTGCGGGATAGTTAAGACCACACCCGAAATATCCTAACCAGCGCAGAAACAATAATCGCTCATATGGCCTATAGGACTATATCCACCCTACATTCATTAGCCAGGGGACTTCACCATACGTACGCAGCTTCCCTTATGATAGCAATTTAGAGAGGTGTGTATCCATATTTTATTAATTATGAAAATCATTTATCTTTCCATTTTGAAAACATTTATATTTACATTTTCAAAAGTTATTTACATCATACCATATATATACTTTAATCACATAGTATATATATATATATATATATTTTCCTCGCATATATACATATGGACATAATTGCCAATTACATCTAGCGATGACCCTTAATCCCAAAGATTCTCTCAAAGAATCATAATCATGCATTCATATACACATGATACTAAATCCAAAGTATTCACTCACATACATTCAATTACATAAATACCTAGGCTCGATGGTATCCGAACTCCCTCTCAAATTTTGTTCGTCCCGAATGTTAACTATGTTCGTTCCCCGGATTATGCCCTACACCAATTTAAGGCCTTCTCTTTCATCTAAAGGTTTACTAACACTCAAAACCATCATTTAGGAGTCTCGATATCATAACTAGGAACCCCCATATAAAATCCCAAATTGTAATTTAACTCCCCATACTATTAACGGGAGAAAATTGGCAAATCTGACCAAAGCGAATCAGTTCGCCCCAATTGCGAATCGATTCGGGTAAGCGAATCGATTCGGCCCCTAATCCGAATCGATTCGAAAAGTGTTCTGCAAACAGGTCCTTAATGGCGAATCGATTCGGTCTAAATCCTAATCGATTCATCCCACTGCAGAAACACAGATCCCCTTAAGTGAATCGATTCGGCCTAGACCCGAATCAATTCGGACTGTTCGAGGGGCATTGTTTGGGCAATTTTTTTCAATCTCCAAAATACCAAAAATTCAATCCAATCTACATTTAAATCATAACTTAGATTTATTGCTACAAACTCAAAGTTTTTATATCTCCTCAAATTCTTTAGAGGTCCTAACAGTCCATTTGAGAACCCCTAATGTTTATCTCTAAAGTTGTATCCTTAATTTCTAACTAACGATTTCGATCTCGGACAGCTTTTCGTAGAAAAATCACTATAAATCCAAAAAAAATCAGAAAAATACGCGGTCAGTGCCCACGCAACCGCGTCGAAGAGATCTAAAAATTTCATTTTGACCAAGAGCCGAATCGATTGGCATCAATGCCGAATCGATTCGGAAAGACGCGGGTCACTATTCATCGTCTTCTTCGAGACGGTTTCGGCCATTAAATCTTCTCCCAAGATTTTGTCGCCTCACCCAACGTCCTATGACCTCAACCAACTACAAATACACATATAATAAGGGTTCTAAATGTCCTAGAATCCTAAATCACCAATTAATTTAGGTTAAAACCTAAGTTCCGCAAATTGAAACATTATTGGGGTTTAAGTGTTTTAACTCCCAAAAACCTGTTTTATCCATGAAAACCCAACCCAAAATCTTTAGGGTTTGTTATACCAACAATCATATGAGATATTTATGCTCAAAAATAAATAAATCAAGTAAACACTTGCCTCGTGGATATAATTCGACGACCTCGAGTCGAATCCGCCGGAGTTTGGCCCGAGATCTCCATTTCTCTCCTCCTCTCTGTCTCTTCTCTCTTTCCTTTCTTCTCTTTCTCTTTTCTTTCCCCCTCTCCCTCTTTATATAGGAAGAAATGGGTTTTAACCCTTAAAACCCAAAAACGACTCGTTTACTCAATTACGAGCCCGTTTAACTCCAAAATCTCCCGAAACTCAATTTCGACAATCGGACACTCTTTTTCGACTATCTCGGACATTTCGGGACTCACGGTGCAGTCGAAATTCCCATCCGAGGTACTTGACCCCAAATAACTATTCTAACCCAATATAACTTAATGAGGGTTTTCTAATTAAAATCTGACCTTTTTGTCACTTTTCTCCACGGCGACATATAATTAAATTACTTCGACATATTTAATCCCAAAAATAATTACAACACCCATCGAAAATCATTAAATCCTCGAAAATCCCAAGAATCACTATTCATAGAAATTCTCTAAATTTCAATTTATACTTAATTATAGAATTTAATTGTCTCCAAAAAGGACGGGTTGTTACAACACACACACACACACACACACACACACACACACACACACACACACACATATATATATATATATATTAGGGTGTTTGGAATTAGGTGTGGTGTTGTAAATCGCAAAATGAGTTTTTTAAAGACATTAAAGAGAAACCATTTACTCATAAATAAGGATTGGATATGTAATGGAAGTTGAGGAAATATACCTCTACTAAAATTAATGGCTTGAAAGAACTCAAAGGAATAAAAAAATATGCTCTAAAATATATGAAATATTTTTATCAATAAAAATATTTTTTCAAAGACTCATTCTCGGTTTGACATAGTAGAAAACACAAACTTATATCCATTTGATTTTTGAAAATGTTTTAAAGGATAAAATGCTAGTTTTCATGGTATTAAGATGTAAAATAGTCACATGAGGCTTTAACCAATAAGGTCTTAAAGAAAGATCTTGTGCAAAAGTGACTTTCGGTGTTCTGAGGCACATCTTATCATGAGGTCGCTACAATAAGTTATTACATTGCTACACCAAACCAGGAGCGATACATGTCATGAATTAATCTAGACTTTTTTATCGGGGATACGAGAAAAGAGTGAGACAGTATCATTGTAGATAGGAGGATCATCGATGCGATAGAACTGCTACGAAGCAAGTTGAGTATTTTTTATGAGATTTTTAATATGGGGAACTAACTCGTCCATTCGTCCTAAGATTTTTTAGTCTGGTCAAGAAAATGTCACGATAATTTTTTATGCAGCGAGGCAAGCCATTGATGCAGTAGAACTAAGGCGAGGCAGGTCACGCATGTGTCTAGAGATTTTGTCGAGTTTTTATTTAGAAGATTTTTCAATATATGTTTTGAGGAAAATTTTATATATAGGTTTTTGATAACATAAGGAAAAAAAATCTATTACACCTAATTTCAAAAATGCTTAGATGCCTAATTAATTAAAAGAAACATAAAATTACAAATTAAACCCTGATGTTATTTTCAGTACGTGATAAAACTTTATATTACATTAGTATTCTTTAAATAAAAAGCTTTACTTATTTATTTTCCAAATTTCAAACAATCCTGGACCATAACCTTAACATGACAAGTCAAACTAAAAACTAAACCCCCTATCCAATTTGGTAATTCTATTTCAGTATTATTTCAAGAAATTCTCTTGATTATGTCAATTATTCATATCACTACGTGATAGCCTCATATATCTCGTTTTCTTTTATGAAGTCATTTGTGTAGTTTGAAAAATGTTAAACTTGATTCGATTTTAAAAACCCTATCATGATCTTGAACCAATTATTTTAATTTTATCTGACTTCATTGAACCCATTTTTATATATCATACATTATAACCAAGGAATAAACAGTCATTATACCCATGACATTATTATTTGGCATGTAGGACTCAAGGTATTGAGTGCATAGTTTTTCTTACCATATGGATGTCGCTCTTCGGAGTTTGGGCTCAGCATTGTTACATTGTCTCCAAATGTTTTGGATTGATTATCTCCAAAGTTTTTGGATTGATTTGTTATTTGTACTGATATTAACCCTTAGCCTCTTTAACAAATGATTTTGGGTTATCCTATTTTAGAAACCATCCGCAACTTTAACCATTCTAAACTTGATATTTCTTTTTTAAGTTATATCATCATACTTTTTCTTTTATACTGCTTCAGATGGATTATGGTTACTTCAAATCTCAATTTCTTTTACTATTATTTACTCATTTTATCCTTCAAATATTCAAAAATTATTTTTATAAATTACCCCCGACCCTGAGAAATTTTTAGCATCATCACGCATGTCCTTATTAGTTATTTACGTGTGGAAAATCGTTAGCAAGGTAGGAAAATTCACCAAAATAACATATACTATCACTTATCAACTAATGTAATAATTATATGTAATTTCCCTATTTGGTAAGTTGTCCACAACAGATTTATGAATGTAATGAATAAAGTTCTTAGGCACTATGTTTAAATACAATTCAGTTGTAATAAACAGTTATTATATGTGATGTAATATTATCGTATTACTGGGATTACCATTGGTATGTACGGAGATTTAGGATGTGATAATTTGGTAACAGAGTGAGCGCTAGGTTTATTACTCCTAAGCAGGACTTTAGGATACGTAGTTATATTAAATTTGTAACTTCTTTATAATATTATGTTACTGAAAATCTTTATTGTAGCCATGAACATCTGGGACAACATCTATCCAAATACTAAAGGCAATACCCAAGCGCATTTTAGCCAGACCATAAGGAATGAGGGTTATAAAAATTTATGCAAAACTTTCCGTGAGGTTAATAGAATGAGGGTTATAAAAAGTTATGCAAAACTATCCGTAAGGTTGATAGGGAGTGGGAGATAGCAACACTCAGCATAAACCATAACCTAATTTCTTGTCAAGTGATGGATGAGGAGTAAGCAACCAAATAATCTCATATATTTTCAGTGGATCATGAGTTCTTTCAACAAGCTATTCACCTAGCCTAGGACTTAGCTCCAGAAGAAGAATTGCACATGACCCCTTTAGGGATCCCTTAATGACAATAGATCGAAGTTTCCCCTATATAGACACTTCCATGTCTTCATCAAGTTCAAGAACAAGAGGCTCAAAGGAAAAAATGGACCATGTAGTACCCTAGTTGAGTTGAAACCATAAGCAAGAGCAAGATAGACAAGCAATGTAGATAAATAGCCCATAAAAGAAGGTGTATTATCTTTTGTCTAGCATAATGAGCTGAAGTGGAAAGATGAAGTTGCGTTATATATAATATTATATAGTATGGAAGAACGAAGTGGTGTGATATGTAAAAGTAGTTAATGTGGCAAGTATATGTGTGTATTGGTCATAGTTCCTAAATTTTATATCTCATAGGAACTTAATGTACTTTATCTTAACTGAATAATCTAATTAGTTTTGTTTATTTAAAATTCTTCTTCTTACTTTGTTTTAGTTGTTTATCATATAGGATGGTGAAAACATGAGCCTCAAACACACCATCAAGAAGGGTACAACAAGAGGAGCATGTTTTACCAACAACTCACAGTGTTATAGAAAACATAATACAATGTTTACAAGAACTAGCAACATTAAACCAAGTGCAACAAAATCCTGTAAATGCAGTAGGTACATGATTATTAGCCGAAGCTTGTAGAATGAATGCCCTAAAGGAATTTCTTCTACAAGCAACCCCAACATGTCATGGGAAACTCTAGGCTCATGAGGTAGAATAATGGTTTAGAAAGACTTTAATGGTACTAAATGGAGTAGGTATAGTGCAAAAACTTAGGGTAGTGTAAGAGAAAATATTTATAATTGCTCATATCTTAGGCTTTAGTTTATATTTTGGCATACAAAGTTGCAAACAGACTCGTCGAACCAAACTCCGACATCTCCAAGGTCGAAGACATCCCTATAGCTAATGAAGGTATGAATCTTTGGGTGTTCATGAAATTTTCTAAATTATATATGGGATGTTAGTTTTTATAAAATAGAGCTTGTTTTTCAAAAGTTTTTCAAACAAAATGTACTTTTTTTGTCTCGTTCAAATGAGAATGAGGTTTCATTATATCCATCTTTTAACGAGGTTGATTTTTCGAGACATAGAGTTCTTGTTAGAAGTTCATTTGATGTTGGTTCAAATGACATTTCCTTTTCATTAGAATGAATCTGCATTTCATTCGAACGAAACTCTATTTTCGTTTGAAGGACCTAGATTTTCATTCGAATGAATGGTGTTGTCTTGAATTTTATGTCAGCCCTATAAATACCTGTTTTGAACTCTTTTTTCAGAGGACTTTGGAAAAATTGAAAACTGCATGTCTATTCCAAAGGTTTTCATATTTTATCTCACAAAACAATTTTAGATTCACAATCCTTTCATCCCCATATGATTTGTGAACTTGTGTGAAACCCTAAGTTTGAATACCATTAATACACCTTGTGGAGTCTATAATCTACTGTCGTCTTGTGAATCGGGGGTTCACTAGTGAAGAAGGAAGAAGGTTAATCGGTGGATACCGAGGATGCATCGCTACTTATGTAAGGATTTAGACTAGGTCGTATTCTATTAGTGGTTTTGAAGACTCTGCGCATCCCACTTAGTATACCTAAGTTTTTATAAGTCAATTGTTTGTCAAAGCTTACGATGTTTAGAGATTTTTCCTCATCTCTTGTGTTGATTTCATGCGTAATTATTAATTATGATTAGAACAAATCTTATATTCAAACCTAATTTAATCAAAGATTAAAATTTTGTAACAATTGGATTTTGTGTGGCAGTTAATTATATAAATCAATCCATTAGATCACGTGTACTCTCAAATTGTTATCAGAGCAAGTTACACCAAAATATCATGTGATCTTTTTTTTGCAGATTTTTTATATCAATTTTAAAAAAAATTATTGATATCTAAAAACCCCAGATTTAACGGATAATATGCATAATCGAATCTCCATTTTTATGGTTCAAACTATGGTTATTGGAAATCTAGGATGAGGTCAACCTTAAAATCTATTGATGAATGTGTATGGTTACTTTGTGAAATAGTGTGTACACCACCCACTGTGATTGTTGACAATGTAATTGTCCATAAACCTGTCTCTTCTTGGACAGAGGATGAATTTAAATGGAGCAATTTCAACTCGCACAGTTTTAGTGTCATCTCGAGAGCTGTCACCCAAAACGAGTACTGCCGCATTATAACATGCACCACGTATGAAGAATCTTGGGATACCCTCTAGTGCACTCACGAGGGAACCAATGTCGTTAAAGCTTTCAAGCTACAAAATCTCTCCACACAATTTGAATATATCACTATGCTTGAATATGAATCATTTGACGAGTTTTACGCACGATTGCCTGATATTTTAAACTTGAGTTTCAATTTAGGTGAGAAAATACATGAGACACGCGTAGTTAAGAAAATTTTGAGATCTCTCCCTGCCCATTTTATTCCTAAGGTTACCATGCTAAACTCATTAGGGATTTTAAATACTCTTATGTTAGAAGAACTCATAGGAGTCCTTCAAACTCATGAGATGGATATGTTCCCTAAAATTGTTAAGCCTGAGTAAAAGGGAATTGCACTAAAAGCCCAATCTAAAAAGAAAGAGGAGTCGTCGGATTCTATGTATGATTTTGATTAAGATGACTTAGCCATTTTTGCAAAAAAAATCAAAAATATTATCAAATTTAAAAAAAAAATTGAAGTAGCTCAGTTATATGGCTTAGATCTAAATCCTTGAAATATACTTCGAGATGTAAATACACAACACAGGTTAAAATTAATACTAGGCCAATAAATTGTGACTTTCTATTTTTTAATCATGACTACTAAATCCTAAGTGAACATGAAGGATTTGATAGCTAAATGGAAAGCACACAACCACAACGCCATGATGTATGAGAAAAATCCAAATGGAAAAATCTCATACGACCAAGCCTAGACAAAATCCACAACGAATTTGTTTTATAAGAAGATATAAAAGACTTACAAACTTGACCCTATAAGTTTCGTTAATGTCATCTTCAACACCTCCGTCCTTAGTACATGTAGCTCTAATACATTTCACAACATCTCCCATGTCTCGGTATCCATCGAAACCCGAATGCCATCTTCAACCGTACAAAATTCCACCGTACACAATAGTGATGAATGTAGGAAGAAGTGTTTCAGGTTTTATGCTTTTGAAAAAATATCCAAAGAGATTATAAAAATGTTGGAGATATTTTCCAAAATTATTTTTGTCTTTCCTCAAATCACAAAAGAAACTCTATTCAGTTTTCTCCCGAGATCCTTATGTACTAGATAGAGTGGAAGCAGTGGGGGAAAGAAGTTAAGCAGAAAAACTTCTTAAATGACTGTTGTTTTCCATAACTACTTCGGTCGTTAGAATGACATGTAGTCTCTTTCTAATGACATTGTTAAATATTCTTTGAACGAGATACGAATGAGGTTTCAAACAAGATCTGAGCACAAATCCTCAAAGGTTCTAGTTGGAATTCATTAGAACCACCTCTTCTAATGAGATTGCAATTCTTAGTTGAACGAGCTTAACAATATTATGAAAAATAAATTATTGTTTACAATTGTTTTATAAAAACTAGAAGCGTATAAAATAATTTTCCAACAAACTTTTAAAAGTGGGGCATATACCTTTCAGAAATATGAGCGATCGGATTATGATGAAATTGCGTTAGCCAAATTTCTTCAATGTGGATTATGATATGACACCTAGACAATCTAAATGTTTTGTCCAACAAAAATAGCCAATACTACAAATCTACTCAATATGGATATTTTTCCTTACAAATCTCCATTTTGGCTATTTTGGGCAAAAAAAAAAAAGACTCAGAATTTGCTAAGCTAGTCAATCAAGCTGATCCCTATGCCCATATCCAAAACCCAAAAGAAAATGGACAAACTCGACTCCCTAACAACCTAGTTGCTTGAAATTATTTGTAGGAATGAATCTGGGAATATATATGGCCCAAACACATGAAACAACAAAAACGTAAATGTATGTGGGGAAAATAACATAAATATGAAATTAAGTTCTCCCCCTAAATGAATACGAGGTTCTCTCCCTAAAAATGTTCGCCCCTTTTTGCCTAAAAAAACACAGGATTAGAACAATACATGTAATGTTAGTGATTAAATCATAGAGAATAGTATAGATAAAATTAAACACTAGCATGAGTAACACAAAATTCATAGCATAATATATAATATAAATCAACCACTACATCATCACATGAGAAAAATCAACATAAGTGGATTAAGATTAAAAATCCAAATGAGACATAAACTAATATCCAAAACAAACTGCTTAAAAAATAAATGATATTACAAATAAGAGTAAAAAAAACTATAAATCTCTCTCATAAGTACATAAAAAGAAATTCAAAATTAAAATCTATCAATAGGGCATATCAAATGGTGCCTCATCAGAAGCATCATGTCCATGAGATAGCCCGTTACTCGAAGAACCTAATCCACAATGCCTCTTAGCACAGTGAAGCTCCTCAAAATACTACATTATCAAAGAATCTTAATTCGCTTGGGCCTCATCTCTGAGGGTATGGGCCTCCTCGGCACGCGCTCTCTCTTTGCATAGAAGAAAATAACTCCTGCATCATGGCCTTACAATGATCCTCATATTTGCTCGACATGTAAATGCATCAACCTAAGCTCCTCCAATTAGACAGGGGTTGGAGATTAGATATGGATGGTCTGGACTGAGTAGTGGTATATGTGACTGTTGAGTGGGATGACTTGGAATGGGTGGAGTGGACTAAGATGTTGCTCGAGGAAGATGAATTCGAGACCAATCAATAGAGGAAGTGTCAATAGACTGATAATGGGTTGCAAGAATATCAGTAGGAAGGAGAGGGCAACCAACATAAGAACAGTGACAAGTGACTAAAATGGAAAATGGTAAGGCATGTCTGACAGGTGTCGAAGGAAAGATCCAAACATCTTGGAGAATGACAAAAATATGTGTTGGGATGTCAATAGAAGCCCCAACACTGATAGCATACATTAGACGCACGTGATCGAGCATGATCTGAATATGGTTTGCAGGTGAAATGAGACACGCACAAATAATTCAATTAAGGATCATGAAATCATCTTTAAGGTTCCCATGGTATATAATGGAAGGGCTTGGATCTAATATCCCAAATACAGCCTCAAAAATAATGTCAAGGTCGGGTCTAGCCTTGTAGGGCCAAGGATAGGTATGGTTAGACACTTAGGGCAAACTGGGGCCAAGGATAGGTAGTTTTAACCACTCGGGGCCAACTGGGTAAACGATCAATGGAGTCGGAAATAATAAGGACTTCCTTACCACAAACTTTATACACTATACCTTTCTCATAGACAAGAGTGGAAAAGAAAAACTTTCGGATTGAAAATAAGTTCCCAAAATCGTGTAGCATGCCAAGTAAACATGATAGTTCAAGACAAAGAAACTAGGTTATTGATCTTCTCTATAACAATAGAACTAGTAAGGAAACCTAGAGTGTGGAACAGGGTGTAGTTAGATCGAGTTCCCCAACGAAGTCCAAGGTTGGGTACCGCTGCATCATCTTTCGATGAGTGTTCCTCTTCGAACTCAACAACACGCCTTGGACATCTATTACAAGCCATTTAAAGAAATATGGGATGAAGGTGAGGATAGATGTTAGTTACTATATAAACACTATAACCTATCCAAATATAATAAACCAAACCACCAGCACACCAAAACCATCAACAACAACAATGCCCAAATACCCTTAGAAAAAAAGATATAATATAATATAATAAAGTTCAAATAAAAAGTAAAAATTAAATGATATTTCATGAAACTTTTGAACCACAAACAAATTGAGATAAAAGTTATGCCAAAAAAATCGTGAAGTGTCATTTAATCGAGGCATTTAAAAACAAAAAAAATGTATTTTTATGTTTTTAAATATATATATATAGCTTCATTTTTTTTAGTTTTCATATGAGTTGGGTTGTGTTTGAACAAAGATTTCGACACAAAAATGCTGCATGTTAAAAATAGTAACCCAATACACATGAACTCAAAAAAATAAAGGAAGTAAATAATATAGGAGATGAAATGAGTGAATAGCTCAAGAAGAAAAACCTCAAAAGTCTCAAGGGGTAATAGAGGATGAGAGTGTAGAAATGGAGCATAACCTTAGAGGTGTGGGTTTGATATAGGAGGAGAGGGAAGATGAAAGGTTTAGAATTTGAAGAGTGGGGGTTATGGTTTTGAAAAGGTGAGAGAAAAAGGAGAGAAAATGAAATGTTTAATTAAGGGAGGAAAATAAAATGAATGAAACGACTTAAATGAAAGAAACTCAACCGACCTGTTAAAATCTGGTCGCTTGAACAACAAGTGTCGTCGTTCGAACTACGTCGTTGGAATGATATTCAAATGACACTTGTAATGAGAAGTTAGGGCTAGCAGGAAAAAGTTTCGTTTGAATGAAAGTTCTAACGAGATTTCAAAATAGCCAAAAGCTCTGAGAAAATAGAAAATAGAGTAAGAAGATAAAGAAACGAAAATTATATAAAAATAAACAAACTTGTCCCAAACTTGTCGTAGGAAATATTGAAAATATTCGGATTGTGGAAATGGAATGTATAGTGTGAAAAAATCGAATAAGGGCATCGCCTAAGATAACGTACGAGGGAAAGATGATAAATAATATTCCTACATGTTATGAACTCACATCAACCTTGTGACAGTAAGGCGAATTCAATTGGAGTCAAGTCTATTTAACAAAAATGCCTAAAAGTACAATGATTCTTCGGCCAATAGCATCACCTAAAACGCAATATGTTGACTTATTGTGCAATCCCATTGATCTTTGACTTATATCTCCCTTAAATGCAATTATTTCTAAATTTTACACAATATATTTAAGCGTCAATGAAGAATGTGCAACATGAGACTCTATTATAGTCCTTTATAAAAAGTGACCATATAAGAGTTTTATGGCTTTATAATTAATTTGAACTTTTCTAAAATCATCTTTCGTAAATTTTGTCTCCCCTTTAGGCATAGAAATATTATCTATAATTTTTGTAGGTATGTATGGCCCATTCACTATAGATCTCCATGTTTCATAGTCATGTTCTTGAGCAACCCATTGCATTCTATTTTTCAAAAACCTATAATTAGTTCCATTAGAAAATGGATGTCGGTTTGTTGATTGTCCTTCCATAAATGAGACATTCGTTACAAATGCCATTTTGATCTTTATACTAAAAAATAAGATCTGTGAGTTGGGTTTGATGCTAATCGTTGGTCCAAAAATATACATAAGAGGTGGGAGAATTGGGTATATGGGATTTAATTGAAAGTTTTAGAACTTTTTTATCTCATTCATAACAATTAAATGCAATATGATAAGTTTTATTATAAGTGAGAAATCAATCAACAATAAATATATCAAAGAGAGAGGGGGAATCATTAAACTTTACAAATAGGTATTTTAATGTGGTTCGGCCTCTGTCTACATCCATGCTCAAGATGGTACTTAATAACATCACTATATCCGATTCATTTATGATCGAATCAAAACCTCACAAGGAACACTACCTTACAAACCATAACCAATAAGATGTTAAACCCATCCCTACTTAAGAAATGTAGACGCAACAATCTAAGGTCTTCAAATGCCTCGACTACCCATAGCTAAGACACTACCGGTAGTGAGAATATACCAATAAGATTTGTAATCAAATCGTAAATCGAAGTAGCTTTACTAAAATAATAAATGGGTTTACTTTCCATTTCTAAAAAGTAAGGAAACAAGAATCACTAGTTGTTTCTCAAAAGGGATTATGGATGTGGCTTTGACACAAATGGGTATTGGGTTTATAACTTTGCTAAAGAAGGTTTAAAAGGATTCTTTTGTTTCAAGTGGGTTTTCTTGAAGCTTGAGATTTAACGGTGTTTTTGGAAATAGAACTCTTAAATGGAAATTCTGGATATTGTCACAAGCTAGGAAGATGAAGTATTTTTTATTAAAGAGGTGATATTGTAGCCTGGGTAGTTTTGAAATGGAAGAGGAAGAATTTATTTATAGCGTTAGTCGACTGCCATAATTTGGTAAAAAATTTAGTCTTCATGTTATAAGATATTAGGTATTTGGATAAAAGGTTAAATGATTTACAAAAATGTTTCTAGAAAACCTTACACTTTTAGTTGACTAAAAGTCCACTTTTAATCGACTAACACTCCCTTAGATGGGTTGTTTTCAAAGATTTAGTTGGGTGTCAAAAGTTTAGTTGGCTAAACTTTTTCCTAGGATTTTTAATCAAATAAACTATAAGTTTAGTTGACTAAACCTCTCTAGTTTTAGTCAAAATATTATTTGGTTTTGGTCCCAGCATTAAGGAAGGTTTAGCGAGCTTTAGGGTAGGTTTAGGTGTGTAGGTTTTGATCCTATACAAGCATAAACATGTTACTTTACTTTTGTTTAATAGATCCTAAGGTACAACAGAATAAAG
This sequence comes from Sambucus nigra, assembly GCA_949130495.1. Classification (NCBI taxonomy): domain Eukaryota; kingdom Viridiplantae; phylum Streptophyta; class Magnoliopsida; order Dipsacales; family Adoxaceae; genus Sambucus; species Sambucus nigra. The sequence continues at coordinate 175,524,515 of OX422211.1, forward strand.
TAATAAAAAGATGGGATTCTGAGCCTTATTTTATTTTTTTGAATCATCAATTGTGGGCTTATGATGTGTTGCTTTCATGAGTTTGATTTTCATAGGTTTTGGGATGTGGTTAATCATGGTTGATTGGTTGGTTGATGTCTTAGTAGTGCTTGAGGCTTTGAGATCTTAAGATTGATGCGGGATTGAAATTAATTTTAAAATATATTATGATATTCATTAGCTTGGTTATGATCTTCATGGTATTTTTAGGGATGTGGTTGCATGGTTGCTTGGATGATGTGTTTTTGGTAACATGTCTCATAATGTATTAAGTGATTATTTTAATCTCAAGTGTAATACCCCGCCCTAAATATTTTAGTTAATTCTCGTATAAAGTTACGATTAAACAAATTTGAAGGTTTGAGATGATTATTGAAAGTGCGGGGTTTGAAATGAAATAAAGAGAACTTACATAACGAGGAATAAAGTGTCATTATAAACGATTTAAGGGCAACAAATCGAATCGTATAAAAAGAACTTTGGGATTTTACAGTCACAAAATGATTATATTTAAATTATTGGTTATGAGGATATTCAATTACATATACATTCTTGAGTAGAAATAGTGGGGGTCCATAGGCAGAAATTAGAAAAATTGGATGCTAAGGAGTTAAGTCCCTACTCCCCTCACTTATATTAACTGTTGTCCAAATATAGCCATAAAAGTTAATTAGGCTAGGTACGCAAATTTCTAAGGCTCTGAACTATTACAAAAGAAGAAAAAAAGTAAATATCTCATAAACACGTGGGCCACGTGCAAACCAAACTGAGAAAATGAGAGTCATCGTCCCAAGTAGCTAGATCACTCAAACAAGTGCTCTATTGAATGAAAAAGTAAACATTTGAGACATAAATTGTGAGTATTTATTATTATGGGTAGAATATGGAAATTCCAATAATAATGTGATGAGATACCCATGTTAAACCTAATATAAAGTAAATTCTTACAAGAGAGAAGAAAAAACTTAGGATAGTGCGAGAATGTAACTTGATGCAATAAGTAGATATTCTGGAATCTTATGAAGAAAATTATTAAAAGAGAATGACAAATTTATATGATTATATTGGTGCATTCTAATTGATAACACCTTATTTGTGCATAACCCGTGATGGTAATCTTGATAGATAAGAAGTGTCACGATTTGTGTTGCGCCCTTGTGATAGGTGAGACCATGCTGCTGAATAATGAGTCCAGTTATAACGCATATTTACTATTTATTTATTTCTCTTGTTTGACGGGTCCATGATAGTGAATAGTGGTGTTTGGATGAGGTGACAGTTATTATTTGTGCGTACCACATTATTGGTGGCTGAGGGGAAGTGGATGGATGCAGTTCCAATTAACTTATTTAAGACCATATAGTTAATGGTTGGTCTATATAGGGTTACAATTTAAATTAATTCATAGATTAATTAATTGTGAAACTCAATTATAAATTAAAATGGGTGGTGGGTTCCATTTCTTTTTTGTATATCTTATTATAATTTAGAAAACTATTGATATATAATTTATATTTATGACTGGTTTCAGTTGCGTGTCCTTGATATGTTAGTAGCCCCTAACTCAATTATTATCATGGATCATATAAATTGCTCAAGATGGACCCAAAGAGAAATTTTCCTTCTATCTAGCACAGGTTTGTCCAAACATTACTAAGTCACTTCCTATGTGTGTATTTATTGTAGGCGTCTTTAGTAGTTGTGCAATTCACATTTCAGTTGTGTGAGTTGCGTATATACCTATTCAAATTGTAATGTATTTGACAAGTATTGGTAAAGGTGTGTATACTTTTATAGTATTGGATTTTGAAATATCATTACCATGATTGATATTTTGCATATTTATAAAGACTTATATTATATCTTTATCGATAGTGATAATTTAGTTGATTCTTTTGAGTATATTATGTTGTCGCACTCTTTAATTTGATGCATCAAATTTTATTATTTCAATAAATGTTGTGAATGGTATTTAACTTATTTAAGGAATTTTTATATCCTAATATTTGGGGTTGATAAACTCTAATGTTAGAATATACGGGTAGTTATGGTTAGTAATAAAGCGTGGTCTTAGGCCACGGGGGTTGTAGGTTTCTCTTATTTATTTGCATGCTGAACTTTGATATGATTTTGATAAATTATATTATCTTTAGGTTTTGGGTTAAGGGTGAGATTTGTTCTTATATTTTAGGATAAAAAACGCTAAGTGGAGAGGGAGTCTAGTTTTGGGAAATTATTAGAATCGTAGTTGGATTTAGTTATTTGAGGATTGATGGTATTATTATAGTTAGTGAAACTAATGTTATTTATCAGAGTGTTTAGTAATAATTATGTTGTATATAAGCATTATGGTTTCCGTTTTATGATGAGGCATGGGAGAGTCATCGCCTAGTCATATTTTCTTGGATAGGCATGAGCATACCTATAGGGATACAATTTATTTATTATGTTTATAATTTAGCAGATTTTGAGGATGCTACTGATTTATTCTTATATGGTAGTTTTGTTGAGGTGTTAAGGTGTTAATCTGTATAAGGATACAATTTATTTATTATTACTCCCTTGTGTGTGTTAATATGTATTTATGAGGTGTTAAGGCGTTTGCAATGAGTATTGGTTAGTTACGATTCATAGGAAATTTATTGGTTTTAGATACATGTGCGTGTGATATGTTATTGGGGATGGATTTATTAGTCACATATGTGGTTTGTATAAACTATAGTGATCAATCAATGATTTTTTCTAAACTAGGATAGAAGATGTATAGAGTGACGTTCCTAAGACGGACAAAGAGGACACGATACATTTGTGTTTCATCAATAGGGACTCAAAGAGGAGATTTTTCATTTTGTTAGACTTGATTTTTGGGGGTTAGGAAATTATTGATGCACTTAAAGAGGTGTCAGGTCACCGCCCGCCTTTAGTTCTTTCAATGAAAAGGAGAGATAAATCTCCATCTTTGGCTATTGTCTATATAAAGTTGGATAAGGGGGATTATTAAGTATAGTTGTTTGGTGCTGAGGATCGATGATTTGTTTCCTCTTAACTTTTAGCTCGATGTTAGGTTGTCAAAAATTAACTTAGTGGGAGGACGACATGCCTAAGATGACATTTTTGATTAAAAATAGTCCTTTTTAGTGTTAAGTTAGGTTTGGACTCCTTAGGTTGTAGAGGGATGAGTTTGCTAGTTTTAGTTTTCTGAGAAATAGGTACCAGATCTGGGGGACTTTACTGCAATAATAGCGGTAGAATTTTGGCAACTATTAGCTATCAATGACTAGTAAATCTAGATAGAAGTTTATCGAGTAAGTTCCTTACTAAAATTTCATATATGTTACATCCCATTCATGGAGTCTAATTAACGGTAGGAGTTGGGAGAAAATGTGATGTTATGTTCTTAATAAAGATAGTGATTGTCAAGGATTGATGTCTAAGGAGAGGGTGGAAATTAGTTTATGACAAATGGGTAATAATGTGACACCCTATAAAATTCATAAATAGGTTGATCAATTCTAATATAAAAATCATTTTAGTTAAATAATTAATAATATTCTAAGCGTAAAGAGATAAGAAAAATGATGTAAGCAATATAATGGTAAATAATAAAGTACAGAATAATTAAAAACTTCTCTGATAGCATCCAACAATAATATAATATAATTCCTTCACTCGAATGTAATAAATCTTAATAGTACGAAATCCAACTCTAAATAACTACCCTCATACAAATAAATACATATCTTACATTTTAGGACTCGGGAAAACTAAATAAATACAACCATATTACTGAAATGTAAAAGAGTAAAGGAATATCAATGATTACATCCTCGACACATACATCCTAGCAAATGATAAATGGAGTTGGCGATGGAGAAATTCCTCCAGCGAATAGCCCAAGTCTGCAACGATGACTACGGGTTCATGAACATGTAGGATCAATGTGAATATGACCTAGGTAGAGTTCGTCTCTATCACTGAGAATACCACACACAATGAACATCATACGGGATCCATCAAATCCCTACTACTATATTACCCAAAAGTACACACACAAACTCTAAGTATGATTAAATATAAAGAAAACACATCAGCAATAAAAACTTAGTCAAGGTTAACATATATTCTCGTTTATTTTAATGTCATTACTCTTATTTAAAATTAACTATTTATATAAGCTTTAAGAGAAAGATGTTATAATTGGTCGTAGCTTAGGCATTTTGATATTTTAGCATATCCTGTTACAAACTGGAGTTTCAAACCAAACACTACATCCAAATAGCCTCCACTATCATTTGAAGACATATTAGTGACTGAGCATAGTTTTCGGATTTCAAGCAGTTGGATTTGTCATCTATACCTTATGAAGATATATAAGTTGTGTTTTTTTATTTCTCATTTGAATTATATTCTAGGATGTTTAATTTTTAAATCGTGACATTTTGTTAAAATGGATTTTTAAATAAATATTTTTAATCTCGCTCGGGCAAGATTATGATATCATTAGAACATAATCGCATTCTCTTAATAAGGAGATTTGAATGTATGATACCCCACCCCGTTAATTTAATTTAAAGTATGTATTGATTTTATATAAGGAGTAAAAAATGATAATTACGGGAAATCGTGGGTGATAAGTTAGATTATAACTATAAATAAAATTATAAAATTATGGATTTCATATATGGATTATAGTATCATCAATTGTAATTATAGGGATTTGAGTGGAACAAATTGGAGTAAATCAGGAGCATTGTTAGACGGGGAGTTTTGATTTATTGATTTTCTATAAATTAAGTAATAGGTGCCTTCTTGAGAATAGGAAATGATTGGAACAAAGGTGAAGACTTAGAAGGAGTGGATTGCAAATCGAAAATGCCGTCGTTTCCAACAGATCGTTCAAACGACTTTAATGGTCGTTCGAATGACAAGGCTTATGTCATTCAAATGACGAATAGTGTCGTTCGAATGATGTTTGACGACTGATAATTCCACCTCTTCACTGTCAGCATTTGGACACTGATACAAGTTTTTTTAAATCGTGGGTCTCGCATTTCAGATCAATGACGGGAGATATATCAAGTGATTTTGTCTTGGGATAAAATAAGGGAACACGAATACAACAAAAAGGAAAACCAAACCTGCCATCTTCACTGTCATCGACGCATGGCCCGAGGTCCTGAATCAAGGTAGACAAAAGGAATAAGATTAAGGGCAGATGAAAGGGACTTATAAGTCACGAGGTTCTGCAAAATTATTGTGAACTTTGACCAAAAGACTTTATGAATCAATATTGGAACCTCATTATGCGTATAAGATAGATATGTGGGGCAAAACCACTGCCAATCTCTCATCTTCCCTAAGGAGCTCGCTCTCCCTCACACTGTGGTACACTGCATTCAACCATTAAAGACCCTAGCAAATACCTTAACACCAGAATAGTTACTTCTCCATTGTTAAAGTAGAGTACAAAAATTGGAGTTGTTTCCTAGGTTGAAGAAGAGGTCATATTTAGAGTTGGATAATGGTTTTAAGAGGGCTATGTTGGAGGTAGAGGAAAAATTTCTTGGAAGTATTTTTGGAGCTGCCATGGGATCTTGGAAAAAGGGTTTTTGTGACTCCCTTTAAGGCCACCTTTTGAGGTGGGGGAGTCACCCATCTTCTTCAACACCACCACCATTTTCAGAGTGTTTGAGATGGGATAATATAATCTTTATATTTGAGACTCTATTTGGTGTATATAATAGTCTTATTATTGTTGGGTTTTGAGAGTAGGATTCCTATGAATAAAATGATAAACTGAAAATGTGCATTTTTATGGTATTTTAAAGGATCATTAAGAAATCGTAGTACGATAGTATTTTAAATGATCATTAAGAAGATGGTATTTTAAATAAATCGTAGGATACGACTTCATGAATCAGAATTTATGGGAGGAGAATTGGGTTAGACTTATGAGTCATTTTAGTAGTATGATAGGCGTGCACACTAGATGAGAGTTGAGAATTCTCAAGAGAGTGTCGCGTACTAACATTTGTGTCATATCAACTAGTAAACATTTTAAATACTTGCTAAACTATTTTTAAAGTTGTTTTACACTCGGGCTCTGACCCGTTTCCTGTCATTTTTCCTTCTTTTGAACACACACACACACACACACACAGATATATATATATATATATATATATATATATATATATATATATATATATATATATATATATATATTACAGATGTCCAGCCACAGGGGTGTTAGGCGTAGGTTCATTTGATTGGATGTGCTGTAGTTTGTGTGGGAGTTGTAGGTCCTAGCAGTAGACAATTCTTCCTTTGACTCCTCAGCTTCTGATTTAGTCCTCTTTTGTTAGGGCATGTGTCGCCTATTTCCAGATTTGAGTTTAGATTTGCTAGAGATTTTGTACTCCCCTATGGTTTCAGTATTCCGTTTTATTTGGGATTGTTTTATTTATTAGGTTGACGATAGTTATGAATATTTATTTGGATTGAGTAATCTAGTTAGCATAACTCTTTTGAGTGGTTTATTTTATATATCATTAGTACTATTCATAAACTCGTTTATATACTTAAGGCCTTTACAATGGAATTTAAATTAAGCAAAAATTAAATGTTTTAACACTTAGCTTAATTATTTACTAGGGTGTTAATAAAGAAAATTATTTTACGACAGTGATGCTAAGAATGAACCAACCAGATACTTTGAATTAATTTAATAAAGGACTGATAACCCGGTATTTAATTAGGCGGGGTGTCACAGATAAAAATGTAAGAAGTTATTATTTGTGTAGTTTTTCTCGTAAAACTGAAATGTACATTCTTATGGAAGATAAAAATGTAAGAAATTAGTATTTGTGTAGTCTTCCTAATGAAATCAAAATTAAGCATTTTATGGGAGATAGAAATGTAGGTAATTATTATTTGTGCATTTTTCCTAGTAAAACTGAAAATATATATTTTTATGGAATAAAAATGCAAGAAAAAAATTATTTGTGTATACTTTTAGTAAAAAGAAACATGGGACATTTTTATGTAATAAAAATGCAAGAAAAATATTATTTGTTTATATTTCTAGTAAAAAGAAATATCGAACATTTTAATAGAATAAAAACGTAAGAAATTAATGTTTTGTGTATTTTTTACGAAAGGAGTTAATAAACATTTTATGGAATAAAAATGTGAGGAATTGATTGTTTTGTTGAAAATACCGGGTGGATAATTATTTCAAGGTTTAAAATAGTAAAAGTTTATGTTATACGAAATTGGTGTATGTTATAGTAATTTTGATGAAAGTAAGCTTAAACCGTATAACATGATTTTGAATTTAAAATCCACCCTCTCAAGTTCTCATGCAAATAAACTTGTGGAATTTTTATATTAAATGTACGAACTAGTTTAGCGAAGATTTTGTTGGGTTTAAAAAAAAATAATAAAAGTTAACATTTTAGTCTTCAAAATGTGTAATTGGGACTAAAAGGCATGACGAGAATACGGGAAAAGACTACATGTCAAGTTAAAAGAAGTGACAATTTTCTCACAAAAGTATTCGTTAAGTGTTAATTGGTCAACATGGAATGTAACTACCAATGTTGTGAAATATTAACACTTATGGAGTTAAAAAAGGATTAAAGGTGATTTTGGAAACAAATGGGTAAAATGGTAATTTTACTTCAAGTGGAACATTTTTATGAAATAAAAATGTTGGAAAGGATGTTACACAAAATAGTACTAGGTGGAAAAGAATTTTATGAAATAAAAAGGCAAGGTTAAAGTGCAAAGGACATGAAATAGTAAGTTTTTAAAGTGTACCACAATATGAGGTGGTAGTGTCCTGGGTTTTGACTTAGGTCGGGTAAAAAAGGACGTGAACAAATGTGAACAATATGAAAACGTTGAACACATTGGCAAGATAATGATACTGAATGATGACGGGTTAAATAATAAAGCAGGGCTATGATGTCCCTCGAGTGAAACCCCCCAAAGCAATTGCAGTTTACTGGCACTCGGTGCCGGACGGTGAAATTCCATGAAACTGTGGGTGTGCGTGTGTTATGATGGGTGGGTGTGTTGACGGAATCCCTAAAGATAATTCTAAGTAATGATTTAATATTCATGAAAGAGACATAAATGAATGTCATTAATTCATTGATTAATTAATGCAAGAATAACACATTAAATGTTTAATATTCAAGTGGTAACATAGGATGGTTAAACAAGGTGACTTAATGATGCCTCGACTACCTAATGAGATTTGAATCATAATGAACACAAGCGTGTATTATATGAGACTTTCAAAGGAAAATGAGTAATTTTTTAAACACTATGTGTGTGTGGGCATTGAAAGAAATTCCTAAGTAACAATTAATAACTCGACGTGAGTTAATGGATGTTGTGTACAAATGTTTGAAAGAGAATGAAAGTTTTTTACCAATAATTATAAATTGTTTAATTAGGCGAGTTAACGGGAAGAATATGCTAGTTCCAAGATTAAATTACAAAATGAATATTTTGTAAAGACAAGGAGGATAAGGAACCAAATAACGTTTTTGAAATAAAATGGTTTAATACATTGGAACTTGTATTTTCCAATAGTATATATGTAGATATATGGATATTTTCACATGCATGTGATAGTAGCATATGAGCGTTTTTCTTTCGCTTATTTCTCTACTGCATTTGTATAAAATCCCACTAAGCATTCGGCTCATATCCATCATTTTGTTACGGCAGATTGCATGTTTTCGTACTTTGAGAGCATTATAAAGGTAAGTAGTTACTTGCATTTACGATTAGTAGCTTTGTTTACTTGGCCTTGGGGGAACTTCCCTTGGATCCAATCATTTAGTTGATAAAATTGGAATTGCATGCTAACAAGAGTAACGTTAAATAATACTTAAAGTGGATTAGAAGCATTATTTAGGTTGTTCTACTGCACTTCACAATTAACGTATGAACCAGATCGGGTTGATACTTTATTAAAACTTAAATCCGAGTTGAGGTATTACAACATGGTTTCAAAACTTTAGGTCCAATGTTCCTTCCAGGTGTGATGTGGTGAGGTCGGTAGTGGATCTGTCGGCATCATTCTTGGTTGGAGCCAGTCAAGCTTGCCTGATGATGTTTTTAATTTGTACCTTGATGGTAAAGTCAAGGTATTGAGCACGTTGTGCCCTTTTATTTGAGTTGGTGATCGGCTAAGTTATTAGCCATTCTTATTCTGCTGTATTTGTTCTGGTAGTGTTAGCTAGCAAGTATCGACTTTTGGTGTAGGCCGTCAAGAGGTGGAACCTTAGGCTTGTGAGAGATGTATCATGTGGAAGTTTGATGATTAGAAAGTCTTACTAATTTCAGTTGCATCTTTGATAGTATGCTTGTGGTTTCATCTACGAGATTAGGTGACTAAGTAGCGTGGCTTATGAATACATAATTCTATGGAAATTAGACTGCCTAAGTTACTTGATTATGATTTGGGTTTGGATAATCATATTGATTCAGGGTAATTTAAGAACGTATCTATATATAGTCTTTGGGACTTAGTGTTAGAAATGGTGGTATTGAATTACGATTTTAGAAAAATGAAGTGATACAGAGGAATAGGATCTCTTGTGGCATCAAAAGTATTGGCCCAAAGTTTTATAGGTAGTACTCGATGCCCGTTATCCTACCAATAGTTTTATAGTTGTGATAGCTTGTGATCTAGCAAATGAGTGTGATGGCTCTATAGTGAGACAAGTTAGATAATTAAGTGTTCAATAAGATTAAGTTATATACCATGATGAGTTTGATCTCGGGTTATAGTTATGGACATGTATGTGAATCCCTACTAATAATGCCTTAGGAGATATGAGCTATGGGTTGAGTCATGAGTTATTAGTACAAGTGATAGACACTCCCTTTAGATTGCGCTACGTGTATTACGATAACAAGGATGTCTCTATTTGAACTTTGGGTATTACTTATGATGTCAAGGACATAGAGTTACTATTGGTGTAACACGTAGTAATTGGATTAGAGTGTGGCCCTTAAAAAAAATTAATGGCCATTATCGGTTGTAATACTTGGTAGGATTTTTTCATGATCACTCCTACTCTAGAATGTGCATGATCATTGGAGATTATTGAATTGGTGTCCTTTACATAGAGCGTTGGGAAATTTATGGCGTGGATGCATAGGTTGTTGATATTGTAGTAGATCTAGTCATATCGTTTGTGGCAATACTTAGGAGTTAGCTCCATGGATTGTTCATAAGTTTGTGTTAAGGTGTGATACTTGTGGATAATATTGACAATAGGTTGACACGTGTTAGGTTTTAAACTTGGGAGACTTTAAACACAATGAAATTTATTATGGTTTTAGAGATACCACTTGGAATAGAGTGTTAGGCTTGATTATTGAACTTACGTGTGAAACCTATATGGCTTAATATGACTCTAGTGGGGAGAATTATTAGGTATTAGGAATGGATAGTGCTTGAAAATTCGAGGTGTCATTGTAACTAGTCAGATAGTTATGATTTGGGATCACGTAGGACATTTCTAGGGACTATAGCGATGGTCCGTAGGGTAAAATTATGCGAGTGTTGTATTTCACTAGACGAGAAAGATCTCGAGGTTTGAAAGTTAGCAATCACATGTGAAGATTATGGAGACTTGAATAGGTAGGTTAGTGACTAACATTAAGAAGTAAGAAATGTAATTTTTATTTGATATGAAGGATAAAGAGCAACCTCAGTCTTGACGAGGGAAACCTACTGTTTTATCTTCCCAAGTAAATCGGTTCTAAAGTCGTTGGAAATGGGTAGTCTTGATTAGTGATTCAATCCAGGGTGAGTTCCATGGCTAAGACTTTAAAGACATGTAGGTCGGTGAAATTTTAGACTTTAAGTGTATGTTATGGTTCTTATGTCGCGCAATATGGTTCATTACCCTAATTCAATTGTTTTATTCTGGCATGGAAGTCGCCCGATCCATTACATCTTCTTGTGTCTTCTTTGATACCCGTGATGGGAAGTTATTGTGTCAATTATGGGTCTGTATTCAGGTGTAGCATTGCATAATCTCAGTAGTGATATGGGATAGGCTAGGATGAGGCTATTGCATCAGAGTACATGAGTATGATCTTCTTTGAAATCACCCTTGTTTTACACTAGTTGGTGCGTACGCATGGTCTCACGGTTTGTCGCATGTAGTTTGCATGTGTACTTAATAGTTTTAGGTTGACACACTCGCAAGTTATGCGGTATAATTGGCTACAATGTATATCGTGGATTTGAGGTTATAACACTAAGATATGAATATTAGAACTCGGTGGGATATTAAATGTTAGTGTTGCACTCCATATGGAATTTACAGATTGAAAATGTTGCCTCTCATGCGTATTTGGGTTATCATACCTTGGATGACTCTAGCGTAGCGCGTAGTCAAAGTAGGAGGTATTAGTCAGACGAATCATTGGGATCAAATGGTTTTCCCAAAATCAATAGTGTGAATAGTTATTAATCATGAGGATGTGTCTTCCTAGGCTTGGTAAAATCCAAATCGTTTGACGAAATGTAGACATGTAAATCTCGATGTTCATAGTATTTACAATAATGGGTTCTTTGTGTGTTAGCATGATATTTGGTGATTATAAATTATTTTGAGGTACTACTTAGATGGACATGATAGGCATGCTTGGGAGTTAGAAATAATCCCTTAGGGTCCACCATGGTTGTATTAAATTAATGGTATGAAATATTTGGGTTAGACTATAGTGTTAAAGACACATAAGATTGAAATTAAATTGTTGGATGAATGTTTTGTCAGTTGATGATCATAAATTTCGAGGAATAAATTTCCTAAAGAGGGAATAATGTGATACTATGCCCCGTTAATTTAATTTAAACTATGTATTGCTTTTATATAAGGAGGAACAAATGATAATTACTGGAAATTGTGGGTGACAGGTTAGATTATAACTATAAAAAAATTATTAAATTATGGATTTCATATATGGATTATAGTATCATAAATTGTAATTATAGGGATTTGAGTAGAACAAAATGGAGTAAGTAAGGAGAACTATTAGATGAGAAATTTTGATATATTGATTTTCTATTAATTAAGTAATAGGTGCCTTCTTGAGAATAGGAAACGGTTTGAACAAAGGTGCGGGATTTGAAGGAGTGGATTGCAAATGGAAAACGCCGTCGTTTCCAACTGATCGTTCAAACGACTTTCATGGTCATTCGAACGACAAGGTTTAAGTCGTGCAAACGACGACTAGTGTCGTTCGAATGACGTTTGACACCCGACAATTCCACCTATTCGCTGTTAGCATTTGGACACTGATACAATTTTGCCAACTCGTCTTCCTGGCATTTCGAATCAATGAAGGCGGATATATCAATTGCTTTTGTCTTTGGATAAAATAGGGGAACATGAATACAACAAAAAGGAAAACCAAACCTCCCATCTTCACGATCATTGATGCATGGCCTGAGGTCCTAAATCACGGCAGACAAAAGGAATCCGATTAAAGGTAGATGAAAGGGACTTATAAGTCATGAGGTTCTGCAAAATTGTTTTTAGCTTTGACCAAAACACTTTATGAATCTGTATTGGAACCTCATTATGCGTATAAGAGAGATGTGTAGGAAAAACCCACTGCCAATCTCTCATCTGCCCTAAGGAACTCGCTCTCCCTCTCATTGTGGTACACTGCATTCGACCATTAAAGACCATAGAAAATACCTTAACACTGGAATATTTACTTTTCCATTGTTAAAATAGGGTTCGAAATTTGGAGTTGTTTGTTGGGTTGAAGAAGAGGTGATATTTAGATTTGGATAAGGGTTTGAAGAGGGATATCTTGGAGGCAGAGGAAGCATTTCTTGAAAGTATTGATGGAGTTTCCATGGGTGTTTGGAAGAAGGGCTTTTGTGACTCCCTTTAAGGCCACCTTTGGAGGTGGGGGAGTCACCCATCTTCTTCAACACAACCACCATTTTCAGAGTTTTTGAGGTGGGATAATCTACTATTTATATTTGAGACTTTATTTTGTGTATATAGTAGTCTTATTATTGCTGGGTTTTGAGAGTAGGATTCCCGTGAATAAAATAATAAACTGATAATATGCATTTTTATGGAAGATAAAAACGTAAGAAGTTATTATTTGTGTAGTTTTTCTGGTAAAACTGAAATGTACAAAAACTGAAATGTACATTCTTATGGAAGATAAAAATGTAAGAAATTATTATTTGTGTATTCTTCCTAATGAAATCAAAATTAAGCATTTTATGGGAGATAAAAATGTAGGAAAGTATTATTTGTGCATTTTTCCTAGTAAAACTGAAAATATATATTTGTATGGAATAAAAATGCAGGGAAAAAATTATTTGCGTATATTTCTAGTAAAAAGAAACATGGGACATTTATATGGAGTAAAAATTGAAGAAAAATATTATTTGCATATATTTCTAGTAAAAATAAATATAGGACATTTTTATGGAATAAAAATGTAAGAAATTAATGTTACTTGTATTTTTGGCGAAAGGAGTTAATAGACATTTTACAGAATAAAAATGTGAGGATTTGATTCTTTTGTTGAAAATAACGAGTGGATAATTATTTCAAGGTTTAAAATAGTAAAAGTTTAGATGAGAGTAAGTTTAAACCATATAGTAGGATTTTGAATTTAAAATAAACCTTCTCAAGTTCTCATGCAAATAAACTTGTGGAAATTTGACATTTAATGTACAAACTAGTTTAGTGAAGATTTTGTTGGGTTTGAACAAGAAATAATAAAAGTTAACATTTTAGTCTTCAAAGTGTGTGATTGGGACTAAAAGGCATGATGAGAATAAGGGTAAAAGACTGCAACTGCATGTCAAGTTAAAAGAAGTGACAATTTTCTCACAAAAGTATTCATTAAGTGTTAATGGGTAAACATGAAATATAACTACCAATGTCGTGAAATATTAACACTTATGGAGTTGAAAAAAAGTATTAACGGTGATTTTGGAAACACATGGGTAAAATTGTATTTTTACTTCAAGCGGGACATTTTTATTAAATAAAAATGTTGGAAAGTATGTTACACAAAATGGTTCTAGTTGGAAAAGATTTTTATGAAATAAAAAGGCAAGGTTAAAGTGCAAAGGACATGAAACAATAAGTTTTCAAAGTGTAGCACAAGATTGGGAGGTAAAGTCCCGGGTTTGTGTTTCGGACGAGTAAAAAGAAAAGTGGAAAATGTGAACAATATGAAAACGTTGAACACATTGAAAAGATAATGATACTGGATGATGTCGGGTTAAATAATTAAGTAAGGTTATGCCGCCCCTCGAGTGAAACCCCCCCAAAGAAACTACAGTTTACTGGCGCTCGATGTCAGACGACGAACTTCCTTGAAAATGTTGTTGTGCGTGTGCTGTGATGGGTGGGTGGGTTGGAGAAATCCTTAAAGATAATGCTAAGTAATTAATTGAATATTCATGAAAGAGGCATAAATGAATGACATTAATTCATTGATTTATTATTGCAAGAATAACACATTAACTGTTTAATATTCATGTGGTAACATAGGATGATTAAATAACATGACTTAATGATTCCCTAGATACCTAATGAGATTTGAATCATAACAAACACAAGCATTTGTTATATGAGACTTTCAAAGGAAAATGAATAATTTTCTAAACACGGTGTGTGTGTGTGTGCATTGCAAAAAAGTACTAAGTAAAGATTAATAACTCAGTGTGAGTTAATATACGTTGCGTAACAAACGTTTGAAAGAGAATGAAAGGTTTTTCCCAAAGATTGTAAATTTTTTAATTGGGTGAGTTAACGGGAAGAATATAATTGTTCCAAGCCTAAGATACAAAATGATTCTTTTGTCAAGACAAGGTAGATAAGGTACCAAATAACGTTTTTGAAATAAAATAGTTTAATAAATTGGGACATATATTTTCCAATAGTATATATGTAGATATATAGATATTTTCACATGTATGTGATAGTAGCGTGTGAGTGTTTTTCTGTCGTTCGTTTCTCTACTGCATTTCTATATAATGCCACTGAGAATTCAACTCACATCCCTCCTTTTGATACTGAAGGTTTCATGTTGTTCCGTACCTAGAGAGCGTTATACATGTAAGTAGTTACTTCAATTTTTTACTGGTAGCTCTGTTTACGTGGCCTTAGGGGTACTTCCTTTGGGTCCTATCATGTAGTTGATAAAATTAGAATTGCATGCTGACAAGAGTAACGTTAAATAATAATAAAACTGGATTAGAAATATTATTTAGGCTATTCCCCTGCACTTCACAATTAATGTACGAACCGGATCGAGTTGATCCTTATTAACCCTTAAATCCAGGTTGGGGCGTTATAGAATGAGCATCGAACTAGAATTCGATGTTTTTCATAACCAAAGTTATTGGAAGATCGTTAGAAGTTTGATCGAACGAGAATAAGTTGTCGTTCAAACGATAATTGATCTTGTTAAAACGAAACTAGTGTTTTCATTTGAACGAGAGACCATTTTCGTTCGAATGAGATCACCGTCTAAAAAATCTTGTTTTTTCAGTAAAAAACTATTTTGTTCAGTTTTTCTCAAGACTTTTAGCAAAAACGAAATCCCAATATGTGAACCTAAAGTTTTTATCTTTTTGTTTTAGAAGAACACTTTTCTTTTCTAAATCACTCATCCCATATATAATTTGTTAAGTTTGTTCAAACCCAAGTTTCCATGCACTTCCATCAAACCCTTGTAGAGTTATGCACTACGTTGATTTGTGGAGCCAAGGATCTACGGCTGAAGGATATATGTTTGTGCGTCCTGAGGCTGGTCGGTGGATATAGGGGGAAGATTGCTTCTTTTGGACGGTGCTGGTTTGTGCTGTAATTGTTGGAGAATTGGAGATTATTCATTATACTTAGTGGTACTCTATGTAGTCTGTAAATTATTGAGTCTATCAATTTCTTAATAGTGCTAAAATCTAGGTTTTGCCCGAAAGGGATTTTTCCTTAATCTTTTTTTTTTTGGTTTGATTTTTTGCGTGGTTTGTCATAATTAATTTGGACATCATATTACATGCACACTTAATTACAAATAAAGATAAAATTTGGTTAAAATTTGAATTTGTTTGTGCATGACCTAATATATGGACTATCCATACGAACTCGTATTCTCAAATTGGTATCAGAGCTAGTTACACTAAATTTTTGTGTGATCCTTTAAAAATTTAGGGTTTATAGATAATATTTATAATAGGCTACCTATTTTTTATGGGTTTAATTATGCATTTTGGAAAGCTCGAATGAGGCCAACTTTGAAAGTGATTGATTCGCGTGTCTAGCTTATATGCGAAAGAGGGTGGATACCATCCCAAGTGACTAATGGCATCATAAGTCCGAAAACCGTCATCACTTAAGCATAGGTTGAATTAAAATGAGGTAATTTTAAATCATGAGGTTTAAGGGCCATTTTTGGATCCATCACCCTTAATGAGTTTCACCATATCATGACGTGCACCTAGTCCAAGAAAGCTTGGGATATCCTCCAGATCACTCACGAGGGTACCAATGCTGTGAAAGCTTCTCATCTACAAAATATAACCACACAATTTAAGACTATTAGCATGCAAGAGTCTGAATCTTCTGATGAATTTTGAGATCCCTTCCGTCTCGATTGATTCCTAAGGTTCTACCTTTAAATTGTCAGGATTTTTTTATACACATAGGTTAGAAGAACTCGTAGGGGACCTTCAAACTTATGAGATTGACCTGTTTTCCAAAATTATATAACCTAAGTAAAAGGTAATTTCTTTAAAAGTTCAATATAAAAAGAAAGAGGAGATTTCTTATCACTCCAAGTATGATTTTGATCTCGATGATCTTTTCCTTTTTGTAAAAAAATTTAAAAAATCTCTCAAAATTAGGAAAGACAATACTTCGAAAGAAAATTAAAGTTTTAAGAAAGACAAAAAATATAAATCGGGAAAGAATTTTTTTTACCTTAGGAAAGATAAAGAGCGATGTTGTGAGTGAGAGAGTAAGGGTAAAAAAGCTCACGAGTGTTCTACGAGAGTAAAGTAAAAAATGATTTCAATTCCACTCTTAATGATAGCGATGTCGAGCCGGTGGATTTTAAGGATAAAGAATTGCATGGGCGTCATTTCATCACATTCATGGATAGTCATGTTAGTACATCTAGTACGTCTCATGCCAGTGAGGAAATTGCTAAGCATAATTACCTCGACAATGAGTCTAGTCATTCCGGAGAGAGTGAGGGAGATGAAATTTTGAGTGAGGGAGATAGTGACCTTCAACATGATTACGATGAGCTTTACACAAAGTCATTTAAAACAGAAAAGAAAAATAAAGGTTTGGCGCTTAGAGTTTTATATTTATAGAAAGAGTTGAGAGAGTTGAGAGAGAGAGAGAGGGAGAGTCATCGATTAGAGTTTATTTAGGAGAGAGTCAATTTGGTGGTGGGGGAATTGAAAAACGTCGCTAATGCCGTTTAACACAAGGTTAAACTGTATAAGAAACTCCGAATGTTTGTTGGAGAAACACTTTTCTTTTTTAAAATAAAAATTATAAACAAGATGTGTTTACAAAGAAACTTATGTACGAGAGTAATTAAGATTGTGTAATCAGTTTTTAAAACTAAGGCAGTTTCAAAAACTCAGCACACTTAGAGAATGAGATGAGTAGATGAAGATAATCAACACAAAGATTTTAACGTGGTAAAACCTCTCCCAACAGAGGAAACATCCACGGTGACTTCTAAGTCACAAAAACAAAAGTCCACTAATAACAAAAATCAGTTACAAACAATACAACATGTAAGCACACAAATCAACCTATTCTAAGTTTAGGAATATACCCCCTTGGTTCCTTCTAACTTCTGATAGATCTGATTTGTTGATGATGTTCTCCAGTTTGCTAACTTCCTTTGCTTTAGCTTCTTTACTTCGACTCAATGATTTCAGATCTTAAACACAACACTTCCAGTGTAGTAGTGTGTTAAGTGTTTGTGTATTGATTCCTATACACATGCATGAACTCACACACACTTAGATTTACAAATAGTCCTATAAAAATTACATATACAGTCTATATGCAGTGATTTTAATTTATTTCTTTCTCACGGAACTCAAATCCTTTTGACCTTTAAAGATAACCCAGATTCCACGGAGATCTTGCTTCAAAAATCGGACCCGACCTTAATCAATCTCTTTTGAAAACATTTATGAGATTGAAAACCCTCCAAGTGCGAATCCAACTAGGTCAGAATCAAGTTTCGTAAGAAAAGAAACCAGAAAACATTTTCAAAACCAAATCAGTACGATTTTCTTAAATCAAGTATAAAAAATGCAGATCTAGTGAAAATGTAACATATAGTATGTAGATCTAACGTTTCTATGAAAATGAAACTAGATCTTCACAAAAATGTTTAAGTTGTGTACAAGATCTAAAGATCACGAGGTTACAGCAACACAAGAATAAACCACTCTCTCTCTCTCTCTCAAACACTCAGGTTGTGTTTGGGTTTGAATATGCGAAGGTTTGTTTCAGAGAAGGTGAACTATTTAGGTTTAGGGTTTGGCTAACAGGTTTTTCTTTCTCTCTCTTCTCTCTTTTTTTTCTCTCTTCTCTCTCACTTCTCTCTTATTTTTTTTCTCTCAGAAAGACGAATGACAAAAAGTTCTCTAAGGCTGAGAAGTGAAGGGTATATATAGTGCCTGGGGAAGGTTCTGGATGATCGAGGCAAATCAATGGCTGTGATGAAGTCTTGCAAGGTTTGACTTGATCCCATGGTTATAAAATAACGATGGATTAAGATGGTTCAGATTGGTTCAAAAGGTTTGCACTGGGATTAACTAAGAACGCATGCAGACCCTTGATAAGGAAAGATCCAACGATCACCAATGCAACTGGCTATCCTCTCACATAACAAACACAAACTAACACACCAAAAGGATGACAAGTGTTGGCTGGTAAGTGGCTCTCACACGCGCGTCAAACTAATTACAAAACTTCACCCTGAAGTTTCTAGCGCTTTGAGATCGTACCCAACCAAACATTTCAGTGAAAAATGAAGTTTCCAAAATAGTATATAAACCCCACAAATATTATAAACCAATTTTATTAATAAAAACATTTATTCAAAAATGTTTAAAAAAAGTTTAAAAAGGTTTAAAATTTCCCAAAAAATTATTAAAGCTCCAATTCAAGGGGAATTAAACACACACTCAATTTTAGGCAATATTAACACATGTATGCACTTCTAATTATGTGTTGTGTGATTCATTTTATACCATCATTGATCTTTGAAGAGGATTAGGGAGTTAGGTTCTGAGGCTTTTTGGATTCTAGGATAGACTACCAATTTTGTCAATATTTCCAAATTAGTTGAGCACTTATACAATGTAGACTTAAGCAAGTCAAAGGTATAAGGTGCTTCAATCTCCCCCTTTGGAAATATGAGACAAAATCTCCTTTGAGTTAGCTTAAAACTCGTAGGGAACCAAAAAGAAAAATAAAACCTAGTCCTATACAAAAGATACTATCTACCCAATTCCTAGAAAGTCAATAATTACATAACTCAACTATTTACAAACTTTTACACTAGAAGCGGTAGATAATCAGTAGAAGAGATTCCTGCAAATATACACACTAAGATCAAGCAGTTTAGATGAAATGTGAACAAAAGAAACTCATAAAACTCAAATTTCTCCCCCATTTTGTCTCAAATGGACAAAGGGTAAAACTTAAAGTCTTGAGAGTTTAATCAGCGCAAACCATGCCTATAGAATTTCGCAAATACAAAAATCTATTATAGTCTAAAGGTTTAGTGAACATGTCTGCAAGTTGCAGATCAGTAGGCAGGTAATGAATTTCTAATTCCTTAGTTTCAACAAGTTCGCGAATAAAATGATGCCTTATTTTAATATGTTTAGTTCGCGAGTGTTGAACCGGGTTTTTAGATATGTTAATGGCGCTTTGATTGTCACAATACAATTGTAATTGTTCTTCTTTAATCCCATAATCACTTAGCATCTGTTTGATCCATAACAATTGAGCACAACAACTTCCTGCAGCTATATATTCGGACTCAGCCGTAGATAAAGATGTGCAATTCTGTTTTTTGCTAATCCAACAACTAAATTATTGCCGACATAGTAACAGGCACCTGATGTACTTTTACTATCATCAGTACAACCGGCCCAATCAGCATTAGTATACCCTATGATGGTGCTACAGGTATCCTTAGTGTACCTAAGTCCAAGGTTAAGAGTGCCTTTTATGTACTTTATTATACGTTTTACACTCAATAAAGGGCTCTTTTTAGGGTTATTCTGGTAACGAGCACACAGACATACAACATACATTATGTCTGGTTGTGAGGCAGTTAGGTAGAGTAGGCTACCAATCATACTACGATAGAGTGTGGAATCAACTGACTTTCTAGTTTCATCTTTACATAATTTAACAGTAGTACTCATAGGCGTTTTGGCGACTTTAGCATTATCTAAGCCAAATTTCTTAACAAGGTCTAAGGCATACTTGGTTTGAGATACAAAAAGACCGTCTGAATTCTGTTTCACTTGAAATCCTAAGAAGAGTTGTAGCTCCCCCATAAGGGACATGTGAAATTCCTTATGCATGCTAGCAGAAAAGGATTTAACTTCGGATGAAGAATGATGATGCTAAGATTTAGCACCACCAGATTAGTGATAGTGAGCTCAAGCAGTAGCAGCCATGGCAGCCATGGAGATGTATAAGTGTATAAGTATGTAAAAGGGGGTGAGTATAAGAGGAAATAAGACAATGATGTATAGTGGTTTAGCCAATTTGGCCTACATCCACTGTGAGTGTGTGATCCACTAAGTATGGGCACTAACAGCCTTGGATAAAATGCTCATAACCCTCTCTCTCTCTCTAATGTGTGTGTACAAGTAGAGTTTTAGCTAGGGCTACTGTTCATGGATTGATCCCCTGTAGGGTTGTAGATGACAAGTATATATAGGTCTTGGGGGGTGTAGTATACCCCCCCCCCCAAGTAAGCATGGTGCATGTGAATGATGATCTAACCAATCCCCTGTTGACACCTGTAGATGCCAAATGATGACATAATATTCCCTCACGTGAGGGTGTGATTCGGTTATAACGGTCTGCCACGTGTCATATGAGCCTGACGTGCACTGTTCCACGCGTGTCCCGAACCACGCGCTGTCATGATGTCACCCTCGGCCTATGAGCCGAGGCCGAGGGCAAAGTTTCTTCCGGTAGGGAGCCTGGCCCAATTCTGGCCTCGTACTGTCGTCTGAAGCCTGGTATAGGGTCGGCCCCTCGTAGGGTCATCTGGGCCTGGCGAAGGGTCGGCCCCTCGTAGCCTCGTCTGGGTCTGGCGAAGGGTCGGACCCTCTGAGGAGCCGTATGGAGCCCGTTGGAGGGGTCGGCCCCTTGTAGGGTCGTCCGTTTGGAAGTTATCATCAGCCAGGCCGAGGATATAAACGGGTATATCAATCACCCCCCAGCCCTTAGCCATAGGTGCTGTTGAGATGGCTGAGGGATAGTGTTTTAAATGAGATGCATGTATGATCAGTTAGATGAGTGACACCTGGGCAAATACTCATTGCTGTTTCAGTTCCCAAGGTCATGGCGGCTGCGCAGTGCACTTTGGACCTTGTGCCCTAATTATACCTTTCTTTGGTAAATGGGTCCACTCATTACCAAAGTATTTAAGAGATTTTCAAACTCTCTCTCTTCCTTCTTCTTCTTTTTCGCGCCCAGGCCCTTTCTCTCTCTAGAACCAGTAAGCTTTTCCACCTACAACTTTCGATTCGTCAGGTCTCAGCAGCGTTATCCACCCTCGTCATCAGGTACTCTCCTTCATTAAGCGCTTTCCTTTGTCTTCAATTCTATTTGTTTTTTAGGGCCATAGAGTTGCATTTTCTTCGAGTTCCCCATAACTTTTTCCGGTGCCTTCTCCGGTTAAAGGTTCTTGAACGTTCTTGACAAAAACTTTTGAGTTCTTTGTTTAATCCAAAAGTCAAACCTGGTCAATCCCCCAAGTGTTTGTAGTTGAATTAGCCAAGTCTAGTGTAATTTCTCCAAGTGTAGAGTCTTCCCTTTAATTCTTAGGAGGCTTTACAACTTAGTGTCTGAATTTCCGTCTTTGAGAGAGAAGCTCTTTACCGAGATCAGACGAATAGAGGAAGAGGAAGAGAGGAAACGAGGGGCCGACCCTAATTGGGTATGACCCATCTTTCCCATTCCTCTTGCCACCATAAGACCATCTGAACCTTCTGAGTCTTGTGGGTCGTCATCTCGTCCGGACGATACACCCAAATCAAGTGAAATGGACGAGAGGGCCTCCTCTCCAACTGGTGCTGAAACTTCAGGTAGGAGGGACACGTCTGATCTTAGCCCTCTCCGAGAGGCCGAGGGTACGATCCCCTCTGATGCCGTTCCTGTGACAACCCTATCCCCCAATGCCTTCCAAGTGGCTTTTCCTCAGGGTCCTCCTACAGGTGATGAGGGGGAGAGATCTGAGGACGAGGACGATGATACAGATGATGAGGTTGATACCTCCCATGCCTCGTCTTTTATCTCCTCCGTTAGGGATAGGGACCTTCTGATATGGAGGCATATTTATGGAGTGCCCTCTAGGGTAACTATGAGGGTTCCCTCTGAGGCCGAGAGGGTCTTTGATTGCCAAGAGGGAGAGGTTGCAGTCTACGAATAGATGTTCAAGGTGGGAGTCAGGCTCTCTCTGCACCCTGCCATTTCAGATATTCTGGTTGCCCTCGGCGTTTCCCCCTCTCAACTTCCTCCCAACTCTTGGAGGACGATCTTGTGCTACATTTCCTTGTGGAAGAACGCCTTTACCGACGAGCCCTCGGCTGACCTATTTCTGGGCTGCTACAACATTACATCCTCGTCCAAACAGCCCGGATACTATCATCTGGGGGCAAGGAGGTCTGAGAAGAAACTCCTACACCTGGCACAAACTTCCAATCACGATTGGAAAAAGAGGTTTTTCTTCATTTCTGGGGAATGGGAGCCCACCGCCGACGTTCCGAGGGTCCCCAGAAAATGGGACAACCCCTCCATGAAGGCCAGGTCAGACCCTGGACTTTGTCTGGAGGAAAAAGACATCGTAGATTATCTGAGGGGACGAGGGAGAGAGGGTGAGCTTGCAAAATTTGAAGACTTGATGACCCCTCGGTTCCTTAAAGAAGCTGGTCTGAGGGTTGGCCCTCCGACAGAACTATGTGAGTTATACTGAACATTTTCCATTCTTTACTTATTTTTGAAGTGTTCTCTCTTTAGACCTACATCTTTCTAACATATCGTCCTCTTATCAGATCGTCCTGCAGGTACGCCCGACTACCTTTGGGAAATGACTGCTCCC
The DNA here is from genome assembly GCA_949130495.1 of Sambucus nigra. NCBI lineage: Eukaryota > Viridiplantae > Streptophyta > Magnoliopsida > Dipsacales > Adoxaceae > Sambucus > Sambucus nigra. The sequence continues at coordinate 175,547,975 of OX422211.1, forward strand.
AGCTTGCTATCTGGATTGGCCAAGAAGAAAGGGAAGGAGCCCCAACAGGCTCCGAGGAAGACAAAGGCCGCTGGGTCGACAATGGTGGAGCCGACCACTGACAGTAACAAAAGGAAGGAGCCTGAGGCCCCAGTTGAGCCTCGACCTGATTCTCGGACGAGGGCCAGAGTCGACGCCTCTGAGGGGACGACCTCTTCTTCCAGCATGGGGGCCTTCTGGTCTCAAAATCTGGCCCATCTGAGGGCCGACCCCTCGTCGCTGATCGCAAACTTGAGGGCAGCCAAGGCCTCGATGTTCTCTGCACCGTCGGCCTCTGACTTCCAGTTCTTGGTGAAGATGCCCCCTGCCAAAGTGTACGACTATGGTCTGCACCCCCTTGCTCAGGTATTGGTCTTGACCTTTTAATTTTATTCTTACTAACTGTTATCTCGGCCCATCTTGATGTTTATTCATTTTTTCTTGCAGTCTGTTTGTGCCTTGACCTCAGCCACCAAGTGGATGGCCGAGAATCAACAAAAGTTTCACGAAGCTGAGAGGGCCATTCAACATGAGGCTGAGTTGTAGGCAGAGCTAGATACAACAAAGACTGAGCTTGATACTGCGAGGGCCGAGCTTGAGAGTGCTAGGACCGAGCATGCTAAGGTCCTAGATGAGCTGATGAGGCAGTAAGATGCCGACCTGCAAGCCAAGGACTTGATCATCAAGGATAGGGATGAGGCTCTGATCAACCTGGAGGCCCAGCACAAAACTGATCTTGAAGAGGCTATGAAGAAAGCCGGGGCTGATGCTGTTGAGGTTTTCAAGACCTCAGATGAGTTTCAGGGCTTCGGCCTTGAGTATCTGGAGAGGGGGATCAGGACGGCATGTCGATGGGTCGTCCTCAAATTCGGCGATGTCGTCTCCTCTGTTCGTCCTTCACTGGAGGGTGTTCAACTGGACGACCCCCTAATCGCTGAGGCCCTATCCCAGGTGGAATCTCAAGTGCAGGTCGAGGGGGTCGGCACGTCTGAGGATCGGCCAGTCATGATTGCTGAAGAGACCCCCTTGGTGGATGTTGAGGCTCTGCCCTCTGACACTGTCCCTTAGGGTGGCTGCCTGTAGCCCATACCCTCACAATGTATCTATTACTTTTTTCTGTATTGTAAAAACACTTGAATATTTTGTACCAGATTTTTATTAATATCATCGTCTCTTCTTCAACTGTCTCCCATAATTGCTTTCTTCCATATTTAATTCTGTTATGGTTTGTTCCTTGCTAATTTTCTTCTTCGTTGATGATGATGCTACTAATCCTTCCCTCATCTTTTTTGAGGACCAATGTGGGGTCGTCCCCTCATCAGGCCTCATTATAGCCGAGGGTTTAAATAACCAATTTAATGGTTTTAAATAAAGTCTACCCTCGTCTTTCTTGAGAACAGTGGAGGGGTCGTCCCCTCCACTGGTCCTCATTATAGCCGAGGGTTCAAATAACCAATTTAATGGTATTCATGAAGTCTACCCTCGTCTTTCTTGAGAACAGTGGAGGGGTCGTCCCCTCCACTGGTCCTCATTATAGCCGAGGGTTCAAATAACCAATTTAATGGTATTTATGAAGTCTACCCTCGTCTTTCTTGAGAACAGTGGAGGGGTCGTCCCCTCCACTGGTCCTCATTATAGCCGAGGGTTCAACTAACCAAACTAATGATTTTTATGAAGTCTACCCTCGTCTTTCTTGAGAACAGTGGAGGGGTCGTCCCCTCCACTGGTCCTCATTATAGCCGAGGGTTCAACTAACCAAACTAATGATTTTTATGAAGTCTACCCTCGTCTTTATTGAGAACAGTGGAGGGGTCGTCCCCTCCACTGGTCCTCATTATAGCCGAGGGTTCAAATAACCAATTTAATGGATTTTAATGTCTTCCCTCGTCTTTCTTGAGGACAGTGGTGGGGTCGTCCCCTCCACTGGTCCCCATTATAGCCGAGGGATCAACTTTCCAATTTTAATGGATTTTAATGTCTCCCCTCGTCTTTTTTGAGGACAGTGGTGGGGTCGCCCCCTCCACTGGTCCCCATTATAGCCGAGGGATCAACTTTCCAATTTAATGGATTTCTGTAGATGTTTCCATGCGTGCTAGGACTGACAACAGGATGAGGGAAACACTGATATTTCTCATTAATTTTCCAAAAGTGTCCCGTTGGAGCAACTCCTATTACAATTATGGTCTATCAAGACCTTTTAACACTACTGGTAGTATTTCTTCAAATGATCTGCGTTCCAGGGGTTGGAAAAAGGTTCCCCTTCTAGGTTTTCTAGTCTATATGTCCCAGGGACAACTTCATCGATGACCCTGTAGGGGCCGTGCCAATTAGGATGGAGTTTGTTGGGTTTTTGCCAAGTTTTCTTGAGAACCAGGTCTCCTACTGCGATAGGTCTCTATTTCACCCTCTGATTGTAAAACCTTGCGGTCCTCTGCTGGTAGGAAGCCTGCCTTATCTCAACATTCTCCCTTCTTTCCTCAATCAGGTCCAAGTCGAATCTCCTCTCCTCCGCATTTTTCTGGGGGTCATACACCTGGACTCTATGCGTAGGAAACTCAATCTTGGTGGGGATGACGGCTTCTGATCCGTAAGCTAGCATGAATGGGGTCTCTCCGGTAGAGGTCCTCACTGTCGTCCTGTATGCCCACATCACGACATATAACTCCTCGACCCATCTTCCTTTTGCCTCCTCAAGCCTCTTCTTAATTCCGTCTAGGATTGTCCTGTTCGTAACTTCGGTTTGCCCATTGGCATGAGGTCGGCCTGGGGTGGAGAAAAATTGTTTGATACTTACCCTCTCACAGTACTTCTGCAGAGAGGCATTCTTGAACTGGGTCCCGTTATCCGAGATGAGGGTGTTGGGTAGACCATATCTGCATATCACATTCTTCCAGATGAACTGGAAGGTCTTCTGTTCTGTAATCGTGACCATTGGTTAGGCCTCTACCCACTTTGAAAAATAATCAATGTCTACGATGAGGAATCGATAGTTATTGATGGCCCTAGGCAAGGGTCCTACTAGGTCGATCCCCCACACTGCAAACGTCCATGGGGATGTAATGGAGGTAAGGGGCTGGTGAGGTTGGTGAGGGATGGTAGCAAATCTTTGGCATTTATCACACTTCTTAACATATGCGGCAGCATCTTTCCCCAAGGTCGGCCACCAGTAGCCTTGGGTGATCACCCTCTTTGCCAAGGATCTACCCCCAATGTGGCTTAAGCACGACCCTTCATGCACATCTTGCAAAATAGAAGGGACTTTTGAGGGATGCACACACCTAAGTAAGGGGAGCAGAAACCCCTTTTTGTACAGCGTGTCTCCGATGACAGTGAACTTTGCATCCCTGTATCTCAGCTTCTTCCTCTCTTGGCTTGCTTCTGGCATCTCCCCCCCTTTAATGTATCTGATCAGAGGATCCATCCATGAAGGTTCTTGAGAAACATTCATGCAAATGCCAAGTGTTCCCTCGACGTCTTCGATAGTTGGTCGAAGCAAGATTTCTACCGGGACTGTCCTCCTTATGTCTGTCCTAGTAGCTGAGGCCAACCTTGCAAGGGCGTCAGCACGGCCATTGTCGAGCCTAGCTATCCTCTTGAATTTCACTTCTTTAAAGTTTTTCAGCAATGACCTCACCTTCTCAAGATACCTAGCCATCCTCTCCTCTTTGGCCTCATAGGCTCCTAGTATCTGATTCACCACCAGCCTTGAATCACTGTGAACCAAAATTTGGCCGACACTAAGAGATTTGGCCAAGGAAAGGCCGGCTATCAAGGCCTCATACTCAGCCTCATTATTGGAGGCTTTGAAATTGAACCTCAGGGCGTACTCGATGTTTGTGCCGTCGGGTGCTGATACTATCAATCCAGCTCCGCTCCCGCTTTCGCAAGAGGACCCGTCGATGAAGAGACTCCACACAGCATGTTCCTCCGAGAAATTTCCCTCAATGAGTGACCCTTGTCTAAAAAGGTATCTTCCCTCTTCATTTTCATCCACCTTTCTTCTAGCAGTGCTTGTCTCAGCCTTATCTGCAGGAGGGTCAGTGAGCCTACCTTGCTGGGTATCTGTCTGGCTTAGACCCTCACCCTCGGCCTCGTCACTCTCCCAGGTAAATTCAGCCACGAAATCTGCCAATGCCTTCCCCTTAATGGCTGTCTTAGGCTGATACACAATATCGAACTCCCCCAGCTCTATAGCCCAGGTCATTAGCCTTCCTGATTTTTCAGGCTTGTGTAAGACCTACCTAAGAGGAGAGTCAGTAAGGATGACCATAGTATGGGACTGGAAGTACGGTTTCATCTTCCTTGAGGCATGGATCATGGCATAGGCCAACTTTTCCATCCTCGGGTACCTTTGCTCTGCCCCCTGGAGTGCCTTGCTGTTAAAATATACAGGCTTCTGCATACCATCCTCGTCTCTCATAATGGCTGCGCTGATGGCAGACTCTGAGACGGCGAGGTATACGTAAAGTCGTTCACCCTGCACGGGTCGTGACAGCAGCAAGGGAGACCCTAAGTATGATTTTAGCTCCTTGAAAGCCTCATCACACTCTTCACTCCATTCAAAGGCCTTCCTGAGGATCTTGAAGAATGGTAGACACCTGTCTGTAGCCCTTGACACAAATCTGTTCAAGGCAGCCACTCTCCCTATGAGCCTCTGAACGTCTTTAATGGACTTGTGGGTCTTCATCTCAATAAGGGCCTTTATCTTTTCAGGATTGGCCTCGATGCCTCTTTGATTGACAATGAACCCCAAGAATTTCCCCGCTCCGACCCCGAAGACACACTTGGACGAATTAAGCTTCATTTGGTACTTGTCCATCGTATTAAAGGTCCTCTCCAGGTCTGCCACATGATCCTCTGCTTTCAAACTCTTGGTCAGTATGTCATCCATGTAGACCTCCATAGACTTCCCAATTTGGTCTTCGAACATTTTATTTACGAGGCATTGGTACGTTGCCCCCGCGTTTTTTAGACCGAAGGGCATGACCCTATAGCAGTATGTACCCTTGTCAGTGATGAAGGAAGTCTTCTCCGAGTCTTCAGGGTTCATGAAGATCTGGTTGTACCCTGAGTAGGCATCCATAAAACTCATGAGCTCGTGGCCTGCAGTAGCGTCTACCATCTGGTCAATGCGGGGGAGAGGGAAGCTGTCTTTGGGGCAGTGCTTGTTGAGGTCTGTGAAGTCCACACACATCCGCCACTTCCCGTTAGCCTTTGGGACAATGACTGCGTTGGACCGCCACTCAGGGTAATTGACCTCTCTAATAAATTCAGTGTCCTCTAGCTTTTTGACCTCATCCCTGATGACCTCGTACTTCTCTCTAGAGTAAATCCTCCTCTTCTGCTTTACCGGCTTCACTCCCTCTACCACATTGAGCTTGTGGCACATGATTTCAGGGTCGATCCCCGGCAAATCTACATGACTCCACGCGAAAACGCTTCGTCTTCTCCTCAACAGCTTAATGAGGTCTTCCTTGATGTAGGGCCTCAGAGACTTGCCAACTTGGACGATTTTTCCCGGGTCATCCTCATCGAGGATGATAGGTTCTACCTCCTCAGCGACCTCTCCTTTCTTGAGCTTCGTCTCGTCCCTAGGGTCTAGGGTGTCAATATTGTAAGTGGCTGTAGCCCTCTTGTGTGTCTCCCTTTCTTCGGCGGAGTTGTAGTAGCACTCTCGCGCTGTCGTCTGGTCTCCCTGAACCTCCCCCACCCCATATGGGGTGGGGAATTTAATCATCTGGTGGACCGTAGATGGCACGGCCTCGAACCCTTTGAGGGCCACCCGCCCTAATATGATATTATAGGCTGAAAACACATGCTCATCCATCACAAAGAAACTGACCTTCCTGGTGAGACTCCTCGGCCACTCACCCCCCATCCTAACATCAGCCTCATACACACCAAGGGGGTGAACTTTTTCCCCACTGAATCCAATCAATGGATGATGGTACGGGATGAGTCTAGCACGGCTGAGACCTAAGGCCTTGAAGCATGGCCAAAACATTACATCTGCAGATGAGCCCCCATCCACCAGGATCCTCGGCACCTCACACCCATGCACCCTGGTCGTGATGACGAGCGGGTCATCATGCGGGGCTAAGAGGCCTTTGAAGTCTATCCGTGAGAACCCTACTATCAGTGTGTCCATGTCCACCTTCTTCCTCTTTTCTGGCTTGGCCTCCAGAGAGGTCGAATGTACAGTCTTCGTCACTGCCCTGGCTTCTGCCACGTGGGCCTTCCTATCTGCGACTTCCGATCCTCCTCCTTCCAGACCCCTAGAGATCATTCCCACTCTGAGCGAGATCATATTAAGCCTCTTGACGGGGCCCTGATCGTCTCTCGGCGGGAGGTTAGGGTCGTCCTCATCATCAGAAGGGTCATCTCCTCTTTTTTGAGGACCCTCTCTACATGCATCGACTCGCTTCTTTCTGGGGTCGTCCCCTCGGCCCCTCTTGAAGGCGCCTCTGTCGACGTATTTTCTGAGCTTCCCTTCTTTCAGCATCTTCTCAATCTCATCTTTCAGAGCAAAGCATTTGTCTGTCACGTGACCGTGGTCTTGATGACATTCACACCACAGGTTCTTATTTCTCTTGCCAGGTGTTGCCCTTAGCTTCTCAGGCCACTTCAGGGATCGGTCACTCTTTATCTCATTGAGAATTTTCTCACAGCTGACCGTCAGAGGGGTGTAACCAGCGAACTTGTCGTCCGTGGACCTCTTCCTCCCCTCTTTGTTCTTCTTAGGGTACTTACCCCCACCAGTACCTCCCTTCTCGTCTTCATATTTTGCGGCCATCGCCTCTTCGACGTTCATCACCCTTCCTGCTGTCGACAGCAATTCGGCCATCGTCCTCGGAGGGTCTTCAGCAAGCTTCCATAACAGCTTCCCCTTTTGGAGTCCTCCAATCAGGGCTGTCATAGCTATGCTTTCCTCGTAGTCTTCTACCTCCAGCTTCTCTTTATTAAATCTGGCTATATAGTCCCTCAGACTCTCACTCTTCCCCTGCTTGACATAGAGCAGGTGGGTGGTCTTCTTCCGTGGCCTCATCCCGAAGAAGAAATTATGGATGAACAGGTCGGCCATCTGCTTAAAGTTTTCGATGGAATTTTTTGGAAGAGACGTGTACCAAATGTGTGCAGCCCCCGTCAGGGTTCCGGAGAAGGCATGACATCTCATCTCATCTTAGATGGAGTATATGTCTGCTGCCGATTGATACATCTCAACATGGTGGACAGGGTTGGTGCTCCCATCGTATCTTGGGGTGACCACAGGTGGCTTGAACCTTGATGGCGTAGGAAAGTCGACTATCTTTGCCACAAAGGGTGAGCCTATGGTATATCCCTTCTGAAGGGGGTCTCGGCTCTTCAATATATCACCTATCTTATCCTCTAGCCGTTGGATTGAGTCATTCCAGGGCCTCACAGGGTCGGCGCGGCCGATGTTATCCCAAGCCGCCTCTTGAAGGTGGACGGAGGGTTCTGCTGCAGCAGGCCTGTGTCGGCTGTTCACTTCCCTTTGGCCGTCATCCCTCCCCTGGGGTCGGCCATCTGCTGCCTCCTGCCTGGACCTCGCCGCACTTCTTGACCTGGACAACTTGTCCCACAGGTCATTTACTGGGCCTAGCCTCTCAAAGGCCGACCCTCTGCTCAAGCGATCAAAAGCAGAGCCTCTCGGGCGATCATCAGGGTTTGGTCTCACGCCCTTTCCTCTACTATCCTAGAGAGGTCGCACAGTGTTGTTGGAGACCTCATACGGTTCACAGCATTCAATTGGGGCCTCCTCTCCCTCCAGATCGTCATACCTGTCCTCCGGGCAAGGGTTTCCTTGCCTCCCCAGGCGCAGACGCCGGGGGTCAGCAACATCCCTACGCCGCTGAGGGGGTGGCAGGTCTTTGTGTGGTGCCTGGGGTGGTCCCCTGGCCTCACGCTGTCCTGGAGCTGCTGCCGGAGTAATCATCTCAGGTGAAACCCCTGGTGCTCTCAGTATGTTCTGGCTTAGAGCTGTGAACTGCTCCTGCATCATCTCAGGTGAAATTCCTTATGCATGCTAGCAGAAAAGGATTTAACTTCGGATGAAGAATGATGATGCTAAGATTTAGCACCACCAGATAAGTGATAGTGAGCTCAAGCAGTAGCAGCCATGGCAGCCATGGAGATGTATAAGTGTATAGGTATGTAGAAGGGGGTGATTATAAGAGGAAATAAGACAATGATGTATAGTGGTTCAGCCAATTTGGCCTACATCCACTGTGAGTGTGTGATCCACTAAGTATGGGCACTAACAGCCTTGGATACAATGCTCATAACCCTCTCTCTCTCTCTACTGTGTGTGTACAAGCAGAGTTTTAGCTAGGGCTACTGTTCATGGATCGATCCCCTATAGGGTTGTAGATGACAAGTATATATAGGTCTTGGGGGGTGTAGTATACCCCCCTAAGTAAGCATGGTGCATGTGAATGATGATCTAACCAATCCCCTGTTGACACCTGTAAATGCCAAATGATGACATAATAATCCTTCACGTGAGGGTGTGATTCAGTTATAACGGTCTGCCACGTGTCATATGAGCCTGACGCGCACTGTTCCACGCGTGTCCCGAACCACGCGCTGTCATGATGTCACCCTCGGCCTATGAGCCGAGGCCGAGGGCAAAGTTTCTTCCTGTAGGGAGCCTGGCCCAATTCTGGCCTCGTACTGTCGGCCCCTCGTACTGTCGTCTGAAGCCTGGTAGAGGGTCGGCCCCTCGTAGGGTCGTCTGGGCCTGGCGAAGGGTCGGCCCCTCGTAGCCTCGTCTGGGTCTGGCGAAGGGTCGGCCCCTCTGAGGAGCCGTATGGAGCCTATTGGAGGGGTCGACCCCTCGTAGGGTTGTCCGTTTGGAGGTTATCATCAGCCAGGCCGAGGATATAAACGGGTATATCAAAGAAGTTGACCCAAAAATGATGTCGTCTACATAGACTTGGGCTATAATAATATTACTGTCAAAATGTTTGACAAAGAGAGTCTGGTCATTTCCTCCTCTCTTAAAACCCTTATCCAACAAAAAGTTGGAAAGGCGTTCATACCAAGCTCTAGGAGCTTGTTTTAAGCCATACAAAGCCTTTTTTAAACGAAAGACATGGTTAGGGTATTTAGGATCAATGAACCCTTTGGGTTGTTCTACATATGTCTCTTCGAACAGAATCCCATTTAAGAAGGCAGATTTGACATCCATTTGATAAAGTGTGAATTTTAAGTAACTCGCTATGGCGAAAAGAAGTCGAACAGATTCAAGATGAGTGACAGGGGCAAAATTCTCGCTGAAATCTATCCCTTCTATTTGAGAGTAGCCTTGAGCAACTAGTCTAGCTTTGTTTCTAAGGATTACCCCATTTTCATCAGATTTGTTCTTGAAAATCCAACGTGTTCCAATAACATTTTTATTTTGAGACCGAGGTACAAGATACCAGACATCGTGAATGACAAATTGTAAAAGTTCTTCCTGCATAGCAGAAATCCAGTGTGTGTCATTCAATGCTTCATTAACATTTTCCGGTTCCACAAGGTAGACGAAACATGCGTAATTAGAATAATTTCTTAACTGGGATCTAGTACGAACCGGCTCATTAGGATTACCAACCACGTTGTCAATGGGATGATCTTTAGATACCCAGCCAGGTACTTCTGGACTCTCAATAGGTAATGAGTCATCTATTTCTGGTGAATCAGTTTTGAAATCATTTTCAGATTCAACCACAATAGGTGATTCAGATATCTTATTTTAGACAATAGTGTCACTTACAATTACATTTATCGATTCCATAAGAGCCTTAGTACGCAGATTGTATATACGATAAGCATGACTATTTGGAGAGTATCCTAAGAAGATGGCTTTATCACCACGAGTTTCGAATTTAGAAAGATGTTCTCTATCTTTACAGACATAACACTGACTTCCAAATGTTCTTAGGTATTTCAGATTAGGCTTCTTACCGTACCACAACTCATAAGGGGTTTGTTTAGAGTTTTTCCTAAGATAGACCCTATTAGTGATGTGACAGGAAGTTCTAATAGATTCTACCCAAAAGTATTTAGGTAGGGATTTGGCATGCAACATGACACGTGCCATCTCTTGAAGAGTTCGGTTTTTCCTTTCAGCAATGCCATTCTGCTGAGGAGTTTTAGGGGCACTAAATTCATGTTTGTAACAGTTGTAGTCACAATATTCAACTATTCCTATGTCTATGAACTCTCCCCCTCTATCACTACGAATGCGATTGACTTGTGTGTCCTTCTCATTTTCAATTCTTAATAGAATTTTCAAAAAAATTTGAAACGTGTCAGATTTATGTTTTAAGAAAGCAACCCAAGTGAATCGTGTGAAATCATCAACCATGACAAGGATATAACTGTGTCCACAAAGACTAACAGTTCTAGAGGGACCAATAAGGTCCATAAGGATGAGATCTAAAGGTATAGAGGTGAGGATGTCTTTAACCTTTTTATGCGAAGTCTTAACTATTTTTCCTTCCTGGCAATGACCACAGAAAACACTGGAAATAGATTTAATTTTAGGAATACCTCTAACAATCTCTTGACTAGACAATCTACCAAGGATATCATAACTTAAGTGACCCATACGATTATGCCAGATCTCATTGTCATCCATTCTGACAATGTTACAGGTTTCAGAACTAGTCTTGACAGTATAACAATTGTCAGGTGTTCTAAATCCTGTAATAATGCATTCACCTTTATCATTTAGAATTTTACAATTGTTCTTTGAAAAGGTGACAGTATGGTAAGAGTCACAAAATTGTGATATACTTAGGAGGTTGGCTTTAAGGCCTTTAACTAATAGAACATTTTCGAGAATAGGCATTCCTTCTTCTTTTAGGGTTCCTTTACCTATGATCTGAGATGAAACACCATCACCAAAAACTACTTTCCCACCAGCAAATCTGGTTTTGTTTAAAAGTTTGGTTTCATCTCCTGTCATATGTTTGGAGCGTCCTGAATCTAAATACCAACCAGATGAAGTGTGTTCAACTTTTAAGGCAGTGATAACAATGTTACACTTCATTTGGGGTAAAAGATCATCTTTTCTAACCCAAATAGCTCTAGTTTTAATTTTGCGCAAGTTTGCCCTCATTTGATAAAATTTTCGAGACACAGTTTTTTGTTGAAAAACATTTGGAGCAGCAAACTGATTGTTGTGAAAAAGTTGAGCTTTTGGTTTAGGAAAGTTTATGGGAGACTTTCTCTTAAATGAACTCTTAGTTTTGGTCTTTCTATTTCTGTAGTTAGAGTTCTTATCAGGATGTCTTGGAAGGACATAATTGTTACGACTTTTCCTAGAATAGTTAAAATTCTTATAGATAGAAGTGTTGTAAACAGGGGTATTTAGACGCCTAGCTTAACAACCTTCAAAGGAATGACCATAAATGTCACAGTAGGATCAATATTGATTGCTTGAGGGATGAATTTCCTTAGGAAAACTTTTAAAGATAGGTTTGACAGCATTCTGTTCAGAAGTGTTCTTCCTAGGAGGTATGGTCTTATAGGTAGAATCAGCCTTTCTGATCAAAGGACAGACGTATTTAGTCTTAAGTGTAGTGTCAGCCTTAGAAGTACTAGACTCTCCAATGTATTTCTGTTGTTGTTTTTGATCAAATTCATTTTTAATCAAATGAAAGTCTGGACATGTTTCAATTGGTCTTTCGCCCCCAGACACAAACTTAATAGGTTCAAGTTTAGTAGTTTGTGGTTTGTTCTTAGGGCAAAATCCAATACCGGTTCTATCATCAGAATTGGTCTTGGAGTCAACAACAAAGTCAGTAAAGCAATTTGAATTGTTTTCAAACTTAGAAAACTTTTTGAAAACAGTAGCTGTCTTTGTTTTTGCTTCCTCCAATTCTAATAATGTTCCCTTATATTTCATTTCCAGAATTTCATTAGTTTTAGTCAACTCTTTTAATTTTTGATCAAAAGTTTCAATTTCAGATTGATGAGTCAGACACTGGTTAGTGTACTCTTCAGCATTCAACTTTACAATAAGACTTAGATCATCTAATTTCTTAGTCAGGTCTCTAACAGTCTTCTCCAATCTAGTGCCTTTTTTAAGAGTTTTAGCATACAAGGTATGGATATCTGGGAGGTCATCTGTGTCTGAGTCACTAAGTGAAGTGTGTGTAGTGACCCCTAACGATTCAGTTTTAGTACTCACGCACCCATTTGCATCGTCATTATCGAGATCACTTTGACTCACACACACGGGATTAGAACTAGCAACATTTTCAGACAATAAAGCATCTAGGCCAATCAAAGGAGTATTCACACAAGCAAGAGTAGTAGCATCATTATCACACACAGGCATATCATCATTGTAAATGATCTTAGCATAAAAGGACATGCAAGGGTCAAGTACATTAGATGACTCAAGTTCCTCTTCATCAGAGTCACTTGAATCATTCCAAGTTTTACAGACATTGGTTCTATTGTGTGTGTTGGCTTTATTCAGATTAACTCTGTAGTCGTGAGCAATGTGACCTAGTTTCCCACATCTAAAACATTCAATCTTTTTAAGGTCTCTAGTGGGTCTGGAATTGTTGTCCTTAGAGTGTTTGTCAAGACCTCTCTCATGAGGTTTGGGATTAGACTGACTAGGATAATTAGGCTTGCCTTGTTTAGTTGCCTGTTTGTTTCGAAATTTGACAATTTTCTTAAATTGTTTAGACATTAAGGCAATCTGATTATCAAGTTTGTCTATATCACACTCCTCATCAGAGTCAGAGTTGGTCAAATTAGACTCAAGTTTGGGTATCTTAGAGGCAAAACTCAAGTTAGAGTTAGGTTGTTTTCTTTGAGAATGATTCAACTGTTTCTTAAAGTCTAATTCCATTTCCACAGTCCTAAGTTTGCTACTGAGTAACTCAGGGGTAAGGTTTTGATCATTCATTTCCTCAATAGCATACCTCTTACTGTCAAACTTTTATGGTAATGACCTTAGAATTTTAGAGACAATTTCATTCATATCATAAGTTATACCATTAGCATGCAACTTAGTAACTATATCAGTTAAGTTCATGTAAAAATCATCAAAAGATTCAGAGTCAGACATGATTAAAGAGTTGTACTGCTGGATAAGCATTCGAGTTTTAGCAGCTTTAACTATTGAGTCTCCTTCATGGGCAGTGACTAATGTGTCCCAAGCTTCCTTAGAAGTGGCACAAGATGAGATTCTCTTGAACCCATACTCATTAATGGACATAAAAATGGCATTCTTGACTTTATTGTTATTTCGAGAAATGGTTTTCTCTTCTTGGGTAAATTCATTTAAGATTTTCTTTACCCTCTCATCACTTCCTTCAATGGCTGGTTTAGTAGGATAAGTGTATCCATTTTCGATAATGTCCCAGACATCATCTCCTAAAGTCCCTTGGATGAAGGCAACCATTCTTACTTTCCAGTAAGCAAAGTTGTTTCCATCAAAGAGTGGAGGTCTGGACAGATTACCAAACCTTTCATTCTTCTCATCCATAGTTAGGTTTTTCAGAAAACGATTTCAGAAACACAAGATATTTGAAATAAAAAGTTAACAGGGCTCTGATACCAATTGAAAAACGTCGCTAATGCCGTTTAACACAAGGTTAAACTGTATAAGAAACTCCGAATGTTTGTTGGAGAAACCCTTTTCTTTTTGAAAATAAAAATTATAAGCAAGATGTGTTTACAAAGAAACTTATGTACGAGAGTAATTAAGATTGTGTAATCAGTTTTTAAAACTAAGGTAGTTTTAAAAATTCAGCACACTTAGAGAATGAGATGAGTAGATGAAGATAATCAACACAAAGATTTTAACGTGGTAAAACCTCTCCCAACAGAGGAAACATCCACGGTGACTTCTAAGTCACAAAAACAAAAGTCCACTAATAACAAAAATCAGTTACAAACAATACAACATGTAAGCACACAAATCAACCTATTCTAAGTTTAGGAATATACCCCCTTGGTTCCTTCTAACTTCTGATAGATCTGATTTGTTGACGATGTTCTCCAGTTTGCTAACTTCCTTTGCTTTAGCTTATTTACGTCGACTCAATGATTTCAGATCTTAAACACAACACTTCCAGTGTAGTAGTGTGTTAAGTGTTTGTGTAGTGATTCCTATACACATTCATGAACTCACACACACTTAGATTTACAAACAGTCCTATAAAAATTACATATACAGTCTATATGCAGTGATTTTAATTTATTTCTTTCTCACGGAACTCAAATCCTTTTGACCTTTAAAGATAACCCAGATTCCATGGAGATCTTGCTTCAAAAATCGGACAAGACCTTAATCAATCTCTTTTGAAAACATTTATGAGATTGGAAACCCTCCAAGTGTGAATCCAACTAGGTCAGAATCAAGTTTCGTAAGAAAAGAAACCAGAAAACATTTTCAAAACCAAATCAGTACGATTTTCTTAAATCAAGTATAAAAAATGCAGATCTAGTGAAAATGTAACATATAGTATGTAGATCGAACGTTTCTATGATAAAGAAACTAGATCTTCACACAAATGTTTAAGTTGTGTACAAGATCTAAAGATCACGAGGTTACAACAACACAGGAACAAACCTCTCTCTCTCTCTCTCTCTCTCTCTCTCTCTCTCTCTCTCTCTCTCTCTCTCTCTCTCTCTCAAACACTCAGGTTGTGTTTGGGTTTGAATATGCGAAGGTTTGTTTCAGAGAAGGTGAACTGTTTAGGGTTAGGGTTTGGCTAACAGGTTTTTCTTTCTCTCTATTGTCTCTCACTTCTCTCTTCTCTCTTATTTTTTTTCTCTCAGAAAGACGAATGACAAAAAGTTCTCTAAGGCTGAGAAGTGAAGGGTATATATAGTGCCTGTGGAAGGTTCTGGATGATCGAGGCAAATCAATGGTTGTGATGAAGTCTTGCAAGGTTTGACTTGATCCTATTGTTATAAAACAGCGGTGGATTAAGATGGTTCTGATTGGTTCAAAAGGTTTGCACTGGGATTAACTAAGAACGCATGCAGACCCTTGATAAGGAAAGATCCAACGATCACCAATGCAACTGGCTATCCTCTCACATAACAAACACAAACTAACGCACCAAAAGGATGACAAGTGTTGGCCGGTAAATGGCTCTCACACACGCGTCAAACTAATTACAAAACATCACCCTGAAGTCTCTAGCGCTTTGAGATCGTACCCAACCAAACATTTCAGTGAAAAATGAAGTTTCCAAAATAGTATGTAAACCCCACAAATTTTAAAACCAATTTTATTAATAAAAACATTTATTCAAAAATGTTTAAAAAAAGTCTAAACGGGTTTAAAATTATTTAAAAATTCCCAAAAAATTATTAAAGCTCCAATTTAAGGGGAATTAAACACACACTCAATTTTAGGCAATATTAACACATGTATGCACTTATAATTATGTGTTGTGTGATTCATTTTATACCATCATTGATCTTTGAAGAGGATTAGAGAGTTAGGTTCTGAGGCTTTTTGGATTCTAGGATAGACTACCAATTTTGTCAATATTTCCAAATTAGTTGAGCACTTATACAATGTAGACTTAAGCAAGTCAAAGGTATAAGGTGATTCAGGAAAATGGTGACTTAAGCAAGAAAGTGTCTAGCCTTATGAGAGATCTTCAAGCATCCATAGAGAATCATGAGAAACTTGAAGCCCTTGTATCCTAACTCGAGAAAGTTCTTGAACATGATCGGGGGGTCAATGTTACTATAGAGGATACATCAAGGAAGGTTGGAAAGATGTTCCCCGGTCCCTCTTTTCACTTTAGTGACAGGAAAGGAATACGTTATAACGATGCATCCGCTTCCCATTCCAAATAGGAACTGGTTCCAAAATTTGTGATATATCCTTATTAGCCTCGACCCAAACCACAAAAGAGAGTTTAACCTAATAGAGGTAACTAAGGTATCCCAAACAAGTCTATGTTTGCACCCATTGTAAAAGGAGAGGTCACCTTCAGGAATTTTGCTATAAATTAGGGATAAATCAATGTACACATACTCTCGTACTACTATAGCAACTTTGTCAGTCTTAGAGAGAAAATTAAGTTCCTAGTTACGACTTTGCAAAGCTTAATGGAAGAGTTTCAAAGGATGTTAATGCCTTTTGAGAATTCTTCTAACGCTATGACTAGAACCAACAACGATAAGAGAAAAGAAAATATTACCAGCACTTATGTACCTAAATAATACGATAAAGCCCCTATTGTTCATGTTTCTCTCAAGGATCAAAATATATCCTAATTGTATTTTGATAGTGGGTGATCTAGGAACATAACTGGTGACATATCATTCTTTACCAACATTGTCAATACCAAGGAAGGTAAAGTTACCTCTAGAGATGGGAGAAGGTTTAGTATTTTAGGATGTTGTTTTGTTGAGATACCCGAATTTCCTAAACTAGAAAATATTTTATATCTAGATGGGTTAAAAAAAAACTTAATTAGCATAAACCAATTGTGCGATGCAAACTTTATGGTAAAGTTTGACCAGTCCGAATGTAGCGTATATGATAAATCCGGCTAACTTTTAATAAAAGGAGTATGGACCGTAGATGATTGCTATGGAATCATTTCCAAGTCCTCCTTTGTGTTCAATAATGTCACGGTCTCATCCATAGACCTTTGGCATCAACGGATAGGCCATGTGAACTTTAGAGATTGAGATATTAGTGAAAAAGGACCTAGTTTGTGGCTTGCCATCTCTTAGGAAACCTATTTTCTTAGTTTGTGGACCGTACCAACAAGGAAAACAAATTTAAAGTCCATATCGAAAATTGAATACCATTAATACCTCATGTTTGTTAGAGTTGATTCATATGTATCTTATGTGTTCTACTTGTTCGAAGAGTTTAGTTGGTAAAAGATATATTCTTGTGATGGTCAATGAAATTTTGAGATACTCTATTATGGGGTTTCTTAGATAAAAGTTTGATGTGATTGAGTTCCAAACAACTAAGTGACGTGTCCTACAAAACCAACAAGGTGTCACGATTAACTGATGCATAAATACAACAACACTGAATTTAAAGAAGACAAAGTGGATAACTGTTGCGATG
This sequence comes from Sambucus nigra, assembly GCA_949130495.1. Classification (NCBI taxonomy): domain Eukaryota; kingdom Viridiplantae; phylum Streptophyta; class Magnoliopsida; order Dipsacales; family Adoxaceae; genus Sambucus; species Sambucus nigra. Next base: position 175,565,079 of record OX422211.1, read on the forward strand.
GAGTGGTCATAAAATACAAGTTTTTCATTGTTCATACTCCTCAATAAAATGGGATAGTTGAGAGGGAGAATCGGACGATTCAAGAGATGTCTAGATCTATTCTTCTTAGGAGAAATGTGCCTAGACATTTTTATGTAGAGGCGATGAATATCGTATATCATATAGTGAATAAGGTATATCTCCGTGCATACATGTTACACAGGCTGTATGAGTTGTGGACATGTAAGATAAGGTATATCTCTGTGCATACATGTTACACAGGCTGTATGAGTTGTGGACATGTAAGAAACCTAACCTATTGCATTTGAGGGTCATCAGGAGTACTTGATACATCTTGAGAGATAAAGAACACTTAGTGAAGTTTGACTACAAGAGGGGATATTTTTAGGTTATTCATCATCAAGTAGGACTGATAGGGTGTTTAACCTTGCGAGATCTTAGGTTATGGAGTCAGTAAACCTCACGATTAGAGACGGAGTGAAATGACCTAACGGTTACTAGAAAGGACCAAAGGGTACTCATTAATGCGTATTAGGTTATTTAAAAACTCTTTGATAAAATCTATTATAAATTAAAAACACTCACGTACACTAGTAAGTAAAATGTCGTGATACTAGATATAAAAATAATTCCCTTTAAGAATGAGATGAGGAAAAGTGGAAGGTGACATAAAATTTATTCTCGAGGAACCCACCGTGGTGGTAAACCCCGTGTCCCTAATCCAGGACAACACACACACCCAAGTCCACTATTATCAATTATAAATTACAGATTACAGTCCACAATGAATTAAACTAAGAAAATACACACTTGTACAACCAGCCTAGTCTAAAACAACCTAACTTGACTGAAAATCAGTCAACCTAATAAACCTAGGTAATAGTGACTATCACTCACTCACTACACACGCAACACTAATACTAATGTTTAAATAAATAATTCAGCAACACCAGTGTAAATGAAATAGCTTGGCCAACACAAAACCAATACACCTAGGAACAAACTAAATAACCCCACAATACTGAATCTTACTAAACAACCAAGGTAGTGAAAGCACGAGACACACACACACAACTACACACTCAAACCCGAGATCTCGTGAAGTTGTGAAGAACATAAATAAGTATAATAACATGATATTTAATTAATTAGTACTAAAAGAATGATTAAATATTAAGTCACAAGACACAAATGAGGTCTTCCTTAATAATTAATATTCAAGTAAAGATTAATCCTAAAACAATTTAATTGGCACAAATGACCACAAATAAAATACGAAATAAAATTCCAACAATTGTGTCATGAAATTAAAGTAAAAGAATTAACTTAACATCAAATAGAATATGAATCAATTTAAAGAAGTGTTATGTTAAAATATCAAGTCCAAGTATGAGCAAAACTGTAATTAAGTCCTAATTTGTATAAGCTCGGTCCTAAATATTATTTACCCGCCTAGTTTGTCCATTTATTGGAGGGTGAAATGTGGTACTCATATGAAAATGTACCGCCATAACCTCCTAAAATCTTCCCCAGAATTAGAAAACAAAATTATCATCCTTGTTGGGCACAATATTGAGCAATAGCCCTTGGAGATTCACAATCTTAGAAATCAAGAGTCATGTGTATTTCTACACTATAATTGTGGCCATCCCGAGGCCTACCTTTTCATATTCCCATTGAAGCATGTCCGGGGTTTGCACCCTTTATCAGGAAACTCGACCATCGTCAATGTGGGGGATAATGTGTAGAGATAGAGTTCCCAACTATTTTGCACAAAAGAGGCAAAAGAAATGTCGTCGCCTTGAAAGAACGACATCAAGGACAATACTGATGCTTATGAAACCAAGTAGTTCAAAGGTATGGGGACTAAGTTACGGAATGGGAAGGTGTTAGGCACCCAACCTCCCCTTTTGGTCTCTGATGGTCATATGTTAATCTTCTCCTATTAGACTCCGTGAAGCGTGTGCTCATATGAATAATATAGGTGAAGAATGGATCAATTCAACTTGCAATATGAAAAAGGACGGAGTGAATTTATCCTTAGGAGTGTTCCTAAAAATAATAATTCAAAACATGATATGAGTGTTTGACTGATCACAAGTCACTATGGAAGAGCGAATGTACGTATCGGACAAAACACAAGCACGTAAGAATATATATATATATATAATAAGGAGTTAGGATGTTTTCACTGTTCAATAAAAAAATAAGACATTTAAGGGTTGAGATTGATGCCAACTAGGCACGCACTTAAGGGCTGAGATGCGGCCTTCGTATACCCAATGCTAAGCTCCTACCTTTCTGCCATTCAAGTACACCAATATCGAGCCCTTCCCCCATATCGTCTTTCCCAACATGTTACATTAATGTTTTCTACAACTTTTTCTCTCTCATTTCACTTTAATTTGAACATATCTCGGTATTTAAGACACTCACACCCCTTTCTCTCTCTTCAAGCCTCTATCTTAAGAACCCCATCGCTCATTATTTAAAAATAACTAGGCCTCAGATTCAAGAACCCATATTCTCTTCTCTCTCATGTCTTTCAAATCTCTTTGTTTTACCCTTCAAAACTCCCCATAACCATCTCACGATCCAGTTTCGTGGTGAGAATGAGTCTGGTTTATGGAGAGAATCAACTCCATCATGAGTTATTTCATTTTTCAAATAGGTTTTACCAGTTAACAAAGAAACATCTTGAGGAAACCCACATGCTTTGTGGGCCATTGAATTGGAAATCAAAGAAAACTCTCATATTTTATTTGTATTAGGTTGTCGTAGATTACTTCTCTCTTTTATTGGGTATTGTATTTGAGGGATTTAAAGAACACAGAAGAACACAATCATTTGGTTGTAATGAAGTGAAAAACGTGTTCTTGAAGGGTTTATTTGTATTGGGTTTACTTAGATTTATTTCTCCGTGTGCGTGTGTGTGTGTGTGTGAAATTTTGGCTACTGTATTATTTGTTCAATTTAATGAAGTAGAGAAAAAATCTCATTCAATGGTTCTTTTTATTAGGTTTCTCAAATTTCTCTCTATCTCTCTCTCTCTCTCTCACACACACACACACACACTCACACACACACACACACACACACACACACACACACACACACACACACATTAAAATAATCTGTTGTTGAAGATGCCAAGACCAGGCCCTAGTCCTTATGAGTGTGTTAGAAGAGCTTGACATAGTGATAGACACCAACCCATGAGAGGTTCTAATTTGTTGGATGTATACAAAATTCAGTTTTTACAACACTCTCTCTCTCTACTTGCTTTATCTCATTGTTGGATGTATACAAATTTTGTTGAGTTCCTTTATATGTGGTTTGATATATTTCACTGTTCTAAATTTTGTGCAATAAAAATATCTTTCAACAACAGTGAGGTAATTGTCTTCTATTTAAGATATTGAATTAATATCTATTTAAAGTTTTAAATATATCGGTGGATATTTGTTTTAATGGTGTGGTCGGGATGAGCTCTCTCTCTCTCTCTCTCTCTCTGGTCGAAGATTGAAACCGGGTTCGGTTTGGCAGGTCGCGGGTAGGTTCCTGTAGGGGTAAGGTCGGGTTCATGAGGTCGCAAGTTGAAAGATTACGGGTTTGAACAGAACCCGAGATGGGTTAGAATTTTGTTTGATTTCTGGTTATGGGTTCAGAGGTAGGTGGAGCTTGGTTCGACTATGGCAGGGGGTGGTAAGGTGGTTGGCACGTGTTCGATTTTGTGGCCGGATTGAGCAGGGAGAAATCGTGTTTTGGGTCTCGGGTTTGGAAGTAAGGTGGAGGTATGTGGGTTGAAGGTATGGTTAGCTTGGGGCGGGGGGGGGGGGGGGGGGGGGGAGGGGGGGATATGGGATTGTTGGAAGGTTTGTAGTTTTGTGGGATAAAAATGGAAGATGGGTGTTTGTGGGTTCATGGGGTTGTTAGAAAGTGGTGGTTATGGAGGTGAGCGAGAAGTGGGTGAGTGACGTTGAAGATGAGTGTAGTGATGATTGGGTGTAGTAGGGTATATGGTAATTTGTGTGTCTTAGGGGGTGTATGGGGGTGTATGGTGTTAGGGTGAGGGTGTGTGAGGAGATATGGCGGTGTAGGATATTTTTGTGTGTGTGTGTGTTAGATTTGCACCTAAAAATTAAACTAAAACTTAATAAAAATAAAATTAACAAACTAAAAATATAAAATCAATTAAAAATAAAATCCTAATCTATAAAATAAAGGGGAATATACCAAACAGTTCTTTGAACTTTTTTAATACACGTTTAGTCCAAGCCTGTTTATTTTGCACAAAAAAGAGCGGGCCTTTAAAGATAAGAGAATAAAGGGATTTTTTGGTACAAAATAAAAGGCTTGGACTAAATGTGTATTAAAAAATGTTTGAGGGACTTTTTGGTATTTGATCTTAAAATAAAACTCAAACAATAAAATAAAAGAAATAAAACTAAAAATCTAAAAAATAAAAACTAAAGTACCAAAAATAAAAATGTAATAAAACTAAAAATAAAATCCTAAAAACTAATCCTAAAAATAAAATAAAATACAATAAAGATTAAGATTAAAACTAATAAAAATAAAAAAATAAAAATAAAATACACTAATAAAAAGAAAATAGAAAATAAAATCTTGAAAATTCTATACAAATTTAAAATAAAAATGACTCAAACTAAAAATCTAGAAAAATCACAAACTAAACACACGCGGATGTAAATAAATGAAAATAATATTTTGTGTTATGTTGTGTCGCCTTTATTTGGATTATATTCGTGTTATGTTAAAAAAATATTTTATGTTGTATCCAACTAACCCTAAGTTCATTTAAAGATAATTAATTTATGAATTTTGTTGGGGAACAAAATTTTTGTTGTTTTAAAATTCTAGGCTTTGAAAATTTTACACGTCTTACGATTACGTACTTTGGAAGTTTCAGCGTGCCTTCAGGCGGGGCACATAGTCTAATATATTAAGGAGATTATGTCCAATTTTTTTAAAATTTGACGATTTGTTTATTTGAGGAAAATTCAGTTTCTGTTATATGTGAATTTCTTTGATAAATTTAGACTATTTGAATATTGTTGGACTATTTGTTATTTGTTAAGCATGGTGGTTAGTCGTATAAACAAAGAAGATTATGGCTATTTTTAAAAAATTATATTTTGTTTTGTTGGAAAACCAAATTTCGCCTTCTTCCAATTACGTACTTTGAAATTTTTTGCCATTTTACGATTATCAGCGTGCCTTCAGGCACGAGCATATCCTAGTGTGTGTATATATATATATATGTAGGCTTTATAACCTTGTGATAGGTTTTTGGCTTGACTGGGCTGCTACAGTTATCTGTAGTACTGTGGACTTGAGGAGGTGGAAAAATAGAATTACAAGAACATATAGTCAAAAAGGTTTTAGATATTAACCCTTTAGATTGGGAAACTGCAATAGAAATATGGGAAAAAGGATTTCTATATCATCATTATCGGAGTCTAAAGATTCTAAGGATTCTAGACCATTAATTTAGTGGCATAAACATTTCTAAGTAAACTTTGTTGTGAACAGTAATTTATGAAAAATCCTCAAGTCCACAGTACTACAGATAACTGTAGCAGCCCAGTCAAGCCAAAAACCTATCACAAGGTTATAAAGCCTACGACAATATCAACGCCTATGGCTAAAAACGACGACAATGGCAATTCACAGGACACCGGAAAATTCATAAACTGAAGATCATTCCAGAGTTCAATTGAAATATTTATGTCAAAAAACAAAATCCTCAAGGATCCTTTAATAATATATTAAAACATAATAATAATATTATCTAAGTACTCAGAGTGGTTTTCCCGAAGAGTCTAATAAAAACTTGGAATTGTATTACTAAAAATCAAAAGTTGGGACATCAGAAGCAACAAAAACAAAGACGCAAGCAATGACGCAAATGACATATCACTACTGTACACTTACTGTTCAAATCACTGTTCATCTACAGTACAACTACTGTTCAAGACTGTGCAACACTGTGTACTTTCACTGTGCAACGATTCTGTCGGTTGCTTACTTTTTACTGTACAAAAATTGTAATTAAGAACGTTTTAGCATCCGAACTCAATCATCCTTCTATAAAAGGACTTCTCCCTTCACTTCAAAGGCATCAGAGAAAAACCAACATCCAGCATTCCCAACACACATACTCTCAACCATCCAGCACTTTCAAGCCTCCTTAGTTTTAGTTTCAAGCTTTAGTAAGGTTTTCTGTATCAAGTTTCCGTTCTACTGTAACTAGTAAGTTTTCTTCATCTTCAGTTGTAAATTATGGCGAGTATCTTTGTTTGTATATCATCTGTAAATTAAAGTTTGTAATCGAACTTTTGATTTTTAGTAATACAATTCCAAGTTTTTATTAGACTCTTCGGGAAAACCACTCTGAGTACTTAGATAATATTTTTATTATTATGTTTATATATATATATATATATATATATATATATATATATATATATATATATATATATATATATATATATGATAGAAGGGAAACATATAAACATGCATAAAGGAGGACTCGAATCTCGAGATTTAACCAAGATGCCTACGTAGCCCATGGGAAATCAAAGTTCATATAGTTAGCAGATAAAAAAGGGCAAGGTTTAATCCATAAATCCAAACAAGGTATTTCTCTTATGTGTGTGTATAGAGAAAAATGTGTTTTAAGAGTGAGAATGTGAAATGAGAATCCTTCCTTTTAAATTTATTGATAAACCCTCTTTTTCTTTCTTTAAAAAAAAATAGAGTATGTCCAAATACTACTAAAAAAGGTTTGAGATTAATATATGTTATGTATTTAAACATATTTCTAAAGTAGAAATAAAGCAAGTAATACAAAAATGAGAGAGTTAGAGCAAATGACGGAGAATTGGAACTCTTTATGAATGCTTGATGTTGATCTTGATGTAGGTATGCTGATCTTGCAACGGTATGCTGATCTTGATGTTGATCTTGATATTGAATTAATTATGTAGTTTTAAATCTAACTTTTAGTATAATTATTACTTTATTTTTATACATCTGTTTATTTGTTATATTCTCTGTTTACACTCTAAAGCTCATACAAGCTATAGAATTTTACCTTCTATTCCTTTTATAGTTATTTGTCCTTAAACGACTGGTATCATCTCCCATAACCTTTTAATTAATATCCAACACTAAGGTATACTCCCTATGGTCATAAAATTTTATATGCATATAAACTTCTACCATATATACTAGAAGAAAAAGTGCAAACTAAGGCTGCTAACTTTTGCCTTTATTCACATCACTACTAAATAATCAAAATTATAATACTTCCTAAGAGAAATCTATTTGGTAGTGCATGCACCTTTGTTGTGTTGGTAGAATAATGGTCTACTTTATTTTCAAATTTAAGAAGAAAAGTGATTATAGGCCTCAGTTTTACTGTTTTAATTATTTTAGAACTGTCCAAAACACAAAATTGCAACTTTATTTTTCAATTGTGATTGCTATTTTAGTTGTATGGTGATGAAAAAAATGATGGTTATAATGTTATGTTCTTTCATTTGTCTTCATGTAATATAGGTTATTTTCTTTTTAAAATTTATAATTGCCTCATTTGTCCCATTGTTATTTCTTCAAGACTTGATTTTGATTTAAAATTCTTTTTTCTTTTAAATTAAGATTTTGGAAAGTTCGCAATTTGTTTTTTTGTTTCTAAAGACACACACATTTACATTTGCCACTCAAGACGAACATGATTGATTTAGGAGTAGAAGGAGCTTCATTTCTAATTAAGCCTCATGATGAACAAGCTCCACCAACGCCTCAACCCTTTAAGCTAACCAAAAAGGCGTCTAATTAGATAGGGCCACATTAAACCCTTCAAATAAAAGGTTATGATGAACAATCTCACGAAAGTGCTTGCATTGGGAGAAGCCCAAGATCTAACCAAGATTGAAATGGAAATTATAAGTGCATTTTCTAAGGGTGAACAAGCTCATGTGGACCGTAATATTGCACAAAAGATTATAATCGCTAAACGTTGTGAGAAAAAAGAGCGAAAGTTATTTGATGACCTAAGGACATTAACATTCGGGAGAATCGTTTGGCAGAAAGTTGTTGTATTATGGAAATTTTGATACTGTATTATGATTTAGAGATTTTTTAAAGAATATTCAGAGAACTATAGATTGTTAGTATTTGGTTTTTATTTTAGGTTTTATGTTTATTAGTTTGTGATCTAGGGTGATGTTGGCTAGCAATTATGGGAGTTTTGATTTGAATTTGATCATATGTTCATGTTTTATGGTAGTATTTGTATATTTATAATTATGGATGACGTTTATATGAGTTCCAAGATGGACTATTATTATTGTTGTTGTTGGGAGTGTTTTTTATTTTTTAAAAAAGGGATAGTCCTATAAATAAAGTAGACCTTGTACAAAATTTCTAAATTCTTTAAATGGTGTTGCAAAAAAAGTTTAGGACTTAAATTAGATTTTTTATGGATATGATGTTGTTTATGCGAGCTCCAAGATGGACTATTAGTATTATTATGGATATTTTTTATGTCCTAAATAGAGTGGATCATTATATAAATAAACTTTGCTCAATATTTTTAATTTTTTTTACACATATTTGTGTTATACAATAGTTAACATTTACTATGAGATCCACGATTGATTAAACAATGTGAATAGTTATATAAACATATGAAAATTTTCCTAAAACTTTTAAATGGTTTACAATTACTTGTCGTAAAAAAAGTTTTTGACATAATAGGTTCGTATCATGGTGTATGTATGTATTTACATAAACACAGTGCATGTATTTTTATAAATACGACGTATGGTCCAATTAACGACGTACACTTTCAAAAATATTTGTCGTGCCTTCATGCACGGGCATACCTTAGTATATTTATGCAAGAGATAACATAAATATGAAAAATTGGAATTTTTCTTCAATAGGTACTAACTGGATATCTAAGAAACTTATAATAGGGTTAAGGTAAGTAATGGAGTTTTTAATCGATGGTTACATTATTTAACTTATCTATATTTGAATCATTACCATACATCGCTTAAAACTCTAGAGGGTCATATGAGTACTATATTTAAATAATTTTACCGGGATAACTGTAGATACACTTGCAATGCAAATCTAAAATTAATTGACTATCTATCCACAACATTCTCTATTGGGTTTGAGAACATTCAATGAGGGATATTGTAAAATTATACATAATAAGGAGTAGGCTAAGTTGTTAATGGGGTCATAGTGTTCATTATAACTCAAGTATGATATTCAGGTAAGTATTTATAACTTGGTTTGTAGCTAACTAGTAATTCTCTGATGACTAATATTAGGTTAGGAAGGAAAATAATGAGTATTTTGAGACTAAAGGTTTCTAATAAGACATTATATGGTATAAAGGTCTCGTTGATTAAGATCAACAGTTATTTATTTGGATAAGAACTTCGGCAAAATTGGATGAGTATAGGATGTTAAGAATTGAAATAATAATAACCCATCTAAAAAAATATATAATAAATAGTATGATGATGTTACTAAAATTCAGAACGTCAGATTTAGAACAGTTAAGGATGTAGATGGTTTCTAAAAGAAGATAACCCACAATTATCTGTTCTAAGGCTTAGGGTTAATAGAGATACATATAACAAATCCATCCAGAACCTTTGGAGATAAAGTATCAGTGTTGAGCCAAAACTCCTAAGAGAGGCATCCACATGGTAAACAAAACTAGGCACTTAACACTCTGATTCCTTTACTGGTCAAATAGTACTGCCGTAGGTATAAAGTAGTTTATTCACTGGTTATATTGTATGATATGTAAGAACATCTTCAATGGAATCAGGTTAAATTCAATTCATTGTTTCAAAATCAACATAGGGTTTTTAAAATTGAATTTAGTGTAACGTATTCTGAACTAAACAAAGGAGTTCTTGAATGAGAAAAAGATATATCATATAATGATATGAACATTTCACTAAATAATACTAAATTAGAATCACCTACTATGGATGAAAAATTATGCTGCTCATTAACAAGATTATCTAAGTTTCAGAATGGGGTTTCTCGGGGAAAATGGTTTATATGGGAAACACACTTTTTTTTATCAAGGTCATGTCGAGGGTTTATGTAAGGTTTTATTCAATCACAACCATCCTAGTTGTTTATTGGGTTAGTAATTTTGTTTCACTAGGGAGCCTATAATATTTCTGGTGATATTATTATTTTTAGTGATATACAGAATTACGGTGACTTCGAAAAGTAATTCAGGATGGTCATAAGGGATATGACATTGATTAATTAATCACAATTCATTTCCAGGTTTGTGCTAGATTAGGGAAAAATATAGTTGTAGGATAGCATTCAGTATGTAATGTCATTACGTTCTAAAGACTATAACGGTTTCTCTTAACCCCTTAATTTTCCTAAAGAAACTCCTAATGATCACAGGGAATTCTTTTTTGGCTTTTCCTATCTAATCCTATTTAGGTATCATTCTATCATAACTAATATATTCTCATAATCTAATAAGAATTGATAAGAACCTAAAAGTGTACATTTTATACCCCGAATAGACGTATTTTAGTTCGTAATTCTCGACTATAATGTTCTTATGCACGTTAATATTTATTTTGTAGGTCAAATTTATGTTGCGGTGTTAAAATGCTCAAATCAAGGAAATTGCAACAAAAATGGAGCTAATTCCCATGTGCTGTAACCTTACCCGAGCCTAAACCTATCCCTCGCCCGTGTGTTTAGTTTATACTTTTTAATATTTTCTCAGATTTTTAGTTTGAGTCATTTTTTTAGGATTTATTTTTAGATTTATTTAGAATTTTATATATTTTATTTTCTATTTCTTTTTAATTAGTGTGATTTTATTTTGATTTTAATTAGTTTTTAGTTCTTATTCTTATTTTATTAGGATTTTTTAGGAATTCATTTATTTTTTAGTTTTACTAGATTTTACATTTTCTTTTTAGGATTTTAGTTTTAGTTTTAATAGATTTTTATTTTTATTTTCAATTCTTTTTAGTTTCATTTTTTATTTGAATCTGTATTTTATTTTTAGATTTTAAGTTTTATTAGTTTTATTTTTAAGGATCCAAATTGAACACACACATAAACCCACTCACACACACAAATCCTAAACCTATCCTACACTCACCCTCACCCTCACCCTTATCCCATTTACCTCACCCACACCATAACACTCTCACCCTCGTTTTCTTCCCCAACAATCCATTTCTCTCTCTTCCCTCCATAACCAACAACGCAACCTCACCACCTCAATTAATCCATCAACCACAAACCAATTATTTCCTCTCTCTCTCATCCTCTCACAACCATAAACCCACCTCACTACCAAGACCCAACCACCCCAGGCCCTCTCCGTAACCCGCCACCACCAGCAGGTGGTGGCTAAACCTGAAACCACCTCGGCCAAACCCAGATCCCTTGCTAACCAGCACCGACCCTACACCAACCCGATCCCTACCTGCGACGACCCCATCTCTGACCACTGCCATACCCGCGACCCTTTATGCGCAACCCCAGATGAACCTGACTTCAACCCGACGATTCAATCCAAATCTCAAAACACAACAACAAAACCAAGACCCAGTTCACCATTTTGTACCCATGAGCCAAATGCCTTATCTGATTTTCTCCTGCCAACAAACAACACGAAGCCAAATAAAATCCACATGTTTTAAAACCCTTTTTAACCCTTTTCTCAAAATACCCCCAACTGACCCATTTTACCTCCATGCCCAAAATACCCTTTTAACAAATTTGAGTTTTATTCTCTCACTCTCACTCTCACGACCTCACACAATCCATGCACATGTGTGTATTTCCCCATTTTAACCCTAACTTATCCTCACACCTCTCATGTTCATTTAATCCCTACCCAATTTACCCTTAGCTCCAGGCCTACTATTTAAGGAATAAGAAGGCCATTTGAAGAGAAGTAATTATTTTTTAGAGAGAAAATTTTAGAGAGAGAGACACCATTTTAGTTTTTTTTAGGTTAGAATAAATTAGGTAGAATTATTTTGTAAATAGTTTTATTTTATTAATTTTATTTTTATTAGAGATTAGTGAGTGATAAATTTGTGAGAAATTCAATTAAGTGTGTTCTTACTGTTAAAAAATCATTTGGATGCTTGAATTGAATCGATGATATGAAAATTCATGGATTGAAGTTCAATTTGACTCAAAGAGATTTGGTTTGATTGTTCTCTTCTCTACTTTTATTTAAATTGCCTAGTTTATTTGATTATCATGTTAGGCTAAATCCCCTTTCAAGGGGTGGGGTGAACCCTTATTTGATGTTATTTTGATTTAATTAGTTTGATTAATTGAAAATTCCCTTTGAATGTTAATTTTGACCCCTCACCCTTAAATTTATGCCTTGAGAGAGGGTAAATGATTTTCAAGAGAAAATCAAAATTCTAGTTATAATACCCATTTTAGATTGGAACTAGAGATAGGGTTTCTTAAGTGTGGTATTATTACTTGAATTTCAACTCTATTTTCATTTTCTAGGATGTACATAAATTTTGATGAATCGATCCTAGCGGGTGATTAATTAAAAGGAGTGTAGACCTATTTTCTAGAGTTGGGGGGGGGGGGTAGGGTTAAAGTTAATTTTCTAAAAGATTACTATTAAAATTACACTTGCAACGAGAGTTGGTTGGTAATTTTGATATTAATTTGGGAGAATTCAAATAATTAAGTTAAGTAGTTAGAATAGCTAAAATTTGTGGTGTAATCTCATTCCTTGATTGTTCTCACATTTACTTCCTCACTTATTTATTTTAGTGATAGACTTTGTTCATTATTTTTAGTCACTTTTTATTTACTTTTTTTCATCTCTCATTTAGTTTAGTATAGTTTCATTCACCTTTGATAATTGTTTTAATATTGAGAAACATAAAAAAAATACAAAAAGTAAAAAGTCCAAAAAAGAAAATATAAATTGAATTACAATTGTTTCCCCTCACTTCACCCCCTGATGTGGATTGATATCCTTGCTTACCTCTACACTTTAATTTGATGTTATATTTTGTTGGTATTTTAAGGTTTTGATTAACTTGGCTTCAACAACGACATCCACACAAAAGTCAAGTTATCAAATGGCATCGTTGTCATTCTTGGGAGCGTGAAGCAGTTGGAGCAAATTTTATCTTATAGTTCATTCATTTTTTGTACTTTGTTATTTTTTTAGTACCATTTTTCCTTTATTTTAGAAGGCTTGTATTAGGAGCTTATTACCTTGCTTGTATTGTGGTGCATAGAGACACCATTTATTTTTTATTTTGAATTTATAATCAAAAGAAGATAAGTGTGATAGGGAAACCAGATAAGGTATAGAGATGGTGTACAAAGGCGAGGAAAAGAAGGCTCTCTACCTTGGGTCGGTAGGACTCCCGGGGCCGACTAAGATAGGCGTGATCTCCCCCCGGTCGACTCAAATTTTTCATCACCCCACGGCGTAAAAACTGTGGGAGGTACATTTCTATAAGTGAGTCAATTCTTATGTGTGATTTCGTGCTCTTATTTGATTTTATTCTTGCATTTATAATCAAATGGTCTGATGAATTAATTGCTAAGACCTACACCCGGTCACTCACGAGAAGGGATTTCATCACCCGACTCACCCGCTTACCATTGTGTGCTACCCTAGATATCATTAAATTTAAAATCAATCAACTAGGTATCCTAATAGGAGAACATTTTGCAAAGGCGATCACAAAGATTTTCGTGATTTTTTATCGCCCGCAGACTTAATTAAAATTTGACTACCCTTTCACTAAATTTAAAGATAAAAATTGGCTATGTGCTAATTAGGATTTATCCTTGACTTGTGTGTGTCCAATTCATTTTTCGGTAGTCGATTTTAGTGAGTTCGTTCCAATTCAAAGAGCCCATATTTTTTCCCACCTTTTCTTCCAAAAAATCCAAAAATATTTTCTTCCTTTATATTTACAAAAAAAAAAGCTAAAAAATATTTTCTTTCATTTTTATAAAAAATCCAAAAATATTTTCTTTCTTTCATTTTAGAAAAACCAAAAAAAATTTCTTTCGTTTAAAAAAAACAAAAAAAAAATATTTTTCTCCTCATGGCCGAAGAATATCCTTTATGAGAATACTTTGGTTATTTTCCATTTACACGCGACACGTGTGAGAGTAATCCCGAGCCGTCTCTTTATGATATTCTTAGTGGTCACAACTCTCTCACGAGTACCGTTGGTACTCTTGACCCATTGATGCACACACTTCCTATTCCATCACCCTCGGTGTCAACTGTCGACATGTCGCGTCCTTTGTCATGCACCCATTGTTCTTATGCCGATCACATGTCCCATGAGTGCCCTTACTTTCATATTCTTATGAACCCAGCATGGAACATGTGTATCCATATGACACTGTTTTGGAACCCACCTTGGCTCATTGTCATGATATACCCAATCCCGATTGGTGTGAGTACCCAAGTTATTCGTGGAGGCCTAATCACCCTTTCACGCAAGACGAATCCCAACCCGATGTTGTGGATCCTCACACATTCCAACAGTCCTCATGGCAACCTTATGCACCCGTTCACGATCAGTTCCCTCACTATGAACCCACTGAATATCACCCATTTGTCTCTCACGAAGGCGATCCTTTCATGTATGCTAAACTTGGCCCCACTCCACACACTTCATATGAGTATTCTACGTATAGTCATGATAGTAGCGAGTTGTGTCCACCTTAACCACCTCCACTACCCATAAATCCACCACAATCCTCCACCTACGCTCTCAAACAACTCTTGCAAAAGTTCATACTCGATCAAGAGCAAGCCACTCAAATTCAAACTCAAGCTCTCCAATGGCTTGAATAAAGATTAAATGAAATTGAGTGTGACCGAGAGTCGGACTTCTCCCCAAGTCAACCCATTGTTTACCCCACGTGGAGTGATGATGCGTTGTCTGGTGCCACTGACTTTGAGTGTGACCAACCCTATCCTCCCGAGAATCTCGACGTTAAGACCATCCCATGGTCCGGGTCTCAAGTTGACACTTGTGTTGATTTACCCAATGATAGTGAGCCTGATCAAATCCCACCATTTATGCATGAACCCATCATTGAGGCTCACATTTCCACTCCCGTGATATCCAAAAATATGCCCGAGTCTACACCTATCGAGATTCACCCTTGTATTCCTGAGGAACAAATTTATCTAGGTGAGCTCTAGCTACGAGTGCTCACCGTTTTCCCGAGATAGAATCTGTGAGATTTGCAAACTATCCGGATATGAACCATATTCCACCATGCTTGGCTCATCTTGATCCCATTATTTATAGTAATTCCTCTATCTGCGATCTTGGTGCCTCGTTTGAACCACCCACCACATTACTTGGTGATAGTCTTGCCCAGAAGTTGACCACTCCATCTTTAGATACCACACTCTCTAGTGAGTATTCCTTTACACCTCCCGATGAGTGTGTATCCCCCACTCTAGAGTTGGATCATCTTCCTCCACCATTTATCTCACCCGACCCACCCATTGTCCCTTTCACCCCACCACTTGGTTTGGATCTTGATTTTACACCTTTTATTTTCTCATCTACATTTTTAGATCCTCACCTGAAACCATCCCCCACCCATGAGAATATTTGTGGCACTACTCTTTACTTCCGTGACACTGAGCTTGTTACCCCCATGCCCGCTACTCTCTTGTGGTGTTGATTTTTTTCCCTCGACAGCTCCCTGACATGTCACAGCGCGACATTATCATCGTCCATTTATAGAACGGTAGTCCTTTTTCTATGAGGCCCATCCCATCACTATTTTCACATAATTTCGCCTTACTCACCAATTATAGAATAATGCTTATAGGGCCATTGTTGCCCTCACCTTCCGACTTCACCCTTACCCTTTCCTTTTCTTACCCTTACGTTAATACCCACCCACCCACCCATGGTCCACCGATGCTTTACATCGTGTGATGCACTCTGCCATACAAGTGCATTGACTATTTTTAGCCTTTATTCAACAAGACTGACGCTTCAGTTTTGTTTGGGGGTGATCCCCATCACCCCATTTTTCTGTCCCCCCGTGCTTTCATAGTTCTTATCCTTAGGGTGAGTTGCCTTCGGTCTGGCTAAAGAAATTAAACTTAGCGCTACTGGGAGGCAACCCTTTGTACTTCTATGAGTCTCATCCTGTTTGGGGGTGGTGCTTCACATCACCGAATGCTATACCATTCTTTATAGACTTGTACACATTTTTTTCTCGTATCACTTATTGAGGTTTCATTTTGACTTCATCTGTCCACTTCATTAGCGGTTGATTCTGGTAATCTCTTTCCTACCTTATGCTCTCAATTTAAAAAATTATTTTACTTAACATCAAGGATGATGTTCCTTTTTTTGGGGGGTAGGGAATTTTATCAAAATCCTACCTCTTTTAAATTTTTTTGATTTTTAAACCTGATTTTAAAAAAATCCGTGCAGTTTCTTTTCATCTCACTCATTGACGTGAATTTTCTATCATCCATTTTTTAAGTCTACGAATCAAGCTAGAGGATTTATCTTTTTATAAATATCTTATGTAATACATAAAAAGGTATGTTGCACTATGAAATTCTAGACTCAACAAAAATTTGCGCACGTATCACGTCACTATGTTTTAGAGTTGAAGAGTATTACAATTATCAAAAGAACCTTAAGGATCACTACTAGAGACTTAAGCTTGTGATATTTGTGCCTTTCACCCTTTTAGAGTGTTTTACGCAATCTCTGAGTCACAAGTTGATTCAACTTCGTTTGGGTTCGCAATTTAATTCGTTGTATGATCTCATTATTTTTCATTAAAATTTTGTCTTGATCACTAAGAACGACATCACTTTCGAGTTGTAAGAAACATGTGCTTTAAAATTTGTCCCGATCACTAGGTTTCACCCATACACTTCACTCATTACACTCCCATGCTCTTCCATATTTTCACACATTTCCCCACACCATCACCTATCATCTCCATATCATCTTTCATTTAAAAAAAAGAGTGTTGATTCCAAATGTTAAATGTCTTCACTGATTGAGAGTATAAAGAAAGAGAGAAAAAGAATAAATTAAAAAATAGAAAAAGAAAAAGAAAATTGAAAAAAAAAACAGAATAAAAAAGAAAAGAAAAGAGAGAGAAAACGAAGTTTATAGTTAGTCCTTGTTAAATAAAGACATTTGTTCTTTATGTGTATAACACTCTTCTATCGCATCCATATGTTATCCATCACCATCCAACCTCATATCCCATCCTTCTCATTTCATTTCCCCCTCATCCATTATCATCCATATTCCCCTAGGTTTTTGGGCAAATGAAAGTGAGCGTGGTGAATAACTCGACGTTCTCACTATAGTGATTAACATTCTTTCATGAGATCAATTTTATTTCTAAATGTTCGTTCTTTCTTATGCGTGTGGAGATGTTTGATCTTCCTTACATCTACTCACCTCCTCACACACAAGAGAGATACACTTACCCTAATCTCGAGAGTTCGTTTGAGAGAGCTATATCTAGTGAGATTTTGAAGTTGTAGCGTTGATTCCAAAAAGGCAAACTACGAATTACTCTTATGATACCCGACCTGTTTTGACTGATTCACACTACACACGTTGAGTTCTAGGAAGGATGTCCCTTGAGTATTCACATAGCTAGATTTTTACACATTTCTAGCTTGTATTTACCAAATTATTTTCTCATGATGTATTGTGTGATTATTCTACGTCTAATAAGAGATTGAGTGCCATTTTAAATAAAGAATTTTGTGTGTATATTCCCTGCAAACCATCACGAGACACAACTCGTCCTGTAGGGGAACCTATAGGTTTAAAGGCTTGTTGAACATGCTAAGTGCAATCGCAAGTGTCCGCAAAAGTGGTAAACTTTTGGTTTCTTATCTTTCTCTTTCTCTCTATCTTATTGCTCGAGGACTAGCAGCGCTCTGTTTGGGGGTTGTGTGATAAGCACCCAAAAGTGTACATTTTATACTCCGAATAGACAAATTTTAGTCGTTAATTCTCGACAATAATGGTCTTATGCACGTTAATGTTTATTTTGTAGGTCAAATACATGCTGCAGTGTTCAAATGCTCAAATCAAGGAAATTGCAACAAAAATGGAGTAATTCACATGTCCCGTAACCTTACCCGGGCCTAAACCTACCCCCAAGCCCGTGTGTTTAGTTTGTGCTTTTTAAATTTTTCTTAGATTTTTAGTTTGAGTTGTTTTATTTTTAGGATTTATTTTAGATTTATTTAGAATTTTGTAGATTTGATTTTCTATTTTTCTATTTCTTTTTAATTAGTGTGATTTTATTTTTATTTTCATTAGTTTTTAGTTCTTGGTCTTATTTTATTAATTAGTTTTTTTTACGAATTCATTTATTTTTAATTTTATTAGATTTTACATTTTCTTTTTAGGATTTTAGTTTTAGTTTTAATAGATTTTTATTTTTATTTTCAATTCTTTTTAGTTTCATTTTTTATTTGAATCTGTATTTTATTTTTAGATTTTAAGTTTTATTAGTTTTATTTTTAAGGGTCCAAATTAAACACACACATAAACCCACTCACACACACTAATCCTAAACCTATCTTACACTCACCCTCACCCTTATCCCATACGCCTCACCTACACCCTATCATCTCACCCTCATCTTCTTCCCTAACAACCCATTTCTCTCTCTTGCCTCCATAACCAACAACTCAACCTCACCACCTCCATTAATCCATCAACCAAAAACCCATTATTTACTCTCTCTCTCATCCTCTCACCACCATAAACCCACCTCACTACCAAGACACAACCACCCAAGACCCTTTCCCTAACCTGAACCCATCTCGGCCAAACCCGGATCCCCTATCCCCGCAATACCCAAAAACTCGAATCCAACGAGCCACCTCCGTCCAGCTAACCCGCTCCGACCCTACACCAACCCGATCTTCCCCTGCGGCGACCCTATCTCCGACCACCGCCATACCTGCGACTTCAAGCTGACGATTCAATCAAAATCTAAAAACCCAACAACAAAACCAAGACCCATTTCACCATTTCATACCCATGAGCCAAATGCCTTATCCAATTTTCTCTTGCGAATAAACAAGACCAAGCTAAATAAAATCCATATGTTTTAAAACCCTTTTTAACCCTTTTCCCAAAACACCTCCAACGAACTCATTTTAACCCAATGCCCAAAATACCCTTTTAACAAATTTGAGTTTTATTCTCTCACCCCTCACTCTCATTACCTCACACAATCCATGCACATGTGTGCATTTTCCCATTTTAACCCCAACTTATCTTCACACCTCTCATGTCCATTTAATCCCTACCCAATTTGCCCTTAGCTCCAGGCCTACTGTTTAAGGAAGAAGAAGGCTATTTGAAGAGAAGCAATTATTTTTTAGAGAGAAAATTTTAGTAATAGAAACTCCATTTTAGTTTTTTTAGGTTAGAATAAATTAGGTAGAATTACTTTGTAAATAGTTATATATATATATATATATATATATTTTTTTTATTAGAAATTAGTGAGTGATAAATTTGTGAGAAATTCAATTAAGTGTGTTCTTATTGTTAAAAAATCATTTAGATGCTCGAATTGAATCGATGATGTGCAAATTCAAGGATTGGAGTTCAATTTGACTCAAAGAGATTTGGTTTGATTGTTCTCTTCTCTACTTTTATTTTAATTGCCTAGTTTATTTGATTATCATGTTTAATATCATGTTGAGCTAAATCCCCTTTCAAGGGGTGGGGTGAACCCTTATTTGATGTTATTTTGATTTAATTAGTTTGATTAATTGAAAATTCCATTTGAATGTTAATTTTAACCCCTCACCCTTAAATTTACGCCTTGAGAGAGGGTAAATGATTTTCGAGAGAAAATCAAAATTCTAGTTATAATACCCATTTTAGATTGGAACTAAAGATAGGGGCTTCTTATGTGTTGTATTATTACTTGAATTTCAAATCTATTTTCATTTTCTAAGATGTAAATAAATTTTGATGAATCGATCCTAGCGGGCGATTAATTAAAAGGAGTGTAGATATATTTTCTAAAGTTGTGTGTGTGTGTGTGGGGGGGGGGGGGGGTGGAGGGTAAACTTAATTTTCTAAAAGATTACTATTAAAATTAGACTTGCAACGAGAGTTGATTTTCAATTTTGATATTAATTTGGGAGAATTCAAATAATTAAATTAAGTAGTTAGAATAGCTAAAAGTTGTGGTGTAATCCCATTCCTTGATTGTTCTAACATTTACTTCCTCACTTATTCTCTTATATTAGTGTTAGACTTTGTTCATTATTTTTAGTCACTTTTAAGTTACTTGTTTTCATCTTTCATTTAGTTTAGTATAGTTTCATTCACTTTGATAATTGTTTTAATATTGAAAAAGCTAAAAAAAATAGAAAAAGTAAAAAGTCGAAAATAGAAAATAAAAATTGAATTACAATTGTTTCCCCTTGCTTTACCCCCTTGATGTGTATTGATACCCTTACTTACCTCTACACTTTAGTTTGATGTTATATTTTGTAGGTATTTTAAGGTTTTGATTAACTTGGCTTGAACAATGACATCCACACAAAAGTCAAGTTATCAAGAATAGTATATAGTACAACAAAAGTACAATGCGAAGATGAAAATAAAAAAGATCAATAGAAAAATGTGACAACTTTCAAAGATGAAAGGTGGAATTCAAAATGAAGTAATTTATTCTCAAGGAGAGTATTAATTGAGTAGTTTAGACAAAATAAATTTGTTGTATGTATATACTTGTGGACTATATTTTATACAATCTCTTCCTAAGATAACTTTCTTAGTAAGACTCTTAATCCTAAATCAAATTGGTAAACTTGTGAACTTTTTTGAAACTTATAGGCACCCAATGCCTCCTCAAGGTTACCCTTACCCTACTCCTACCCAAGGTTTCACACTTCTTTCCCCTCCAATATTCCCCTCCCCTGCACCTCCTCCAGTTACGGGACTTGGATCATCGCCAAAAAACTCACAGTGACTATGGCGAAGAGTACTATATCAAGGACATGATAAATTCGAGATTTACTGGCTTGTGCATACTCATCTCCATAGTTCCTAGAACTCTAGTACATGGCCCAACTTTGGAGAAAGGTGAGGCTAAAATAATGTCGATGAAATATACAACGGCTGCAAAGATGTACCTGTGTACGTTAACAGCGGGGAAGGGATGCAATTGAGGAATTATGCAAAATCTTTTATTACTTGGCCAGTTTATCTGTTGGCCAATATGCAATAATATTTTCTTTCATTTCATTTGTAATAATTTTTTTATTTTAGTTGTAAGAATATTGGTTTTGCTTCAGTTGGAATGATATTTTTTTGTTTCAGTGGTAAGAATATTGATTTTGTTTCGTTTGTAATGATATTTTTTTTTATTTCAGTCGTAAGAATATTCTTTTGTTTTCAGTTGTAATAATATTTTTTAACCTATTACCAAAGGACTAGAATTGGAAGATTATTACATGGATTTCCCAAAATGCAAAGAGTGGATGGGAGAGACTAACTGGATATCAAATAATCATGTAAAAGGTGTTTATGAATTTATTAAATACGCTTCCAAAAATCTTAAAAGTGAAAAGATTTTGTGTCCGTGCACTCATTTTATTAACGAAAAATAGAAGTCATTGGAAGATGTTGAGTTGCATTTACTAAGGTGGGGAATCTGTCAAGAATATATGATATGGACATACCATGGTGAAAAAGTTATACCTTATGTTCCAGAAGAATTTGCGGAACCCGACCGTGTAACGGAATCCCAAGGAGTAGAAGTGGTACATGATTCAACAACATAACGTCCATTGACCGATTTAATTGATGATGCTTACGGACTCCACAACCATCAAAACCACCAACCTATGGATACAAATAATGCTCATTATGACCAAGTAAATGAAAAATTGATGTTGAACTACTAGTAGATCGGGAATACATACGATTGAAAGCCGATGCGGCTAGACCATTGTATAAAGATTGCGATGAAAATCACTCGATATTATATGCAATGATTGGTTTGCAGAATTTGAAGAGTAAATTTGGTTTGTGTGGGAACAACGTAACCGAAATTATTAAGTGGGTTAAAGAAATTCTCCCAAAAGAGAACACGTTACGAGACAATTATCCTACCATGAAGAAGAGTTTAAAGGGTTAGGTTTGAAATATAAATCTATTCATGCTTGCAAGTATGATTGCATATTGTACCGAAACGAGCACAAAGAGAAGGATGAATGTCTTGTATGCAGTGAGGCTAGATATGTGGTTCGTGAGAATGGAAAGGACAAACATGCAAAACATCGCAAGTTCTCGCAAGTCCCACAAAAGGTTTTGAAGTATTTTCCACTTGGGCAACGATAAAAATGGTTTTTTTACTGTGCCATGGATAGCGAAGGCCATGACATGGCATGCTTGATGCGAGGTGGGTGGGAATTTGATCCGTCATCTAGTTGATTCAATCATCTGGAAAATTTCAAATGCACAACACCAGAAGTTTGCAAAGGAACCGTGCAACTTTAGTCTTGCAATCTCAACCAATGGGTTTAACTCTTTCGGTAATTTAAGTATTAGTTAGAGTTATTGGACAATTCTCATAGCGCCTTTAAGTGTTCCTCCGACATTATGCATGAGAAAGGAGTTCACATTGTTATCTTTGGTGATACCCGGGCCAAAGGCTCCCAGTGATGACATTGATATATTCTCAGTACCATTAATCGAAGAACTTAAAGTGCTGTGGGATAAAGGCGTGACGACATTCGATTCTCATAAGGGTGAAGAGTTCACACTTAAAGTAATGGTGATGTGGGCGATCCACGATCTTCCTGCTTATGGGACCTTATCCGGTTGTAATGTTCATGGTTATTATGTATGTCCCATATGTGGGGAGGAAACTGAAGTCTGTTGGTTAAAACATAGTGGTAAGATGAGTTACACGGGTAATCGTAGATTTCTTTCGACCATTCACCCTTTTAGGAATGATAAGTCTAACTTTTTCCCTATTGGCCATGAGCGCAGAACGGCACCTATTCGGCTTTTTGGTCAGCAAATTGAGGAGAAGGCGGTGGTTACGACTGCGGGGAATAGGTACGTAGGCAAAGACCCCCAGTTTGTAAACCTGAAGCGTAAAGCTGGGGGGGATCCGAACGACCCTAGTAAAGTGAAGCCATGGTCCAGGCCATCAATATTTTTTGAATTGCAAATTGGAAAGATCATCGTGTAAGGCATATAATTGATGTGATGCACACAGAGAAGAATGTTGCAGAACATTTGATAAGAATATGTTTGGGTAGATCTCATTCCAAAGATGGAGAGAGGGCCCATCGAGATCTATAGTATATGAAAATAAAGAAGAGATTGTGGTTAAAAAATGATCATACGACAGGAAGAATTTCTATCCCCCGACTGCTTTCACTTTGACTACTAGTGAGAAGAAGATCTTCTTAGACACATTATTCAACTTGAAGACTCCAACCGGTTATTATGGTAATTTATGTAGTGTAGTAAGCTACCAAGTAAATGACTTGAAACAATGCAAGTCTCACAATTGGCACGTAATCATCCAATTAATCCTTCTGTTATATAACAGTTTGTATAATTGTTATATAACAGTTAATATAACTGTTGTGTTATATTAAATATTATATAACATAATAGTTATATAAACTGTTATATAATAGTTATCTAAACTGTTATATACCAGTTTATATAACTGTTATGCAACTTCTAATCCCTTAGAACTTTAGTAGATGGTAATGTTACAAATGTTGCAACCATTTTCTAAGTGAGATTATCTCAGTCTTATTGGATACGTGGGTTGCTCATTTTCTCACACTTTTAAGTATGTGTTCAATTTAAAGTTATATTTCTAACGTCCTTTTACAAGATAATATGCAACTAAGCCAATTAGTTTAATTTTTTAGGAATGGAAGGGAATATGACATCAATGCCACTCAGAACAATCCTGGTGATTTGTTGTGTGTTAAAGAATTCCATCGATAGACCCATCGTGTCAGATATTCCAACTGTATTTGGCAATGAACGCACAACACTAGTTTCACCCCAAAGACCTGCTTTTATAGTTGGGAAAACGGCCTCAACTATAGCGATAAAGGCACAGTGATGTTTAATTCAGACCTGATTTTATTCTATGTACCATACTTGTCTCCGGTCTTGCTTTTGGAAATCCTAAGTAAGCATCATTGCTTTCAGCATCTTCCTAGTTGACTGGACTTATCTCAAAATGTTTGTTATCTAAAAATGATTTCTTCCATAGTTAGTATTATTACTATTGTAATTATCACCACTTAGTATAAGCAAACACCATTATGAATTGGGGCCAAACATTTATGGGTTTAGAAATGAAAATAAAAATAAAAATATGATGAAAATTTGAAAATATGTATACATAGGCTTAAAAACAAGGCGTTAGAGGGCAAAAATCTGAAATAGCCCCCGAACGGTCCTATGAGAGGCACCAACACCTCGCACGGGACCAATGTAACACGTAGGAACTGACTGCGCGATCACGGGACCCCCGATTTGAGAATACAACGATAATTTGAAAATATATAGACTTAGGCTAAAAAATGACATTAAAAGGCGAAGCCCCGAAAAACACCCCGAACGGTCTCGTGAGAGGCACCAACACCTTGCACGGGACTAATGTAACTCATAGGAACTGATCGCGTGATCACGGTACTACCGGTTTGAGAATATGATGATACTTTTCATATATATAGACTTAGTCATAAAAACATGGCATTAGTTGGTGAAAACTCGAAGCAGATCCCGAAAGGCCCCGTGAGGGGCACTAACACCACGCACGGGACCAATGCAACTCATAGGAACTGACCGCATGATCACGGGACTCTCGGTTTAAGAATACGATGATAATTTGCATATTTCTAGACTTAGGCCTAAAAGCATGGCGTTAGTGGGTGAAAACCCAAAACAAACCCCAAATGGCCCCGTGAGGGACACCAACACCTCGAACGGGACCAATGTAACTCGTAGGAACTGACCACGCCATCACGACACTCCTAGTTTAAGAATATGATGATAATTTGCATGTATCTAGACTTAGGCTTAAAAACATGGAGTTAGTGGGTGAAAACCCAAAACAACCCCCGAAAGGCCCCTTGAGTGGCACCAATACCTCGCACGGGACCAATGTAACTCATAGGAACGGATCGTGCGATCACAGGACTCTCAGTTTGAGAATACGATAATAATTTGCATATATATAGACTTAGGAATAAAACCATGGTGTTTGTGGGTGAAAACCTGAAACATCTCCCGAAAGGCCCCGTGAGTGGCACCAACACCTAGCACGGGACCAATGTAACGCGTAGAAACTGACGACGCAGTCATGGGAATCTCGGTTTGAAAATACGATGATAGTTTTCATATTTTTAGACTTAGGAATAAAAACATGGTGTTAGTGGGTTGAAACTCGAAACAGCCCCCGAACGGCCCCGTGAGTGGCCCCAACAACTCGCACGGGACCAATGTAACACATAGGAACTGACCGCACAATCATGGGACTCCCGGTTTGATAATACAACGATAATTTGTATATTTTTAGACTTAGGGATCAAAACATGGCGTTAGTGGGTGAAAATCCCGAAACAGCCCCCAAACGGTCCCGTGAGTGGCACCAACACCTCGCACGGGACCAATGTAACTCGTAGGAACTGACTGTGCGATCCTGGGACACCCAGTTTGAGAATAGGATGATAATTTTCATATATATTGACTTAGGAATAAAAACATGGCGTTAGTAGGTGAAGACCCGAAACATCCCTCAAAAGGCCCCGTGAGTGGCACCAACACCTCGCATGGGAGCATTGTAACTCGTAGGAACTGATCGTGCGATCACGGGACTCCTAGTTTGAGAATAGGATGATTATTTGCATATTTCTAGATTTAGGCATAAAAACATGGCGTTAGTGGGTGAAAACTCGAAACAACCCCTAAACGATCCCGTGAGTGGCACCAACACCTCGCACGGGACCAATGTAACTTGTAGGATCTGACCTCACGATCACGGGACTCCCGGTTTGAGAATAAGATGATAATTTGTATATTCTAGATGTAGGCATAAACACACGTCGTTAGTCGATGGAAACTCAAAACATCCCTGAACAGCCCCATAAATGGCACCAACACCTCGCACGAGACCAATGTAACTCGTAAGAACTGACCACCCGATCACGGGACTCCCGGTTTAAGAATATGATGATATTTTGCATATTTTTAGATTTAGGCTTAAAAACACGACGTTAGAGGGGGAAAACCCTGAACGGCCCCGTGAGTGGCACCAACACCTCGCACGGGACCAATGTAACTCATAGGATCTGACTGCGCAATCACAGGACTCCAGGTTTCAAAATACGATGATAATTTGTGTATTTCTAGACTTAGGCATAAACACATAGCGTTAGTGGGTGGAAATCCTAAACAACCCTCGAACGGCCCCGTGAGTGGCACCAACACCTCGCATGAGACCAATATAACTCATAGGAACTGACCACACGATCACGGGACTCCCAGTTTGAGAATACGATGATAATTTGCTTATTTCTAGATTTAGGCTTAAAAACATGGCTTTAGAGGGGGGAAAACCTGAAACAACCCCCGAACGGCCAGGTGAGTGGGACCAACACCTCGCACAGGACCAATGTAACTCATAATAATTGACCGCGCGATCGAGGGACTCCGAGTTTAAGAATAGGATGATAATTTGCATATTTTTAGACTTAGGCATAAGTACATTGAGTTAGTGGGTGGAAACCCGAAACAGCCCTAAACGTCCCCGTGAGTGGCATGAACACCTCGTACGGGACCAATGTAACTCGTAGGAACTGACCGCGTGATCACTTCCCAGTTTGAGAGTATGACGATAGTTTGCTTATTTCTAGACTTAGGCTTAAAAACATGGCGTTAGTGAGTGAAAATCCGAAACATCCCCCGAACGGCCCCGTGAGTGGCATCAACACCTCTATTGATGTAAAAAATTAGACTATATCTAATTATTTAATCACAGATAAAAATAAATATGAGACAAGAGATTTTAAAGTGGTTCAGCCTTGAATGAATGGCCTACATCCACTATTTGTGTTTTTATTGACGGTTTAGGAATTCTCGAAGTATGATTATCCTTAAGAAATTCCGGTCCTCTACAATGAGGATGATACAATGTATTTATAACCATCTGGTTGTACATGTGAATGAGTAATACATAGCTGTTCAATAAGCGTATACATCCGTATGATAATAATCAACATTTAATGCGCATTTAATCCTCTTAATTGTCTGATAATAAATGCTCTGGTCGAGGTGCATCTCAGACCGCCTAAGCTGCTCGGACCACAAAGTATCTCAGTATCCATGAGTTGCTCGGTGCAGTAAAGTTCCTCGGAGAGCACCTACCGCTCGAAATATCTGAGTTGGTCGGGGAAATTGAGTTCCTTGAAGTCAAGATGTTGTTTCGAAGTGTTTGTTATTGCCACACAGATTGTCACATGTCTCCATTTAATTGAGCCATGTCAGCAGACTAAATTTGGTATCAACAGAAGCCCCCAATGTTTCACAATTCGAGAACGAGGAGTGTGGAACATTCTTCTCGAAATATGGAGGGATTAAATGGTCGTCCTGAAATTTAGGAGTGTTTTCTTTGCATTTATTCTTCTTTTCGAATTCATAGAATCAGACTTTTCGAATTTTTCTAACTGCTTCGGTCTCCGCGCCCTTTTTGTCTTTTTAGCCGCCGATAGCGTAAATGTCTCCCTTTGTAATTATTATTTTTACCTTTTCCCAAGGTAAGGTATTTAAGCATTGCAGAAAATCATATCGTCTTTTACTTTTTCAAATCTGTATCTTTGATTTTTGCATTTTCTCTCTCTCTCTTGTGCGTTCATCCTTTTCATCGTTCGTTGTCAACAGATCCATCCTTTTTCTGTAAGATCTTCTTCCTTCTCTTTTATTTCCTTTATTCGCCATGGTTTGCCCTGTTGAGTCGATTGATAAGTTTCGTTCTGATTTCTCTATTCCTTCATGGGTTGTTTTGGAGGAACTTTCTGAGCCTTCAGATTATTTTCGTTTGGCTGAGGGATATTGGTTCCCCAGTCTCTTCGTTGCTGAATGTGGCTTTTCTTTTCACCCAAACCCTTTGTGTTGGAATTCTGTCAATATTTTGACGTGCTTCCTGTAAGAATTGCCCCCAATACATGGACAATAGTTAACGGAGTTCATAGATTAAATCAAATTCATGGAACTTGTATAGGAATTCTAGAAATTTTGTTTTGTTATAGATGGGATGTTGGTGACAATACTTTTTATTTAAAAACTAGGTTTTTAAATAGGGCTTTAGTGGTCAATCTCCCAGATGCCAATAGGGATTACTTCGAGCACAGGGTTGTTATGAAAAATTGGCAACACCCTCCACTAACTGCAAATGATGTGTACCATGGTCCTAAATGCCCTCCCTATGGCAATGGGATATGTTGTTTTTATTTTATTTTTGAAATTATGCTTCCTTTATGTTTGATAAAATGTGTCACTGATATTTTAATTTTTATTTATTTGCAGTTGACAGCAAAAGAAGGTCTCCAAAAGAGATATAAGTTAACTTAAAACATCTGAAACTTATCTGGGGTTTGTATCAGACTGTTGTCGATGAGCATATCTAATCAGCTTCATATCTGCTACAGTATAAGAGTTACACCTCATCTTTCACTGCTCATCCGGTGATAAGAGACGTGGAACCAATACCAGCTTCTATAAGTTCTTCACCTGAGTCACATATTCCTTTGAGTGAAAGGATGAATAGAAGAAGAGCTCCTGCCCTATTCGACAAATCTGCCTCTGTTGCTGGAGAGGCAAAGAAAAGCAAACATGATGTCCCAGAAGAAGGGATAATAAAAATCGATGCACCTCCTCCGACTGCTCCTGTGAAAGTTGTCGAGAATCCCCCAGTGGCTCCGAGTAAGGTCGCTGCTCCAAGCGAGGTTATTGTCATCTCCCCGATTAAGACTACCTCCTTGGTTGAGATCGCTGATGCTCCTTTGAGGAGGTTGAAGAAGAGTTCCTCGGTCAATTTGGCTGAATCCATCGCTCAGCCCCCGACTATGGGAAGTGGTGTTCCCACTTTTGTTTCCCCGAGCTCTGCCATGAGCTCGGTAAAGTCTTGGATCATTCTCAAAATTCAAGGTATTGAAGAAAATCTTTCTCGGGACATGGTTACCACATTAACTGCTCGTCATATTGCTTCTGTAAGTATTATTTTCCTAAACTTTCATTTTTCCCTTGTTATATCTGTGCACTGGCTTGCTATTATTTTCTTTTCCCAGTTGGTGACCTGTTTTAATACAATTTTAAAGAAGGATGAAGCTATTGAAGCTTCAAGCTCCTCGTCAGGTGTAGAGGAAGCTTTGGTGGGTCTGACGTAGTCTCTGAAAGATTCTCGTCAGAAGTATGTTGATGATAAATCTTCCTGGGAGAAGCAGCTCAATTCGACCGAGCAGGAAAGGAATCAAGCTGTTGAAGTCTCCAAGGGATTGGAGAAGAAAATAAAAGAATTAGAAAGTAAGAATAAAAAACTCGAAGGGAATCTCCAAAATGCTGGGGAGCTTGAGGGTAAGCTCAAGGTTGCTGAGGAGGAGCTAAACAAGCTTCGTGAAGTAGGTCGCCAGAAGGAAGAAGTGGAGAATAAACTGAAGGCTGCCGAGGATCTTCTTTCCGAGAAGCTTTCCTCGGAGAAGGCGAAAAGGAAGTTGGCTGTAAAAAAGTCCTTCAGTACTGGATGGGATAAGGGGTGGAATAAGGGTCTGGCTACCATGATGTCACAAGTGGAATATGGTAGCCACAAATACTTTAGGGATGGTTGGGTCGTTCCTCTGCAGGAGATGAAGGTTGATGAAAATTCTGACCTGTTTAAGCGACACATCCCGGGCCCCCCTCCAACTCCTGAAGAAGAAGAATAGGACGAAGCTGCCTCTGAGGAATCTTCCATGGTGATGGGTGATCAAATTTCTCATCCCATAACTGTCCAGTCTTCCTATAAGAAACTTCAACCATCCCTTATTTCAAACGAGCAGCTTTCATCACCCCCCGAGCAACCACCTGTGCCATCCTTAGCAACCTACTTCCTCATCCCAGCCTCCCGAGAAAGTTTTAGGAGACAAGGAGAAGGTGTAGAGTTGTTTGGATTTTTCTCTTTGTTTATTTTTATCAATTGTAATTCTGAACTATGTACCTTTCTTTTATGATATAATAAAATTTGAAGTTTTGCCTATTCATAGTGTTGTTTCTCTTCCTCTTGCTCCTTATTGATTCTTCTTTTTACTAGTTTATGGCCAGGATGGAATTGTTATATGCTCATGATACAAAATTGATGAAACAGTGCAACGAATATTTCAAAGCTGGCCATGCGGATTTGACTGATGCTCAAATTGTTGATATACTTGGTCCAAATGCCTCAGAACGAGCAGTTGAGGCCTACCAGTATTTGAAGTTCCTGCTCGACCGTGCAGTGGCTAACAATGTAGCGTATTATAAAATGATTGAAGACCTCCAGGGCACTCTTGAAGAGCTTCAGTAATAATATAAGGAGTCTACAGCCCTTTTGCACGAAGGATGCAAGAAGAAGTATCAACAACTCAGTGCTGATAAGGGGTATGATAAGTTGTTCGCCGCTTACAATGTGAGGGAGAGAACTTTGAAGGATGAGGTCGAAGAGAACAAACAGATAGCTGAGTTGTTGGAGCAGGAACATAATAATCTGCAAAGAGAGGTATCTCAGTTGAAATCTGCTGCTTCTACCTCAAACACTTTGGTCCCTATGAACGACGAGGGATTCTCTTTCCTTGAGGTCGAAAACGCCAACCTGAGGGATGAATTAGAAACCTTGAAGAGGATTGGGCCTTCCACCTCTACTCGGGGATGAGCAAGAGCTCCTCGGGGACAAGCAAGAGCTTCTCAGATTCCTATCGAGGAACAAAGAACTCAATTGGCACTGGAGAATCAAGCAGCTCAGTTAGTTGCAAAGAATAAAACTCTGATAGAGATGTCCAAGAAGATCAGGAATCTGGACGAGCAGATCTCTGCACAGAAGTCTGCCTTAGAGAGTAAAGAACTTTTTATAAAAAAATATTCACGAGCAGCTGGAAAGGTTGACTTATCAATTCCACAAGTAGCCTAGAGAATTCTGGATGGCTGGCTACAATGAGGCTCTCTACCATTTGGATGATCGAATCGAAAATGCGAATAATGAGGGTTACAAACAAGGGTGGTTGAATGCCTTGGGTGTACTGTAATTGGAACAGGGTCACTACTTGTGGGATTACCATAATCCTGGGTTGCTCGACCTGCCAGTGCCTCCATTAATCTCGACATGAGCTGGATCCCTGCTCGGGCAATCCCTCAGTGTTTGATTTCCAAATATCTTGGCGATTACAATCTCCATTCCAATGTCAAAAAATCTCGCCCAGAGCACCTACTCGACCGGCCATCTGTGATGAACATCAGGATGCTCAAGGACCTTAGTTTCATAAATTCCCTTTATGCCTTAGATGATCCTCCTGCTGGCGAGGAACCTGTTTCAAAAGTAGAGGGGGAAAAACCCATAGAATAGGTTTTCTGATGTAATAATTTTTATGTATTTTATTCTCAATGTACTTTGTTTTGGATTTAATGAAAAACTTCTATTTTTCTTTGAAATCTTGATTGCCATTGCCTTTTAGATATTTTATAAAACACTTTACATATGTGTGTGTATATCTGTTAAAAAGATAACAATATTGTGTTATTTGTCGATCAACTAAAGCTGGTTAAAACTTATTGTCGACTATCCTGAACTTTTGGTAATCATTTGACGACTAACCAAAATTGATGATATCTTATTTCTCGACCATCTTGGTGGTAATTTAAAATGTTACGAGTATAAAAAATTTTGCTTTATCACTTTTTAATTCCAAGCCATTAGTTGACTTTTATCACATACTCATGTTTTGTTTAATAAAAATGTTCCCGACCAACTGTAGTTAACAGCTTCTTATTCCCGACCAACCTGAGTTGGTGGATTTTTAGAAATATTTTTTTTCTTCCCGACCAACCTTATTTGGTATTTCTGGGAAATATTTGTATTCCCGGCCAACCGAAGTTAGTGGATTTTCTTCCCAACCAACCGAAGTTGGCACTTTTAGGAAGTATTTTTTATTCCCGACCAACCGGAGTTGGTGGATTTTCTTCCCAACCAACTGGAGTTGGCACCTTTAGGAAGTATTTTCTATTCCCGACCAACCGGAGTTGGTGAATTTTCTTCCCAATCAACCGAAGTTGGAACTTTTAGGAAATATTTTTTTTATTCCCGACCAACCGGAGTTGGTGGATTTTCTTCCCAACCAACTGGAGTTGGCACTTTTAGGAAGTATTTTTTTATTCCCGACCAACCGAAGTTGGTGGATTTGCTTCCCAACCAACCGGAGTTGGCACTTTTGGGAATTTTTTTTCTTCCCGACCAACCGGAGTTGGCACTTTTGGGAATTTTTTTTCTTCCCGACCAACCGGAGTTGGCACTTTTGGGAAATATTTTTTATTCCCGACCAACCGGAGTTGGTGGATTTGCTTCCCAACCAACCGGAGTTGGCACTTTTGGAAAATATTTTTTATTCCCGACCAATCAGAGTTAGTGGATTTCATTCCCAACCAACCGGAGTTGGCACTTTTGGGAAATATTTTTTATTCCCGACCAATCGGAGTTGGTGGTTTTCCTTCCCAATCAATCGGAGTTAGAACTTTTGGGAAATATTTTTTATTCCCGACCAACCGGAGTTGGTGGATTTTGCTGAGTAGTGTGTAACACTAGTATTTCGCGAAAAAATTTCAACAAAAGGAGAGAATTGGGTAGAATATCCACATTTTATTCGTACTGATGAAACTACACTACATGAGAATTTACATTACTGATAATATTTGCGCAGGTGTTCTGAATTCCCTGCATTCTTAAACTCCTCCCCCTCTAAAGTTTCTATTCTGTAGGTTCCTGGTCGAACAACTTCTGCAACTCGGTAAGGTCCATGCCAGTTTTCTTCCAGTTTGTTGTGCTTTTGAATCACTTTCCTTAGCACATAGTCTCCTTTTTTCAGGTCACACTTCTTCACTCTCTTGTTGATGAACAAAGCTATTCGTTGCTGGTAAGCAGCATTTATGATGGCTGCTTCTTCTCTAACTTCCTAGAGCATGTCTAAGTCTAACCTTCTCATTAAATTGCTGATAAGGGAATTGAAGTTTAGCACTCGGTGTGTTGGGAGACCCAACTCGGCAGGTATAACAGCTTCACTTCCAAATGCCAGCATGTATGGAGATTCTTCAGTTACTACTCGGGGAGTAGTACGATAAGCTCATAATACTTAATGTAGCTCGTTGATCCAATTTGCTTTTGCGTCACTCAGTTTTTTCTTCAAACCATTTAGCAACGTTCTGTTTGTCACCTCTGTTTATCCATTTCTTTGGGGATGGCATGGTGCCGAGTGAATCTTCAAGATAGTTGACTAATGACAATAGGCCGCGAACTCCTCGTTGTCGAACTGGGTTCCATGGTCTGTGATGAAGGCATGAGGAAGACCATATCGAAAAATGATGTTCTTCCAAATAAATATGTACACCTTTTCGTACGTCATGTTGATAAGAGGCTCGAATTCTACCCACTTAGTGAAATAATCCACTGCGATGACGAGATATTTAAATCTTCCTCTAGTTGTTGGAAGTGGCCCGACCAGGTCAATTACCCACATGGCAAATGGCCAAGGGGAAGTAATGGGTGTCAACAATGCTGAGGGAGTTCTTCGAATGGAGAAGAAACGCTGACATTTGTCACATTTCTTGGCATAGGATATACAATCGGCTCTCATCATTGGCCAGTAGTATCCTTGCGTCATTATTCTTTGCAGAAGTGTCTGACCTTCTACATGGGCTCCACAAGACCCTTCATGGACTTCTTCAATCAAATACTTCACTTCGACGGGATGTACACACCTCTGCAAGCCAACTATGATTCCTCGTCTGTATAGAATACCATTAGTTAGTACATAACGAGCATCTTTAAACTTCAATTTCTTAGTTGCGAGTTTATTAATCGGTAATTATCCCTCCTCAATATATGCCCTGATGGGATCCATCCAAGATGGCCCTAATTCAAGGGTAATAAAATTCATCGTCAGCTCTTCATCTATGCTCCAACCAGCTAGAATTTCAATTAGGATTGTTTTTCGTAGCTCGGTACGAGTAGCCGATGCTAATCGAGCTAAAGCGTCTGCTCTTGAATTCTCCATTCTTGGTATTCTAACCAGTTAAACAGTAATAAATTCCGATACCAACTTCATCGCCTTTGCATGGTACTTAATCATCAACTCTCCTTTCGCTGCATATACACCGAGCATTTGATCTACAATCAACCGTGAGTCACTGCACATGATTACCTGCTCTGCCTTCAAGGTTTTTGCCAGACTAACACCTACAATCATCGCTTCATATTCAACCTCATTATTAGAAGCTTGAAATTGGAAGCGCATGGCATATTCTATGTCGATCTCGTCTGGACTTTTCAATACAATCCCGGCTCCACTACCTGAGGTGCACGATGAGCCATCCACATATAAGTTCCATATAGGTATCTCGTCCTCAAACGTCTTATTGGAAAAAATTCCTCGATGGAATATTTGTTGCTCCTCTATCTCCATTTCTATCACACCTCGCTGCTCGTCGATCTTTTCCTCTTGCTCTCCGACCAGTTTAAATTGATCGGGGTTTAAATTTGATGATCCTGTAATATCCCCAGGTTGGTCGATGCTCAGCTTTTGCTCCTCGGGGGTATCAGGATAAGTTAACTCTGCTATAAAATCTGTTACTGCTTGCCCTTTCAATAAGGATCTAGGCTCATAAATTATATCATATTCACCGAGTTCTATTACCCAGTACATCAATCTCCCTAATTTTTCTGGTTTGTGAAGAGCTTGCCTCAATGGCATATCGGTATATACGATTATGGTATGAGCCTAGAAGTATGACTTCATTCTTTTACTCGCTTCGATCAGTGCCAGTGCCAACTTTTTCAGCTTTGAATATCTGATCTCTGCTCCTCAGAAGGCCTTACTAGTGTAATAAATTGGCTTTTGTACTCCATCCTCTACTCTTATTAATGCTGAACTGACTGCATTTTCCGAAACTGCCAGGTACAAGTACAACCTTTCTCCCATCACTGGTCTAGACAACAGTGGATGTGCTCCCAAATATTTATTCAATTCTTGAAAAGCTTTCTCACATTCTTCATTCCATTCATAAGTCTTTCAAAGCGTTTTGAAGAATTGGAGGCATCTATCAGTTGCTCGCGATACAAATCTGTTAAGTGATGCTACTCGCCCTATAAGACTTTGCACTTCTTTCTTCGTCGTTGGAGATCGCAGCCCTAACAGAGATTTGATCTTTTCAGGGTTTTCTTCAATGCCTCGTTTATTGACAATGTACCCGAGAAACATGCCTTCTCGTACTCCAAATATGCACTTGGTCGGGTTCAGCTTCATTTGATATTTATCTAATTGATCAAAGGTCTGGCCCATGTCAACTAGATGGTCTGCAACTTTCTTGCTCTTTGTCAGCATATCATCAACATAGACCTCCATATTGTAACTGATTTGTTCTACAAACACCTTGTTCATCAGCTGCTGATATGTCGCACCTGCTTTTTTTAAACCAAAAGGCATAACATTATAACAATAAGTACCCCTAAAGGTAATGAAAGAAGTACTCTCCCTGTCTTCAGGTTTCATTTTAATCTGGTTATAACCAGAATAAGCATCCATGAAGCTCAGCAGCTCGTGTCCTGAGGTAGCATCCACTAGTTGATCAATTCGAGGCAAGGGAAAATGATCCTTTGGACATGATTTGTTGAGGTCGGTGAAGTCTACACACATCCTCCATTTGTTGTTCTTCTTTTTCACCATCATCACATTTTCTAACCAGTCTGGATACTTAACATCTTCAATAAAGCAAGATTTTTGGAGCTTCTCGACCTCTTCTTGTATAGCTTGGTTCTTCTTAGGGCTGAACACTCTTCTTCTTTGCTTCACTGGCTTGATTTCCTTATTCACATTGAGCTCGTGAGATAAGAAATTTGGTTCTATTCCGGGCATATCTTCATGACTCCAAGAAAAAGTTTGTTTTCTACTTTTTAAGAAAACTATCAACTCCTATTTTAATGAAGCATCTAACGATGAACCTATCTGAGTTGTTCATTCAGGGTGCTCGTCGTCCAGAATGATGTTTTCAGTAGCTTCTACCACCTGACCTTTCACGAGTTGCGACTCATCTCTAGGGTCTAATGTTTCAATTTCTACACCCTTATCCACCTGATAGGTAATTGGCTTTTTCCTAGATTCCTCTAGTTCCTCCTGCTTGGCAGATGAATAGTAGCATTCCCGAGCTACTTTTTGATCCACCTTCATAACTCCTACTCCAAAATTGGATGGAAATTTTAGGCATTGATGTATCGTAGATGGTACTGCTTTGAACTTCTTCAGTCCTACCCTTCCCATGATGATGTTGTAGGTTGATTGAACATTATTATCCATCACGAAGAAGCGTACTCTTTCTGTTCGTCAAGGAGGCCATGTACCGATGAACATATCCAACTTGATCGTTCCAAGTGGAAAAACTTTCTCGCCAGCAACATCGAGGAGGGGCCTATGATAAGGCTCTAACTGAGACAACTTTAGATTTAAGCTGTCGAAGCACGAGTAGAACAAAATATCAGCCGAGATACCATTATCAACCAGTACTCTTGAGATCATTACTTCCTTCATTCTCATTTTTATCACCAATGGATCATCATGAGGATACAACACAGCTGTGAGGTCATTTTTTGAGAAATCGGTGACCAGTTTTTCTTTGTTGACCTTCCTCGGGCGATCATCTTTAGCCAAGTTTATTCGTTGAATATATGAACAGGCTTGAGCCTCATTGAGGTGAGATTTTCTTTCTGCAGTAAGGTCTCCACCTCCTGTATCTCCACCAGTAATAACATTACAATCAAATGATCCAAAACGTATTGAAAATACTTCACGTTCTGGCTGCCTTGGTCTTTTGGGAAGATCGAGGTTGTCTTCTGGATCATCTTCATGGTCTATTTTCTTGTTCTCCACTGGTCGACGAGGAGATCTAGATCTCTCTATTGCTCGGTCATTGTTTCTTCTTTCATTTCTACGATCAACATACTTTGTCAGTTTTCCTTGTCTAATGAGTTCCTCGATCTCATTCTGAAGAGCTATGCAATTTTTGGTCATGTGGCCATGATCTTTGTGGAACTCGCAATATTTGGCCTTATTCCTCTTGTCAGGGTCTGACTTCATTTTCTCTGGCCAGTTTAACTCCTCGCTATTCTTGATTTCTTCTAAAACATGGTTGATGTCTACCTTCAAAGGAGTATAATTTTCAAATTTCTTTAACACCTCCTATGATGGCTTTGTTTTTGAGTGTTTATCACCACCATTGTTTTCATGTTCTTTCCTTTTGGCTTTATCACCCTCCACCTTGGTTTCTTTGTTATCCATATTCTTTTTTGCATCCATAGCCTCCTCGGCATTCATGATCTTGGTCGCTTTTGCCATCAATTCCGACATGGTTCTGGGTGGATATTTAGCCAAAGTGTAGTACAACTTATTGGGCAACAGCCCACTCATCAGAGCAGTAATCGCTATCTTTTCCTCATAATCAATAACTTCGAGTTTCTCGTTATTGAAGCGAGTTATATAATCCCTAGTGCTCTCACCTGCCTTTTGTCTAACACTTAATAGGTGTGCTACTCGTTTAACAGGCTTTGCTCCAAAATAGAAATTTCCAATGAAGAGCTCAGCAAGTTGAAAGAAAGTTGAAATCTTACCCCGAGGAAGATTATTATACCATATTTGAGCAGATCTTGTAAGAGTTCCCGAGAATGCCCTGCATCTCATCCCATCTGGCACAGCATAGATGTCGGCAGCATCTTGGTATTGCTCTATATGAAGGACATGGTCATTTTTTCCATCATATTTGGGAGTCACAACAGGTACTTTGAACTTTGATGGTGTGGGAAAATCCACAATTGCTTGGACAAAAGGTGTCCCTTGGACAAAAGTTCTTTGTAGAGGATTCTTAGCCTTGGCCATTTCCCCTAATCTATCCTCCAACCTCTGAATAGAGCCTTTCCACCCATCATTTCCTTCCTCAGGCTTATCAGTTCGAGCAATTGATCATATTGAAGTAGCTTCATGGGACTTATCTTGTCGAGCAGCTGGTTGTGATTGGGCAGAACCCTCTCTTAGATCAAATGGTCGTCGAAAGTTTCTCGACATAGCCTTAGGGGGACTTTTATTCTTCCTAGGGACCAATCGATCAAAAAGAGAGACCCTACTCAATCTTTCCAGTGCACTGGTCTTTTTCGGGGAGAGAGTGATATGTTGTTCAGCATCTGTGGCTCGTACTAACGAGGTTAGACCCGGTTGATAAGAAAAATCTTCAGATCTATTAGTGCGATATGAATCGCTTTGCCTAATGCGTGAAGAAAGTAAATGAGTATTTCTTTGACCACTTCGTTGTCCTGAATAGGTTGATGCTCCACCTTGGATGGTTTGCATGAGTTGTCGCATTATTTCCTGCATGGCTGTCTGGCCTTGAGCCAAACTGGCCATGATTCCATCCAGATCTTGGATATTTGGAGGAGCAGATGGAGTTGGGGGGTTTCCAGCGTTTCGATTATTGGATTCAGGGTTGTCAGCCATTGGTGATAAACAATTTTTGGTGAAAAACGAAAATTATAGTCGTTTCCCACAGACGGTGCCAATATGTTGATGTAAAAAATTAGACTATATCTAATTATTTAATCACAGATAAAAATAAATATGAGACAAGATATTTTAAAGTGGTCCAGCCTTGAATGAATGCCCTACATCCACTGTTTGTGTTTTTATTGACTGTTTAGAAATTCTCGAAGTATGATTATCCTCAAGAAATTCCGGTCCTCTACAATGAGGATGATACAATGTATTTATAGCCATCTGGCTGTACATGTGAATGAGTAATACATAGCTGTTCAATAAGCGTATACATCCGTATGATAATTATCAGCATTTAATGCGCATTTAATCCTCTTAATTGTCTGATAATAAATGCTCTGGTCGAGGTGCAGCTCGGACCGCCTAAGCTGCTCGGATTCGCAAAGTATCTCGGTATCCATGAGTTGCTCGGTGCAGTAAAGTTCCTCAGAGAGCACCTACTGCTCGGAATATCTGAGTTGGTCGGGGAAACTGAGTTCCTTGAAGTCAAGATGTTGTTTCGAAGTGTTTGTTATTTCCACGCAAATTGTCACGTGTCTCCATTTAATTGAGCCATGTCAGCAAACTAAATTTGGTATCAACAACCTCGAACGGGAGCAATGTAACTCGTAGGAACTAACTGCGCGATCACGGGACTCCAAGTTTGAGAATACGACGGTAATTTGCATATTTCTAGACTTAGGCATAAAAACATTGATATGTTGATAATTATAACTCATATTTGCAATTTTTTAGCTTGAATAAGTTTTTTATAAAACTACTTGGTTACTGATATCATTTTTTTGTATCCTATCATTTGTACGATTTTCGCACGTGGAACAAATGAAGAAGGCAATGGTTTACGACATGGAGACTGTTTATATAATGGTATGGGCATTCAGGATTATGTTTTTTATGTGTTACAGTCGTGCGGGCTTTTATTGTTTAGTTTTATGGTCGTGCGGGCTTTTATAATTTGATTGTTAAATTTTATGGCCGTGCGGGCTTTATAATAAGCAAGTTTTATATTTACAGGGTTTGGAATGTCCAGAAAATAGAGAAAACTCAACCCAATTTTTTTTTGGTATGAGAATTATTAAGACGTGTAATATTTTTAAATTTATATATATATTTGTTTATTAACAATGTTCCTGATTCGTAATTTTTGAGTTTTTTTTTATTATTTTTCCAATAATAAATATTCACAACTATGCAGTCACAGGACCCCCGATTTTAGGATTGGACCAAAAAAGCACATTTTATTTTTATTTTTTCCATCGCACATAAGAATGGTCGCGGCCAAAACCGTGATGAAAATTGGTCGTGACCATTTTTTTTTCCTTTTTTTTTCTATCGCGACGTGGGTCACGGAATTTGGACATGACCAATTTTTGTCACAGTTGTGGGTCACGGCCAAAGTCCGTGACCAATTTTTTCCTTTTTTTTTGCGTCGTGGTGTGGGTCACGGACATTGACCGCGACTAATTTTTGTCACAGTTGTGGGTCACAGGCATAGGCCGCGACAATTTTTTTCCTTTTTTTTCCGTCACTGTGTGGGTCACGGACTTTGTCTGCGACCAATTTTGTCACGGTGGTGGGTCACGGACGAAGGCTGCGGCCATTTTTTCCCTGTCGTGGTATGGGTCATGGCCCAAGTATGAGACCATCTGCCATGACCCACTGCGGGACATGACCATTTTTTGGTCACGAACTTGGGCCATGACCCACGAAATTGGTCACGGACGAAATGGTCACGTCCCAAGTCCGCGACCCACAGTCTTGGTCATGGATTTTAGCTGTGACTAATCGCCAGTTTTGGTGTTGTGGATCCATGGGTTAATTTTTTGATCACTTACAAAGCTTCAATATTTCTTTAATACATAAACTGGGGTTCATTATATGAGTAATCTTAATAATGAAATTAAGTTTAATTGTTAATACAATTTAGAGTATACAATAATACTATAAATTCCAACATGTTAATATTATTCCAACAAAAATCCAATTGCATCTTATACAAAATAAACTCGCCTTTGGTTAATTGTAATATCAATAACCAATTCCCCAAAATCAACAAAGCTATGATTATCCATCCAAAATCACTAAATATAGACTTCCCCGTCTTATCTCTTAGCAATTAGGGTTCTCCTAATATGTTCTCAGTGTTTTAGATTATGTTAATTAGGTTATGAAAATCATCAAGCCCAAAATTAGACGTAGGCCTAAAATAGCCTCAACCCAAAACAAAATCCAAATGGTTTAAAACTTGGCCCAATTCATATACTAACTAAATAGACCAAACTTCCATTATTATATTCCAAGATGAACTTTCTAATTGTCCCAAGAATGAACCCAAAAGTTAATATATTTTACATTTCAATTATCTTATTAAATTAATTCATTAGCCGATACTAGTAGCTTAAGTTTACATCTTAGTTTTTAATTAATTAAATTATGACTCGGTATTATAAAACCTACTATATGATTGGTGAGACCCGATGCCGAGGGAATAATAATAAAAAATGACACCTATCCCTGACTATTCCATAGCCTCTCATAATACCAAGTCACTTAAATATTAATCTTAATGAATTATTATGAGTATGCCAACATATATAGCAACATAAACAACTTCAATTTACACGTAACTCAATTACGTAATACAACATATGTAACATCTTAATCTAATAAATGACATATATAAAGTCTAATATCTCAAACCAAAAAATGACATAAGACGTGTTATTTGATATAATAAATTGTCTACCCAATAATCAATTTAAAAAATTTAATAAATGCCATAAAATTACAGGGTACTGCAAATAATGTATCATGTTAAATCTATTAGCTCCAATTAAGCCTTGGAAACACCATTTGGAGTTGGCAGTGATAATGTTGCATTATATTTGCTAAGGCATAGTTGGTGAGGTCAGAAGGGCCTATAGTATTTGTGTAATCAAAAGATGTGAACAAGACACAGTGGACATAGTTTTAGTGCACTAAGGATTCAAGGTTTAAGATTAAGGGGACACGATTTTAGTTGTTACATTATATCATCCTCATCTAGATAGGGAGACTGAGAGGGTGCACCAGATTATTACATAGTTCATTTCAAGAGAGTATTTTGGATCTTAAGGATAACTCGGAGTCACAATTAACCATAATGGAGTTTGCCTATTATAAAATTTAATATAGTTTTCTTATTTTTCATTTTCTCATATAAGAGATAGTTATTTGGTTTTGCGGGTCATTTTGCAATATACATTTATTACAAGGATTATTAGAGACTTTTTTATATGATGATAGCTTATATGGGAGATTTATAAGGTATTGGATATAATAGTTGATGGTTATTCATATTTCAATTGCTCATATGTTATTTCATTATTGGAAATTTTTGCATTATGAGATATTATGGTTGATGTTATTGGGACTTGCATATAGATCAGTACTTTGTGGTTCTTAAGAAACCGGTATATAGTGTGTTTCGTGTAACCATATATTGTTAGTTTAATTGTAATGAAACCATTTATCAGCTTATAGAACTAGGCGATATCAATATATTTACTAACACTTTATATAGTATGTAGTGCATGTTTATCTTAGACCATAAAGTTATCATAGCGAGATCGAGTCCATATGGAAGGGTGAAGATGCGATGAAATAGAAACATCGACACTTGTTTGATGCATATATGATTGTGTGAATTTCATCGACACAAATTTATTTATCGGGGGAGGGGGATATTGTAATAGCACATATTTATGAAATTAAATAAATTGATTAATAAATATTTTTGGCCTTTTAAATGACTTTAAAATGAAAATTTAATGTGAATCATGAGAATTTGATTTATAAATGGGTTGCATTAACTAAAGTCATTTAAATGGAATTAATGAATAATTTAATTTGGACTTATTTTAGAAATAGGGTTTTCAGTTTAATCGTCGTATCTTTATTGTGATAGTATATAATATAAAGGTTATAAAGTGTATTAGGGTAAAATCCCAAGGGTGTCCCGTGTGATTTTCTTGAATAGAAAGATTAGGGTTTTGAAGAGTTAGTCGCATTGTCTAAAGCTAGTTAAAAATGTACTTGACATGCAAATTTAAGCCACGACTACATGTTTTAAAGCTTCAACCATGAACGTAAGAAAAACACCTCCCGATTGCGAGTGTTTAAGCTGGATACACTTACGGATTGGCTGTGGGTTAATCCAATGGCTTCTCTTATATATCATAGTATGTACAATTTTCACCTATTTCCACCTCAGTTATCATGACACACTTATCTCTCTAACATTAAGCATCCTAATATATCATCTTTACACTCATTAATAAACTAGATATGTGTAATACCCCATTTTTAATATTATTCAATTAATTATTAAATTGATTATTGGTTTGTGATGAGTTGTTATCTTTATATGACACGCAGTATGTCATTGCATGATTTGAGATGTCGGAATTTTGATATATTTTTTAGTACATCAAGATATGACCTTGAGGTATCAGATATGACGGATTATGTAATTGAGTTATATGTTGATGTGATTTTATTGCTTTTCATATTCCTGAACTCATGATAATTCACTAAAATACTTAAGTGACTTAATATTATTGGTTCCTACAAAATGGTCAAGGGTTATGTCAAGGGTTTCCTTACTTGGATTATTCCCCCAACATCGGGTCCCATAGATCATTATGTAGGTTCTTTTAATATCGATTCGATATCTAATTAATTAAGAATTAATATTTCACATAAGATACGAGTATTGGATATTTAGTTTAATAAAATAATTTAATTAATAAGATGATTAACTTATTAAAGATATAAACCATTGGGTTTCATTAATGATTTCTGAGTAGGCTAATTAATAAGTAAATTAATGATAATTTGTAAGCTAATTAAACTATTCTTGTGATGAACATAAACCTGGGGTTTTATTAATGATTTTTGAATTTAGATATTTATATGAGTTATTAATTACTTAGAACATTTACAAATAGGTTCCTCGTGTTCCTATGTAGGATATATGTGAAGGAAAAGGGTTGATTTGATTACTAGACGCTTTAAGGTTGAGTTTTGTTTTGGTTATGGTTGTTTCTATTCGAGGAAAGAGAAAGGATTCGCGGCTATCTCTTTCGAACGATATTGGAGTCTCATTCAAATGAGAGAGGGCTTCTCGTTCTAGCAACTTGTTATTCTCATTCAGGCAGCAAAGGAAATCTCGTTTGAATAACTTAGGAGTTCCATTTGAACGACTTATGACCAGGGGTTATTTTTGTTAGATTTCTATTGTGGGCTTGATTGTTAAGACTTTAGATAACCTTTAAATGAATGCTAAAGAAGGAAGTTCAGAGGTAGATCCCAAGTTTGGAGACTTATAGTTTGAACATCGGGTAATGTTTATTTATAACATTAATCTAATAAAATATGAGAATATATTTATAACCCATTTAGTATGGTAGTGAATAATTTAGAATGATTACAAAAAACATAAGTTAGATATGATACCTACGTTAAAGATTTTGGGTTTGGGGTTAAGATTAATAGTATTTTATGATACTGAGAAATGATTGGCGATTATGCAGATACTATGATATTCAATATTATATTTATAACCAATCGATTAGGTTAGTTATTATTTTATAATGATTTGCATGAACGTTAGGTAAGACAACACCTAGACTTTAGAAGACTTAGGAGTTCAGGACAAAATTATGTATGAGCAATTATAGTTAATGGATGTATTAACATAATATAAATACATTATATGTGTAACTCTAATGAATAGGGTTTATGTTGTTTATTTGACTTATGTGAAATCATACC
The DNA here is from genome assembly GCA_949130495.1 of Sambucus nigra. NCBI lineage: Eukaryota > Viridiplantae > Streptophyta > Magnoliopsida > Dipsacales > Adoxaceae > Sambucus > Sambucus nigra. Next base: position 175,609,873 of record OX422211.1, read on the forward strand.
GAGTGTGTGTGCTCGTAGGTGGCATACTAAGAGGGATTTGATGGGCCATGTATGACATTGACCACATGTGATATTCATAGTGACTGAGATGACCTTTACCTAAGTCTTATTTACCTCGATCCTACTGCTAACATACCCATATACTGAGTGGGACTAACGATAGTATCCTTTTATAAAGCCTTGGGTATGAGGGTTTATAAATACATGGGCAGGAATAATGATTTCCATTTGATTGATAATTTGAGGCTACAGGTTTAGGAAACACTATAACTTTACATAGTATGGAATAAGTGATCCCTAAGGCATTAGGGATAGGCATTGATATCTTTATTTATGGTCTTGAGCATAGACCATGTGATTTGAGCATACTTATGTGTATTATGGATTATGTGATATTTTTATCTATTATATCTTGAGAGGGTTTCACTAGATTTTGTTTTATACAAGAGAAGTATACATTTAAGAATATGATTTGGGAATAATATGATATACTAGGGACGTATATCCTAAACTGTGACTTGAGAACGTTAATGTCTCCTAACTTATAGAGTACTTTTAAAATTATAACTTGAGATCGTAATGTAAGAGACCAACATATAGTAAATAAGTTACGTTAATGCATGAGATTATCATTTAGTAAGAGACCCTTAATATAGAGACGAACTTAATATGGTTAAATTAAATAATATTTAATTGAAAGATAATATTATAACACATGGGACGTATACAATTTGGGAGTAGAACCGCTTGCTTATTTAGTTTGTATGGGTTTGAGTAACTTAAAAAACTTACAATGGGAGGAATATGCATAATTATTATTGTGGCTCAAATTTAGTTATATCCTTAAACATTGAAGACTTTCTAGTTTTAATCCTTTTGCTGAACTATTTTTCTACAGGTCTTAGGTTAAAGTTGTTGTGAAGAGGGGGAGTTTAAACACCCTTACCTTATTGTACTAGAGGACACGAATGAATAAATGGAGAATATAAATCATGTTATTACTAACCTTACATGAAGTATTCAATATGTGTTATTGTGTAACCCTTATTCATAATTTACGCTCAAGTGGTGAACGTTTACTTCATATATCGCCACAATAGTCATAATTATGAGAAGAAAATAGGTCTTAAGAAGACAAGAATGGTAACCGATTAGTCTTAAAGGACTAGAGATAGTAGAGAGGTACCCGGTCATAAGGAGGCCCTCAAAGCAGAATGGACCCGCACAGGGGAGAAACCCTAAGAGGTTCTAAAGATCAGAAAATAAAGTTATCATGTCCAGTAAGGCCACAGAAATATTTTCCATTAAGGCCATGATCGATGAAAGGGGATGACAAGGCGAAATTGAGTAGTACTAATCGTAAAGATCGGGTCATTAGGTTCCTTTAGAGGAAATTGGGACAGTTGTGGTAAGAGAGACCACTTAACTAGGAGATCCTTAAGGGCAAATAGTATTGATAGATATAACACCAAGAAATTATTACGTCCATGTTTAGTGATCATGAACATGAACATGAGTTTGAGGATATGTCTTATTCAATAAGGTTTTAACTTTAAACAAACCTAGGAGGAGTACATAGGTTTTATTGGAAGTTATGACCAATTTTTCAACAATTACAAATTTGCTTCCAATTTTTAGCAACCTAGAACTTTTTATAACTAGGTGATATGATGAATAACATGGATTAAAAAAATAATGATTTAGTTTAGGCAAATCTAGGACAATTCACTTGAATTAAAACCTAAAGTCAATTTTGATGAATTACTCTAGATCTAGGTGATATATATATATATATATATATATATGTGTGTGTGTGTGTGTGTGTGTGTGTGTGTGTGTGTGTGTGTGAAAATCAATACATCTATGCTATTCATAAGACAGATTTATGAGGAAAACCTCATAAATAAGTAAAATATCTTGACACACTCCAATTTATGTTTCAACTAGTAAAGAAATTTTATTAAAATCTAGAAGGTATCTCTCACTCATGCATTCACGAGTAGTTACCTACGACATTTAGACTTCCCCCATTGAAAGGGAAATCCACCTTGAGCCCCACGAAGTGAATGAGAATGTCCATTTTTCTCCTTGGAACCACACCATGCTCCAATATCTCCAATAGAATGTAGTAACTCCAAATTTAGATCAAGGAGTGCCAGATATATAGTTCAATTATGAAATATTTTGAATTGAACAATGTTATTGTTGATCTGAACTGAAACATGCTCAATTCTCTCCCTCTCTCTCATATATATATATATATATATATATATATAAGTTTTATTAAATTTTGCGAGAACGAGTAAATTTGGAAATAGAAAGGCAATGTAAAATCTCTCAACCTCCAGTAATACTCTTAGAAGTGTGCTTGAGGTTCAAGGTTTTCAGATGTTTTAAAATAGGTGAGAAATGGACGTATTGATGGGAGATTTTTAACATTTTTCTATATTATGCACACGGTTGAATTTTGTTATGCACACGGGTAAAAAATGAACTGTCCATACAGTGTGAAGCCAATGTGATAAAAAGACTTCAAAACACAGAAAAAAATCTCGACCATTTCCCAATTGGATAACACAATGCATATTGAGTATAATTCACTTGTTCAACATATAATTTGCATATTATGAAAAACATGCGAGTGTGTGCAGCTAAATGTTCAATCACAAAACTATTAAAGGTTATGTATTTAAAGTCTGTGGAAATGGAAGTCTTAGTATAAAGCATCTTGTATAATCTTCATAGTTCAAATACAACAAGTATGTGCTCCCCTATATGAAACATCTCATAAAAAATGCGTTTCTCCCCCCCCCCCCCCAAAAAAAAAAAAAGATGTTTATACCCCCAAAAGACCATAAATTAATGTTTTTCACACATAAAGTAAAAAAACATGGGATCTCCCCCTATATTAGATGTTTCTCCCCCTTTTTAACAAGGAAAAGTCGAAGAGAAGTAAAAAGACACAAATAACGGGTATAACTGTAATACCCCGTATTTTTGTGATATTTATTTATGGGATTAATTAAATTAAATGCATATTAATTAGAAATTAATCCGGATTAAAATACTAGCGAGATGCGAGTTGGTATTTGAATATAATGTTCATATATGAGTATACATGAATATTGAAGTATGAAATTTGTCGTGAGATTGAAATACGACAAGTTGAAAAATTTTATTGAGACGCGTGTGACAGTCGCGTCAGGGAAATATTTATTTTAATTAAAAAGTGAATTTTAGTTCTATTAACCGTATGGTCGTTTTGAGTGCGCCAACGCGTCCGGAAGGGTCGAAATAGTCAGAAAACACTAGCCGGGGGTTATGTTTGGGTCCCGGGACATTATTGGGCCATACCGGTAACTTATAAGGGCATTTTGGTAATTTCGGAAATTGGGTAATTAAAACCCACAAAAATTAGAGTTAAAAATCTGACTTAGTATTAACCCACTAATCCATTTCCAACCCCACCTCCATTAAGACCTTGAGAAGAAAAGCTTGTTGAGAGAGAGAGAAGGATTCTGCAGAGAGAGAGAGAAGGCAATTCAACCTTCAGAAATTCGTCATCAAATCAGAGATTCCAATAATTCAAGTGGTTTAATTCCAATTAATTTCAGAGAATGCTTCTTCCATGTGTAGGAATTTATAAAAATCTTATTGTTCTTGGGAGTTTGATAAAAAATCATTAATTTGGAATTAAAAACTTGTATTGTGATGAGGATTTGCATGTAGAACTATATGTAGGTGAATAATCTGATGTTAATACGTTTTTGATGAAGCAAAAACGGATTTATTTAGACTCTTTGATGATTTATAAATTTTAGGGTTCATGTTCTTGAGATTGGGGATAAATGTATGTATTTGATATTTGGATGATGTTTATAGTGATTTAATCCCCACAAAAACGTTAGTAGGTGACCTATGTATGTTTAGTACGAATTAGGAACCTTAAATTGATGTTGGAACGATGTTTAGAGGAGATTAGAGGTGTAGAGAAATTTGAAAAACGAGTAAAGAAATTTCTGGGCTTGAATCTAGCCACTCGTTAGAAGACCTACCCAGGTCGTTCGAACGAGCTCGTTCGAACGAGCTTCTAACGAGTTGACAGTTTGGGTTCTAATGAGAGGGATGTTCGTTCGAAGACTTTCGTTCGAACGAGATCTCGTTAGAAGGCCCAGTTCGTTCGAACGAACTCTCGTTCGAACAACCTCGTTCGAACGAGTTGACAGTTTAGGCTTTTAGCCTGTTTTGATCCCGAGTGTCCCGTAACCTTGTGTATACGTAGAGATAACTTTCCCTTGATGATTTATTGTTACTTTTGGGATGTTTGGGATATAATGAGGAGTCAAACCTAGAAGTGTAGTTTGAACCTAAGGGAAAATATGAAGTAGGACGTGAGTGTATATTACGTTGCGAGAACTAATGACGGCCTAATTTATTATATTAACCGGGAACTTATGAATTGTGTAGTATTATATGTTGGTACGAGAATGAGAAGTGTACCACTAATATATTATGGTGATTACTAAGATGTGTGAATACTTATTATACGTATTGATTTTATGTGTATGACATACCTACCATACTTGCTATCACGGGAGGTTTACGTTCGCTTAGGGCCTTCTAATCCTTGTGTTGCCCGGATTTAGATTGGTTACCTCGATGAACATAGGTCAGGGAAGGACTTATTGGGATGTTAATAAGTCTTCTGATCGTGGGAGCGCAGGTATGTGTGTGACCCATGTGATGTGACTGTGTTCGCCTCCATTATTTGTGATGTTGTTATCTGAGAACGATTCCTGAGAGATTCGGAATACGTGATCCTTATGTACGTGATGTACCGGGATGGATAGCAGAGTATGTGTGCACCGCAGCTTAGTCTCGGGGTGCTTGTATTGTATATTTATGACGTGAATAATATACACTTAATTAATGGGAACTTTCATGTTAATATTGTGAATAATATTATGGTAATGATTTGAGAAAACAAAACGGGTTAACTGATAGTGAACGGTATTTCTAATTGAGAATCTGAGAGTAAGTAAAGTCCTCTATTTAATTGATAACGTTAGAATGTAATATGGGAATCGAGTAGTAAGAGGTAGAACTTATTATGTTTTGGTTAGATATATGTGTCATTTAGATGGGTAATGTACGTTAGGAGTGCACATGTAGTCGAGAGGTGAGAATTTCATGTGAGTGCACGTCCTAACATGTATTTTGCATTTAATGTTATTAAAACACTTGCTGTTTTTAAAATGATTTCCACTTTCGGGCTCTGACCCATTTGCTTTCAAATCTATTTTTGTAAAAACCATTTTAGGTGCCCAGCCACAAGGACACAATGCTTAGGATTCTCATTCAGGTGACGAGCTATAGCTGTTTGTGGAAGTTACAGGACTTTGCTTGTAGATGCTTCATCTATCTTGACTCGATATTCTTCAGTTATCAGTTGTAGGGCATGTCGCCCATTTCTTTTAGAGACATTTCATTTATTTCAGTTATTAATATTTCGGGCATGTAATTATTCAGGATTCAGACTTGTAGTATTATTTTTCAGTTGTGGGATTGTTATGAGGAGTTTTCCTCCGGGTTTATATTTATGTTGTTGGTTATTCATTACTTCATTATAGTGAATGGTTGTTATTCTTTCATTATTCTTTTACTGCATGTTAATCAGACTTAACTTGAAATTTGTCACTTACTTTTTAAATACTAGGTGGTTAGTAATTATTAAAATGTTTTCGACAGTGATGCTATTAACTGAACCAACTTGGAATTTTGAATAAATTTAATAAAGGAGTAGCTACCCGGTATTTAATTAGTCAGGGTGTCACAATAACATGGTAATAAAGCAACAATCACAATGAATGGAAGAACTATTAAATGAAAATCTAGATAATCATGTGAAATAAAAAGATGTAGTTGGAATACTTAAAGAAATCAACATGAGTATGAGCAACATAAAAGTGTATCGCCAAATGAATCTTAATATAGGAACTAGTAGTTGAAATATATCAATCAATAAGCATGTGAAACATGAAATGTAATATAAGCCCATCTAACTAGAATGAGATTATAAAATATGGATATATAAATGTAAGCATCAAAATATGGATAAAACATAAACAATGCATGAAAAGCGTACCATAAGAAATACAAAGTACTCTAAGACAAGTAAAGGAGTAAAAGGTACATCCAAATATCCATACAACTAACACAAATACACAAATGACATAAAGAAAACGTAGATAATATCTAATCCTCTTAAATCGCATGTGTGATAGTTACAAAACAAATCATCATATCTTAATGGTAAGAGGAAATGAGAATTATAAGGAGAATCATATGATACCAGGTAGAAAATCACATAATAAACAAAGTGTGTAATGGTAAAGCATTCACAAATGAACAACATCTTGACCAAAGAGATGCAAAATCCCCTTAAGAAACATATTTCCTATGAAAGAAAATAATACTCATCATAAATCAATAAGAACTCCATCTAAAGTTGTGTATGCAAAGAAACAAATCGTGAACATCATGATAAAGAAAAACATATGAAGAAATTGAAAAACTGTGAAATATTACGGGAGTAGTATAATCACCGCAAGATATCCGAAAAGCATGTGATAACGACATTGAGCATGGACGTAAAACATATGAACACATAGGAGAATTTATGACAAGAACCACATATATAAAAAATAACATGGAAATAATGATGAGAAATCACAAAAAAGTACCTCAAATTACATAAGCTCATAAAAGATAATCAATAATATAATGTATCATAAGCTAGCCAAAATAAACACAAAAATGTCATTAGCGACATGAAAATCTACAATGAGAAGAGATGTGTATAAGGACAAATGAGCGAGATACTATTAAGATAAGTGCACATTCGACTCACAAACTTATACGAATCACACAAATATCCAATCCAAAGATGATCAAGGTACCATCACACACTTAAATTACTTAGGACACAAAAATACCAGAAAATGGCATCCGTGACAAAACTTAGAGATCACACATAAGACTCTAAGACAACTATATATCAACCAAAAAGTTAAATTGGATCAATTGAGAGAATGATGTATCGGTAAAATTTCTAAGGCGGAAGGAAAAATACATAAGATGGAATGCAATAATAAACAAAATTAACAACAAACAATGACCCACTAAGAATAAAAAAACATACCAAAAATCGGGGATCTGTGTGCAAGGGGCAGACCTCAGCTGTGCAAACGGTTATTGTGCATACGATGGTATTTTAGGTGTGCGCATAATATTGTCTAGGATGTTTATTCAGATACAAATGTTCCATAATAAACTAAGTGAACCCAAAACCCAAACTCTCAAAATTAGTATAATAGGAGTGAAAGCAATGACTTGTAGAATCAATCATTTATACTCGAAAAGACCAATTTTTAGTCAAATTCACAAAAATAAAAAACTCACACACACATGTATACATATGCAAAACTCTAAAATAAAAATGTGTGATAATGATTAGGGATGTCATGATAAATTTAATTTGAAAAACAAATTTCCTTTGAATCTTGATGAAAACATAGATTAGGAACACATTCCATTCAAATATCAATCAATTCAACATATAAGAATCAAATTTCTTATCAAAGAATTTCGATCAGCTTAATATTTCAATCAAGGCATGATTTGTGACAAATAATGTTTACAAGATCCAATGATTACACATAACCAAGTCATAAGAAATTATAAACGATTCTTAATTTCATCATTACACCAATATCTTTCAATATATCAAGAAATGATCATTTCTAACATTTAACTCCCTTAAGCATAACTTGTTTTTAAATATTTTAAATTTCAAATAAAGATAGAAGTTTTCATTTGAAAAGTGACATACCTATCTTGTTTTGAATGCCGATTTAAGCTCTTGGTGTGTGGCTCTTTCCAAAAGATTGACGTTTACCATTGATTGACTTTTCACACATGTAGATGAAACCTACCCAATGATACATAAATTCAAAATCGGGTGTAATAACTTAAACGGTGGTCATTATCAACACATGTAAAATGGTCATTTTTCAGCTCCTTCAAATAAGAAACACACAAAAATCTCACACATGGACCATAGAAACCCTCGCAACTAACAAGACATCTAGAGATTTGTTCATGATTAAATCAAGCACTAAATGGAACAATCACATAACTATAGTCATATGTATTAAGTGATATTCAAGTTCGCAACTAGTGTGAAATCAATACCAAAGATTTCAACAAATTTGACAATCATGATTTCCAAATTAATTATAACTTGACAATTCAATTAATCAACGTTTTCAATCAAAATGGTTAAAATTCCATATTTTAATCTTCATTCAGGTTAAGTTCATTCATCAAATTGTGTGATGAAAATACATAACCATATAGGCACAAAGAGAAACAAAGTGAAAAATATTTTGACACATTTTATAAAAGACTTATGCATGTATTTAAAAACATGTTAAGCAATGAACAAAGCTGTAATACCCCGTGATTTTAATGACTTTTAAAATGGGTTATATTTTAAATTAATGGATTAATTGTATTTTATTATAAATTAATTCATTTGGGTTTTATCCGAATTGTGGATATTAAAATGGATGATTCTGAATATTACTTAAAGATATTTTGGTAATATATGAATATGATGTCATTATTATGAAGGTGTGATATAATTTCGGCAATTTAGATTTTTTAGTCAGACGCGGTATGGGACGTGTCGGGACTAATTTATTAAATTAAAAAGGAAATTTATTTTCTATCGACCTTATAGTCATTTCGACTGCGTCGTTGCGTCCGGAAGGTTCGAAATAGTCAGAAAAGTCTATTTGGATGTTAATTTTGAGTCTCGGGTCATTTGGAAATGAAAAGACAACCCAAAAGGGCATTTTGGTTATTTTTACAAGGGGGGTGAATAGTGATTTCGAGTTTTGTCTTATTATAAGTACTAGGTGGAAACCCGCGCGATGCGCGGTGCATAAGGTATCGAAGTCATAATACAGGAACCTATTTAAAACTTAACAAATACGAGTACATATGAGGTTTGTAAAGAGACCCGTTTCCAAACGAATTTAAACTCCAAGTCCAAATGCATAGAAAGATAGGCAATGTTTTACATTGTGTTAGGAAAGAAAATAGTAATTAGATGAAGCATAAGAAGTTTTAATAAGCTGATGAAGAATGAGCTTTTGAAAATGAAGTTAAATCATCATTTTTTTCCTTGCGTCCATGTTCCTACAAAGAATTTAAAATATATGTTAAAAAAACATATTGAAGTATTGTATAATAAATGCGTGTAGAATTTAAATGTAAGTAAATTTAAAATACCTTGAATGAACCTTCCTTTTTGGGTTAACTTCTCTTTCGCCATCATTTCCATGAGAGGAACTGTCATTGTCTGTGATAATGATTGATTCTTGTGTTGTTGAGACTGGATTTTTTTCCTATTATGTAAATGAGATTTGATTAGAGTAAGAAAATAAATTTTAATATAAAATTATTAGTTAGTATGTAAAAATACCTTTTGAATTTTGTTGTTATTCATTGAAGTATTTCCGTCTGAAGAATCTTTAGAAATGGTTGAGACAGTGAAGTTTTCATAGCCACGTATTAAGTTGTAATTATTGAGCTTCAGGCGAAATTTGTGAGATGTGCCGATTATCCTTGTGATTGCTAGCGGAAGTGGTTCTTTTGGTACCTGCGGAAAATAGTGAAAATATTATTTTTTAAAAAGTAAAGGGTAAACTGAATGTAGTCATAAAATAGTAAAATTATAATGAACAACGTACGGGAATGTCATGATTTATATTTGCAAGCTCAGAACATTGGACATTGATTAAAGATTCAGCTTCTTTGTTAAAGAGTACGAATGTGGTGGTGGCTGTTTGGTCATTGACTGAGATTTGAATTTTGTACCTATGTATTCAGAAGTATATGTTTGTCAAAATTTATGTGCACAACAATAAATGAAAATAAGTTTTACGAATAAAATACCTTGGAGAAGGAATAACTTTTTCTGTGTTGCATGTTTCACAGAAGAAAGAAGTCATATAATGTTTAAGTTTCTTATTGCAATAATTGCATGCTGGATAATACCAACCCCCATGTTCGTTTACATGTGTTATTCTTAAATTGCAGGTGACATATATAACCAGTGAAATATATAATCTTTATATTATAATTATTTAATTTAGGAGAGAAATGAAATGTATATTTAAAAGGGGATACCTCATTTGGAGAGTCTGAACGAAGGGATAAGATATCTTCAATGGATTTAGATTCTTCTTCAATTTGAAGTTGTGAATTGTTGCTTCTGGTTGGATCGGTTGTCATGGTGAAAGAACGATTTTCGTTATGAAGTCTGTATATATATCATAAAGATAAAACGGTAATATGTGAGATGTGAATAAAGCTAAATGGAACCTCAAAGCAATTTGTACTAATAGGATTGATAAACTGCATATGTTATTGTAAAAAAAGTCTTACTTGGTCATAAAGTCTTGAATGCATAGGACATCAGGATTTATATAGACTTTGGATGCATTGGTTGTTGATAATGAGTAATAACCTATTGAGTAAAAGTTGTATGAATATTAAAATGTATTGTTTGAAATCGTGAATATATAAGAAGATGATATTATTAAATATAAAATTCAATTACCTCTAAATTGTTTCACCGTAGTGGATGTAACGGCCACAATCAAATGGTCTGTGAAATTCTGGCATATCTCTTCAGTTATTAGTGCCGTTTGTTCGGCCCACAGAGTTACGAAAATCCTTTGCCCACTGTATAATAGTTTATGTGGTTAAGGATTAAAGAATAGTATATATTGGAGAAGAATGAAGTTGATAATTGGAAAATATGAAGGAAGGACCTTTCATTTTCAAGCTTTAAAGCCCTTTTCTTTACTATGGATCCCCTAACCGGTTGATCCTCAACAGGTGATATAGAAGTCAAGAGGCCGAACACATCTAATGAGAAAAAATTTAACGGTTATGTATAAAGAGAATTAAATGATTTTGGTTAATTGTATAATGATTAATGAATATAAAATACCTGTGAGATATGTGTCATTGCTCAATTTAGATCTCAATTCATCAAACTACAGAAATTGGAAGTGATATTTTGGAATAATAAAATTTTCAACTTCAGATTGTATAAATTTTGAAGATGGGATGAATTCAATCATTAGATTGTGGGAGGAGACCCTATAGCTATGCTTAGTATCCATGACTCTGAAATTCATTATTGTGTAGGCTTTTCCAACGTCTAGTGAATTGACAAATTTGCCAAATAAGTATTTGCGCAATACTGCATGTATTGAATCGCCCTGTGAAAAAAAAGAAAAATTAAAAAAAGAAATCAAATATAGTTATTAAAATTAGGTTAATTTGTGTGATAAAACAATAGTAAAAACTTGAATGTCTAAATGATGTACCTGGTCATCAACTAAGAGAAATTCATCCGATATTTTTGGGTTATCGCCAGTTCGAGTCTTGGATTCCCATTTCCGAACGACACGTACAAAGATGGTCCAATCATCCCTGCCTAGTGAAAGATCTTCAACTCTTGTCACTTCTTTCATGGTCCTGAAGTGTTTTACGATAAAATACATATTGGTTAAATGAATAAAGTGAGTTTTATCATAAGTAAAAGGATTAACTATATTACAAATTTTATGAATTACGCAAATATACCTATAGATATAGATGATAGAACCTCATCGTAGATAATATTTTTTGTGAAGTGTCTATCAATTTTGTCATCGTTATTTATGAATAATTTTAGTCCGCTGCTTGAAGTTACTTTAGATATAGCGACATAGAGTTGACCGTGACTGAAAACCGGCTTTGGTAAGTATATTGAGACTTGATCGAGAGTTTTCCCTTGGCTTTTGTTGATTGTCATAGAGAAAGCAAGACGAATTGGAAATTGCCGTCTTCTCAGAATAAAAGGCCATTTGGAGTCTGTTGCAGTCATAATTATTCGTGGGATGAATACTTTTGCACCTATGTTAGATCCTGTGATGATTATAGCCTCTATGACCAATGGAGATAATTGTGTAATGATCAATCTTGTGCCATTGCAAAGGCCGGCACTTTGATTTATGTTTCTCATTAGCATAATAGGTGAACCTATCTTTAGGTCCAAGTTATGTCTTGGGAGTCCAGGAAAGTTTAAGCTATTTAAAAATTCAACAGGAAAAAGCACATCTTCGTCACGAATGCCCTTAGTAGCCTTAGATATTGAGTCTGAGCTAAAATACGTTGTCGCATCTCCGGGAATGACATTTAGTACGTAGGCATTGATGGTGTCCACCATATGGTTTGTTGGAGTTAGAATAGCTCGACCCTTAATGTAATCTGGATCACTGTATCTCCTGACCAAATCGGGGTATGCACTTGAAACAATATCAGCAATTGGGTTATCGAAATGGGGTATAAGGTTTGAATTTGGTATTTTTACCCACGATGGAAAATCATCATCTTCAAATGATTCTGTCTTTAGTTTACCGTCACCTAGTGCGAGGAGCCAATCTCTAAATGAAGTTGAATCTTGTATGCGCATGTTCTTCATTAGGTTTAATACATGGCAAAAACTCCACAGCTTTGATTTGTTGATTGATGCATTTACAATTTCTTCTCTGCTTCCCTTATCAACAACAGGTAAGGTTTGACGAAAATCACCACCCAAAAGAATTGTAATTCCGCCAAAAGACTTTTCATCATTGAATCGCATTATGTCTCTTAAAGTTCTGTCAACAGCTTCAAAACAATGACGATGGTTCATAGGAGCCTCATCCCAAATAATTAGTGTTGTTTTCCTAATGAGCTCTGCAAGATGAGTCCGTTGATGAATATCGCATGTCGAATCGGCGTGAATATCAATGGGAATCTTAAATCTTGAATGTGCCGTTCTTCCACCGGGTAGCAACAATGATGCTATTCCTGAAGATGCAACTGCGAGAACAACTTTTCCCTCTGAACACAAGCGTGCAAGAATTGTTTTGTACAAAAATGTTTTACCCATGCCACCTGCCCCATTTACGAAGTAAAATCCTCCTTTGTTTTCTTTGACGGATCGTATTACATGATTATACACATCTAATTGTTCATCATTCAATGCATTGAACATGTTAGTATGATCTCGTGCCAAAGAATCTGCATCGTATGAAAGTTCTTCTCTTAAAAGCCTATTATCTTTTTCTCGGATCATTGTAGCATCGGGAAGTGGCATCGGCGAGAAATCTTTTAGGCTTTTCCCATTTTTGTTTAAAATATTATCAATTTCATAAAGGGCATAATTCTTCAATTGATTTTCACTAAGAATAAGATCAGGTAGACATAAGATTTTTCTTTGTCGATGAAGCAAATCTTCTGATAGAATCTCCCAGTTGTTATCCCAAAGTCTTTTTGGATCAGCTACTTCGCAAAAAAGAAGCATTACAGCAAATAGGTCACGCAATTGATTACCCGTTGCCCATTGTGAAGCCTGTTCTAGAGCTTCGTGCCATTCTTTGTCATCTTCTAACATGCCTAGAGCATAACATGCTTCTTTGCACGTTGGATAAACAATACCATTAACCATTTTCACCTCGTTGTAATTTCTTGCTCCGCGAACAACGTTTAGGAGCATACGAAGGTAAAATCTCTCACCAGATGCTGGATGAGCATATAATATACGGCCTAAGCATGTGCCTCAATTTTTCCTTCTAAACCATTCCTTTGCCGTTGAGTCCTAAACCCATTTTGAAGGAAATTCTGCATAAGTTAACTCCCTTGCATCCTCATTGATGCAATTTGTGGTCATCCATTGTGTAAACATAGTCTTCTCAACATCTATCCTGTCAATCACAGTATTCAGATTGTCAGAATCTTTAAAAGTGACAACTTGATCATCTGGTAGATGGAAACTCAATCGCTCTACACCGATGCTTCGATATTGTACATGAAACTGATTAATTCTCCAGCAAGCTTCACATGCAGATAAGTAACGACAATCGAGATATGTTTTAATTTCATCAACCTCTAAGATTTCGTTATTACAATCAACATCGTTACGGGCAATTGATTGCGTGAGCTCCACTGTGGTTTTGTCTGGTCCTTTGTTTATGTACTTGAAAAGATACTTAATTTCCCTTGATTTATTACACCATTCCACATTTATGTGAGCTTGGTATTTGACGACCAAGTCAATATTGTGTGGAACAACAAATCTGTTATCAAGTCTGATTCCCATCTTTTCTACAAATCTCCCGTCATCTCTACGCCTATAAATTGGGAATCCATTATCATCAAACTTGGTCATGGTTGTGAATTTTTTGGGGAATTTCTTGGAGCAACAGCCGTCTGTCATACAAGGTGAACGGGGATTTGCGTGCCCGCAGGGCCCATGCATCATGAATTGGGAAACAGATGCGTACGCAACTGGGTCACCGATACAATCAGGTAACTCAGATGAAATAATCTTATCAATGTCATCTGATGTTGGTTGTTTTGCATCTGCATGTAGGAATAGAAGTATGTGTGAGTGTGGTAATCCCCTTTTTTGGAATTCAATTGTGTAGATAGTTGTCATAAAATATAAACGTTATAGGTGTCGACATATTATAAAATGTTAGAAAATCGAATAATATGATTTATAATATACAGTCAGTAATTATTAAATATGAGATACGTACCTGCCATTACTTTCCCAAAGTGTTTCCCTTTAACTAAATCCTTCATTAGAGCATCAAGTTTTATTTTAAAAACTCTTGTGATAATATCCAGCCTATCCTCAGGCTTTTGTCCAGGAATCATATTAAGAAACTTTGTGATTTCGGGCCATTTAGGATTAGCCATGAAGGTGATAAACAGATCTGGATTACCAAAGAATCTACAAATAGCCATCGCGTCTTGGAAGTTTTGAGCCATATAACGTGGTCCCCGAGTGAAACTTGATGGAAGGACAATACGTTTTCCTACAGTCAAAGCCGTTGAATCTCCTTCAAGGACAGCATCTTTCAATCCTTTATATAACTCAGCCCTTAATTGTGGTTGGTTGTTTCTAATCCATCTTAACCGTTCATGTTGAATGCATGTATATGCATCGACAAGATATTGTTGAAAAAGTCTTCCGGACATTAAAATGGTGGGGGCTTCATTTGTTCTTTGATGCAGACGGTATCCGTAATATTCTCTCATAGTCAAGCAATTTCGTTTAGTCTTACGTTTTCCATTATTTCTTCTATAAGTTATACCCAGTTGGTAGCCATCTTCACCATATGGGAATAACAATGGGTATTTCATATCCATAAAGGATGGATGAATATCGCTAATTCTTTGCTACCCATTTGACTTATGGTCAACAATAATATCTCTCATAACATTCTCCTCAGTAAAATCCCCAACAATGAGTGCTGCTATTTCGGAAGCAGTGGGCAAATTGTAAACCGATGGGTCTTTCGAACGGTTTTTAACCAACCTAATTCTCACAGGCATGCCATTTGAATTGTCAAAACGGTCACGTGCCATTCGAAAAACTTTTGCTATCTGATTGTGCTCATCAAGCATCGATAGTAACTTTGAAATAACTTCTACATTCAACTTTGATTTCCGTCTATCTCCTCTTAAAGATTTCATTCTATTTATCAATTCATTCTCCGTGTCATAAATATAAAGTTGCGCAAATTTTGGGCATTGACCTTCAACTGGAACCAAAGAACCAAGCAAATGATGGTTTTCCCCACTAATGCGATAGACATAGGGACCGAATCCATTATTTATTTGATTATCAACTTTAGCGCCAGAAGAGGTAAACGCAAACATTGAATTGTATGCTCTAATGCTCTCTTTAAATTTAGATGAACCGCCATCATTTGCAGGATTCAATAGATCGTTCAAAATATGTGGTGCTGCTTTTATAATGGGTAAGATGGTCTTTCCTTCTTGGCAACACAATGAGAATTTAGGACACGTAGGAGTACGATTCTTATCAATTCTCTCCTCATACCATAGGATTGCACTACAATTGTCACAAACGGCACTTGGACCACCAAAATCCCATGCTTCTTTAAACTTTCCTATAAATTCGTTGAATTTTGACTTTGTTAAATCATAATAGAAGTAAATACATAATTTTTCACGATTTTTTTCATTGAACGCTTAATAATACCATACTTACTTTCGAAAATCCTATTTAACTGATCCTTACTTTGAGTCGTACGCTCAGGTGGTGTTGTATCACCTACATTTTCTACATTACATATAATTGGCATTAATTATATTACAAAAAAATATATATTTGTTTCTAATATATATACGTGTTACTATTATGTACAGTTAATAAATGACTTACCTGATCCAGTTACAGCCTTGAATGACTCCAAAGCATGGTTTACAAAGTTAATACTATATCCACAAAAGTTACTGGGATGGTTAATCACATTCGATGAGTCATCAGCAAACGTTGTTGTCATGACATCTCCATTTTCTAGCACTTTTGTTCGAGATGTAATTGTTTTCCGTTTCTTTCTGGTAGCACTGCCTTGATTCCTTACATTGTCAGCATTAAAGCTAACATGCTGAATGGAAGACATGTCTTGAATCGGGGGATGAAGATTATACGCCATATTAATTAAAGCGCTACTTGGCGTTGACATACGATATACGTTACTTAATCGCTTATGAAACATTATCAACCTACGACGGGATCTAGCAATGCGGCATTGGTATGCAGGATCCATCTAATTTCAACGAAAATAACAATTATGTTTTATTTGTTGAATAATATCATGATATATATATATATATATATATATATATATATATATATATATATATATATATATATATATATATATATATATATATATATATAACACGGCATAGAGACGTTGGTGAGTCGCCAATGTATAGCTGCATCGTAGTATCCCTAAGGCCAGGGGCCCAAACCTCATTGTGTCATGTAAAAGAAATGATAAATATGAACAAAATATATAATAAAAATATCATGTTTAAATATCATGTTTAGGGCAATTTAAACGTCATAGGAAAAAGATATCCCCAAAAATCGAATCTTTTGACACAGTTTAACTGATGTTAATTATGACAATGTATATTACGAAAGTCGAATCTTTTGATCAATTATAATAAAATACTTAATCTAATAGACAGAGAGAAACATAAAAAACATATAGCTTAGAATTGTCAACACAAAAGTGTACGTTGTTTTTCTTAAAAATATAACAATAAATATAATTTAAGGGTAATGAATAATACCTTATTTTGAATGACGGTCAGAGACAGAAACAGTATTCACAAAACAAAATGACTGCAACATAGAATATGAATTTATTTTTGAGTAAAGTAAATAAATGATTACCTTTTTCTTAGTCGTCACCAAACTTCAAGTATCAAACAACAAATGTATCTACCGTAACCCTGATACACACAGAATGGGGTAAATAATCTAAAAAAAGAAACAAAGAAATAAGTTACAGTGTTGATTAAGTAGATTTGAAAGAGAAACTATAAAATGAAAATTAGGAGAATCGTTACCTTATCTTGATTGATCAACGAAACATAACGTTATGTACCAATTTACAAATGACTAATCTCTGCACATAGGAAATAATTTATGCAAGAATATAAGCATATAAATTCAGAGGCGGTGCGGCTCAAAAAGTACTGAACAATAAAACACATAAAACTGTTTATATGTGTAGCTTTTTCTGAATAGGTATAATTGACACGATGAGGTGCGGGCCGAAAAGACGCTAATGAAATGTTTATATGTGCATCCCCTCAATTTTATTCTATGAATTAGACTATACACGCATGTATACAGTTATATGTACACGTGTGTATATAAATTTTGGATCAGAGACAGAAGTTCAAACTTCAAGCAAGATTATTTGAAAATTAGTAAGTGATTTCTTTATCTCTATTAGGAATCCAACATATGCTGCACATATACTATCAAATAATTATGACAAAGTCAACAGAAGAGAACACACGTTGCTAAGTATACAACCGAAGCAGAGTATTAACCGTAGTAGAATATTAACTGTAGCAGAATTTAAAGGAATTACCTATAGGAATATGACACCTCAATGTTATTGTTTGCATTAGGATGCATAAAACAGATGTCAACGTAATCAGAAATTCAAGTGCATCGGTTGCCATTCGATCAAAACATGAAACTCGAGTAAGAATTTAATGCCTATATCAACTTCAAATTCTTTACAGATCTTGAATTTGATTTACAATGTTAAAACAGTCAACGAAAACTGTCGATGATATTTGCTTATCAGTGTAGAGGGAAGCCAAAGAACCCAAGTTTGATTCTCTAACAAAAGAGTTCAATCTTTTTTTTAGCTAACAGGGTGAGCTTCCCTTTGGCTTTGTTCTGACAGTGAGAAATTTTTCACTTTCAGTCCCTCTTCTGCGCACACGGCCTGAGGGGTGTGTGATTTGTCCATTTTCAGTTTTCCGTTTTGATATAGAATGCAATATGTATAACAAAACAATATTGCCCTCTAATAGAAAAATAAAATCTACTGGAAATCAAACTATAAAAGACAGAAGTAGTATGCGACATTTGCTCGACGATTACTCTCTTAAAAGTAAATGAGCATTTCATTTGAATCTCAATCAATGAAAGTACAAATATAGTGTCCCATGTCAACTATGAGTTATCTTTTTCTGTAAATCTTCATCTCAAACGAACATCATATCTCAATTCAATTCAAAAAGGAATCAGTGCTCAAAATTAATATCAGATATCATCTATATAAAGCACATATCAGGTATATCAATCATATATCAGTGCTCAATCCTATATCAGTGCTCAATTCAATGAGGAATAACATGATTACTCTCTTAAAAAAAAGAGCATTTCATTTGAAACATCGAGGCAGGTGCAAATATCTGCATTAGGATGCATTAAACAGACATCAACGTGAAACAGAGTTGAAGTAATATGCCATATTTGGTCGAGGATTACTCTCTTAAAAGTAAATGATCATTTCATTTCAAACATCGATCAAACTATATGACTATCAAAAATGAAATGCATTTATCAGTCCTTAAATTGAATTCCCAAAAAAATTTATGAGAAATCAATTCAATTCGATTCAATCAAATATGAGGTACATTATGTCTAATATCTCAGCACCATGTCTAATATCGCATGCCTACTATGAATACCAATACAGTTCATATACAGGTATCATTTTCTGTGAATCAGCGTCTCAGTCATATATCAAATATAAATTCAATTCAAAAACATAGCAGTAATCAAAATTAGTATCAGATAAAAGCAATATAAAGCACATATTAGGAATATCAATCATATATCAACGCTCAATTATCAGTACTCAATTCACAATCAAATATCAGTGATCACTTCTAAATCAATGAAAATACAAATCTAGTGTCCCATGTCTACTATCAGGTATCTCTTTATGTAAATCTGCATCTCAATCGAATATGAAATATCAATTCAATTCAAAAAGAAATCGGTGCTCAAAATTAATATCAGATATCATATATATAAAGTACATATCAGGTATATCAATCATATATCACTGCTCAATCCTATATCAGTGCTCAATTTAATCAGGAATATACACATTAATCTCTTAAAAAAACAGAGCATTTCATTTGAAACATCGAGGAAGGTGCAATTATTTGAATTAGGATGCATAAAACAGACATCAACGTAAAACATAGCTGAAGTAATATGCGACATTTGCTCGAGGATTACTCTGTTAAAAGTAAATGAGCATTTCATTTGAAAAAAATACAAATATCATTTTCATATATCATTGAAAATACAAATATACTGTCCCATGTCTACTATCAGGTATCATTTTCATGTCTACTATCAGGTATCTCTTTCTGTAAAGCTGCATCTCAATCGAATAGCAGGTGTTGTTTTTGTATTGCCATGTGAAATTTTGATCGCAACTTTTATTCACTTGTGTTTATTGAATTCAAAGTATGTTTTATATATTTTTAGAAAGATGTGTCATTTTGTCAAAGAAAGTAAGTTCAATCTATTGTGCTAAATACAATAGGATAATAAGAATCGGTTTTAGGGAGGTTTCATTTAATGGTAGCTGGGAACGTTGTCATTGGTGGAATGGCAGTACGTGAGAGGCCAAGTGAACTTCCACTTATAAGGTGACAACTGCTCCATGAAAAATAAATATTATTTGGCCAAAATGATTCGATATCTGTGAATCGGCGTCTCAACCATATATCAAGTCTCAACTCAATTAAAAAACATAGCAGTATTCAAAATTGGTATCAAATATCAGTTATATAAAGCACATATTAGGTATTTCAATCATATATCACCACAGAATCCTATACCAGTGCTCAATTCAATCAGGAATATATCAGCTAATATGTGACATTTCGTCGAGGATTACTCTCTTAAAAATAATGAGAATATCAGGTATTAGTTATCAAGCAATGAATCCAATTGACATATCAAGCATATATCAGGTAATATGCGACATTTCGTCGAGGATTACTCTCTTAAAAATAATGACAATTTCATTTGAAACATCGATCATACTATATGACTATCAAAAATGAAATGCATTGATCACTCCTTAAATCGAATTCCCAAAAAAACTTATGACAAATCAATTCAATTGAATTCAATCAAATATGAGTTACGTTATGTCTAATATCTCAGCACCATGTCTACTATCGCATGCCTACTATCAATACCAATACAATTCGTATATAGCACTGCTATCGAAGATATCAGTTAACTGAAAGAATTCAATCGTGAATACCAATATATCAGTGTTAAATTATCAATCATATATCATTGAAAATACAAATATACTGTCCCATGTCTACTATCAGGTATCATTTTCATGTCTACTATCAGGTATCTCTTTCTGTAAAGCTGCATCTCAATCGAATAGCATGTGTTGTTTTTGTATTGGCATGTGAAATTTTGATCGCTACTTTTATTGACTTGTGTTTATTGTATTCAAAGTATGTTTTATATATTTTTAGAAAGTTGTGTCATTTTGTCATACAAAGTAAGTTCAATCTATTGTGATAAATACAATAGGATAATAAGAATCGGTTTTAGGGAGGTTTGATTTAATGGTAGCTGGGAACGTTGTCATTGGTGGCATGGCACTACGTAAGAGGCCAAGTGAACTTACACTTATAATTTGCCCAAAATGATTCGAGATAGGATATTTAAAATTCAGTAAAACAGATATTAATGAACTACAAATGTTAAAGTATGAAACAATTATGTTGATAGTCGGGTAATAACCCTCATGTATAGAAGTTCTTATATTTGGTTGTTTTTGTATACAATTTAAGTTCTACATAATGTTGGAAAAGAGTTTTGTATCTGATTTAAATGTTCTATTCTCTGTGAAGTGTTTGTTTTTTTATTGAGTAAATTCAGCAGTGAATCAGGTGTATCAATCATATATCAACCCAATCATATATCAGTTATGAGGGCTTCATCATAAATCTAGAAGATATCAGTTATCTCAAACAATTCAATAATGAATACCAATATATAAGAGCTCAAAATAAGAGATAAGTTCTGCTGAACATTTCATTGAGCAAATGTCGTGCAAAAATGATTGACATATCCAAATTTCATACTTCAGCCCATCAAACTATTAAAAATAGATGAACAATTAAAAGCATCAAAATAAGAGATAACTTTTCGAGACTTTGTCTCCTAAAATCCGAAAGAAATTTATGATAAATCAATTCAATTCAATTCAATCAAATATCAGGTACGTTAAATCTAAAATATTAGCACCATATGACTATAAAAAATGGAATGCATTTATCAGTCCGGCTTCATCATAAATCTAGAAGATATCAGTTATCTCAAACAATTCAATCATGAATACCAATATATAAGATCTCAAAATAAGAGATAAGTTCTGATGAACATTTCATTGAGAAAATGTCGTGCAAAAATGATTGACGTATCCAAATTTCATACTTCAGCCCATCAAACTATTAAAAATAGATGAACAATTAAAAGCATCAAAATAAGAGATAACTTTTCGAGACTTTGTCTCCTAAAATCCGAAAGAAATTTATGACAAATCAATTCAATTCAATTCAATCAAATATCAGGTACGTTAAATCTAAAATATTAGCACCATATGACTATCAGAAATGGAATGCATTTATCATTCCTAAAATTGAATTCACAAAAAAATTTATGACAAATCAATTCAATTAAATTCAATCAAATATCATGAATATCTCAGCACCACAAAGAGTAAAATACCTTGATGTGTCCTGGGAATAATTGAATTTTGAAAAATACTCTTGCAGAACAAAGTTTTCTTGATGATGAGGAGACATTGTGGAAGAAATATACAAATACCATTGTAGACAATCACGGATGTCGGATGGGGGATGAATGTCAATGAACCTGGAATCGAGGGAAGAGTACGGAGGGATGTGAGATTTGAAATGTGGGATGTGGGAGATGTAAGAGTTTGAAGGGATGACAACCTTTTGGTTTCCCCATAACAATCGTGTATCTGCATCTCATTAAGAGATAGAGAGGTCGTGTATCTGCATCTAATTAAGAGAGAGAGAGGAGGAAAAATGCAACAAATAATAGCGCCACGTGGATAGGAGAGGAGGAAAGATGCAATAAATATTAGGTGCCACGTGGATAGGCTAATTGCAAAGCATAATAAATGCCTTGTTTTGCATTTTAAAGTATTAAGAGATTTGGAGATTAGTGTATGTAGGTTCATTTCATCTCTTCTACACAAAATTGAAAAGTCATCTTCTTAGAGAGAGTGGAAGGTTGCTTGGAAAGAAAAAGAAGTTTGCTTGGGATGGAGGAGAACCAAAGGTCAAAGGTCACCACCACCATCAGCACCTGTGTTATTCAACTCCAAAGGATCAGATCTTCATTAGAGGCAAGTGTTTGATATTTGCAATTTAAGTTCGTATATTGTCCATGTTAGGATAGTTATAAAAAGAGATGATTTTCATGCTTGGAAGATGAAAGGATATAGTTGTTAATGGATTTTTGGAATCTAAAAATATATAGGAATTAAAATCATGTTGTAGGTAGTTAGTAATCCAATAAATATTCATCAATCTGTGGAAGAAATTCTGAAAATAATTTAGTGTTCTTGAAGATAATATGTTGATAATTTTCTGGAAAAAGAGGCAAAAACGAGTGGAATGAGAAGAGCCAATTTGGAAGGTTTAGATCTTCTTTTTGAGTGCATTTGTATGAGATTTAAGAAAAACTCAAAACACATACCTGACTCAATTTTTCGTGTAGAATCCAAATCTGAAGTCGGATTGATGATTTGAATAATTTTTGGATCTGATTTTTCTGAGTATTTAAAATATGTGAATTCTTGATGTTGTTTCTTTTTAATGTTGGTTCTTATCCCAAAACTTTTGTAGATCTTCGTTGATTATTAATTGGATATTATGGGACTTAGAGAAGATCAGTAAGCCCTAGTTAAGATTTGAATTAATGTGATTGGGATTTAATTGATTAGAATGATGATAATTAAATTGAAAGATATTTCGGTTGCTAGATTCACGTGTTGGATTCTAATTGGTGTGCATGAGGATTAAGGACACGTCCAGTAGGGAAAATTTAATATAAGGTGAGAGTAGCCTTAGGGTTACAATTTGAACATCAAGGACTGAGTTTAAGCTCATTATTAATTTCGCAAGGGCTGAGTGTAGTACAAGAGCGTAGTGGTATGGCTCCTGGATGGAGATGGGAGTTTAGAACACATTTGGTTGAAAGAGGGGATGAGGTTATTCTGATCGCATATTTGAAGTTGACGAACCTCCTCGATCGACAAAGTTAAGTAGTAGTGTATTGGAGGGGTTCCTTGTTTGGATTTCTCTTTGCGAGATGCTCCGCGCATGAACCTTAACGACGTCGGGAGTGGAGAGATGTTATAGGATGCGAGGATAATTAAATTATGAAGTAAAGATATGATATTTTAATACGTGGAATTTAAAAGAGATATAATGATACGTATTATCTTAGGGTAGTGATATTACCTTATTGATATTATATTATAGGTATGATAATGCCTATTTGATTGATTGATGATTTATGTGTATGACATACCTAACTTACTTGCTATCGGTGGAAGGTTTGCGCGTGAGGGCAGTCATATCCTAATGAATCCATGGGATCTTTGGTTTGTCGCTCGAGAACATAGGTCTATGAAAGACTTATCGGGGAGTTGATAAGTCCGCTGACTATGGGTACGTAGGTATGTGCGTGACTCATGGGTATGAGAACTATGTTCGCCTCCAATGATTGTGTTATTGTTTGTGGTTCGAGGTATCCTTACCGAAACTTTTGTCTCCTATTCGGCGACCAGCGATATTGGGACATGATAGCAGAGTAATGCATTGTACTGCAGCTGTGACTCGGGGTGCCGTATTATATATGAATATATATATATATATATAATGAAATAAATGATTGAATGGATATATATTGTGGTTAACTCTATATACGGTGATAATTATAGATAACAAATGTTTATTCTTAAGGAATTGAAAAGCTTAATTCATATTGATGAGAAATGATTTATGTTAATGAGAAACGATGAGAAATGTAAATGAATAATAATGTGACGTATGGTATGGGACATATGGGGATTATGATATTGGGATAGAATTATAATATGGAGACTAGAAAAGAGGAACCATTAAGTAGGAGGTTAATAGGAAACGTTAAGTGTGCACTCTAGTTGAGAGGTGAGAATAGAAAGTGAGAGTTGGATTCAACATGTACATAATAAATGCTTTATGGCACTTGTTAAATACTTGATGTTTTAAAAATCATCTACACATTCGGGCTCTGACCCGTTTCCTTGCATATTTTCTTTTCTATTGTATCTCTATATCAGGTGTCCAGCAATAGGGACGCCAACCATAGTTGATTGTGACGAGCTATGGAGCTATGGAGTTTTTCTTAGACACCTATCATCTTTTGATTCACAGTATTCTTAATTAGGGCATGTCGCCCAAAGGATTTCAGTTATCATTTTCTGTCGGAGTCAAATACTATTGTATTCGTGTCTTTTTAATACATTTGATATTGTTGGGATTACTGTAATGGATTAATATTATTTGGGAATGTTTATTCCAATTGCATTTAAATTTTTTTGTGTTATATACTTGGTTATGAGTGTTGTAGAATAAAATGTGTTGTGTTATTCTTAAACTGGAAATGGATTTTGTTAAATTAAAATTTCAAAAGTTTTTAACACCAACTTAATTGAGTATTGGGTGAGTTGTAAATGTTTTCGACAGTGATGCTAAGAATGAGCCAACTGTATATTCTGTTTTAATTTGGTATGGGACTGGCCACCTGGTATTTAATTAGGCGGGGTGTTACAGGTGGTATCAGAGCATCAGGTTCTAGTGTCCTTTAGGATCTGTACGGCTTACTGTGTTTTCAGCTTAGCGTTCTTTGATGTAGAGCCCTATGCGTAGGATTATTGCTTTTCTATTTACGCCTACAAACTTCAGATATTTTGAGATATCAAATACTGATAGTGTTCTCTCGTTTCAGATGCCTCCTCGACGTGCACCTCATCCTGCCCCAGCTCAGGGTACAATGACTGCAGCCGAAGTTGCTGCAATTGTCGCTCAGGCAGTCAATGCTGCTGTCAGCAGGCTCCCGCACCGGCACCGGTTGTGCCACCCAGGCAAGGGCAAGTGCTTCCTACTTCATGGGAACGAGCGAGGGATGCCTTTCAGAAAGCGCACCCACCTGAGTTTCAGGGAGGATCAGATGTTGTGACTGCTAGCCAATGGAAGAAAGATATCAAACGGCACTTGAGAATGATCGAATGCACTGAGGTTCAACGTCAAATACTAGCCACATTCAAGCTAGTAGGGGCAGTTTTTCAATGGTGGGAAGCTACGACCACTATGGAGGAGAGGGACACAATGACTATCCAAGACTTTTGGATACGGTTTGATGGGAAGTATTTTCCTTCTGCCATCTAGACAGAGATGAGGCGGAAGCTACTTGATTTGAAACAGGGAGAGAAAACTGTGGCGGAATATGAGGAAGAGTTTACAAGATTAACTAATTTGGTACCAGCTGAAGTACCTACTGAGGAGAGGAGAGTCCTAATGTTCACTGATGGGTTGAACTATAAAATTCGCCAACATTTATTGGGGAATATTTCACTACGTACGTATGCAGATGTTCTTAATGCTGCAATGCTACACTGCCAAGATAACCGCTTCCATAATCAGGGTGTCAAGCGGGGTTTTGGGTCAATAAAGACTACTGGGGGTAGTTCAAGTGGGACTCAGGCAGGGCAGAGTCATCATCGTCAGAGTGAGCAGGGTTCCCAAACAGGGGACTATGCTAAGCGTTTGCGATCTGGAGATTCTCGATCTGAGGATAGAGGTATTGGGCAAGGACAACAGGGCCATCAGGGCCAGAGACAGGCTCATTAGGTCCAAGGGAAGGGAGGTAATGGCCAGCAGGTTCGGGCTCAACAGGGGCAAGGTGGTGGAACGTTTGCGAGAAAATGTTTTGTGTGTGGCAAGTATGGCCATAAACGTCAAGATTGTCCTGAGAAAGGCAAATTCCCTAAGCAACAACATGCTCGACAGGAGCCACAGGTACCAGTGTTTCCACCAGCTGCTCTTCCAGCTCCAGCACCGGTGCTAGCACTACCTCCCATTCCAGCAGCACCCGCGCAGCAGGGTCAGTACGGGCGTGTATATAACGTCCATCAGGCAGTGAATCAACAACCACCACCCGCGAATGAGGGTATGTTTTCTATCTAAGGATTATGAAGCGTATATTGATCTTATTACGATTAATGTTGTGTGGGCAAAAGGGTTGCTAAACTTAGCCTATAGCATTGTTATTTATGTAGACTCACCGAGGGGTTGGGGACACCTATATTTTTCATGTCATCACGTGGGTCTGATTTTTATCATGGGATTACTTACCTTGGGCATGTACGAGCACGATGTGACTATCGGCGTACATTGACTTGTGGTATATGAGAGCGTATGTACTACTACTACTATCCTTCATCTTGTCTCCTATAAGAGAGTAGATGCGTATACCCTATTTGAAATCGATAAAACCTAATTTTTGTTTTAAATCGATAAACCTGATATTTTTTTTATAAACAATTTTTTTATATATTATTGACTAAGGACCTTAGGAGTTTCGATGACCGACTACTTTAGGAAGTAGTGTACCGGGGTGGTTCCTTGTTTGGATTTCGCTTGCGAGACACCCCACGCATGAAACTAATAATCGTTGGAAGTCGAAATATGTTAGGTCCTTAGTATATGAGTTTGTAACCTTTGCGACAAATATTATAATGAAAGTGGTACGATAGGGTGTATGGGCGCCCTGGATGGTTGAATTGTAGTAGTTTTCAAAATTGTGAAAGAGTAAGTAGTTGTGACTTGAGGATTTATTTGCTTAATAAGTGAGGATCATTTTTCCTAAAGTTTGTCACGAGGACGGTATAGGGAAGAATGGGTATAATTTAAATTTGATTCAGTTGGAACTATATGGTGAGACTTAGTGTAACATCGATGGGGATTTTCGTTAATGTACTGTATGGGCGATATTACTTAGATTTCTTGCGATGTGAGATTTATACTCGGAGTTGACCTTATCAGTATGGTTCATTTTTCTGAATTTCGGGACGAAGTTCTGTTATAAGGGGGGAAGTATGTAATACCCCGTGATTTTAATGACTTTTAAAATGGGTTATATTTTAAATTAATGGATTAATTGGATTTTATTATAAATTAATTCATTTGGGTTTTATCCGAATTTTGGATATTAAAATGGATGATTCTGAATATTACTTAAAGATATTTAGGTAATATATGAATATGATGTCATTATTATGAAGGTGTGATATAATTTCGGTAATTTAGATTTTTTAGTCAGACGCGGTATGGGACGTGTCGGGACTAATTTATTAAATTAAAAAGGAAATTTATTTTCTATCGACCTTATAGTCATTTCGACTGCGTCGTTGCGTCCGTAAGGTTCGAAATAGTCAGAAAAGTCTATTTGGATGTTAATTTTGAGTCTCGGGTCATTTGGAAATGAAAAGACAACCCAAAAGGGCATTTTGGTTATTTTTACAAGGGGGATGAATAGTGATTTCGAGTTTTGTCTTATTATAAGTATTTGGAGATTAGTGTATGTAGGTTCATTTCATCTTTTGTACACAAAATTGAAAAGTCATCTTCTTAGAGAGAGTGGAAGGTTGCTTAGAAAGAAAAATAAGTTTGCTTTGGATGGAGGAGAACCAAAGGTCAAAGGTCACCACCACCATCAGCACCTGTGTTATTCAACTCCAAAGGATCAGATCTTCATTAGAGGCAAGTGTTTGATATTTGCAATTTAAGTTCATATATTGTCCATGTTAGGATAGTTATAAAAAGATATGATTTTCATGCTTGGAAGATGAAAGGATATAGTTGTTAATGGATTTTTGGAATCTAAAAATGTATAGGAATTAAAATCATGTTGTAGGTAGTTAGTAATCCAATAAATATTCATCAATCTGTGGAAGAAATTCTGAAAATAATTTAGTGTTATTGAAGATAATATGTTGATAATTTTCTGGAAAAAGAGGCAAAAACGAGTGGAATGAGAAGAGCCAATTTGGAAGGTTTAGATCTTCTTTTTGAGTGCATTTGGAGGAGATTTAAGAAAAACTCAAAACACATACCTGACTCAATTTTTCGTTTGGATTCCAAATCTAAAGTCGGATTGATGATTTGAATAATTTTTGGATCTGATTTTTCTGAGTATTTAAAATATGTGAATTCTTGATGTTGTTTCTTTTTAATGTTGGTTCTTATCCCAAAACTTTTGTAGATCTTCGGTGATTATTAATTGGATATTATGGGACTTAGAAAAGATCAGTAAGCCCTAGTTAAGATTTGAATTAATGTGATTGGGATTTAATTGATTAGAATGATGATAATTAAATTAAAAGATATTTTGGTTGCTAGATTCACGTGTTAGATTCTAATTGGTGTGCATGAGGATTAAGGACAGGTCCAGTAGGGCAAATTTAATATAAGGTGAGACTAGCCTTAGGGTTAAAATTTGAACATCAAGGATTGAGTTTAAGCTCATTATTAATTTCGCAAGGGCTGAGTGTAGTACAAGAGCGTAGTGGTATGGCTCCTGGATAGAGATGGGAGTTTAGAACACAATTGGTTGAAAGAGGGGATGAGGTTATTCCGATCGCATATTTGAAGTTGATGAACCTCCTCGATCGACAAAGTTAGGTAGTAGTGTATTGGAGGGGTTCCTTGTTTGGATTTCGCTTTGCGAGATGCTCCGCGCATGAACCTTAATGACGTCGGGAGTGGAGAGATGTTATAGGATGCGAGGATAATTAAATTATGAAGTAAAGATTTGATATTCTAATACGTGGAATTTAAAAGAGATATAATGATACGTATGGGAATTATCTTAGGGTAGTGATATTTACTTATTGATATTATATTATAAGTATGATAATGCCTATTTGATTGATTGATGATTTATGTGTATGACATACCTAGCTTACTTGCTATCGGTGGGAGGTTTGCACGTGAGGGAAGTCATATCCTAATGAATCCATGGGATCTTTGATTTGTCGCTCGAGAACATTGGTCTATGAAAGACTCATCGGGGAGTTGATAAGTCCGCTGACTATGAGTACGTAGGTATGTGCGTGACCCATAGGTATGAGAACTATGTTCACCTCCAATGATTGTGTTGTTGTTTGTTGTTCGAGGTATCCTTACCGAACCTTTTGTCTCCTATTCGGCGACCAACGATATTTGGACATGATATCAGAGTAATGCATTGCACCGCAGCTGTGACTCGGGGTGCCGTATTATATATATATATATATATATATATATATATATATATATATATATATATATATATATATATATATATATATATATATATAATGAAATAAATGATTGAATGGATATATATTGTGGTTAACTCTATCTACGGTGATAATTGTAGATAACAAATGTTTATTCTTAAGGAATTGAAAAGCTTAATTCATATTGATGAGAAATGATTTATGTTAATGAGAAACGATGAGAAATGTAAATGAATAATAATGTGACGTATGGTATGGGACATATGGGGATTATGATATTGGGATAGAATTATAATATGGAGACTAGAAAAGAGGAACCATTAACTAGGAGGTTAATAGGAAACGTTAAGTGTGCACTCTAGTTTAGAGGTGAGAATAGCAAGTGAGAGTTGGATCTAACATGTACATAATAAATGCTTTATTGCACTTGTTAAATACTTGCTGTTTTAAAAATCATCTACACATTCGGGCTCTGACCCGTTTCCTTGCATATTTTCTTTTCTATTGTATCTCTATATCAGGTGTCCAGCAACAGGAACGCCAACCATAGTTGATTGTGACGAGCTATGGAGCTATGGAGTTTTTCTTAGACGCCTATCATCTTTTGATTCACAGTATTCTTAATTAGGGCATGTCGCCCAAAGGATTTCAGTTATCATTTTTTGTCGGAGTCAAATACTATTGTATTCGTGTCTTTTTAATACATTTGATATTGTTGGGATTACTGTAATGGATTAATATTATTTGGGAATGTTTATTCCAATTTCATTTAAATTCTTTTGTGTTATATACTTGGTGATCAGTATTGTAGAATAAAATGTGTTGTGTTATTCTTAAACTGGAAATGGATTTTGTTAAATTAAAATTTGAAAAGTTTTTAACACCAGCTTAATTGAATATTGGGTGAGTTTTAAATTTTTTCGACAGTGATGCTAAGAATGAGCCAACTGTATATTCTGTTTTAATTTGGTATAGGACTGGCCACCCGGTATTTAATTAGGCGGGGTGTTACAAAAGCATATAAAAAAATACATGGAAATTCAAAAATGCATCAAATCACCCCAAACATGTGAAAAATGATTGAAATAAAACTTTAAAGAACATACCCACATGATCTGATCTAAAATAAACCAATAATGCCTAGGAGGGGACATATACACAAACAATATCCTTAACATCCTAGAAAACTATCCTAGATAGAGATGGGTATTCCATCTCCCAGATCAATAGGATGAACAAAATCAACCTCTTTCTTAACAAAATTCTTTTGAGGTACATGAAGCTCAACTTTATATCTTGTTGCATTCCTAGGTAAGGCACTACATTTCTTGGAATCCCCCTCATATTCCTCAAAGGATTCTTATGCCTACTCTTTGGAATTTGAACTTCCTTTCTAGCCTCACCTCTACCTTGTACGCAAAAGTTTATTCTCCTAAAAAACTCATCAATTTGATCTCTAAATTTATTTATAGGATTCCTACAGAATACTTGCCTCCTCTTGTTAATGAACCAATTGTTTCTCTCTCTCCCAAGCACCTACAAGATTTATTGGTGTGACCTTATGCCTTAAAAGGTATAAAGCTCAACCTTCCTTCTCACACTCTTCTTTGGCTCATAAGATCCCATCTCGACTCTTTCAAGTTTCTTTCTCTTGAATAAGAAATGGACAACATGATTCGATTTTCATAAAATGGTCATCCATTACCATTTTTTTCATATTTGGATTTAGGCACAAGTTCCTGATTTTCTTCAAACTAATTTCTTCCTTATCCTCGATTTCAATGTTAGAGGCTTCAACTTTTGATTTTGACTTTGCAACTTTTTCAAGTGACAGATCCGAACAACCAATGCTATGTTTTAGGTTTCATATGAGCACGATTCAACAAAATATCATCTAGGACACAAGTTGTATCAAACAACTCAAGTTTTAACTTTGTAACATGTTGCAATTCGTGTTTCATCTTTTCAAATCTCGTTTTGAAGTTCTATTTGTTAATGTTCTTTCAAACTAGCTTCATTTTATATTTTTAAAGAATTATTATTCTTTTTCCAAACATCAACCTTCCTTTTGATTTCTAAACATTGCAATTAAACATAACTAATTTTTTCATCTTTTTCATCATGTTCAATTTGGAAAGTTTTCATTTTGTTCAAAAGTTTGATTTTGAACTTTTTAAATTTCAAATAATCTTGATTGAGTCGATCAAAGGAATGAGGTGTGTGAACTTTTTCTATCACATGATGAAGAGTCACTAAATGACCTATCACCGATAGATTTCACTTGATTCTTTCTCACACCACTCTCTAAGGAATTTCAATCCCACTCAACTTCTCACTCTCATCTAGTTTATCCATGGAAGCTCTATCACTCCCTCATTCCTCACTAATTATGGTCTCCACATTCTCACTATCAGAGTCACTCAAACTAGCCTTGTAGATTTTCTTATTCTGTTGTACCTATTTATTCAACTCTAACTTCCTCAAATATGTTGAACACATGTTGAGGTGGTGTCCTACACATCCTGCCCCAGGATCGACTAAACGAATGGATTTGGCCTCTACGAGACCTTAATAACTCAGCCTCGCTTTCTCTATGACATGATTCCAGAAACTCACTAAAGCCGTCTGCTACCCCTCTCAATCCGGAGTCTCCCTCGACTGGTCCCTCCTTTCTGATTAAATAGGGCCTTCGAAGGCCTTTCACCCCCTTCTCGAGTCTAACGTGATGGATGCGAAACTGCTGCGCGTTCTAGCTGCCTTGTAGCGGGTGCGCGCTTCTATGGAAGGAGGCCAGTTGATCATTCTACTGCAGGGTCCGAAGGAGAGGGAGTAGTAGTTGGTCCCCTATACTAGTTGTAGGGGAAGGGAGACTCATCTTAGGCTTCCTGAAAGTCGAGGCTGATTCGTTAGCGTAGTAGTTTGAGAATATAGATTAGGTTCGTGGGCTGTGATGTATAGGGTCAGCACTTAACTTGCTGGAATTCGAAAACCAAATTCGATGAAGTTCATTTTTCCTTCGTTCACTTTTGAAAATAGAAAGTCGAGTGCAAAAGTGGTTTATGAATTTGACATATTAGGTGGCCTGCCCATATACGAAGTGAACTTTCTCACTGCACACGAAACCCAATCTATACTCAGAAAGAAAAGAACTGCGCAAACAACAGAGCTAGCGAACTAGGCGCCCCTCTTTCCAAGCTTGCATTCAAAAGGTTCTATTCTACTAACCTCCGAGGGAGCCGAGGGCCTGGACCCTGAGAAAAGCTGTTTCGAAAAGCAAGAACATGGATCTTCATCCTTCACTTTATGCTTCTTGTTATCAATTTTCTCTAGATAAGAAACATGTTTAGTGACTTGAATGTTTGTATCAGATTTTTTACTATTTTTGAAACATATTTTTGTTGTTCGTGAAGAATTCGCTCAATCTTTTCACAAATGAATCCATGTCAACCTCAATATTTTCTGTCGTCTTATCTTCACTGTTCAATGGCATATTTTTTTACTCAATCATGAAAACTACGTCCTTCTTAGGATTTCACACAATAACATTCTCCCCCCGATCATATATTTGAAGGAATAAAAATTTACTAGCCTAATGTACTTATGTTGGTGCCCCTTACCTAATTTAGAATGGCAAATTTAGTGTTCAATATCTAAGTTAGAGCCATAAGTAACTTTTCAATATCTTGATTCTCCAAAATTTTCTTCCCAAGATTGAAAGAAGCATTGAAAATTTCCATTAATCTCGTATAGTTTTCGTTAAAATCTCATCTTCATTATTATCATGGTTTTGAACTTTATCACAATGTGTTGTTACTTAGCTCACATTTGTCACCCTTAATATCTCCCAATGCTCTTTGGCCGATTCAAAATTTATAATGCTGTTGTAAATAATGTGAATAAGGCATTCAAATTAATGGAATTATACTTACGTTTCAGAATCTCCACATTGGTCCATAAAAGCAATAGTTTGAACCTTCTTATACACTTTTGAACCTTCTTATACACTTATCCATCCTCTTTTATAGTGTTATAGATCCAACCTTCTTCTACGCTCATCCACACTCTCTCGTGTTTCAATCTCAAATGTATGTGCATTTTGACTTTCAACTATTCGTAGTTTCAAGAATTAAAATAAGGTGGCCGATTTGTAGAGTTAATATCATGATAATGATCCATTAATTAGAAAATAACATTATTGCCAAGAAAACGAGGCTAATGAGCAATAAACATAACGAACATGAAACAAATGCAAGATCTACTTGAAGAATATAAATAAAAAACAAGACTAACTACTCTGATACCAATTGATTATGTGCATTATTCAATAAGTGTTTTAATTATAAACAAACCTAGGGGTGAATAGGTTTATTAGAAAGTTATGGCCAATTTTTCAATAATTACAATTTTTTTCCAATTTTAAATGACATAGCACATGTTATAACTAGGTGATGTGATAGATAGCATGGATTAACAAAACAATAATTCAATATAGGAAAATCTGAAACAATTCACTTGAATAAAATACCCAAAGTCAATTTTGATGAATTACTCTAGATCTAGGTGAGGTTTAAGTGTAGTGTGTGACTAAAATGTGCAAATAAACAATCCATACATCCAAGCAATTAATAAGACATATTTATGAGTAAATACCCACACATAGGGGTAAAACCACCCAATGCACTTCAATTTCTAATTCAACTTGAAAATAACTTCTATTCAAAGCAATAAGGTACTTATCATTCATGCAGTCACGAGTAATTTCCTATGAACTTTACACTTTCTCCTATTAAAAGTATAAATACACATTGAGCTCCATGAATATAATGAGAATACCCACTCTTCTTTTTGGAATCACATTATGCTCCAATTTCTCTAATAGAAAGTAGTGATTCCAATTTTAGATCTAGGATTGATAAATTTCTAATTCAATTGTGAAATAGTTTGAATAGAAAAAGGTTATTGTCGATGTGAACCAAAACACTTCAAATTCTCTCTAAAACACATATATAAATTATAGATCTAAGTTTTATCAAATTTGGAGGGAACAAGTGAATTTGAAAATAAGGAGACAATGTAAAAGATCTCAAACTCGAAAAATATTCTTGGAAATGTGTTTGGGTTATGATATTTTCAAATGTTTTAAAATGGGAGGAAAATGGACCTATTTATAGGATATTTTTTAAAATCATCTCCATCATGCACATGTTTTTCTTTTCTTGTTCACACGATTTCAGCCAGTGCTCAAATACAACATAGTTATGTGTAATGGTTAATTCTTGAATGTGCTTACGGAGCCATGTGCACTGGTACATAATGGACTTTGTGTATGATTTGGAGCCAAAGAGGCAAGTTTACATCAAAATGCAGAAAATAAAATCTATGTAATTTCCTAATTGGATAATACAACATATACTAAGTAGAATTCACTTGTTCAGCATTTTAAAAACACATTTTGAAAAGTATGGAAGTGTGTGCAACCACATATTCAATCACAAAACTATCAAAGGATACTTTTTAAAGTATTTAGTGATGCAAGTCTTGTGCTGATGGTCGGATTGCATAATCTTCAAAGTCCATGTAGTCTAAATGAACGCGCATCAGTCTATGATTCAACCTTATGTACCTCGAATGACTCAATAACTCGATGCTTTGACATGGAATTTATCCAACTTTTAGATAATACAAATGATTACGTTTTGAAAGTCTTATCTTTTCACCGACGGGTTCTCGTTATTTTGTTAGTATAATATATATATATATATATATATATATATATATATATATATATATATATATATATATATATATATATATATATATATATATATATATATTATCAAGTTTTGTTTTTTATATGGATACCCCAATGGACGGGGCTTCTGTTTAGATCGTGATTCTGGAGGCATAGTAGTTATGTTTAGCCGAATTGGTTTTTAGCCAGTTTATTAATTTTAGACTTGAAGTCGTCATTTTATTATTGAGCATTGATCAGTTAATTATGTATTGTTCTTATAACTACAACAGTGAGTAGTCTGTTTGACATTTTTTGGCATACAATGTTTCTTATAGTTATGCCTAGACTCAACAGAGGTTCTAGAACACACTTTTTTATAGATGTGAGAACATCACAACGATTATAGTTTTGGGGAGAGATTACAAATTGTCCAGGATTCTTTTATATTAAGCAATGCCGAGTTACCACCTACACTAGAGATTCATTTTGTCCTTATTGTTAACAATAACATTAGGGCTATTTTTCGGGCACCTTTTTATTTGCTCCAATGGAGATGAAAGAGAGTTATGCGAGTAGGCACCATAATTTTTGATCTGGGAGTTTATTTGGGGACTACGTTACCATACGAAAGTTCCATTCCTGTTCATTACAAGATGCGAGGTTCAATAAGTTTATGAATGGACCATTGGGAGTTGGGTAGGGTCATGATGAAGAAAAAATGTTCATTTTAGCGTATCGGCACCTATTTTGGTGGTGGTGGGAGCATTTTTCTTTTTTAAGATTAAAATTCACTAATCACTAGTTGTGTAATCGGGAAGAGGATACTGTGAAGGTAGTTTTCTGATATAATATGGAACATATGAGTCCACATCATGCTAATAAGGTTGACAAATGCTCTAGTGAATTAAAGTGTAGTGTATTTCATCCGTATTTTGAAAAGTTCATTGTTGTGTTTACTGTTAATTTTTTCTAAAGTAGAAGCATTTGTAGCAGTAGTTACTGTTAGACCTAATTTTTCATCGCGGGTGGTTCAGACCTAAGGTTGAACTCTTTTATTAGGAGATAGTATGTGAACTATTGTTGGGAGGCTTTCTCTTTTTCTTATTTTAATTAAGATGAAGGTTTTTATTTCTATGGAAGATAGTTTGGTCTAGATGGTTGCAAGAAGTGAAAGGTACTTTTGACTGAGGTGCATGGTTTATGGTCATGGTACATTCCAAGGGTAATCGAATGTACCATAATTTTAGGAATAAGTATTGGAAGTTAGGTGTATAATATATTAATGTAGCTTATGTGAAGTTGTGCCCTTATTAGTAGTGAAGGTATAACACCAACGACATCAGGGTAATTACTATTATAAGAGATCCCTTTGTTGAAAGGTGAGCACAGTGCTATCGATTTTAACATAGGGTACTAAGGTCCCAAAGTGAACATGCGGACATTGGGTAATTGGTGTTGGATTGAAAAAAGGTTGATTAGCATCAGTTAGAAAGTTCTTAATACATAATGTATATGGGGCACCTTGGAACAACTAGAGCCCATCATAAATGATATAAAAACTACCGAAAAAGTTCGAAGAGTTTTAGAGACATGAGTAAGTAGAGGTTGGAGTCCGAGAAGGGAGACGGGGTCGTTTTAAAGGTCTCCCCAATGATGGTAATTATGAAGTTCAAGACTAAGGTGAAGTTGGCACTCTGATGTCTAGGTCCATTTCACGAAGTTAGGTAGGGTAGTTCCTATGTCAATTGAACTTACCTAATCACCTTCACAATGTGCACGACATATTATGTCACGACCCCGATCCAAAATAGTATTAGGGAACGAGTGTCTTGACATGCCACCAAGGCAACAAATATTCCGATTTAATTGTTTCCTCAAATAAATGCAATGGAAATATTATCACATGGTTATGAATCGTAAAATACTGAAACTAAAGGAATTACGTCATCAGAGCTTTCTAAAGGAAACTTCATATATATTAAAAGTAATAACGAGTTACAACTTAAGAGAAAATTTAAACCTTATTACAAGAGAGCCAGACATGCTCTAAATAAACATTTTACAAAAAGAGCTCTAAAAGTTAAATCTTCAATATAGTCCATTTTCGTTCTGTCCGTGACCATAAACGTTTCCTGAAAAATGGTTATTTATACAACATCAGTTAAAAGCCGAATGAGGTTCAATCTCCAGGCATTCCAGGGTTTTCAGAAAATAGATACCTATTTAAGTCAAAAGAGAAGGCATATACATATATGGATAGGAACTTGCAGTAAATAGATATAATTTTGAAATGAAATTATATATATCACAATTGGATAGCTCAGATTAAGACGAATGCAAAAAATCAAATGTGATATCTTTTTCTTTTAATCATATCATTTTGATGGCCAAGTACACTCTAATACCGTATTCTTCTACCGTATTATACCCCGGTAGTTGAGGGTTAATCGAACTAGTTCGTCACAACGCCTTATTTAGGTCACACCAGTGATAACCCAGCTGGGAAGGTCAGTCAGTAAAGAGGTTCCTTAGGCCAAATCTTATTTCCAATATTCAATCTAATTTTCAATACTCATTTAAATCAGTATGTCTATATGGACAAATATAAACATATCACAATGGATCAATCATCGGTATCAGATGCATTTTGAGAATAAAGCAGTTCACAAAATATATATAGTTTGCATACTATCATATAATTAAAATTCCCAAGGAATGTCATAGATTACTCACCCAAAATGGAGGTCAAATTTACTGATATTAGTCTTCGATCACACGCTAATCTGATAAAGATTTAAGTACACGTTCTAAGGTCCAGTTTATACTATAATAACCTCTTCTTTTAAAGGATTACTGAATACCTATTTGTTAACTTTTAAAACTCATTGATCATAATTGAAGAATTCAATTCATAGTCCTTCCTCATTAGTCGGTTCTGAGTAGAGATGGAGGGTCGCAGGGGCACCACTTAAATACCATCTCATCTAGGCAGAATTTCACCGGGCTGGACTTTGAAATTACTTAAATGGGATTCTATAATAACGAGAAATTTCTTTAAAAAGAATCATTTTTAAAAGCGTATAATTTCAAACAAGTTTACATATATTGAAAGTAAAATCAACTTGGATTCCTTCTAGATTTTAAGTTTTGATTAGTGAATTTTTTATTGTATTTTACCAGCATAACTACTAAGTAAAGCTATAAAACAATAAATTAAAACTATAAAGATGCATTATAACATTAAGATTACCTTAAAATGAATATCCCTAAGAACTTATTCTTAAACTTTCTCATACTTTCTTGTGACACCCCGCCTAATTAAATACCGGGCGATCACTCCTTTATTAAATTAAATCAAGGTAAACAGTTGGTTCATTCTCAGCATCACTGTCGATAAAATTTTTTCAATTTAACACCTTAAATAATTAAGCTAAGTGTCAAAAACATTTTTCATACAAACTTCTAAATTTTAATTAAAGAAAAGATTTATATACAAAACAACATTTCTACGATATAGAATCACACCACGATGAACTAAAATAAAACCATACATTCGTCAATCGAATGTCAACATAATAAAACTAAAAATCATAAACCATCCTGAATAAATCCCGTAAAACAATACTGGAATAACTGAAATATAAAAATCCCAACAATAAATGAAATGATGAAAAGGGCGACACGTGCCCAATAAATGAGAGTAGTAGGAGTGGAGTCAATAACAGAAGCCGTCTACTCAAGTGACCTGCAACTCCCACCTAACCTGCAGCTCGTTCTTCTCAAAGGATCCTAAGCAAGACGCCCCTGTGGCTGGGCACCTGAAAATATACATATATATACAAAAGAGAGAGAGAGAGAAAAAGAAACGGGTCAGGGCCCGAAAGTGTGTTTGATTTTAAAATATGTTAAGCAAGTATTTAAATTGATACAGGCCAATGCAAATCATATTAGTTCGACACTCTCTTGAGGAATTCTCACCTCTCTTCTAATGTGCACGCCTATCGTACTAACCTTCCCAAATAATTTAGTTTATCTTAACTTACTCCTAAGTTTTCAAAACCGAACGATGACAATGTTTTAAAAAAAGTTACTTTCAATATGTAGCACTCCTCTCGTTTTAGCTTCATTAAATTATAAAGTTTCCCAGTGTCTTCTCATACTTTCACAAAACAAGTATTTAATAATTTGAGTCAACAACCACGTTCTACTTATCAA
Source organism: Sambucus nigra (assembly GCA_949130495.1). Lineage (NCBI taxonomy): Eukaryota > Viridiplantae > Streptophyta > Magnoliopsida > Dipsacales > Adoxaceae > Sambucus > Sambucus nigra. The sequence continues at coordinate 175,649,770 of OX422211.1, forward strand.
ATCACAGTAGGCAGTTTAAAGTTTATACCCTCATATATATATTAACTACTCGTATAATATACATATATAACAACACCCCAACTAAACTATGGTGCGGGCATACTCTGCTATCCAATCCCCGTATCGCTCACACAAAGGGAAATACAAGTTCGGAATCACTCTCGAACTGTATTAACATATACAAAACAACGTTGAGGCGAAGCATAGATTCCAAGTCCAAGAGGTCAGTACATACCCACACGTCTCTTAGGACCGTCCGACTATCAATCTGATAGCCCGTACCTAGGATCTCTATCTTCTAGGGTACGAATCAATATCCCCCATAAAGCAACACAGGATAAGATCGTCCCAGCGCGGTAACCTCAGGGATAGCAAGTAGCGCGGGTACGTTTTTCACATGTATATAATATATGTACACATAATCATATAAATATACCCATTCATCATATTAATATAGGTTCCTCCCGTTACCCATAGTCACAACATTTATCCTTAATTTCCCATTATTATGATTATGTCTGAGGTTTCGTCTCTAACCTTAACTCGAAGGGTTTTCTAACTAGCTATGTGACACTCGTGGATTCTATCCATCCAAGTAACAAAATCAGTAGGTAAACATCTATTCACTATCGTAAGTATTTGACGTAATCTCTCACTTTGAATTACGTAGTTTCCTCGTCCTTTAAATAATTTTCCCTAAAATACAAATATCATATCCTAATAAAGTTCTCAACACTTAATCATATGCCCTATTGGTCTCTCCTATATCCTAAAACATTTTATTCATAAAGCCTAAAAGCTATTTCACGATGAATCATGTTCAATTAATTAAACAAGGGGGAATAAGAGTCTGCCAGGAAGGGTCGATCGATCGAGGTCTGAGGCTCGATCGATCTTAATTAAACAAGGGGGAATAAGAGTCTGCCAGGAAGGGTCGATCGATCGAGGTCTGAGGCTCGATCGATCGAACCTTCTATCGATCGAAGCTCTAGGCTCGATCGATCAATCAAGCAGGTCTGCGAAATCCTGCAGAAGTGCAGTTACGAATTTTACCAAAATTCTTCACCCAAATCATTATTTCCCAACACTAATCGTCCCAAAACTCCTACTACAAACATAATAGCATATTTCCAGATGTTTTTAACGTTAAGCATGCGTGTATACATCATTAAACATGGTTAAACAACCTAAAATCTCATCTAATAATCAAGAACCCTAAAGTTTTCTTAACTTTTGTTCTAATCAGTTTTCTCCAGAATTTCCTTCTAACATAACATCACAAATTCGTGGGTTAATCATCTACTTCACATATTATTTCCAGAATATGGTTACAACGATTTCTACATGCAAATCCCTATCAAAAATTGGGGTTTTCTTCCATTGATTATACTCCTAATCATTCCTACACTAATATGATTATTGCACCAACGAAAATACGCAAGTTAAACACTTGCCTGGGATTTCAGAGGTCTTCTTTCCTGCTGATATTGGTGTGGTTGCGTTCTCCTCCTCGCGATCTAAGCGTTGGTGGTGACGGCGGTGAAATCGATGGTGTTTTGGGCCTTGAATCACCTTGAGAGCTCTCTCCTCTCTTCTCCAATGGCCGTTCTAGGGTTCTGAATGTTCTAACCCTAAAAGGCTGACTTAAATGGCTGCTAAGGATGGCTGAAATTCGTGGGTTTAATTACCCTATTTTGTAAAATGACCAAAATGCCCTCCCGGGTCACTAATTAAGCCTAAAAACATCCCGAGACCCAAACTAAACCCCCGGGTACACTTTTCTGACACTCTCGACCCTTCCGGACGCGTTGGCGCACTCAAAACGACCATACGGACAAATTATAAAATATTCCCTTTTTAATTAACATAATTAGTCCCGACGTGACACGGGCACGTCCCGACTTAAATTTCCGAAATAGTCATTTAATTTACTTATGACATTCAATATAACCAATATAATATATTACTATGCTCATTAGTAATATTCAACAAGTTTCCCATAATTACTAACTCTAGTCACGTTAATAATTATAACATAATTAATTTCCGGATTTTTATTAAATAAATCATCACATTAAATTTAATAAATCCCCAAATTAAATATAGCATAAAAGTACGGGGTATTACATTTCTCTCACTATTTTTTTCTATAATTCTCAAGGAATTGGTGTGAGTTTCAAATGATCCCAAAGGCCCTATTTATAGTTTTTAAAGATATCACGGTATTGACACGTGTCTAGCTGACCAAACCTTTACAACGGCGAGTTAGCGTAGAAGTGTCGCGTATCAGAGGGGTCTTGCAGTCTTATTTCACCGAACTGCGACACATGTTTTAGCTTCTCCTATAACGATGACACGTGTTTTGGATTCTCCTCTAATGAAGACACGTGTACGGTGGAGGTGTCAAAACCAAGCACAAGGTGTCGAGCATGAGGTGGAAAGGTATTAAGGGTATAAGGGTCATTTTGTACCTGAAGGGCATTTTTGTAATTTCACACCATATATTTTCAATATTTCTTGTAGGTCCCTAATTTTTTTTTACGAAAAGGCCCCTTTTTATTTTTCATTTTTGTCCCTAAAACTTTCTTTATTAAAACCAAGTCCCTAAAGTTTCATAAAATTACATTTTATACCCCAAAACTTATCACTTAGCTTAGGATGTGCCATAAAATCTCAATTTGCTCCATTTTACCGTTGATTCTTCAAATTTAAAAACGAGCTTTTTCATATTAAGAACTCAGAATATCATATATGTAATAATATATCATTATTAGATAGTAAGTGTGACGAAATTGAAAGAAGACAATTATATATTGGCATAAGAAAATGGGGTCATTACATATTACATGTGTACATGGAAGAGGAAGTTCATGAGGGAAAAGTTAACATTTCAAAATATACACTAGTTTGGTTTGAATTATAGCCTAGTGCGAGTTATGATTACCATCCTTAGCGCATTTTAGGTAGTAGAAAGAGAATTATGTTTAATGGTGAGAGGATATTATGCAAGTGAGATATTCTTATACTTTCAAGTATGTGTATAAAGAATCTATATTCGAGGGGGAGGAATGCTATACCCAACATTTTGTATTATTTAATTAATTGATAAATTAATTACTGGTTTGTGACGATTTGTTACTTGCACATGACATCTAGTACATCATTTTATGATTTGAGATGTTGGTCTTTCGATATGTTGTTTAGTACATCGAAATGCGACTTTGAGATGTCACATATGATGGATTATTTAATTTTGTTTCGTGTTAATGTGATTTTATTAATATATATATTAGCGAACTCATAATAATTCAATAAGATAATTAAGTGACTTAGTATTATGGGAACTTACAGAATGGTTAGGGGTTAGGTATAACTAGTTTCCTTTTTCGTATTATTCTCTAGGTAACGCATCCCACTGATCGTGAACTAGAATCTTGTAATATTGAGTCCCAATCTGATTAATTAATAATTAAAATTTAACTTAACCTACGAGTATTAGCTATATAATGTAATACGATAATTGAATTAGTAAGATGATAAAATTGTTAAATATGTTAGCCTTCGAGTGGGTACGTATGATGTTTGAAAGTTCAATTTGATCTTATTATAGTGGAATGTAGCTCTTTGTTTTCATATGTAGAGTGGGCCATGTTTTAATCCATTAGGAGAATGTTTTGGGCCTTTTTAATTGAGGTTATTTTAGGACCCTAGAATAATTTTGTGAATAGTGATTCAATATCTCCTATTAACTTAACCTTATTATCGTAACACATGTGAGAGAATCCTAGTAGCTTAAAAGGAGAGGGAGCAATGAGGATTGAAAAAATATGGGATTTTGGTATCCGATTCGTACAATCGATCCGAGACAAGTTTACTTTGTTTAGGAATATAATTAGATTTGTGTAAGAATAATTATAAGACGTTGGACTCTATTAAGATAACAATTATAAATTTGATATTATTCATAATAATAACATAATTTTTAATAAGGTCAATCATACTTTGGATTTTGGCTTAAGATTTATGATACCGAGTGATGATTAAAGATTATGTAGATACTATGATTCTAGAATATTTTTATAACCCATCAAGTAGGGCAGTGGTTGTTTTATAATGATTCGTATGAACGTTAGATGAGACGATACCAAGGCTTCGGAAACCTTATGAGTTTGTGCTAGCATTGTGTATTAACAATTGTAGATAATGTGCATATTAACTTGGAATAAAGAGATTATATTGGTAACCCTATTGAGTAGGGTTTGTGTTGTTTATTTTATTTATGTGCAATCATACTCTCTGTGTGTGTGGGTTTGTACGTTCGTGGGTGACATACTAGGAGAGATTTTTAGATGGCGCGTAAGAAATTGAATGCGCATGGTATTCCCAGTTATTGAGAGGGTATTTACCTAGATCTTATTTATTCTGTTCCTAGTGTTGACGTACCCGTACCCCGAGTGGGACAAGTTGGGGAATACTTTTGTAAATCCTTATTTATAGGGTCATACGACTGGTGAGGAAGTCACAGTGATTACCCTTTTGTTGGTATTTTTAGGTTATAAGTTTGGGAAACCAAATAAATATACCTAGTATGGAACGAGTGATCCCTAAAGGAATTATGGATAGGACATCATATCTTTATCTACTCGCTTGAGCATATACCATGTTATTTAATGTGAGTTTAACATGTATTATAGATTATTTGATATTTGTATTTGTTATATCTTGAGATGATTGCATTGAGTAATGTTTTATACGAGAGAAGTAAACACTTAAAATTTTGACTCGATAATAATACGATATGATATACTAGAGACGTATACACTAAACTTTAACTTGCGAACATTAAAGACTGATACCTTAAAGATAAAATTTTAAATCATAACTTGAGATTGTAATGTAAGAGAACATTTAGTAAGTGAATTACATTAATGTAAGAGATTATCATAGAGCAAGAGACTCTTAACAAGTCGATGAAATTAATATGGTTAGAGTAAAAAGTATTTTCATAAAAGATGAAATTATACCACATGGGCCTCATACAGGTTGGTGGTAGAACCACATGCTTATTTAGTTTATCTGGTTTTGAGTAACTTAAACAACTTAAAATTAGAAGAATACGTATCATTATTTTTGTGGACCAAATGTACTTATATCCTTAAGCATTGTAGACTTTCTAAGTTTGATCCTCGTTCTTGAACTTCTTTTCTACTAGTCTTATTTATCAATTATTGTCACATACTTGAGCTATTCATTGGAGGCGTTTCTCCAGCACCATGTCATCTATCATTCATAGGATGTAGTTGTCGAGTATTGTAGGTCATTTACAGTTTTTTATTGTTTTACTTTTTTAGTTATCATTTAGTTGTATTATTTATGATATTTCCCAAGTCAGAGATTTTATTGGATGTATTTATTATTCAAATTTGATCATTGAGATATTAAGATCTATTTTATATTCCAGAGTTAGAATTGATTTTATTTATTTTGGATGGTATCAGAGATGGTTTAATTTATTCAGCGTTTTATTATCATGAATTGTATTCACACATATAGTTTTATTTATTTAGCTCATGTTGAGAATGTAATTAATTATTTTTTCCTCCCACGATATTTGTTTGAGACCCTACCAATATATTTATCAATTTTATGGGGTGTCACAATCCAAGAACACAATAAAGAAGATGACAAATCAAAGGAAGAACTAAAGGGAATAGTTTTCAGACACGTGCGATGCGCGACCATTTTATAGTCTTTGTTTAAACGTAAAGATAGAAAATTTAAAACAAATATAATAAATATAGATATGGATCATTAAATATGAAAATATTAATTTTAATATAAAAAATAGAGATTGTACGTAATTTAATATATTTTTGATGATGTAACCATATTACAATTAACATCATTAAGTGGAAAATTGATTTTTCTATTGAAGGATAGACTTTTTCTGATCTTGAACCGTACATTTTAGGCCAGCTCTCACGTTCAATATATATCATATATGCCATGTCCCCTCAAATCATCCATAATAAAGGTAATTGAAAGATAACATTATAGTATTTTATTGTTAATTTTTTTAAGCATTCTATTGGTTCATGAATAAGAAAGGGAGTATCATGAAAACATAAAATATGAAGCAACATATTATAGAAGTAATATAGTTCTAATTGAGAAAAGTGACAACCAAGTTGTATAATATTGTGTGATATTATATTCCTTTATATCTAAATTATGTTGAGTAATAAAAGGAATTATTGTACTTTTCTAGTGTCACGTACAATGATGATTATTTTAAACCATAACCTATTACTTTAAAGACAATATGTATATTCACACACACACACACACACACACACATATATATATATATATATATTGAATTTCATATTCGAAGTTGCGATCAGATCAATTCATTAAGAAGAATTGATTCAATACATTTTCCATCTAACCATTGATGGTTCTAATGATGATCCCACGTGTATTTCGTTTGCATCTCTCTAATGGATTTAAAAAAAACCCGTGAATTGACTTGGGTCACCAGTGTGGTTCTGGGTGTATTGATCGCAAATAAAATTTACTTAAAGTATATATACACTCTCCAAAGATCAGATACTAATAAACTATCAGAGTGAAAAATGAATCCCAAATCATGTAATAGATTGAGTGGATTAACATAAACAACATTAAAATGAAATGGATGAATCCAATTTTACATTATTAAAGGCACTACCAGAAACATAAAAAATGTAATTCTTTTATTTATTAGTGCTAGTTGGAAGAGTAATGATATGAAAACAAAATACATCCACCAAATGATGTGGCGTAGTAAGATTGGATTTTTAGTTTATTTATAATCCCCCCTAACCACCCAACTCCATCCCTTGGATTCATTTTTTTGAGTGCACAATCTCCTTTCATAAGACATGTCCAATAGGGAATGTTTAGCATCTGAAGGCAACTAGTTCTGTAGATGTTACAGTCCAAGGTGATGCATATTTTTCTTTGGTGATCATATATTATGTTTCCTCTCTCAACTATTTTCTTGGTGTGTATAATGCAGCTTCATTCCTGTAGAGCAATCAGTCAAACAAAGGCCTGATTTATGCCTTCTGCCTGAGTTCCCTCTGGAAGGAAGGTGGGTTTAAAGTCCATCTGTCAAAATTGATCCCCAATGTAACGTGGAACTATACTTACAAATTGCATTTGTGGGGATTCATTTTATCACTTTTGTAGTTTCGTTGACGTTGAACAAATGTTAGTGAGTGATGTAAATAGTGATTTCAATATGCAATCGCAGCTAAGCAGTCATACATCTGATGGGTCACTCTTCATGAATACATCAGAGAGCACCTATAATAGTGATCAAAGCAGTGGCAATGAGGACAATCTCGATACAAGTTTAATAATTTACAAGGAATGTTCGGATGAGGGTGAGTTTCTATCTGTCTGAGAGAACCACCTTTTAAGTATCCTCACTAGATGAAATTGGTACCTTTTGCCTTTCTTTAATTTGGTGTAGAATTCATAAATCCAGTCCTAGTGGTTGGAAGTGTTTTAATCTGTGTCATGATGTGACCAATGTTTTAGCCCGTGGGTTGAAGAAAAGAGAAAACACACACACATTCAACTCCCTTTTTTTGGACATCCTAATAGAGCTAGAATACAAAACTAAAAAAACAAAAAGCATCATATCATTCCTCTCGAGTAGGAAGTTGATAAAAAGAGACTGGTGTGACACCCCGACTAATTAAATATCGGGTAGCTACTTCTTTGTTCAAATTAATACAAAATGTCAAGTTGGTTCAGTTCATAGCATCACTGTCAAAAACATTTATTTAAACAATTACTAGCCACCTAATATTTAAAAAGTGAGTTGTCAAATTTTATTAAATTAATTTCACATGCAACCAATTAAAATTATTAGCTAAATGATACCACCATCACATCACAGTCACATCAAAATAATAACGGAATAATAAATGAGTCTAGAGTAACACTCCTCTGAATAATCCCAAATACTGAATAAAACCAAATAAAACGTCTGAATAATAAATGAATTAACTCCAAAACTGCAATAAAACTGAGTAAGATAAAACTGTCCCTAAAAGACAGGGGGGGACATGCCCTAACAACTGAATAACTGAAATGGAAACAATACAGAATGTGGAAGAGTCTATCATCAAGATTCTGTAAATTCCACAGGAGCTACATCACATCACTGAAATGGAACTTCTAAGCTTGGCATCCCTGTGGCTGGGCACCTAAATGGTTTTTCAAGAAAATAGATTTGAAAGCAAACGGGTCAGAGCCCGATGTGAAAACAGTTTAAAATATAACAAGTGTTTAATTGCAATAAACAATGAATATTAAGTGCATGTTAGTTCCGTGCTCTCACATGAGTTTCTCACCTCTCAACTAATGTGCATGCTTAACAAATATCCATAACCCATCCTAGTTATGCTGCTAACCACTAGTCTATACTGCAACCTGCCCTCACATGATAATATTGGGGTTTATTTAAGACATTCCGATCTAACTTATGTGAATCTACCTTTTCATTTCTCAGATTAATTTATATTAAATCATACAGGAAATTCTCACCTCTAACTTTACTCAAAGTGTGGCAAATATTCACATCCATTAACAAGGAGTCTGTTATCATCACCAATATATTAATTTTAACATAATTATACAATTGGGGCACCCCTAGGCTAAGTTGCGATGCACACATACTTGGCTATCGAATCCTAGTAGATCACGTACATAAGGACTACGTATTCTGAATCTCTCAGGACCGTTTTAATAAGCAAAATCACACATATTGGAGGCGAACATAATTCACATACCCATGGGTCACGCACATACCTACGCTCCCATGGTCAGCTGACTCATTAACACACAAATAAGTCATTCACAACCCTATCTCCTTAAGGTAACAATCTAAATCCCCCTGTAGGCACACAAATATTAGATGGCCCTATTCCGAAAGCCGACCTCCCGTGATAGCAAGTTTGGTAGGTATGTCATACACATATAAATCCCTTTACTAAGCATTCACACAACTTAGATACTTTATACTATTATTAAAGGTATGTTCTCAATCTCTATATTGTTAATCCAATTAGTACATTTTATACTTTCGGACAGTTATATAATATAGTCCACTGACACATCTCACGTCGTAGTTTCAAGTACTTTAAAACCTAACTCGTAAAGGTTACTTAGTCTCCTATTATTCCCACAATATAATCCAATACTCTTAAGGTCCATATTTTTTCCACTAACCTTATATTACCAACTATATAGATTTAACTCATTTACCCGCAGTCTATAATAGTACCTCACTCGTCGAGCCTGATTAGGTCTAACATAACTCCCAAATTTAATTCTAATAATAATTCGGGTCTTATATACACGCCTACTGGTCTTCCTTAAATTTAAAAGTGTACACAAGGTTCCCACCAATAATTTTCTAGGGTGGAAAGTACTAAAATTCAATAAGGAAAATATCAAAATTTCGGGGAAGGTCGATCGATCAACCTATGATTGTCGATCGATCGATGGTGGTCGATCGATCGATCGCACCAGATGAGGCTACGGACTGCTTCCTTTTTCAGTGCCAGATTTTCCCAAAACTCCATTACAAGGTATGAAATTATGAACTAAGGATATGGGATCATTGTACAACCTAAATCCATTATTTTTAACATTCTGAAACCATTAAATCATCAACAATTAACCTTATATGGATCAAATCTTAATAAAAACCCTAATTTTCTATTTTCTTCAAGAACCATGATATTTATATTCTTTAATTCATTTTTAATCCATCAAGGGTCAAGTTTTGGTTACTGAACCTCGTCCATAACTAATTTTAACATGCAATTCCTATCTAAGATTTAGACTTCTCTACCAAATTTCATGAGTTTTCATCATCTTTCAAGGTAAATAACAATCTTCTACACTAATCATGGAAGAAATATTCACTGAAACTAATGGAATCAAATCACTTTCCTTAAGATTGTTTTTCATATTTTTTGGTGGTGTCTGAGGACTGATTGTTCCCTTCTTACCGATCACAATTCCGTTAAAAGTGTTGGTGGTGGGTGGTGGCTAAGGTTTGGAAACCTCCTTCAACTTCTCCTCTAACTCACGTAGCCCACTCTTTATTTTTGGCTGATAATGGCCCTAATGGCCTTCCCAATAATAAATAAATAAACCCTAAAATTCATGGGTCTTATTTCCTTAAATTTTAAAATGACCAAAATACCCTCCCGGGATGTCGGTTTGGCCTAAAAATTCCCCGGGACCCAAACTAAACCCCCGACTAGTGTTTTTTGACTATCTCGACCCCTACGGACACGTTGGCGCACTCAAAATGACCATATGGGTGACAAAATTATAATTTACTTTAAAATCTCATTAAATTAATTTTTGACGCGACTGACACGCGCGTCCCAACTTAATGTCCCAAATTGTCGTATTTATGGCTTGCGATAATTTTAATAATTTCCATAATCATATATTACCATATATACTCAGTAATACTCAATATTATCATCATAATCAAATACCAACTCATGTCTCGCTACTATTTAAATCCGGATTAATTTCCAATTAATTCTCATTTAATTTAATTAATCCCATTAAATAAAATCAGTAAAATTATGGGGTATTACATAGTTCCCCCCTAATAACAGAATTTAGTCCCAAAATTGAGAAAATAAAGTATACCTGGCAAGAATAACTCTGGATAACGCTCTCTCATCTCATCCTTGCGCTCCCAGGTGGACTCCTCGGCATTATGATTCCGCCACTAAACACGTACTAACGGTACTATCTTCAACCTAAGTTTCCTCTCGTTGTGGTCTAGAATAGCGATCGGTCCCTCTTCATAGGAACTATCAGGCTGTAGATCGATGTCCTCTAATGCAATATGGGTATGGTCCAAATCATCCCTAAGATATCTTCTTACTGAGAAAATATGGAACACATCACGGATCCTATGCAGGTGTTCCGGTAATCCAAGTCTATACGCAACTGACCCAATTCTCTCGATGATAGGAAATGGCCCCACGTATCTAGGTGCCAATTTCCCTTTCTTCCTGAAACGCATAATCACCTTCATCGGAGACACTCTGAGTAACACTTGGTCCCCCACCTTGTATTCTCTGAAGGGTCTCTTGGCATCGGCATAACTCGTCTGTTCGGTCCTGAACTACCTGAATACGGCTCTGCATCATCTCTATCCTTGCCAAAGTATCCCAAATCACCTCTGGCCCAAGGAGTTTGTTATCCCCCGCCTCTAGCCAACATGCTGGGGAACAATAAGGTCTACCGTAAAATTCCTCGAGTGGAGATATGACAATGGTTAAATGATAGGAGTTATTATAGGCAAACTCCACCAATGGAAGGTATTTCTCCCAACCACCTCTAAAGTATAGGATGCACATTTGGAACATGTCTTCCAACATTTGATTCATCCACTCGGTCTGCCCATCTGTCTGTGGGTGATATGTTGTACTCAGCCGCAACTCTGTACCCATGTCTTGCTAGAAACTCTCCCAAAATCACGAAATGAATATCTTGTCACGATCAGACACGATATTGAGAGGCACCCCGTGGAGTCTCACTATCTCTGCTATGAAAATCTGGGCATACTGTCCCGTAGTGTAGTCTGTCTGAGCCGGTAGAAAATGATCAACATTGGTTAACCGATACATAATTACCCATATGGAGTTATGACCCCTGTGCGATGTAGGTAATCCGTGATGATGTCCATGGAAATGCTCTCCCATTTCCACATAGGAACATCTAATGGCTGTAGAAGTCTTGCGGGTCTCTAATGATCCACTTTTACCACCTGACAAGTGGCACATTTAGAAATGAACTCGATAATGTCTCTCTTTATCTCTCCCCACCAGTATTGTTGCCTCATATCTTGGTACATCTTATCCCCACCAGGATGTACCACGAACGGCGAACCGTGCGACTCTGTCATTACCTCATGTCGCTAGTCTTCCCCCTCCAAAACAACCAATCTCCCATTGAAGCGTAAGCCCCCGTCTGAACTAACGGTATAGGACTCGGCTCCCTCTGCTAGTAATCGGACTATCTGCTCTTGACAGAATGAGTCTTCCTGTATCACTTTCATAATGATTTGGAGCGTAATGGTCATCAAAGACATAAATGATCGGGCCACTGCGTCCTGGTGTCCCAGCTCCTTCCACTTTGATTTCCGTACTTCGGCCACCTCGCCTACCGACCTACGGCTCAACGCATTTGCTACCACTTTAGCCTTTCCTGGGTGGTATTGGGTATCGAACTGATAATCCTTCATGAACTCAAGCCACATACGTTGACGCATATTTAATTCCTTCTGCGTGAAGAGGTACTGTAGGGACTTATGGTCCGTGAATAAATGGAATTTCTCCTCCAGGAGATAATGTCTCCAAATCCGAAGAGCAAATACGACTGTCGCTAACGCCAAGTCGTGGGTGGGGTAATTATTCTCGTGAGGCTTAATCTTACGGGAAGCATAAGCTATATCCCGATTCTCCTATTGCAGTACACCCCCAAGTCCTAGTAAGGACACATCTGTGTAGAATAGATACTCAACTCCCGATCTGGGAATTGCTAACACTGGTGCTGAGTTCAACTTGTACTTCTTCTTATTGAATGTCAACTGGCAGGAATCGCTGCAGATAAATGGCACACCCTTGCGAGTCAGATGTGTCAAGAACTCGCTAACTTTGAGAACCCCCGAATAAACCTCCTGTAGTATCCTGCTAGGCCCAAAAAACTATGTATCTCAGTCGGTGTCATGGCCTGTCCCCACTCCCTTACCGCTAATACCTTCCCTAGATTAATAGATATTCCACCGTCAGAAATGATATGCCACAAAATCCACACTTCTCATACTTTTCATATGAGTCATTCTAACACAGCGTCTGCAAAACCTGCCACAAGTGCTCGACATGTTCCTCCTCTGTCTGGGAGTAAACCAGAATGTCATCAATGAAGTCGATGACGAACTGGTCTAAGAACTCTCTGAACACCTTATTCATCAAGTCCATAAACACGACTGGGGCGTTGGTTAGGCCAAAAGGCATAACCCTGAACTCGTAGGAACCATATCTCGTCAAGAAGGCAGTCTTTGAGATGTTCTGCTCTCTGATTCGCAACTGATGGTATCCCTTTCTCAATTCAATCTTTAAGAAGAAGGAATCTACTCTTAACGGTCGAATAAGTCATCGATCTGGACTACATATACTTATTTCATATCGTGACTTTATCCAACTCCCGATAATTACCACACAACCGTAAATGTCTATCCCTTTTCTCCTTACAAACAACACGGGAGCACCTTAAGGCGAGGTGCTTCTCCAGATGGAGATTTGACCCAAACGATGCCCAGTCTGGACTTATAACTCTGAAGGTTCGATAGGGTTAGGCTCATTCATCCTAATAGTTATAGCTACAATCCTCTTTATCGATTCAATTCACTCACGAGGTAAGACATTCGACAACAGTTAAGTTATAATTTTCTTTGCGGATGAAAACTAGGTAACTAATTCGTGTACTAAAGGATACTTATTCTCATCTCCCGACGTTCACTAGGTTTCATGCATGGGATGTCTCGCAAAGTGAAATCCAAACAAGGAAGCCCCTCAATACACTACTAACTAGCACTATTGGTTAATGAGATTTGGGGCCTTCGGTATCTGACTTGTGTCCCTTATCATTACTTGCTGCTAAGAAGTTAACTTACCTCCTCTCATAACACGTGAGGCTACACTCAACACATTCCTCCTATTATCTTGGCGTTAGTCTTTAATATAACTACGGGATAATCCCCATGCTCAGAAACATTTTAATAAATCTTGAATTTCCTTAATAGACATACCTACCCACCGAAATTAAATATAACCAGACAACATACTTTACGAAGTCTTTATATGCCACCATATGAAAATATATAAATATAAATATGTCCTTGCCTCCACTCAAGTGGCACTTAGTACAATTTCTAATGAACGCCATAATATCACTATAATGGTCTATTAACACTCAAACCGTTGTATCTAATTCAAAACATAACATGATAAGAATGAATTTTACACTCACGTTTCTCAATGCATAGGAATAAACTGTAACACATCTAAATTATTCAAAATTTCCCTTTTTTTCTTAGAGGATACAAATAATAATGAAGTATCGTACCTCCAAACGCATGTGGTAGTTGCGGTATCAATGGCATAATCGCATATCGGGCATTATAGACACATCCATACTATACTCCTTGATGTTGTTGTGGTGCCTGCGATGTTGGGGTAACTATCCAGGCTTCCTTATGTTGGGTATCCTGCCCTGGCACTTTATTTGGTTGCTGGCAGTCCCTCCACCCGTGACCTTACTGTTCGCACTTATGACACTGACCCTGAAACCCTTCCCTTTTTATGCCTTGTTGTCCTTGCCAATTGGGATGAGGTTTTTCACTAGCCGAATCTGGACAGACCAGACGTGTATGGCCATTTCTTCCACATTTAAAACACCTCTTGGTGGTAGCCCTCTTCCCTTGTCTTTGTTGTCTCTAGTGGGTTTGGCTCTTCCCTCCATTTCCATTGCCCTTATGTACTTGACTACTCCGAGGAACTTGTTGATGTGGCGGTGTTTTCCCTTTGTTGCTAAATTTAATAATGTCATGTTGATCAACTTCTCTCGTTCTTTTGCTACCTGCAAGATGTAAACTGCTACTTTGGTGCTGCAATATTGCGGGAGTCACTTCTTGTGCCCCGATAATCACTATCTCGGTGATTTTCGTTCTTTCTTGGTGTACCTGAGGTACTCGTTGGTCTTGACACGCATTTATTCCCTCAGTAGTGTTGGTTTGTACGTCCCTCATGAGCGACATCTGAAATTTCAAATGAATTATACAAGTCCATTGACCATACATAACATTGTAGCAGAAGAACATAGTCTACAAAATGTAATCAAGAGGTACAACAGTACTAATAATAGGGCTCTATATCAAAAGACGCTATGTGGAAACATAACAAGACGTATAGATCCTAAGGACACTAGAACCTGATGATTTGATACCACCTATGACAGCCCGACTAATTAAATACCGGGTAGCTACTCCTTTATTCAAATTAATAAAAAATTTCAAGTTGGTTCAGTTCATAGCATCATTGTCGAAAACATTTATTTAAACAATTACTTGCCACCTAATATTTAAAAAGTGAGTTGTCAAATTTTATTAAATTAATTTAACATGCAACCAATTAAAATTATTAGCTAAATGATACCACCATCATATCACAGTCACATTAAAATAATAATGGAATAATAAATGAGTCTGGAGTAACACTCCCTCTGAATAATCCCAAATACTGAATAAAACCAAATACAATGTCTGAATAATAAATGAATTAACTCCAAAACTGCAATGACACTGAGTAAGATAAAACTGTCTCTAAAAGAAATGGGGCGACATGCCCTAACAACCGAATAAGTCTAAAATGGAATCATTTTAGAATGTGTAGGCTTCTATCATCAAGATCTTGTAACTTCCATAGCAGTTACAGCACGTCACTGAAATGGAACTCCTAAGCTTGGCGTCCCTATGGCTGGGCACCTAAAAGGTTTTTCAAGAAAGTAAATTTGAAAGCAAACGGGTCAGAGCCTGAAGTGAAAACAGTTTAAAAATAGCAAATGTTTAATTGCATGTTAGTTCCGTGCTCTCACGTGAGTTCCTCACCTCTCAACTAATGTGCACGCTTAACGTATATCCATAACCCATCCTAGTTGTGCCGCTAACTACTAGTCTATACTGCAACCTTCCCTCACATGATAATATAGGGGTTTATTCAAGACATTCCAATCTAACTTATGTGAATCTACCTTTTCATTTCTCAGATTAATTCATATTAAATCATACATAAAATTCTCACCTCCAACTTTACTCAAAGTGTGGCAAATATTCACATACATTAACAAGGAGTCTGTTATCATCACTAATATATTAATTTCAACATAATTATACAATTGGGGCACCACTAGGCTAATCTGTGGTGCACACATACTCTGCTATCGAATCCCGGTACATCACGTACATAAGGACTACGTATTCTGAATCTCTCAGGAACCGTTTTAATAAGAAAAATCACACATATTGGAGGCGATCATAGTTCACATACCCATGGGTCACGCACATACCTACGCTCCCATGGTCAGCTGACTTATCAACTCACAAATAAGTGATTCACAGCCCTATGTCCTTAAGGTACCAATCTAAATCGCCCCGTAGGCAC
Organism: Sambucus nigra; assembly: GCA_949130495.1. NCBI lineage: Eukaryota > Viridiplantae > Streptophyta > Magnoliopsida > Dipsacales > Adoxaceae > Sambucus > Sambucus nigra. Next base: position 175,666,086 of record OX422211.1, read on the forward strand.
ACAAAGATTCGATGGCTGTATTCCGAAAGTTGACCTCCCGTGATAGAAAGTATGATAGGTATGTCATACACATATAAATCCAGTTACTAAGTATTCACACAACTTAGATATTTTATAATATTATTAAAGGTATGTTCTCAATCTCTATACCTTTATCCAATTAGTACATTTTTATACTTCCGGACAGTTATATAATATAGTCCACCTACACATCTCACATCGTAGTTTCAATTACTTTAAAACCAAACTCATAAAGGTTACTAAGTCTCCTATTATTCCCACACTTTAATCCAATACTCTTAAGGTCCATATTTCTGCCACTAACCTTATATTACCAACTATATATATTTAACTAATTTAACCGCAGTCTTTAATAGTACCTCACTCGTCGAACCTGATTAGGTCTAATATAACTCCCAAATGTAATTCTAATAATAATTCGGGTCTCATATATACGCCTACTGGTCTTCCTTAAATCTAAAAGTGTTCACAAGTCTCCCACCAATAATTTTCTAGGGTCGAAATTACTAAAATTCAATAAGGAAAAATATCACAATTTTTGGGGAGGTCGATCGATCGACCTATGAATGTCGATCGATCGATCGCACTGGATGAGGCTATGGACTGCTTCCTTTTTCAGTCCCAAATTTATCCCAAAACTCCATGACAATGTATGAAATTCTAAACTAAGGATATGGGATCATTGTACAACCTAAATCCATTATTTTTAACGTTTCGAAACCATTAAATCATCAACAATTAACCATATATGGATCAGATCTTCATAAAAACCCTAATTTTCTATTTTCTTCAAGAACCATGATATATATCTTCTTTAATTCGTTTTTAATCCATCAAGGGTCAAGTTTTGGTTAATGAATCTCGTCCATAACTAATCTACATGCAATTCCTATCCAAGATATAGAGAGCTCCACCAAATTTCATGAGTTTTCATCATCTTTCAAGGTAAATAAGAATATTCTACACTAATCATAGAAGAAATATTTGCTGAAACTAATGGAATCAAATCACTTGCCTTATGATTGTTGTTTAGATTCATTGGTGGTGTCCGAGGGCTGATTCTTCCCTTCTTTCGGGTCACAATTCCATCGAAAGTGTTGGTGGTGGGTGGTGGCTAAGGTTCGGAAACCTCCTTCAACTTCTCCTCTAACTCACGTAGCCCACTTTTTGTTTTTGGATGACAATGGCCCTAATGGCCTTCCCAATAATAAATAAATAAATCCTTCAATTTTAAAATGACCAAAATACCCTCCCAGGTTGTCAGTTTGGCCTAAAAATGCCTTGGACCCAAACTAATCCCCCGACTCGTGTTTTCGGACTATCTCGACCCCTCCGGACATGTTGGCTCACTCAAAATAACCATACGGGTGATAGAATTATAATTTACTTTTAAATCTCATTAAATTAATTTTCGACGCGACTGACATGCGCGTCCCAACTTAATTTCTCGGATTGTCGTATTTATGCCTCGCGAAAATTTTAATAATTTCCATAATCATATATTACCATATATACTCAGTAATACTCAAAATTATCATCATAATCAAATACCAACTCACGTCTCGCTAGTATTTAAATCCGGATTAATTTCCAATTAATTCTCATTTAATTTAATTAATCCCATTAAATAAAATCAGTAAAATTACGGGGTATTACAATTGGGAGTATAGAGGAAGACCACCATATAAAGATAAAGAAGCTTTTGGTATGATCACTTGAATGAGTATTTAATCTCTTACATATCTTGAAGCTTTAACCCAAAGAACCATAATAAGACCCTCCTTACTATTGAAGGATGTTGCACGAGCAGGGGGTTTGAAACAGTTGGAAAGTATTTTTTAAAATACCTTTATTGTAATTTATTAAAGCTTAATTTAGAAGAATTTAGTGTTGTAAACCATTTGATTGACTGTAATGTCTCGCTATATACGATGATCCCATGTACCCTTTGCAGTTGATTGATCACGATGTATTTTATGTTACCTCATGATCCAGGGAGGAGTTGTCGTAGCCGTTCTCAACATGGAAGAAGTGCAATCATCAGATTGTAGTAGATTTTCACGCACCTCAGTGATCTCTGCAATGTTCTTTCAAAGTCAGTGTGGTTTCTCTATTGAAATCTTTACTCCACATTCCATCCCCATCCCTTTCATACCCAATTTAGCAAAAATCATTTCCCTCTCCTCCTACAATCACCACCCACTTGCGAAGGTTGTCTTTTCAACAATCAAGATCAATCTTCAAGTCTCCAAAGAAGGTCAAAACATATTCTCTTTCTTTTAATTTCGTTATTTTCACATTAGTTATCTAGTCTTTACTTTAGCATTTCATCCTTGATTAGTCCACACATATTAATAATCTCAATTTTTATTAGTATTATTGCACGTAACATATTTTTTATAAAACCCCCCAAAAAAGAAAAAGAGGGTTTACTCATAAATTTCAAACGGGATTCTTCACCACATTTTCTCAAGTCAAAACATCCTTTTTTTACACACAAAAATCTAAACGAAATCCACAGTTGACTTTAGGGGATAAATTCCACCCTCGTATTGCATGCAAACTAGGTGGACTTTGATTCCTTTATAGGCTATGTAGGCGTTTCCGATTAAAACCCAAACCCCAAAGTCGAGTCCTCCTTGCATATTTTTTTATTATTTATATATTATTCCTATATGTTGTATTTGTGATTCTTATTAGCACTTTATCTAAAATCAATATCCCAATAAGAACACGCATTATGTCTTTTAATTACTATTTTGGTAACACTCCTATGGATTATCTCATTCCGCCTTTCTCCATAAAGTGAGTTGAGAAATTCCATTCTCCATTTATTACTACACTAAAATGGTCAAATTGACACCCTTTAAGCGACTAGCATTGTCACGGTCATTGACCGAGATAAAAAAACACGCGTTTTTTGTCACGATCAATTACCGTGACAAGTCCGTGACAAATTCTTGTCACGGTCAATGACCGTGACATGTCCGTGACAATTCTGTCAGTAAGAAACCCCCCTCTTCTTTTTTTCCCACCGATTCTATTCCCTCCATTTCTCTCTTTCTAGCGACTGCTCTCTCTCTCTCTCTCTCTCTCTACAACTTTGGTATGTTTTCTCTCTCTATTTATCCCTCTTTTATGTATATGTGTATGTATATGTGCGTGGGTGTATATATGTGTGTGTAAATGTGCATGTGCATGTGTGTGTGGTGTATATATGTGTGTGTGTGTGGGGGGGGGGGGGGGGGGGGGCAGGGATGGGAGAGGGGAGGGGGTGTATGTGCGTGTGCATATGTGAGTGTGTTTGTATGCATGTGTATGTATATGTGCGTGTGTGTGTGCATGTGGTGGGCAACATCAATGGGGGGGGGGGGCAGGGGGCAGGGGGTGTGGTCCTGTGGTGTATATGTGCGTGTGTTTTTTATTAATTAATTTTTTATTAGTTTATTAGATATTGCCCCTTGTAAAAGAATTGATTGATTTAATATTGATTGGTTGTTAATTTTTTTTGTAAATTAATAATTAGTGTCCCTTTCATATGCAACTAGGATTGCCCTCATTGTAAATTAGTAAATTAATAATTGTATACTTTAATTGTTAGTTTAATTGATGAAAATAATTAATTGAGTAGATGAATTAGAAGGAGTACGGGATACACATTTTTTTTTTGACATTGCGGTTGGATTATAGTGGATCGATGTTGGGTTGGTTAATTTTAAAAGTGGCATGGCCACTAGATTATTGTCCATGTGGGGGTGGGATTTTTCAACTTTTTTTGAAAATTACTTTGTATAACGAACAATATATATATAGTATGATAATTAAATGAAACATACTTGAAATTACATATAGTGCGCTTAGATACTAGCCTTCTAGTTCCTATGCGTACGCATTCAATATCCCTTAGACCCGTTTGAGACTCATTACCCCTGTAATGAGATCTCTCGAATTGTCCCATTTGGATAGTTTGGGACTGAATAATTTCTGTATAATAATATTCTTAGTGGCTTAAAGTTGTTACTTTTGGAGAAAGTTCTGCAGTCGTATCCAAATGTTCTCTTGGTACATACTATATTGACAAGTGTGACTGTTATTTCAATTGATTAATTGAAATAACACTCACACTTGCCAATCTACGTCGTGTACTTGGAGAACTATGAGGATATGCTGCCGAATTTTTCTCAAATCGTAACAATGTGCATGAGCTGTTAAGTATATTACAGAAAAATGCGGTCTTGAATGGGATAGGACCACTCACCCTTTAGAGGAGATGGAGAAAATAGAAATTTCTATTATAAATTGAATTTGAATTTGAAATTTAAAAATAAAATATAAATAAGACATAATTAAATGAAATATACTCTAAATCTAAGTTTTGTTTATACTAATCCATGAATATATGCTTCTTACCTTTAATAGGTGATTAGTTGCAGTAGTTGTGATGGGATATCCTAAATAGAAAGAGTGGATGGGTGAGACAAATAGAATGGGGGATGTGTTTTCGCAGAGGTGCTAATGAATTTGTGAAATACGCAAAGAGATGTCATAATGATGAAGACTTTGCGTGTCTGTGTGCTAGGTGTAAGAATGGTAAGGTGTTTGAGTGGAAAACAATTGAACTACATTTGTTAAGCTCAGGTATACAAGCCAGTTATCAATTTTGGAGTTTTCACGATGAATTGAAAGTTCATTTTGTCCCCGAACAACCTTCACAACAACCTTCAACAAGTAGGATAGATGCAGAAGGGGACGACGGAAATCATAATATGTTAGAAGAATTAGTTAATGATGCGTACGAAGTTTATGAAGCAAAGGAGAATAAGGTTACTAATGATGTACAAGGTTCAAGATCTCGTGAAGATATCACGATAAACCTTGACGATGCCTCCCAAAGTTTAAAATTTTAGCCGACCCAACCGTTATACTCTAGCTGTGAGAAAGTTCAAACAACGTTACATGCCATGGTTGGTTTGCACAGTTTGAAGACAAAACACGGTTTGTGTGGAAATAGCGTGATAGGAATTCTGAAATGGGTGAAGGTGTCACGACCCCATCCCAAAATTAGTAGTAGGGAACGAGTGTGTTGACAGGCCACTAAGGCAACATATATCCTGACTTAAATTGTTTCATCAAATAAGTGCAACAAAAATATAATCACATAGTTATGAATTGTAAACTACTGAAAGTAAAGGAATTATGTCATCAGAGCTTTCTAAAAGGAAACTTCATTTATTTTAAAAGTGACAATGAGTTACAATTTAAAACTTATTACAAGAGATCCAAACATGGCCTGAATGCTAAAACAAACATAATAGCAAAACGAGCTCTAAAAGATGAATCTTAAACACAGTCCTTTTTTGTTCCCTCTGCGAACCTACTTATTTCCTGAAAAATGGTTAGTTATACAACATCAGCTAAATGCCGAGTGAGAATTAATCTCCAGACATTCCATGGTTTTTCAAAAAATTGATACCTATTCAATTTCCAACAGAAGGCATATACATATATGAACAGGAATTTGCAGTAAAATACATAAAGTAAATTGGCAACATATGTTTTTAGAATAATCAATTCAGAACATAACAAATAAAACAATTTGAGAAATATGTCAATTATTCAATTTATTTTGATGGCCATGTATGTTCTAATACCCAGATAAACAGATAGTGTTACCAAATGTTTCCACCCAGCAACAACACAGACAAAAAATCATGATATCTGAAACAACGCCTTATTTAGGGCACACCAGCGATAAACTAGCTGGGAAGGTACCACCCAAATATTTCCACCCGGTAGTCAAGGACAACATAGTAAGAGAGTTTCCATAGGACGAATCAATAATTTCAGAATTCAAATCAGAAGTATATATCAAGAGATATACACATATAACAAACAACAAAATCATCAGAATCAGATATATTTTGAGAATAAAATCATTTCACAAAATATATATGGTTTACATAATATAATATAATCAAAATGCACAAGGAATGTCAGAGTACTCACCTAGAATAGAAGTCCGAAGTTACAAATATAGAGTCTTGAATCACTCGTTAATTCTTAAGACGAAACTTCTTCTTAAACTTCCCCGCATTTTCTCTCACTGTTTCTCTCTTATATTTGGAATTAATTTCGTGTAACACCTAATCCTAAGGCCTTATTTATAGTTTCCTAAAGTTATTTGGGTGTTGCCACGTGCCCCGATGACTAAGCATTCATTTTGACGAGTCAATATTTCGCGTGTCGTGTAACGGGGCTATCTTGCAGTCTTTACTTCACCCGATGCCGATACGTGTTTTAGCCTTATTTAATTGAATGACATGTGTTTTATCCTTGTTTATATGGATGACACGTGTAAGGTGTGGTGGCAAAAGTATAGCATGAGGTGTAAAGTTATTAAGGGTCATTTTACACGTGAAGGGTATTTTAGTAATTTTACCCTATACCTTTTTCAATATTTCTTAGAGGTCCTTGAAAATATTTCATTTATAAAATGGTAGTTTATATATTTTCATTTTAGTCCCTGAAACATTCTTTATTTAAAAATTAAGTCCCTAAAGTTTCATAAAATTTCATTTTCTAGCCCAAAATTTATCATTTAGCTTAGGATATTCCATAAGACTTTGGTTTAATCAATTTTGATGAAAAAGGAGGTTATTTCAAAGTATTTATGTCGGACTAACTAGACTCCCCTTCCAACCACTCAAAATATAACACATGGTGTGGTAATAAGACAAAATACTACTTAAAGGATGGACAAATTTGCCCTTATTTGGTAATTTCGATATAATTTCTTGCTCGGACCTCTGTTTAACACACCGTTTGTTGTGTTACAAACCTAATTCATATATCTTCAAATTTTATTATTTTTACCTCAATTCAATTGTTATATTATAGTAGTCAAAACAAGTTTCCAACCTGAACATTCCTACCGAAAACTTTAAATTTTTTTGTTTGTATTAATTTGACATTTCATGATTTCTGAAGGTAGGTTTAAACTAATAAAATAAATTAAAATTATCCATAATAACACATTGTCCATATATCATATGTAAAAATTTTTAAACAAGCTATATATGAACTTATAAAAGTGGGGTCATTTCATCCTACCCTCCTTATAAAAAGTTTGGTCCCCAAACTTTACATACATTAAGTTTAAAACAAGTATGGATATCGCTCCTTTATTTCATCTTCCCATTCCCATGTTGCTTATTCAACAGTATGATTACGCCATAATACCTTGACCAGTGGAATTACCTTGGTTCGTAATATTTGATCTTTATCGTCTAAAATTTCTACCGGATGCTCAATGTATGACAAATGTTCTCTAATTTGAAGAGGTTCGTGACTTAGGATATGCAGTGGATCTGGGACTTATTTCTTCATCATTGACACATGAAACACATTATGCACACTAGATAGTTCTGGAGGTAAGGCTATTCTATACGCGACAGCTCCTATCCTTTCAAGGATTTCATAGGGTCCTATGTATCTTGGACTCAATTTCCCTTTCTTCTCGAATCGGATTTCTCCCTTTGCTGGTGATACTCGCAAGAACACATAATCTCTTCTTTGGAATTCCAACTCTCGTTGGCGATTGTCAACATAACTCTTTTGATGACTTTGAGCTCTTTGAAGTCAGTCTTGTATCAATTTCATTTTCTCTATTGTAATCTAGATCAATTCTGGTCCCAACAATTTTCTTTCTCCAACTTCTAGCCAACATGGAGGGGAACGACACCTTCTACCATAGAGTGCCTCATACGGAACCATTTTAATACTTGTTTGATAAATTTTATTATATGCAAATTCCACTAACGGTAAATTATCAACCCAATTACCTTTCCAATCAAGTACACATGCCCTAAGCATATCCTCTAAGGTTTGAATGGTTCTCTCAGATTATCCATCCGTTTGAGGATGAAAAGTGATGCTGAAATTCAATTTTGTTCCCATGACTGCTTGTAGGCTTTTCCAGAAGCGAGACACAAATCTAGGGTCATGATAAAAAATAATTAAAACTGGGGTTCCATGAAGCCAAATAATTTCCCGCACATACAACTTGGCTAACTTTTCTAAAGAATGGGTAATCTTAATGGCAAGAAAATGAGAAGATTTAGTTAACCTATCAATAATTACTCAAATGGAATCATTACCGTTTGAACTCCTTGGTAAACCTGTCACAAAATCCATAATAATATGTTCCCATTTCCATTCAGGGATAGGTAGCGGTTGTAGTAATCCTGATGGTTTCTGATGTTCAGCTTTTACTTGTCTACAAACCAAACACTGAGATATAAATTCCGCTATCTCCCTCTTCATGTTGTTCCACCAAAAAACTTCTCGAAGATCCCTATACATTTTTGTACATCCGGGATGAAATGTGAATCTTGAGTAATGACTTTCCTCCAAAATTTGCCTCTTTAGTTGGGCATCACATGGCACACACACTCTATTTTTTAACCTCAATATATCATCTCGTATCCCAAATTCAATACTCTTCCCTGCAATAACTTCTTCTCTAATCTTCTTCACTTATGGGTCATTTACTTGTGCAATTTTGATCCTTTCCATCAACATGGGTTATACTTGTATGTTAGTGATTACCCCTCCTTTGCTATAAATGCGTACCTATATTTCCATACTTCTCAAATCCTTGAACAGTGCTTCCTGTCTTGTGATATGACATGCTAAATTTGGTGTAGACTTCCTACTTAAAGCATCAGCTACTACATTAGCTTTTCCCGGGTGATAGTGAATATTTACATCATAATCCTTCATCAATTCTAACCACCTCCTTTGTCTCATGTTCAATTATTTATGAGTAAATATATACTTTAAAATCTTATGATGGGTATAAATCTCACAGGTCTCACCATACAAATAATGTCTCCAAATCTTAAGAGCAAAAATTACAGCTTCTAATTCTAGGTCATGGGTTTGATAATTCTTCTCATGTGGTTTTAACTGTCTCGAGGCATAAGCTACTACTTTTCCATTTTTCATTAGCACACATCCCAACCCATTTATAGAAGCATCACCATAAATCACAAATCCCCCTCTCTCAGAAGGAATAGTTAAAATTGGGGTAGTTACTAATCGATTCTTAAGTTCTTGAAAACTATTCTCAACTTCCTTAGACCATTCATATCTCACCTTCTTTTGGGTTAACCTAGATAGAGGTTTGGCAATACTAGAAAATCCTTTAACAAATCTTCAAAAATATCCTGCTAATCCAAGAAAACTATGAATCTCCATCACATTATTTGATCTAGGCCAACCTAGTATATCCTCGATCTTTTGAGGGTCAACCGACACTCCCTCCTTAAAAATGACATGTCCTAGAAAAGAGACGGGCAACCAAAACTCACACTTCTTTAATTTCGCATTAATTTCTCATTCCTAAGGATTTGTAACACCATCTCTAAATTCTTTTCGTGTTCTTCAATACTTTTGGAATAAATAAGGATGTCATCAATGAAATCAACCACACATTAATCTAAATATTTACTAAACACTCTATTCATCATATCCATAAAAGCAACTGGTGCATTAGTTAGTCCGAATGGCATCAAAAGAAATTCATAGTGACCACATCTAGTACGAAAAGCTGATTTCAAAATATCATCTTCCTTAATCGTTAATTGATGATAGCCTGACCTAAGGTTAATCTTTGAAAATACTTGTGAACCTTGAAGTTGGTCAAACAAATCATCTATACGAGGTAAGGGGTATTTATTCTTAATGGTCTCCTTATGTAGTTCACCATAATCTATAGATAACCCCATCATCCCATCCTTCTTTTTAATAAATAACACTGGAGCACCCCAAGGGGATACACTTGGTCTAATAAAACCCTTATCTAACAGATCTTGTAATTGAACTTTTAATTCCCTTAATTCTAAAGGTTCCATACGATAAGGTGATTTCGAGATTGATATAGTTCCAGGAATGAGGCCAATCATAAACTTTATTTCTCTACTAGGAGGAAGACTGAGTAAATCATTAGGAAAAACATCTGGAAAATGTTTAGCTATAGGAATATATTCAAAATAGGCTCTTTTGTTTACAAATCAATGACACTTGCAAGGAATCCTCGATATCCATTCTTAAGAAAACTACAAGCTTGCATTGCATAGATAATACGAATGGGAGATAGGATGCATGTCCCTACAAAACTAAATTCTGGTTGGTTAGGAATTTAGAAAGTAACACTCTTCTCAAAACAATCTAATTTAGCATGATACGATGCTAACCAATCTATCCCCAAAATGGTTTCAAACTCTTTTATATCTAAAACTATCAAATCATTGAATAGTTTATGACTACTAACATCTATAGGGAAAAACTTATATACTAAGGTTCCCATTAATAAATCCCCCGAAGGAGTAGAAACGTGCATGCTATGATTCAAGTGGTCGGGCCTATTTGGAAAGCGATTAACAAAACCCAAAGAAATAAATGAATGGGTAGAACCAGGCTCTATTAAAACATGAAAAAGGTTATGCACATATAAAAATTGTACCTGCCACTACTGCATTAGAAGCTTGGGTATCATAAAGTGAAAAAACTCTACCTTGTCTGCCCTGGTCCTTCTTTTCACCTAAAGGCTGTATCGGAATCCTGGTTGGGGTTGGACAATCTTTTATCTGATGTCCCTTCTGTCCACAACAAAAACAAGCTCCCGTATCATTGTAATAAGGCCTTCCTCCATGCATCTTCCCACATTCCTGACATATCTTGTTATTATATCGTTTGTCATCGCTAAATACCCCAACACTAGATGTATTCCTAAAATTATTTCTATTATTTGTGTTCTTCCCTATTTGTTCCCCAAACTTACTCTTACCATCTCTAATTCTATTGTACTCCTCGCCATCCTTTTCAGCTATCGTAGCCCTAGACATGAAGTCACTATATAATGTCAACTTCAGGATGGAAATTCGACTATAAATACTCAACCTTAACCCACGTTCAAACTTTTAGGATTTTAAAACATCAGTTATCACAACATAAGGTGCAAATTGGGATAACTCGATAAACTTGGCCTCGTATTGACTAAACGTCATATTCCCTTGCACTAGACTCATGAACTCAGGTGCTATTTCATCCTTCACCGTTTCAGGGAAATATTTCTCATAAAAGATCACCAAGAAGTAATTCCAACCTATACAAGTATTCCTATCCTCATGTATTCTCTTAGTCATTCTCCACCAATGTTCGGCTTCACCTTCTAACATAAATGTTGCAAATGAAACCCTTTGTTCATCGGTACACTTAAGAACATCGAGCATCTTTTCCATCTGCATCACCCAACTTTTTGCTTCAGTGGGGTTAGGAGTACCTTTAAAAGAAGGCGGGTTCATCTTCTTGAAATGCTCAATGGTACAGCTAGTTAGTTCCTGATTCTTTGGTGCTCTATTATTCACCCGATGCTCCACAATCTTTGCTAGACTCTTAATCACCTTGTATTCACCTTCCAGTCCTTCCATACTTAAATCACTTGTCCTCGCAGTTCATCTTGGCTTGGTCATTTTCTATAGTCATGGCCAAACATAATATGTATTATACTAACTCAAGATTGCAAATTAGAAGAACAATTATATGTAGACTATTAGACATATGTAGGGTTATCACATAAGTCGGATATTTATTACTATAGACTATGTATGGAGACTTAAAATCGATAACATTAGAAATAGATAATAGTCTACGGGTTCATAACCTATGCTCTGACACCACCTCTGTCACGACCCCATCCCAAAATTAGTAGTAGGGAACGAGTGTGTTGACATGCCACTAAGGCAACATATATTCTGACTTAAATTGTTTCCTTAAATAAGTGCAACGAAATATAATCACATGGTTATGAATTGTAAACTATTGAAAGTAAAGGAATTATGTCATCAGAGCTTTCTAAAAGGAAACTTCATTTATTTTAAAAGTGACAACGAGTTACAATTTATAACTTATTACAAGAGAGCCAAACATGTCCTAAATAATAAAATCAACATAATAGCAAAAAGAGCTCTAAAAGCTGAATCTTCAACACAGTCCTTTTTCGTTCCCTCTACGAACCTACTTATTTCCTGAAAAATGGTTAGTTATACAACATCAGCTAAATGCCGAGTGAGAATTAATCTCCGGACATTCCATGGTTTTTCAAAAAATTGATACCTATTCAATTTCCAACAGAAGGCATATACATATATGGATAGGAATTTGCAGTAAAATATATAAAGTAAACTGGCAGCATATGTTTTCATAATAATAAGTTTAGAACATAAAAAATAAAACAATTTTAGCAATATGTCAATTATTCAATTTATTTTGATGACCATGTATGCTCTAATACCCAGATAAACAGATAGTGTTACCAAATGTTTCCACCCAGCAACAACACAGATAGAAAATCATGATATCTGAAACAACGTCTTATTTAGGGCACACCAGTGATAAACTAGCTGGGAAGGTACCACCCAAATATTTCCACCCGGTAGTCAAGGCCAACATAGTAAGAAAGTTTCCATAGGCCGAATCAATAATTTCAGAATTCAAATCAGAAGTATATATCAAGAGATATACACATAACAAACGACGAAATCATCGGTATCAGATGCATTTTGAGAGTAAAATCATTTCACAAAATATATATGGTTTTCATAATATAATATAATCAAAATACACAAGGAATGTCAGAGTACTCACCTAGAACAAAAGTCCGAAGTTACAAATATAGAGTCTTGAATCTCTCGTTAATTCTTAAGACGAAACTTCTTCTTAAACTTCACCATATTTTCTCTCGCTACTTCTCTCTGATATTTGGAATGAATTTCGCATAACAACTGATCCTAAGGCCTTATTTATAGTTTCCCAAAGTTATTTGTGTGTTGACACATGCCCCGATGACTAAGCATTCATTTTGGCGAGTCAGCATTTCGCGTGTCGCGTAACGGGGCTATCTTGCAGTATTTATTTCACCCGATGCCGACACATGTTTTAGCCTTATTTAATTGAATGACATGTGTTTTATCCTTGTTTATATGGATGACACGTGTAAGGTGTGGTGGCAAAAGTATAGCATGAGGTGTAAAGTTATTAAGGGTCATTTTACACATGAAGGGTATTTTAGTAATTTTACCCTATACGTTTTTCAATATTTCTTAGAGGTCCTTGAAAATATTTCGTTTATAAAATGGTACTTTATATATTATCATTTTAGTCCCTGAAACTTTCTTTATTTAAAAATTAAGTCCCTAAAGTTTCATAAAATTTCATTTTCTAGCCCAAAACATATCATTTAGCTTAGGATATTCCATAAGACTTTGATTTAATAAATTTTGATAAAAAAGGAGTTTATTTCAAAGTGTTTATGTTGGCCTAACTATACTCCCCTTCCAAACACTCAAAATATAACACATGGTGGGGTAATAAGACAAAATATGACTTAAAGGATGGACAAATTTTCCCTTATTTTATAATTTCGGTATAACTTCTTGCTCAAACCTTTGTTTAACACACCGTTTGTTGTGTTACAAACCTAATTCATATATATACAACTTTACTATGTTTACCTCAAGTCAATTGTTATTTTATAGTAGTCAAAACAAGTGTTTAACCTGAACATTTCGTACAGAAAACTTCAAAATTTTATGTTTGTATTAATTTGACATTTCATGATTTCTGAAGGTAGGTTTAAACTAATAAAATAATTAACATTATACATAATAACACATTGTCCATATATCATATGTAAAACATTTAAAACAAGCTATATATGAACATATAAAAGTAAGGTCATTACAGAAGGGCTTACTACCCAAGGAGAATACGCTTCCAAATAACTATCCTGTTATGAAGAATAGTTTGAAAGGTTTGGCAATGAAGTATAAATCGATTCATGCTTGTGTCTATGACTGCGTACTATACGAAACGGAGTATGAAAATCTCGATCGTTGTTCGATTTGCGATGAACCTACATATGTCCAATCTATTAGTAAAGAAGGCACAAGCTCAAAAGTGCATTAAAAAGTGTTGAAATATTTTCCCGTTGGCCCTAGATTAAAGTGATTTTCCAGAGTACCGTGGATAGTGGAGGAAATGACTTGGCATGCTAGGGTAGAAGTAGGAGTAATCTCATGCTTCATCCTATTGATTCTATAGCTTGGAGGAGGCTGAATTATGAGTATCCCGATTTTTCTCGAGAACAGCGCAACATTTGTTTGGCTATATCAAGAGATGGTTTCAATCCATTTGGAAATCTAAGCACCAATCTGAGGGCATGTCCATTGGTCCTAGCCCCACTCAACCTCCCTTCTTCACAGTGTATGAGACCTGAATTTTCGATGATGTCTTTGTTAATACTTGGGCCAATGGCACTAAGTCACGACATTGATGTCTACCTGGATCCTTTGGTATAAGAATTAAATGAGTGTTGGTAAGAGGGTGTGCAATCATTTGACTCTTTTATAAAAGAAGAGTTTACGTTGAAAGCTATGTTGATGTGGGCAATTCATGATTTTCTAGCTTATGGGACATTATCCAGTTGTGTAGTACATGGTTATTTACGGTGTCCTATTGATGGACAGGAGACTGAATCTATTCGTCTATCATTTAGCTCAAAAAATGTATACCATTACCATAGGAGGTTTTTACCCCCGGCTCATAGTTTCAGATTTGAAAAAGGTTCCAATTTTTGATTGGGCGGGGTTGAACATAGGCTACCACAAAGACAACTTTCAGGTTCAAAAATTGAAAGTAAATCGTCTGAATGTGGCCCTACATGCCAGGTAAGAATCCTAAATTTAAGAATTTCAAGCATAAGAAGACCCCAACTGGGAATGAAACTGAGATAAGAAAGGCCTGGTCTAGGAGGTCAATTTTATTTGACTTGCCTTATTGGAAGAATAAGCCGATGCGCTATCTATTGGATGTGATGTATGCAGAGAAGAACTTCGCTGAACATATTATGGGCACTTGCCTTAGGGGGATTCATTCGAAGGATGGAGGAAATGCATGAAAAGACCTTAAATAGTTGAAACTTAATCCAAAACTATGGTTGAAAGAAGATAGTAGGGGAAGGACAATAATTCCCCTTGGTGCGTTTACTTTGACGAGTGGGGAAAGGAATGTACTTTTCGACACAATATATAATTTGAGGGGACCATTTAATTTTTCATTCAACTTGCAAAGGATTGTGAATTATGCTACAGAAGATTTACATAAGTGTAAGTCCCACGATTGACATGTGATCACGTAATTGGTTCCTCTATTGTTTAAGCATTGTTTCCCCAAGCACAAGGATTTACAGAGGCCTATTATGAAAATTAGTATTACCTTCTCACTCTTGTGTGAGAAGGTAGTCAATCGAGAACACATAGTGGCCGCAAAATTATCGGTGATCGAAGCGATTTGTGCATTAGAGAAGTACTTTCCCCTAGCATTCTTTGACATAACTGTTTACTTGTTGGTACACCTATGCTATGAGGCACTTCTTTGTGGTCCAGTTAGATATCGGTGGATGTATCCGTTTGAAAGATTGATGAAATTTTTAAAGATTACGTTAAGAATACGCGATAGATTGGAGGATCAACTGTAGATTAAGACATCATCGTGGAGTCTTCAATATATACTCGGCAATATATGCCTGACTCGACCAACGTTGATGACACTGATGAGTTCGTCGATGGTGGTGGTCATGTGATGGGAAAATGAGTGAAATTAATGAGTTTGTAACATGAACAAGTAGCTCATTATCTATTTGACACACATGAATATATTGAAGAATGGAAAAAGTAAGTTTAAATTATTTTAATGTTTAACATTATTTTAGAATATTTTAGATTATTTTATACATGATTAATTTTGTAATGTGCAGAAAATATGAAGCCCGTGAGAACAATAAAAGATGAAAAACAATGGTACAATCAGACAACGAATTTAGGTTGTGGTTGTCACAAGAGGTAATTATAATGAAAATGACCGTTATATAACGTTATTTTACACTTAAACTTTACAACTAATCTAATTAATTTATCTATATTCTCAGCTCTCAAAGACCGGTGATGCGACATCAAGGCTTGATCGTCTAGCCACTGGACCCTTGTTCGTCGCACAAGAGTACAAAAAGTATCGATTGAACGGTTACGTATTCGGCGCAAAAGTGTAAGAGGAAAGTACCAATGTACAGAACTCGGGCATTTCATACAAGGCTCTTACTTTCTTTCGAGCGAGCGCAAAAGATAAAAACCTCGTTGATGCTGAAATGACTTACTACGGTGTAATTCAAAATATATTTGAATTGGATTATATAAGCTTCAAAGAGGTTGTATTTTACTGTGACTGGGTAAGAATTGAGGATAAAAATGCTTGTAAAGTTGATCTTGTCACCAATTTGATCATGGTTGAATTGTCCAAGTTGAAGAGCAACGACCACGTGACCGATGAGCCGTTTGTTTGTGCATTTCAAAAGGTTAACCAAGTGTTTTACTCAGAGTATATAAATATCAAGCCATGGTGAATTGTCCTACACGCGTGAAAGAGTCTAAATAGTAGTGTGGATGACTTGGTTACTCCTACTGAATATCAATTGATTTTTTATGATAACCCGAATTTGAAACAATTTTTCAATTTGTAATAAATATTCTAATTTGTACTTTATCAATCCATTTTTAAAGCTTTTAATTGATTTGCACTTTATCATTTTCACTCTTGTGTAGTGTACGTGTGTGTGGGTAGTAGGGGTGGGGGTGGGGATGTTTTGGATTTTTAGTAATTGTACATATTATGAGCTAGATGTTGTTGTTTTGGAATTCAGAAATGAGGTGTTAAACAGTAACAATTCATTTGTATTTGTAGTAATTGTAGATATTTGCATATCTTCTTTTAATTCAGTTTGATTTGTGCTAACAACAACATTTTTTTAGAGCAAATGTCTCCTTAAATTATTAAGGTGAGGATGATGATGCTGATTATGATGATGTCATTTGGGCTCGGTGGTAGCGGAGGCGATGAGCAATCATCGTCCCATAGGCTCCCAAAATATGGCAAATTGGGGATGGCCATCGAGAACAAGATGGGTCTATTAGCGAGATCCCTCAAGTTGGTAATGACGATCATTGTCCCGGGATACACTAGTTGGAGGGAGGTGCTAAATGAGCTCAAGTTATCTATTTGGGTGGCACTACAGGTAATATATTTATATTTATACTTATATGAATATTTCAATTTCAATTTCAATTTAAATTTCGATTTCGATTTTGATTTCAATTCCATTTTATATTTTGATTTATTCGCAACTAACATTGTATTTGTTGGACATGAACAATTAAGCTTGGATCCAAAGCTACGCGATTCCGTCTTGGAGCAGTTGAGGGAGCAACACAAGACGTGGAAGAAAAATATGTTGATCCTGTACTTTAGGAAGACCCGAGAGTCTGTTATCCGAATGCGTGAATTCGTCCCGCCGAAGGAGCCGATCTCATTGGCACAATGGCAAAAGTTCATTGACAATGAGATCGGGTAGCGACAATTGGCATCTCGCCAATCGAGGAGGGAAAATCAGGTAAAAAAGGCGGACGTTCACTACTCCAGCTGGATGTCTTAAGCCGAGGTGGAGCATAGGATGATGGTAAGATTTAATTTTTCTATAACTACAGAAATATATTATTCTACATTATTTGACTTTGGGGGGCCGATACTAATTTTACTTTATTTTATTTCAAGGGATAAGGAGTGGCCCTGGGGGTAGGACACATAGGCTCGATACTTATGTGGCTATTCGGACGAAGAAGGGGAAGGATAAGGAGGTGTCCCCGAGCATCGGGACCACGGTTGCAAATAATTCAATAGTTTACTTTTTATTAATTACGTTACAATTTGTTTATTTACTTATTTTACTAATCATGTGATTTTTTTCATTTCAAGCAAAGCTTAAAGAAGTGCATGAGTCGCAGTCTGATCCCGACAAGGCATCTTTATCCACAGATGCACTCAGTTAAGTGCTTAGCGCTGATCGCAAGGGGAGGACAAGGGGGTGAGCTTGTGGGTGGCCGAATCTAAGATCATCGGATTGGAGACGAGAGATACCAAGTTGACTCGAACGGTAGACTCGCATGATGCGAAGCTGTCCCATTTGAAGGCGACGGTGCAAGATATGTTCTCATTCATGAAGCGTTCGTTGGGAGGAAAATGTAAGGGGAAAGGATAGGAGAAGGTGGTGGAGGAGGAGGTGCAAGAGGATGAGTATGTGGACCTTGATGCTTCATCACCGACACGTGCGGACTTTGATGATCCACTCTCCTATTTGGCTCCCTTTGACCTATCGATGTCGACACTTGGTTGGCCGAGCGTGTTTATACTGGACATATTTGATGGCCAACGGATAGGGCGGGGGTTAAGGGACCCGAATACCATCCAGGGTATGCCAGTTCATGGACGTTCCCTTTAAGACATCGAGTCCAAGGTGCTCGTCACGCATGTGATACCCAGGAAGGAGAAATCCCCACTGTGGTTGCGTGAATTTTTTATTAAATGTCACATGCTTGTCACGGTCCTTAACCATGATAAAACTTGTCAAGGCCAGGGATCATGACATGACCGTGACAAGTCTAACGAAGTTGTCATGGTCAATGACCGTGATAAGTCCGTGACAACAAAATTTGTCACCCCTAGAATTGTCACGATCATTGAACTTGATAAGTTGAACTTGTCAAGGTCAATGACCGTGATAATTCGGTAGATTTGGTGTAGTGTATATGTTCATGCGCACACACTTCACGAAGTTTTTTAAGTAGAATAAAAACACATTCTCATGAGATAACGAGAAGGCAGGATTGGTGCCCAACACCTTCCCATTCCGTAACTTAGCCCTCGAACCTTTGAACTATTGATTTTGCAAGCATCAGTATGTCTTTGATTCCATTCTCTCGAGACGCCAATATTTCTTTTGATTGTTTTGTGCAAAATAGGCTAACAACTCTATCTCTTTACATCACCCCCACATTGATGACAACTAAAGCTCTCCCAAAAAGTGCGTGATACCTTCTCTTTCCCCCCGAGTAGCGCGCACAACCACCCCACCTGCGGGAGGAAGGAAAACAAATGGTTGGACATAGTGGTGACTCTGCTGGGGATGACTTATATGTAATAAGAGGGATAGAATATGTTTGCATGGGTGTTATCATTTTCTACATCTTTGCATATGCACCTATCTGTATGTTCCCTTTCTCCTCTATTTATTTTTTTATATATTTATCTCATTCTTATATCACCTATCACTCACTTCTCACTTTCACTCACTTGTAAATACCTTCCATGAACAACTCACACTACTTACACTTGTACGTATGATCACTTATATCCACATGTTTCACACACCAATTAGAATATTCATGCTTAGGTTTCACTAGCAAACACCTCCACTTATCACATTTGAATATATCCATGCTCACTTGCACTTATCACACAACACTTAGAATATCCATGCTTAGGTTCACTAACACACACTCATTTATAGATATTGACACATCACTCACTCACATGTATCCATGCTTAGTGTAATCTTCACGCTCCATGCTAGATTTACTTTTCATGGTACTTGTAAATTCTTCCCTATTAGTATAGTGCCCATCATGCCAAATAAAATACTCTCTCTCTCTCTCTCTCTCTCTCTCTCTCTCTCTCTCTCCATTATATACTAATCAAGAGTCATGCATATTGGGCAATACATCACCAAGATCATGGCTATTGATCAAAATTTTATCCCATACTAGTAGGTCACATTGTAATGGGCGCTGGTGTGGTAGGTCATAGTTTTTCTAAGAAATACGACTCTCACATTCCATTAGCCTAGTACCTTCGACGAATATCGAATGGTTCCCCTACATCGTACTACTTAACCAAACTCACAACGGCAGGTATATAATAGAGAACTCATTCACGTATGTCGAGTATATTGAATTCCTTCTCACACAGTCCCCATGAGGTATATAATGAGGCAATTCACGTACACTCAGGTATATCATATGGCTTGTCCGTGCATACTAATTTTCCTCAAAAGCAAGAAGTATATCGTGAAAGTCATGTCAGGGGGAGGGGAGCTTTCAACTAACCCAAAAATTGCATAAACCTCATATATGTGTTAGACCTAGGACACTCATATTTAGTCTATCGATTACCACACGAAACTCTTCTGAAATACTGGGTCGGCATGCCGCCCAAATTTTCATGCGATTTTGTCTTTTTTCAAAGGAAGGCCCTTTTTATGAGCATGGAAACAAATTAATCCCTTTCTTACCTTTCTTTCAATGCCAATTTTCCCAGGCTCGGGTCCTGTCCGACATTTTTTTCATTTAGGAAAACCTAATACAAGTGAAAACATAGTAATAATAATCATGCTGAGACTCTTCTCTCGTTTCCCCTCCTTTTTACCCAAAAATACCAAATATATATTTTTTCCTTGTCTTTGTCAAAAATTGCCAAAAACATTTTGCCTCTTTAACACAAAAATTTTATTTCCCCTTTTTAAAAATAAATTCGAATATTTTTACTTCTAAGGTCGATTGCATACTCTATTCTAGGCCTGTCTCCCTATTGGCTTCGGTCTTTCGTTAAATCTCCCTGAAGTTCTATTAGTTCCCTGCAACTTCATTGGAGTTCAGAATCCACCTTCACCGGTCCTCCATATAAAATGATGATTAAGCACCTAACGTATAACCTGATTTGATGGGAGTCCTAGTCCAGCTCAATTCTTAGATTTACAACCTTCAAACTGAGGTTCATAAGATGCAGTAAAATTGAGTCTCAGAAAAGACCAATGTTCTCTTTCCTCGTATCATGGGTTTGCCCACTCCCGATCTTTTTTGGGTTCCCGAAGAATATCATCATACTCCACGTGTCCCACCTGCCAACATGCCACCATCAACTCAGTTCCCTATTCCAAAACTTGCCCAGACAGGGGTTAACTTGACGGTACCCATTGATTCCAAAGAAAATAATTGAATTAGGTCAATGAAGACCTTAAGCTATTGTTGAAGAAGTTTGACAAAGTCTAGATATCCAGGAACTACATGGACTATGCTTACATGTCTCCCTACCTTAAAGCAAAATTACCTTAGAAATTAAAAATGCTAGCCATCGATATGTTTGAGGGCAACGGGCCCCCAGTTCTTCACCTTCCAAGATATCCCCGAGCCATGACTCTATTTGGCTCCTCTAAAGAGATAATGGCCAAAATGTTCCAATATACTTTGAAGGACATTTCTCTCCATTAGTTTCTATCCCTTAAGGAATTCATAATCCATAGTTGGGAGAATGTAGCCTAGTAATTCATGTCACAGTATAAGTACAATGAATAACTAGAGGTTACACGTCGTGATCGAGATCTTCTCAATAAGGACCCTAGAGAAACTATCACCAACTTCATAGCAAGGAGGAGGGACAAATCTTCCACCATGACTAACCGTCTCTCAGAAGAAGAACAAGTCTATATAGTGAAAAGAATTTTCTTCCCATATTAGAGAAACTATGGGAGGATAGTATTACCCACACTTTCGAGCCCTTTGGGAAACAGGTGTGGAGATTGAAGAAAGGGTTACCAAGATATAATCCAAACCGAAGAAGGTGTAGGGAAAATTCACTCCCAGAAAGTATAAAAAGCATGCCAATACCACGGTCTCAATCATCAACAATATCTCCCAACCTGCCACCTCTTGGGCGCCAGAAAGTTGCCCTAACCCCACTAAAAAATCATACACCAAGCTCTATTCTCCCCTCTCAAAAGTCTACCAAGACCTGTTAAGTTGTAATCTTATTTAACCTCTGGACTCCTATCCATTACCAAAACCACTTCCCAAAAATTTCAAAACTAATGCCCACCGTGACTTCCACCAATCTACCGGCCATACTATTGATCAGTGCTTCCATTTTTAGAATGTAATCCAAGGTCTAATTTACCGGGGTATTATCGCCCCACCAGCACATCCTAAACATAATACCACTCACAAACTAATTCAAAACCCATACCCATTCCACCTTCTTAGAAAATTACCTAAAATTTGACCTGTCTACTCAAATTGTGCCCAGTAAAGCACCGATCATACCCATATTTTCACCCAAATGACTCAAAGTTTTTTGATATTTTCTCTTACACCCTATCGGTTTCTTCGATCGAGCTTTGCCACTCCTAATAAGAGTTTGTATTGCCATTCATACCTGGTCCTAAGGAAGATATATGGATTTACCAACTGTTCTGAATCATCTTCTGGATTTTGGGCTGAAATTGCCCCATGAAATGACCATCGACAGTTAGAAGTTCAACATCCTATTCATAAACTCCCGGAAGTGGGATAGGGGGTAAGATAATTGGGTGGTATCCGTTGATAAAATCATATTGGATGATGTAATACAAATTATGACAGACTTGATCCGACCAACCGGTGAAAACTATAGAGTTTTCGATCTGCTCACAGCTTTAAAGCTTCAAGAGTGGTTGGTCCCTTCACTCTCGCACCTCCCCGTTTAGTAGGAGGATTTATAGGAAGAAGTTGTTGAGGTCGTGGAATGCATTAACTTCTCTTGGTAAGAAGACATCATCACCACCAGATGGGGGGGGGGGGGGGGGGGGACAAATTTAATAGATTTGATGATGAGCTGAGTCAGGAAAAGTCCAGTTTAGTAATCATCATGTGCATGATGATCTCTTTCGAGGAATCATTATGGTAAATTAGTGAAGTACCCATACATCCAGAAACTAATGAAGAAATAGGGTTCTTGTTCATCCCCACCACTATTAACCGTATGACCAGATCAGGGAGACACTATCAAGATCCAAATCCTCAACCATCAGGAATAGACAAGGGACAGGGAGTTGCTGAGGAACTCCCCATGCTAGAGATAACTAGCGATGAAAGCAAGATCCTCGACCAGCTCAAGACTAACATCACCTTGTGAAGATTCTGCATGTCTTCCCAATTGCATCGATATGCTCTGATGAAATTTCTCACTAGGCCCATAGTCCTTCCTTCCACCACTCTATAAAAAGTCGTGAACATGGTTAGATCCTTGACCACCACTAGAATCCTTTCTTTCTTCGAAGAAAAAATTCCAAAGATTGGCCTTGATCATAACTATGCCCTCAATATCTTCGTTGAAGTGATGGGAAAGATAGTCCCTCTATCATACGTCGATAATGGATTCACCCTCAATGTTGTCCCATTAAGAGCCTTTAATTGGTTGAAAGTAACCTAACTCCTACTTTCGCTGCAGTGTGTGCCTACGATAATACTCGCCAAGAGGTGATGAGGTCCATAACACTAACAATAGGGGCTATCCTTATCAATCCTGATATTGATTTTTGAGTTATTAATATACCCGCATTCCTTAAGCTTCTGTTTGGTTAATCTTGAATTCATTTCATTCGAGGGGTATCCTCCTCCCTCCATCAGAAGTTGAAATTTTTCGACAAGGGGGAAGTCATTACCATTCTGGGAGATGATGATAGTACTGAAAATGATAGCAACATCCATCTAGTATTAAAAATACATCGTAGGATGAATGAAATGCTTCTTTCTGGGTTCAGGGTTGATCTGCTTCCCCTTCTAGCAGGGGATGATTTTAAAGACCGAGTCTGCCGAGAGCATAGCCCTCACGACATTGTTAATGTGATATATATATTGAATAATATGCCCTTTATGCCCCTAATGAGGCTGGGGCGTTGTCAATAAAAGATACTAGATCCCATTGTCCTGAAAAATCCCTTCCCCCATATTGCCTAGGTTATCAACCTTCACCAGAAGAACTCAAAATTCTCCACAAGATTGTTCAAAAGAGTGAATATTTCCACTTCTGTGGTTTTCCTGACCATTGTATGATCACATGCATAAGAAGATGAAGTCAGGGATGTAAATATTATTTCTAGATAACTACTCCTGGGCTGAAGACTCCCAGCATCAAGTGCAACCTCTCATTCAGGAAGCTATAGCAATTACAACGATCTCCGAGGAATATCATTCCAAAGACTTGTTCAATCTGTAGACATTGAGGCTGACACTCTACATGAGCCATTCAAGCACTACATCTTTAGACCCACCACTCTGATCAGGTCCACTGATGCGCCTCTCCTCTGCTGGAATATCGTACCGGTTCTTCATGCTAAGATGCAACCCAATCAAGCTATTTACCCTCGATCTTCCTTTGTTGTTATTCCTCCCTTTTTTGATAACAATGTAATGGAGATTTCTTTTGATGAGGCTCTCAATGCTGCTTTTACCAAAATTGAAATAAATAAGGATTTTGAGTATCTTGCTATGCCTTACAGTAATTATCTTGATTTTACTTAAACTTTTGATGATGATGATTTTGCAAATGAACAATTCTTAACTGATATTAATAAGGTCAATAACAAATAATATAACTGCGTTAAAATTAATGAGGATGAAACTGTTGTTATCAATCTTGGTTCTAGTTGTAAATAATGTGAGATTAGGATAAGGTCCACCCTTGACGAGCATGAGTGAACGCAACTAGAAGATCTACCAAAGGAATTTTTGGACATCTTCACATGATCTTATAATGACATGATCATTATTGACCTCGAGATAGACCAGCACGAGTTTCTAACTCTCTCAGAATGTAAATCGTTCAAATAAAAAGCTCTACATAGAATGGTTATTCAAAGTCAAGGAAGAGGTAGTCAAGCAATTGAATGTAGGATTTATCCAGGTGATCAAATATTCGACATGGATAGCTAACATTGTTCCCATACCGAAATCAGGATGAAGAGTCCGCGTGTGTATTAACCACCTAGATTTGGAAAAAGCATCTTTGAAGGATAATTACCCATTACCTAACATCAATATGATTGTTGACAGCACGACCAATCATGATCTCAGGTCATTCGTCGATGGGTTCACCCAATACAATCAGATCAAGATGCACCCTGATCACGAGGGAAAAACAATGTTCATCACCCCCTGGGTAACCTTTTGTTACACGATTATGCCCTTCGAGCTCAAGAACGCATGGGCTACATACCAAAGGGATGCCATAACCATCTTGCATGATTTGATACACAAGGAGGTCGAAGTTTACATAAATAACATGATCATTAGTTTAGGACTCGAGAAGGTCACGTTCCTACCCTCCGAAAGTTTTTCGAACGATTGCGGCAATACCATATGCGGTTAAATCCATAAAAATGTGTTTTTAGCATCACCAAAGGAAACCTTTTGGGGTTCATCGTTATCAAGAAGGGAATCGAGGCTTACCCTTCCAAACCAAAATCAATACTCGAAATTCCCCCCAAACGGAGAACGAAGTTTGGGTATTCCTGGGAAAATTATAGTATATCAGTCGGTTCATCAATTAGTTGACTTGTATTTGTGAACCCATCTTTAAACTCCTCTGGAAGAATTCTACCAAAATCTATAATAAGGAGTGTCAATAATCCTTTGACAGAATCAAGTTATACCTTACCTTACCTCCGTTACTCATTCCATCGCAACATGGTATCCCTCTAATCTTATCCTTAACCATAATAGATACCACAATAGGAGATTTTCTTTCCCAATACATTAAAAAACTCGTAAAGAAAGAGTCATATACTATGCCAGGTGAAAGTTTATTGAGTATGAAGTCAAGTACACTTACTTGGAGAAAGACTGTGTTGCCTTAGTCTAGGTCACTCAAAATTTATGGCACTACATGCTGGCTTTCCCATCAGAATTGTGTATCGAATGGACCCCATCAAATACTTCCATGCGAAACCCTCCATGTCTAGCCGAATGGCTCGATGATTAATTCTTCTATCTGAGTTTGATATCATGTATGTTATGCAGAAAGACATATAGGGGAGACCTTCTCTGACTACCTTGGTGACTAACCCATAGAAGAGGTCGATGTTTGGGTCTTAGAATTCCCGGGAAAATATATTCTCTGCGTCTCTCAAGAGGACCTCTGACGGAAAATGTTCTTTGATGATACTACCAACAAGAAGGGATATGAAATTAGGATATACCTTATCTCCTCTGATGACTCTCACACCCCCTGGGCATCAAAATGGATTTTTTATGCACTAAGAATATGACCGAATATAAGGCATGCACTGTAGACCTCAAAGGCACCCTCAAGAAAGGTATCAAACACTTCGATGTCTATAAGGAATTACCCTCATAATCAATAAAATCCTAAGAAGATTGGAGGTCAAATCCTTAGAAAATGGTAAGTCAGGGATGAGAAGCTCTTACCCTTCGACGCCCACCTAAAAGAGCCAGGTTTGAGATATCACCATCCACTACTTGCCTTGTGCAAATAACATTTTATAAGATGTCCATGTTATCTTTGCCTCCATGGTCAACATGCCCGAGGGAATAACAATGACCCCCTTCATAGTCTAAAATAAGCTATGCCAACTCACTACTACTATATTTAGCTCATCACAGATGAATATTCTTATATCGTTGTGCTGGTACTACGATATTTAGTTCCTCCTTAATCATGGTAGGTATCCCCAGATGCCAATAAGAAACATCGTGTGACCTTCGCAAACTGGCTGCCCAGTACATCATCTGCGACAAAGCATTGTTCAAGAAAAAATGATGTAAAAAATCCACATCAGGGAATACAAAACCCATATAAACAACCATATGCTTGCTAAAAAGTTCATCTGTCAAGGGTATTATTCGACCACTATGGTTCAGGATTACACTGCCTATGTCTGAAGATGCCTCAAATGCCAGCAATTTTCTAATCTCTAGAACTGTACTCATTGAGAATTACATAAATTTATTTCTCCCTAGGTGTTCTCCACCCGGGGAATTGACATTATAGGGAAGGTAACACAAAAAGCCTCCAATTGGCATGAGTTCATCCGAGTCTACATTGATTACTTCACTAAATTGGTCGAAGCCGAGTCATAAGCAGTACTAAATGCCAAGAAAGTAGATAAGTTTATTAGAAAGAGCATCATATGTCGATACGGAGTCCTTGATGAGCTAATATCAGACAATGAGTTACATTTGAAGGTCGAGGTCACATAATTAGTCGATGAGTATGGGATTCAGAGACACAAATCTTCTTTCTATAGACTCCAAATCGATTTTGAAGTTGAAGCCTCCAATAAAAATCTCAAAGCCATCATTAACAAAATGATCGAGAGTTTTCGAGATTGGGTCGATCGTATCCCTTATGCCTTCTAGGTATACCCCTTAATTTCTAGTATAGGGCATGGAAGCAGTCCTACCTAGTGAGCTAGAAATACCTTTCACACTATGCTTGAAAGTTTGTCAGTCTTTGATGAAAAGAGGCAAAAGGATCTATACCACATATAAGGGTACCATCATCGAATAGTGCGATCATTCAACTGTAGAGTCAAGGGCCGTGGTGTCCGAGAATGATACTTGGTTATCAAAAAAATCATAAAACTCGTTTGGACCCTAAAGGTAAATTCAAGCCAAACTGGAGTGGCCCCTACATCGTGAAAACGATCCTTTCAGGTGATACATCTATGTTCACTAACCTTGACAAAGAAGACAACACATCGATTCTAATAAGACCGTCTCAAGAAGTTATAACCTTA
This sequence comes from Sambucus nigra, assembly GCA_949130495.1. Classification (NCBI taxonomy): domain Eukaryota; kingdom Viridiplantae; phylum Streptophyta; class Magnoliopsida; order Dipsacales; family Adoxaceae; genus Sambucus; species Sambucus nigra. The sequence goes on from OX422211.1 coordinate 175,693,681, forward strand.
GTTCGAAATCTCGGCGCGCTACCACTCCTATCATCTCCCTTATATTCTAAAAACAAATAAATAAAATTCTTCATTTCCCTCTATCCATAACTATGTGGCGTTTGATCCTCTAAAAAATTTACATGAATAAAAGGATTATGTATGCCTTAGTGATTGTTATAGACAAGTCTAATGTAAAATTCATCAAGAGGTACAACAATATGATCAAAATTCTTTTGTATTCCATAATGGGAGAATTCAGTACAATTACACGAAATATCAGCAAAGGGAGTGAAAACAACAACCCTCCGCTACCCAAACTACCCAACCAAAGTGTACCGAAAACAAACTTAACTAAACCACAAATAAACCTAAAACATACAAACACATCCGAGTTTAAAAATCTTCATAAGGAATGAACCCAGCTTCACAAAGACCCTATCTATACATGTTGAAATACCCAGCCCCATCATCATTTGCTCCTTGAGGCCCCCAAACTTCCCCTGCCTTATTGGTATTTTGAAGGCTCTCCAAAGTACGGTAGGCCCTGACCAACCTGGAGAAAACCACTACTCCCCATCCATAGTGTCAAAAAAGACAACCACCTTTGACCGGTTCCCTCTGTCAAGATCTTTGCCACGACCCACTTCTAGAGCCATTTTCGATAGTCTCTGAACACATTCCAAAACCTGCCTATGAATTGAGATGGATGGGTTGATGGTCAATGATTCTCCCAAAGAGAACTTAACCTCATGCGGATGTATTTAGTTTAGTCCTCCACATGAAAGAGTCCAGTGCCATAAGAGGCATCATCTATTCCCATCCAACATGGTGCAGAAGCCGCCAGGGGAAATATAATGAGGTTTGCCAAAGGCTAACTAACCAAACGTACCGGTATTCTCCCAGTTCCAAAATGGTCTATAGCTATCCCCACTATGGCACATGCTTATTTAGTTTATTTGGGTTTAAGTAACTTAAACAACTTAAAATTATAAGAAGACGTGACATTATTTTTGTGGACCAAATGTATTGACATCCTTAAGCATTTTAGACTTTCTAGGTTTGATCCTTGCTGTTGAACTTCTATTCTACTAGGCTTAGGCCACAGTTGTTGTCACGTACTCGAGCTATTCACTATCAGAGTCTCTCCATCACCATGTCATTTATCATTCATAGGATGTATATGTCGAGCATTGCAGGTCATTTACAGTTTTGTATTGTTTTACTTTTTTAGTTATCAATTAGTTTTTAGACACGTTCAATGCGCGAGCATTTTATAGTCCTTGTTTAAATGCAAAGCTAGAAAATTTTAAACAAATCTAAGAAATATCGTTACGAATCATTAAATATGAAAATATTAATTTTAATTTAAAAAATAGAGATGTATGAAATTTAATATATTTTTGATGATGTGACCATATTATGATTAACATCATTAAGTAGAAAATTAATTTTTCTATTGAAGGATCAACTTTTACTGATCTTGAACCATACATTTTAGACCAGGTCTCACGTTCAGTATATATCATATATGCCATGTCGCCTCAAATCAACCATAATAAAGGTAATTGACAGATAACATTATAATATTTTATTATTAATTTTTTAAGCATTCCATTGGTTCATGAATAAGAAAGGGAGTATCAAGAAAACATAAAAAATGAAGCAACATATTATAGAAGTAATTTAGTTCTAATTGACAAAAGTGCCAACCGAGTTGTATATTATTGTCTAATATTATATTCCTTTACATCTAAATTAAGTTGAGTAATAGAAGGAGTTATTGTACTTTTCTAGTGCCACATACAATGATTATTTTTTTAAACCATAACCTATTACTTTAAAGTCAATATGTATATTTGCACACACACACACACACACACACACACACACATATATATATATATATTGAATTCCATATTCAAAGTTGCGATCGGATCAATTCTTTAAGAAAAATTGATTCAATACATTTTTCATCTAACTACTGATGGTCCTTGTGTTGATCCTACGTGTATTTCATTTTCATCTCCCTGGTGGATTTAAAAAAACCTCGTGAATTGACTTGGGTCACTGGTGTTGTTCTAGGTGAATTGACCACAAATAAAGTTTACTTAAAGCATATATATACACTCTCGAAAGATCGGCTACTAATAAACTATCAGAGTGAAAAATGAATCCCAAATCAACTAATACATTGTGTGGATTAACATAAACAACATTAATATGAAATGGATGAATCCAATTTTAGATTATTAGAGGCACTGCAAGAATCATCAACAATGTTATTCTTTCATTTATAAGTGCTAGTTGGAAGAGTAATGATTTGAAAACAAAAGGCATCCACCAAATGATGTGGTATAGTTATAGAGTGTTCTACTATATCTGTACATTCCACAACATTTTTGCGATAATTTTGGGGGATGTACTTAGGATTTGTGTCATTTTTATAGTGCTAAAGATAAATGTAAAAGTTCAATAGTTGTCTAATTACAGCGTGTAACATTGATAATAAATGATAATTGGTTCTGGAAAAGAAGGAAAAACGAAGCAATAATCATTTCTCAAATAATATTTTACACTGTATATATTGACACACACACACACACACACACACACACACACACACACACACACATATATATATATATATATATATATATATATATATAGAGAGAGAGAGAGAGAGAGAGAGAGAGAGAGAGACTAAAAATAATAATAGTACTTCTTGGGCAATCCACACATATAAATGACTATCTTATTACCCTCTCTCCCCCTCACCAACTTGTAATCACTCCTCTTAATTGCATTCATCGCACTAACCCAAAATATTATCCATTGTAATGTAATTAAGAACCTCAGAAAAAACAATAAATATTATTCAGAGTTTTCATTTATCTAACTTCCCATATCCAAATTAGCCTCGTAATTAAATTCGTTGAATTCTACCCTATGTTTATTAATACTATTTTAACCTGTTTCTAAAAATATTTGGTATTTGTTTATGAGTATGGCGATGATGTTAAAGTCCAAAACAGGAAAATTATGGGATGGAATTAAATGCATTAAACTAATGGGGTCAAAAGCCAAATAAATCAAAACACTATCCTTACACTATTATGCTTTTGTTTAAGAACCTTTACATTATTTTTAAAACTAATATTTATTTTATAAAGTTCCCCTATGTATGTCTAGAAATAGTTATTAGAGACCTTTGTAATAAATTATTAATCAAATGATATTTTCCAAAATAATATATATAGTTTTGCAAATGATTATATAGTTTAATTATTTTTCACATTTTAATGAATGTATAGGAGAATGATATATAGGTATATGGTAATTAAAACGGGGTAAGAGTCTCCCTCCACCCGAACTAAGCTACCTTTAATAAATAAAATTGAAAAGTTGCTGACAAAACCACCTCAAGTGACTATTTATTCTCAGAGGAATGGATAGTAATCATAATCATGGTCTCAAAAAACCTAAAGTCACCAACTTGTTGATAGCTAAGTCTCTTGGGATGGATTGTCGACCTTGGACCATGTGGATCAAGTAGTTGTTTTTCGGCTGGTGGAGCTCACACCAAGAAACTTTATGAAAGATGGCATTGATTAGTTTCTAACAAACTGTGTTGCACAAGAGGGAAAAAATCCCAAAATTCAAAATAATATAAATAATATATATCATATTATGATTATTTCAAAGTGTGACAAAATTATAAAAATTAAATCCCTAAACCAGTATTCATTAAACTACACCAAAACTGTCGACTTGTCAAGGTCTAAAAGCGTGACAAGTTTGGGGGTGACAACTGACTTTGTCACGGACTTGTCATGGTCAAAGACCGTGACAAGTTCATTAGACTTATCATGGACTTGTCATGGTCTTTAACGTTGGCAAGTATGTCACAGTCAATGACTGTGACAAGTCCGTGACAAGCTTAATGAACTTGTTACAGTCTTTTATCGTGATAAGTTTTTTTTTTGTCAAGGACTTGTTTTTTACCGTGATAATTCTGGGTAGAATTTTAAAAAAATTGTTAGGTAGTATGGCCACTGTCATTGTTCAAGTTAACCTTATTTAATTGGTGTCAATTTTTAATTCAATTTAATTTAACCCTAAAACGTGCAACTACATGTGGATAAATCAAAAAATCATAAATAAATTACTGACACACTGATTTAAAGAAAAAAAACCTTTTGGGTAAAACCTTTATTTCAAAAATAATACTAACAATGATTACAAGAAAAATATGTAAATAATTTAGCGTAGAAAACTCTCATAGGCCGCAACCTAAATCAATAATGGAATTTCGCAGAAACTCCACACGAACCGAAGTTCAGTCAGCCCAAGAACATCCACGAGTACTCCCTTTGACACGTAGTCAGGTCAGCCCATCACCTCCCTCAAATGGTACCTAAATCAGCAGTAGAGATCTTCTCTATAAGAGAAAATTCACAAAATTGTGTTCTTGGGTTCCAAAAAATTCACATATAGTAGTTGGGATGATTTGTGAATTGAAAAAAAATTATAAAACCCTTAAAATTGGGAAGACAAAATGTGTCTACCAAAGCAGTTTGTAGGTATAAAATTTGTAGGACTTCTAAAAAAAATGAAACTAGACAAAACAATTTGTAGAAAAATTAAGTCGGCAGCTCGCTCAAATGAAAAGAAGTCGTTGCTTGAACGAGGCATGATGTCTCTCGAACTAGACATCACGCAACAACCATTATCGCTTAAACAACGTGGCTCAACTACTCGAACGACCGGAGCAAAAAATTTAATTTTTATTCTAGTCTGGTTCAACACATTTAAAAAATATTTTTTAAGAAAAATTTCTCTCTAATACTCTGAAAATATTTTAGAAAAACTATCCCAACACTCTAAGTGAACCGTTAATGTATAAAAACACAACCTTACCAAAATTAATCTCGTGGAGGCTTGAATGTTGAAGAAATTTGATATTCGGATCCGTCTTGACACATGATTGAACTTGATTAAGTCTTCGATGATTGTAGTGGTATATGACATACTCAAATGTAAACCGAACAATAAAATAATGTCCTGACAAATCTCCCCCTATGTCTATATCAGTACAAAATAAAAACATATGAATTATCAAATCAAAAATCCTATACTCATCTAATACCCTCCCATGAACCCAAAACTGAAAAGGTACGAAACATGTAAGTCTGAAACGTTTTCTTCAAAATCTTCAACTTCAAAAATCTTCAAGTCTTTAAGCTTTTCTCATCAGGGTGTGCAACAAATGTTCTTCAACCTTTATACCTAGACTCATCAGAGAAAGAAATACCTTCGTGATGCATCGAGTTTGATATGAGATAAACATAAATCAAACAATAATCAAATATCTCCCATAATAAAAAACTCCCCCATAATATTTTCTTCCCTTTTTATTTGTTCAAAATAGATAAGGAAATGAATAAAACAAATAAACATGGAGTATCATCACTGATATTGATTAGGCACATATTCTTCATATTTATCCCCTTAATTTCGGTATTTTTATGATCCCGTGCAGTGTAAATAGCTTGGATTTATCTCGTATTTATGCTACTAACCCCTTTTGGAAATTATTTCGTATTTTGTGTATTTATCATGTGCTTTATAGGTATTTCATGTAAGTTAGTGCGAAGGAGAACTCAAAACAGTGAAAGAAACCAAGAAATGGAGAGTTGAAGAGCATTTTCGTAATTTTTCAGCCTTAGTCCGGAGGTGGGACCAACTATAAAGTTTAAGAGATCTAAATTACAAGAACACTGGAAAAAACGGCACCTCAATCTGAGCTACGGTGAAGAAGTTACGAGGTTTTGAAGTTGCGAGATAATGAAGAGAACTTGACCAGGAGCCAAACCGATCCGGATGGAACCAAACCGGTCCGATTAGAAAAAAAATAACCGATCTGGTACGAAATGGATCCGGTCTGGACCGGTCCGGCTGTGTAAATTCCCGGCATTAATTATGAAGCTCAAGAGGTGCATATCTCGGAAAATCTTGTACAACTCATCAATTTTAGCTGTCAAATTCGTGCTACTTGGTGCTATAAAAGACCAAAACCTACCTCATTACAAGAGGGAGTCGAATTCTAGAGAGAGAGGCATATTTTAGGGAGTTTTTCTTATAGAAGTTTTAGAGTTATTTTAACCTTCTTTTTAGTTTTAAAGGGTTCTAGTAACCAAGAACTCTAGTTTCAAAATTTTGCTATTATTTAAGATTGAAGTTCAATTCAAGATTCAAGTTTTACTTTCAGATTTCTTCATTCTCCAAGTAATTTTAAATTCTCTGTTTTTACTGCTTTTGTAGTTAGTGTTATTAATTATTTCTTTCTCATTTTCCATTCCCAAGTCTTGTTCTCAAATTTTTAGATCTAATTATGAATTCCTGCACTTTAATTTGGGAGTTTTCTTTTGTTTTCATCATGTTTAGATAATTTGTAAGGGTTGGGATGCATGAACCCATCCCGATGTAATTTATCTATACAGTAATAGAATTTAAATTAAATAATTTGACGAATCGTTTAGGATAATTCTACAACCATGGTAGATCTTTTAATCTCTCTTACCCTAGGTACCTGGGATGTTTAAGAATACGATGCGAGTATAATTGTCCTACACCGCTTTATATTTACCTTTGATTTCATATGATGCGGGCCAGTACCCTCATATATGCAATGCTTTGGATCTATAAAGATAGGATTCATTCAAATTTATAATTTATAATTCTAGCATTATATCTGATAAATTACTAGGGTTTGAGGGTGATAGGGGGAGAAATGGTATCTAATCCTATTATTATCGTATCTTAGTTTGGGGGAGATTTATCTTAGGGGGAGACGTCTTTCTAAGTAGGTCATTTGTTTGATAAAGGGAAGAATTAATTTAGGGGGATTAATTATTTAATTGCATTTAATATTTTGATATTCCCTATGCGTTTGATAGTTTGCTTGAGTGTGCAGGAATACTTCAAAATGGCAACATTCAACATCGGCAAAGATATTGATCCTTGGGTTTTTTGAGTCAAGCATTGTATTTTTATTTTGGGTGGGACATTGTTTTTGAGTCTAGTGAGCTTGACGGCCCTTTAGGATTTTTGTTTAATTTTTGTCCCGGAATAGCCAAAGGGGGAGATTTGTAAGGACACAAATTTCCAATTGAGTCCTTTGTAGTTTTTGGCTCAATTCCGGACAAAAACATTTGAGTCATAGGATAGAGTTCAAGTTTATCCATTCAAGCCTATGACGTGTTTGTTGAAGACGTAGCGGCTAAGATATTAAAGTTTCATCTAATGTCGTGTGTGTTTGTGCCTCGTTTATACGTCATCAACATGGTTCCATTGCTCCTAAGGTATGAATGCATTTTTAATATATATATATATATAGGAGCTTGGAACATTATTTATTGGGTGTATGTTAGAAATTTATTTTGGGTGTTAGAACTTTTTGTAAACTTTTTTGAATTCATAATTCTAAATATTTTGTTCTCGGACACCTTTCAGTAAAAAAATCATATCAAATCCAAAAAAAATCAGAATGACACGAAACTGGCGGCCACGCGTTCGTATCGAAATTATCTAGAACCATGGTCTGAGATCTAGTTAAAATTCTCGTTTGAAAACTCGTTCAAAGGGGGAGAAATGGTATCTAATCCTATTATTATCGTAACTTAGTTTGGGGGAGATTTATCTTAGGGGGAGACGTCTTTCTAAGTAGGTCATTGGTTTGATAAAGGGGAGAATTAATTTAGGGGGATTAATTATTTAATTGCATTTAATATTTTGATATTCCCTATGCGTTTGATAGTTTGCTTGAGTGTGCAAGAATACTTCAAAATGGCAACATTCAACATCGGCAAAGATATTGATCCTTGGGTTTTTTGAGTCAAGCATTGTATTTTTATTTTGGGTGGGACATTGTTTTTGAGTCTAGTGAGCTTGACGGCCCTTTAGGATTTTTGTTTAATTTTTGTCCCGGAATAGCCAAAGGGGGAGATTTGTAAGGACACAAATTTCCAATTGAGTCCTTTGTAGTTTTTGGCTCAATTCCGGACAAAAACATTTGAGTCATAGGATAGAGTTCAAGTTTATCCATTCAAGCCTATGACGTGTTTGTTGAAGACGTAGCGGCTAAGATATTAAAGTTTAATCTAATGTCGTGTGTGTTTGTGCCTCGTTTCTACGTCATCAACATGGTTCCATTGCTCCTAAGGTATGAATGCATTTTTAATATATATATATATATATATATATATATAGGAGCTTCGAACATTATTTATTGGGTGTATGTTAGAAATTTATTTTGGGTGTTAGAACTTCTTTGTAAACTTTTTTGAATTCATAATTCTAAATATTTTGTTCTCGGACACCTTTCAGTAAAAAAAATCATATCAAATCCAAAAAAAATCAGAATGACACGAAACTGGCGGCCACGCGTTCGTATCGAAATTATCTAGAACCATGGTCTGAGATCTCGTTAAAATTCTCGTTTGAAAACTCGTTCAAAGGGTGAGAAATGGTATCGAATCCTATTATTATCGTATCTTAGTTTGGGGGAGATTTATCTTAGGGGGAGACGTCTTTCTAAGTAGGTCATTTGTTTGATAAAGGGGAGAATTAATTTAGGGGGATTAATTATTTAATTGCATTTAATATTTTGATATTCCCTATGCGTTTGATAGTTTGCTTGAGTGTGCAGGAATACTTCAAAATGGCAACATTCAACATCGGCAAAGATATTGATCCTTGGGTTTTTTGAGTCAAGCATTGTATTTTTATTTTGGGTGGGACATTGTTTTTGAGTCTAGTGAGCTTGACGGCCCTTTAGGATTTTTGTTTAATTTTTGTCCCGGAATAGCCAAAGGGGGAGATTTGTAAGGACACAAATTTCCAATTGAGTCCTTTGTAGTTTTTGGCTCAATTCCGAACAAAAACATTTGAGTCATAGGATAGAGTTCAAGTTTATCCATTCAAGCCTATGACGTGTTTGTTGAAGACGTAGCGGCTAAGATATTAAAGTTTCATCTAATGTCGTGTGTGTTTGTGCCTCGTTTCTACGTCATCAACATGGTTCCATTGCTCCTAAGGTATGAATGCATTTTTAATATATATATATATATATATATATATAGGAGCTTGGAACATTATTTATTGGGTGTATGTTAGAAATTTATTTTGGGTGTTAGAACTTTTTTGTAAACTTTTTTGAATTCATAATTCTAAATATTTTGTTCTCGGACACCTTTCAGTAAAAAAATCATATCAAATCCAAAAAAAATCAGAATGACACGAAACTGGCGGCCACGCGTTCGTATCGAAATTATCTAGAACCATGGTCTGAGATCTCGTTAGATAGGTCGTTTGAACGACCTCGTTCGAACGACTTCTCGTTCGAACGAGAATTTTTTTTCCCTTTCTGTCTCTTCGTTAGAAGTCTCGTTCGAACGAGATTTCTAACGAGAAAACAGCGGGAACAGTTTTAAGCCAGTTTTTTCCACTTTTCCACTACTTTGCCCCACTTCCTTTTTGACATACTTCTTAAGTGCGGGAACTAACTTTTTGAAGACAACTTTTTCACATTCTAAGAGTCTTTTGAGAGCAAAACTTTTAAGAAAAAGTTCCATGTTTTGTGTTTGATTTTTATGGATTAAACTCATCAAAAATTACATACACACCCATTTATTTAGTTTATTCCAAGTACCTATTGATATATCATTGCTTGGAGACTTTTGGCACATGGTTTTCTCTACACCAACAAGAAGAGAGTTTGGGTTCTTCTCTACCCCCAAAAAGGAGAAAAGTTTATTGCGGTGCTCTCACTCGAAGAAAGGCTTCGCGTGTGGGTTGACGGTGACCATAGCCCCATCGATGGAGTTCGAGACTGTGGAGGAGTCCACGGTTATACACTAGGCGGAGGTTGAAGACCGAAGGAGCGCGTCAAGGCTTGGACGGACTCAAGTCAGTTTGTGTAAGTCCTCTTGTGTCGAGTCTTTGTAAAAAACTACCATACTTAGTGAATTCGTGGCTAGGGCCGTCCGAGGTTTTTCCCATTTGGGTTTTCCTCGTACATCCGGCGTAGTGCGATTGATATTTATTTTATCTTGATATATCCCCTAGATGCATGCTTAGGACTAAAAGATAAAATTAGTTCAGAATCAAAATCTATTTAAGTTGGTGAAAATTTAATGTTTGGGTATGTTCAATTTAATTCAAGTGCAAAATTATTTTATCTTGATATCATGCAAGTTTAACTTGAATTGGATTAATGTGTGTTTAAGTCTAAATGAAAATTGTGTGTGTAGTTTAATTTCACTTTTCGTTTAGTTTTAATTTTTTTCATAAGTTGGTTTGTTCTCTTTAAGAAAAGAAAATTTTAAATACTTTTGAAAAATTAAAATTTGAACCATTTCATTATATTTGAATTTAAAAATTGGGGGCTTCCCCTTTATCAAACAAATGACCTACTTAGAAAGACGTCTCCCCCTAAGATAAATCTCCCCCAAACTAAGATACGATAATAATAGGATTAGATACCATTTCTCCCCCTATCATTCTCCCCCCTTTTGTTCAGGAATAGACAATGGCTAAAGAATCAAAGAAGTAACTTATATACCCCAAATAAAGCATATAAACCCTCTAAACTAAGTAAGGGATAAAAGAATGGGATAACAAGCTAAAACATGTAATTGTGCATATAGTGATGAGAACGTTAAAGCATATGGGCAAAAAAAGTTCAACTAATCCAAACAATAACATCAGATACCTACTAGGATGCAATAAAATGATACCAATATGATATATAAATTATTAAGCACGTGATATCAACAAAGAATGCAATAAGATGGATACCAAGTATGAATTAAAGCATATATGGATTAGAAATCAAAGCAAAGACTAAAAAAAAATATATAATATATGTATACATAATATATATCAAAGAGACTCAAGTACATATATATAGATATAAACACACAAATGACACACACTAAATATAATAGGAGTCTTTCACACTCGTATGGCAAAGATGTGTCATATGGAAATGGAAGTGTTGGGGTGTGAACTAGTAACGATTAAATTTAGACCCAATCACTTAAAACATGTTCACGGAGTTCTCAATTGATTGCAAACTTCATCACATTTGAATATAACCTCATGTGACAATATAAATTGAACTCAATGAACAAACATACACAATGCATACAAGCCTAGCATATTGATGATTCTACAAACCAATAGATTCATGACATGAAATGCGCAACTAGGATAAACGGACATTGTGCAAACCGTTGATATACCATCCAATCTCCCTCAATATGCATTTGTATTAATTTTGAATGAATATATCAATCAAACATAGGCCTTGGCAATTTATTTTCTTTTTAATGCCATATTTTATGTTTTTAGGCCTTTGAACCACGTATTTCTTTTAGGTCCATTTCAAAATGGTGGCTTACTATTCGCAAAGGATCACTTAGTCCTTTCGGAGCCCTTCCCTGTGCATAGTTATATTTATCATGTTTTCATTCTTTCACACAAATCTCACATGCAACGGATTTTGACATGCACTAGTCCTCCTAAGTCACAAATATGTAGATGACAAGATTGGTAGGAGAACATCTCACATATCTCAAATATACATATGAAGTTAAAATTTCAAAAGAGCTCGTACATGTGTGAATAGAGGCATATAAAAATAGAATCCATTTAATCAATACAAAATCCAACTACTCCAAAAAAAATGGTAAAGAACATTTTAAGGATTGATAATCTAAACCAAAAGTTCTAGCCACGTGGGAGCGTTAAAGGAGGGATTCAAAACACAAGTACATGCCACATAAAGTGTGTCAAACTAAAATACACACAAAATAAAATCTTTTTGAGTTTTTAACATTTTTATCCAAAAATAAATATATATACTCAAAAGAATAAACAAAAATCATTTGAATCTTTCATTAAGCTCAACTTATCAGGAGATAAAATCCAAATGATAAACAAAAATCTTTTTGTATTTTTCATTTAAAGCAAACAAAATGAAAGAAATATAATACAAAAGATAAACAAAAATCATAATTCTAGCATGTGATAAGCATGGAGTATAGACTAGAAAATGATTAAACGAGCATACATTTAGCATGGGAATATATCATGAAATACAAAAGCTAAAGTATGCAAACACTAACACATTCATCCTTTAGATTTAGCAAGGGACGAAGCATGTGAAAGTAAATGAGAATCAAAATCCCTATTTTGTAAAGCAACCAAATCAGATTTCCTAACCCAAATTAATGAGGAATGACTATCTTGGGGTGTAGGAACTTTAATTACCGTGGTTACTTTACTATGGGATTTTCTAGGAATTCGTTTAAGATCAAAACAAAATTTCCTAAGATGACCTTTTCGACCACAATGTGTACAAGTAAAAACATGTCGAAAAGATTTACCTAAGGTGTGATCTTTAAATGCATTCCAAGTAGATTCTCCTAAAATGTTGGTTTTGACATTAGGGTTAAATTCATTACAAGTATTGAAGCCTAAACCAAAAGTGTCATTTTTAATTTGGACCGTTCCTAACATTTTATCTAGTTTTTTCGAACGACACTCCAAATCAAATTTGAAATTATTAGAATCTTTTAATTTATTTTCCAATTCTAAAATGTTAGATTCTAGTAAAACATTTCGCTCTTCAAAAGCAAGAAGCTCCTTTTTCAAGGATTCCATTAAACCCCTAAGGCTATCTCTCTCGCCTTCTACATATTCTAGCTTCTCTCGAAGATTCCTCTCACGTGTCCTAAGATCTTCTATTAAAACATTTTTATCAACGACCTTGACACTCTCTCTTAAACTCGCTTCTAACTTCAAATTAGCTCTTTTCAAATTAATAGATTCTTTATATAATTCATGAAAAGCATTTTGAAGTTCACTCACATCAACCTCTTCTTCATTTTCACTCTCTCTTTCTTCTCCACTCTCATTATCATGAAAAACAAGGTAATCATGAACTACGACCTTGGAAGTGGCATGTGCTATCGTGTCATCAATCGATGAGTTCTCACTATCACTCACATGACTAGCCATAAAAGCCACAAAATTTTTCTTAGTGGGGGTATCGGGCTTCTCTTCCGTATCACTATCACTAAGGGTCGCATTATATGGAATGGGTCGCTTACCCTCTTTCCTTAGTTTAGTGGGGCACTCATAAGCCCTATGGCCATAACCTTCACAACCAAAACATTTGTTAGACTCGTCCCTATCTAAGTTTTCATTACTAGGTTTAGGGATCTTTTCAGCTTTAGAAATCTTCTTGCTTTTATCATGTTTAGAAGATTCAAATTTCTTAAAATCATTTTTAAATTTATCCTTGTTAATTTTAAGAAATTTTGTAAATTTACGAGCAAATAAATCCATGTCTTCCGAGTCACTATCACTCGCGCTCTCTACTACTTGTTTGACCTCTTTTCGGGCTTTTAAAGAAATGCCCTTTTCATTTTTCTTTTCATTTTTAGAGGGAAACATGTCTAGTTCATAGGTTTGTAAATCACCTACAAGCTCTTCTAATTTCGTAGAGGCTAAAGTGGGTAAAGAGTTCAAAACGGTCACCTTTGGAATGAATCTATCGGGTAGGGATCTTAAAATTTTCTTTACTACACGATCGTCTGGTATTTTCTCTCCCAAGTTAAACGATGAATTAACAATATCAGAAAGTCTAGCATAAAATTCATCAAACGTTTCTTTTTCATTCATTTTGATAGTTTCAAATTGAGTGGTGAGGTTTTGGAGTTTTGAAGCTTTAACGACACTCGTTCCTTCATCAGTTAATTGTAAAATATCCCAAGCTTCTTTAGCGGTCTCACACGTCATAATTCGTCGGAATTCATCCGGTGTGACAGCGCTAAAAAAGGCATTTAAACCACGGGAATTGAAATTTGCAAGCTTAAACTCATTTTCAGTCCATCTATCGACGGGTTTGGGAACACGTTCATTTTCAACTAAATGAGCTGGTGGGGACCACCCATTAACAACTGACATCCAAACACGTTCATCGATAGATTTTAGTGCCGATTTCATTCGCGCTTTCCAATACGCGTAGTTTGAACCATCAAAAATAGGAAATTTTGAAAATGGGGAAAATTCCATTCTAGCCAAAAATTTAAAGGATCTTAACGAAATAATTTATCGTTTTTGGCTCTGATACCAATTTGAAAGTGCGGAAGCCACCAATTTTTAAATTCAAATATAATGAAATGGTTCAAATTTTAATTTTTCAAAAGTATTTAAAATTTTCTTTTCTTAAAGAGAACAAACCAACTTATGAAAAAAAATTAAAACTAAACGAAAAGTGAAATTAAACTACACACACAATTTTCATTTAGACTTAAACACACATTAATCCAATTCAAGTTAAACTTGCATGATATCAAGATAAAGTAATTTTGCACTTGAATTAAATTGAACATACCCAAACATTAAATTTTCACCAACTTAAATAGATTTTGATTCTGAACTAATTTTATCTTTTAGTCCTAAGCATGCATCTAGGGGATATATCAAGATAAAATAAATATCAATCGCACTACGCCGGATGTACGAGGAAAACCCAAATGGGAAAAACCTCGGACGGCCCTAGCCACGAATTCACTAAGTATGGTAGTTTTTTACAAAGACTCGACACAAGAGGACTTACACAAACTGACTTGAGTCCGTCCAAGCCTTGACGCGCTCCTTCGGTCTTCAACCTCCGCCTAGTGTATAACCGTGGACTCCTCCACAGTCTCGAACTCCATCGATGGGGCTATGGTCACCGTCAACCCACACGCGAAGCCTTTCTTTGAGTGAGAGCACCGCAATAAACTTTTCTCCTTTTTGGGGGTAGAGAAGAACCCAAACTCTCTTCTTGTTGGTGTAGAGAAAACCATGTGCCAAAAGTCTCCAAGCAATGATATATCAATAGGTACTTGGAATAAACTAAATAAATGGGTGTGTATGTAATTTTTGATGAGTTTAATCCATAAAAATCAAACACAAAACATGGAACTTTTTCTTAAAAGTTTTGCTCTCAAAAGACTCTTAGAATGTGAAAAAGTTGTCTTCAAAAAGTTAGTTCCCGCACTTAAGAAGTATGTCAAAAAGGAAGTGGGGCAAAGTAGTGGAAAAGTGGAAAAAACTGGCTTAAAACTGTTCCCACTGTTTTCTCGTTAGAAATCTCGTTCGAACGAGACTTCTAACGAAGAGACAGAAAGGGAAAAAAAATTCTCGTTTGAAAACTCGTTCGAACGAGAAGTCGTTCGAACGAGGTCGTTCAAACGACAAGTCATTCGAACGAGGTCGTTCAAACGACCTATCTAACGAGATCTCAGATCATGGTTCTAGATAATTTCGATACGAACGCGTGGCCACCAGTTTCGTGTCATTCTGATTTTTTTTGGATTTGATATGATTTTTTTACTGAAAGGTGTCCGAGAACAAAATATTTAGAATTATGAATTCAAAAAAGTTTACAAAAAAGTTCTAACACCCAAAATAAATTTCTAACATACACCCAATAAATAATGTTCCAAGCTCCTATATATATATATATATATTAAAAATGCATTCATACCTTAGGAGCAATGGAACCATGTTGATGACGTAGAAACGAGGCACAAACACACACGACATTAGATGAAACTTTAATATCTTAGCCGCTACGTCTTCAACAAACACGTCATAGGCTTGAATGGATAAACTTGAACTCTATCCTATGACTCAAATGTTTTTGTCCAGAATTGAGCCAAAAACTACAAAGGACTCAATTGGAAATTTGTGTCCTTACAGAGGGATTGTTTCCTAACCTATATTTTTTCCATCTTTATATTCACTCTCTTTAATTTGTGTTCTTGAGCACTTAGTTTATTCATAGCGTCAATTATTGCTATTAGTTTATAATAGTTTCAAAGATCACCAACAAACATCTTCTCATTTATTCTTGGATCACTTGAGGGTTAAATTAGCTATTCTTAATTATTGTCCTTTTCTCCCCGTGGATACGATCCTGACTTACTGGGTTTATTAATTGAGTGATAGGCTTGCACTTGAGCCCAGATAGCACGCACACTAGAACACATTTGTGGTCGCGTCAAGTTTTTGGCGCCGTTGTCGGGGAGACTGAGGTGACATTTAGGAGAGTGAATTTGATCCTAATTTGATTCATTCCAAAAAGAATAAAAAATAAAATAAAATAAAATTCTCATCTCATCTTTCATAAGCTGTTCATGCAAACTCCTCCGTTCTCTCCAACCTAATTTCATGAAAATCCCCTTGCTGAAGCTAACTCTGATAATTCTCATACTACCGACGCTCCACACTTTTGAGTCAAACACTGAGTGAGGGTTCTGAATCGTTGTGTAGCAATATGTCTGTGCACGGTAGTGTTGGTGTTGGTGCTGGAGAGGAAGAGATACCATATCTTCCCATGAAAGATCTTTTATTTCTGGAATGAACTGATACCCCTGGTTGCATTTTACTCCCGTATAATGCCGGTCAGTTCCACTTTCAAAATGGGATGATTCAAATTCTTCCCACATTTCATGGTATGGATTCTGAAAACCCATATCTCCATATTCGAGAATTCAAAGATACATGTGAGACGTTTGGTGATCAAGCCTGCCCACAAGATGTTATCCGATTAAAGCTTTTCCCTTTTTACTTAAAGGATAAAGCTAAGACCTGGCTATGGTCTCTACCCCAGAATTCTGTTCTGTCCTAGAGAGATATGCAGACTAAGTTTCTCTCAAAGTTCTTTCCGCAACACAAAACAAATTCTGTCAAGGCACAAATCCAAGCTTTTTGCCAAAATGACAATGAAGCCTTTGATAAGTGTTAGGAATGTTTTTCGGAGTTAGTTAGCTCTTTCCCACATCATGGGTTTGATAAACATCATCTCATTTCGTTCTTTCATCAAGGGCTTACTTTGACGTCTAAACAAATCGTGTAGACAATGTGCGAAAGACCATTTTGGGAATAAGACTCGAGCGATGCTGAGGCTCATTTGAAATACGTAGCAGAGACTACGCAATCATGGGATGTTTCTCACTCCAACAGCCAAAACAGACATCGACTGTCCAACACTCCTGCTGCTTTCGGTATTTATCAATTAGACAAGGACACTTTGTTAGACCGTCGGCTTGATCAGTTTGAAAAAAGGATAAGAGACATCCTTGTGGTTCGGTTTAGAGAAGCTACTGGACATATCTCAGCTGAAAAAGAAGAGGTGTGTGCCATTTGTGCGACGGGTCATTCTACCAAAGGATGTTCGGCAATACCCTCTTACAAGGCAATGTACACTGAGCAAGTGGAAGCTATAGGAGGGGTTAGCGTACATTTTAGTACACCCCAGGGAAACACGTACAATTCATCTTGCAGGAATCATCCTGGTTTAACACATATGCATCCCCCATGCAATCACCATCTCCTGGTTCATATGTTACCCCACCGAGGCGATCTCTTGAGGACAACTTAAATCACCTCATCCAATATCAAAAGGAGAACAGTGCTAAGTATGATCAAATGTTCAATGAAATACATACTAGCATCTCAAGGTTGCAAACTGCATTGAATGTCCAAGAGAAGGACAAATTTCTTGCTCAAATTCAACGACCTCCCTAAGGACAAACCAGTGTTGGCACTACATCCCACGACCATCGAGAGCAATGTAGCGCTATTACCACTCTACGTAGTGGGATAGTAGTTGATTTTTCACCTCCCCCACGCAATGCATCTAAAGATAAAGAGGTTTCGCCCGGCACAAGAGAGGCCGAAGATGCCCCTTTAATTGAGAGTTAGGAGGAGGAAAACACTAGTAGACCCAAGGCCATCACCCCCACCGCTGCCCCATACCCTCAATGGTTGGTCTCTCACTCCAAAACGACCTCCCGTGATGATGTTCTGGAAGTCCTTAAGCAAGTAAATATTAATATACCTTTTCTCGAGACTATACAGAGAATTTACGCATATGCTAAGTTTATTAAGGACTTACTCACGATGAAACGCAAGCTAAAGGTAAACCAGAACGTCTCTTTGGCCCAAAATGTCAGCGCAGTCTTGTCGAGTGACTTTCTATTAAAATATAAAGATCCGGGTGCCCCACTATTTCGTGTATCATGGGGAAGAACCGAATCGAGAGAGTTCTAATAGAGCTAGGGGCGAGTGTTAACAGTATGCCCTATTCCATCTATAGGCAACTAGAACTGGGAGCCCTTAATCCCACAAATATGACTCTCCAGCTTGCGGATCGTTCTGTGAATCTTCCTTTGGGAATTATTGAGGATGTGATTGTCCAAATAGACACTTTCTACTTCCCAGTGGATTTTGTCATTTGGGACGAAGAACCCTCTGTTCTCCCAAGTAATCATGTTCCCATTATTCTCGGACGCCCATTTTTAGCTACAGCTAATGCTCTTATCAATACCCGAAGTGGGTGTATGTAATTAACTTTGGGGAACATGACCCTCGAAATAAATATATTTAATAATTCCAAGAGAGAGGGTGATGAAGGGGAACCGCGAGGGTTGGATCTTTTGGGGGAAGCACACGAGCAAGAAATAACTTACAAGGAAGAGCCATTAGGGGAAGGTTGTGTTGCGCACAGTGAGAGGAGTGGTTGCAACATCGAGAGCAAGGTAGGGGAGGTATGTTTAGTTAATGCATTAGAGAGCATGAGTGAGACCATGAACAAGAGTGAAATATGAGATTTAGAGTGTGTTGGGAGAGGCTTGTCGAAATACTTAGAGGAAAGTGAATGGCAGGACACTATCGATACTTTTCTCCTCGATTACCACCCACCCACACCACCCTATAATTCGACAAGTGAGCACGAAAGGCAGGTTGAGGACACCAAGCAAGAGAGAGAGCTAGAGGAGTTGAGCCTAGAAGAGTTTGAGAGCGAGTTCGGACAGGTGGATGCACGCCTAAATGTTGAAGTCCAATCTTTCTGGGTCTCATTTCGTCATTTAGACGAAAGCGAGTGGGACAATAGAATTGATGAATTTCTCCTTACCAAACATCCACACATACCATTTGAGTTTTCGGAGGTACTTGACGATACGAATCAAATCTCGTCCGACTTAGAGACCAACCCACATGCTACGCAATAAGAGGATCCTTTTTTGGTTTATCATAATGTATCTCCCGGTCTTTCCTTTATCTATGGGCACGGGCCAAATTTGTTCCGACTATTCACTTATGATTGTAAGACGGGAGAGACGAGGAGCGCATCGTACCCAGTGAAAGGGGTCGGGTGATTTGTGGAGAGAGATGAGAGGTCGTCTCACCCCCGACACGTATGGGGTGATTTTTGTTGTATTTTTGAGTCATGTATAAGTGTTATGTAGTGTCTTGTTGCATTTTAATAATTTTCTTGTTTTATTTGTCGCACTTATTCTTTTTCTTCTTTAGATTTTAATCCTTTTGATTGAGGACAATGCAAAAGTATAAGTTAGGGGGGGTGATAAATGCGTCTTTCTAAAACTTCACAAATTGTTAAAATGCCAAAAAAAAAAATTCAAAATTTTCCAAAAAATAGAAAAATTCAAAAAAATTCCCAAAAAAGAAAAAAAAATTGAAAAATGTTGAAAAGCCAAAAATATTTTTGTTCAAAATGAATAAAAATTGGAATTTAAATTTTTCAAAAATATCACCTTTATTCTGTTTGAAGTCTCAAATTGTTAAATCTCAATTGCACTAAGCCAAAATTGACCAAATATGGAAATTGAAAGAAAATTGATGACTTAACGAATAAGTGTGGAGATTAATCAAACCCGGTGAGATTTCGAGCCTTTCAATTTTTTATGAGTTTTTAAATCAATCCGAGTTATGATTAACTCAAAGTTCTTTTCAGCATTTTAATAAGTCTTTGATGATCTCAATCCTTTGTTTTGATCGGTTATGGAAAATGTGTGAAATGTTATCTCGAAATTCGTGCTAAATATATCTCTAAACTTAATTAATCTCGAGATGCATATGGTAAGGTGATTATCAATTTGGACAATGAAGTAGGCCTTCGTTTGTTTAACCCAAAAATATTGGCCATAAAAAACGCTGTGAAAAAAAAATCATCCATTTGCAACCCAATTTGATCCTGATAAAATATTTCCTTTTCGTTTGATAACCCGAAAACCCAAATAGTCCGGAATTGTGAAAATTGAATATTCATCAAATAAAGTCAAAATTGTGCTACAAAAAGGGGCAAGAAGAAAAAAATAGATACGCTCAACAAAAATAGCAAGAAAATAAAATGAAAAGAAAAAATGAAAATTGAAAAAGAAAGAGAAAAATGAGCAAATGCCCGAAAAAGCACTAATGGACATCATAAGGACATTTTCCAATTCCGAACAGCCCATCCATTCCCATTTTTACCCTTTATACATTTTAACCCAAAAAGTCCTAACCGAGTCCGAATGGTGAAATTAATTACCGCATGGAGAGCTAAGACATGAAAAGATAATAAAAGAGATTAAAAAGGTGTGATTAAGAGATGATGTTTCCCATTTCCAAATAACTATATTCCGATGATGAGACCTTTTCACCATATATTTCCTTATTTTCAATTTTGTATGCGTGAATTTGTGTCCATTATATTTACTCTTTATATCATGCACACCGAGAGAAAATAGCCACAATCCGAGTGATTCGTTTGTGAGTGCATCCGTAAGAATTTGAATCAAAACGAATTTTTGTAAAGTAACGTAATGCCCAATCGGTGAAAATTTGAGGTTGAATTTTTGGCTTTGCACACACACACACACTACGATTTGAGACATTTGAATATGAATTTATAGTGATTATTTTTTTGAAAACTTTAAATTGTACAATTTTTAAGTATTTTGATATTTATTTGAGTCAATAAATAATTTTGTGGGTGTATTCACTGCAAACCCTCACGAGACAAAACTCGTCCTACTAGGGTAACCTAGGGGTTTCAAGGCTTGTTGCATATGCTAAATGCAATCGCTTGCCTGCGAAAAAGGTATTCTATCCCAATAAACTAATTTTCAAGAGTTGATAGTATTCATTTACATGGCTCGGGACGCGCAAAGTTCTAAGTTAGGGGGTGTGATTAGGCACATATTCTTCATATTTATCCCCTCAATTTTGGTATTTTTATGATCCCGTGCAGTGTAACTAGCTTGGATTTGTCTCTCATTTATGCTACTAACCCCTTTTGGAAAGTATTTTGTGTTTTGTGTATTTCTCATGTGCTTTATAGGTATTTCATGCAAGTTAGTGCTAAGGAGAACTCAAAACAGTGAAAGAAACTAAGAAATGGAGAGTTGAAGGGCATTTTCGTAATTTTTCAGCCTTAGTCCGGAGGTGGGGCCAACTATAAAGTTGAAGAGATCTAAATTACAAGAACACTGGAAAAAATGGCACCTCAATCCAAGCTACGGTGAAGAAGTTACGAGGTTTTGAAGTTTCAAGATAATGAAGAGAAATTGACCAGGAGCCAAACCGATCCGGATGGAACCAAACCGGTACGGTCAGAAAAAAAGAATCGATCTTGTACCAAATGGATCCGGTCCAGACCGGTCCAGCTGTGCAAATTCCTGGCATTAATTATCAAGCTCAAGAGGTGCATATCTTGGAAAATCTTGTACAACTCATTAATTTTAGCTGTCAAATTCGTGCTACTTGGTGCTATAAAAGACCAAGCCCTACCTCATTCCAAGGGGGAGTCGAATTCTAGAGAGAGAAGGTGATTTTAGGGAGTTATTCTTAGAGAAGTTTTAGAGTTAGTCTAGCCTTCTTTTCAGTTTTAAAGGGTTCTTGTAACCAAGAACTCTAGTTTGGAAATTTTGCTACTATTCAAGATTGAAGTTCAATTCAAGATTCAAGTTTTACTTTCAGATTTCTTCATTCTCCAAGTAATTTTAAATTCTCTATTTTTATTGCTTTCGTAGTTAGTGTTATTAATTATTGTTTTCTTGTTTTCCATTCCCAAGTATTGTTCTCAAATTTTTAGATCTAATTATGAATTCCTGCACTTTAATTTGGGAGTTTTCTTTTGTTTTCATCATGTTTAGCTAATTTGTAAGGGTTGGGATGCATGAAACCATCCCAATGTAGTTTATCTATATAGGAAATAGAATTTAAATTAAATAATTGGATGAATCGTTTAGGATAATTCTACAACCATGGTTAAGAATACGATGCGAGTATAATTGTCCTACACCGCTTATATTTACCTTTTATTTCATATAATGCGGGCTAGTACCCTCATATATGTAATGCTTTGGATCTATAAAGATTGGATTCATTCCAATTTATAATTTATAATTCTAGCATTCTATATGATAAATTACTAGGGTTTGGGGGATTGTTTCCTAACCTATATTTTTTCCATCTTTATATTCACTCTCTTTAATTTGTGTTCTTGAGCACTTAGTTTATTCATTGCGTCAATTATTGTTGTTAGTTTATAATAGTTTCAAAGATCACCAATAAACATCTTTTCATTTCTTCTTGTATCACTTGAGGGTTAAATTATCTATTCTTACTTATTGTCCTTTTCTCCCTATGGATACGATCCCGACTTACCGGGTTTATTACTTGAGCGACAGGCTTGCACTTGAGCCTAGATAGCACGCACACGAGAACACATTTGTGGTTGCATCATATAGTCCCATAGTGCACCTTCGTACTCGGAGTTATTAACCTCGGTCTGCCTCACAACCGAGTTTGCAAGAATCTCTACTACCATCAGAAAGGTAATATTCTACAAAGGTCGGCTCTCCACAACCAACCTCGGCTCTGCAGCAGCCGAGGTCAGCAGTGCCTTATGGAGATAGATTATTATCAACACCCTACTCTGCTTAAGCCGATGTTACATCTCACCGTGCCCACCTCTTCCAGTCTTCCCGGCCGAGGTCATCATGGCTATTGGCAAGGCAAAGCAACATCATCAAACTTACCTGTCTCGTACTCGTCCAGGCCGAGGTTACATCAGTCAAGGAAATAAGTCCGAGCATACGCTAGCACATAGAAGACTTCACATGGAAAATCAGTTATAACCGAATAATTCCCCTCATGTGAGGGAATATTGTGGTCATCATTATCTACATAAGATCAGCCAGGTGTCATAATCATACTGGTTCGATCCTTATTCATATGCTCATTGCATGCTTAGGCGGTATATTATACCTCGTAAGAACTATATATATAGGTCTTCCTCTACCATGTAGAGGGATTGATAATTGCAGCCCTAGCTAAAAATCCATTTGTTTACAGAGAAGAGATAGAAAGCTTAAGATATTGTACCTATGGCCATTAGTGCATTCACCTAGTGAAATCACTCACACACTCACACTAGACGTAGGCCAGATTGGCCGAACCACTTATATACTAGTGTTCACCCTCTTCCCCTTACCTCCTTCTACTAGATAATTACTCTTGTGCTGCCATTGCTATGCCTATTTAAGATCTTCTACCTCTTATCTGGTGGTACTCTTTCCAGCATCATCATTTTGGCACCGTTTGTGGTAATGAGAAGATTTATCTCTTCCTCTTTTGCTGCTTAACCTCACCGGATACTCTAGTGGTGAACCAGGGCTCACACTTCGCGTGGAGCTGTTTCACCATTGAAAGAGTTCCCTTAAGGTTTCTAAGATCTATAGTTCTCTCATCAAAATCTCAAGCATATGGAACTGGAGTTACCACCACCTCCTCCACCATCTGGTGCTGGAGGACCCAGTTCTATCTAGGCACCACCCCAGTGCGGGATGGCTGAGGTGGCAACAGTCTTGAAGTCCTTGGCTGCAACTCAACAACTGATGCAGGAGAAATTTGCCCAGATAAGCCAAAACATAATGAGACCTCCTGGGGTCTCATCGAGGATGATTACTCCGGCAGCTGTTCAACCACATCATGAGGCTAGGGGACCACCCCAGGCACCACGAAAGGACCAACCTACTCCTCAATGGAGGAGGGATGTTTCTAACCCTAGGTGCTTATGCTTGGGGAGGTAATGAAACCCTTGACCTAAGGATATGTATGATGGCATTGAGGTAGAGGATGCCCCGAAAGACTATTGGGAGCCATATACGATCTCAAGCAACACTCTACATCCTATACAGTAGAGCCGAGGTCAGTGTGAATGATGAGATGGTGATGTAAGACAGAGTGGGTCAACTCTTGATCGCTTAAGTGGAGGGTCAGCCTTTGAAAGGATCGACCCAGTTAATGATCAGAGGCAGATGCTATCCAGGTCAATAATCATAGATGGATCATAAAGGGAAGGTGGTGATCATCGGCCTCATCATGGTCGACCCCCATATGACCGAGACCGTGGTCAGGGGAAGTCAACAACTGATATTGTGCAGCAGCTGGGGATAATCTCGGCCATGACGACATTGCTAAACTATGGAATGACTCTCTTGAGAGGTTGGAAGAGAAGATAGGGAACCTCATAAAAAGCTGAGACCCATTACAAAGGGGATTTTCAGACGGCTCACCATTTGTGGCAAGGATTGTTAACTTCCCAACCCCTGCCAAATTCAAACCCCCGGTGGTGTCTCCCACGTTAGTACTAACCCAGTCCATCATATTGAAATGTATAAATCGGTAGCAGATATTTATTTAATCTCCAATGAGATGAGGTGCCGAGCTTTCTCAAGTGGTTTGACCGGGGCTGCACATATATGGTTCACATCTCTTCCTAACAATTTAATTGAAAATTTCAAAGGTTTGGCCGAGTGGTTTATTCATAACTTATATTTTGGGGTAAGACCTCAGAAGAAGATGACTCACTTTCTTTATGTAAAGCAAGGGAAGAATGAAAGCCTCAGAGACTACATCGCGAGATTCAACAAGGAAAAATTGGAGTTAAAAGATTATGCAGAGAGCATAGCCATGATAACCCTTATTTGAGGACTTCAGAAGGGAAAGCTACTTTAGAAGCTTGCTGAAGACCCTCCCAAGTCTATGGTCGAGCTATTAGCAATAGCTAGAAAGGTCATGAACGCAGAAGAAACAATGACTGCAAAGTATGAGGATGAGAATGGAAGTAGTGAAGGGAAGTTTCAAAAGAAAAAGGAGGGAAATAAGAGGATTGCAGACGACAAGTTTGCACACTACACTCCTTTATCTGTGAGCTGAGAACACATCCTCAATGAAATAAAGAATGATAGATCCCTGAGATGACTGGAGAATCTGAAGGCTCCTCCACATAAGAGAAATAAGAATCAATGGTGAGAATTCCATCAAAATCACGACCATCTAACTAGTAAGTGTTTCTCTCTAAAGGATGAAATTGATAAGATGTTGAAGTCTAGAAAGCTCAGAAAGTATATGGATGGTAGATCTTATTATAGGGGAAGAGACAACCCAAAAAAGAAAAGAAATGATAAATATCAGGAAGACGTCTCTGCCAGAAGAGCTAATGACTCAGATGATGATGACGGTGACCCTGACCTCCCACCAAAAGATGATAATGCCCCAGTGAAGAGGGTCGGTATGATCTTTTTTGGTATAAACACTATCTGTGGAGGGATAGCATGGGGTGGCTCAGAGGTAGCTGATCGCAAGGCTCATGAGGCAGAGGCCAAAGTTGTGACTAAAGTCGAGGTTATGAACTTCGCATCTGCCGAGGTTAAGCGCACGAAGAGAAAGAAGGTAAATATGGACATCCTTGTGGTTACATTCTCACGGCTTGATTTCAAGGGTATCTTAGCTCCCCATGATGACCCTTTAGTCATCACCAAGAGGGTACATGGGTGTGAGGTTCAGACAATTCTCATTGATGGGTTTAGTTCTGCAGACATTATGTTTTGGCCCTGTTTCAAGAGTTTGGGCCTCAGCAGAGCTAGGCTTGTCCCTTATCATCATACCTTGATTAGAATGAGTGGTTGAAAGGTTCATCCATTAGGTATGTATGAAATGGATGTGAGAATGGGAGATGAATGGCCTAAGAGGTTGACTAAAAAAATTAATTTCTTTGTGATGGATGAAAATGTCTTCTCAGCCTACAACCTTATCATAGAACGAGTTGCCCTCGAGGAATTTAAGGTCGTTCCTTCAATGGTATACCAAATTATAAAATTCCCAACTCCTTATGGAGTACGGGAAGTGCAAGGTGACCAAACGTCGACAAGAGAATGCTACTACAACTCTACAGAAGAGAGAGAGGCTCATAAGAGGGAAATAACCATGTGCAACATTAACACACTTAATCCTAGAGATGAAACAAAGCTCAAAAATGGAAAGACCATGGAGGAGGTAGAATCCATCGTCCTCAATGAGGATGAGCCAAAAAAAACCATCCAAATCTTTAAATCCCTAAGACGTAAGATCAAGGAGGAACTAGTAAAACTATTAAGGAAGCGGTAAAGTATTTTTGCCTGGAGCCATGTAGACATGCCAGGTATTGATCCTGAGATTATGTACTATAAACTCAATGTTGTAGAAGATGCTAAGACCATTAAGCAAAGAAGAAGAGTATACTCAAGGGGAAAGTATGATGTCATCAGAGACGAGGTTAGAAAGCTTGAAGAGTCCAAGTTTATCAGATAAGTCATATACCTTGAGTGGTTATCTACCACTAACATAGTACCCAAAAGTAATGGGAAATGGAGGATGTGTGTAGACTTCACTGATTTAAATAAATCTTACCCAAAAGACAGTTTTGCCCTGCCTCATATCGATTAGATGGTGGATGCCATATAAGGAATAAGCATATGAGCTTTATGGATGCATATTCAGGGTACAAGCAGACCTTCATGGACTCGACAAACTCAGAGAAGACAACATTCATTACAGACAAGGGGACCTATTTCTATAAGGTCATGCCCTTCAGCCTGAAGAATGAAGGGGATACTTATGAACATCTTGTAAATAAGATGTTCGAGGATCAGATAGGAAAATCCATGGAAGTTTATGTGGACGACATGCCGATGAAGAGTCTGAAGGGTGACACTCATGTGGCCAACCTTGAAAGAACTTTTGACACCATAGACAAATACATGATAAAGCTCAACCCGACCAAATGTGACTTTGGGGTAGAAGTAGGAATGTTCTTTGGATTCATCATCAACAAGAGGGGAATAGAGGCCCACCCTGATAAGATCAAGGCTTTTTTTGAAATGAAAACACCCAGAACTATAAAAGACGTTCAGAGACTGACCGAAAGAGTTACTGCACTAAACAGGTTTATCTCAAGAGCCACATATAAGTGTCTTCCATTTTTCAAAATTCTTAGAAAGGCCTTAGAATGGAATAATGAATGTGGCATTGCTTTTAAAGATCTAAAGTCCTACCTCGATTCTCCTCTACTCCTATCTCGATCATTTCAGGGAGAGAAGTTATACGTATATTTAACTGTCTCAGAGTTAGCCATCAGTGCTACAATAGTAAGAGAAGAGGATGGAGTGCAAAGAGTAGTGTACTTCAATAGCAAGGCACTATAAGGGTCTGAGCACAAGTACCCTCGGATTGAAAAGCTAGCCTATGCTTTGATGCATGCTTGTAGGAAAATGAAACCATACTTTTTGTCCCACTCTATGGTAATCCTCACTGATTCTCCACTCAGATAGGTCCTTCATCAGCTTGAGAAGTCAGGAAGATTAATGACCTGGGCAATTGAGTTGGGGGAATATGATATTGTTTATCAACCCAGGTTTGCCATCAAGGGAGAGGCACTCATAGACTTTATAGCTGAGTTTACTTGGGAAGAGGATGATGTTAAGGAGAGTCACGGGGCCACAGATGAACCAGGCAAAAACGTCTTCCAAGATTCGAATGAGGTTGAGTCAAGCAGAGCTAGAAAAATAATAATAGAGAATGATGAAGAGAGATACCTCTTTATGTAAGGGACCCTATCAGAGGGAAACTTCTCTTCCCTATCAACCATTTGGAACCTCTTCGTTGATGGGTCGACTTATGAAAGCGGAAGTGGAGCAGGGATGATAGTGTCAGAACCATATGGTACCAATATTGAATATGCATTGAGGTTCAACTTTAAAGCTTCTAACAATGAGTAAGAGTATGAGGCATTAGTAGAAGGTCTCTCTTTAGCAAAATCCCTTAGTGTCAGTAAAATCCTAGTCCATAGTGACTCAAGGTTGGTTGTCAACCAAATCCTGGGTGTGTATGAGGACAAAGATGAAAGGATGGTCAAATAACTAAAGAGGGTGAGAATGATGCTAGAAAGCTTCAAAAAAGTAAAGATGAAGAGAATACCTTGGCTAGACAATAGCCGAGCTGATGCACTCATGAGGTTAGCCTCAGCAATAAGGATAAAGATAATAAGAACAATATCAGTTGAGATTATGCTCAAGCCGACCATCGAAGAAGAAGAGGTTCCCAGACCTTTCCTAAATTTGAGTATTGTAGCCTCATGGATTGACCCTCTTATCAGATACATTAGAGATGGAGAGATTCCAGAGTCAAAGTTAGAAAGGAGAAAACTGAGGTTCCGAGCTGCCAAATTCTCAATTATAGGAAACGTCTTGTATAAAAAGGGGTTCCTACTCCCTCTCCTCAGATGTGTTCACCCTTCAGAGGTTCAACACATCTTGCACTATGTTCATGAGGTCTCTTATTCAAGTCATATAGGAGGAAGGCCATTGGATAAGAGGAGAATCACTCAGGGGTACTGGTGGACGACCCTAGCCAAAGATGCAACAGCGTGTATGAAGAAGTGTGATAAGTGTCAGAGATTCTCCACCATCCTTTATAAACCACACCAACCTCTTACTTCTATCAGATCCCCTTGGCCATTTGTAGTATGGGGAATTGACTTCGTAGGACCCTTGCCAAGAGCTGTAAACAACTATCGGTTCTTAATAGTGTCAATAGATTATTTCTCCAAATGGGTCGAGGCCGAGCCAGTGATCACCATCACTGAGCAGGAGACCTTCCAATTAATCTAGAAGAACATCATATGTAGGTATGGTCTTCCAAACACTCTCATATTAGACAATGGAACCCAATTCAAGAACATATCCTTGGAAAAATATTGTGAAAGAGTGGGGATCAAGCAGTTTTTTTCTTCTCCTGGCCGACCCCAGGCAAATGGTCAGACTAAGGTCAAAAATAGAACAATCCTTGATGGGATAAAAAATATGTTGGAAGAGGCCAAAGGAAGATGGATAAAAGAGGTATATGCTGTGCTTTAGGCCTACATGATGATAGTGAGGACACCAACAGGAGAAACTCCATTTATGTTAACCCATGGCACAAAGGTTGTCATTCCAATAGAGGTAGTACTTCCCAGTCATAAAATTCAGACATATGACCTTTAGAAGAATGGGGAGGAAAGCAGACTTGATCTTGATTTAATTGAAGAAAGAAAAGAGGATGTAGAGATAAGACAGGCAGCCTATCAGTAGAGAGCTGCGAGATTCTACAATCAAATGGTGAAGTTAAGGCCTATAGCTGTGGGAAACCTAGTCCTAGAGAAGACATGGAAAAAAGCAAATAAGCTACATCCTAATTAACATGGTCCTTATAGGGTCATTGATGAGGTTGTGGCTGGTATCTACCGGCTAGAAAATCTTAAAGGAGAACCTTTCTCCAACCCTTGGAATGTCGATCACTTAAAGAAGTATTACATATGATGTTGGAGTTCTTATCTTTTTGTAATACATGTACCAGTTCATACAAAGGATGTTAATGAAAATATAGCAATGTTGTGCTAATACTTTTATTATGTTTTTAATAAAAGTTAATTTGGTGAAACATTAGGTGAAATACCATAATTTGGTGACCTCAGACCTTTAACATCATTAATTTGGTGAAATATGAGGTGAAACACCATAATTTGGTGAATTTAGACCCTTAAAACATGATTAAGTTGGTGAAAGTATGAGGTGAAACACCATAATTTAGTGACCTCAGACCCTTAAACATCATTAAGTTGGTGAAAGTATGAGGTGAAAAATCATAATTTGGTGACATCAGATCTTAAACGTCATTAATTTGGTGAAAGTTTAAGAGGTGAAACATCATAATGTGGTGGCCTCAGACCTTAAAACATCATAAATTGGTGACCTTAGACCTTAAACATCATTAAGTTGGTGAAAATATGAGTTAAAACATCATAATTTGGTAACCTCAGACCTTTAAACATCATTAAGTTGGTGAAAATATAAGGTGAAACATCATAATTTGGTGAGCTCAGACCTTTAACATCATTATTTGGTGAAAACATGAGGTGAAACATCTCAATTATAGGACAACACCAATAAATTAATTTTAAACAAAACATCATACGAAGCAATAGAATCTGAAGAGGTTGAACTACTTATGATTCTCATTAAAAGGATTCAGAGTTACAATTCAAGAGTATCAAGAGGCCATTAGAGTTCACAAAAATAAGAGGTATAGACAAAAGGTAAATCAAAAGTACAACTATTGAAAAGCTTCACAAGAAAAGAGTCTAGGTCTCTAAAGGAGTCGACACACCAACATCTACAGTCGTTTGGTCACGATCGATGTTCGTGACCTCAATTCCATCGTCACGATGAGTAGCGTCCTCTGTATTTGTGACCTCGAGAGGAGAAGTCTCGATTGGAGAATCATCAGCCTCTTCAACTTCTTTCAAGGCCTGAGTGAACCGAGGCTCTCTAAAGTCGAGACCAACTAGGTCTGATGCAGTTAAGACCCCAGAATCACCCTCCTTCATAGCTTCCCACTTTCTAGTCACTTTGATACCCCTCTCTAGGTATTCAAAGCCAAAGCTAACAAATTCATTTGAGACCTTGTAGTCTTCAATATCCTTCTCAACAGCAGCTTCCAAAGCAGCCTTAACTGCACCATCAACCTTGGACTGAAGAACCTCATCCTTGGCCTTCAGATCTTTGTCATGATCTTTATTGAGCTGAGACATGTTGTTGCCCTTCTCCTTGATGTCTCCCTTCAGCCTTTCAATCTCTGCATTCAAATATCCCTCAACCTTCTCAGCTTCCTTACCATTCTCTATATGGGGAAGCTTTTGCAAAGTCCAATAAATAAGGCGATGAAAAGACAAGACACCCTATAGAAGAAATTCAAATGTATGAACATATGAGTTACAATTTTTATAAAAGCCGATGTCACACTTGTGATCAAATAATCAAAATAAAAGACTGATACCTAGATTGACTTATGGAGAGAAAACACGGCCAATAAATGGACATCCAATGTCCGTAGAAAATGCTTGTCTTCCTCGGTTATTATTTTACCAATAGCATCGACAGCCCTCAGACAATGGTCAATCAAGCTATCACTAATTTTAAGCTGACAAAGACGAATAACCAGGGCATCGTCTATAGAAATGGGTATGGCACTATCCCTGGCCTGAGCCTCGCTTGGTCTCGTATGCTCTGGGTCAACCGTGGTCTTCCTTTTCTTATTAGCATCGGCCTTGGAGGTTCCAACACTCTTCTTGGTGTGAGGTGGGGGTACATTTTTACCACCCCTTTTTTCCATGAGCTTGACAAGGCCAAGAGAAGACATTTCCCAAAACTTGTCTGATATGCCTGCTGGGCGCTCTGCTAAAGACAAGTCTATGAGTTAGTCAGTCAGAGATATAAAATAGAAGAGGTATAACTTGGGTAAGAAAAATTAAGACTTACGAAGCTCTTCCAAGGGACCACCCCCTAAACCTGTCTGAGATAGGTAGTAGGGGGTCATCAGATGTTCATATTTAACGAGTCGACCCTTCTCGCAAGGATTGCAAAGGTCTTCAATGCCTTTGTAATTATCCTGGATAAGTCCAGGGTTGGCTTTGGAAGCAAGGGGACCTTCCCCCATCTCAGAGGTGTCCTTGGAACCGACGTTCTAGAAGCCTCATCTGAACCAAATTCCCATGCCCCAAAAATAAAGAAATACCGAGGTTTCCAATTATGATTCGAAGTTTGGGTAACCAAGGGAATTTTCTTCTTCGATTACCTGGCTAAGAAGTGGAAATAGCTAGGGTGGTTTTTTGCAGATGTGGGGACACAACAACCAGTGAAAACTCTAACTGGAAGGTCTGAATGGTGGATAACCCTCCAAAGGACGATGGCCCCAATCATAACCTTCTAGGCATTAGGGGATAGTTGGGAGGGGGTAAGATTTATATGAGAAAGTATCGCTATGATGGTGGGGGTGGATAGGAAGATAAAATCCTAAATTAAACATCTCCTCATAACACGGATTTCCCCATCTCGACCATCGAAGGCCCTCTCACCCTTCAGAGGTTTCCTAAGGATGATTGAAGAATTTATGGAATAGAGGTGTATGAAAGTTATAAGGTCATACTCATTGATGGTACTCTCATACTCGGATACCTCAGATGTATCGAGTTCACTCTCCTCACCATTATCACCATCCCCAGTAACGTCGACCTAGGCAGTTGAAAGGGCACCACCGGGAAACCTCTTGGCAAACTCATATCTAGTGGAAGTCGACAGAGGAATGGCATCAATAATGGGGGGAATTGCCACATTAGGACCTAAGATTTCAACATCAAAAGACCTACGCAAAGTGCTAGAACCTTGATGGGATGAGGCATGTCTTGAAGCCTCAGCTTCCTCAGGAACCTCACCTTGTTTAGGAGAATAGTCCATAGCCTCTTGAAAAGAGTCTTGAGATTCTCCTACTTCAGACGTTGAAATGGGGTCTGAGGAAGATGACTTAGACTCAGACATTGGTACAGAATCCTCAAAAACCTTGGCAAGCTCAACAGGATCGACTAGCTCAGGGTATATAACCTTCAGGTGTGGAGGAAAGATTATTCTGAAGGGAAAGGCCTCAGCCCTACGAGCTTACTCTTGGGCTAGCTCTATTTGCCTAATCTTTTCAAAGGTCTTCTCACAAAGAAATTTGAACTATTCTATGAGTTGGTACAAGGGTCTCATCATATGGAGGATAACACTACACTTTGACTCAAACTGAAAAGAAGCAAACAACTTGTTCAATCTAAAATAAAGATCAAACTAGGAATCTAAAAGTTTTTCACCAAGAAATTCAAGAACCTTCAAGAACAGAGTCACCGAAGAGGACGATCGTAGGTTCACCAGAGACCTAAAAGAAGGAAGTTTGTGGCTAAAGCAACCACAGAGCAACCTGGAATGGCCCTAGCGCCACTCAACCACTGCTATCCTACCCCTACAACCACTTAACAGTGGAAAAAAACCCCATTGGAAAAAAGAAAAAGTCGTTGAAAAAGCTTAAACTATTAAACGAAAGTTACCAAATGAAAAGAAATATTGAAAGTAGTACTTGACTAATCACGAGTTAGGGAGGAAGAGGTTAGGAAGCAAAGGAAACCTTGGATCGCAGCACAACAATGGAGGTTTTGAGAGAGTGGCAATCACAGAAAGGCTTAGGCGGTAGAAAATTGTAGGAAGAAAGAGAAAATAAGGAAAAAGGAAGGATTTAAACCTTCTCAATGATGAGGTACGATTTCCAATGCCCCCATCATTAGCTTTAGAAACCTAAAACCCATCATTACCTTTGGAAACCTAAATGGCGCACTCAGAATTATAAACACATTGGGGAATACGTTAGTCACTTCAGTAGTGACACGTGTCAAGGTCATACCCCAAGGCATTAAAAGAAACTCAGTGTAATACCCTGAATTTTTATGGCTTTTAAATTAACGATTTATTAAATTTCATTTGAGATATTAATTTAATATTAATTCAGAAATTTATTTTTAATATTTACTAGCATGACGAGAGTTACTAAATATTGGGATTTTTTTAATATTACTAGATGAGTAAAGTAATATATAATATTGATTTTATTAAAATTGTCACGAGTGAATAAAATGGAAATTATGGAAATTTAAGTCGGGACGCGCCTGTGTCATGTCGAAACTAAATTCTTATTATAAAAGTGAATAAATTATAAGTCGCCCATATGGTCATTTCCAATGCGCCAACGTGTCTGAAAAGGTCGAGATAGTCTGAAAAGTGTACCCGGGGTTTAGTTTAGCTCTCAGGGAGTTTTTAAGCCTAATTGACATCCCGAGAGGGTATTATAGACATTTTGTATTTTTGGTTAATTAAACGTATTAATTTCCCTAAGATATATCAGCCATTAGGAGTTGTCTTCTAGGGTCATCAATCACAGAACAAAAGAACGTCCATTAGAGGAAGAAGGTGAAGAGCTTTCCAAGCAAACCAAGGCCTAGAACTCACTCAATCGCACCACCAAAACGTAGATCACACAACAAGGAACGCAACCATATCTTTTTCATCAACAAATTAGACCCTTGAATTCAAGGCAAGTATCTATCTTGCTTTGTTTTTAGTTAATGTTTCACCCATGTTAGATTATGATTGATAAAAGCATGTTTCATTGAAGAATTTGATAACTTAGAGAATTTAAATCATATGTTTTAGAGGAAATAGATATATTCAGGATATCTCAATCATATGTAGATGATTACCCACGAATTTGTGTGGATTTAGAAGCAAGAAATCTGGAAAAGAATTAGAAGAATGGAAGTTTCATGAAAAATTAGGGTTCTTGATAATTATGTTAATTTACCCCATTAATTCAATACCTTTGACGAATTTGGACATGTTTCACGTAAAAAACCATATATATAGGTATATATAAGTAGTAGTAATCTTGTTTGGGAGTTAGGGGATTATAAATGGTGTTTTGGAGAAAATTATTAGATGAAATCCGTAGGCCGAGTTTGTAGATTTTGGGCAAGAACTACTTGATCAATCGATCGACCAAGAGCATCGATCGATCGATCGACCCCTTTCCTTGATTAATCGATCGCTCCTGGAAAACTGCATATTTTTCCCCTTCTTTATTTTAATTCGATTAAAATACGAAGGAGCCCTTGATTATTATTTATAGAGTATAATGGGTTATGAAGAGGACCAGTAGGGTTTAAGTAGACTCCGTTGAGAGAAATTTAATATAGGATGAAATTGTGGGTTAACGGGGAGTTATTCATACATTGGAAATTATGCGTACTTTCACTAAAAAATTGAGACTCGTGAAAGATTTAGACCAAAAGGTAAGTTAGGGTATACCTACTGAAATTCTACATAGTGAGAGATAATACTTAGAGAGATGAGAAGTAAGTATGAAATAAATTATAAATGAGAATAAAAGAGACGAATCCGTTATGCGAGATAATTGAGTAATTTTTTTTCTAAGAACGGATAATAATAATTATGGGTCGTGGGCGAACCAAATTTGGAAAATGTGAATATCTATATATATGGCTGTATCTCTCTCTATATATATATCTATATAATAAAGGAGGAGTTTTTTTTTGTCTTCCCCAACTAACGGCTGAGATTAAAAGTTGATGGGTTTGGTCTTTATCAACTCACGGCTCAGATTTAACCATATTATAAGTGCCCACCTTGATTTTGAACCCCATGCTAAAACCCTAACTCATTCTCTCTCCCACTTTCCTCGAGCCACTCCCAAACTTTGTTTTACACCCACTCCCCATAACTCTCCTCAAACAGAGAGCCTCTCTCCATCTCTCTCTTGGTAACAACTCCCCCGACCTTCTTCTCCCCATAACTCTCCTCAAACCCACATCCTCTCTCTCTCTCTTGGCAAAAACTCCCACGGCCTGCTTCCACCCACTCCCTATTACTCTGATTTTTTTTAGTTTTTTTCTTTTGTTGTTAAAATAATAAAGGAAGGGATTTAAATGTTCGTTTATTTCAACTTTTTTTTGCAGATCTAAGACCTTTTTTTGACCAAAGGCTTATAGATCTCAGGTAATCTTCTCTCTCTCTCTCTCTCTCTCTTTTCTCTCCTCGAACTCCCCTCACAAAACCATGATCTAAACTCGATTTGGTGGGTTTGTTATCAGCAAGATCTGAACTTGGTTTGGTTTGGTGCATCTATGTTGACCAAGATCTAAACTCGGTTTGGGTTTAATTCTTGGTTTGGTTTGGTGCGTCTCCATTGACGAAAACTTGTGCAAGAATCATCTGGATCTTCGTACATGTTATGATAACAAAACAGAGTTTTAGTTTTGCCTTTAGTTTTTGTAATTTCTCTGAGTAGCTTTGAGTTTTAGATATGAGATGTTTTATTCAATTTATGATGAGATGTTTTGGGAAGAACAATTTGGATCTTCTTATGCCTGTAACTTTACCTTTTTTTCTATTGTTTACAGGTTATGATAACAAAACAAAAAGGGTATTTTGTTCCATTTTGTCACCACAAAAGGGTATTTTGTTCTCTCTCACCTGTATCCATCCTTCACCCATCCCAACTATGTTTTTATAGAGGTGACGATCTATACTCTGTTTGTTTAAATCTTTTTGGTTTTATGGTGTTTTGGTTTTACTTCTGGTTTTATGGTGACAAAAAAACCCATTTAAGATCTCTGCAATGCTGGATACAAGGTATGAGACTGTATTTTTTTATTCGGTGATTTGACTTTTTTGGATTTTATTTGTTTTTAACAACTGATTATTATTCTTTGTTTGGTTTATTTTTAGGTGCTAAAAAGATCATTTGGTTGGGGAACATGGTGGCCACTGTGGCACCGAATCGTGGACGGAAATGGTGGCCATTGTGGCACTGCCTATCCTCCCCCATACGAAAAAGGTTAAAACCCTATTCAACATTTTCGTTTTGGTTTTTTATTCAACGTTTTCATTTTTTATCCAGCGTTTGCGTTTTGGTTTGTATAATGTTTTTTCTTAAATGGGTTATTTGATGATACCAATGATTTTTTAAGGGTTATTTTCAAAAATGTGTTTTATTTCGAATTTATTTTTGTTTAATATTATGATTAATTAGCATCTACTCCCAACATTCCAAAAGCCCCAACACGGTAACTTCCACGGTTGAAATTACCCATAGTTGTGGGAGAAAGTTGAGATTTACAAAATCTATGGAAGAACTCGCAAATAGAAGAAGTAAGCGAAAAAAAGTATTGGGACCTTTCGTCGAAGATGATTCCGACGTTGACGTTTGAAAAAGGTGGACGAGAGGGAGGGAAAGTTGGAGATGACAGTTTTCAGTCCAGGAAGGGGTAGGCATATGGAAGCTGGAGAAAATCACATTTTATTATTTTTGGGTTTCTTTACATGTGAGAAGATTACATTTTATTATTTTTGTGTTTCTGAATTTTGTATGTACGTTGAGGTTGTGTTGGGTGTTTATTGTGGTTAAGGGCTTAGTGATTATTGTAAGTTTATGCATTTCATCCAAGAAAATGACAATTCATTAATTTTTATACCTTTAAAATAAATTAATATTTACAATCGTGCTATCGACATAACTCATTAATTTGTCAACTATTTTTTTCACCACAATTTTAGTTGGAGATTTTTATTCCCTCAGTGACCCTAAAAGGGTATTACAGGCTATAAAATTTTTGTTTTGGAAATAGTAATTTATTTTATATTTATTCATTTATTTATTTTTAATTTTTAATTGGAAAGAAAAGAAATTTATTTATAAACAAAAAGGAGAAAAAGCCTATTCTAGGTCTTTGCCAAGTACTAAAAAAACAAAAAAAAAATATGAAAATTTACTAAAATTGATTAATACATATTTTTTTATTTTAATATATTATATAGTTTTAATATTTTTTGAAAAGAACATCCCATCCATCTTTTTATCTAATTGTGTTTTTTTATTAAATTTTTGTTTAGGCATACACATAAGTGGTGTTTGCATTACTCTCATTTCCCCCCTTTTTGATTTGACATATATTTGCTTTTTTTGGTTTTACAATATTAAATTTATCACCGTGCACCTTAGGCTTAAAGTGAAAGATGAACTAAATGTTGCACATGAAATAAATTGTAGCACAAAGTGGAAGATGCAACCGTAGGCTTAGATTTAAAAATTTAGGTTGCAATAGTAATGGTCTTAGATTTAGAAATTTGCTTATACATTTTTCTTGATTTCATTTTTCAAGAAAGTGATATATATATTAAATTTCATTTTCACACTTGCATTTGATTTTTAATCTTATTTGATTAGAAATTGCATTTTCGAATTATCACACTTGCATACTTTCTTTTCTAGAGGCTCACAAAGATTTTGGAAAGAGATAAATTAATTGTTGAAATAGTGTACTTGAAATGACATAAAGCTTTATGTCAAAATTGTCTTTTACAACCAACATACAAATATATATAAATATACACCCCAAACCCCTGGATAAGACCCATGTAATAAATAACAGCTTTTGTCGGCCTTTTGTAATAACTAAACTGTATATTGTACTATATTAATATTACTCCAATCTATTATCAAACACTTGGAAGCTGGCCTACCTAACAAGCTAACGACCTATGTATACCGGCTACCATGAAAAAATCTCATTAAAAAATCTAAGCGATGATTTCATCCCAACTATTACATGGCTCAAGGTATTGAGGTTGTCTACAGATTGACAGAACAAGACCCAAGGACTGGCATCCAACATCTGCTTCAAGGCTTGGGAAGGTTGACATATTACACGAAGTAATAAGTGAGAGTAGGCAACTTCCCAAGTATCGGATAAAGGGGAAAATAATTTGGTAATCTTACCAAATTAATCGCATGTATATCAAATAATTAATCGCATTTTTTATTCAACTTTTAAGTTATTTTTTCATTTTTATTGCTATGTTTTGTATTTGGAATTTTCTTGACATGGTAAAAGGATAAATAATATAATTTAACTTTTTAACTTATCATGTTTTTATCGATTCTTATAATGTGACATGTTGTAAAATCACATATTCAACTTTTTAATATTCTTGCAAAATCATATTTAAACACGAGCCATTAATGTGTCGTGTTCATTCGTTATTAGAGATATGGGAAATGCATAAATGCATCGTACTAAAATTGTAAGCATGTCGTAAGTGTACCATGGGATGACCAACAATATTTATATTTATCACGGGAAAAAAATTGTCGTTGTGCTATGAGCACGAGAACAAAATAGCATGGTAACAAACTTATCACCGTGCCAACGGCACGAGTACACCCTAGTGTGTGTGTGTATATATATATATATATATATATATATATATATATTATGTATCTGTGTATATTCAAACCCGAGCTACTTGCTATCACAGAGGTTTTTATGCTAGGACAGTCTTATCTCGATTGGACCTTTATAGGGGATATTGACTCGTACCCTAGAAGATAGTATCCTAGATACAGCCTATCTGAAAATGATAGTCAGATGGTCCTAAGAGACGTGAGGGTATGTGCTGACCTCTTAGTGACCTGGAACTATGCTTTGCCTCAATTTGTATATGTATTTTGTTAATACAGTTCGAGAGTGATTTCAAAGTAGTATTTCCCTTA
Organism: Sambucus nigra; assembly: GCA_949130495.1. Lineage (NCBI taxonomy): Eukaryota > Viridiplantae > Streptophyta > Magnoliopsida > Dipsacales > Adoxaceae > Sambucus > Sambucus nigra. Next base: position 175,732,921 of record OX422211.1, read on the forward strand.
GTACGAGTGATACGGAGACTTGATAGTAGAGTATGTCAGCACCATAGATTTTATGTGGGCTGCTGATAGTGTACATATATATATATATATATATATATATATATACTTATATATGTTTGGAAACTTTCTACTGTGTGTACAAGTAGTTAAGTAATGAATAACTGCTCCAGCTTTATACCAAGTGTTCGTGGATTTTGTAATGGTATTGAGTGGTTCTAAGTAACATTAGAAAATGGAAGAGATTAATTTTCTAAAACTAAATATAAGGGCCTTAGTATTTCTCGAGATAAAACTTCATGGGAATAAGATAGATAAACTGATGAGATCAGTAGTATGGTAGGCGTGGACACTAGATGAGAGCTGAGAATTCTCAAGAGAGTGTCGCACACTAACATGGTTGTCACATTAGCCAGTAAACATTTTAAATACTTGCTAAACTATTTTACTCTCGGGCTCTGACTCATTTCCTATTATTTCTATTTCTATTGTATATATATGTATGTATTACAGGTGCCCAGCCACAGAGGCATCTAGCATAGGTTCTTTGGGATTGGACGTGCTGCAGCTTATCTGGGAGTTGCAGGCCCTTCCTTTAGACGACCTCATCATTGATTTTTTCTTCCTTTAGTTCTGCTGAGTTAGGGCATGTGTCTCCCGTTTTCCTATTCCGTTTCGATTTGTCAGAGATTTTTATTTATTTATATTCCTAGTATTCAGTACTCTTTGAGAGTTAACTATTGTCAGGATGATTTCATTTATGGTTCTTAAACTTGGTTTGGTTTATTTAGATGGTTTAAATTCTTGGGCGTTAATTTCCATCCTTAACATTAATGTGATTCTTAAACTGTTGGTTATTAAAAAGGTTTTCGTATTGGAAATTAATATAATAAAAATAAGACTTTAAATTGTTTTGACACTTAGCTTAATTATTTAAGGTGTTTAAATTTGAAATTTTATTTTGCGACAGTGATGCTAAGAATGAACTAACCGTTCACCTTGATTTTGATTTAATAACGGACTGATCACCCTGTATGTTATTAGGCGGGGTGTTACAGGTGGTATCAGAGAATCAGGTTCTAGTGTCCTTTAGGATCTGTACGACTTATTTTGTTTCCAGCTTAGCGTCTTTGATTTAAAGCCCTATTTTTAGGACTGTTGTATTCTTGTGTTTACGCTTATGTCTTCAGCTATTTGAGATTTGATGATAATTGTAGACTAATAAACTTCCTCCTCATTTCAGATGCCTTCGAGATGCGCACCCCGAGACAAGAATGTCCATCCCGAGCAGCCAGTAGCTCCGACTCGTGTAATGATGAATGCAACTGAAGTAGACGTAATGGGATCTCAGGAGATGAATGCGGCATTAGATGTGGTGCAGCAGGATCCACCCCAGGTTCCGATAGTGGTGCCAGTAGCAGCATAACACCCCAGTGCATGGGAGAGGGTTAGGGATGCCTTTCAGAAGGTGCATCCCCTGGAGTTCTCGGGTAGTTCGGACATCATAGTCGCCAGCCAATGCAAGAATGACATCCAGAGGCATCTGCACATGTATGAGTGCACTGACGTGCATAGATAGTTACTGGCTTACTTCAAGCTAGTGGGGGTCGCTTTACAATGGTGGGAGTCCACCACCACCTTGGAGGAGAGGGACAACATACCGATCGTGTCATTTTTGGGTGCAGTTTAACAACAAGTATTTCCCATCTGCTATGCAGACTGAGATGAGGGGGAGGTTACTGAATATCAAGAAGGAGAGTATGATCGTTGTTGAGTATGAGGAGTTCACTAGAATTCTCACTATAGTTCCGAATGAGGCACCCACTAAGGAGAAGAAGATACTGCTATTCTCAGATGGATTGGCCTCGGGGATTCATCAGCACCTCATAGGCAATCTATCGTTGAGTACTTATACAAACGTACTTAACGCTACTTTGTTGCACTATCAGGATCACTGCTTCCATCAATAGAGGAGAAAATGAGCAGGGGAGTCCAGCTACTAGGGCAAGACAGGGGGCAGCACTAGTACTGGTGGGGCACCAGCAGCCCAAGGTAAGACCCATCACAGTGAGCAGAGTTCCCAGCAGGGGGAACCTGTCAAGCCATTTTGATCAGGTGATTCTAGACAGGGATTTGGGAGATTTATACCGGGCTAGTAGGGCCAGTCCAGTCAACATGGCTGGTAGGGCCAATACCGTCAGTAGCAGGGCCATCATGGCCAATAAAATTTTCAGCAGGGCCAGTGGCAGGGTGGTAATGGCTAAGAAGACCGTGTTTAGCAGGGACAAAGGGGAGGTAACTTCAGGGGAAGATGTTTTGTATGTGGAAAGAATGGACATAAACGTCAGGATTGCCTAGAGGGGGATAGGGCCCTATAGCAGCAGGGTGCCCGTAATGAGCCATAGAGGCCACTCTTTTCGGCCTCCCTCCCAGCGCCAGCTCAGGTGTCGACTCTACCAACTATCCCAGTTCCGTAGGGGCAATTAAGGTATGGACATGTATATAATGTCCACCACTTAGTATCACCTTAGGCACCACCTGCAATTGAGGGTACGTTTCCTATCCATGACACTATGGGTCGGGTTTTATTTGATATTGGGGCGTCGTACTGTGTTATAGCTACTCATTTTGCACGGGCCTTAGGGTTATTAGATTCGGCAGAGAGTACAGTGACATGCGTGGACTCAGCACTGGGGAATGGTTCTTTGATTTTCTTTGTACATATAGAGATTGGTAGCTTGATTTTACCTCCAGACATGCTAGTTTTAGATATGCATGAGCACGATATCATTATTGGCATGGATTGGCTCGTCGCATACAGAGCCATGATAGATTGTTTCGGTAGGAGTATTGTCTTTTCCATTCCAGGGCAGGAGATGTTTTTGGTGATGATGCCTCGCCCAGAGGGGGGATCTTCCACCCATTTGTATTACACAGAGGAGGATACATCTAGGGAGTTTATGATTTCCTTGGATTATATTCCAATCGTTCGTGAGTTTTTGAATGTATTTTTAGAGATACTGGGCCTACCTATTAGTTGAGAGATAGATTTCATCATAGACTTGATGTCGAGAACTCAACCGATAGCACATGCACTATACCGTATGGTTCCAACGAAAAGGAGGGAGTTATGGGACCAGATAGAGTAGTTGTTAAAGTTAATTCATAAGAGAACCTTACCTTGGGGCGCTCCAGTGTTGTTTGTAAAGAATATAGATGGTTCACTGAGGTTATGCATGGATTACTGGGAGTTAAACAAGTTTACGATACTGAATAATTATCCGTTGCCCCGAATCGATGACCCGTTCGACCAGCGAAGGGGAGAAACCTTTTTTTCGATGATAGATTTGAGGTCAGGATACCATTATCTATGAATTAGGGAGTATTATGTGTCGAAGACTACTTCTTGACAATATATGGATCCTATGAGTTCAGAGTTATGCCGTTTGGGCTGACAAATGCTCCAGCCGTATTCAAGGATTTGATGAACCGAGTGTTATCAGTTTGTCATCATCTTCATAGATGACATCTTGATTTACTAACAGACTAAGGAGGAGAATGACGAACACTTGAGACAGGTTCTTCAGACTCTACGAGAGCATCAATTGTATGCTAAGTATGAGAAGTGCTGATTTTGGCTACGAAAAGAACAGTTTCTAGGGCATGTTGTGTCAGAATTGGGGATATCGGTTGACCCAAGCAAAGTGTCGACAGTGAGGGAGTGGGGACAACCCATGACACCGATAGAGGTTTGTAGATTCTTAGGGTTGGTCGGGTACTATAGGAGGTTCATCCGAGGTTTTTCGAAGATAGCGGGTCCATTGATGAATCTAACTCGCAAGGAAGTACCGTATGTTTGGGATGATGCTTGTCAATTGGCTTTTGATGAGCTGAAAGATAAGTTGACTTCGGCGCTAATTCTTGCTTTGCCCAAGACAGGAGTGGAGTAATTGGTGTACACTGACGCCTCTTTATAGGGACTCGGGGGAGTACTTCAACAGGAGAAGAAGGCTATATCTTTTGCCTCCCATAAGTTTAAGCCTCACGAAAGTAATTACCGCACCCATGACCTGGAGCTAGCAGCGGTCGTATTTGTATTACGGATTTGGAGACATTACTTATTGGGGGAAAAGTTCCACTTATTCATAGATCACAATTCACTGCAATACTTGTTCACTCAGCGAGAGTTGAACATGCGTCAGCACAGATGATTGGAGTTTGTGAAAGACTACCAGTTCAAGATATCGTACCATCTTAGGAAGGCTAATGTAGTTGCTAATGCGTTAAGCCATAGATAGGAAGGTTATATCGTAGAAGTATGGAGAGCGGAGTGGAAAGAATTGGATCACCAGGACGCGGGAGACCGTTCCTTTATATCAGTTATATTAGTCACACCTGAGATTGTCACGAGGGTGATACAGGAACAAACAGTAGATACATTTTACGAGGAGCAGATTGTATGGCTCTTAGTTGAGGGTTCTGAATCCTATTCAGTGAGCTCTGATGGGGGTTTACGATTTAATGGGAGATTAGTGGTCCCGGAGGGAGAAGACTTGCGTCATGCAGTTATGACAAAGTTGTAACAACCCGCGTAATTTTGGGCTATTTTAATTAATTTTTGGAAAATGGAGGAAAATAAAGTTTTTGATAAAATTATTTTTATTGCTCAAATATGTTGGTTATTATGTTTAAAGGCGAGAATTTCAAACGGTTTCGAAATCGGAGTTAAAACGGATTTTAAAATGATTTAAAAATGTTTTTAACTCTTGGAGTTGTTTTGACTTCCAACTCTTCATTTCTTTGCCTTATTTAAAGGAGTCTTTTGGATTCCAACTCTTCATTTCTTTGCATTAAAAAAGGAAGTCGTGGGCAAGCCTTTTAACCTACTTTTGGCACAAATTTTGGCAGCAAATATATTTTATATTCCTCTTCTTTTTATATACACATTGGCCCTTGATATTTATGAGTTCCAACCTTAGATTAGAGGTTTTCTTGGGGCTATTTTTGTTGGAGGTTCTTGGAGGAGCTTTTGTAGATCTTTTCTGTTGATCTTGAGGATGTGATCGTTGGTTTCTCATCATGGTTTGAGGTATGGGGTCTTACACAATATGCTCCTTAAATCTCGCGAGTGTCATTCTCTTTGAATTCTTGTTTAATTGAACTCATATTTGAATCGATAAATTCATTGAAATCTGGAAAATAAGTGTTGAAATTATTTTGATTCATGTGGTATCATTATATTGTTGATGAGTACGTTGTTATGAGATTTTAATATGGCACGGATGTTGGGCACCCGCCAAAATTCCCGTTTCCCGGGCTATGGCTTGATAAAGCATATACTGATGTGGTGAGGCCTGGTGACCCAGTTAGAGTGTTGTTGAGAAATTATATTGATAAATTCTTTGAGATTTTCATTTTGATTTGAATATTCGTACTCGTGTTGTTACGCTTTATTCATTGCTAACTTATATTTGTTGAGCATCTTTTCCGTCGTATTGTGTACTTCCCCATATTTTCTTTTAGTGGCAGGTTAGCGCGGATTTTGGGGCGCTATGGAGATTGATTTTAGCGAGGATTGTTTGGTAAAGATTTTTATTATTTTGATGTATAGAGCTTTGGCGATTTGTATTTTATTTTCGAGTTAGATAGTTGTATTTTTAATTCGAGAGACTTGTTGTAATTGAAGAGATTGAGATTAGTGGATTTACATTATTGTGGGTTTATTTAAATGCTCTATACCTTGTCACTTGTGGATTTGGATTTATTTTATCAATAGTGGCGCTCTGTTCGCTCTCCCCGGGCGGGCGGGGTGTTACAACAGTTGCACAGATCTTGATTTGCGGTACATCCCGGAGGGGATAAGATGTACCAGGATATGAGGTGATAGTGTTGGTGGAGTGGGATGAAGAAGGATATTGCTTAGTTCGTGTCCAAATGTTCTACCTATCAAATGGTAAAGGTGGACAATTAGAGACCGCCAGGGCTACTTCAGCCGTTGGAGATACCTACGTGGAAATGGGAAAGTATTTCCATGGACTTCATTACTGGGTTTCCTACATCACAGCAGGGTCACGATTCCATATGGGTTATAGTGGATTGATTGATCAAGGTAGCTCATTTTCTTCCAGTACGAACAAACTACACCACAGGCCAGTATGCACAGTTATTCATTATCGAGATCGTTAGGCTACATAAGGTGACCCTGGATATTGCGTCAGACAGAGACAAGATTTTCGTGTCGCGCTTTTGGGAGAGATTTCAGTAGGCCACGGGTCCAGAGTTGAGATTGAGTTCCACTTACCACCCACAGACAGACGGGCAAACAGAGCGTACCAATCAGTTGCCGGAGGATATGCTACACATGTGCGTCCTTAATTTTGGAGGAAGTTGGGAGCCTTTTCTTCCACTGGTAGAGTTTGCTTATAATAACTCCTATAAGTTCACGATCGGCATGGCCCCATTTGAGGTATTGCATGGCAGGCCTTGTTGTTCTCCCGCTTATTGGCTAGATGTGGGGGTCAACAAGCTACTCGGACCAGAGGTGATTCAGGAGACTTAAGCTAGGATTGATCTTATTAGGCATCGCATTCAGGTAGCCCATGACCGATAGAAGAGCTACGCCGATGTGAAGCGGTCCTTTTGAGAGTTTAGCGTGGGGGACCAAGTATTACTAAGTGTATCTCCTATGAAAGGAGTAATGAGGTTCGGGAAGAAGGGGAAGTTGGCTCCAAGGTTCGTGGGCCCATTTCCCATTATTGAGAGTATTGGGCCCGTGGCATATAGAATGGGGTTACCCGAGATCTTGCACTATATTCACAATGTATTACACATCTCGTCGCTGAGACGATATCTTCGGGATGATATGGCCCACACTGACATCGTGATAGAGAAGGTTTACTTACATGACAATAGTTCTTATGAGGAGAGACCAGTGACTATTATAGACCATAGCGAGAGGAAATTGAGGTCGAATGTAGTTCCACTTGTACGGGTCCATTGGAAGAACCTTAATGTGGAGGAATCCACTTGGAAGCGCGAGGCAGATATGTGCAAAAAATATATAGATCTATATTTACCAAGTATGCCTTATTTTCGAATTTTAGGACAAAATTCCATTATTAGGGGGGAAGTATGTAATATCCCGAATTTTTATGGCTTTTAAATTAAGGATTCATCAAATTTAACTTGAGATATTAATTTAATATTAGTCCAAGAATTTATTTTTAATATTTACTAGCGTGACGAGAGTTAGTAATTATTAGGAATTTGTTGAATATTAGTAGATGAGTAAAGTAATATATAAGATTGATTTTATTAAAATTATCATCAGGGTTTGAGAGAGTGGAAATTGCAGAAAGTCTTAGGAAAGAGAAAATATGAAGAAGAAAGAGAAAATAAGGAAAAAGGAAGAATTTAAACCTTCTCAATGATGGGGCACGATTTCCAATGCCCCCATCATTACCTTTGGAAACCTAAAAGGAGCAGTCAGAATTATCAAAACCTTAGGGAATACGTTAGTCACTTCAGGGAGGGATATGTGTCAAGGTCACACCCCAAGGCACTAAAAGAAACTCAGTGTAATAGCCCGAATTTTTATGGCTTTTAAATTAAGGATTTATTAAATTTAATTTGAGATATTATTTTAATATTAATCTGAAAATTTATTTTTAATATTTAATAGCCTGACAAGAGTTAGTAATTATTGGAAATCTGTTGAATATTACTAGAAGAGTAAAGTAATATATAATATTTATTTTATTAAAATTGTCACAAGTGAATAAAATGGAAATTATGGAAATTTAAGTCGGGACGCGCCTGTGTCGTGTCGGAACTAAATTATTATTATAAAGTGAATAAATTGTAAGTCACCCATATGGACATTTCGAGTGCATCAACGTGTCCGGAAGGGTCGAGATAGTTAGAAAAGTGTACCCGGGGGTTTAGTTTGGATCTCGGGGAGTTTTTAGGCCTAATTGACATCCTGTGAGGGTCTTATAGACATTTATATTTTTGGGTAATTAAACCCACGAATTTTCCTAAGATATATCAGCCATTAGTAGTTGTCTTTTAGGGTTATCAATCACAGAACCTAAGAACGACCGTTAGAGAAGAAGGGGGAGAGCTTTCCAAGAAAACCAAGGCCTAGAGCTCACTCAATCGCACCGCCACCACCACCAAAACGTAGATCGCGTGATGAGGAACATAACCATATCTTTTTCATCACCAGGCAAGTATCTATCTTGCTTTATTTTTTAGTTAATGTTTCACCCTTGTTAGATTAGGATTGATAAAATCATGTTTTATGGAAGAATTTGATAACTTAGAGAATTTAAATCATATGTTTTAGAGGAAATAAATATATTCTTGATATCGCAATCATATGTAGAGGATTACCCACGAATTTGTATGGATTTAGAGGCAAGAAATCTAGAAAAGAATTAGAAGAATGGAAGTTTCATGAAAAATTAGGGTTCTTGATAATTTTGTTAATTTACCCCATTAATTCAATACCTTTATTGAATTTGGACATGTTTCACGTAGGAAATCCTGTATATATGTATATATAACCAGTAGTAATATTGTTTGGGGATCATAAATGGCATTTTGGAGAAAATTGTTGGACGAAACCCGTAGGTCGAGTTTGTAGATTTTGGGCAATAATTGCTTGATCGATCAATCGACCAAGAGTATGGATCGATCGATGATCGATCCTTCCTGGAAAACTGCATATTTTCCCCCTTTTTTTAATCCAAAATAAAATACGTGGGAACCCTTGATTATTATTTATTGAGTATAATTGGTTATGGAGAGGACCCGTAGGGTCTAAGTAGACTCCGTTGAGCGACATTTAATATGGGATGAAATTGTGGGTTAACGGGGAGTTATTCATACATTGGAAATTATGCGTACGTTCACTAAAGAATTGAGACTCATGAAAGATTTAGACCAGAAGGTAAGTGAGGGTATATCTACTGAAATTATACATAGTGAGAGAGAATAATTCAAGAAATGAGAAGTAAGTATGAAATATATTATAAATGAGAATAAAAGATACGAATCCGTTATACAAGATAATTGAGTAAAATTTGTGCTAAGAACGGATAATAATAATTATGGGTCGTGGGCGAACCTAATTTGGAAAATGTGAATATCTATATATGTGATTGTGTATATATATTATTATATATCTGTGTATAATCATACCCGAGCTACTTGCTATCGTGGAGGTTTCTGCACCGGGATAGTATTATCTCGATTGGACCTTTATGGGGGATATTGACTCGTACCCTAGAAGATAATATCCTAGATACAGGCTATCTGAAAATGATAGTTAGATGGTCCTAAGAGACGTGAGGGTATGTGCTGACCTCTTAGTGACCTCGAACTATGCTTCGCCTCCCTTTGTATGTGTATTGTGTTAATACAGTTCGAGAGCGATTCCGAACTAGTATTTCCCTTAGTACGAGTAATACGGGGACTGGATAGCAGAGTATGCCATCACCATAGATTTTATGTGGGGTGATGATAGTATATATATTTATATATATATATATGGATACTTTCTACTGTGTGTATTAGTAATTAAGTAATGAATAAATGCTCCATCTTTATAACAAGTGTTCGTGAATTTTGTAACGGTACTGAGTGGTTCTAAGTAACGTAAGAAAGTGGAAGAGATTAATTTTCTAAAACAAAATATCAGGGCCTTAGTATTTCTCGAGATAAAACATCATGGAAATAAGCTAGATTGACTGATGAGATCAGTAGTACGGTAGGCGTGCACACCAGATGAAAGGTGATAATTCTCATAAGAGTGTCGCATACTTACATGGTTGCCACATTAGCCAGTAAGCATTTTAAATACTTGCTAAACTATTTTAAACTTTTTTACACTCGGGCTCTAACCCGTTTCCAGCTATTTCTCTTTCTCTCGTATATATATATGTATGTATTACAGGTGCCCATCCACAGAGGCATCTCGATTAGGTTCTTTGGGATTGGACGTGCTACAACTTATGTGGGAGTTATAGGCCCTTGCTTTAGACGACCTCCTCATTGATTTTGTTCTTGCTTTAGTTCTGCTTAGTAAGGGCATGTGTCGCCCGTTTTCCTATTCTGTTTGGATTTGTCAGAGATTTATGTTTATTTATATCTCTAGTATTCAGTACTCTTTGAGAGTTAAGTATTGTTAGGATGATTTCATTTATGGTTCTTAAACTTGGTTTGGTTTATTTAGATGGTTTAAATTTTTGTGTGTTAATTGCCATCCTTAACATTTATGTGATTCTTAAACTGTTGGTTATTAAAAAGGTTTTCATAATGGAAATTAATAAAATAAAAATAAGACTTTAAATTGTTTTGACACTTAGCTTAATTATTTAGGGTGTTTAAATTCTAAATTTTATTTTGCGATAGTGATACTAAGAATGAACCAACTGTTCACCTTGATTTTAATTTAATAAAGGACTGATCACCCGATATGTTATTAAGCGGGGTGACACTCAGCCTCAGCCTGTCATACCCCTCAATCACCTACTCACATAGGTGACTAAGGTCTAGGGGTGATTGATATGCCCAAAGTGCACCCTCGTACTCGAAGTCACTAACTTCGGCCTGTCTTACAGCTGAGTTGACAAGAAGCTCTACTACCATCAGAAATGTCATATTCTGCAAAGGTCGACTCTCCACTACCAACCTCGACTCTGCAGCATCCGAGGTTAGTAGCTCCTTATTGGGATAGGTTATTATCAACATCTTACTCGGCTTAAGCCGATGTTACATCTCACCGTGCCCAACCTCGACCAGTTTTCCCGGCCGAGGTCATCATGGCTATTGGCAAGGCAAAGCAACATCATCGGACACACCAACATCGTGCTCGTCTAGGCTAAGGTTAAATCAGTCAAGGAAACAAGTCCTAGCATACGCAAGCACATGGAAGACATCACGTGGAAAACCAGTTATAACCGAATCATTCCCCTCACGTGAGGGAATATGGTGGTCATCTTTATCTACATAAGATCATCCATGTGTCATCATCATACTTGTTAGATCCTCATTCACATGCTCATTGCATGCTTGGGGGTATATTACACCCCCAAGAACTATATATAGAGGTCTTCCTCTACCATGTAGTGGGAACGATAATTGCAACCCTAGCTAAAACTTTTTTTGTTTACAAAAAAGAGAGAGAAATCTTGAGAGATTGTATTTATGGCTATTAGTGCCTTCACCTAGTGAAATCACTCACACACTCACTGTGGATGTAGGCAAGATTGGTTGAACCACTTATATATTAGTGTTCACCCTCTTCCCCATCACCTCCTTCTACTAGATAATTACTCTTGTGTTGCCATTGTTATGCCTGTTTGAGCTCTGCTACCTCTTATCTAGTGGTGTTATTTCCAGCATCATCAATGACAAATATGCATAGCAAACCTGAATGAATTTATGTTCATGCGAAGGATTTACCCAAAAGCTTCCACAAACTATTTTTAATTTTTCAATTTTTCACATCAAAATGCAAAAAAAAAAAATTACAAAAAAAACACACACAATGATTTTACACTAAGACAACCAAATAATGGAAACGGAATGAATGGGTGTGAGGATATTCGATAGGCAAATCAATGCAACCATGCATAACATATGTGCACAGTGAATGTGCATTCCTAATGAATGAATCTCAAAATCATCCTTAGGTGTCCAAAAATGTGAATTTAGATGACATCGTCTTAATCAAATCGACAAATCAGAGTCATACATGATTTTCACACCAATAACGTCTAAAACTATGTAATGTTTTTTCATGACTTTATCAGGACGTGCAAACCCATTTTATATTCCATTCGAACTCCCTCAATAAATAATAATGCTTTATATTTTTCTTTTCAGGTGATGAATCTAAAACCTATTAGCCCACTTTATGGCATATGTTTCTTTTTATTGTGTTTAAATTTTTTTGGGCTCTTTTCAACAACTTTGTACCTTGGCTTATATTTTTGCCAAAATTTTATTTTATATGTCCGATTTGAATGGTGGCATAATCCCAAAGGATAAATGAGTACCTTTCGTAGCCCTTCCCCATTTTTCAAAGTCACACAAACTCACTTTAAGGCTCTTACATGCACTACTTTCATTGTCAAGTTTTATCGCATTTAGTTCATTTTAATGACAAAATTGAGATGAAAACAAATCGACCAGTATGTGATAGACAAGAACAATAGTCAAACAAACTCCTACATGTGTGCATTAAAGGAACTCCTGAGTTAAACATGTAGGTAGTAACAACAAATCACATCTGAATGACTCCAAACATTATAAATCACAAAAATGAAATGATGATGCATATCAAAACACTATTAAATAGTCACATGGATATGGAATGAAATTGTGACTCGATCATCCCAAATGTCAATCTATATATGGTGTAAAACAAAATACAAAGATCTTTTTGTCTTTTTCCAAAAAAATTATCAAAATAAAATCTTTTTGTATTTTTTCAAAATTTTTCAAAAACAAAATCCTTTTGGTTTTTTGAAAAATATATCAAAATGGAAAATATAAATACAAAAATGATACACACTAGTAATAGGAATAAATTATCATCATTAAAATCGTCCTATTCTAGCAAACAAGTTTAAGCCTCAGCCGTTAGGTACGGTGGAGTTTTCGAAAGGTGGCTACATCCTCTGAAAAACATTCATCAAGTCATATGAAGTCTTGACTAAAAATTTTACCTACTCCCTAAGATGTGTAAACTCTCTCACGTAGTCATTTGGAGAATCACGTGTGGGTTCATGTGTGCGAACATGTAGTAGCAAAATATGACACATAACCCAACTTAAAATAAAAGTCCCTAAGGTGTACTTTCTTCTTGTAGTGGGTGAAAATGTAAGCAGGCCTAGGTAAAGCTCTCTCAAAACGTCTCCTATGCACTCTCCTCTCAAGTACAGGATTCCTAAGTGGGTTAGGTTGAGAGGGATATGGATCTATTGCTAACTCGGGAATCGGCTCGGGTGCAAAGTGAGAGGAGGACGCACCGTCATGACCTATTCCTCGACTCTCAACATCACCCAAAACGGGATTGAGAACAATCTTTTAAACCTTCTTAGATGAATTATGTGAATGGACTTTAACCTCCTGGGCAAGTTCAAGATCACTCTCGATTTGGCATACATGTGTTAACAGATAAAACACCGTGTTGGTCAAATCACTCTTTTCCCGATGTAAAACAATCAACTGTTCACTTAAAAAAACATTCATCTTCTCGAGTTGACATGTTTTTTTGCCTCAAACACACACAAACTCTAAATATCGCTCTCCAATATCTCACCCTAAAACCTAACTCCTTATTCAGTTTCTTAGTCTTTAAGGTCTCAGCGTACAAATATCTAAATTCAATGTGGAGCTCACTTTCACCTTAGATCCCACACTCATTTTCTCCCTCACTTAAAACACTCAAACTTGAAAGGCTGTCACTTAAGTCGTTTAATTGAAGATTAAACTGTCTAAGTAACTCCAAACTATTTTTTGGAGAAACTCTTTTCTTTAAATCAAAACAGATTAACCACAAGATGTGTTTAATAAAAAATGTATGAGATATTATCAAGTTTTGCAACTAGTTTTGAAAAATAAAACTAAAACATTTTATATCAGCACACCAACAAGAATGAGATGATGAGATGTAGAAATATTAAGCACACATAGTTTTTAACGTGGTAAAACCTCACCCAACTGAGGAAACATCAACGGTGACATCTAAGTCACAAACCAAAAATCCACTAAAATAAAATATAAAAGTTACAGACTATTTAACACACATACAAACAAAACAGACCTATACAAGTTTAGAATATGTACCCACTAGTTTAATTCTTAGATTTCTGTAGTTCTGATGTTGATGTGGCTTTTTCAGCTTGCTAAATTCTCAACACTTTGTTCCAGATTTACATCGACTCTTTGACGTTTCAAGATCTTATACATAACACTTGTTGTGTTGTAGTGTGACAAATGTTTGTGAAAGTGATCTAACACATGCATGCACACACTAACACGTATTTATACAAAGAAGTCCTAGAAAATTACAGAAAGATCTAAATGAATAAGTTTTTCAGTTTCTCTCTTCTTTAGAAACAAATGACTTTCTTGATCTTTATACTAACCCAGAATCTAAGGTTACCTTTCTCGAAAGACAGTTCAATGTCTTAATGAATTTCAGAGGGTTTTGAAAATATTTTTGAAATTGAAAACCATCAATTGCGATTCCAACTAGATCAGAAGTCTTGTTTCATAAGAACTAGAAACAGAATAGAATTTGTTGATTCTAGAGTTGAGAAAAATATTTAGAGAAAAATAATCAACAAATATGATTTCTCAAGATGAGAAACGTAAAAATGCAGATCTAAGTGTAATATAACATAAAATAACAAGATCTACAGTTTCTATAACAAATAAATAGAGATCAAATTGAAATTCTTAAGTTGGTTACAGGATCTCAAACTCGGAGGATTCAAACCACGAACTACCATCAAACCACAACAAAAACAACTCTCAAACACTCAGGTTTGGTGTTTGATGTAAACTGATTTTGAAAAAAAAAATAGGATTTGAAAATGATATTAAGGATTGAACGATTTAGGGTTTGTGCTCTCTGGTTTCTCTCTCTCTTCTCGTCTTCTCTCAATTTGGACGAACTGGTAAAAGTCTTTGAATGCTAAGACCCAACCTCCTTTTATACTCAGTGAGGAAGGTTCGATAATAAGAGATCAAATCCAATGGCTGAGATTTGGTCATGAACTGTTGACTGTCATCCAACGATTTAACAAAAGCGGTGGTTTAAACGTTTTCTGATTGGTCACAAGGATTGGGATAGAATGCATGCAGTACGTTGATAAAACAAATCCAAGCGCTGAGACTGAGTGAAGGTTCTGAGTCTAAGAGAAAGCACAAATCAAGCCTCCATAATGTTGACAGGTGTAAGGCCAAGATTTAACCGAAACGCATGTTCTAAAACAATTACACACGCACCCTCAAGTCTCAAGCTCTTTCGAATTCTACCTAACCAAACATTCATCAAGTTTAGATAAAACCGGAAATTACAAAGAGACCCCAAAATTTATTAAACCAAATTTTATTATGAAAGAAATCATTTTAAAAATTGTTTAAAAATTCTCAAAAATATTAAAACTTTTTTTAAAAGGGAATCAACTCACACAAGCAATTAATGAATTATATATGAATGTATGTAATCCTAGTGTGTGTGGAGTTGAGAATTTTATCTTTAACTGAATCAATTGAGGCATCAAGTGTAGTATCTGAGGTTGGTTGGTATCTAGGGTATGGGACTCATAATTTTGTCAAAATTTCCAAACTATATGAGAACTTATACAATGTAGACTCAAGTAAGTCAGGAGTATAAGGTGCTTCAATCTCCCCTTTTGGAAATATGATACAAAATCTCCTTTGAGTCACCTAGGACTCGTAGGGATACGAAAAGAATAAGAGAAGACTATTCCTATACAAAATTCTATCTACCCGTATCCTAGAAAAAGAAAATTACATAACTCAACTAATTACAAACCAATACCCTAGTTAGATCCGTTGTTGACAACGGTACAGATTCGTGTAAATAAGACTGAGATTAAGATTTTTAGAAATTTGTAAGAAAAAAATGAACTCATAAGACTCAAATTTCTCCCTCATTTTGTCTCAAATGGATAAAGGAAAAAAATACTTATGCCACACGAGTTTATTCAGCGCAAACCATTCCTATCGATTTTCGCAAAGAAGGCAATCTATTGTAATAAAAAGATTTTGTAAACATATATGCAAGCTGCAAATCAGTAGGAAGATAATTAATTTCTAATTCCTTAGTTTGAACTAATTCGCTTATAAAATGATGTCTAATTTTTATATGTTTTGTTCACGAGTGTTGAACAGGATTTTTAGAGATATTGATCGTGCATTGATTATTACAATAGAGATGAAGTTGGTCTTCTTGAATGCCATAATCATTTAGCATTTGTTTAAGCCAAAGTAATTGGGCACAACAACTACCATCAACTATATATTTAGATTCAGCTGTAGATAACGAAGTGCAGTTTTGTTTCTTACTACTCCATCCTACCAAATTATTACCAATATAGTAACACGCTCCTGATGTGCTCTTACTATCATCAGTGCACCCTGCCCAATCGGCATCAGTGTATCCTATTATAGTACTCGGAGAATCATTGGTGTACCAAACTACCAAATTTAGAGTGCTTTTTATGTATTTAATGATTCTTTTTACACATACTAAGTGGCTCTCTTTAGGATTATTTTGATAACGAGCACACTCGCAAACTGTGTACATAATATCAGGACACGAGGTAGTAAGTATAGTAAACTACCTATCATACTACGATATAAAGTAGGATCTATGGATTTTCCACTCTCATATTTAGATAATTTAACCATAGTACTCATGGGAGTTCTAGCTTCTTTGGCACTTTGAAGACCGAATTTTTTGACAATCCCTAAAGAATATTTCGATTGTGACACAAATAAACCTTTTGAATTCTATTTGACTTGAAGACCGAAGAAAAATTGTAACTCCCCCATAAGAGACATTTGAAATTCTTTATGCATAATTTCAAAAAAGATTTAACTTCGGAAGGGGAAGTGGATCCAGAAATGATATTGGCGACATATACTTGAGCTATAATGATATCTTTGCTAAAATGTTTGACAGAGAGAGTTTGATCATTTTCGACTCTCTTAAAATCTTTATCTAAGAGAAAGTTGGAAAGACGCTCATACCAAGATCTTGGCGCTTGTTTCAGACCATACAACCCCTTTTTAAGATGATAAACATGATTTGGATACTGAGAGTCAATAAACCCTTTGGGTTGTTCAACATAGGTCTCTTCAGTCAAGATTCCATTAAGAAAAGTTGATTTTACATCCATTTCGTACAGCATAAAGTGCAAGCAACAGGCTATTGCAGAGAGAAGATGGACAAAATTTTGACGAGTAAATAGAGCAAATGTCTTGTTAAAATCTATTCCTTCAATTTTAGAATGTCCTTGAGCCAATAATCTAGCTTTATTTCTAATGATTATCCCACTTTCATTATATTTGTTTTTAAATATCCAATGTGTGAAAATAACCTTTTTATGATCAGGCCTAGGTAAAAGATACCAAACATCATGAATGACAAATTGAAGAAGTTCTTCGTGCATGGCCGAAATCCATTGAGGGTCATTTAATGCCTCATTTACATTCTTTGGTTCCACAAGGGAGAAAAAAAATTCATAATGAGCATAGTTTCTTAATTCAGATCTTGTACTTATAGGCTCATAAGGATTACCAACAACGTTATCTATGCGATCATCTTTAGAAACCCAGTTAGGTACTTCAGGTGTCTCAGTTGGTAAAGAATCAACTATTTCTAGAGAGTCATTTTCTAAAACAATTTCATACTCTTCCATGATAGTTGGTTCTCCAGTCTTACTCTCAATAGTAGTATCACTTATAATAACGTTTATGGATTCCATCAAATTCTTTGTACGAAGATTATAGACACGATATACTCTACTGTCAGGAGAATATCATACAAAGATAACTTTATCTCCACGAGTCTCAAATTTGGATAAGTGTTCTTTGTCTTTACAGACATAACATGTACTACCAAAAGTTCTAACATATTTAGGATTGGGCTTCTTCCCATACCATAGTTCGTAAGGAGTTTGTTTAGAATTCTTCCTAAAATAGACCCTATTAATAATGTGACACAGAATACGAATTGATTCTACCCAAAAATATTTAGGTAAACACTTGGCATGAATCATAACACGTGCCATCTCTTGAAGGGTACGATTCTTTCGCTCAACAATTCCATTTTGTTGAGGTGTCTTAGGAACACTAAATTCATGTTTGTAACCATTATAGTCATAATACTCTATAATATCTGTATCTACGAATTCTCCTCCTCTATCACTACGAATTCTATTTATTTGAGTGTCCTTCTCATTTTCTATACACAGTAAGATTTTCAAAAAAGTTCTGAAAGTGTCTGAATTTTATTTTAAGAAGGCTACCCAAGTAAACCTGCTGAAGTCATCAACTATAACTAGAATGTAACTGTGTCCACAGAGACTAATAGTACGAGAAGGACCCATTAGGTCCATATGGATAAGCTCCAAGGGTTTAGTGGTAAGGATATCTTTAACTTTCTTATGAGATGCCTTAACAATTTTTCCTTCCTGACATGATCCACAAATAATGTTAGAGATAGGTTTGATTTTTAGAATTCCTCTAACTATTTCTTTTGAAGATAATCTACGAAGACTATCGTAATTAATGTGAGCCATCCAATTATGCCATATTTTATTGTCATCCATCCTGGTAACGTTACAGGTTTCAGTACTGCTCATAACAGTATAACAATTGTCAGGAGTCCTGAATCCTGTAATTATGCACTCACCTATTTCATTTAAAATCTTCCAATTATTCTTTGAAAAGGTGACAGTATGAGTGGAGTCACAAAATTGCGAGATGCTAAGTTGATTAGCCTTAAGACCTTTTACTATAAGAACATTTTCAAGCACATGCATTCCTTCTTCTTTGAGTGTTCCTTGGCCAATGATTTGAGATGATACACCATCACCAAAAATAACTTTTCCTCCAGCAAAGATGGTTTGGTCTAAAAGTTTTGTATCATCCCTAGTCATATGTTTTGAGAACCCAGAGTCTAAATACCAACCAGAAGAGGTGTGTTCAACTTTTAAAGCAGTAATCACAATATTACACTTCATCTGGGGAAATAACTCATCTTTTCTAACCCAAATAGCTATTTTTTTTGTTTTGCGCATATTTGCTCTCATTTGATAAAACTTGCGAGCATTGGATTTTTGTTGAAAAATATTTTGCGCATGCATTTGAGTTTTATGGAGGATATGAGCATTTGGTTTAGAAAAGTGCCTAGGAATCCTTCTTGTAAATGATCTTTTAGGTTTGGTCTTTCTCTTTCTATAGTTAGAGTTTTTATCTGGTTGTGTCGGTAGAACATAATTGTTACGGTTTCTCCTAGAGTATTTAAAGTTTTGATATAAAGGTGTATTAGAGACATGATTAACTAAAGTTTAGAGTATCAACCTTCAAAAGAATTTCCGAATATGTCACAGTAAGAGCAATACATATTGCTTGAAGAAGGTATCTCCTAAGGAAAAAACATAGGTTTCATGGAATTTTGATTTTGAACCTTATTCCCGAGGAGTAAAGTTCGAAACGCATAATCACTCTTCCTAATAGGAGGGCAGACGTATTTAGACTTAGGTGGACTTTCACACTTCGAGTTATTTGATTCCCCAATATCCAACTTTTTTTTATCAAACTCATCTTTTAGTTATTGAAAATATGGACATGTTTCCATAGGTCTTTTGCCACCTGACCCAAACTTGATTGATTCAATGTTTTTAATTTGTGTCTTTAAATTTGGGAAAAATCTTATTCCAGTTCGATCATCAAAATTGGTCATTGAATCAGTAACAAAGTCATCAAAATAATTGTAGTTATTTTCAAACTTAGCAAATTTTTTGAAAACAGTTGCTAGCTTTTCTTTGGCTTGTTCCAATTCCAATAATGTCCCTTTATATTTTTTGTCCAAAGTTTTATTTGTTTCAATCAAATCTTTCAATTTTTGATAAAAAATTTTGAGTTCATTTTGATGAGTTAGACATTGGGTAGTGTACTCTTCGGCATTAAGTTTAACCATTAGACTTAGGTCTTTTAGTTTCTTAGTGAAATCTTTCATTATTTTCTCTAGTCTAGAGTTTTTCTTAAGAGTTTTGGTATAAAGTGTGTGAACATCAGGGAGGTCTTTAGTGTCCGAATCACTAAGTGTAGTGTGTTAAGTGACCCCTAAGGATTCAATTATTGAACTCACACACACATTGGCATCGTCATTATCTCTTTCCCTTTGACTCACACACACCGCTGCAGAACTAGTAATGTTCTAAGAAATTAAAGCATCTAAACCAGTAGCAGCATGATTCATAACGACAGAAGTAGAGCTATTAGTATCATTCTCATACTTAGGCACGGGCATATCATCATTATAGATTTTCTTAGAAAAGAAAGACATACAAGGATAAAAAACATCAGATGACTCAGGTTTCTCCTTCTAAAAGTCACTTGAATCATCCCATGTCTTGCAAATGTTGGCCCTAATATGTTTATTGGTCGTGTTCAAGTTAACTCTATATTCTTATGCTATATGACCCAATTTTCAACATCTAAAACATTCAATATTTTTAAAGTCTTTGTTAGATATCGTATGAATTTCCTTGTGATGTTTATCTTGACCTTTCTCATGAGGTTTGTGATAAGACTGAGTTGGATAATTTGGCTTACCTTGTCAAGTTGCCATTTTGTTTCTAAATTTCACAATTTTCTTAAACTGCTTTGACATCAAGGTAATTTGATTATCCAAACTATCCATATCACATTCCTCATCAGAATAAGAATCATTATTGGGAATTCTAAGCTATGATCTTATCAGTTTAAAGGAAAAGCTCAAATTGGAACTAGTTTGTTTCCTATAGGTCTGGGTTAATTATTTCTTGAATTCTAGTTCCATTTCCACAGTTCTCAATTTACTACTGAGTAATTCAGGAGTGAGATTTTGATCACTCATTTCTTCAATAGCATATCTTTTGTTATCAAATTTATGTGCCAATGACCTTAGAATTTTCGAGACAATTTCATTTATGTCATAGGTTATCCCATTAGAATGTAATTTGGTCACAATGTCAGTTAATTGCATGTAAAAGTCATCAAATGATTCAGAGTCCAACATGATTAAGGAGTTATAGTATTGTATAAGCATTTTTGTTTTAGAAGCCTTAACTCTAGTGTCACCTTCATGTTCAGTAACCAGAGTATCCCAAGATTACTTAGAAGTGGTACAAGATGAGATCCTTTTGAACTCATGTTCATTTATAGACATAAAGACGACATTCGTGACTTTGTTATTGTTTCGAGAAGCTTGTTTCTCTTCTTGAGTGAATTCACTTAATACTTTCTTAATCCTCTCATTGCTTCCTCAGTGGTTGGATTTGTAGGATAAGTATATCAATTTTTAACAATATCCTAGACATCATCTCCCAAAGTTCCTTGTATGAAAGCAACCATCCTTACTTTCCAGTAAGAAAAGTTGTTTCCATCAAAGAGAGGAGGTCTGGTTAAGTTACCAAATCTTTCATTTTTCTCGTCCATTATTTGATTTTAAGAAAACAATTTCAGAAACACAAGATCTTTAAAAGAAATTTCCAAGCTCTGATACCAATTGAAAAGTTGTCACTTAAGCTGTTTAATTGAAGATTAAACTGTCTAAGTAACTCCGAACTATTTTTTGGAGAAAATCTTCTCTTTAAATCAAAACATTTTAACCACAAGATGTGTCTAATAAATAATGTACGAGATATGATAAAGATTATGTAACTAGTTTTGAAAAACAAAACTAAAACAGTTTATATCAGCACACCAATAAGAATGAGATTAGGAGATGTAGAAATATTAAGTACACACAGTTTTTAACGTGGTAAAACCTCACCCAACTGAGAGAATATCCATGGTGACTTCTAAGCCACAAACCAAAAATCCAATAAAACAAAATATACAAGTTACAGGCTATTTAACACATATGCAAACAAAACAGACCTATACAAGTTTAGAATATGTACCCACTTGTTTAATTCTAACTTTTCTGCAATTCTGATGTTGATGTGTCTTTCTCAGCTTCCTAACTTCTCAAACCTTTGTTTTAACTTTACGTCGACTCTTTGACGTTTCAAGATCTTATACCCAACACTTCTTGTGTTGTAGTGTGACAAGTGTTTGTGAAAGTGATCTAACACATACAAGCACACACTCAGACTTATTTATATAAACAAGTCATATAAAATTACAGAAAGATCTAACTGAATAATTTTTTTCGTATCTCTCTTCTTTAGAAAGAAATGACTTTATTGATCTTTAAACTAACCCAGAATCAAAGCGTAGCTTGCTCCAAAAACGGTTTAAGGTAGTAATCAATTTCAGAAGGTTTTGAAAATATTTTTGAAATTGAAAACAGCCGATTGAGATTCCAACTAGATCAGAAGTCTCGTTTCATAAGAACTAGAAACAGAAAATAATTTGTTGATTCTAGAGTTGTGAAAAACATTTACAGAAAAATAATCAACAAATCTGATTTCTCAAGATGAGAAAAGTAAAAATGCAGATCTAAGTGTTATTTAACATAAAATAGCAAGATCTATAGTTTCTACAACAAAGAAATAGGGATGAAACTGAAATGTTTAAGTTGGTTACAAGATCTCAAACTCAGAGGATTCAAACCACGAACTTCCTTCAAACCACTACCAAAATAACAATCAAACACTGAGGTTTGGTGTTTGATGTAAAATTATTTTGGGAAAAAAAAATTAGGGTTTGAAAATGAGATTAGAGTTTGAACGATTTAGGGTTTGATCTTTCTGGTTTCTTTCTTTTCTCTCTCTCTCCTCTTTTTCTCTCAGTTTGGATGAACTAGCAAAAGTCTTTGAATGCTAAGACCCAACCTACTTTTATACTCAGCGAGGAAGGTTCGAGAATAAGAGATCAAATCCAATGGTTAAGATTTGGTCATTAACTGTTGACTCTTATCCAACGATTTAACAAAAGCGATGGTTTAAACGTTTTCTGATTGGTCTAAGGGGGTTCACAAGGATTGGGATAGAGAGCATGCAGTACACTGATAAAAAAAATCCAAGGGCTAAGATTGAGTGAAGGTTCCGAGTCTAAGAGAAAGCACAAATGAAGCCACCATAATACTGACAGGTGTGAGGCCAGGATTAAATACTAATGCGTGTTCTAAAATAATTACACACGCACCCTAAAGTCTCAAGCGCTTTCGGATTCTACGCAACAACATTTAGCAAGTTTAGATAAAACCATAAATTACAAAGAGACCCCAAAAGTTTATTAAACCAACTTTTATTATGAAAGAAATCATTTTTAAAATTGTTTAAAAATTCTTAAAAATATTAAAACCTTATTTTAAAAGGGAATTAACTCACACAAGCAATTAATGCATTATATATGAATGTATGCAATCCAAGTGTGTGTGGAGTTAAGAATTTTACCTTTGAATGAATCAATTGAGGCATCAAGTGTAGTATCTGAGGTTCTTTGGTATCTAAGGGATGGGACTCAATATTTTGTCACAATTTCCAAACTAGATGAGAACTTATACAATGTATACTCAAGTAAGTCAAGAGTATAAGGTGCTTCAAAACTATCGTCCTCCTCGCGGGTCTCACGTGTACAAGTATCCTTATCATCGTGGGACAAACTAGGTGTGCTCTCGTGACTAGCTAAAATGACAACAAATTTCCCATGTGAAGACTGATCCTCGGAATCATTCACTTCTTCCTCACTATCACTAAGAGTGGCTGAAATGGAAATCTGCTTGGTCTTTGTCCTTAACCTAGTGGGAAACTAAAAAACTCTATGCCCCCTACCCTCACACTCAAAACACTTCTCTTATTCCTCTTTATCGTTCTCACTCTTTTTATCACCGCTCTCTTTGGCCTCATCTTTCTTTTTTTTTTTTCTAAAAAATTATTAGAAGAATTTTTCTTTGAAAACTTGATTTTTTTTTTATTTTTGTGCAGGCATGGCCATATCAAAATCAGACTCATCCTCAGACTCGGACTTACAAACTCTCACTTTCTTTTTCTTCCTAAATTGGGATTTAATTGCTATCCTTCTATCCTTATGCTTGATATTGTTAGGAAACATGTCAATTTCGTATGTCTAGAGGTCTCTACCATCTCTTCTAGTTTTAAATCACCCAAATTACCTAAGGTATTCAAAGCATTCACTTTTGGGATAAAACATTTAGGCAGCGATCTAAAAAACTTTTTAAACTCATGCATCAGGTATGGGCTCACCAAGATTGAAACTAGTGTTGATAATGTCAGATAAACACGTGTAAAAATCAACAAAACACTCATATTCAAGCATAGTAATAATTTCAAATTGTGTAGTAAAATTTTGAATTTTAGATTCTTTAACCGCATTGGTGCCTTCATGGGTGAGTTGTAAAACATATGCTTCTTTTGAAGTGGTGTACGTCATGATTTGTCGGAACTTCTACAGAGTGACGGAACTAGAAATTGCACTCTGTCCACGTAAATTAAAACTGATCCATTTAAATTCATCCTTAGTTCAGTCTGTCAAGGGTTTTAAAGTAGTGATACAATTTACGGTGAGAGTGGGAGGAGTCTAGTCTCTTTCACAAACAACCCAAAGGCACTAATCATTGGTCTTTAACTGTGATTTCATACGTGCTTTCCAGTAGGCATAATTAAACCCGTAAAAAATGGGCACCCGATTTTATAAGTGCTCCATTGGAAAAATTGCATTTTTTCACAAAACAGATTTTTCAAAAAAAATTAATGTCACACAATTTTTGTGGAAATGGGAATACACAATAAATTAGTGTAACCTGCTCTGATACCAATTTGTAAAAAGTGTGTGTGATACTTGATTAAACCAAATTTGCAAATTACCAAGTTAACCTTTTTTAATCGGTGTCAATTTTTAATCCAATCTAATTCAGCCCTAAAACATGCAACTACGTGTGGATAAATCAAACATTCATAAATAAATTACTGACACATAGATTTCAGGAAAAAAAACGTTTTGGGTAAAACCTTTATTTCAGAAATAGTACTCATAATGATTGCAAGTGAAATCTGCAAGCTCTCATAGGCCGCAACTATATCAACAATGAAATTTCATAGAAACTCCACACGAACCACAGTTCAGTCAGCCCAGGAATACCCACGAGTACTCCCTTTGACATGAAATCACGTTAGCCCATCACCTCCCTCAAGTGGCACCTAGATTAGCAATAGAGATATTATCTACAAGAGAAACTTCACAAAATTGTGTTCTTGGGTCCCAAAACAATTCACATAAATCAATTGGTATGATTTGTGAATTGAGAAGACAAATGTTTCTGCCAAAGCAGTTTTGTTGGTTTAAAATTTGCAGGTCTTCTAAAGAAAAACAAAATTGGATAAAAAAATTATAAAAAAACTAAGTCGACAGCTCACTCAAACGAAAAGAAGTTATCGCTCGAACGAGGCATGATGTCGCTTGAATGAGACATCGTGCGACAACCACTGTCGCTTGAATGACGTGGCTCGATCACTCGAACGATCGGAGAAAAAAATTATATTTTTATTCCAGTTTGCCTCAATACTTGGAAAAATATTTTTGACAAAAATTCCTCTCCAAGATTTAGAAATTTTTTTAGAAAAATTATCCCAGCACTCTAAGTGAACCATTAAGGTATAAAAACATAACTCTACCAAAATTAATCTCGCGGAGGCTTGAATGTTGAAGAACTTTGATATTTGGATCCGTCTTGACTCATGATTGAACTTAAATAAGTCTTTGACGGTTGTATCGGTATACGACATACTCAAATGTAAATCGAACAATAAAAAATGTCCGTATAATATATCCAAATAGAAAAGAAATAATGTACTAAATCATAAAATATATAGTCCATATACAAATAAAATTGAAATATAAATATCCATATCCAAGACAACATGTACCTAAATACAAATATAATTCAATATATAAATAAAATAGATAGAAATAATGTCATGGCAGAGATTCTGTAGCAGGTTGGAGTAGGAAGGAAGGACACATGATATCTGCATTACACACCCATCAATTTATTGAATGCCGCATTTTTTGGGCAACCACAAAGGTGAGTTCTCCTTTTTGGACACCACATATGTGATGAGGACCATTGCCTCAATGTCTTGGAGGGGACGTCCATGAACAACAATACCCGGGAGGAACCCCGAGTCCCCCAACCCCTCGTTATTCGCTCCCCACAATATATATTTAGTAGAGACACGCTCTGCCAATTAATTATTGACATGGGCCGCTTGGCGGGAGTCAACATAGGAAAAGGGATCATTTGGCCGTGAGTCCATGCGTATCGGCAATGAAGCAGTGGCATCCTCGTCTACCTCTACTTCCTTCTCCTTCTCCACACCCTTCCCCAATTGACGCTTCATGAAGGCGTACATATCTTGGACCGTCGCCTCCAACCTTGATAGCTTATCGTCATGGGTATCCACCTTATGAGCTAACTCGGTGTTGCTCATTTCCATTCCAATGATCCTAGACTTTCCCACTCGTGAACTCACCCCTAGTCCTCCTCTTGCGATCTGTCCCGAGAACTTGGCTGAGTGCATCTATAGCCAAAGATGCTTTTTCGGCATCAGACTGAGACTCATGTGCTTCCTTAAGCTTTCCCAGAAATTAATACAAGTACATGATTAGTTAATTATGTAAAAAAAATATTGTAACATAATTAAAAAAATTGAACATTTAGAACTTACAATCTTGGTTGTGATGCTCGGGACCACCTCTTTGTCCTTACCCTTCTTCGTCCGAATTACCACATAGGCGTCAAGCCTATGTGGCCTACCCCCAGGTCCACTCCCCGTCTCCCAAAATAAAATAAAGGAAAATTAGTAAGTAATGCAAAGTAATGCTAAATTTCAATAACATAAAACAAAAAGTAAAGAAAAATAAGAACTTACCATCCTATGCTCCACCTCGGCATAAGATCTCCGCCCGGTGGAGTGCACGCCCAACATTTTCGACCGTTTTTCCTCCCCAGATGGTGAGATACCAATTTCCTCTCATCAATCTCATTGTGAATAAACTTTTGCTAATGTTCCAATGAGATCGAATCCTTTGAGGGGACGGTGTCACGTACTCTCAAAATGGACTCCCGACTCTTCCCAAAGTACTGTGCTCGCATATTCTTCTTCCACGTGTTGTATTGATAACTCAACTATTCTAACGTGGAGTCACGGACATGTGGAGGAAGTCCCAAACTGTTCAAATGGGAAAATTTGAGAGATCTCATTACAGGGGTATTGACTCTCGAACGGGTCTAAGGGTTATTGAATGCGTACGCATAAGAACTAGAAGGCTAGTGTGTATGCGCACTATATATAATTTAAAGTATGTTTCATTTACTTATGTCTTATCACAATTCGAGAGATTTCATTCAATTCTGTAATTTAAAGTATGTTTCATTTAATTTAAAGTACGCATACAAATTAAAACTTGTACAATTATCAATACCAATTCAAATTAAATTTGAATTTATACAAATTTATACGAAAATCAATACCAATTCAAATTTAATTTCAATTTCTACCAATATCAATACCAATTCAAATTAAATTTCAATTTGTACAAATTTATACCATTACCAATACATACAAATTCAATTCAGTTGAAATGGAATTTAAATTTCAATTCAATTGAATTCAAATTCAATATCAATGCCAATTCAATTAAATTAAATTTCAATTCCCCCCCCCCCGCAAACACACACAGACACCCCCCTTCCGCACCCCCTCACTCCCCCACTGCCCCACACCTACACACACTGCCTCCCACACACAGACCCACGCATACACACACATACCCACCTACACACACACACGCGCGCAGACCTACGCACATACCTACACACACAAACATACAAACACACACACATAGACAAAGGAAAGAGAGAGAGAAAGAAAAAAATTGCATATATATATATATATATATATATATATATATATATAGAGAGAGAGAGAGAGAGAGAGAGAGAGAGCAGTCGCGCGTGAGAGAAAATGGAGGGAAAGGAAGCGGTGGGAAAAAAGTGGCGTCTAGGGTTTTGTGTTAATAGAGTTATCATGGACCAGTCAAGGTCTTTTATTGTGAAAACATTCTAAAGTTGTCACGTTCATTGACCGTGGCAAGTCCATGACAACTGTTCTTATCACGGAGTTATCACAGTCAATGACCGTGATAGCCCGTTGTAACGGACCTGTCATGGTCATTGACCGTGATAAAAAAACACATATTTTTTTTATCATTATCAATGACCGTGACAAGACTTTCCGGCTCAAAGGTGACAATTTCCCCTTTTTGGTGTAGTGTTAGTTTTGCATGCTAACATTAGAAATTAGACATACATATAGTCTATATATTCCCAATTATGAATAATAGTAGTATTGTAACACCCCGCCTAATTAAATCCCGAGTGATCAGTCCCACACCCAATTAAATCATATTATACAGTTGGTTCATTCTTAGCATCATTGTCGAAATTTTTTTCCTATCACCTAATACTCAATTACGTTGGTGTTAAAAAGTTTCCAATAAAAAAATCATTTTACCATTTCGAACCATTCTACACATTCCATTCCACAAAAATAATAAACTGAATAGATGTCATAATAGAATTTAAATGAAACTGGAATAAACTTTTCCGGTAAATATATCTCAATACATAAATCAAAATAATAGTAAATGTAACACAACGACACGAGTATACAATCCTGACTCAGATAGAAGAGAAATATCTAAAATCCTCTTGGGCGACATGCCCTAAATGAAAGATCACTACAGAGTATGAATCAAATAAATGAAAGCATCAAAATAATACTCCATAGCTCGTCAACCATCATAATCCTTTATGGATGGTGTCCCTGCGGCTAGACACCTGATATAGAAGATACAAGAGAGAAAAGAGAATATGCAAGGAAATGGGTTAAAGCTCGATGGTAAAATAGTTTTGAAAACAACAAGAGAATAATTGGAATATTTATCACTTATAATATACATGTTAGATTATCGGACTCTCTCTTGAGATTCTCACCTCTCATCTAGATTGCACACCTAACGTACCTCTAATCCATCCTAGTTATAGTACCCACACTAACTAGATTAACCACATGTATCGATTCTTTATAGCCCAAATTAGTCCCACGTATTAACCCTATAATACATATAATGATGTTATAAACATATATATCCATTTAGATTCAACATGGATAAGTCCCTTATTAATTCAATTCAATTAAAAGTTCTCATACATAACTATCTTACATTTCTACTTTAGCCACATAGTAGATATCATCACATGTATATATATATATATACATTCACTATATCATATATATACTATAGTGCACCCCGAAACACAACTGCGGTGCTGCATTACTCTGCTATCTTATCCCTATACATCTCATCGCTGTATAGGGGACTATAGGTTCGGTAAAGATCCCTCGAACCACAAATATCAAATCACAAATAATGGAAGAGAACACAGTCCTATGCTTTTGGGCGACGCACATAGCTACGCACCCATATGATCGTTTGATACCATTATTCTCACTAATGGTAATCGACCTAAGTCTTATATTCTTGAGAGACAAGTCGAAGGTCCCATATATTCGTCAGGATAAGAATGCCCTCAGACGTATACCTCCCGTCGATAGCAAGTAAGCTAGGTATGTCATACACATAAATTATCAATCAATCAAATAGGCATTATCACCTACCTATATAAAATTGGGTACTTACACTACCTATATCATATTAGGAATTCATCCTATCACAAGTACCCGGAATATTTATTTAATACTACCCATACTTGTAATCATGATTATCATCAAATTTTTTTATGTAGTTATCACTCACATAATATTTTATTTTACCCAACTACCCGTAAATATATCATCAATATTACCCATACTTGAATAACGATTATTCTCCTCTAAATCGTAATATAATTATGTAGACATCTCTCACAAAATTTATTCCTCAAATCCAAATAATTTTCTAACATTAACCCAAGTCCCTCTCTCCTTGTTAATGTACCAAAATTAATAAAATCTCACCATATGACAAATTATCATTTTCCAACCTTTTTTTATTCGTAATAAAGGTACATTCTACAAGAAATATAAAATTAAAAATTTGAGGTTTTTTGCTCTTATTTTGAAAAAACTTAAACCTGCAAAGTTGTGTAGAACGTGATTTTATACAAAAAATCGCGTGCACACTGCCAATTTCCACTTAAAATA
The DNA here is from genome assembly GCA_949130495.1 of Sambucus nigra. Classification (NCBI taxonomy): domain Eukaryota; kingdom Viridiplantae; phylum Streptophyta; class Magnoliopsida; order Dipsacales; family Adoxaceae; genus Sambucus; species Sambucus nigra. The sequence goes on from OX422211.1 coordinate 175,762,914, forward strand.
AACGTAAAATTATCATACAATGTTCGTCCTTTTAACAATAATTTTTCATCCGTTTTATCCATTTTCTTTCTCATCAAACCAACACAAATCAATCCAAAACTTCTCCTAATTAATCTCAATTGATATAGTAAGATATATGATCAGGTTTTAATAATCAAACAACCCAAAATCATCAAATAGTTTGGATTAAATCCTCTTATTTCTCCAAAAATCATAATAACTCAGACTTCTATCATTTGAAACCCAAAATTCATGGATTAAATCATTTAAACAGAAAGAGATTTATTCTATCTAATATCAAGAACAAATTCCAAAAACTCTATAGTTCATCCTTAAATCATGCAAGTTCATACTTCTTACTTAACCTATCTAGCATGGATATTGTAAGAAATAAAATAAAGCAAGAATTAAACTTGCCTTAATTATGTAGGTCTGAATCTTTGGTGATGATGGTGTAGAATCCTTTTCTCATTTTTCGTGACTTTTCAGTTGTGGTGCTGGTGGTAGAAGGTGGTTAATCCCCTTTGTCTTTCCCTAAAAGTCTCTCCTCCTTCCTAAGCAACATATTCTCTTTCCAAGAAACACTTTACTTTCTCTCACACTGAGACCTCTCAAGTTTTTGTGATAAAATGAAATGAACCTACATTCCTCTAATCCATCACATTTATAATAAGGCAAATCCTGAAATTACTATTCATCTCCCAGTTAAAATGACCAAACGCCGCTTCGGGGTGTCCTTTCATCTCCAAAGTGACACGAGACCCAAATCCAATCCCCGAATTGACTTTTCTAACTATTTCAACCCTTCCAGATGTAACGACACACTCAAAACGACCATAAGGTTGATATAAAATAATGTTTTCTTTTTATTCATTTAAATTAGTCTTGACACGTCCCATACCGCGTCCCGACTAAAGTTTCATTATTACCGTATAAGTAACTTACAGCAATATAAATAACATGATATGCATATATTACTAAAATATCACTAAGTAATATTCAGAATCTTATAGTTCATTATCCAAAAGTAATATAAATTATGGATTAATCCCAATTAATTAATTTAAAATTAATTCCAATTAATGCCATTAACTTTTAATTTAACTCATTTTAAAAGTCATTAAAATTGCGGGGTATTACATACTTCCCCCCCTTATAATAGAATTTCGTTTCGAAATTCAAAAAATAAAGCATAACTAGTAAGGACAACTCCGGGTATTAATCTCACATCTCATGTAATCTCCGTCGTACCACCCATACAGTACATTACTGAATACCCACACTAATGTTATACTCCAATCCTTACCATTTAGGTTCAACTATCTCGAGTTAAAATTTACCCAATCCTTCCTATACCATCCGCATGGAAAAATTTGGGGAGTAGCAATCCTAAGTCAACAAACGACTAAATTTTGGAGTCACAACTTCTACTTTCATTAACCTCAAGAATACTTACCATGTCACAATTATGGAAAATACTACAATCCAACCATCCAGGGCTCCCATACACCCTATGTGTGTACATTCAATCATAAGATCTAAATAAATGTGATTCCTCTGTAAGGTTACCCTTAATTAAGTGACTACTTATAATATAATCCATATTTCTATGATTTCCACATTCCCATTTGGAAATTCCATTAGACTCAAATCATGCTACAACTCATAACTCTCTGATTAATATATATACACATAATGGAAAAGGTTATAAACTCATATTCTAAAGACCCAACTTACTTCGACTTCTAACGTTTGTTAGTTTCATTCATGGGGTGTCTCGCAGAGCGAAATCCAAACAAGGAACCCCCCTGATACACTACTACCTAAAATAGTCAGTCATCGAAACTCCTCAGGTCCTTAGTCTATAATATATAACTTCCCAACATGTTTAGTCTATTTATATATAAGTTTACTTATTCCCTCTTTTCCTAAAGATAATACGTTGATTATACCATCAATCTTGGCCTCATATACAAAAAGTCAGTCCATGTTGATAATCACCTTATTCTAGGACAAATCTAAAACAAATAATTCCCCTAAAGGTTTTTGTCTGAAGTCTCATAGAAATGAGAAAATTCTAATGACAGGGCTCTATAACAAAGAAAGTTAAGCTAAAAGCATAGTAAGTCATATAGACCCTAAAGGACACTAGAACCTGATGCTCTAATTCCACTTGTAACACCCCGCCTAATTAAATCATGGGTGATCATATTCCCACAGCCAATTAAATCAGAATATACAGTTGGTTCATTCTTAGCATCACTTACGAAAATATTTTCCTATCACCTAATACTCAATTACGTTGGTGTTAAAAAGTTACCAATAAAAAATTCATTTTACCATTTCGAACAATTTTACACATTCCATTCCACAAAAATAATAAACTGAATAGATGTCATAATAGAATTTAAATGCAATTGGAATAAACTTTTTCGGTAAATATATCCCAATACATAAATCCAAATAATAGTAAATGTAACACAACGACACGACTATACAATCCTGACTCAGATAGAAGAGAAATATCTAAAATTCTCCTGGGCGACATGCCCTAAATGAAAGATCACTACAGAGTATGAATCAAATAAGTGAAGGCATCTAAATAATACTCCATAGCTCGTCAACCATCATAATCCTCTATGGATGGTGTCCCTGCGGCTGGACACCTGATATAGAAGATACAAGAGAGAAAAGATAATATGCAAGGAAATGGGTCAGAGCCCGATGGTAAAATAGTTTTGAAAACAACAAGTGAATAATTGCAATATTTATCACTTATAATATACATGTTAGATTATCAGACTCTCTCTTGAGATTCTCACCTCTAACGTACCTATAATCCATCCTAGTTATAGTTCCCACACTAACTAGATTAACCACATGTATCGATTATTTATATCCTAAATTAGTCCCACGTATTAACCCTATAATACATATAATGATGTTATAAACATATATATCCATTTAGATTCAACATGGATAAGTCCCTTATTAATTCAATTCAATTAAAAGTTCTCATACATAACTATCTTACATTTCTACTTTAGCCACATAGTAGATATCATCACATGTATATATATATATATATACATTCACTATATCATATATATACTATAGTGCACCCCGAAACACAACTGCGGTGCTGCATTACTCTGCTATCTTATCCCTATACATCTCATCGCTGTATAGGGGACTATAGGTTCGGTAAAGATCCCTCGAACCACAAATATCAAATCACAAATAATGGAAGAGAACACAGTCCTATGTTTTTGGGCTATGCACATAGCTACACACCCATATGATCGTTTGATACCATTATTCTCACTAATGGTAATTGACCTAAGTCTTATATTCTTGAGAGACAAGTCGAAAGTCCCATATATTCGTCAGGATAAGAATGCCCTCAGACATATACCTCCCGTCGATATCAAGTAAGCTAGGTATGTCATACACATAAATTATCAATCAATCAAATAGGCATTATCACCTACCTATATAAAATTGGGTACTTGCACTACCTATATCATATCAGGAATTCATCCTATCACAAGTACCCGGAATATTTATTTAATACTACCCATACTTGTAATCATGATTATCATCACATTTTTTATGTAGTTATCACTCACATAATATTTTATCCAACCCAACTACCCTTAAATATATCATCAATATTACCCATACTTGAATAACGATTATTCTCCTCTAAATCGTAATATAATTATGTAGACATCTCTCGCAAAATTTAATCCTCAAATCCAAATAATTTTCTAACATTAACCCAAGTCCCTCTCTCCTTGTTAATGTACCAAAATTAATAAAATCTCACCATATGACAAATTACCATTTTCCAACCTTTTTTTATTCCTAATAAAGGTACATTCTACCAGAAATACAAAATTAAAAATTTGAGGTTTTTTACTCTGATTTTGAAAAAACTTAAACCTGCAAAGTTGTGTAGAACGTGATTTTATACAAAAACTCGCGTGCACACTGCCAATTTCCACTTAAAACAAACCTAAAATTATCATACAATGTTCGTCATTTTAACAATAATTTTTGATGCGTTTTATCGATTTTCTTTCTCATCAAACCAACGCAAATCAATCCAAAACTTCTCCTAATTAATCTCAATTGATATAGTAAGATATACGATCAGGTTCTAATAATCAAACAACCCAAAATCATCAAATAGTTTGGATTAAATCTTCTTATTTCTCCAAAAATCATAATAACTCAGACTTCTGTCATTTGAAACCCAAAATTCATGGATTAAATCATTTAAACAGAAAGAGATTTATTCTATCTAATATCAAGAACAAATTCCAAAAACTCTATAGTTCATCCTTAAATCATGCAAGTTCATACTTCTTACTTAACCTATCTAGCATGGATATTGTAAGAAATAAAATAAAGCAAGAATTACACTTGCCTTAATTATGTAGGTCTGAATCTTTGGTGATGATGGTGTAGAATCCTTTTCTCATTTTTTCGTGACTTTTCAGTTGTGGTGCTGGTGGTAGAAGGTGGTTAATCCCCTTTGGCTTTACCCAAAAGTCTCTCCTCCTTCCTAAGAAACATATTCTCTTTCCAAGAAACACTTTACTTTCTTTCACATTAAGACCTCTCAAGTTTTTGTGATAAAATGAAATGGACCTACATTCCTCTAATCCATCACATTTATAACAAGGCAAATCCCAAAATTACTATTCATCTCCCAGTTAAAATGACTAAAACGCCCCTTCGGGGTGTCCTTTCATCTCCAAAGTGACACGAGACCCAAATCCAATGCCCTAATAGACTTTGCTGACTATTTCAACCCTTCCAGATGTAACGACACACTCAAAACGACCGTAAGGTTGATATAAAATAATGTTTTCTTTTTATTCATTTAAATTAGTCCTGACACGTCCCATACCGCTTCCCGACTAAAGTTTCATTATTACCCTACAAGTAACTTACAGCAATATAAATAACATCATATTCATATATTACTAAAATATCACTAAGTAATATTCTGAATCTTACAGGTCATTATCCAAAAGTAATATAAATTATGGATTAATCCCAATTAATTAATTTAAAATTAATTCCAATTAATCCCATTAATTTTTAATTTAACTCATTTTAAAAGTCATTAAAATTGCGGGGTATTACATACTTCCCCCCTTATAACAAAATTTCATTTCGAAATTCAAAAAATAAAGCATAACTGGTAAGGACAACTCCGGGTATTAATCTCACATCTCATGTAATCTCCGTCGTACCACCCATACAGTACATTACCGAATACCCACACTAATGTTATACTCCAATCCTTACCATTTAGGTTCAACTATCTCAAGTTAAAATTTACCCAATCCTTCCTATACCATCCTCGTGGAAAAATTTGGGGAGTAGCAATCCTAAGTCAACAAACGACTAAATTTTGGAGTCACAACTTCTACTTTCATAAACCTCAAGAATACTTACCATGTCACAATTATGGAAAATACTACAATCCAACCATCCAGGGCTCCCATACACCCTATGTGTGTACATTCAATCATAAGATCTAAATAAATGTGATTCCTCTGTAAGGTTACCCTTAATTAAGTGACTACTTATAATATAATCCATATTTCTATGATTTCCACATTCCCATTTGGCAATTCCATTAGACTCAAATCATGCCACAACTCATAACTCTCTGATTAATATATATACACATAATGGAAAAGGTTATAAACTCATATTCTAAAGACCCAACTTACTTCGACTTCTAACGTTCGTTTGTTTCATGCATGGGGTGTCTCGCAGAGCGAAATACAAACAAGGAACCCCCTGATACACTACTACCTAAAATAGTCAGTCATCGAAACTCCTAAGGTCCTTAGTCTATAGTATATAACTTCCCAACATGTTTAGTCTATTTATATATAAGTTTACTTATTCACTCTTTTGCTAAAGATAATACGTTGATTATACCATCCATCTTGGCCTCATATACAACAAGTCAATCCATGCTGATAATCACCTTATACGAGGACATATCTAAAACAAATTATTCCCCTAAAGGTTTTTGTCTAAAGTCTCATAGAAATGAAAAAATCCTAATGACAGGGCTCTATATCAAAGAAAGCTAAGCGGAAAGCATAGTAAGTCGTATAGACCCTAAAGGTCACTAGAACCTGATGCTCTGATACCACCTATAACACCCCGCCTAATTAAATCTCGGGTGATCATTCCCACACCCAATTAAATCAGAATATGTAGTTGTTCATTCTTAGCATCACTGTCAAAAACATTTTCCTATCACCTAATACTCAATTACATTGGTGTTAAAAAGTTTCCAATAAAAAATTCATTTTACCATTTCGAACAATTCTACACATTCCATTCCACAAAAATAATAAACTGAATAGATGTCATAATAGAATTTAAACGCAACTGGAATAAACTTTTCCGGTAAATATATCTCAATACATAAATCCAAATAATAGTAAATGTAACACAACGACACGAGTATACAATCCTGACTCAGATAGAAGATAAATATGTAAAATCCTCTTGGGCGACATGCCCTAAATGAAAGATCACTACAGAGTATGAATCAAATAAATGAAGGCATCTAAATAATACTCCATAGCTCGTCAACCATCATAATCCTCTATGGATGGTTTCCCTGCGGCTGGACACCTGATATAGAAGTTACAAGAGAGAAAATAGAATATGCAAGGAAATGGGTCAGAGCCCGATGGTAAAATAGTTTTGAAAACAGCAAGTGAATAATTGCAATATTTATCACTTATAATATACATGTTAGATTATCGGACTCTCTCTGGAGATTCTAACCTCTCATCTAGTGTGCACACCCAACGTACCTCTAAGCCATACTAGGTATAGTTCCCACGCTAATTAGATTAACCACATGTATCGATTCTTTATAGGCCAAATTATTCCCACGTATTAACCCTATAATACATATAATGATGTTATAAACTTGTATATTTCCATTTAGATTCAACATGGAAAAGTCCCTTCAAAATTCAATTCAATTAAGTGTTCTCATACATAACTATCTTACATTTCTACTTTTGCCACATAGTAGATATCATCACATGTATATATATATATATATATATATATATATATATATATATATATATACATTCACTATATCATATATATACTATAGTGCCCCCTGAAACACAGCTGTAGTGGTGCATTACTCTGCTATCTTGTCCCAATACATCTCTTCACTGTATAGGGGACTATAAGTTAGGTAAAGATCCCTCGAACCACAAATATGAAATCACAAATAATGGAAGAGAACATAGTCCTAAGCCTTTGGTCTACACACATACCTATGCACCCAAATGATCGTTTGATACCATTATTCTCACTAATGGTAATCGACTTAAGTCCTATATTCTTGAAAGACAAGTCGAAGGTCCAATATATTCATCAGGATAAGACTTCCCTCAGACGTATACCTCCCGTCGATAGCAAGTAAGCTAAGTATGTCATATACATAAATTATCAATCAATCAAATAGGCATTATCATCTAGCTATATAAAATTAGGTACTTAAACTACCTCTATCATATTAGAAATTCATCCTATCACAAGTACTCGGGTGTATTTATTTAATACTACCCACACTTGTAATCATGATTATCATCACATTTTTTTATGTAGTTATCACTCACATAATATTTTATCCGACCCAAATACCCATAAATATATCATCAATATTACCCTTACTTTCATAACGATCACTCTCCTCTAAATCGTAATATAATTATGTAGACATCTCTCACAAAATTTAATCCTCAAATCCAAATAATTTTCCAACATTAACCCAAGTCCCTCGCTCCTTGTTAATGTACCAAAATTAATAAAATCTCACCATATGACAAATTACCATTTTCTAACATTTTTTTATTCCCAATAAAGGTACATTCTACCAGAAATATAAAATTAAAATTTTGAGGATTTTCTGCTCCGATTTTGAAAAAAATTAAAACTGCAAAGTTTTGCAAAACTTGATTTTATACAAAAACACTCGAGCACACTGCCAATTTCCTCTTAAAACAAACCTAAAATTATCGTACAATGTTCATCCTTTTTACAACAATTTTTCATGCATTTTATACATTTTCTTTCTCATCAAAACTAACACACATTAATCCAAAACTTCTCCTAATTAATCTCAATTGATATAGCAAGATATATGATCAATTTCTAATAATCAAACAACCTAAAATCATCAAATAGTTTGGATTAAATCCTATTATTCTCAGAATTCTCAGAGGTTCTTATTTCTCCAACAATCATAATAACTCAGACTTCTATCATTTGAAACCAAAAATTCGTGGATTAAATCATTTAAACTGAAAGACATTTATTATATCTAATATCAAGAATGAATTCCAAAAACTCTATAGTTCACCCTTAAATCATGCAAGTTTATACTTCTTACTTAACCTATCTATCATGGATATTGTAAGCAATAAAATAAAGCAGGAATCACACTTGGAATGAGTGTACATGGAATGGGTTTTTGAAATTCTCTCTCCCTCTCTCTCTCTAGCCATCTAACCCTAATTAGGGTTGCTGGCCACCTCTCATCCCTCTCCATCTTCTTCCTCGGATCCAAAGCCTCCAGACCCAAATGAATCCTTGGCACAAATTCTTTGTGCAAGTATTTAAGTCATCTGAATCAACTCATGCAATCACTATTAAGCCGCTCTCCAAATATAATGGGGAACTGGCGATCATGTTCTCTAATGAAGAAGTGGATCAACTTTCAAATCCATTTAAGCACGCAATCATTGGTAAGTTTTCTCATGGTAAACCATCGATGGAATTTATTAGAAAAAACTTTAAATCATTTGGTTTGAAGTCTTATTACAACATTGGCCTCTAATAAGGCTTAACTGCGAGGAGGATTTTATGAGATTATGGTTGAAAGACACCTGGTTTATTGGAAAAATTCCAATACGTACCTTTAAATGGTCTCCAAGATTTCGTACAGATCAAGAAAGTTCCATCGTACTAGTGTGGATTTCCTTCCCTAGTCTTCCGGTTCATTTATTTGCAAATGAAGCTCTCTTTGCGATTGCTCAAGTAGTGGGATCCCCTCTAGAAATCGATAATTTCACAACCAATTTGAACAGACCAAGTGTTTTGCTTGTTTGTGTTGAATTAGATCTCCTCAAGCTATAGACTAAGAGAGTTTGGATAGCTAATGGTGATTTTGGATTCCGGAAAAATATTGAATATGAATCTTCTACGAAATAGTGTTCTCATTACATCAAATTAGGCCACCAGGAAAGCAAATGTTTACTTAAAAAGGATTCAATAATTCAAGAAGTGAGGAAAGGAAAAGAAAAAGTCATTAAAGAAGAAGGTACTAGCAAACAAGGAAAGAGATTCACGGAACAAATAATGGTTTTTAGAATTAAGGATAAGACAACTCTAGTCATAGAAAAAATAGTTGCTCAAGAAATTAATAAAGATACTCCCAGTCAAGATTCAGTAGAGGAACATCAGATAATTGTTAAAGATTCAAAAATGCCATCTCCATCTCTAAAGAATGAAGGGTTAGGTACTAGCCTTGGGGTAGCAAATAAGGGTACTATTGAGAATAATTCTAAACAGTACAAATCGAATGCAGAAGATATTGAAGAAGGAGAGTGGAATGATACATCAGAAGAAGAACTGGTTATTGAAGGTCTGCTCAATTCCAAAAATCAACTCCTAAATGATATAGAAAAATACTTCATCTCGGATTCAAAAGTAGAGAAAAAAAAGAGATGTTGACAAAAAGAAAGAAGATGGGATCATACTAAGATAATGATACTGCTGATCAGAAATAGGCAGAGTTGGAAGATCTGATTCAATTTTCTGAGTTGCTAATTGAAAAGATTATTCATTATAAGAAATTAAAGGAGTTGTCAAATAAGAACTGCCCAAAAAGACATAGTCCCCTACAATAAAAGATAAAAATAAAGGTCAAATTTATCTTAAAAAATGTTGTTATTAAGAAAAGAGTCACCAGATCAGCCAATAAAGGTATCAAAAAGATCCCTGCTTCGTAGTTTAAATGATTAAATCCCTTGTATGGAATGCCAGAGGTGTGGGGAATAAGTCTACAAGAAGGAGATTGAAAAATCTTTGTAAGTGTCATAACCTATCTTTCCTGGCCATTCTGGAGCCAATGAAAGATGTTTCTTATATTGAACACCTGAGATTTATACTAAATTTTGAGGTAGGCTGTCATAATCTTTCAAATAAAATTTGGTGTTTCTGGAGACATGGAGTAACCGGTGAAGTGATTAATGATGGAACTCAAAATTTACTTCTTAAATTTATTCATCCTCCATTTCAAGAAGAGATAGGAATTAACATTGTTTATGCAAAATGTAATAGGCAAGATAAAAAGGTTTTATGGGATGCTGTTGCAATGAGCTCTTCTTATTTTCATAGTAAACCAATGATTGTGACTGGAGATTTTAACATTGTTTCCTCAAGTATGAAAGATTTGGGGGTAGAGACATTTATGTTAGAGGAACAACAGAGTTTAATGAATGTATTTCTAGTTGTTCTCTTCAATACATGTGATTCATTGGATATAAATTCACCTAGGCTAGAGAGGCCGATGGTGCAATTATTTTTGAGAGACTAGTTAGAGGGATTATGAACTCAAATTGGAATGAAAGTTTCCCAAATTCTAGAATTAACCATCTAAACAGGAATTATTCTGATCATAATCCATTTTTAATATCTATTCCTCAATCTGAGGATATAGTCATTAAGCCTTCTAAAATCCTTGATATGTGGAGTTATCATGAAGAATTTAAATAAGTGGTTAAGATGTCTTGGGATCAGCCTACTACAGGTAGAAAGATGGAAGTTTTTGCTTTCAAATTGAAGAGATTGAAGAGCACTTTGAAGAATTGGAGTAAAGAGGAATTCAAAGATTTTTTTACAGGGGTTACTCACTTGGAGGATAAACTTCTACAAGAGTAATTAGCTTTGGAGATTTATAATAGTACAACTCAAAGAAAAAATTACTCTAAAGCTAAGGGGAATCTAAATTCAGCTTTACCTAAGGAGGAATTATTCTTGTTTCAAAAATCTAGAATGGATTGGTTGAAAGATGGAAATAGGAATACAAAGTTCTACCATGCAAAAGTTCAGCAAGATAGAAGGAAGCTTTGGATTCAAAAAATTAAAAACGAAGATGGATCTTGGGCTGAGTCCACAGGTGGTATTTCTAACATGTTTATCTCTTATTTTTCAAATTTATTCAGTGAAGGTTCCCAAGAAGATAGAGAATTGCTAAAAGTCATTCCTAAAACCATTACAAATGAGATGAATAGAAATTTGGATGGTATTACAGATGAAGTAGAGATTTTGAAGTCTATAAAAGACATGAATCAAAATAGTGCTGCTGGTCATGATGGCTTTAATGGTCATTTTTATATCTCTTACTGGGAGATGATCAAACAGGACCTCACTCTTGCTATCCAAGACTTCTTTCTAGGTGCTGATATTCCTAAATCTTTGAGTTCAACCCATATATAACTCATTCCTAAAGTAGCCAGACCATCCTTTTATAAAGACTTTAGGCCAATAAGTTTATGTAATTTTAGCTACAAAGTTATATCAAAAAACATAAACTCCAGACTAAGACAAATTCTTCCTCTAATTATCTCTAAAAATCAGTCAGGATTTGTGTCAGGTAGGAATATTCAAGAAAACATTTTGTTAGCTCAAGAGATGATGAACTTGATGAATAGAAAGATTTCATGAGGAAATAATATTATCAAGCTTGATATGGCTAAGGCTTATGACAGGATTTCTTGGTTCTTCTTGATCAAAACTTTGAGAGCGTTTGGCTTTTCAGAAACTTTCATAGACTTAATTTGGAGATGTATCTCCTCTCCTTAGTTTTCTGTGATTATTAATGGCCAACCTAAATATTTTTTCAAACCTTCTGGGGGATTAAGGCAAGGAGACCCTATTTCTCCAAGCCTTTTCATTATCATGGTTGAATCTTTTAGCAGGGGCTTAAATGACCTAATGTCTAGAGAGGTTATAATTGCTTTCTCCCACCCTAGAAACTGTCCTCTAATCAGTCACTTGAGTTATACAGATGACATAATTATTTTCACCAGAGGTTCTAAGAGGAGCTTATCTAATTTGATGAAGTTTTTGCAGAGATTTGAAGCTGAATCAGGCCAATTGATCAGTAAAGACAAGATAAGCTTTTTTGTGAGTGTTAATAGCCCTGTTATGATAAGGAACATAATTAATGAAGCTATTGCATTCAAGTTTGAAAGAGGTCCTTTAACTTACCTTGGGTGCCCTCTTTTTAAAGGTATAAGAAAAGACATATATTTTGAACCTCTTGTCCAATAAATAACCTCTAAAATTAATCGTTGGTAGTCAAAATTCTTTTCTTTAGGAGGAAGATTAACTCTTATTCAAGTTGTCCTGTCTTCTATCCCACTGTATACTCTTTTGGCTCTCAACCCTTCTAAGTTGATTATAAAAACTATTGAAAAGCTTCTTATTTCTTTCTTCTAGGGAGTCCATAAAGAACATGGGAGAAAATATCATTGGGTTAATTGGAAGTCTCTTTATTATAAAAAAAATGAGGGAGGTTTAGACATCAGAAGCTTAGATACAGTTTTGAAAGCTGCAAATGTTAAACTAGCATGGGAGTTTAAGGAAAATACAAGCTTATGGGCTAATTTCATGAACTGTAAGTATAGAAACTTGGATATGAGGTCTGGATCCATGACTTTTAAAAGAATACAGTCCTGTTGGGACTTAATCAAAGGGAACTCAGAGGTTATTGATGGTTCCTTAGTGTGGAAACGTTCCTTATCCGAAGCTTTTAGTTTTTCTTCAACTTTTGACCTCCAATGCAGCCAAAAAATTTCCTCATTGGCTTTCTATTCGATCTGGCACCCAAAGATTCCTCCCAATTTGTCTATATTCTCTTCAATATCCCTCTTGAACTGTGTTCTTATTGACTCTTTGGTGAAAAAGTTGGGAATTAGGATGGTATCTAGATGCTAATGTTGTTTTTCAGCTACTGAATCTCCTACTCAACTACTCATTAATGGTCTCATTGCTTCACAGGTGTGGAATTTTTTCAATTCTTTGATGAATATTAGAAGTATCTATTCTTCAATTCATGGTCCTATCACTCAATGGATTATTCACTCACGTAAGTCTAAGATATCTGGATGGATGTATAGTAGCATTCTAGTGTGTATTTTATGGGAAATGTGGTTGAGTAGGAATAAGTCCCTTTTCGATGGTATTTCCATGAAATCTAACCTCATTATTCACAAAGTGATATCTAAAATCTCTGAGATTTCTAAAAATTTTTAACTAAAGAGGGGTAACGACTCTATTCATCAAGAAGCCATCAAATTTTTTGATCTCAAACAAATTCAATCATCCCCTTCTTTCATATCTCATCATTTATGGTCAAAGCCTGGTATAGGGAGAGTTAAACTCAATATCTCTTGTTGTAGAGATCGTCATCTTCATCTGGGAGGTCGCGCCATCCTTAGAGACTGTCATGGTGAATTCATTTGGGCTATTTCAAATTTCTGACCTATTGGTTCTTGTTAAGAGGTTCAAATACAAGCTATGAAAGAGCTTCGTCAATTCTGCTGAGATAATAAAATTTTCAACATAGATATAGAAGCTAGATCGAGAGAATTGATTTAGTCTTTCTCCTCTTCTACTGGTGCTCAAATTCCTTGGTCTACTAGATCCAACTTCAAATTGGCTCAAGTTACTTTTAAAAGGTTTCTTTGCTCAACATCTCTCTGCTCAAAATATGGGAATCATGTGGAACTCTGCTATCTAAGCATGGATCCTCCCACCAAAGAATCACTTGCTATTCAAATCAAAATGATCTTCCAACAAATATCAAAATTTCTATTAGTCTAGATGCTCATTAATGTTGTTGATTTTGTTTCTTCATATCTATAAGCCATTTAAAGAGGGCATTTCTCTCTAATTCTCAATAAAAAAAAAATTAGTTGAGTAAAAATAAAAATAATAATAATTACACTTGCCTTAATTATGTAGGTCTGAATCTTTGGTGATGATGGTGTAACATCCTTTTCTCATTTTTTGTGACTTTTTGGTTGTGGTGCTGGTGGAAGAAGGTGGTTAATCCCTTTTGGCTTGCACCAAAAGTCTCTCCTCCTTCCTAAGGAACTTATTCTCCTTCCAAGAAACTCTTCACTTTCTCTCACACTAAGACCTCTCAAGTGTTTTGTGATAAAATGAAATGAACCTTCATTCCTCTAATCCATCACATTTATAATAAGATAAATACCAAAATTACTATTCATCTCTCAATTAAAATGACTAAAATGCCCTTTCGGGGTGTCCTTTCATCTCCAAAGTAAACCGAGACCCAAATCCAACACCCGAATTGACTCTTCGGACTATTTTGACCCTTCCAGATGCAATGGCGCACTCGAAATGACCATAAGGTTGATATAAAATAATGTTTTCTTTTTATTCATTTAAATTAGTCTTGACACGTCCCATACCGCATCCCGACTGAAGTTTCATTGTTACCGTATAAGTAACTTACGAAAATATAAATAACATCATATTCATATATTACTAAAATATCACTAAGCAATTTTAGAATCTTATAGTTCATTATCCAAATGTAATATAAATTCTTGATTAATCACAATTAATTAATTTAAAATTAATTCCAATTAATCCCATTAACTTTTAATTTAACTCATTTTCAAAATCATTAAAATTGTGGGGTGTTACAAGTATAACATTGAACACATAAATCATATAAAAAACACTAACAATTGCATAAAATTTATTACACGAGTAATAATAGCACTAAGTTCTTCGAATAGTTTATACACCTGAAACGATATTTGTAAAAATCACACATATTCATAAAGTGATGATGGAATGTATCAGAATTTATTTACTTTTGAGGTCAAAAATTGGTGTGGATAATGTTATAATCACATATAAGTATAAATAAAGAGAAAATAGACAAACAAGGTTTTTAACATGGTTCAACTAACGAAAAATCCTACATGCACTATTATAGTATTTCCGTTGAGGGGTTGAAGTGGGGTTGCTCAAAGGAGTCTATTTATAATGGTTGAGAAATCGTGGTGTGTAATGCCTTTACATATTCACACATTTACATCCATGTACAATAAATGTGACTATTGATCTTCAAAAGCACATGTGCAACGACTGTTGGTATCCCTATATGATTGACATTTCCCTTCCTTGATGATTCATCTTTTTGGCTACAGTCGGCTAGTTGGTCGATCAAGTATCTCCAAAGTTGACCAAGCATATGTGAAGCACTGAGGTGGATATATATGAGTACATGTGTCCTTATGTCAATGGACCACGTGGATGAATAAATTAACCCACAACAAAGCCCCCAATGCTCCATGCTTGGTGATTTAGTGAAAGGATGGAGTATTTACTCCAAAAAGTTTATCAGTGCCAAAGGGTACCACAACATTTCTGCCCCTTTGGGATATGTGCAACCATCAGAAGTTCAATCATTGGTAGAGTGAATGTTTTCCACTCCCAAGCTTCGAGGTGAATCTTTCGAATCTATAAAAGGACAGAGCTTCCCCCACTTCTCTTTACCTCAATCTTCGAACTCAATCTTTTTCTTTTTTCCTTCAAGCTTTCTTTGCTCTTTGTTTTGACCTTCTGTTGTTTTCAGAGAACTCAGTAAGACTCCCTTCTTCTTTACCCCCTTCTTCTACTTTGTTACTTTCAAAATGGTGTATATTGTTGATGAGGATTATTTAGAAGAATTTAAAGAAAAATGAAAGATTCCCACCCAGGTTTCTTCATAGCTAGTGGATGGGACTGTATAGGTACTTTATTTAAATGAGGGTCATTGGATTCCCACCCTATTTATAGCAGAGTGGGGAATAACTTCCCCCTAAACTAGTTATTTTCTGAATTCTATCAGTACTTTGATGTTTTCCACGCCAGAGTAGCCCCCAATACATGGAGAGTTGTTAATGGGGTCCATTGTCTGAATGAAATTCATGGAGCCCATATAGGGATCAATGAATTAATGTGTTCTTATAAATGGGAACTACATAAGACAACACAACATATTACTTGAAGACCAAATAAGCAAATAGGGCTTCAGTAGTCCATCTACCTGATTCTAATAAAGACTATTGGGATAATGGAGTAGTGATCGAGAATTAGAAACATGCCCACCTTCTTTAGGGGGTTGAGCATACTGGTCCCAAATGCCCTCAGGAAGCGAATGGCAATGGTCGGCCATCATTTTGACCTACTTTTATTTTGATGTTTTCCAATTGTTTGATAATATGCCGACTAACAATTTTTACTATGTTTTCTTTTGCAGAAGAAAGGAAAAATATGTGTTCCCCTGATTCGAAAGTCAATTTCAACAAGTTGAAATTTCTTTGGTCAATCCATCAAAGAATAAAATAAGAACACCCCAGGTGGGCATCGGTAAAATTGGAATATAGAAGATTAATCACCTCTTTCATTGCTAGACCAATAGAAGATATACCCCAAGATCTATCAATTTATAAGAAGAACCAATTTTTAATTCTTCGGCTAGAGAATATTTAGGGCAGAGAGAGAGTTAGATCTTAGAGGAACTTCCTCTTCATTTTAATCCTTTGACATTACCGCTATCCAAACTTTACCCACTGAAGATATGGTTAAGAGGATAATTCCCAACTTAATGTTTGTCTTGCCTTATCCCCCAGCTAAGAAGACTACTATTAGTGACAAGAGGCTTGTAGTTATTGAAACACCTTATACTCTTGACTCACTTGAGTCTACATTGTAAATAGCGACAAAATTAGTGTCCCATTCGCTAGAAACCAAAGAGCCTCAGAATCTTTATGATATAGCCACATTTGATTCACTTGAAGGTATAAATATCATCCACACACACTAGGATTGCATACATTGTTCACATATTGCTTCATTTGCTTGTGTGTGAGTTAAATCCCATTTAAATTGGTTTTAATAATTTTTGGGATTTTTCAAACATTTTTAAAATAATTTTTCATAATAAAATTTGGATTATAAAAGTTTTGGGGTCATTCTGCAATTTCTGGTTTTATCTTTTCAACCCTAAAAGGTTGTTTGGGTAGGATCTGAAATCGCTTGAGAACTCAGGGTGCTTTTGTATTTATTTTAAAATGCGCGTGTGAGCCTTGATCGCAGTCGTACACCTGTCATCCATATACCGGCCTCATTTGTGTTTCTTTGAAGACACATAACCATTGTCCATTATCAGCCCTTGGATCTTGGTTATCAACGCTCTACGTGCGTTTGAGGCCAATCCATGTGATATATCTCTTGACCAGTCCAATGACGTTTAATCCACCGCTTATACTATACTGTTGGATCAAAGTCAATTGATCAAGACTAAATCTCAGCCTTTGGTTTGTGGATCCCTTCTCGATCCTTCCTTACTCCCTATAAAAGGAGGCTTACCCTCAGCCTG
Organism: Sambucus nigra; assembly: GCA_949130495.1. Classification (NCBI taxonomy): domain Eukaryota; kingdom Viridiplantae; phylum Streptophyta; class Magnoliopsida; order Dipsacales; family Adoxaceae; genus Sambucus; species Sambucus nigra. The sequence continues at coordinate 175,780,459 of OX422211.1, forward strand.
AATAGATTTTTGGCATTTCATCCAAATAGAGAGAGAAAAGAGAGAAGAGAGAGAAGAGATAAAATAAAGAGAGAGAAAGCCAGAGAAGTCACCGCGGATGTTTCCTCAGTTGGGTGAGGTTTTACCACGTTAAAAATATCTTATACTTAATCTTTCTACATCTCCTCATCTCATTCTCATGGTTGTACTAAGTTTAATTATTTTAAACTGATTTACTAAATCCGTTATAAAATCTTGAACAGATCTCATGCATGTTTTATTAAACACATCTTGTGATTAAACTGATTTGAATTAAAGAAAAGAGTTTCTTCAAAAAATAGTTCGGAGTTACTTCAATAGTTTAATCTTGTATTAAACGCCCTAAGTAACAGATTTTTCAATTGGTATTAGAGCTTGGGAAATTTCTTTTCAAAAGATCTTGTGTTTCTGAAATTGTTTTCTTAAAATCAAACAATGAACGAGAAAAATGAAAGATTTGATAACTTAACCAGACCTCCTCTCTTTGATGGAAACAACTTTGCTTACTGGAAAGTAAGGATGGTTGCTTTCATACAAGGAACCTTGGGAGATGATGTCTCGGATATTGTTTAAAATACATATACTTATCCTACAAAACTAGCCACGAAGATTAAGAAAGTGTTAAGTGAATTCACTCAAGAAGAGAAGCAAGTTTCTCGAAACAATAACAAAGGAAAGAATGCCATTTTTATGTCTATAAATGAACATGAGTTCAAAAGGATCTCATCTTGTTCCACTTCTAAGGAAGCTTGGGATACACTGATTACTGCACATGAAGGTGACACTAGCGTTAAAGATGCTAAAACATAGATGCTTGTCCAACAGTATAACTCCTTAATTATGTCAGACTCTGAATCTTTTGATGATTTCTACATGAAATTGACTGACACTGTGACCAAATTGCATGATAATGGGATATCTTATGATAGAAATGAAATTGTTTCAAAAATTCTAAGATCATTACCATATAAATTTGATAACAAAAGATATGCTGCTGAGGAAATGAGTGATCAAAATCTCACTTCTGAATTACTCAGTAGTAAACTTAGAACTGTGGAAATGGAACTAGAATTTAAGAAATAATTAACATAATCCCATAGGAAGCAGACTAGTTTCAATTTAAGTTTCTCCTCTAAGTTGATGAAACCTGAGTTTACCATTCCCAATGATGATTCTGATTAGGAATGTGATATAGATAGTTTGGATAATGAAATTTCCTTGATGTCAAAACAGTTTAAGAAAATTATCAAATTTAGAAATAAAATGGCAAACAGACAAGGCAAGCCAAATTATCCAACTCAGTCTAACTACAAACCTCATGAGAAAAGTCAAGACAAACATCACAAGGACACTCATACGAGACCTAACAAAGACTTCAAGAACACTGAATGTTTTAGATGTGGAAAATTTGGTCATATAGCACAAGATTGTAGAGTGAATTTGAACACGACCAATAAATATACTAGGGCCAATATTTGCAAAACATGGGAAGATTTAAGTGATTCTAAAAATGAGGAACCTAAAAATCTGATGTTTTTTATCCTTTCATGTCCTTCTTTGCTAAGATAAGCTATAATGATGATATGCCTTTGCCTATATATGAGAATGATTATAATAGCTCTACTTCTGTTGTTATGAATTATGCTGCTACTGGTTTATATGCTTTAATTTCTGAGAACATTACTAGTTCTACTGTAGGGTGTGTGAGTCAAAGGGAAAGCGATAATGACAATGTCAATGTGTGTGGGAGTTCAAAAATTGAATCCTTAAGGGTTAATTCACACACAACACTTAGTGACTCAGACACTGAAGACCTCCATGACATTCACACACTTTATGCTAAGACTCTTAAGAAAGGCACTAGACTAGAAAAGACTATGAAAGATTTTACTAAGAAACTAGAAAACCTTAGTCTAATGGTTAAACTCAACGTTGAAGAGTATACTACCCAATGTCTAACTCATGAAAATGAAGTCAAAATTTTTTATCAAAAATTGAAGAATGTGATTGAAGTAAATGAAATGCTGGAGAAAAAATATAAACGAACATTATCAGAATTGGAACAATCTAAAGAAAAGACAACAACTGTTTCAAAAACTTTGCAAAATTTGAAAATAATTCCAACTGTTTTGATGGTTTTGTTGCTGACTCAAAAACCAATTCCGATGATCGAACTGGAATAGGGTTTTGCTCAACTTTGAAGACACAAACTAAAAACTTTGAACCAATCAAGTTTGTGTCAGGAGGAAAAATACCTATAGAAACTTGTCCAGACTTTCATTCCCTAAAAAATGAGTTTGATGAAAAATAACAAAAGTTTAATATTAGGGAATTAAGTAACTCTAAGTGTGTAACTCCACCTAAGGCAAAATACATATGCCCTCAGATTAGGAAGAGTGATTCTGCTTTTTAAACTGTACTCCCTAGGAATAAGGGTCAACATCAAAATTCCATGAAACCTATTTTTAGAGACTTTCCTAAGGAGATACCCTCATCCAGCAATCTATATTGATCCTACTGTCATATATACGGTCATTATTTTAAAGGTTAATACTCTAGAAGTTTTGTAAAATCTGTCTGTAATACTCCTCTATACCAGAACTTTAACTACTCTAGGAGAAGCCGTAACAATTATGTCCTGCCTAGACAACCTGACAAAAACTCTAACTATAGAAAGAGAAAGACCAAACCTAAAAGATAATTTACAATATGAATAACAAGGAACCTTCCAAAACCAAATGCTTATATTTTTCATAAAATTCAAACTCATGCGCAAAACATTTTTCAATAAAAATCTAATGCTCGCAAATTTTATAAAATGAGAGCAAATATGCGCAAAATAAAAATAAGAGCTATTTGGGTTAGAAAAGATGAGATGCTACCCCAAATGAAGTGTAACATTGTGACTACTACTTTAAAAGCTGAACACACCACTTCTGGTTGGTATCTAGATTCCATATGTTCAAAGCACATGACTGGGGATGATACCAAACTTTTAAACAAAACTAGTTTTGCTGGAGGAAAAGTCATTTTTGGTGATGGTGTATCATCTCAAATCATTGGTAAAGGAACACTCCAAGAAGTAGGAATTCCTGTTCTTGAAAATGTTCTTCTAGTAAAAGGTCTTAAGGCTAATCTACTTATTAGTTCTCAATTTTGTGACTCAAATCATATTGTCACCTTTTCAAAGAATAATTGCAAAATTTTAAATGAAAAAGGTGAGTGCCTTCTTATAGGACTCAGGACTCCTGACAATTGTTATACTGTTTAGGCAAGTTCTGAGGTCTATAACATTGCCAGAATGGATGACAATGAAATATGGCACAATAAAATGGGTCACATAAATTACGATAACCTTAGTAGATTATCTACACAAGAAATAGTTAGAGGAATTCCAAAAATCAAAACCAATCTTTAGTATTATCTGTGGATCCTGTCAGGAAGAAAAAATTATTAAGGCATATCATAAGAAAGTTAAAGATATCCTAACCTCTAAACCTTTGGAGCTCATTTATATGGACCTAATGGGTCCTTCCCGAAATGTTAGTATCTGTGGACACAATTACATTCTTGTTATGGTAGATGACTACACTAAATTTACTTGGGTAGCCTTATTAAAATAAAAATATGATACTTTCCAAACTTTTTTGAAAATTCTTCTTCAGATTGAAAATGAGAAGGACACTCACGTAAATAGAATTCGTAGTGATAGAGCTGGAGAATTCATAGATACTGGAATTATAGAGTACTGTGACTATAATGGTTACAAACATGAATTCAATTCTCCTAAAACTCCTCAAAAAAATGGAGTCGTTGAGCACAAGAATCATACTTTGCAAGAGATGGCACGTGTTATGATTCATGCCAAGTGCCTACCTAAATAATTTTGGGTAGAATCTATTAGAACTGCATGTCACATCATCAATAGGGTCTATCTTAGGAAGAAGTCTAAACAAACTTCTTACGAATTATGGTATGGAAAAAAGCCCAATCTTAAATACCTTAGAACCTTTGGTAGTACTTGTTATGTCTGCAATGACAGAGAACACTTGTCCAAATTTAAGACTTGTGGAGATAAAGCTATCTTTCTAGGATATTCTCCTGACAGTAGGGCATACTATATTTATAATCTTCGCACTAGGACCTTAATGGAATCCATAAACGTTATTATGAGTGACAGTACTGTTGAAAGTAAGACTGGAGAATCAACTATTGTGGAAGTGTCTGAAAATGTTTTAGAAAATGACTCTCCAAAAATAGATGATTCTTTACCAATTGAGACACCTGAAGTACCTAACTAGGTTTCTAAAGATCATCCTAGAGACAACATTGTTGGTAACCCTACTGAACTTGTGCGTCCAAGATCTCAATTAAGAAACTATGCTCATTATGCATGTTTTGTTTCCCTTGTGGAACCAAAGAATGCAAATGAGGCACTGAATGACCCTCATTAGATTTTTGCAATGCAGGAAGAACTTCTTTAATTTGTCATTCATGATGTTTGGTATCTTGTAATTAGGCCTGATCATAAAAAGGTTATTGGCACACGTTGGATATTTAAAAATAAATCTGATGAAAGTGGGATAATCATTGGAAACAAAATAAGATTAGTTGCACAAGGACACTCCAAAATTGAAGGAATAGATTTTAACGAGACTTTTTCCCCTGTTACTCGCTTAGAATTTGTTCATCTTCTCTTTGCAATAGCTTGTTACTTACATTTTACGCTTTACCAAATGGATATCAAATCTTCCTTTTTGAATGGAATATTGGCTGAAGAGACCTATATTGAACAACCTAAAGGGTTTATTGACCCACAATATCCGAATCATGTTTATCGTCTTAAGAAGGCCTTATATGTCTTAAAATAAGCTCCAAGAGCTTGGTATGAGCGCCTTTCCAACTTTCTCTTAGACAAAGGTTTTAAGAGAGGTGGAAATGATCAAACCCTTTTTGTCAAACATTTTGACAAACATATTATTATAGTTCAAGTTTATGTTGACGATATCATTTTTGGTTCCACTTCTCCCTTAGAAGTCAAATCTTTTTCTGCAATTATGCATAAAGAATTTCAAATGTCTCTTATGGGGGAGTTACAATTTTTTTTGGGTCTTCAAGTAAAACAAAATTCATAAGGCTTATTTGTTTCAAAATCTAAATATGCTTTAGAGATTGTCAATAAATTCGGTCTTAAAAGTGCCAAAGATTCTGAAACTCCCATTAGTACTACGGTAAAACTCTCTAAGGATGAGAATGTTAAATTGATAGATGCCACTCTATATCGTAGTATGATAGGAACCTTGATATACCTTACTGCTTCACATCCTAATATTATGTACGCTATTTGCGTATGTGAACGTTATCAAAACAATCCTAAAGAAAGCCATTTAGTGTGTGTTAAAAGAATTATAAAATACATAAAAGGCACTCTAAATTTAGGACTTTGGTACACCAATGATACTTCTAGTACCATAACTGGATACACTGATGCTGATTGGGCAGGGTGTACTGATGATAGTAAGAGCATATCCGGATCGTGTTACTATATTGGTAATAATTTGGTAAGATGGAGTAGTAAGAAAAAAAATTGCACTTCTTTATCCACAGCGGAATCCTAATATATAGCCACTGGAAGTTGGTGTGCCCAATTACTGTGGCTTAAGAAAATTCTAAGTGATTGTGTTATTCATGAAGATCAATTACATCTCTATTGTGATAATCAAAGTGCAATCAATATCTCTAAAAAATCTCGTTCAACACTCGTGAACAAAACATATAAAAATAAGACATCACTTTATACGGGAATTAGTTGAGACTAAGGAATTATAAGTCAATTATCTTCCTACTAATTTGCAACTCGCAAATATGTTTACCAAACCTTTGGATTATAATAGATCTATTGCTTTGCGTGAATCGATAGGAATGGTTTCTGCTGAATAAACTCCTATGACTTGAGTAATATTCCCTTTTTGCATTTGGGAAAAAATGGGGGAGGAATTTGAGTCTTATGAGTCAATTTTTTGTACATATTTCTAATAAGCTTGATCTTAGTGATTATTTGCAGGAATTTTTCAGTTGTATTCAACATATGTTATTAGAGTATTGATTTATAATTAGTTGAGTTATGTAATTTTCCTTTCTAGGAAATGGGTAGATAAAATTTTTGTATAGGAATAGGTTTTTCCTCATTTCTTTGTAGCCCTACGAGTCCTAGTTGACTCAAAGGAGATTTTGTCTCATATTTCCAAAGGGGGAGATTGAAACACCTTATACTCTTGACTCACTTGAGTTTACATTGTATAAGTGTTCATCTTGTTTGGAAATAGTGACAAAATTAGAGTCCCATTCCCTATAAACCAAAGAGCCTCAGAATAATCATCTTATAGCCACATTTGATTCACTTGAATGTATAAATATCATCCACACACACTAGGATTGCATACATTGTTCACATATTGCTTCATTTGATTTTGTGTGAGTTAAATCCCATTTAAATTGTTTTTAATAATTTTTTGCATTTTTTAAACTTTTTTTCAATAATTTTTTCACAATAAAATTTGGATTATAAAAGTTGTGGGGTCATTATGCAATTTTTGGTTTTACCTTTTCAAACCTAAAAGTTGGTTTGGGTAGGATCCTAAAGACTTGTGAACTTAGGGTACTTTTGTATTTAGTTTAAAATGCACGTGTGAGCCTTGATCGCAACAATACACCTATCATCCATATGCCGACCTGATTTGTGTTTCTTTGAAGACACATAACCATTATCCATTATCAGCCCTTGGATCTTAGTTATCAACACTATTCATGCGTTTGAGGCCAATCCATGTGATATCTCTCTTGACCAATAACGTTTACTCCACCTCTTCTACTATACCGTTGGATCAAAGTGAATTGATCAAGACTGAATCTCAGCTTTTGGTTTGGGGATCCCTTCTTGATCCTTCCTTGCTCCTTATAAAAGGAGGCTTACCCTCCGCCTGGACAGACTTTTGGCATTTTGTCCTAATAGAGAGAGAATAAAGAGAAGAGAGAAAAGAAAGAGAGAGAGTGAAACCCTAATCTTCCAAACCCTATTTGCAAAACCCTAATCTGTTTCAAACCCTAACTCATATCTCTTAAAAAGTTTTACCAAACATTATTCTTGTGTGTTTTGAGTGTGTTGGGGGTGGTGGTTTTGAAGGGTATTTTAAGTTTTATTCCTTTGAGTTTAAGATCTTATTTCCAACTTAGACTTTGCATGTTAGATATATATTTCTATTTAATAGAAACTATAGATCTGGCCATTGCAGGTCATATTACACTTAGATCTTCATAGTTTATTTTTTCTCATCTTGAGAAATCACTTTTGTGGATTGCTGTTCTATAAATGTTTTTCAAAAATTTAGAATCAACAAATCTTCTTTATGTTTCTAGTTCTTATGAAACAAGACTGTTGACCTAGTTGGAATCGCAATTGATTATTTCCAATTTGAAAATAATTTTCAAAAACTCTTCGAAATTAGATATGAGCTTGGCAGTCTTACGAGCAAGGTAACCTTGAATTCCGAGATTATTTGAAAGGTCAAATACAGTTTTCTCTTCTAAAGAAGAGAGAAACCAAAAATAATTCATATTAGATTTGATTTGTAATTCATTAGGACTGTCTGTATAAAATAAGTGTGTTTGTGTGTGCATGCATGTGTTAGAAGCACTTTCACAAACACTTATCACACTACAACACATAAGTGTTGGGTATAAGATCTTGAATCTAAAGAGTCGACGTAAAGACTGGAACAAAGTGGAGAAGTTAGCAAACTAAGAACGCCACATCAACATCAGAACTGCAGAGAAGTTAAAATCAACCAGTGGGTACATTTCTAAACTTGTATAGGTCTGATTTGTGTGCATATGTGTTATATAGTTTGTAACTTGAGAATTTTATTTTAGTGGATTTTTGGTTTGTGACTTAGAAGTCATCGTGGATGTTTCCTCAGTTGGGTGATTTTTTACCACGTTAAAAATATCCTGTACTTATTCTTTTTACATCTCCTCATCTAATTCTCGTGGTTTTGATGAGTTTAATTATTTTAAACCAATTTACTAAACCTGTTATAAAATCTTGAACAGATCTCTTGCATGTTTTATTAAACACATCTTGTGATTAAACGGATTTTATTTAAAGAAAAGAGTTTCTTCAAAAAATAGTTCAGAGTTAATTCAATAGTTTAATCTTGTATTAAACACCCTAAGTAACAGTTTTTTAGTTAACAGTGTTGAGGAAATAAAAACAATAGAATCTTAATTTAGGAGGTTGAAGAGGTGTCCTACCCCTCTACAGGAATTGACACAAAAGACCTCAATCGACCAGGGTACTAATGAATCTGCCTCGATGGGAGTGAACCTTGTTCTAGCTAGTGGTTGATTCACTCAAGAGTTCTTTCGACTGACAAGTCGATAATAGATCCTTTGTCTAGATCCTATTTCATGGAGAGAGCTAATGAAAATTTACCACTGGTAACATGATTAACCATTTACTTTCGATGATTTCCATTTTCTTACGTGTAATTAATACTTTCCTTATTGTTTACCTGTTTTGCAGTTCCTTGTTGATTACGACCAATTATTGATAAAGGGTGATATGCTAAGGTCATCCTCAACTGATGTGTAAGAGCCTTCAAAGGATTAAAAGATTCCCTTAATGACACCAAAAGGGCCTAGGAGAGGGAACAAAACAAGTTAGCAGGATCATATAGATCAAAGCAATGAGAAAGTAAAGGCAGTCGAGCAAAAGACAGAGCACATGGATGCTAACTCGGTGGTGGACGTTGTTGCTAAGAAAACATTTTTGGAGTTAAAAGCTCAGAGTAAGAAGGACAAAAATGAGGCCTTTAACATGGAATGGGAAAAAGTCTTTACTACTTTCATTGTGAAGATTGAATATATGAAGAAAGTTTCCTTTAAGTATGGTTAGACCAATGCTCTAAAGTAGTTCGACACCACTGTCGACTTAAATTTTTTTTTAGACATGACCCTGGTACTGTTACCAATTCAAAAGAGTAAGTTGATGATGAAGATGGGATGCGTGAGTTCTCATTGGTGCCTATCACTTAAGTTGAGTACATTTCGTTAGAAGAAATAACAAAAGACAAAAAGAAGGCGTAACTCTCTCTAATTCTGTTGGATAGCCCTTTCCCTCCTGTATTTCCTTTGTCTGGTCTTTAATTTTCTTCTTTTATTTTTTGGCCGTAAGGAACAATCAATTGTAGCACCTTTCTTTTGCAATGAATGAAATTTTTAACTTGGTTGAACATCTAGTTTTATAGGTAACTGTACTTATTTTTCATTCTTGGTAGGCTGTTATTATTATACTCTTACTTTCAGTTTAATTATAGGAAGAAAGAAATAATATCCATTGAAACAGATTTAATGAAATGTGGGCTTAGAATTTTTGGTTCTTGGCATGCAACCTTAACTGAAGCCAAGCTAGAAGGGTTTCTTAGAGCTAAGGTATACGAGCAAGATGTTCGTCTGCATGGTCTTTTTGATCGGGTTATGGCAAACAACACATGTTATAATGAACTGATTGAACAGTTACAAGAAGATCAGAACCTCTCAGCGACTTTTCTTCATTCTGATTATGATGCTATATATGAGGCACTGATGGCAAGTTGGGGCTTTGATTCAAGTCATTTCCTCAGCCATAAAATTTCTTGAATTTTAGGGATTTATAATACCTCTGAAGATGACGGCAACCTCTCTTGGGGTTTGAAGAATCCTTTTGAAGCCGTCCTAAGCGTGGCTGCTTCGTTTTCAGATATTGAGAATTCCAGGCCGATGGCGGAGCTAGAGAAATGGAAGAAAACTAACTCTAGACTATCTTTTAAATAGTTGGTAGTTTCACGAATAATAATTGCTGAAGTGAGAAATAAAAGATCTTAACCGATCAATCTACCGTAAGTAAAGATAAAGATGTAACCATTAAGAAACTGACTGACAAGGTCGATCGATTGATCGTTTATTTAAATAAGCAACCAAGGGCAGTGTGGATGGACAACTATGACGTGATTCTAGATCACATTGAAGATGAATTAGAATAATCCAAAATGAGGGTCATAAGTGGGAATAGTTAAAGGCCTTAACAATTATAAAGGTTTCCAAATATAATAAACTATGGTACTCGCATCACCTAGGTGGGATGGATTCCCTAAATCCTCCTTTTAAACTTGATGCCAGTTGGATCCCTATTGATGCTATTCCTTAGAGTCTATTAAAAAGGTATTTAGGTTATTTCAGCTTACAAGAAGAGGATACTTATGTTCGCCCCAACACTTGTTGAACAAACTTAACTCAAGTGGTCAAGATAGGCCAACAGACTTATCTTTTACCGTTCCTCATTTTAACTTTGATGTTCCTTCTGCTGGGATTGATAAGGAAAGAAAAACGTCTAGTTTAAATATTTTTAGTATTTTTCCTTGTAACCATTACCTTGATAGTGATCCTGCAAATTTTACTTGAATAAAATAATTTTTCCTTGCACATGTTTGTCTCTTTAATTTATTTGAACTTTAACAATTATATTTTTTTATTTGGTCGGCTAGGTGGTCGACTAACCTACTTAATTGTTTTTGTTGTGTTATAAAGTATGATCTTAAACTGTGGGGACTAAGGTTTACTAATGAACTTAGAATTAACAAAAGAGATGGTTTATAAGGCTAAGTGTTTGCATTAGTTACCATTGGCGACCATATATTTTAGGAATGTTATAATATTTTCCTCAATTTAATTTGGTCTGGTAAAACTCCTTATTTTTTGCTTTAGGAAATCCATGAATTATTAGGAAGTTCTTGTTTATGATTTGTCAAAGATGAAGTCATACATGAAGTTTAGAACGTTCTGACTTGTCAAAGATGGGTCCAAGACGAAGTCATGAAGTTTTAAAGTTTTCGATGATACAATTGTCAATAATGCCATCACCCTATCTCGAAACAAACAATGAAAAGAAGTGTAATTTGTAGGAAACCATAATTTTATTAAAATGATTGAAATTAAGACAACAAATTCCCCATAGATCTACTGATAATATTTTCGGAGATGATCGGCAATCTAAGGATTCTTAAATTCCTCCCTTACTTACTCAATCAGGTCCATATCTAATCATCTCATGAGATCACTCTTTAGGGAGTCAAAGTTTAACACTCTATGAGTAGTCTTACCTACCACATCTGACATCATTTCTTTAGTCCCAAAAGTAAGCATGTAATGGGGTTCTTTCATAGCTGTTTTTGGTGTTGTTCTATAGGCCCAAAGAACGCTATTTAACTCATTGATATAGTTACCATTCTCATCATCAAGTATCTTTTTCAGTCCATATAATAACTTTTTATTGGTTACCTCAGTTTGGCCATTACATTGGGGATGGCCTAGGTCAGAGTGAAGTTTCTGGATCTTGGACTAAATGCAATATTGCTTAAACTCGTGATTTTCAAATTAAGTCCCAAGATTAGTCATGAAGGCATATGACATACCATATATGTAGATGATTTGCTTCTAAATAAATTAGAAGACCCTTTTGTAAGGCATTTTAAATAATTGCTCAACTTCCAGCGATTTCGTGAAGTAGTCTACTACAACCACCAAGTATTTGAATTTCCCCTTTGTCTTTAGCTGTGTGTTGACCAAGTCAATCCCTCATATGGAGAACGAACATGTAGAGGCGATTGGTGTTAATGCAGCCCGTGGTGTTCTATGGATTGGATAAAACTATTGACATTTGTCACATTTCTTGGCAAAAGATATATAGTCTACTTTCATGGTCAACAAGTAATATCCTTGCATATCTATCCTTCGCACAATTGATTGTTCGACTGAATGATCTACACATGAACCTTTATGCACATCGATTGTTAAATATGGTACCTCGGTGGGGTATACACGCTGAGTAGAGAAATAGTGTATCCTATTTTGTATAAAACTCCTTGCTCTATTACATTACTAGATGCCTTGGATCTTAGCGTTATGGATTCTCTTAGGTCACCAGTCAATACACCCTTGTCAATATAGCTTTTAATAGGATTCATCCTTGAATTTACTAATTCCACAAAATTGAAACTGACGGCTTCTGTATATGTACTTCTATTGGCAAGGATATCTATTGTCATGGTTTATCTGAGCACTGTTCAGGTCGTTGAAACCAACCGAGTAAGTGCATATTCTCAGTAATTATCTATCCTCGGTATCTTGATTATAGATACCATATTCTAAGACCCTCCTAAGACTCTTCTTAGGTCTCTATAACTTCTCCATTCACCATATAACCCTAGTTCATACTCAGAGTATCGATCTCGTATCGACCTAGAGGCCACATGCGCCTCGATCCCCATTTGACGCTGGTCAACTTTCTCGTCGAGTGAAAGCTTAATGAATCTTTGAAGGAATCTAAATCCCCATTGCATTGGTCTGCCCCATGGTTTAATCGGCCTTACGGTTTGAATGAATGGTCCGTTTTACTATTCAAAATTGATCTTGAGGCCAACGGGCACCCTGATGCCCCATTTTGGTCCCAATCAATTTCCTCGCCTGGGTGAAACCTCAATCAACCTCTAGAGGGATATAAAGCCCCTTTCCAAGGGCTTGACCCGTAAATGAATCAACCTCACCATTCAAACGAATGATCCATGTTCTGCTAAAAAACTGATCTAGAGTCCACCAGGCGCTCCCGAACTTCGATTGACTCATGTTAAATATTTAGTTCAATTGAGACTGAATGAATATTTAAAAGGCATTGAATACCCTTTCCAACATTATGCCCTATGTGAGAATCGGCCTTACAATACAGAAGAACGACCCATTTTACTCCGAAGGGTCACGAAGCATTTGCAGGCTCTGTTTGACCAAGGTACACTCTACAAACCGAACGAGACTATATGAATATTTGAAGGGATCTATATACCCTGTCAATTGGACCATCCCGTGCGTGAATCGACCTTATGATTTGGACAAACGATTCATTTTCCTTTGGGAATCTCTAGTCTAAAAGACCTTCGGGCGCTTTTGAGCCCTGTTTGACAAAAGTCAACTCCTGAACCCGAGAGAGGATATAAATACCCTTTCCAATGGTATGCCCCATGTATGATTCAAAATTATGAATTCCATTTTATGACCCTTTTAAGAGAAATATACATGAGATTTCCAAATGGCAAACCCATTTTTCGTCCCCTATCGTGAGTGTGTCTTGGGATGCCTATCAATAGATAGGTCAAGTACAATGTCGATCGGCACACCCTTAACCTTATATAAGGAGAGCATGATTTCACTTTGAAAGGCACCCCAAATATATCCATCTCATTGATCTCAACAAAGTTCTCTTAAAGTCCGCGCGGTTTCTCTATTGAAATGTTTCCTCCACATTCCATCCCGATCCTTTTCATATCCAATTTAGAAAAAATCATTTCCCTCTTCTCCTACAACCTCCATCCACTTGCGAAGGCGGTCTTTTTAATAACTAAGATCAATCTTCAAGTCTCCAAAGAAGGTCCAAACATATTCTCTCTCTTTTAATTTCCTTATTTTTTTCATTAGTTATCTAGTCTTTACTTTAGCATTTCATCCTTGATTAGTCCACATGTATTAATAATCTCACTTTTTATTATTAGTATTGCACGTAACATATTTTCTATAAAAATCCAAAAAGAAGAAGAAGAGGGTTTACTCATAAATTTCAAACAGGATTCTTCACCACATTTTAACAAATCAAAACATCCTTTTACTACACACACAAATCTTAATGAAATCCCCAGTTTAATTTAGAGGATAATTCCCACCCTCGTATTGTATGCAAACTACATGGAATTCGATTCCTTTATAGGCTACGTAGGCATTTCTGATTAAAACCCTAACCCCAAAGTCGAGTCATCCATGCATACTTTTGTATTATTCATGTATTATTCCTATATATGGTATTTGTGATTCTTATTTGCACTTTATCTAAAATAAATCATCGTTTCACTATAACGATCGATATAACGATAAGCACACACATTATGTTTTTTAATTACTATTTTGGGGACACTCCTACGGATGATATCACTCCGCCTTTCTCCATAAAGTGAGTTGAGAAATTCCATTCTCCATTTATATATACATGCGCACACACTTCACTGAGTTTTTTTAAGGAGAATAATAACACATGCCCATGAGAGAACGAAAGGGCGGGATTGGTGCCTAACACCTTCCCATTTCGTAACTTATCCCCCGAACCTTTGAACTATTATTTTCGCAAGCATCAATATGTCTTTGATACCGTTCTCTCGAGATGCCAATATTTCTTTTGCTTATTTTGTGTGAAATTGGTTGACGACTCTATTTATTTACATCACCCCCACATTGGTGACGACCGAAGCTCTACCAAAAAGGGCATGAGACCTTCTCTTTCCCCCCCCCCCCCCCCCCCAAGCAGCGCACGCAAGCACCCAACCCGGGTGAGGAAGGAAAACAGAGAGATGGCCATAGTGGAAACTCTAGTGAAGATGACTTAAATGTCATAAGAGGGCTATACTCTATTTATATGGGTGTTATCATTTTCTACATGTGTTCATGTGCACCTATCTGTGTGTTCCCTTTCTCCTCTATCCATTTCTTTTATATATTTATCTCTTACTTATATCACTTATCACTCACTTCTTACTTCATTCACTTGTAAATGCCTTCCATGTACACCTCACACTACTTACACTTATATGTATGATCACTTATATCCACATGTATCACACACCACTTAGAATATCTATGCTAAGGTTTCACTAGCAAACACATCCACTTATCACATAACACTTAGAATATCCATGCTTAGGTTCACTACCACACACTCACTTATAGATATTCACACATCACTCGCTCACATGTATATATGATTAGTGTAATCTTCATGCTCCATGCTAGATTTACATTTCATGATACTTGTTCATTCTTACCTATTATTATAGTGCCCATCATGCTAAATAAAATACTCTCTCTCTCTCTCCATAATATACTAACCAAGAGTCATGCATTTTGCACAATACATCACCAAGAACATGTCTATTGATCAAAATTTTGTCCCATACTGGGGGGTCACATTGTTATGGGCGTTGGTCCGACAGGTCGCAATTATCCTAAGTAATACGACTATCACCTTCCTTTGGCCTAGTAGCTTCTACGTATACAGAACGGTCCCCCACATCATATTGCTTAGTCGAACTCACCTTTAGAGGCAAATAACAAGGAACTCATTCATGTATGTCTAGTATATTGAATTACCTATCATATGTATTGCCCCCATGTGGTATATAGTGAGGACATTCATGTACACTCAGGTATATCCAATGGCTTGTCCATGCGTACCGATTGCCCTAAAAAGTAAGAAGTATATCGTGGAAGTCATGACAAAGGGGGGAACCTTTCCACTAACCCAAATATTTCATAAACCTCATATAGGTGTCAGACCTAGGACGCTCATATTTAGTCAGTCGGTTACCACACAAAACTCTTCTGAAATGCTGGGTTGGCATGGTGCCCAAATTTTTGCATGATTTCGTCTTTTTTTCAGAACGAGACCCTATCTATGAGCATGGAAACAAGTCAAACCCTTTCATACCTATTTGTCAAAGCCAATTTTCCTAGGCTCAGGTCCTGTGCGAATTTTTTTTTTTGCATTGAGGTAAACCTAATACAAGTGAAAACATAGTAATAATAATAATAATCATGCTAAGACTCTTCTCTCGGTTTCGCCCCATTTTTACCCAAAAATACCAAAAACATTTTTTCCTTCTCTGTGTCAAAAATATTTTCCCTCTTCAACAAAAACATTTTCTTTTCCCTTTTTCAAAAATAAATTTGAATATTTTTCCTTCTAAGGTCGATCGCATACCCAATTCTTAGCCTGGCTCCATATTGGCTTCCGTCTTCTGTTAAATTTCCCTAATGTTCCGTTAGTTCCCCTGCAACTTCATCCGAGTCTGAAATCCACCTTCACCAGTACCCATGGAAAATACTGATTAAGAACCTAACGTAAAACCTGATTTGATGGCAGTCCCAGTCCAGCTCACTTATAAGACTGACAACCTTCAAACTGAGGTTCATGAGATGCAGTAAAACTGAGTCTCAGTTCTCGAAAAATCTAAGGTTCTTTTTCTTCGTATCATGGTTTTGCCCACTCCTGAGCCTGTTTGGGTTCCCAAAAAATATCACCACGCTCTTCATGTCCCACCTGCCAATAGGCCACCATTAGTTCAGTTCCCTATTCCAAACCTTGCCCTGGTATGGGCTAACTTGACGGCACCCATTGATTCCAAAGAAAAATAATTGAATGAGGTCAAGGAAGACCTCAAGATGTTTTTAAAGAAGTTTGACCAAGTCAAGATATTCGGGAACTACATGGACTATGCTAACATTTATCCCTACCATAAATCAAGATTACTTAAGAAATTCAAGATGCTATCCTCGATAAGTTCGAGGGAAATAAGCCCCTATTTGTTCACCTTCCAAGCTATCATCGATCCATGACTCTCTTTGGTTCCTCTAAAGGGATAATGGCCAAAATGTTCTAACAGACTTTGAAGGACATTGATCTTCGTTGGTTTCTATCCCTTGAGGAATCCGTAATCTTCAGTTGCGAGGATATTACCTAGGAATTCATCTCACAGTACAAGTACAATGAAAAACTAGAGGTTACACGTCATGATCTAGAGCTTCTCAAGAAGTACCCTTGAGAAAAGCTGCCACCATGACTAACCAACCCTTCCAAAAAGAACAATTCTGTATAGTGAAAAGAATTTCCTTCCCCATATTAGAGAAACTATGGGAGGATAGTATTACCCAAACTTTCGAGCCCTCTGGGAAGGAGGTGTAGAGATTGAAGAAAATGTTACCAAGATAGAAGCCAAATCTAAGAAAGTGTACAGACAATTTACTTCCAGAAAGTATGAAAAGCCTGCCAATGCCACAGTCTCAACCATAAATAGTATCTACCAACCTGCCACCTCTCGGGCTCAAGAAAGTCTCCCTAACCCCTTTAGATAAGAATACACTGAGCTCTATAATATCCTCTTTAAAGTCTACCAAGCCTTGTTAAGCTGTAATCTTATCAAATATTTGGACTCCCGTTCATTACCAAACCCACTTACCAAAAATTTCAAAACAATTGCCCACTGTGACTTCCACTAATCTACCCGCCATACTATGGATCAATGATTCTATTTTTTGAATGTTATCCAAGGTCTAATTAATCGAGGTATCATTGCCCCACCAGCCAATCTTAAACCAAACGCCACTCACAAACTAACTCAAACCCATACCAATGCCATCTTTTTAGAAAATTACCCGAAATTTGACCCGTCTACCCAAATTCTACCTAGTAAAGAACCCATCATACCCATATTTTCTCCCAAACCACCGAAAGTTTGTTCATATTTTCTCCTAGACCCCACCTACTTCACCGATCGAGCTTTATCACTCCTCACAAGAGATTGTATTGCCATTCGTACCCCGTCCAAAGGAAGAGATATGGAATTTTCGGCTATTCTAAATCATCTTCTGGATTTTGGGCTGAAAATGCCCCATGAAATGACCATCGACTGATGGAAGTTCAACATCTTATTCATAAATTACCGAAAGTGGGCCCGAGAGTTAGATAATTCGTTTGTATCCATTGATAAAATCATCTTGGTTGATGTAGTACAAATTATGGCATACTTTATCCGACCGACCGGTGAAATCCGTTGCATTTTTTATCTACTCACTTATTTAAATCTTCAAGGGTGGTTGGTCCCTTCTCTCTTGCACCTCCCCGTTGAGTTGGAGGATTTATATGAAGAAGCCGTTGAGGTCATGGATTGCATTGACTTTTCTTAGTAGGAATACATCATCGCCACTAAATGGGGGGACAAATTTGATAGACCTAATGATGAATCGAGTCAGGAAAAGGCCAGTTTAGTAATGAACATGCGTGGGATGATCTCTTTCGAGGAACCATTAGGGTAAATTAATAAAGTAACCGTACATCTAGAAATTGATAAAGAAATAGGGTTCTTGTTCTTCCACGCCTCTATAAATCGAATGACTAGATCAGGGAGACACTACTAAGATTTGAATCCTAAACCATCAAGAATAGACAGGGGAAAGGGAGTTGCCGAGGAACTCCTCATGCTAGAGATGACCATCGAGGAAAGAAAGATCCTTGACCAACTCAAGAAGACTCAAGCCAACATCACCTTGTGGGTATTCTTCAGGTCTTCCCAATTGCATCGATATGCTCAGATAAAATTTCTCACTGGGCCCACATTCCTTCCCTCCACCAATCCATAAAAAATCGTGAACCTTTTTGGATCCTTGACCACCACTAGACTCCTTTCCTTATTCAAAGAATAAGTTCCGAAGATTGGACCTAATCATAACTATGCCGTCAATATTTTCGTTGAAATGATGGGAAAGATAGTTTCGCTAACATACATCAATAATGGATCTGCCCTCAATGTTTGACCATTGAGAACCTTTAATTTCTTATTGTTGAAAGTACGTAACCTAAATCCTACTTTTTCCACAGTACGTGCCTACGATAATACTCTCCAAGAGGTGATGGGATCCATAACACTCACAATAAGGTCTATCCCTATCAATATCAATATTGAGTTTCAAGTTATTGATATACCCGCATTCTTCAACCTGCAACTTGGTTAATCGTGGCTTCATAACATTTTAGGGGTATCCTCCTCCCTCCATCAAAAGTTGAAATTAGTCTCCAAGGGGAAAGTCATTACCATTATAGGAGATGATAACAGTATTAGAAATTCCACCACCAGCAATCCAGTATTAGAAATACATTATAGGAGGAATGACATGATTCTTTGAGACTTCAGGGTTGATCTACTTCCTCTTCTAGTAGGGGATGATTTCAAAAATCAAATTTTTCCAAAGCACATCCCTCACGGCAATGTTAATATAATACATATATTGAAGAATATGCACTTTATGCCCCTACTAAAACTGTGGCGGCATCAATAAGAGATACTAGATCCCATAGTCCTTAAAAAGGCCTTCCCCTATATGGCCTAGGTTATCAACCTTCACAAAAAGAACTTAGAATGATCCAGAAGATTGGTAAAAAAGGATGAATATTTCACCTTCTGTGGATTTCCTGAACCATTTTATGATCATATGCATAAGAACATGAAGTCAGAGATGGAAATATTCTTTCTAGACAACTACTCCTAGGGCGAAGACTACCAGCATCAAGTGCAACCTCTCACTCAGAAATCCATAACAATTATCAAGGTCTCTGAGGAATGTAAGACTTGTTCAATCTGTAGACACTGGGGCTGACACTCTGCATGATCTATTTAAGCACTACATCTTCACACTCACCATTCTGAAGAAGGCCACCGATGCGCCTATTCTCAATTGGAATGTTGTACCAACTCCGAGTGCTGAGATGAAACCTAATCATGTTAGTTACCCCTTTATCTTCCTTTGTTGTTATTCCTCCCTTTTCTGATAACAATTTAATTGAGACTTGTTTTGATAAGGCTCTCAATACTGTTTTTCCCAAAAGTGAAATAAACGAGGATTTTGGGGATCTTTCTATGCTTTACAGTAATTGTCTTGATTCAATTTTAGCTTTTGATGATGATGATTTTGTATATGAATAATTCTTAACTGGTCTTAATAAGGTTAATAATAAATAACATAATTGCGTTCAAATGAATGATGATGAAAATGTTGTTATCAATCTTGGTTCTAGTAGCCAACAACGCGAGATTAGGATAGGGTCCAACCTTGACGAGTATGAGCGCACGCAACTGGAAGAGATACCGAAGGAATTTGTGGACATCTTCACGTGGTCTTGTAATAAAATGCCCGTTATTGATCCTGAGATAGACCAACACGAGTTTCGAACTATCTCAGAATGAAAATCGATCAAACAAAAATAGGAAAAGCTCTCCATATAATAGTCATTCAAAATCAAGGAAGAGGCAATCAAGAAGTTGAACGTAGGCTTTATCCGGGTGATCAAATATCCGAAATGAATAGCCAACATTGTGCCTGTACCGAAATTAGGATGAAAAGCCTGCATGTGCATTAACTACCAGGATTTTGAAAAAGCATACCTGAAGGACAATTACCCATTACCCAGCATTAATATGATTATTTACAGCACGAATAGTCATGCTCTCAAGTCATTTATCAATGGGTTCACTGAATATATTAAAATCAAGATGCACCTTGATTATCAGGAAAAAAACTACACTCATTACCCCTAGGTAACCTTTTGCTACACAATTATGACATCCGGGCTCAAGAACACATGGGCTACCTACAAAAGGGGTGCCGTAACCATCTTGCATGATTTGATGCACAAGGAGGTCGAAGTCTACATAAATCACATGATCATTAAGTTTAGGACTCAAGAAGGTCACGTTCCTGACCTCCGAAAGTTTTTGAACAACTACGATAATAACAAATGCGGATAAAACCATAAAAATGTGTTTTTGGCATCACCAAGGGAAACCATTTAAAGTTCATCGTTAGCGAGAAGGGAGTTGAGGCAAACCCTTCCAAACCAAAATCCATACTCAAAATTCCCCCCGAACAGAGAAGGAAGTCCAGGGATTTTTAGGGAAATTATAGTATGTTGGCCGGTTCATCAGTCTGTTAACTTATATTTATGAACCCATATTTAAACTCCTTTGGAATAATTCTACCAAAGTATGGAATAAAGTGTCTCAAAAGGCTTTTGAAAGAATCAAGCTATACCTAACCTTAACTCTGGTACTCATTCCACTGCAGCCTGGTCTCCAAGGTAGTGTAGTTGACTTCGTATCGCAATAGGGTACGAAGTCAACTACACTACCTTGGAGAAAGAATGTGTTGCCTTAGTCTGGGTCACTCAAAAGTTACAAAACTACATGCTCGATTTCCCATCAAACTTATGTCTTGAATTGACCCCATTAAATACTATCATGAAAAACCTACCATGTCTAGTTGAATGGCCTGATGGTTGATATTTCTATCTGAGTTTGATATCTTGTATATTATGCAGAAAGACATGAAGGGAAGAGCTATCTCCTATTACCTTGGTGACTAACCCATAAAAGTGGTTGATGTTTGGGTCTCGAAATTCTCGAGAGAAGATATTCTTTGCACCTCTCAAGAGGGCCTCCAATGGCAATTGTTCTCTGATGAAACTACTAACAAGAAGGGATACAAAATTGGGATATTCCTTATCCCCCTGATGACTCACACACCCCCATCGCCACCAAGATGGATTTTATCTACACTAAGAATATGACTAAATATGAGGCATGCACTGTAGGCCTCAACCTTGACCTCAAGAAAAGTATCAAACACCTTGATGTCTACGATCTCTCCCCTTATAATCAATTAAATCCTTAGAACATGGGAAGTCAGGGACGAGAAGCTCTTACCCTTCCACACCCACCTAGAAGATCCAGTTTTGAGATATCACCTTCCACTACTTACCCTATGCAAAGAACAATTTAGAAGATTTCGATGCTACCTTTGCCTCTATGGTCAACAGCCCAAGGGAATAATAATTCCCCCTTCATAGTCTAAAAAAAAGCTATGCCAACTCACTGCTACCACATTCATCTCATCATAAATGAAGATTCCGATATGGTTGTGAGGGTACTACGATATTTAGACCCTCCTCAAGCATAATAGGTATCCTAAAGATACCAATAAGAAAGATCGTGGGACCCTTCGCAAACTGGTTGGCCAGTACATCATCTGCGACAAATAACTGTTCAAGGAAAACTTTGATGGAACCTCTTTTCACTGCATCGCAGTAGTTGACGTTGAAGAAATGATGTAGAAAATCCACAACAAGGAATGTGTAACCCACATGAATGGTCATATGCTTGCTAAGAAGTTCATCCGTCAAGGGTATTATTGGACCACTATGGTTCAGGATTACACCGCCTACATTCGAAGATGCCTCAAATGCCAGAAGTTTGTTAATCTCTAGCACTTGTCTCCTTGCGAATTGTACAACTTGATTTCTCCCTAGGTGTTCTATACCTTGGTCATTGACATTATAGGGAGGGTCACACCCAAAGCCTTTAATTAGCATGAGATCATCTGATTCTCCATTGATTACTTCACCAAATTAGTCGAAGCCGAGTCATAAGGAATACAAAATGACAAGAAAGTAGCCAAGTTTATCCAAAAGAGCAACATCTGTCGATACGGAGTCCCTCACGAGATAATATCAGATAATGGATTACATTTCGAGGTTGAGATCACAAATTAGTCGATGATTACGGGATTCAGAGACACAAATCTTCTTTCTACTAACCCAAAACCCATGGTGAAGTTGAATCCTCCAATAAAAATCTCAAAGCCATCATCAATAAAATGATCGAAAGTTATTGAGAGTGGGCCGATCAGATCCCTTATGACCTATAGGGATACCCCTTAATCTCTAGTATATGACATGGAAGCAGTCCTACTCGTTGAGCTTGAAATACCTTCCTTCCGCACTATGCTTGAAAGCAGAGTCAACGAGGAATATTAGTATCTGAGCCGCTTTTACGAATTATTATTTTTGGATGAAAAGAAGTGAAACGATCTATACCACATACAAGGGTACCATCACCGAATAGTGAGATCATTCAATAGAAGAGTCAAGGACCATGGTGTCTGAGAAGGATACTTGGCTCTCAAAGAAATCATAAGACTCGTTTTGGACCCTACAGGGAAATTCAAGACAAATTGGAGTGGCCCCTACATCATGAAAAAGATCGTGTCAGGTGATGCCACTATGCTCACTCACCTTAACGGAGAAGACAGGATGCGACGATTCAACTTGGACCATCTCAAGAAGTTCTAACCTTAGTTCGAAATCTCGGCACGCTACAACGCACATCATCTCCCTTCTATTCTAAAAAAAATAAAAAAATCTTCATTTCCCTCTACCCAAAACTATGTGGGGCCTGATCCACTAAAAAAAATTTACTTAAAAAAACTCAGAAAATTTTCAAATCCCCTAGAAGTATATAGGAAGCTCATACACTTTTCATTAGCATGATCCCCTTCTTTTTCACAAAATGCTATTCTTTTCTTACCCCCAAGAACGACAATTCATTTTATCATTTACAAGAACAAAATGATTATGTATGCTTTAGTCATTGTTATACACAATTGTAATGTCAAACTCATCAAGGGGCACAACAATATGATCGAAATTATTTTGTATTCCATAATGGGAGAATTCAGTACAATTACATGAAATATCAGCAAAGGGAGTCAAAACAACCACCCTCCTCTAACCAAATATCCTAACCTAAGTGTACCTTAAACAAATCTACCTAAACCACAAATAAACCAAATAATATAAACACATCCCACTCAAAAAAGCTTCATAATAAATGAACCCAGCTTCACAAATACCCTATTTGTAGCTTCCTGAAGACCCAACCCCATCATACTCAGCTCCCTGAGGCCCTTAAACTTCCCCTGCCTGATTGGTATTCCAAATTCTCTCCATAGAATGGTAGGCCCTAACCAACCTGGAGAAAACCACTACTCCCCCTCCATAGTGTCAAAAAAGGCAACCATCTTTGACAGGTCTCCTCTATCAAGATCTTTGCCGCCAGCCACTTCCAGCGCGATTTTAGATAGTCTCCAAACACATTCCAAACCCCGCCTTTTAATTGGGATGGATGGTTTTACGAACAACGATTTTCCAACACAGAACCTAACCTAATGCGGATGGATTTAGTTAAGTCCTCCAAATGAAAGAAGTCTAGTGACAGAGGAGGCACTATATGCTCCCATCCAACTTAGCGGAGAAGCCACTAGGGGAAATAAAATGAGGTTTGCCAAAGTCTAACTAACCAAACGTACCAGTATTCTCCTAGTTCCAAAATAGGCTATATCTCTCCCACTATGGCACATGCTAATTTAGTTTATCCGGGTTTGAGTAACTTAAACAAAGTAAAATTAGAAGAATACGTGTCATTATTTTTGTAGACCAAATGTACTTATATCCTTAAGCAATGTAGACTTTCTAGGTTTGATCCTCGTTGTTGAACTTATTTTATACTAGGCTTAGGCCACAATTGTTATCACATACTTGAGCTATTCATTGGCGGAGTCTCTCCAGCACTATGTCATTTATCATTCATAGGATGTAGGTGTCGAGAATTGTAGGTCATTTACAATTTTGTATTGTTTTACTTTTTTAGTTATCAATTAGTTGTATTATTTCTAATACTTCTCAAGTCAGAGATTGTATTGGATGTATTTATTATTCAAATTTGATCATTGAGATATTAAGATCTATTTTGTATTCTAGAGTTAGAGTTAATTTTATTATTTTTTGGATGGTATCCGAGATGTTTTAATTTATTCAACATTTATTTTCATGAATTATATTCACTCATATAGTTTTATTTATTTTTCTCATGTTGAGAATGTACTTAATTATTTTTTCCTCCCACAATCTTTGTATTAGACCCTACCAATATATTTATCAATTTTACAAGGTGTCACAATCCAGGAACACAATCATGAAGATGGAAAATCAAAGCAATAACTAAAGGGACTAGTTTTCAGACACGTGTGGTGCGCGAGCGTTCTGTAGTCCTTGTTTAAATGCAAAGCTAGAAAATTTAAAAAATATATAAGAAATATAGTTATGAATCATTAAATATGAAAATATTGATTTTAATTTAAAAATAGAGATTGTATGAAATTTAATATATTTTCTATGATGTAACCATATTATGATTAACATCATTAAATAGACAATTGATTTTACTATTGAAGGATAGACTTTTATTGATCTTGAACCATACATTTTAGTCCATCTCTCCCATTCAATATATATCATATATGCCATGTCCCCTCAAATCAACCATAATAAAGGTAATTGACAGATAATATTACAATATTTTATTATTAATCTGTTTAAGCATTCTATTGGTTCATAAATAAGAAAGGGAGTATGAAGAAAACATAAAAAATGAAGCAACATATTATAGAAGTAATTTAGTTCTAATTGAGAAAAGTTCCAACCAAGTCGTATAGTATTGTGTAATATTATATTCCTTTCACATTAAAGACAATATGTATATTTACACACACACACACACACACACACACACATATATATATATATATATTAAATTCCATATTCGAAGTTGTGATCGGATCAATTCATTAAGAAGAATTCATTCAATACATTTTTCATGTAACCATTGATAGTCCTAATCATGATCCTACATGTATTTCATTTGCATCTCGCTTGTGGATTTGAAACAACCTCGTGAATTGACTTGGGTCACTGGTGTGGTTCTGGGTGTATTGACCACAAATAAAAGTTACTTAAAGCATATATACACTCTCCAAAGATCATCAATTAATAAACTATCAGAGTGTAAAATGAATCCCAAATCAACTAATAGATTGTAGTGGATTAACATAAACAACATTAATATGAAATGGATGAATCCAATTTTACATTGTTAAAGGCACTACCAGAACCATCAACAATGTTATTCTTTCATTTATTACTGCTAGTTGGAAGAGTAATGATATGAAAACCAAATACATCCACCAAATGATGTGGCATAGTAATAGAGTGTTCTACTCTATCTGTACATTGGACAAAATTTTTGGGATAATTTGGGGATGTACTTAGGATTCGTGTGATTTTTATAGTGATAAAGATAAATGTAAAAGTTCAATATATATATATATATATATATATATATATATATATAGAGAGAGAGAGAGAGAGAGAGAGAGAGAGTAAAAATAATATTAGTACTTATTGGATAACCCACACATATAAATGACTATCTTATAACTTCCTCTCCCCCTCACCAACCTGTAATCACACCTCTTAATTTCATTCACCGCACCAACCCATAATGTTATCCATCGTAAGGTAATGAAGAACTTCAGAAAAAATAATGAATATTATTCGGAATTTTCACTTATCTAACTTCCCATATCCAAATTAGCCTCGTAATTAAATTCATTGATTTCTTACCTATGTTTATTAATACTATTTTAAGTTATTTCTAAACATATTTGGTATCTGTTTATGAGTATTACGATGATGTCAAATCCAAAACACAAAAATTATTGGATGGAATTAAATGTATTAAACTAACGGGGTCAAAAGCCAAATAAATGAAAACAATATCCTTACACTATTAAGTTTTTGTTTAAGGACCTTTTTGTTCGTTTTAAAATGAATATTTATGTTATAAAGTACCCCTATGTATGTCTAGAAAAAGTAATTAGAGACCTTTGTAATAAATTATTAATCAAATGATATTTTCCAAAAAATATATATATATATAGTATTACAAATGAGTATATATTTTAATTATTTCCCACATTCTAATGAGTATATATGAGAATGATATATATGTAAATGGTAATTAAAATAGGCTAAGAGTCTCCCTCCACTCCAACTCAGCTACCTTTAGAAAATGGAAAGGAAAAGTCGCTCACAAAACCACCTGGGGTGACTATTTATTCTCAGAGGAATGGAAAGTAATCATAATCAAGGTCTCAACAAACCTAAAGTCATCAACTTGTTGATAGCTATGTTTCTAGTGGTGGATCGCCGACCTAAGTCCATGTCGATCAAGTAGTTGTTTTTGAGCTGGTGGAGCTCACACCTAGAACCTTTATGAAAGATGGCATTGATTAGTTTCTAACAATCTCTGTTACATAAAGAGGGAAAAAAGCATAAAATTCAAAATAATATAAATAATATATTTCATTTTATGATTATTTCGAAGTGTGAAAAAATTCTAAAAATTAAATCGTAGAACCAGTATCTATAAAACTACACCAAAACTGTCGACTTGTCAAGTTCTTTGACCGTGACAAATTTGGGGGTGACAATTGACTTTGTCACAGACTTGTCACGATTAATGATCGTCACAAGTTCATTAGACTTGTCATGGACTTGTCACGGTCTTTGACATGACAAGTTTATCACGGTCAAAGACTGTGACAAGTCCGTAACAAGCCTAATGAACTTTCCACGGTCTTTTATCGTGACAAGTTTCTTTGTCAAGGACTTGTTACGGTCTTTGATCGCGATAATTCTGGGAATAATTAAAAAAAATGATGGGCAATATGACCACTGCCACTATCCAGCAGTATATTTGTACCAGTTATAGCAAAATTGTACCATCCAAACAACATATATGTAAAATGTATGTGGGATACTTGATTAAAACGAATCCGCAAATTTTCAAGTTAACCTTATTTAATCGGTGTGAATTTTTAATCCAATTTAATTCATCCCTAAAACATGCAACTACGTGTGTATAAATCAAAAAATCATAAATAAATTACCAACACACAATTTTTAGGAAGAAACCATTTTTGGTTAAAACCTTTTATTTCACAAATAATACTCACAATGATTACAAGTGAAATATACAAAGAATTTACCGTAGCAAACTCTCATACGCAGCAACCTAAATCCACAATGGAATTTCTTAGAAACTCCACAGGAACCGCAGTTCAGTCAGCTAAAGAACACCCACGATTACTCCCTTTGACATGTAGTCCGGTCAGCCTAGCACCTCCCTCAAGTGGTACCTAGATCAGTATTAGAGATCTTATCTAAAAGAGAAACTTCACAAAATTGTGCTCTTGGGTTCCAAAACAATTCACATATAGCAATTGGGATGATTTGTGAATTGAAAACAATGGATAAAACCCTTAAAATTGAGAAGACAAAATGTTTCTACTAAAGTAGTTTTGTAGGTTTAAAATTCGCAGAACTTCTGAAAAAAACAAAACTAGACAATACAATTTATAAAAAATTAAGTTGGCAACTCTCTCAATTGAATCATAGTCGTCGCTCGAATGAGGCATGATGTCGCTCGAATGAGAGATCGCGCAACAACCATTGTCTCTTGAACGACGTGGCTCAACCGCTCGAACGAGCGGAGCAAAAAATTAATTTTTTTATTCCAGTCCGCCTTAACACTTCAAAAAATATTTTTGATGAAAAACTCCGCTCTAAAACTTAATATTTTAGAAAATTTGTCTCAACACTCTAAGAGAACCATTGAGTTATAAAAACACAACCTTACCAAAATTAACTCATGAAGGCTTAAATTTTTAAGAACTTTGATATTCATATCCGTCTTGATGCATGGCTGAACTTGAATAAGTCATCGACGGTTGTAGCGGTATATGACATACTTAAATGTAAATCTAACAATAAAATAATCTCCTTACACATATGATAAACATATAAAAACATCTAAGTTTATGCCGGTACAAAATAAAAATATTCAAATTATCAAATCAAAATTCCTATACACATATAACACCCTCCCATGAACCCAAAACTAAAAAGGTACT
Organism: Sambucus nigra; assembly: GCA_949130495.1. Lineage (NCBI taxonomy): Eukaryota > Viridiplantae > Streptophyta > Magnoliopsida > Dipsacales > Adoxaceae > Sambucus > Sambucus nigra. The sequence continues at coordinate 175,808,857 of OX422211.1, forward strand.
AAACATCTAAGTTTGAAACTTTTTTTCAAAATATTCAACTTAAAAAATCAGTAAATCTTTAAGATTTTATCATCAGGGAATGCAACATATGATCAATAAACTTTGTACCTACACACATGAGAGAATGCGAATACCTTCGTGATGCATCAAGTTTAATATGAGATAAAAATAAATTAAACAATAATCAAATATCTCCCATAATGCAAAACTCCCCCATAATTTGTTCTCCCCCTTTTTATTTGTTCGAAATAGATAAGAAAATAAATAAACAAAACAAACATGAACTATCATGACAAATATGCATAGAAAACATGAATCAAATTACGCTCATGCAAAGGAGAAACCCAAAAGCTTCCACAAACTATTTTTTATTTTTCATTTTTTCACACAAAAATGCAAAAAAATAAAAAAATTTACAAAAAAAAGCACACACCATGAATTTACATTAAGACAACCAAATCACGAAATCGAAATGAATGGGTATGAACATATTCAATAGGAAAATTAATGCAATCACGCATAACATATGTGCACAATGAATATGTGTACTCTTAACGAACGAATCTCAAAATCTCCCTTAGGTGTCTCTAGGGGTGAGTCCCCAACAAAGAGTGATTAACTTAGTTAAACAAATTAATTGACCTATAAGGAAAGAGAATGACATCCACTCGAGCTAGTTCCATCGAAGACTCTCCATAAAGGTGTCTTGAAGAACCCACCTCGAATATTTTCCAAAAAGGTTGATCAAAGAACCTACCTCGAAGATTCTCCAACGAAACTAGTTCGAAGAATCCCACATGCAGACCAAAGTCACCTGGATGACAAGAGTTTGTAATAAGAAATAAAATAATTTGTATCATTTACTTTATCTTATAAATATATGTTGAGTGAGGTTGTTTGGTACCTACGAGGGACCATGCCTGGCAAGGCATGGAATAGCTAACATGATCTATCGAGCAAACTCCTCTTGGGAATCTTGCAGGGACGTGGTTTGGAGGATTGAGAGCAAGGCAACGTTGAGAATATAGTTATCAACCCTTTTGGCACACTTGGGCAAAACATCATTCAGAACATATGGTCGCTCGAGCCACTACATCCGAACCACCTCAACTCTTACGTCCTCGAATTACCTCAATCTTACACCGCGGTTCTAAGATAACTCTTAACCAATAAACAGAAACCAGGGTACTTGAGTTGGCTGTTAACCGAACAACCTCAGAACAAACACCACCCCACCTGAGTGATGTGACCATGAACATAACAGAGTCACTATTTGACCACTCTCTGACGTCATAACGTCGAACATATAGGGACTAAAAAATATAGCACTTAAGTGGGTTTATCCTTACGATGACAAGTCTAGTTCACCAAACCTGACCTTTTAGTTATCCTCAGGTAAGCTCGAATCTCACGTATCACGCTCTTCATTGATGCCCACAATACTTCAAGCCAATAGAACGGCTTCCCGCCAAAACTAGGAGATCCCATGCATTTAATGAAATATCCCATGCATTTAATGCAATATCTCTTTCGTTTAGTCCACCCAATCAAACCAATCGCAGGCAAGTTTACTCAAGCAGCCTTTCCCCATATAAACACACCAGACGTACAAATTAGAGAAGAGACCATTCTGAGCCTAGAATTTCTGCCCAAATTCTTCCATACACGAGAGCTATTGTGAGAGAATTAACTCCCCGTACCCATTTAATACCCCTATCATTAAGAATTAACTGAACTTCAAGTTCCTGCCTTGCCTTTAATGTCCCAAGAGTGCTGGCTCTTTCTCCCTCCGACCATGCTACCTGCTGGTCCCATCCATTTGTTATGATTACTACATATCTCTTATGATGATATATCATTGAATACAAGTTTGAATATTGAATACTTTTGTCTCTTATTCACCTGTGGTCATTGCCAACACATAATACTAAACGATGTCAATCTTGTGGTCATTGACAACACTTAATACTGAATCGTGTCAATCCCGATCATGATAAGGGGTTACGCCTTGCTTACTACTAACTGTATTCTAAGAACCCACATCTTCAAGTGTCGAAAAATATGAATTTAGATGACATCGTCTTAATATAATCAACAAATCAAAGTTCCACATGATTTTCACACCAATAACGTCTAAAACTATGTAATACTTTTTCATGACTTTGTCAAGAGGTGCAAACTCATTTTATATTCCATCTGAACTCCTCAGTAAATAATAATGATTTTTATTTTTCTTTTGAGGTGATGAGAATAAAACCTATTCACCTACTTTATGGCATTTTTTTCATTTTATTGCCTTTAAATTTTTTCGAGATCTTTTCAATCTCTTTGGACCTTGGCTTTTATTTTTGTCAAATGTTAATTTTATAGATCCAATTTGAAAGGTGGATTAATCATAAAGGAAAAATGAGTACCTTTCGTAGCCCTTCCCCATTTTTTGAAGTGACACAAACTCACTTTAGTGGTTCTTACATGCATTACTTTCATTGTCAAGTTTCATCGCATTTAGTTCGTTTTAAAGATAGAATTAAGATGAAAACACATCTACCAACATGTGATAGATAAAAACAATAGTCAAATAAATCCACGCAAGTTTTCATTAAAGTAACTCGTGAGTCAAACATGTAGGTAGTAACAACAAATTGCATCTTGATGACTCCAAACATTTTAAAGTACAAAAATGAAATGACGACGCATATCAAAACACTATCAGATAGTCACATGGATATGGAGTGAAATTGTGAATCAGTTATCCTAAATGTCCATCCATATACGGTGTAAAACAAAATACAAAGCTGTTGTTGTCTTTTTGACAAAAAATTTATCAAAATAAAATCTTTTTGTATTTTTCCAAACTTTTTAAAAAATAAACATCTTTTTTCTTTTTCAAAAAATATATCAAAATTGAAAATACAGAAACAAAAATGATACACCCTAGCAATAGGCATAATATATCATCATTAAAATCATCCTATGCTAGCAAACAAGTCTTATCCGTTAGGTACGGTTCAGTTTTATAAAGGTGGTGACATCCTATGAAAAAAATCCATCAAGTCATATGAAGTCTTGACTAAAAATTTTACCTACTCCCTAAGACATTCAAACTATTTCACGTAGTCAACTGCAGCATCATGCGTGGGTACATGTTTGTGAACACATGTAGTAGAAAAACATGACACATACCCCAAGTTAAAATAAAACTCCCTAAGGTTTACTTTCTTCTTGCTGTGGGTGCAAACATAAATATCCCTAGGTACAAATCGCTCAAATTGTCTCCTACGCACTCTCCTATCAGGTACAGGATGCCTAGGTGGGTTAGGTTTAGAGTCATATGGATCAATCGCTAACTGGGGAATCGACTCGGGTGCAAAGTGAGAAGAGAACACACCGTCATGACCTATTCCTCGTCTCTCAACATCACCCAAAAATGGATTGAGAAAAATCATTTCAACCTTCTTAGATGCATTCTATAAAGGGACTTTGACCTCCCGGTTAAGTTCGAGATCACTCTCGAGTTAGCATACACTTGTCATCAGACTAGACACCGTGTTGGTTAAATCACTATTTTCCTGATCTAAATCAATCAATTTTTCACTCAAGGAAACCTTCACCTTCTCGAGTTAACTTTCTTTCGCCTTAAACACCCTCAAACGCTTAATCTCGCTCTCCAAATCTCTCACCCTTAGACCTGACTCCTTATGCAATTTCTTAGTCTTGGCGTACAAATATCTAAACGCAATCTGCAGCTCACTTTCTCCTTTTCTCCCACACTCATTTTCTCCCTCACTCAAAACACTCAAACTATCATCCTCCTCGCGGGTGTCACGTGCACAAGTATCCTCATCATCGTGGGTTAACTAGGTGTGCTCTCGTGACTAGCTAAAATGATGAAAAACTTCTCATATGAAGACTCATCCCATGAATCCTTCACTTCTTCATCACTATTTCTAAAAAGATGACAAATTGCTCATATGAAGACTCATCCCATGAATCCTTCACTTCTTCCTCATTATTTCTAAGAGAGGCTGGAATGTCATTCTATTTTCCCTTTCTACTTAGCCTAGTGGGACACTCAAAAGCTCTATGCCCCTACCTTGATACTAAAAGCACTTCTCTTCTTCCTCTTTGTCTTTTTCACTCTTTTTTTCTCGACTCTCTTTGGCCTCATCTTTCGCTTTGTGTTTCTAAAAAATTATTGGAACAATTTTGTTTTAAAAACATAAAAAAAATTGAAATTTTTTTGCGAGCATGGCCATATAAAAATTAGACTCATCATTAGACTCAGATTTACAAACTCTCAGTTTCTTTTTCTTCTTGTATTGGTCTTTAAGTGCTATCCTTCTATCCTTAGGCTTGATAGTGTCAGGAAACATGTCAATTTCATATATCTGGAGGTCTCCTACCAGTTCTTCTAGTTTTAAATTGCCCAAATTACCTAAGGTATTCAAAACATTCACTTTTGGGATAAAACATTCAGGCAATGATCCTAAAATCTTTTTAAACACTCGTTCATCAGGTATGGGATCTCCAAGATTGAAACTAGTGTTGACAATGTCAGATAAACAAGCGTAAAAATCATCAAAACACTCAGATTCAAGTATGGTAATAATTTCAAATTGAGTAGTTGAATTTTGGATTTCAGACTCTTTGACCACATTAGTGCCTTTGTGGGTGAGTTGTAAAACATCCCACACTTGTTTCGAAGTGGTGCACATCATTATTTGTCGGAACTCCTTAGGAGTGATGGCACCAAAAATCGCACTTTGCCCACGTGAATTAAAAGTGCTCCATTTAAATTCGTCCTCAGTCTTCTCACGGTTTTTAAAGTAGTGATACTATTTGCGGTGACAGTGGGAGGAGTCTAGACTCGTTCACAAACAACCCAAACGCGCTCATCAATAGACTTTAACTGTGATTTCATACGGGCTTTCCAATAGGCATAATTAGACCCGTAAAAAATGGGCATCCAATTATATAAGTGCTCCATTGGAAAAATTGTAATTGTTCAGAAAACAGATTTTTCAAAAAAAATCAATATCACACAATTTTTGCGAAAAGAGGAACACACAATAATTAGTGTAACCTGCTTTGATACCAATTTGTAAAAAGTATGTGTGATACTTTATTAAACCAAATTCACAAATTTTTAAGCTAACCTTATTTCATTGGTGTCAATTTTTAATCCAATTTAATTCATCCCTACAACATGTCACTACGTATGGATAAATCAAACAATCATGAATAAATTGTTGACATGCACCTTTTATTTCACAAAATAATACTCACAATGATTACAAGTGAAATCTGCAAAGAATTTATCACAGAAAAATCTCATAGGCCTCAACCTATATTAGAAATGGAATTCAATAGCAAATCCACACAAACCGCAATTCAGTCAACCCAGGAACACCCAGGAGTACTCCCTTTGACACGCAGTCACATCAGCCCAGCACCTCCCTCAAGTGGTACCTAGAATAGTAGTTGAGATATTCTCTACAAGAGAAACTTCACAAAATTTTGTTCTTGTGTTCCAAAACAATTCACATAAATCAATTGGGATGATTTGTTAATTGAAAAAAAAAAAGATAAAACCCCTAAAAATAAGAAGACAAAATGTTTCTGCCAATACAGTTTCGTTGGTTTAGAATTCACAGGTCTTCTGAAGAAAAACAAAACTGGGAAAAATAATTTATAGAAAAATTATGCCGGTAGCTCGCTTAAACGAAAAGTAGTCATCACTCGAACGAGGCATGATGTCGCTTGAACGAGACATCGCGCTTGAACAACGTGGCTCAGTCCCTCGAACGACCAGAGCGAAAATTAATTTTTTATTCATGTCCGCCTCAACAATTAGAAAAATATTTTTGATGAAAAACTCCGCTCCAACACTTAGAATTTTTTTTATAAAAATTATACCAACACTCTAAGTGAACCGTTTATATATAAAAATACAACCTTAAAAAAATTAATCTCGCAGAGGCTTGAATGTTGAAGAAATTTAATATTCAAATCCTTCTTGACGTATGATTGAACTTGAATTAGTCTTCGACAGTTGTAGTGGTATACGGCATACTCAAATGTAAACCGTACAATAAAAAATATCCTTAGTCCAGAGAAGGTTGAAGGAGGAAGGAAGGCCACGTGATATATGTATTGACACACCCATCAATTTGCGGAATGTCGCATTGTCCGTGCAACCACAAGGGTGAGTTCTCATTTCTGGACACCACATGCGTGATGAGAACCCTTGCTTCAATGTCTTAGAGGGTACGTCCATGAACCACTATACCCGAGAGGAAGTTCGGGTCCCCCAACCCCCTCGCTATTCACTGCCCACAATATATATTTAGTAAAAACACGATCTGCCAACCGATTATTGACATAGGCCGCTCGACGGGAGTCATGATGGGAAATGGATCATATGGAGGTGAGTCCGTGCATATCAATAATGAAGTAGTGCTTTCCTCGTCTACCTATAGCTCCTTATCCTTCTCCATCCCCTCCCCCAACTTACGCTTCATAAAGGTGTACATATCTAGAACCGTCGCCTCCAACCTTGATAACTTTTTATCATGGATGTCCACCTTGTGAGCCAACCCGCTGTTTCTCATCCCCGTTCTATTGATCCTATACTTACCCATCCGTGAAATCACCCGTAGTCCTTATGATAATACGCAAATATTCGGTATTTTATCTCTCAAACCTACGTATTTTAGCCCCCTCAGGTGCCTTAATCTCTATATTTAAGCCTGTTAACTAGACAACCTCGGTTTATATTATTAACATGCTATATGAGGTATAATTGGGATTTTGTAGGTATTTAGGTACTAAGAATGGAGTTTGGACGCATTCCGCTCAAGTTCCGTACGCAATTGCATGTTCAAGGGAATTTTAGTCTTTTCAAAGCTTGGGCACCTGGCCCAACATCTACACGGAAGTTGTACCCCTCCTCGCAAGATTTGCGTGGCCGTGAACGGTATGCGATTCGGATCCCTATCGAAGAAGTTACGACACTTTTGGCGAAATAGAAAAATAATGAAACCAAAAGAGGAGAAGATTGAAGGAAAAGGAATGCAGGGGGCTCACACCTGCGTGATCGATCTATCGATCAAATGTATCGATCGATCGATCCTTCAGTTTTTGCCAATCATGGGGAGACAGTGGGCATGACTTTCAACCACCGATCGATCGATCAAAGGGATCGATGTGACACCCCGCCTAATAAAATACCGTGTGATCAGTCCTATACCAAATTAAAACAGGAATCTCAGTTGGATCATCCTTAGCATCACTGTCAAAAACTTTTTAAGACTTACTAACCACCTAGTATTCCAAAAACTCGTGCCAATTTTAACTTTTTAATTAAACAAAACAGTACATGCGGAAATAAATATAAACCATTCACACAACTGAATAAAACTCAACTGAAATAATTAATTACACAACTTGTCGAATAAACCAGCGGCCACCATAGTGAAATAATCCAATACAATATTCAACATCGGAGTAAAACAAATCTGAAGACTAAACAAAGAGTCTGGGAGACATGCCCTAAATAAAGCTGGAACTGATAAATGATTCCTACTCTAGGAATGAATGAGTGATGCGTCTAATCCAAACTCCTGTTAACATCCACATATGTCGCAGCTCTGTGTCCCTGGAATAGAATATCAATCCTAGCGTCCCTGTGGCTGGACACCTAAAAGGTTTTGAAAATAGTTTTATAGCAAGGGTTAGAACCCAAAACATTTTGAAAATATTTAGCAAGTGAATTTAACTGTAGTAATTTAAAATGCATGAATGCGCCTCATATTTAAGTTAGTGTCGCACTCCCTTGTGAACATTCTCACCCCTCCACTATTGTGCACACCTACCGGTTACTTAACCCAACCTAGTTGTACTACCCCGTCCAACTAGTCCGGGTATAACCTTCCCTTGCCATACTACTCTAACCCGAGTATAATGATTCTTAAATTACAAGTTATCTCACAATTAACTTAATTGATTCCTCTTAAATAGTAGCATATAACTGTGTCATGAGTTATATAAAGTAAATACATCACACACTGTATTATTACCTGTATATAATATTTACTACCATTATATACGTACCTTTACCACAATAACCACACATATAACATACGTATATCCCTCCCTTCGAGTATACCCCCACCGGATGATTTCCTCTAAAATGCTATCTCACTAGGTGTGCTCACAAAAACCTAGTTCCCCCAAGTTGGAATCGCCCACCAACTTGGCCCAAAATATAATCGCAGTGGAGGCGGTCATATTCCTTCCCTGAAAGTGAGATAAATCCCTCGCCCATATATATACCGGGCGCTATGACCTGGGGATATACTCGCCCTACTCCTCAAGCTAGGAGATTCACCCACATCGCGCAATCTACCTTGATAGCATTAGAGTATATTAATTGAATAGATATCTAGTCACCGATATTTAATATCACACACGATATATACACGTATATATATATTATCGCTACACCGTATACATATACTACAAACCCCGGCTTTACCGTGTACTCAAAATCCCGTACACTGCCTGTAATTTAATATCACACATAATATATATACAAATATATATATACTATCACTACACCGTATATATATAATATAAACCCCGGCTTTACCGTGTACTCAAAATCCCGTACACTGCCTATAATTACCTGAGTCTGTGGCCCGACTCAACTTAATTAATTTTCTCACATAATAATTTATCATCTTCCCGAGTATGTGGTTCGACTCTAATATATTTAATTCACACCTCAATTTAAATAATACTTTCCCCGAGCCTATGGTCCGACTCTAATTAAATTAATTAACACACTTATTAATTTCATACCTCCCCGAGTCTATAGTCCGACTCTAATTAAATTAATTAACACACTTATTAATTTAATACCTCCCCGAGTCTATCGCCCGACTCTAACTAAATTAATTAACACACCCATATTAATTTAATACTTATCTGAGTCTACAATCCGACTCTATTTAATTAATTTACACATTAATTAATCAACACAATCCGAGTCTGTGGTTCGACCCTCATATAATTAATTTACGCATTCATTAATCAACACAAATTCGAGTCTGTGATCAGACTCTTATATAATTAATTAATACACCTATTAATTTAATCCTACCTGAGTCTATAATCTAACTCTAATTAAATTAATTATCACACCCATTAATTTAATTCTACCCGAGTCTACAATCCGACTCTAATTAAATTATTTATCAATCTTATTAATTTAATAACTTGGTGTCACCCAACCATTATTCCGGGACTCACTCACTTGGCCCGTACCTCAATATTTCCCGAGTCAATGTTCCGACTCCAAATTAAAGTAATACCCCGTATTTTTGTGATATTTATTTATGGGATTCATTGAATTAAATGTGTGTTAATTGGGAATTAATCCGGATAAAAATACTAGCGAGATGCGAGTTGGTATGTGATATTAATGTGTATATATGGAAATATTTGAATATTGAACTGTGAAACTTGTCGTGAGATTGAAATACGGCAATTTTGGAATTCTGTTGAGACGCGGGTGACAGTAGCGTCAAGAATATAATTATTTTAAATAAAAAGTGAATTTTATTTCTATTAACGGTATGGTCGTTTTGATTGCGCCAACGCGTCCGGAAGGGTCAAAATAGTCAGAAAATACTAGCCGGGGGTTTAGTTTGTGTCCCGGGGTATTTTTAGGCCATGCCGGCAACGTATAAGGGTAGTTTGGTAATTTTGTATTTTTGGGAATTAAAACCCACGAAAATTAGTAAATAATTATCTGATTTAGTAATTACCCACTAAACCCACTAATAACTTAATGGGCTACGGGGGTTATTAGGATTAGTCCCAAAAGTTCCTAAGGCAAAAACCCTAGCCACCATTGTCACTTTGGAGAAGAAAAGCTTGAAGAGAGAGATAGGAGGAATTCTGCAGAGAGAGAGAGAGAACACTCCATCAATTCGTCATCAAAATCAGAGATACACATAAGGCAAGTGGTTTAATTACATATTTTGCAAAGAATGCTTCTTCCATGTGTAGGAAATTTATAAAATTTCATTGTTCTTGGAGAATGATAAAAACCCATTGAATTGGATGTAGAGATTTATAAAATTTATGAGGAGATTGCATGTAGAACAATGTTAGGATGATTATTCAAAGAAATATACATCTATTATACCATAAAAACGGATTTATTTATGTCTATGGATGAATTTAATTTCTAGTGTTCATGTTATTGTGATTGGGGAAGAAGATGTAGAGATTTGATATGAGAATGATATTTAGGATGAATTAATCCCACAAAACACGTTAGTATGTGACCTAAGTTTGTTTAGGAAGGATTAGAACCCATGTAAAATTGTCGGGTTGATGTTTAGATGAGTTTGGAGAGGAAGAAAAGTTGGAAAAACGAGTTAAGGAAATTCTGGGCTCGAAACTGGCCTCTCGTTAGAAGACCTGCCCAAGTCGTTCGAACGAGCTCGTTCGAACGAGCTTCTAATGAGCCGAAAGTTTGACTTCTAATAAGAGGGAGGTTCGTTCATTGACTTTCGTTCGAATGATATCTCGTTAGAAGACCCACTTCCTTCTAACGAACTCTCGTTCGAACAGCCTCGTTCGAACGAGACTTCTAATGAGTTGACAGTTTAGGCTTTTTAGCCTCTTTTGATTTCGCGTGTCCCGTAACCTTATTTAATGGTAGAGATAACCTTCCCTTGATGATAAATTGATATAGTAGGGACATTTGAAATATATTGAGGAGTAAAACCTAGAAGTGTGATTCGAACCAAATGGAAATTATGGATTAGGACGTGAGTGTCTATTATAACGTGAGAACAATTAATGGCTTGTATAATTGTATCAACCGGGATCATGTAAATTGTGTAACATTATACATAGGTACGAGAATGAGAAGTGTACTACAAATAAATTATGGTGATTACTAAGATGTGTGCATACTTAGTATATGTCTTGCTTTTATGTGTATGACATACCTACCATACTTGCTATCACGGGAGGTTTACGTTCGCTTAGGGCCCTCTAATCCTTGTGTTGCCCGGATTTAGACTGGTACCTCGATGAACATAGGTCAGAGAAGGACTTATTGGGATGTTAATAAGTCTGCTGATCGTGGGAGCGCAGGTATGTGCGTGACCCATGTGATGTGACTGTGTTCGCCTCCATTGTTTGTGATTGTTGTTATCTGAGAACGATTCCTGAGAGATTCGAAATGCGTGATCCTTATGTACGTGATGTACCGGGATGGATAGCAGAGTATGTGTGCACCGCAGCTTAGTCTCGGGGTGCTTTTATTGTATATTTATGACGTGAATAATATACACTTAATTAATGGGAACTTTCATATTAGTATTGTGAATATAATTATGGTAATGTTTTGAGAAAACATAATGGGTTAACCGATAGTGAATTGTGTTACAAATTTAGAATCTGAGTTTAAGTAAAGCCCTCTATTTAATTGATAAATCTAGAATGTAATATGGGAATCGTGTAGTAAGGGGTAGAACTTATTATGGTTTGGTTAGATATGTATGTCATTTAGATGGGTATGGTACGTTAGGAGTGCACGTCGCCCATCTATCTTGACTCTATATTCAGCACTTATCATTCATAGGGCATGTCGCCCATTTCTTGTAGAGACATTTCATTTATTTCAGTTATTCAGACTTCTGGCATGTAATTAATTCAGGATTCAGACTTGTCATATTATTTTCAGTTGTGGGATTGTGGTGAGGAGTTTTCCTCCGGACTTATTATTAATTATTGGTTATTTCATTACTTCGTTATGGTGAATGGATTTTGTTGTTCTTCCATTATTCTTCCATTGCATGTTAACCAGACTTAAATTTAAAATTTGGCAGCTTACTTTTTAAATACTAAGTGGTTAGTAATCTTTAAAATGTTTTCGACAGTGATGCTGTTAACTGAACCAACTTGACATTTTGTATTGATTTAATAAAGGAGTAGCTACCTGGTATTTAATTAGTCGGGGTGTCACAGGTGGTATCAGAGCATCAGGTTCTAGTGTCCTTTAGGATCTGTACGGCTTATTATGTTTCCGCTGAGCTTTCTTTGATGCAGAGCCCTATATTTTAGGACTGTTGTATTCTTTTGTATATGCTACGTTCTTCAGCTATTTTGAGTTTATAACTGCGAACTTATAGACTTTATTCTTATTTCAGAATGCCTCCACGACGTGCACAACGGGTTCCCAGGGATGCAACGCCAGAACCACAGCCCGCTCCAGCTCAGGGCACGATGAATGCCGCCGAGGTTGCAGCCATTGTGGCCCAGGCGGTAAATGCCGCACTAGCAGTAGTTCAGCAGACACCACCTCAGGCGCCGATAGCCGCGCCAGTTCAGGCACATGCATTCCCGTCTGCTTGGGAACGTGTACGTGATGCTTTTCAGAAAGCACACCCTCCGGAGTTCGCAGGTAGCTCCGATGTTGTGGTTTCTAGTCAGTGGAGGAAAGACATTCAGCGGCACTTGAGGATGTATGAGTGCAACGATGTCCAAAAGCAGATACTAGCTACCTTTAAGCTAGTGGGGTCTACACTGCAGTGGTGGGAGTCTATTACCACCGTGGAGGAGAGAGATACTCTCACTATTCAGGAGTTTTGGGTGCGGTTTGACCGCAAGTACTTTCCGTCAGCTGTTCACACGGAGATGAGAAGGAAGTTGATGAGCCTCAAGCAGGAGGGTAAGACTGTGGCCGAGTATGAGGCCGAATTCACTGATCTTCTGAACATTATTCCGGATGAGATACCGACAGAGGAGAAGAAGATACAGAAATTTACAGACGGGTTGACTTGGAGGATCCATCAGCATTTGTTGGGGAACCTATCATTGGCCACTAACTCTGATGTGGTTAACGCTGAACTGTTACACTGCTAGGACCATCACTTTCACATGACTGAGAGCAAGAGGTCGGGAGAGTCCGGCCATCAGGGCA